>CAMZMU010000074.1:6294319-7527045 GCA_947311845.1 Poa pratensis
CACTACGTTGGCCGTCACATACTTGAGGGAGATGAAGAGCCGCAGCACGTACCGCTTTGCCTGCGCCATGGATCCGGTACGTTCCGATCACGCCACCCCTGGCGGCTGCCGCGGGAAGTGGAGGACGCGTGAAGGCGCTCGAAAGCCTCTGTGGCGTTTCGACGAACAGCTGAGGGGCGCCGTGCGGAAGAGGCGGACGGGGTTAGGAGGAGCGCCGGTTGGCGAGGCGGGGGGGGGGGGAGGCGGACAGGCGGGAAAGGCCGGACTATTCTACGGGAGGAGCGCAGGGCGAGGCGGCGTGGCCGTGGCGGCGAGTCGCCGGCGACGGGATGCTGGACAAGGAGGAAACGAGGAATTCGTCGTCTGACAATGTGTAGCCAAGCCAAATAAAATCTTCGGTTTGTGTAGAACTTGTAAACAGATGCACGTCTAACATAACTCTCCCTGCCCCACAAATGTACTAATTTTTTGTAAGAAGGAAATTTTATTAATCTCAGTCTCTGCATCGAGTGATGCACACAACCGATTATTACAAAGTTTGAGTGTATCTTATCCAAGTTTACATCTCACGAAAGATTGAGACAATACTCAACCGACATTGACAAAATAAAGCACAACTACGAAATTCGACTAATGTTGCCACGTATACCGGGAGAAAAAATCATGTGCCACCCGTAGAAGTCTCGTGCACCTATCCACCATAAGGTCCGCTGATCCGAAGGTAACAGGAAAGTCCATAACTGGATCCAGTGTACCGCCATATGAATAACCTGTAAGACATGAAAAGTATCTTTGCTGTTAAAAATAAGATTGTTCCTACAATTCCAAATAGACCAACAAATAGTTGAAACGCCTATATGAATCCTATCTTTGGTCTTCTTGTCCATCCCACGCAACCAATTTCCAAACAATTAGTAACATTAGTAGGAGGAGTAATATTGTAGGTACAGAAAACCACACGCCATACAAGTTTTGCAAAAGGGCAAGAAATGAAAAGGTGATCGATAGTTTCATTACTCCCAAAAAAGAACAATGTGAGCTCCCGTGCCAATTCTTGTTGGCAAGATTATCCTTCGTTAACAATACTTTTCTATGAAGAAACCACACAAAAAATTTGATCTTCCGCAGTATTTTTAATTTCCAAAGGTACCTTTGTAAAAATCTAGTATGTACATTCATTAGATCCTCATACATAGATTTTACTGTAAACTTCCCGTTCGGAGTCAAATTCCACTTAAAAATATCAGGAACATCAGTCAACGTTACTTACAAATGTACTAATGTAGTGACTTTTAAAGTTGGCCAATTTAAGTATCATCATAGAAAAAGATAGTTTTCCTCAATAGACTTGATCAAATTTTACATGGTTTGACTTTAAAAAAATCTGACATACACTATATTATGCCAAGGAGGGAGTACTAAATCCGTTTGAAAAATATAAAATAATAATTTTAGTATACCATTTTAGCCTACCAAAACATTATATATTTTAGAAGAGATGATACACTAAGAGCATCTCCACCACCCACGAGAGCACTCCCAAAGTCCCAATGCGGTGCCGGACACGAAAAAGGGTCACACCGGCACCCACCAAATGTCCGGACTAACCCAGTTTATGTCTGGCACCCCCGACCCACCCTCCAAAGTTGGGGAGCTGCCCGGGGGCGCCACACAGCGGCCGGATGATACGTCTCAAACGTATCTATAATTTCTGATGTTCCACGTTGATATTATACCAATTGTTACATGTTATATACACTTCATAGCATTTTTATGCATTTTCTGGGACTAACCTATTAACAAGATGCCACAGTGCCAGTTCCTGTTTTCTGCCGTTTTTGTATTCCATAAAAGCTAGTCTGGAAACATTCTCGGAATTGGACGAAACTTGGACATAACCTCCTATTTTTCCAACACGGAGACGGAGTCTAGAAGAGAGACGGAGGAGGGCCACGTGGCACCCACACCATGTTGCCACGCCGTGGGTGGTGTGGGGCCCACGTGGCTCTGCAGCCGCCGCCCTTTCGCCTATTTATTCGTCCCAACGCGAAAACCCTAAATACCCGAGTCATTATCCACGAAAAGTTCTAGAGAGGCCGCCGCCGTCAACCCTAGCTCGGGAGGGTTCAGAAGCTCTTCCCGGCACCCTGCCGGAGAGGGGAATCATCACCGGAGGGCTCTACATCACCATGCCTGCCTCCGGAGTGATGCGTGAGTAGTTCATCCTTGGACTACGGGTCCATGGCCGTAGCTAGATGGTTGTCTCTCCACTTTATGCTATCATGTTTAGATCTTGTGAGCTGCCTATCATGATCAAGATCGTCTTATATAATGCTACATGTTGTGTTTGCTGGTATCTGATGAATATTGAATACTATGTCAAGTTGATTATCAATCTATCTTATATGTTATTTATGATCTTGCATGTTTTCGCTACTAGTAGATGCTTTGGCCAAGTAGATGCTTGTAACTCCAAGAGTGAGTATTTATGCTAGATAGTGGGTTCACGCCTCCGGTAATCTGGGAGAGTGACAATAACTTCTAAGATTGTGGATGTGCTGTTGCCACTAGGGATAAAATAATCGATGCTTAGTTAAGGGTGCGCCGTTAGGTCTAACGCATTTGTTTACATTACGCACATTACTTAATGCAATTATCCGTTGCTTGCAACTTAATACCAATGGGGAACTCGTATGACAACCTGGCGGTGGATTATTAGTCATAGACGCTGTTGGAATAACGATCTATGTATTTTGTCGTAATGCCCACATGAATATCATAGTAATCATCATGTCATATATATGCATTGTCATGCGCTCAATATTTTATCAATTGTCCAGCTGTAATTTGTTCACCCAGCATGTTCGTTATCTTTTATGGAGAGACACCACTAGTGAACTGTGACCCCGGTCTATTCTTTTACACTGATAATACAACCAACTGCAAACATGTTCCTTTTCATTCTCTGCAATTTACTACTGTTTTTCACACCATATGTTTAATCATTTGTTTTCAGCAAGCCGGTGAGATTGACAACCTCACTGTTTCGTTGGGGCAAATTAGTTTGATTGTGTTGTGTGTAGATTCCACGTCGGCACCGGATTCCCTGGTGTTGCGCCGTGCCATATTCCGCCACCAACAACTTCAGAAGTGATTTCTTGCTCCTACTGGTTCGATTAAACCTTGATTTCATACTGAGGGAAAACTGCTCTACACTGCATCATACCTTCCTATTGGGGTCTCCCAACGAACGTGTGATCCACGCAATCAAGCATATTTTCTACGCCGTTGCCGGGGAGTAGAAGCACTTCGGTTCAGAAATCTCCTTGCTTCCCCTTCCACACGCCAGCATATTTTCTGGCGCTGTTGCCGGGGAGCAAGAGGAATTCTGCAAGGGAGTTTCACGCTTCCAATCTCTTTACTTTGTTATTGTCTTGCTTAGTTTATTTTTATTTTGTCTTGTTTGCTTTATTTATCAAAAACACAAAAAAATTAGTTACTTTTATTTTCAAGTTATTATCTTTCTGTTTTATTTTAATTTTGCTAAAATGAGTACCCCTGAGAACACTAAGTTGTGTGATTTCACTAGCACGAACAACAATGATTTCATTTGTACACCTATTGCTCCACCTGCTTCTAACGCAGAATTCTATGAAATTAAACCTGCACTTTTAAATCTTGTTATGAAAGAGCAATTCTCTGGTGTTAGTACTGATGATGATGCTGCTCACCTTAATAATTTTGTTGAACTTTGTGAGATGCAAAAGTATAAGGATGTAGATGGTGATATTATTAAACTGAAACTTTTTCCTTTCTCTTTGAGAGGACGTGCTAAAGAATGGTTGCTATCTTTGACTAGAAATAGTATTGATTCATGGACTAAATGCAAAAAATGCTTTCATTGGAAAATATTATCCTCCTGTAAGATTATATCTTTGAGAAGTAGCATTATGAATTTCAAACAATTTGATAATGAGCATGTTGCTCAAGCTTGGGAGAGAATGAAATCATTGGTAAAGAATTGTCTCACCCATAGACTGACTGATTGGATGATCATCCAAACCTTTTATGCAAGACTAAATTTTTTATTCAAGAAACCTATTGGATTCGGCCTCTGAAGGTACCTTTATGTCCATCACTTTGGGTGCTGCAACAAAGCTTCTTGATGATATGATGATAAATTATTCTGAATGGCACACCGAAAGAGCTCCAAAAGGTAAGAAGGTAAATTCTGTTGAAGAAACCTCTTCCTTGAGTGATAAGATTGATACTATTATGTCTATGCTTACAAATGTAAAGATGCATGTTGATCCAAATAATGTTCTTTTAGCTTCTTTGGTTGCTCAAGAAGAGCATGTTGATGTGAACTTCATTAAAAATAATAACTTCAACAACAATGCTTATAGGAATAATTTTGGTAATAACAATTATAAGCCCTATCCTTTTAATCATGGCAATGGTTATGCTAATTCTTATGATAGATCTGGAATGCCTAGTGAGGAAAGGATGTTAGAAGTTGAAAAGGCTACTAAGAACTTTATGCAAACGCAATATGAGCAAAACCAATTGTTTACTAAAACTATGAATGAACAATCCGCTATGTTGAAGAATATAGGACATCAACTTGAGAACTTAAATAGGGAAATTTCTGGTTTGCATATTAAGATTTCTAATGCTGAAACTTGCATTTCATCCATGTCTGAAGCACAAGCTTCTTTGATTAATAGAATGGCAGCTAAACCTCAAACTAGTGATAACAATACCTTTGCTACTGCCAATGCTATACAAGTTAAAATTGATAATAATGTGAGGATGTTAGCTGATTTACATGCTAGGTGGGCAAAAGAGGATGAAATTGCTAAAAAGAATAGTATTGCTAGAGTTTATACTATTACTACTACTGAAAATGCTATAAACTCAAGTGTTAACAAACCTCCTGCTATCAATGGTAAAGTAATTGGTGTTGGCAATATCTCTACTTCTGTTGCAAAACGTTTAAAATTGCCTGAAAACACTGAAACTGTTCCTGATAAAAGTGATGAAATTTTTCGAGATGTGGGAGACAATGGTCCTATTACTTTTGATAATAATGACTTTGATTTTGATGGTTGCAATATTTCTGAAGTAATTAAGTTCTTGCAAAAGCTAGTTAGAAGTACTAATGCTAGTGCTATAAACATGGCTTTTACTAAACATATTACTAATGCTCTCATGCAAGTTAGGGAAGAGAAATTAAAACATGAAGCTTCTATCCTGTAACATCCCGAAGTTTGAGAACCTGAAAAACCGAGTAAAATTTCCACTTTTGTATTCATTGCATCATGGCATCTATATTAATTTGCTAACCAACACACTAATTGATTTGGCAACATTGAAAAAAACAAAATGCCAAACTTGCTTTAACAAATCTCAAAACCATGAAGGCACTCAAACTTGTAAAACAAAAATACTTTGACATCTTATATTTGTCAAGGAAGTTCCAAGAGTTCAAAAATACTATTTTGAACTTGCTCTAAAAATACTAAAGGAGCAACATTTTGATTTTAGCAAAAATGTCATATTCGAACCCTATGAACAAATGTTGTCCAAACTATTTTATTTTACAACCCCAATTTTTGTGGTGCTTCTATGTGCTGTTTGGAGGCTACATGATTTTTCCTATATTTTCTAAAATGTTTAGTGCCCTAATTAAATCCCTAAAAGCCACTGTTTTAAAAATTAAACAGAAAAGGACCTAGTGGTGATAGTAGAAAACTTTGCAAGGGGTTTTTTGCAAAATCACCTTCTTCTCCCTGTAGCGACCGAGCAGCTCGAGCTCGATCGCACCAGCTCGCCCCCGTGGCCCTCCTCTGCTCGCCACGGTCCACACGAGGTGGATAAGAGCACCACGAGGCTGCCCTGCTCTCCCTATCCACTCGCTCACCTGCCCTCTCTCTCCCCGTTTTCTCCCCACGAGCGAACCCTAGCCGCCATGGCCTCCGAGCTCGTCGCCGTCGACTGAGGCCGCCCGGAATAAATCGAGGACCACAGGAAGCTCCGCCGGGTCCTCTTCGCCGTCCTCACCGCAGGAATCGAGCCGAGATGCCATATATTCCCGGAAATCGAGCTCTCCGTCCCCGACGTCCGCCGCACTCCGGGCAAAATCGCCATCGATTCCGACTGTCCCCGTCTTGACCGAGCCTTCCTACGCGCCCAGGGTGAGTCTACGATCCTCCCCGTGCTCCCAGTTCGCAAGTGCAGGTTCCGTAGCCGTAGATTGCCATAGCTCGCCGTCCTGTGACACGAATCGGATAATCCGATTCCGACGAAATCGGATTGTTCGAGCAGCTCCAGCACCGGTTAGCTTTTAGTCCTTAGCAGAATTTCGGGCCAGCCGTGTCGATCGGATAATCCTAGCTAGCCAAAATTTGGATTATCCGAATAACATCAGTGCTCCAGACCACTGTTTAAACTTCAGGTCCTTAGCCGTTTTTCGAACCCGATGGATCGGATAATCCGATTCCAACTTCATCGGATAATCCGATTAACCTGTTTCAGCTGTAATGCAAACCAAACTTCAGCTCACTCTCTGTACTTGTTGCAAGGATGTTAATCACCTACACCCTGCATCTATCACATGTACATGTCAATCATATGCAAGTTAAACCTAAGGTTCCATCTATTCCAATCAACAAGCAAAGATGCTACTTCACCTAACTCCACGGTATATTCGAGATGCGCCCCTTTAAGCATCCGAACTCCGTTTAAGTCAAATAGCTTGAATCAACCTCATCTCGGGGATTTAAAATGTCATGCCATCATGTGTTTGCGCATTGCATATGTTAAAGCATGTGCGGTAATTGATTGTTTCTTCCGATATTATGCTTCGATAGATCAAGCAGCCGGGGTTACGCCGCAATACCCCGACGATCCGTACTACCACCACGTTGAACAAGGCAAGCGTAATCCCCCCTGAGCATGTCTTATCCTAATTTCCGCAAATATTTTCTCCACTATAATATTGCATGCGGTTCCAAATGTCAATTTGATTTGGATTAGAGTATCCTATAGTTGCATTAAGTTTCCGATGCCATTACCTGTTTCCCCTCCTATTATCCATAGGATTGTATTGTGGGCCTGAGATACTTAACTATGCTATGTTGATGCTTAGCCATGCTTAGTTAAATGTTTATTCGTCCGGTGGATATTTCATGTTGGGAACATATGTTGAAAGGTTCGGATGATGGTGGAGAATTGTGGTGACAGGTAATAAAATGCTTAAACGTGGGGATGAGAGGCCACTGTGGTTGTGGTGCTTTGTCTCGTTCTCGCCGCCTAGGTGCGAGTTCTTTACCTCTTGAACCAAGACTGAGCGTGCAACCATGCATGAGGCCTATGCAATTGCAGGAACCCTTATTCGACTAAATAACTTGTGAGGGGCTAGCCAGGGTCCTCTAGTTCGAGCTTCCATTTGCGCGTGCGTGAGATGGTGGTTGTGAATGGGATGAGGATTGTGGTGTTAGGAAAATGAGTGGCCGTGGGCAGGGTGTTGGAGGCACTGAACCTGTCCTACCGCCACTGATGATCTTAGAAAGTCTCGAGCGAGGGAGAAGTCATCGCCGCTCCCACCCAGCCGGCTCTCCCCGAAGAGAGCTAAAAGCTAGGCAATGGGTCGGACGGTACGCGTGGCAAACATTGTACACCCCTGCAGGGTTAAATCTTTTCGAAAAGCCGTGTCCGCGGTTATGGACGACTTGGGAAAGGACGATAAGATCATAGAATAACTTGAACGGAATGATTAAAACCTGAGTACTAAAGGTACTATTCAATAATGCAAGGTTAGCTTCCTCGAGGGTGATTCGAGGAGGTGTCTTTGTAGAACAGGTACAGTGATGATGGTGGTTGATGATGAGAAAGGTGATCGAAAGAAAATATTTACTTCTTACCCCTTTTGAAAATAATCTGATTAGTCGATGCCATGGAGTTATGTTTTCATAAATAAAATCAGCTTTATGCAAACAACCATAAAACCTTGAAAGCCTCATCGAGCTAAAGCTATATATTTAATCTTGCGAGTTCGTCGAACTCAACGTCGTTTGTTTTGTTTCAGAGGAGAGCTTCACCGACCTCGAAGGTGGGTTCTTTGTGGACGTCGACGAGTAGTCTGGGGTTCCCAGGTGGCAGCTTGGGACATCCCGGAACAGCTGGCGCTGGAATGTTTATTGTAGGCCTCTTAGGCCATAATTTGGTTGTTGTTGTTTAGAACAACTCAATTCGCTTCCGCATGATGTACTGTTGGGTCTGTGACCCCTGGTTGTAATATTTGCTATCTTTCTCTGTTATAAGAGTTGAACTATAATGATTTATGTCGTAGAGTCTGTGATGTGCCAGTTGTTCCACAAGTCTTGATCTCTCTATTATGCATTGAGGGTTGTGCCTGTGTTAAGGCATCAATCGCGGTGTTGCGTTGCCGAGCATCCATTCTGAGCAACGCCTGCCAAAGGTTTTGGCCAGGATTGGTAAACCCGTAACCTCTGGTTGTATCGCTTAACTGGTGACACACAGCATCAGTGTATAGCAGTCGGGTTGGGGCGCCACATATCCCTAGGAAGTTAGAAGATGGTTGGGAGCCCATCATTAAAATGAAGTGAATGATTTTGATTGCAATGCTTTATGTGATCTTGGTGCTAGTATTTCTGTTATGCCTAAGAAACTCTATGATATGCTTGATTTAGCACCTTTGGAACACTGTTATTTGGATGTTCACCTTGCTGATAATACTATAAAGAAACCTTTGGGGAGAGTTGATGATGTTTTTATAATGGTTAACAATAACCTTGTCCCCGTTGATTTTGTTGTTTTGGATATTGAATGCAATGCTTCTTGTCCTATTGTTTTGGGAAGACCTTTTCTTAGAACTGTTGGTGCTATTATTGATATGAGAGAGGGGAATATTAAATATCAATTCCCACTCAAGAAAGGTATGGAACACTTCCCTAGAAAGAAGATGAAGTTACCTTTTGATTCTATTGTTAGAGCAAATTATTCTGTTGATGCTTCATCACTTGGAAACACTTGATTCTTACTTTCTGCGCCTAGCTGAAAGGCGTTAAAGAAAAGCGCTTATGGGAGACAACCCATTATTTTATTTCTGCAATTTTTCTTTTTTTGAGTCAAGGAGTTGTTTACTTCTGTAACAATTCCTTTGTATCTTTATTTTATCGCATTGTTGTGCCAAGTATTGCCTCTAATAGGAAGATGATGCTAGATTTGGATTTCTGCGCAGGAACAGATTTCTGCTGTTCACCGTTTTAATTCTGTAAAATCACAGAAAAATTATTTAAATCTGCAATTTTTGTGCGTGATCCTCAGATATGTACGCATCTTTCGTTAGTTTAAAGTTTTTCGATCTGAGCAACGTAAGTGCCTCGAAAAAATTCGTCTTTGCGGACTGTTCTGTTTAGACAGATTCTGTCTTTTATTTTTCGCATTCTCTCTTTTACTAGTGTTGAGTGGAATTCTTTTTTAGGGTGAAGAGCTTCACATAACATCAGTGGCAGTAGCTAATGTTAAAAGTAACGGTCATGTTTGTGTCCTTATAGAACATGTGAGTTTTTGATTGTGCACTAACCCTCTAATGAGAATTACTTTGAGTTTGGTGTGGCGGAAGTTTTCAAGGGTCAAGAGAGAAGGATGATATAATGTGATCAAGAAGAGTGAAGAGCTTAAGCTTGGGGATGCTCCCATGGATCACCCCAGCATATTTCAAGAAGACTCAAGCGTCTAAGCTTGGGGATGCCCAAGGCATCCCCTTCTTCATCAGCAACTTATCAGGTCATCTCTAGTGAAACTATATTTTAATTCTTTCACATCATATGTGCTTTACTTGGAGCGTCTGTGTGCTTTTATTTTCAGTATTTTATTTTTCTTATGGTCAACTTGATTGGACCCCAGCATTCTTGATTGGGAGAGAGACACGCTCCGCTTTTTCATATGAATACTCCTATTCTTCACTTATACTTGTTGAGTATTCTTATCTAGCTATTGCTATGCTTTTAGCTCCTGTTTTGCATGCATCTCTTATTCAGAGCTGTTAGTTCTTTTAAAGAAAGTACTCTCTTGCTTCACTTATAATTGTTTGGAGAGTTTATGTTGAAATAAATTGATTGGTGTTTGGTTGGAACAGAAAATGTTGCATGTGGTAGATGGTATAATGGAAAAAGCTTACATATTCTTGTAGATCATTGTATTGGATAATTTGATACTTGTCAATTGTTTTGAGTTATCAAGTAGTTCATGTTTAAGCTTTTGTATCATGTAGTTAAAACCTATTAATGAAGAACTACCGTAAAGCTCGTTGAAATTTGGTTTGCATGATTGGTATCTCTAAGGTCTAGATATTTTCTAGTAAAAGGGTTTGGTTAACAAGGAAGACAGTGTAGAGTCTTATAATGCTTGCAATATGTTTTCATATAAGTCTTGCTGTGTCGGTTGATATCCTGTGTTTGCTTCAAATAACCTTGCTAGCCTAAACTCTGTACTGAGAGGGAATGCTTCTCGTGCATCCAAAACCTTGAGCCAAAATCCATGCCATCTGTGTCCACCATAACTACCTATATGTGGTATTTCCTTGCCATTCCAAGTAAATTTTTCATGTGCTACCTTTAAACTATTCAAAATTATTACTCCTATTTTGTGTCAATGTTTACCAAGCTCATGAGGACGGGGTGGATGTCTTTATGTCAACTGTCAAACAGACTTTACCACCGGACTAGCGGCATATACATCCGCTTATCCATTAATTTTGCAAAAAGAGCTGGCAAATGGGGTGCCCAGTCCCAATTAATTACAACTTTAACCGCTTAATTCTCTTCACATTTTTGCCCTGATTTATCAGTCAAGCAATGACAAACAGTGAAATATCTGCATGTGTAAACAAAAGAGAAAGGGGATGATCTGCCTTGCTGGTAGAAATAACGTCCTTCATGGGAGCCGCTCTTAAAAGTCTGGTTGGCAGGGGTCATATTGTACTTTCCATTTTCTGATTCGTTGACAATTAACAAACACCTCTCAAAACTTATTTTTACTCTCTATATGATTTCAAAAACTTAAAAAGCTCTAGCACATGATTTAATCCCTGCTTCCCTCTGCGAAGGGCCTTTCTTTTACTTTTATGTTGAGTCAGTTTTCCTACTTCTTTCTATCTTAGAAGCAAACACTAGTGTCAACTTTGGTGCAACAATTTTTATATGCTTTATATTGCACTTATTATATGCTTTGTGTTGACAAATATCCATGAGATATATATGTTGAAAGTTGAAAGCAATTGCTGAAACTTAAATCTTCCTTTGTGTTGGTTAAATACCTTTTACTTAGAATCTATTGCTTTATGAGTTAACTCTTATGCAAAACTCTTTGATGCTTGTCTCGAAAGTACTATTCATGAAAAGTTTTTGCTTATATGATTCAGTTGTTTGCTCATTATCTACTTGCTAGCAAACTATAGACCATTGACCTGGATCACTTCATTCATAACATGTGCTTTACAATATATTTGATCAAGATTATGATTGTAGCATGTCACCTCAGAAATTATTTTGTTTTTATCGTTTTACCTACTCGAGGACGAGTAGAACTAAGCTTGGGGATGCTTGATACGTCTCAAACGTATCTATAATTTCTGATGTTCCATGTTGATATTATACCAATTGTTACATGTTTTATATACACTTCATAGCATTTTTATGCATTTTCTGGGACTAACCTATTAACAAGATGCCACAGTGCCAGTTCCTGTTTTCTGCTGTTTTTGTATTCCAGAAAAGCTAGTCTGGAAATATTCTCGGAATTGGACGAAACTTGGACAGAACCTCCTATTTTTCCAACACGAAACGGAGTCCAGAGGAGAGACGGAGGAGGGCCACGTGGCACCCACACCATGGGGCCGCGCGGGCCCCCTGCCCGCCGTGGGGTGGTGTGGGGCCCACTGGTCTGCAGCCGCCGCCCTTTCGCCTATTTATTCTCCCGACGCGAAAACCCTAAATACCCGAGCCATTATCCACGAAAAGTTCCAGAGACGCCGCCGCCGTCAACCCTAGCTCGGGAGGGTTCAGAAGCTCTTCCCGGCACCCTGCCGGAGAGGGGAATCATCACCGGAGGGCTCTACATCACCATGCCTGCCTCCGGAGTGATGCGTGAGTAGTTCATCCTTGGACTACGGGTCCATGGCAGTAGCTAGATGGTTGTCTCTCCACTTTATGCTATCATGTTTAGATCTTGTGAGCTGCCTATCATGATCAAGATCATCTTATTGTAATGCTACATGTTGTGTTTGCTGGGATCCGATGAATATTGAATACTATGTCAAGTTGATTATCAATCTATCTTATATGTTATTTATGATCTTGCATGCTTTCCGTTACTAGTAGATGCTTTGGCCAAGTAGATGCTTGTAACTCCAAGAGTGAGTATTTATGCTAGATAGTGGGTTCATGCCTCCGGTAATCTGGGAGAGTGACAATAACTTCTAAGATTGTGGATGTGCTGTTGCCACTAGGGATAAAATAACCGATGCTTAGCTTAAGGGTGCGCCGCTAGGTCTAATGCATTTGTTTACATTACGCACATTACTGATAACCCCCAAGAGCAAGGGATCACTGTAGCACCTCTCAATGTGGAAGTAAGGTATCGATCCGCAGGAGCAAGAAGGAAAAGTTATCTATTCCCTACAACTAAAGTGTCACAAGTTTTAGTTGATTATGCACTAAACAAGTTTGGAGAACAAGATGGTTGATGGATGGAAGTTCGATGTAGCAAAACAAGAATGTAAAAGTGTCCCAATCCTCTTCAATGCAAGAGGACAAGACAAATGGTAGCAAGCAAAAGCTCTCAAAGAGAGAAAAAGCCCAATCCTCTATGCAGCAAGAGGACAAGCTCAAGTGTGAGTTTCTTATAGGAACAATGGACATGGGTTCATGGGTTCACTTAATCCTCTCTCTCATCTATGGTGATTATCATGTTATAGATAAAGTACACATAATTGTCATGTTTTAATGGTAGCTTTTATAACGGCTACATGTCCTAAAACACATAGTTGAAAGAAATACTCATTTGTGTTGCTAGTGTCACCCTCGTAAGGCTAGCGTGGTTGCTGTCACACCCACATCATACTTCTCCCTTTTTACCCCCAGATAAAGGATGTTGGACGGTACTGTGTCACTCAATACCTATGCCTTCTGTCACATTGGCCACCCAGTACCCACATACATCATACTTCATAATGGATAATATTCTAAACACTAGTGCAATGATTTATATTTCGTGTGTGTGACCACATCTCTCTCATCTATCTACACTTGGTGGTGTCAATCACCTCATGATAAAGATAAACAAGGCATTATGCATAAATCAAACCATCACATGCATCATAGAATATCTCCAAAGTATGACAAGTCATAAAAGATCCAACACAACAGTAAATGCATAACAAATATTATCTCACACCACAATATCCACCATGGGAATTACATAGATGACCATAATCATGTTCAGCAGCTCATACGGTACTAATTAGTGAAGCTCAAAGAGAGGAGAGATACATAAGTTACCACCACAAACCCAAATCCAGGGGGTGGACTACTCCCCCTTCATCATGGAGACGGTGGAGAAGTCGTTGAGAAGGTGGAGACCACCCGGCAGCGCCCCGCCGGAGTTTTCCCCCTCCAATCTGCAGCTCCTGATCTCCGTTTCGGTGTTTCTGTGTTTGTGCGGCGCCCTTCCAGAGAACGTCGGGGGACAATTTTTATAGGCGTTTTTAGGTCACGACTAGGTCGGTGGAGAAAAGATCAACGGCGGCGGAGCTCCGAGCCCAAAATAGGTAGGCCCACGTGGCCAAGATTTTAGGCCGCGTGGGGCCCTCTCATTTCCAGCTGGTTGGGCTACTGGCCTTCATTTTGAGCCCATTGCGTTCGTCTCGAAAATTCTGAAGCGTGCTCTCTGACCTTGCCCTTTTTGGAGTCCCGAAGCTCCCGGAAAGTCTGAAACACTAAAAAAGACGTTTTCTGGAAAACAGGGTTAATTCCAAATAAATGGGAAAACTATGAAGTATTCCCAAAATCATTATAAAATTGATATAACCCTTATATGATGCAAATATGATTGGAATATAAGTAAAATAATGCAAAGTTCATGTATGCATTTTACATGCATCAACATCCCCAAGCTTAACCTATACTCGTCCTCGAGTATGAAGGTGATAAAACTAACATGGACTTTGCAATTTAATACTAACAATGGATATCAAAGATGATTGCTACTGCTACATAGAGTCAAATGATTCATTCTTCAAAGGAGTAGCAATATGCAAAACAGTTTATGAAGTGATATCAAGTATTCAATGTAAGGATGTTCAATGATAGTTCACAAAGTGTAACATAACAGATAGTAGTATGGACCACATGTATGCATAATGATAAGTATGGACATCCTACATTGGTCATAGAGTGATGATGAAAATCTGAATATGATAGGTGGACACTTTGGAAAGATGTATAAGTGAGTAGAGGTAAAGCATGCATAAGTTTCATCTAACCTCCAAACTCTTCTACTTAAGTTAATGATTGCAATGTGGTAATACTTGGTGTCAAGCTCTCATTCCCCTATCATAGCATCTTGAATGATTATAGTTTAATGTGAGAGCAAATATGAGTAGTGTGCTTGACAAAGTAAAGGTTAGGTGTCTCATGCCCCTTGAATACAAGTACCTACACCATGATTACTCAACTTAGGAAACAAAGCAAGTTCAAGTTATATATCATTGTAAGTAATAATAGTATCATCAAGAGCGTCAACTGGGGTACCTCTTGTCCCAGGATATGGAACAAGCCCATATCAAAATGACAAGACAAACAAACAAGATGAACAACCTCAACACCCTTTTTATTTACCATTGGAATAGCTATTTATTATAAGGTGTATCACAGCGTTCACCATAGCATGTAAGTAAATTTCCACCATGAATGATGCATGGCTTAGATTAGCGGCCCAGGCGTCTCTCTAACCATTTATACAAACTCATTTAAACTACTTCATTTCCACTCATTTCACCATGATAGGCATCCATAAACAAAAGTACATGATATCAACTAAATGAGATGAAGGAGCATGTTGAAAGCTTTGCATGTGACAGCACATATGGGCTAACTCCCAACCTCGAACATTTATCAAGCCACTAGCATCATAATCTTAATCACAATGGGTCATGTTTTATTTATTGCAATGATAGTAAAATGTGCATCAAGTTCGTGAGAGCTATATAACCAACTTTTCCCATGGCAATCAATAACATAATCATTTTCATTCAGAGGTATAGATAACACAAATATCATGATGAACATACTCGGAATAGCATATAGCTAGTAGGTAGATATGGTGGACTCACTGGAATAACTTTGGTTGAAGGTTGGAAACAAGTTTTACTTGTTGGAATGTTTGGGCTAGCAAAAGGGAGAAAGTTGACCATCTAGATGCATGCATGAGTGTCCATAGAACTAACTAATCCATGTTAAACCAAGTAAAATAACAATCAGCACCAAAACATGAATAAGTGATAGCTCTTCAAAAAGGATTTGCAAACTATTACTCATAAACAAGCTCATGAATCATGCAACTATATGTATCATTAAAAATCAACTCAAACATCCCTTTTCCCAATCTTATAAAAGCATCCAACATATTTCAACCCATATTTCCAGTAGCTCTCCCATATATAAATGATAGTGTGGTGGTCTCTCAAAGAATCAAATCAAAACAAAAAAAAAGACGCTCCAAGTTTATGCGATAAAGTGTTTCGATCGAAAAACAGAAGTTGGACGTGTGCAAACCGAGAGTGTGTAGGTCCAGTGGGGTTGTCTTCACATCCCCAAGCTTATGGTCTTCACCATCCTTGGATAGCTCTTGGTGCATCTCCTCCAATCCCTGTGAAAAAACTTCAAAACACCGTTTCTCCCATTTCTTTTCTGTGGGGTGCATTAATAGTGATAAACAAATATGTTTCTTGCTGCATATAATCCTTGAACAAAAATTCATATGAGATGTCCAGAAAGTGTATAATGTTGTATGCCTACTCATAAACTCAATTGGATCAAAAAGATTCAACTTAAAAGCTCAAAGCATGCATCAAACAAAATGGGACAGAATCTGTCCAGAAAAACAGCAGCAGCAAAACGTATTTTTCTACCCTAAAACTTTCTCGAAAAATTCCAAAAAATTCATGCATACAGAGGATGAAAAGTTGCAACTACAGTTCAAATATGAGCTCATTCGGAGTTACAGAATAAGAATTAAAAATCATACCGTGCACTGATTCGTGCAGGAATAAAATCTCCGAACGCTATAAGCAACTTTTCAAACCAAAAAGGGTAAAACTTGGCACTTTATTTAAAACTCCAGAAACTAAACTAGCACAAAGTCTCTTGTTACAGCAAGAGGACACAAAGAAAAATCACACACAAAAATAACCGGGTTGCCTCCCGCAAAGCGCTTTCTTTATAGCCATATAGCTAGGCTTCTTACTTGTTGTTTATCGAAGATGAAGCTCATGAGGGAGCTTGAATGATGTTCCCCTCTTCCTTGGGAAGTGTTCCATGCTCTATACCAGGGTCCCATGTTGCTCTCAAGCCAATGAAGATAATAGTCAAGTTGAAACCTGGTAGAGAGAGAAACAAAACACAAAGGTAATAACAACGAAGTCTAACTTCTTTCTATGCATTGGCATTTTGTATATGAATGAAGTTTTCCAATGCATATTAACAAAAGTTACTTGCAGCCCATAATTATTAGTAGCATAAAGAGGGTTCTCATAACCTCCTCTCTCATAATAGTTGCAAGTAATAAAGTGTATTCAACCATATAACCAATAGATCTTCCAATTTAGATAATTTAGGCACATAAAGAGGATCATTAATTTATTTTGGAATTCATTAGCATGCTTCCCTCTTTCAAAATAGTTATTAAGATCAATATCAAGTTTAATATCATGGTTGCAACAAAGATTTGGAACTAAAGATAATTGCAAACCACATAAGTATTTCTCAACATAAGCAAATTTCTCCTCTATGGTGTAGTTAGGAGAATTCAAGAACATAGCAGGACTCTCATGAGTAAGAGTACTATCATGAGCAGCAAGTATATCATTTTTATCCTCACATAATTTAGTAACTTCCAAACATGTAGGATTATCAATAAGCATAGGACCATCATCTAAAGCATTATCATATAGCACATTTAAGCAACACTCCTCATTATTATCAATAAGTTTACTAGCAAAAGGTTTTTGAGTTTGAGTGTTACTATCATATGTTGATGGTGAAGTTGGGAGATCCAACTCTTCATTCTCCAGTTGTTCTTTTTCAGCATCTTCTTGAGATTGCATGGGCATCCCCAAGCTTAGGTTTTTGTCCTCTTCTTCCTGCAAAATATTAGTTCTTTCCATGGCAGCAAGAGTTAACTTTTTACGTTTAATAGCATCTGCTCGAGAAAAGAAATCATCAGCTTCTTGTAATATTTCAAGTTCCTCAAGTGTAAATGTTGCAAGTTCCTCAGGTGTATAATCAAACAGAAAACCCATAGCAAAAGTAATGAAGAACTTACAACCAGACAAGTTTAAAGGAACCTCCCCAAGCTTAGACGATTGCAAGATATAAAACAAGTTAAAGAAACCTCCCCAAGCTTAGTCTAGTGCACACAAGAATAGAAACTTAAGCGCTACGCTCCCCGGCAACGGCGCCAGAAAAGTACTTGATAACCCCCAAGAGCAAGGGATCACTGTAGCACCTCTCAATGTGGAAGTAAGGTATCGATCCGCAGGAGCAAGAAGGAAAAGTTATCTATTCCCTACAACTAAAGTGTCACAAGTTTTAGTTGATTATGCACTAAACAAGTTTGGAGAACAAGATGGTTGATGGATGGAAGTTCGATGTAGCAAAACAAGAATGTAAAAGTGTCCCAATCCTTTTCAATGCAAGAGGACAAGACAAATGGTAGCAAGCAAAAGCTCTCAAAGAGAGAGAAAGCCCAATCCTCTATGCAGCAAGAGGACAAGCTCAAGTGTGAGTTTCTTATAGGAACAATGGACATGGGTTCATGGGTTCACTTAATCCTCTCTCTCTCATCTATGGTGATTATCATGCTATAGATAAAGTACACATAATTGTCATGTTTTAATGGTAGCTTTTATAACGGCTGCATGTCCTAAAACACATAGTTGAAAGAAATACTCATTTGTGTTGCTAGTGTCACCCTCGTAAGGCTAGCGTGGTTGCTGTCACACCCACATCATACTTCTCCCTTTTTACCCCCAGATAAAGGATGTTGGGCGGTACTGTGTCACTCAATACCTATGCCTTCTGTCACATTGGCCACCCAGTACCCACATACATCATACTTCATAATGGATAATATTCTAAACACTAGTGCAATGATTTATATTTCGTGTGTGTGACCACATCTCTCTCATCTATCTACACTTGGTGGTGTCAATCACCTCATGATAAAGAAAACAAGGCATTATGCATAAATCAAACCATCACATGCATCATAGAATATCTCCAAAGTATGACAAGTCATAAAAGATCCAACACAACAGTAAATGCATAACAAATATTATCTCACACCACAATATCCACCATGGTAATTACATAGATGACCATAATCATGTTCAGCAGCTCATACGGTACTAATTAGTGAAGCTCAAAGAGAGGAGAGATACATAAATTACCACCACAAACCCAAATCCAGGGGGTGGACTACTCCCCCTTCATCATGGAGACGGTGGAGAAGTCGTTGGAGAAGGTGGAGACTACCCGGCAGCGCCCCGCCGGAGTTTTCCCCCTCCAATCTGCAGCTCCTGATCTCCGTTTCGGTGTTTCTGTGTTTGTGCGGCGCCCCTTCCAGAGAACATCGGGGGATAATTTGTATAGGCATTTTTAGGTCACGACTAAGCCGGTGGAGAAAAGATCAATGGCGGAGGAGCTCCGAGGCCCAAATAGGTAGGCCCACGCGGCCAAGATTTTAGGCCGTGTGGGGCCCTCTCATTTCCAGCTGGTTGGGCTACTGGCCTTCATTTTGAGCCCATTGCATTAGTCTCGAAAATTCTGAAGCGTGCTCTCTGACCTTGCCCTTTTTGGAGTCCCGAAGCTCCCGGAAAGTGTGAAACACGAAAAAAGACGTTTTCTGGAAAACAGGGTTAACTCCAAATAAATGGGAAAACTATGAAGTATTCCCAAAATCATTATAAAACATTGATATAACCCTTATATGATGCAAATATGATTGGAATATAAGTAAAATAATGCAAAGTTCATGTATGCATTTTACATGCATCAATTACTTAATGCAATTATCCGTTGCTTGCAACTTAATACCAACGAGAAACTCGGTATGACAACCTGGTGGTGGATTATTAGTCATAGACGCTGTTGGAATAACGGTCTATATATTTTGTTGTAATGGCCACATGAATATCATAGTAATCATGTCATATATATGTATTGTCATGCGCTCAATATTTTGTCAATTGCCCAGCTGTAATTTGTTCACCCAGCATGTTAGTTATCTTTTATGGAGAGACACCACTAGCGAACTGTGGACCCTGGTCCATTCTTTTACACTGATAATACAACCAACTGCAAACACTGTTCCTTTTCATTCTCTACAATTTACTACTGTTTTTCACACCATACGTTTAATCCTTTGTTTTCAGCAAGCCGGTGAGATTGACAACCTCACTGTTTCGTTGGGGCAAAATAGTTTGATTGTGTTGTGTGCAGATTCCACATCGGCGCCGGATTCCCTGGTGTTGCGCCGTGCCATATTCCGCCACCAACAACCTTCAGAAGTGATTTCTTGCTCCTACTGGTTCGATTAAACCTTGGTTTCATACTGAGGGAAAACTGCTGCTACACTGCATCATACCTTCCTCTTGGGGTCTCCCAACGAACGTGTGATCCACGCAATCATCGGACTCGCCCTCTGACATGGGAGACCCCCCCTTGTCATAGACACGAGCCGGGCGACGGCACGGGCGCGTGGCGCCTCACCTTGCGCCAACACGGCGTCGGCAGCGAGATGGAGACGACGCGGATCCTGCTAATGGCGGTAGTAGGTTACGCGAGGGATTAGAATGAACAATGATAACCGTAATTATATTCAGACTCGGAAGGATTTAAGACTAGGAGAGCTCGTTATCCGCATTTCTCTTGAATATAATGCCTAATATAAAGTTTTAAACTTTTAATCATGAACAAAATGACGTGTACGCCGATGCATCACCATTGGTGCTTCTGTGTTAGACAGTTACAATGTGTGCATCTTTGCATATAGACAAAACAGGAACCAGAAGGGAGTGAAACTAATGGAGTAGTGAACTATAGAACTCAAAAAGAGTTGTTTAGATGTTGAGCTCAAGAAATATACTTTCAGATACAAAATATATGCAAGTGTTCTTGAAATTTATAATAAAAAGATAAGGGATTTACTTTGCAACCGAGTCTCCTTTTCAGAAGTATAACAAATGAAGGATCCCATCGTGTGCCTGGCATGGTTCAGAAGAACGTAGAAATATAGAAGAGGCATGGAATGCCTTACAAATTGGAAGCAAATGCTAGGGCTACACTAGTGGAAACACCACCTTTAGTCCCGGGTGGTAGAGGGCTTTTGGACCGGATTGGCATCCGGTACATGCCAACCGGGACTAGAGGCCTCCCCCCTCTTGTCCCGGGTGTGCTACGACCCGGGACCAAAGGCCTCCACGCGGGGGCTGCACATGGCGCGTGGGAGAGGGGCTCTAGTCTCGGGTTGTAATACAACCCGGGACTAGAGATGCACCCACGTGGCGGCCTGCTGCTTTTGTCATTTCGGTTGTAATAATTTCCAAAAAATACGGTTAATTATCTGTAAATCAGAAAAATACATATAGCATATCAAAATATTCGTAAGAGAAAGCATTATGAGAAAGTCAGGAAATTGGAAGTCGGAAGGGAAAGTCATGAAGTCGGGAAAGTCGTGAAGTCGGGAAGTCGTGAAGTCGGGAAGTCGTGAAGTCGGGAAAGTCGACGTCACGTTTTCCCGGCTCCCGGTTTCACGTTTTCCCGGTTTCCCGGTTTCACGTTTTCCCTTCCCGGTTTCACGTTTTCCCGGCTTCCCGTTTTCACATTTTCCTGGTTTTCGGATTAATTTACATATAAAGATCATATATAAGAGGGACTAGAACCATCATCTATTCGATTACATGGAGATCATGAAGCCACTACTAGAGCCCGTCATCTAATTTGATCTGGTGCCATTGTATTTTCCCTTCATGTCTAAGACATAGTTCATCAAAAAGCCCACAATTTCCTCGGAAATTGGTCGAAAGCGGTCCTTTAGTTGCAGGTCCCTCCGCATTCGATCCATCTATAAAAGAAGGAGATTAATATGAATTTCAATCATCATAACAGAAATTATGAATGACACTCAACACAATTGATGGTTATAAAATGAAATTGTGAATTTATTTATTCACTTACTTCGATAAATGTCTTTTGTTTCTGCTCAGAGACTATCGTGCAAATCCACTCGCAGACGTAATATCCACACAAATTGGTCCTGGGAGGCTGCCTATCCAAGTACTACACGAGAATAGATTTCAATCAAGTAATAATCAAGCATCACGATGGTATTGAAATTTGAATTAAAAGGGATGCGCGAACACCTAGCACGTACTACTTACTTTGGGGGTAAACAAAAGTAAGTTCCTCTTTAAATTGACCACGTGTAGCATTTCGGAAAGCTTCCCAAACCCTGCCCATCAAACAATTGAATAAACGAGTTATTAATTAGTTACTTGATATCTCAGGAATGGAAGGAAAGAGACCGATGTAATACGATAAAGATTGAAATTACCGTTTGAGCACTCCTTGGATATATTCGTGCCGCTCTTTGGGCCAGTGCAATGAGTCCAAGATTTCAACTTCTGCTCTATCGATTTGAATGATTAACAGAATGTAATGGTCGCTGCGCACGTTTATATATGTCAGTAACTAATCAGTTACACTTAACATCGAGAAAGCAAAAACAAATGCGTACAAGACAGTAAGACTCTTACCTGAAGTGGTAAGGAAACAATATCTTCCCTTTATAATTTTGGTCCCGGATGGACCTAAACAAGGTGTTCACCGTTTCCTCGTGGTGGTCACGTAGCAATTTTTCATTAACTCGGGTTGGGTCGATGAACCCAATCTCGAACACTCGATTTCTGTCACATTCATCGCTCTTCATTCTGCATAATACCGTAGTGAGCATAATTAGAACAGGCAATGACCGAGCTAAGCTATAGACTTTATTTTAGAAAATAAATGAATTGAATCACTTACAGATAATAGGTAGTGAGGATGCTCAAGTCGAGGGCATCAAGCTGGTATAACTGATAGATTTCTTCAATAGGTATAGTTATCTCGTCTGCACCGTTGAAATGTTCATCTGTAATTTTCACCGGGATCAATATTCGACCATCACTTGTAACATTCTTGTACCATTTATGCAGTCTTGTCATTTGTGTTGGTAGATTCTGGAGCTCATCAGGTGACACTAGATCCTTCCCGTATTCCCAGGTCCATCTAGTAGGTCCCATAAGGGGGGATATCATCTGCATCAAGTTGAGAAAGTGAAATACCAATATCTGCAGCAAATTGCACGCGGTAAGCGGGATCGTTCTCAAGCGCAGAGCTCATATCAGTGGCCACCTTGAGCGGGGAGATGGACTGATTTGACTGATGTCCGAGCTGGGCAACATCTCTTCTTCTTTTCCCGCCGGGTGGAATTTTCCTCATAGTCCGTACATAGTCATTTGGCCTATTTATCGAAATTTGCGATGGCTGAGTAAGGAAACTAACAACAAATTGTGTTTGAGCTTCCGAATACTTTTCCTTTGGCTTAGGTTTTCTTTTCTCAGCCATTTCTGCAAACTGTCTTCTCGAATCTGTTTGTAGCCACACCCTGGCTTCCTCTTGAGTACACTCGACGTCGTAAGGTCTCGGGGGAGGAACCTTCGGTACTTTTGGCAGTGGCTCAAGTCGGGGTTTGGGTCGGGAACCCATGGCGGTGGTCTTCATCCCATTTCGAACGTTAGCCTTAGTGGGCGGAGGCGGTGGAGACGGCTCAGGAGTCGGCTCAGGAGTCGACTGACGCGGCTCAGGACGCGGCGAGTGACGCGGCGACAGAGTCGGCTGACGCGGCGACGGAGATCGAGAAGGCGATGGTGGCCTTGGCGGCGGTGTCCAACCTGGAAACATGATCAATTTCTTGGGCCATAGAATGAGTCCACCCTGGACATCTCCCAGTGTCCTCTCATCATCACCTCCAGGGAAATGAAGTTCGAGTGATGCATATCCGGGGTAAACTTGATCCACGCCGACACAAGCATAGCCATCTGGAATCTCATTGCCACAATACAGTGCTGTAGATTCACAAGGTAAAGCATAGCCGTCCGCCGCCTTCATGGTTATGTTTCTCACTGCCTCATGTAACTCACAAGTTTTCTTCTCAGTGATAGAATCCACGGGGTATGTTTGGTTCGATGCCTCATCAGCACTGACCGTCGCGGAAGCCACACTACTTTTCCATTGAGATGGACCACCTGGTTGACTATCTTGCAGCAGCAGCAGCTGATGAGTTGCCCCTCGAGAAGACTGCGCGCGCCGCAATTCATCTAGTTCCCGTTGTTGTTGGCTAATGATATTTTCCACTTTGCTCAACCGGTCGTGTTGCTCCTGCTCCTTCCTCCTCTTTGCTCTTTCTCGGCTTCTATAAGAGTCACGGTCCTCAGGAAACCCTTCATGCCACGTCACACCTTCCCTGCCTCGAACAGATCCTCCTTTTTCTTTAGTACCGAGGGCCTTCCACAGCTCGTCGCATTCTCTGTCGGGAAAAAATCTTCCCTCACAAGCATCGGCGATTGCATCCAGAATTGTTTGCCGGGGTATAGGAGTTTCTTTCGTTTCATCAACTATTACATCGCCTGATTCGTCATACTCCCCCCATGAGCAAGTATCCAATTTCTGACACTACGGGGCCACGTATCTATAACTGGAATGATCCCTTTTGCGCGCAAAGCGGCCTCAATCAGATCCCACTTAGGCTCGGCAGCTACGTAGCCACCTCCACCCAACTTATGGTTATATATCTTCTTCGCTGCATTCAACTTATTCTTTGCCGATCTTTCCTTGGCTTCTTCTGTATTCTTGTATTGCAGAAATGCCGGCCAGTGAGCCCGCTGCCTCTCTAGTGTCCCAGTGAAATCTGGAACTTTCTTTTTGTCGACCCAATCACGGTATAATATGTTCTTCCATTTATTGAATTATTCAGCCATCTTCTTCAGAGTCCAATGCTTGACTTTGTCCGTCATGGATTTTGTCCTTTCGGGACTATCGAACACCGGCAGAGTGAAATGTGCCATGAGCTTCTTCCAACATATATCTTTAGTTCTCTCGGTGACATAATAATTGCCCTCTAAGTTTTGTATCTGATTCCATTCTGAAAGGCTGATCGGAACATTGTCCCTGACAACAACTCCACATTGATGCACAAACTTAGTTGCGCTCTTCGGAGGCGCCAATGGTTTGCCATCTGAAGAGACTGACTCAATTCTGAAATGATCTTTTATTCCCAACCCTTTGGCATGGCCTCGTTTACTAGTTTGGGTCGATGCGGAGGTCTAAAAAGAAGAAACATTTGTTAATATATATATACAAATAAAATTTTACATCTGATCAAATAGAATCTTAATATACCACGCCGGACTGCGGGGGTTCACCAACTGTGCTAGTTTGCCCTTGGACGCTTCGTTCCATGTCCTCCATTCCCGGACCGGAGTCGTTCAAAAACTCGGAGCCATCTTCTTCTGCTCCAATGTGTTCCTCACCATCCGTGGGTTGCCGGATATAGTCGAGCAACACATCTTCCCCTTCTCTATTTTGGAAGGGAAGAACATCTCCATCGTCCATTGCTTAACTATTACAAAAAGAAAATAAAACAATGATAGCATTAGCAGAATTTAACTAGCAAATTTAACTTAGCAAATTTAACTAGCAAATTTAACTAGCAAACTTAACTAACTTATCTAATTTAACTTAGCAAATTTAACTAACTTATCTAATTTAACTTATCTAACTTATCTAATTTAACTTATCTAACTTATCTAATTTAACTTAGCAAATTTAACTAACGTATCTAATTTAACTAGCAAACTTAACTAACTTATCTAACTTATCTAATTTAACTTAGCAAATTTAACTAATTTATCTAACTTATCTAATTTAACTTAGCAAATTTAACTAACTCATCTAACTTATCTAATTTAACTTATCTAATTTAACTTAGCAAATTACACTACACTAATTGTGCAAAATTTACACTAACTACACTAACTTAACGACTAACTACACTAACTACACTAACTAATTATACAAAAAAATAACTTAGAAAAAATTACTTGGGAAAAAATTACCACGGGAGAGGAGGAGAGAGGGGGCCAGCGGCCGGCGGAGCTGGAGGGCGAGGCGGTGCGGGCGGCGCCGGCGTGGAGGAGGAGGAGGTCGGGCTTGGGCGGCGGCGGCGGAGGAGGAGGAGGTACGCGGGCGCGGCGACGGAGGAGGAGGAGAGGGACGTGGGCACGGCGGCGGAGGAGGGCCGCGGGCGCGGGGACGGCGGCGGAGAGGAATGGGGGCGGCGGCGGCGGAGAGGGACAGGGGCGGCGGCGCAGTTGATCAGCCTGCCGGCGTGCGGGATGGAGGCGGCGGCGCGTTGAAGTTGGCTCCAGGGTCGTGGCTCGACCTGGGGTCAACGCTCTGCTTATATAGCAGAGGACCTCTGGTCCCGGACGGAGCCACGACCCGGGACGAGAGGGTACACCTTTGGTCCCGGGTGGTGCCACGACCCGGGACCAGAGGTCTTTTTCAGACGCCACCCCCAGCGCGCGCAAATTGACCTCTTGTCCCGGGTGGTTCCACGACCCGGGACCAGAGGTCCCTTTTTTTCGTTCAACCGCCTAAATTTTCAAACTTTTGCGCGCAATTTTTTGAAAACTTAATTTGAATATGAATTTGAATAGCTTCTGCATACTTTCGAATCTGAAAAAAAATTCAACATGAAAAGTTTTTGAATTTGCTAAACTAATCCAAAGCAATTTTCTGTTTTCTAAAATAATTGTTCTAACTATTCAAACTATTAACCATTTTGCCATTTTCAATTTAAAAAATGCATTAACTAATATTGTTTAAATTTGAAATTCATATTTTTCACATCTTCTCGCGTGCCATTTTCAATTTAGAATGCATTAACAAATTTAACCATTTTGAAAGTCAATTTAAAATGCATTAACTAATATTGTTTAAATTTAAAATGCATTAACTAATATAGTTTAAATTTAAAAGTCATATTTTTTCACATCTTCTCGCGTGCCATTTTCCATTTAGAATGCATTAACAAATTTAACCATTTTGAAAGTCAATTTAAAATGCATTAACTAATATTGTTTAAATTTAAAATGCATTAACTAATATTGTTTTTAGGGCTTTATAAATCAATATCGTTTTTATCTAAACAATGTTTCTTTTGAGGGCTTGTGAGCTGTTGGATCACTCTGTGAGCCACCAACCGGGACTAAAGGGAATCCCACCAATAAGGAAGAAGCACACGGATCGTGTGTTTCTTTCGAGCGCTTGTGAGCCGTTGGATCAGGGGTGTGTTTCTTTTAAAGGCTTGTGAGCCGTTGGATCAGGGGTGTGTTTCTAGTCCCGGGCCGTGAAACCACTCGGGACTAAAGGGGCCACGACCCTATATATAGCATCCATCATTGGCAGTGCACGGGTAGCAGAGAGCAAGATTTCTGAGAGGCAGGAGTTCCTAGAGCGGAGGCTGAAGGTGAACCCTCACCTCGGTCGGATCCAAGCAGCGGCAAGGATCTCTGATGATTAGCAACATCCCCAACACTTGTTCAGACGGTTGCAGATCATCAGAGACGTCTTGCCGCTGTCTGGATCGAAGGCCGATTTGCTGTCTCACAACCACGCGATTTTTAGAACCGTGTGTTCAGTTTGGCAATCAAAGCATTCATGATCCTATATATAGCCCCCCTCCTGGGCACTCACGGCACTCATTGTAGTTCAGTTTGGTATTCAAAGCATTCAGACTCCCTGCATACGCCCAACGCTGCATTTTGATATGCGGGCACTCATGAGCCAGCGTTGGGCTGTATGCAGGAGAAACCATGTGTTTTGTTCTATCTAGAAAATCCTACAGTTCGTCGACCGAATACAAAATCCCCAAGGTGCTGCCCTCTCCCTCCCCTACCTAGGTGTTTGATCAAATTCCCCACTCATTTTTTCAGATCTCGGTGACGATGTCCGGCCTGTTGGATGCGATCGGCGATGTCCGGGACTGGGCTCCGCCGGGCTGGCACTAGGAGGTGGTATCTTCCGGGACGCATCGCTTGGTGAGGAATCCGGGTGACATCGTCGACCCGGATCTTGTTTGGTTGAAGTCGCTCAGCACCCCGTGGCTTAGGACCCGGCAAAAGTTAGTGATATATTCGAGATGTATTATGGTTAAATAAAAATGGACCCTATGTATTTGTTCCTCACCTAGCCTAGCCGAAAATTGAAATTGATTGGATATTGTAGGGACCTCCTCATGACACATACCATTGGATTTGAGCTGCCACCTGTTGCCTGCCAGCCCCTTCATCTGTCCTGTGCCAGAGCACCAGGGGCAGAGCTGGAGCTCAAGTCACCCTGATGCACCACTTTATTATGGCATAAAATTTTCAAGCAATAATCTACTATATAAGAGTATGGTTTATACCTTCTGATATTGAAAGTGCATGGTTGCCCCCATGTGTGGTTTTGGTAATTAATGACACTCCTTATGTACTAATGTTTACATTGAGATATTCTTATAGATCTTGTCCACTGGAGTTCATGTGTTGGACTCTTGAACATGGCATGATGACCAATGCTCTATTTAAGGGTTTATATGAAGAATAGTCATGTGTAGATGATGAAGTGCAAAGGAGACATGAAGACGGAGCTTAGCGAGGCTTTCCCATAATGGAGTATGGGGAGCATTTGGAGAAGTCTTCATCTGACATGTGCTAGGAAGCACAATCAAGAAAGGTGTTCCAACTTGAGAGAGTCAAGATCGTCATCATCGAGCTCAAGTGGAATGCGCAAGGCAAAGGTATGATCTTGATAGGTTTTCTATTTTACCGGTCTCATGTTGTTAGTGAGAGACCGGGTTTTAGGATAGACGGCGTACTATCAAGAGGGGCTCTCAAGTGAGTAACTTGATCGCATCTTTGTGGAGAGCTCAAACCTTTGCATATTTAGCATATCATCTTTCTTGGTTCTTATTTGGTTTTTTCTCCTTGTTGGATTTTGGTGCTTGTCGTGATCTTCATGACAAGCCCAAGTTCTTCGAAAACAGATTTCATTTGGAAAACTTGTTGCATTTTCGTGTTGGAAATATTACCGGTCCACCTTCGAGTTAGGGTCCACACCTTCCCATGTGTGGTATCCCCTCTATATTTGTGTGATAACACTCGCCGTTACCTTTCCAACGCAATTGGATTCACCTGTTTTGGAGTTCATACGAGAAAGTTATTGCATTTCAGGTTTTACAGTTTCACTGCTTTCAGGCCGGAGTCTCCGGTCTTCTGGACCGGAGTCTCCGGTCCTTGGTTTTCCTCGAGAGTGTTTTTCTTGTTCAGCCCCTGGTGGGGGCCGGAGTTTCCGGCCCAAGGGGCCGGAGTATCCGCCCCAGGCCGGAGTTTCCGGTCCCAGGGGCTGGAGTTTCTGCCTGTGCTTCTCTCGTCTAGAAATGGTTCACCCCCTGGTGGGGGCCGGAGTTTCCGCCCCGGACCGGAGTTTCCGGTCACTAGGGCCGGAAACTCCGGTGTGATATCTGGCTGCAACGGCTCTTTTTCTGGGAGGGGTATAAATACCCCTCCACCTTCCTCCAGCCAGTGAGCTTAGCCCAGCAACCTTTGCTTTCTCTCTCCTCCATTGTTGCAAGCTCATTTCCTTGATATCTCCCAATCCCTCCACCCAAACTCTTTGATCTTTGGAGGATTGAAGGAGAAGACCTAGATCTACATTTCCACCAATCAATATCTCCTCTAAGTGAGGGGAACATAGTGGATCTAGTTCTTGGAGTTCTTGAGTGGTTCTCCTCTTTGTTCTTCCTCTCTTATTTCCCCATAAGCATTTGTTGCTTTGTTGGAATTTGAGAGTGGAGGACTTGAGCACTTGTGCTCTTGCCTTTTGCATTTCGTGCATCGGTGTGCTCTCCACGAGGATTCGTGGAAGTTGAAAGCTTGTGAACTTGTTACTCTTGGGTCTTCGGGCCCTAGACGACTTTGTGGTGGTTGGACCCTTGTGTCGTCAATTGAAGCCATTCGGGAGCCCCAATCCATTGTGGGTTGTGCCTCGAATTGTTGTTGAGAGCCGTTCGGGAGCCCCCAACCCTTTGTGGGTTGTGCCTCAGATTGTTGTTGAAAGGCTCCGGATTCCGCCTCGAAGGAATACCGATAGTGGAAGGTGAACCAAACCTTTGTGGTGCGGTTCATCGGAGAAGAGGGTGAAACCTTTGTGGTTGTTGAACCGTTGTGTCGGTTCACACCTCTCCAACGAGACGTACTCCCTTTCAAGGAGGAATTCGGGAATACATCCTCGTCTCCGCGCGCCTCGGTTATTTCTATACCCGAGCTCTTTACTTATGCAACTTACATTGTGATAGCCTTCGTGCTTGAAGTATTCTATATTGCTATCATCTTGTTGCTTGTCTTGCTTAGCATAAGTTGTTGGTGCACATAGGTGAACCTAGTTTATTTAGGTTGTTGGCTTGTTAATTTAAACACCTAGTTTTATTCCGCAATTAGCAAGCCTAAACCAGAAAAGTTTTAATCGCCTATTCACCCCCCCTCTAGGCGACATCATTGTCCTTTCAGATATAGATAATATGATATAATAATAATAAACAACATATAAACACAAAAGAACTAGTGATAAAAAAATCTAAATGTATAATATATTGATAAAAAATTCCATAATTATTTGGAAAAGATGTCTTGCATTTTCAAATTCCAAAATACATCATCAAACACCAGGGAAAATGATAATATACGTACATCATATATAAACCCTAGCCAAAAATTTCATGCGCGCTTTATAAATCAATATTTCACATTAGACTTTAAAATTGTCCTACGAAAATGATAATATAGTACATCATATATAAACTCTAACAGTTTTTAGGGGATTTCATCTACTAGCAACTATTTTTGCAGCCGAACAAATAAGGGTTTGGTAATTTAACGTCAGACAGGAGGATTTTAATCTATAGAAATTGGACAGGAGGATAAGGGTTTGGTAATTTCAAGCAACCTCTAGTACCGGGTGGTAAGACAACCCGGGACTAGAGGTGCTCGCGTGGGCCGCTGCCATGCCACAGACCTTTAGTCCCGGGTCGTGTTACGACCCGGTACTAGAGCTCCCCCAGGACCCGGGACCAATGCTCAACTTTTGATCCGGGACTAGTTCCCCCCTCTAGTACCGGTTCGTAAGCCAACCGGTACTAGAGGCAAAAATGGCTTTAGACCAAAGGCTTGGTTTCTTGTAGTGCTAGCTGTAGAGTGCAGAAGGCGCGATTCTTAGTTTATACTGAACATTTTTATCTTTATAGTTCATCGTATTGCTCACTCTTAACTATCATTGGTACAAATTTTAAAATACAATCTTAGCTAGTATATAGCACACAACTTTGCATCGTTACCAGTTCATATGTCTCGTGAAAAATAAAGCAATGTTAAAGTAGAACTTTTTTCATGGGAACTATATATTGTTATTATTCATTTGAAATATATAAACTAATGCAATAAGACAAAATGACATCCATACGCGGATTAATTTCCACCACTTATATGTACTATATTGTGTCTTTCTCAATTCTAGTATCTTTAAGAATCTAAGAGGTTTATAGAACACATATAACTAATCAAATATCTAACAGAGACTTCCGGAGTAGGATTATTTATCCTATTAAAACAAACCGAAGTTTTGGTTCAAACGAAAAGCAGAGGAATAACATTAAAATAGGAGTAACACTATTCATCTGTTCGATTCAAATGAATAGAACAAGGAAAAAACAGAAAGATATTTCCTTTATCTTAGTTTCGGAGGAAAAAACGAAGAAATTTTACGATACACTTGGACCTCGTTTTCAAATTTCTTGGCACAAAGAATGGAACGGAGATCTTTAGTGGCATAAAAACATCTTAAGTATACTTTCTAATGTATTTTTACTTTGATTTTACCATGGTCATTAGCATTCTATATTTTTCCTCTTCATGTGAACCAAGCACCAACGTTTAAGGAAATCATGTGTTTTGCACATGCATTCTTATCATACTCATGTGTTTTTCCTATTCTTGTGTTTTAAAAAATCATGTGAAGCACACATGCTCTTAATGTCTGTGATTTAGGGTTGTTCCGGAACTCCTCCTCTTTGTCCCTCCATAGATTGTGCTGATCGTTTTTATCTTTTTTCTACATGGTAAAATCCTTTTGTGTCGTCCTTGAGGGGTTTAATCTTGTCAAGGAGCGTGTGATATGTCCATGGTAATAGACGTCATATGTTGTTAACATGTAACCAAACGTACAACCAAAATAATTAATCTTTTCTTCATTGGTTCTTTTTTGCGTATAAACTATGTAGAATATAAACTCTGCAAAAAATAAAATGGCACACTTATTCCCATTCTTTGCGTTTTTGCTTCTTTCCAATTTTCAATGTTTGAATTTCACAAACAATTATTATCAAGAGTTATAAGTCAGCCACCTGAGAGCTACAAGAACGATTTGACTTCCATGCGCGCTAGATCCCCCGTGCAAACATAATGGACTGTTCTGTCATTCCCGTGGCGTTACCAGGGCCTTGTTGTTGTATCTACCCGTGCGAGCTAGCGTCAAAATGGTCCCATCTCCGCAGGCTATTTTCATCGCCTTCTTAAGAATCGAGCTTTCGTGATTCGTGTGGGGAAAACAGGAGGTGCACATTTCTTTTATCAATTGAGTGATTCCTTTGGAAAGGCCAAGCAGTGATGGCTCGGTCCATTGCAGAAGGCCATCATTGAAAAGACAAGGATGTCCCCTATAGGGGGGGTGAATAGGCGATTAAAACTTTTCCAGTTTAGGCTTGATAATTGCGGAATAAAACTAGGTGTTTAAATTAACAAGCCAACAACCTAAGTACTACCTAAATACTAGGCTCACCTATGTGCACCAACAACTTATGCTAAGAAAGACAAGCAACAAGGTGATATCAATATAGAATACTTCAAGCACGAAGGCTATCACAATGTAAAGTGCATAAGTAAAGAGCTCGGGTATAGAAATAACCGAGGCACGCGGAAACGAGGATGTATTCCCGAGTTCCTCTTTTTTAGGGGAGTACGTCTCGTTGGAGAGGCGTGAGCCACCACAACAGGTCGGTCTCAATGCCACAAAGGCTTCACCTTCTTCTCCGATGAACCGCACCATAAAAGGTTTGGTTCATCTTGCACTATTGATACGTCCAAAACGTATCTATAATTTTTGATTGTTTCATGCCATTTTTATGCTTTTAGCACTTGTTTTATATTAAGTTTATTATTTATTTGGACTAACCTACTAATAGTTGCAAAAGTGCACAATGTTCTTGTTTTACTCTTTGATGTGTAGAAATTATCAAGAATACAAGAGGAAACCTTGTTGGAGTCGAATTGGGACTTTCCTGAAATCTGTCTGAGAACTTTTTACGAAGTTGCCAGTTTGACCCTCGAAGATGACGTCAAATGGAGACCTGGCTGTTACGAAAGTTGTCACAATTTTCCATACGAAGATTTTAAGCCCGAGATCAGCCCAATCGGAGTTCGGACGCGGCCTGTAGGCCCGTTTTGGTGGAACCCTAAAAGGGGGTGACGGAAATCCGAGAAGATATATAAAGGGAGGAAACCTAATTCGTGGAGGACTCCTCCACCCACGAATTTCAGCCACCAAAAGCCACGTTTTTGCCTCCCCCATGGATCCCATCTCCATGGGGGAGGGCTCCCAAGAAGCCATGAAGGAGGGAGGCTAAGGGGCGGCGCTCCCCAAGCTTGCCGGCGGCGGGGAAAGGAGTTCCCCGCACCGCCGGCGCCGCCGCCGCCCTGCGCCCTCGCTGCCCTCTCCGCCGTCTTCACCGCCATCTCCATCACCATCTCCTCCTTGTATTCAGTGGTTCATCCTCCCACAAACCTCTGTACCGTCCTATGTAAACATGGTGTTTGATGCTATAATATTTATCCTATGATTTACATCATGTTTCCGTAGTTTATTTGTCTTTTGATTGCTTAATTGAATGCATGAGGTTCATTAGAGTTGTATGTCTATATGGTGCTGTCCTTTGGTGTCCATTATATTTGTGCGCGCATGGATCAAACACCCTAGGGTTGGTAGTATTTGTAACGAAGCGGGGGAAGTTCTGCCGGAGTGACAGAAACCTGAGAACGCGAACCGATTAGTTGCACGTATGGGAGTAAGAGGACCTTGAACTTAAGGCTATGGTTGGGGAAACCTTAATGCATTGTTAGTATTTGCGGATGCTTTCTAACAATCCAATCATATAGTACTTGTAATCCCAAGTAGTGGAGTGCATGTATATTTAGCCTCTCCCACATAGAAAACTGCATCGAAGACAATGAACCAAGTACCTTCACTAATTAATCTTGGACAAAGCCACCACAATTACCACCACTTTTCCACACTCATGGTACTGTTAGTATATGGTTACTTAGTGTATTTTATTGCTGCAGCACTAACATTTACTTTCTTGTATTTATTATCTTGCAAAACTACCTCTCATACCCGTATTGCTACCGTAGTTTTATTTTCTAGATAATGCAAACGTTTAGTGTGCGTAGAGTTGTATCAGTGGTTGATAGAACTTGAGAGAATACTTATCCTACCTTTAGCTCCTCGTTGGGTTCGACACTCTTACTTATCGAAAAGGCTACACGCGATCCCCTATACTTGTGGGTTATCAAGACCTTTTCTGGCGCCGTTGCCGGGGAGCCATAGCGTAGGTTAATGTTCTTGTGTGCACTTGTTTGCTTTATCTCTAAGTAGTTTTTATTTTCAGTATTAAGTTGTTCTTTATCTTACTATGGATAGGGAATGCGAATTACAAAAAAAATTAGGTGTAGTTGTTATCTAAAAACGTTTTCAAAAAGAAAAGTGATTGGAAAGATGAGTAATGGTTAAATGGGGGTCGACCTTGAACACTTGTGTTCATGCCTATGAAACCAAAACAAATCTTTCCATGGAAGCTTTTCATTAAAAACATGTAAATATTGTAAATATTGTGTATATACCTCTGTACATAAAAATAAAATGCTAATATAGTCTTAGTTAATTGAAAGTTGATAGTTTTACTTTGCTGTCCAGAAACAGATTTTCTGTGCTCCACCGTATTAAATGTTTAAAATCACCAGAACGTGATCTTGATCTGAAATTTCTTGAGTGCAAAGTGATGCTTATTAGCTTTCTTTCATTAGACTAACTTTTTCTGATTTAAGGTACGTAGATAGTCGAAAAATTCGATCTTTACTGACTGTTCTGTTTAGACAGATTTTGTGCTTCTCTGTAAATAAAATCGTGATAAATCTCAGAATAGTATTTTGACTTGAAAATTTTTGTGCATAAACCTGAGATTATTATCTTTCTTTCATTAGACTAAAGTTTTTCGATTTGAGCTACTTAACTATCTCGTTGAATGCCATCTTTACGGACTGTTCAGTTTTGACAGATTTCTTTGTTTATTCAATATTGTACTTGGTGTTGTTAGTTTCATTAGTTTTTCGACGGACAACGGAAATCATGAACACCTTAGTATATACAGTGGCTAATGTTGAGTAAAATTATAAAACTTGTCAATGCTTGAACATGAGTGGATTTTATTTAATGAGTACTAACCCTACTAATGAGTTTTGTGAAGTTTTATGTGGATGTAGCTTATAAGATCTAATCAATATGGTGATATGAGATGAATAAGAAGACGCAAGAGCTCAAGCTTGGGGATGTGTAGGTGCATCCCAAGAACATATTCAAGAAGATACAATCATCTAAGCTTGGGGATGCCCGAGTCATCCCCCTATTCATCAACTAACATGAGGTTGTCTCGTTCATACTCTATATTACCCGTCCACATGATATGTATTGTCTTAACTTGTATTATAATTGCTTTTATATGTCTTGGTTTTACCTTCTTTAGTTTTATTAGGCTCCTTATTTGGTTTCGATTGCTTCTTTACTTTCACTTATAAATTCAAAATAACAAAAATATTTTCTTTTGTTTTGCTTCTTTGTTTGGTTCTTTATTTTAATTTTATTTGGGTTTTACTTTTGATTTTTATTTAGAGTTTTCCTTGCTGTAGCTAGCATGTTTAGGTCTTGCTTAGCCTCTGGTTTCTTAGTTTATCAAAAATAAAGTACCAAGTTTTATCCATTTAGCTTAGTTGATACATATGTAAAAAGTGATTTTCTGTTTTCGGTATCTACTGCTTATTGCGCGATTTTTCATATTTTACTGGAAGCTCTAAAAATCACGAAAAAATTACTGATGTTGTAGCACCTAATCCTCTGCATGTACAAAAATTGGCTAAAATTTCGGGCATGTTTAAGTGCACCTAAAAATTGCGTTTTCCAGCTGCTGTTTTTCTGGACAGATTCTGACTTTTGTTGCAAGAGTGGCCTCTTTTCGTTTTCATTTGATTTTTAATGGTTCTTACCTTTCATTTATAAGTTGGCCATTTAAGCAACCTTTCTGTAACTTAAAAACAAAATTTTATTTGGTTTAATAGTAGCACTTGGGAAATATTATCTATTGTACTAATGTCTAACCGCAGAAAAGAATGGGAAAGTTTTTGTGTTGAAGTTTTTTCACAGAGAATGAAGGAACACCAAACTATGGAATATTGAAGAATTACCAAAGTCATAAGCTTGGGGATGTCCCCGCATCCCTCTTCATCAATAACCCCACGGTTTGCAAACCTTTAAACTTTGTTTTTTGAGCAACATAGGAACTTAACTAAACTTGAAGCGGCTGTATTTTATTATCTATTTATCTTAGCATCAAACACCAGTTACATTAATAAGTGGATCGTCACATATTTTATTTATCCTCTGTTTTCAATGTTTACTTGGTTAATGGATTACTTGTTGAAACTTAAAAATGATGTGTGAATAATACTGTTTAGTAGTTTATGTTTTCTTATGGTTAGTCTCAACTAGCTAATAGTGCATATTATTATTTTGATATCAACATGCATTGTCCTGTTCATAAGATGGTATGGTATTGTGGTATCCTCCTCTGAATAATTCACTTGAATCGACTTGGCACATGCTCACACATGTTATGACTGAAAAATAAAAGTCAATTAAGCCTTGATGATCTATTTTGCCTCAGAGTTTTAGTATCGTTTTTATGCCTCCGTTAATTTTATTTTGTCGCAAGCATGATTATGACCGTTATCGCTCTCGTGGTTGTCGCTTCCCAGTCTATTGCTAGCCTTCACTTGTACTGAGCGGGAATGCTGCTCGTGCATCCAAATCCTTAAAACCAAGTTATCCCAAAGAGTCCACCAAAAATTCCTATGCATGGTATTTCAAGCCATTCCAAGTAAATTTGCATGTGCTACCTTTAAAACCTTCAAAATATTTCTCTTTTTGTGTCAATGTTTACTAGCTCATGAGGAATTAGTGTGGTTATTCTTTATTCTATTTGTCAAATGGACTTTTACACCTGGACTAGTGGCATATACATCCGCTTATCCAATAACTTGCAAAAAGAGCTGGCAACGGGGTGCCCAGTCCCAATTAATTACAACTTTAACCAATTAATTCTCTTCACACTTTTGCCCTGATTCATCAGTAAGCAATGACAAACAGTGAAATACCTGAATGTGTGTAAACCAAAGAGAAAGAGGGATGATCTGCCTTGCTGGTAGAAATAACGTCCTTCATGGGAGCCGCTCTTAAAAGTCCGTTTGACAGGTAGAATACTGTTCTCACCCGCTACCATTCGTTGACAATTAACAAACACCTCTCAAAACATTTTTACCTCTGTTTTTAAAACAAAAAGCTCTAGCACGTGTTAATCCCTGCTTCCCTCTGCGAAGGGCCAATCTTTTATTTTTATGTTGAGTCACCATCCTTTCTTTGAGCACTTCTTCGAGAGCATAGCTGTCGTTCTTAGTGTAATGTGCTTGTCCCAGAATACGATTAATTGAGGTATAACCATGATGCTTTTATCTTTGATATCTCTATATCTAGTCTTCACTTGAACTTCAGAGGTGCCTTGGCATTTATGTTTTGCTCCACAATTAAGGGCAAGCGAGATACCACTCTATCATGCTTTATTATGGTCATTACAATCTTGTTGATGTTTATAAATTTCATGTTATAAGCTCTTAGTTCGTTGATACTTTTCATTAGGAAACATGATTGCTAAGTTTTATTATCCATACATCATGCAATTGTTAAAGACCTGATCATAGCATTTACAATCAAAAATTATTTTGTTATCATTTACCTACTCGAGGACGAGCAGGAATTAAGCTTGGGGATGTTGATACGTCCAAAACGTATCTATAATTTTTGATTGTTTCATGCCATTTTTATGCTTTTAGCACTTGTTTTATATTAAGTTTATTATTTATTTGGACTAACCTACTAATAGTTGCAAAAGTGCACAATGTTCTTGTTTTACTCTTTGATGTGTAGAAATTATCAAGAATACAAGAGGAAACCTTGTTGGAGTCGAATTGGGACTTTCCTGAAATCTGTCTGAGAACTTTTTACGAAGATTGCCAGTTTGACCCTCGAAGATGACGTCAAATGGAGACCTGGCTGTTACGAAAGTTGTCACAATTTTCCATACGAAGATTTTAAGCCCGAGATCAGCCCAATCGGAGTTCGGACGCGGCCTGTAGGCCCGTTTTGGTGGAACCCTAAAAGGGGTGACGGAAATCCGAGAAGATATATAAAGGGAGGAAACCTAATTCGTGGAGGACTCCTCCACCCACGAATTTCAGCCACCAAAAGCCACGTTTTTGCCTCCCCCATGGATCCCATCTCCATGGGGGAGGGCTCCCAAGAAGCCATGAAGGAGGGAGGCTAAGGGGCGGCGCTGTTGCCACGGAAAATTGCCCCGCAGCACCACAATACCCGTCGTACTTTCGTGACGACGAACGGATGCTTTCCGAGCAAAGCAATAAAGATCCCCTCGCTTTCGTGGAGGAGAGACGACCGCTTTTCAGCGCAAAACGGCAAAGATCACCAAACCCTAGGGTTGCTAGAGCTCGGTGGAGAAAAAACATGAAGAAAACGATAAATAATAAAAGGTACGTAAAAGTAGATGTGTATTTTGTTGTATGTCGATTGCTTTTTCAATCGGCCACGGCCTTCACATTTATATAGGCACGCTGGACTTGGCGTATAGGAATAGAACTCTAAAACTGAACCGAATAAGATATGTCCTCGGTCTTTTGATTCGGTTACGTACAATCTGTAGACGCTCCATCTTCTATCCCCTGCACGTCACGTACAAATACTTGTGGCCTTACAAGGAAATAATAAGATATTCCGGCCACAATCTAACCGTATCAGCTAATGCAGATCTCGTAGGCCTCATGCATCACCATGCAATATTTTCCTTGTACACTTGCCTAAATGACAGTCTTTGCAAACCTCAAACTCGATTTACCATCTGAAGTTAGCTGGGACATGTCCTAGGCATCGGCGCATTAACTCGATTTATTTTAGAATCTGCCGAAGACTCGTCCTAGCTCGCTGTTAATCCATGCAACACTCCATATATTGGTCTTCAGGAAATAAAGTTGTATGCTTGCTCTGGCTTCTTGATATTTGTACTCGAGTCTCATCGAGCCTGCATTTTGAACTAAACAGCAAGTCCAATATATATGTCAACCAATAATCTAAACACAATCATTTAAATTAATTTGGCTTATAAAATGCCTAGCAGCCAAATTATACCTTCAACACATGCCCCCCTGTTTTTGGTATAATTGGATTTATCAAAAACAGTTTAGCAATACCTTAGCTCGATGCTTAGAACTTCACTGGCCATATAGTTGCTTAGGGCGATGTTCAAAGAACACATCGGCCACTGTTTTCATTATGACGATATTTCAAATAACATATCGTCCAAACTTTTCAGGGCGATATTTCAATAAAATATCGGCCATAATATCTTCAAGCTCCGGGTGCACGAAATTCAGCGGGCAATGCAAACACCAGATTAACATTCGTATCAGTAGCTATTGCCTCGCTATTTTCTGAATCCTCGTTACCAATTGTGTCCTCTGCGGGGTTAGCAACTATGTCATCTGTGGCTTTACTCTCTTTCCCCTCAATGCACTTCTTCCTCCAAATTTTTCTAAGAATCATTGGTCTTTCTCGATTGACCAATTCATCGTATTTTTCCTTGGCTATTTCTTCCCTCATCTCCAATGCCCGCAGCCGCTGTACTCGTCGTTTCTGAGTGTGTGTTAGTCCCGCCGGGCACCACCGAATTCCTGGCTTAGTCCCTGGGGCTACTGACTTAATTATGTTGCCCCCCAAGTCTCTCGGCCTATAACGTTGTACTGCTGTTCCTGTGACAAATAATTTGTCCTTGGCCGAAATACTTCTCTGCTGATCAGATACACTACCGGATCCATTATTCTGCCCTCCCATATTACCTGAATTCCTTCGTTGCGTAGACGTGCTGAAACAAGATTTCAAGCCTATTGGAGACGACCTCATAGATGTACATGAGCTGCTCTTTCTCATAGTTGGATCGGTGTGCATGCTAGCTGATCCAGTTTTCTGACTTGTACTGGAAGATGCAACGAGTGTATTAACCAAACTATCCTCCAGTGTACCAGCGTCTTTCCTCTGAACCGAGCCACACCTTACTGCATCAACGTATGTTCCTTCTGACTTATTCTCAGCAGCATCATCCATTTCACCAGCATCAGTACGTACAACTGCCGTGCCTAAACAAGTGTGCACATCAGGCTCTGAATAAACTCGTATATTAGTATCTTTTGCTGTACTACTGTCGATGCAACCACGCTCAGCTCTATCACGTGCTTCTGGATGACTTTTACGATTGATCGGCACCCACTTAAACCTCTGACCACCAATATGAACTGTGCCATCAGCATGATGTGCCGCTGATCGGTTTCGCCGAATCACAACTGTATCATGCAATTGAGTTCCATGCTTAAACTGAGCTCTTCTTTGATGCTTTGGTTTTCTGTACACAGACCCTGATGGCACCCACTTTGGCTGAAAATAACTTGGCCCTGTTGGGTTTGGGTATGGCGACCAAAGATAAAATCCCCTCGGAGAAAATTGTGTATACATAGGAGGTGTACAACCCCAATAAGCCGACTTCATTGGATAGCACGGCTGCTGATAAAATGAATTTCTTTTCCATCGCTCATGACCACGAGGTCCTGAAGGAAGCCTAGGATGCTTAACACCTCCAAGCCGATTAGACACATTGTTGGCCTTGCGTGAAGTGTATTTCTCCAACAACATGTTAACTGTCGGCTTTATGCTTGGAGCTTGTCTCTTTTTTCCATTGACTTTCCACACTCCTACTTCTGAATTTTTTGGTTTTATCATCCTCAGTGTAGCACTATCATCAACGATGACATTTTTCCCTTTGGTAGATTCAGTCTGATCCGACCGAATAAGAACTTTCTTATTCTCAAAGTCAATAACATCGATAGAAAAAGAATCACTATCAAGTTTCATTTTAGTACTTTGTGTAAATGTAAATCGTCCATCATCAACGGCCGATTGCACCTGTCTTCGGAATACATCACAATCATTAGTAGAGTGAGAAGACGAATTGTGCAACTTACAATAAGCTCCTTTACCCAATTCGTCTGGAGGTGGAATAGTATGACCTTCTCTCACCCAAATTATTTTTCCTTGCAGCAATATATCAAAAATTATATCACACTTGCTGACATCAAAAGTATACTTAAATTCCTCTTTTCTAGCAGGTGTGGACTTCATAGCAGAACATGCAAAAGGATTAGATTTTGGCACTTGAACCCATTCGGCTACACATAGGTCAATGTCGTCTTCACTAGCCGAATTGTTGTCATAATCTAAAGCATTAGCCATTTTGTTCTCCTTCTCTTTATCATTAAACCGGCTGTTTTGTTTAATTTCCTTAGTCCGGTTTTCGTGCGCCAAAGCCTTATGAGCATGCGACGTTTGCAACGGAGACCCACTAAAATATGAATCAGCTACCGGCCCGTACGGAACCCCGGTACCGATAGGTTGCAGTGGTGGTGTATAGATAGGTTGCTGCAAATTAGAATTTAAGCTGATGCTTCGGTTATTGCTGCTGTAATTTTGTGAAGCCGAAGCTGAAATTGTAACAGCAGGAGGAGCAATGCTAGGTACAAAATTGTTGGCCGATATGCTAGTATATTTACGGCCATTGCTAACATTATTAAAAGGTACGTTACCTTGCATAACAGTAGCCGATGCAACAGGTGTATGAATATTACTAGGCAAATTACTGAATCTACTAGTTTCCAATGGCATCAGCTTTCCAGCAGAATTTTCATGCACTACCGAACGAACTTGACCAGAAAGACTTATTTCAAGCTGCTCCTTAAATTCATCAGATGTATTATCTAAAGTTTGAGTAATAGTGCGTGTCATATTTCTCACATCAGAATCATATTTCCTAGCTACAGACAAATCAATTAGATGAGTAATTTCTTCAGTTGGCTTTTTTACCTCAGCGCCGAGCAGATCGGAGGGACTCGGCGCAACTACCTTCTTGACGATGCGGTTCCTTGTCTTCTGGTATTCAGCCAACCTCAGTTTTAGTTGTTCAACCATATATTCTTCAACCTCCCGTTCAACCTCGTGCCGATCATCTTCCGACAGATCGTCGAGTGTAACGGCGATGGCGTTGTCCGAGTCGATGTCGCTCTTGTTCTTGAGGTCGGTTATCATCATGTGTAGGTCTTTATTCTTCGTCCCCAGCGGAGTCGCCAATTGTGTTGCCACGGAAAATTGCCCCGCAGCACCACAATACCCGTCGTACTTTCGTGACGACGAACGGATGCTTTCCGAGCAAAGCAATAAAGATCCCCTCGCTTTCGTGGAGGAGAGACGACCGCTTTTCAGCGCAAAACGGCAAAGATCACCAAACCCTAGGGTTGCTAGAGCTCGGTGGGAGAAAAAACATGAAGAAAACGATAAATAATAAAAGGTACGTAAAAGTAGATGTGTATTTTGTTGTATGTCGATTGCTTTTTCAATCGGCCACGGCCTTCACATTATATAGGCACGCTGGACTTGGCGTATAGGAATAGAACTCTAAAACTGAACCGAATAAGATATGTCCTCGGTCTTTTGATTCGGTTACGTACAATCTGTAGACGCTCCATCTTCTATCCCCTGCACGTCACGTACAAATACTTGTGGCCTTACAAGGAAATAATAAGATATTCCGGCCACAATCTAACCGTATCAGCTAATGCAGATCTCGTAGGCCTCATGCATCACCATGCAATATTTTCCTTGTACACTTGCCTAAATGACAGTCTTTGCAAACCTCAAACTCGATTTACCATCTGAAGTTAGCTGGGACATGTCCTAGGCATCGGCGCATTAACTCGATTTATTTTAGAATCTGCCGAAGACTCGTCCTAGCTCGCTGTTAATCCATGCAACACTCCATATATTGGTCTTCAGGAAATAAAGTTGTATGCTTGCTCTGGCTTCTTGATATTTGTACTCGAGTCTCATCGAGCCTGCATTTTGAACTAAACAGCAAGTCCAATATATATGTCAACCAATAATCTAAACACAATCATTTAAATTAATTTGGCTTATAAAATGCTGAACATGAGGCTGTAGAAAAATCAGTCGGTCCCCAGCGGAGTCGCCAATTGTGTTGCCACGCAAAATTGCCGCGCAGCACCACGATACCCGTCGTACTTTCGTGACGACGAACCGATTGCTTTCCGAGCAAAACAATAAAGATCCCCTCGCTTTCGTGGAGGAGAGACGACCGCTTTTCAGCGCAAAACGGCAAAGATAAGCCAAACCCTAGGGCTGCTAGGATTCGGCAAAGAAGAACGATAGATAAAAGATACGTAAAAAGTAGATGTATTTTGATTGTATGTCGATTGGGGGGGGTCTTTCTTCAATCGGCCGTACACCTATTTATATAGGTTGCCTGGACTTTGGCGTACAGGACACGGATCTTTTCTTTTCCTTGGCATGCAAGCCAAATAATATATTCCTATTTTTCTAACCGATCCGGCCAACATCTAATAGCGTATAAGGTATCAGCTTAATTCTAGTACAACTCAATTCGGTCATTGCATAACCACCGAATCAACCATGAAAACTACGGTACATATAAATACCTTTCCTTACGTGACTTGATAGCCTGCAATCCACACACGTATTAAACTGGCGTCCGAAGCCTTGTAAGACTTGTCCTAAGCAGCAGCGGTTCAGCTCAACATATGCCAACATATCTCATAATCCACCACGGACTTGTCATATCTTCATTTTGAACTCTCACGTGCATGCACTTCTCACAGGCTTTGCAAAAATACTTCAGCTGCGTCCGAGACTAGCTAGGACCTCTCGGCCTCCATAATTTGCTCCTGCTCCAACAGCTATAGCTTGATTTGCCGCTGCAACATCTGCCTTGGAGTACAACAAAGGCTGCATTTTCAAACTAAACAGCAAGTTCAAATATATATGCCAGCTAATAATTTAAGCATTATAATTTAAATGAATTTGGCTTATGAAATAACTAACAGCCAAATTATACCTTCAACACATGCCCCCCTGTTTTCGGCATAATTATATTTACCGAAAATACTATAATCTTACCTTAGAATAACGTCGTTGCTTCACGGACGATGTCATTACTTCCGGCGATGTCAAAAGAACACATCGGCCCAATATTATTAGGGCAATATCTCAAATATCGGCGAAATTCATCTCACAACGATACTATATATAATATAACCACACTTCTTAGGGCGATACCTATAACAATATATCGGCCAAATTTTCTCAAGCTTCAGATGCACGAAATTCAGCTGGTAACGCGAGTATCATAATAACATCCATACCAGTAAGTACATCTTTATTACGTTCTGAGCTTTCATTATCCATCATGTCATCGGTGGAATCTTCAGCCGTGTCATCTGCTGGTTCATTAGCCGAGTCATCTTTGGTTTCATTCTCCTTCCTCTCAATGTGCTTCTCCCTCCATACCATCTTCGGCAATATAGGTTTTTCTCGTTTCAACAATTCAACACTCTTCTTCTTGGCTATTTCTTCCTTCCTCTCCAGTGCCCGCAGCCGTTGTACTCGTCGTTTCTGAGTGTGTGTTAATCCTATCGGACACCAACGAGTTCTTGGTTTGGTCCCTGGAGCGACTGACTTAATTCTGCTGCCCCCCGAGTCTTTCGGCATGTACTGTCGTAGTATTGTTCCTTGGTCAAATTTTCTGTCCTTGGCCGAAGTAACTCTCTGCTGATCAAATGTACTACAAATCTCAAATATTCTGTTGCTACCCGCATGTTGATCAGTAGATGCATCGGCTGACTCAGTAGTACTAGCAGGTACAACCATCTCCTCTAAACGTGTGTGCACAATAGGCTCTGAACCAGCTTGTAAACCATTATCTTTTGATCTACTATTGTCGATGCAATCACGCTCAGCTCTATCACGTACTTCTGCACGAATTTCATGACTGATCGGCACCCACTTAAATCTCTGACCACCAACATGAACTATGCCATCCACATTGTGAGCCGCCGATCGGTTTCCTCGAGCTGCAACTTTCTCGCTTCCTCTACTGCTTAGGTTCCTCTGTTGGTTAAACGTGCCAAATCCATTTGGAAACATACTCATTGATGCTACTAGGCTACTGTTTCTCATGACGGAATTGGTACGTGGGCTACCTGAACCAAATTTCATACTAGTAACAGTAGAAGATGCAGCAATGGTATGACCCATACCTTTATCTTTTGTACCAGCATCCTTTTTCTGCACCGATCCACTCCCTACTGTATCAACAATTTTGCCTTCTGTACTATCATCAACACCTTGATCTGATTGGCTTCCTCCGGGCTTCGGACCATGTTCAGCAAAAGAACCGACTGATTTTTCTACAGCCTCATGTTCAGCATGCTTCACTGGCACCCATGTAAGCTGGCGACCACCCTTATATTTTTTGCCATGTGCACTGTGTACTGGTGATCGGTTCCTATGTGACCTAGCTTCCTGATTGAACCGGGCTCTTTTATCTTGCAAATGTCTTCTGTACATACGTCCTGAAGGAACCCACTCTCGCTGAAAATAATCTGTTGGCCCTGTAGAGTATTGTGCCCAAGGATAAAAATCTCTCGGACGAAATTGTGTATACATAGGATTTGTACAGCCCCAGTAAGCTGACTTCATTGGATAGTACAGCTGCTGATCATATGAATTTCTTTTCCATCGCTCATGACCACCAGGTTCATAAGGAGACCTAGGACGCCTAACACTTCCAAACCGATGAAACACATTGTTGGTCTTGCGTGAAGTATATTTTTTCAACAACACGCTAACTGTCGGCTTTATTTGTGAAGCTTGTCTCTTTTTTCCATTGACTTTCCACGCCTCCACTTCTGAATTTTTTGATTTAATCATCCTCGGTGCAGCACTATGATCAACAACAACATTTTTACCTTGGGTAGATTCGGTCTGATCCGACCGAACAAGAACTTTCTTGTTCTCAAAGTCAATCACATCGACACGAAAAGAATCACTATCAAGTTTCGTGTTAGTATTCTTTGTAAATGTCAATCGTCCGTCATTAATGGCCGATTGTACCTGTCTTCGAAACACATTACAATCATTAGTAGAGTGAGAATAGGAATTGTGATATTTACAATAAACTCTTTTACCCAATTCTCCTGAAGATGGAATAACATGACCTTCTCTCAACCTAATTAATTTTCCTTGCAATAAAATATCAAAAATCTTATCACACTTGCTAACATCAAAAGTATACTTTATTTCCTCTCTTTTAGCAGGTGTAGGTTTCAAAGAAGGACATGTAAAAGATGTTGACTTTGACGACTGAACCCATTCGGCTACGCATATGTCTGGGTCATCCTCACTAACCGAATGATCATATTCTAAGGCATTAACCGCCTCCTTCTCTTTATCCTTGTTATCTTTAAACCGGCAAAATTGTTCAATTTCCTTAACCCGGTTTTCTTGCATGGAGTCAAAATAATCAGGGTAAGGTTTTTGATTTGCACGCGCTCTACCCTTAGGTTCTAAGCCAAATTCTCTAAGTATACTATCAAGCTGATCTTTAAAACTACTATTGGGTTGTGGAGAATTGGTTTCCAGAGCAGGTGGAATGCAAGCATGTAGTAGATATTCCGGCAAAGAATTTTGAGCATACGACGTTTGCAACAGAGACCCACTAAAATATGAATCGGGTACCGCCCCGCGCGGAACGCCGGTACCGACATGCGGTAATGGTGTTGAATTATATGCTACGGTCGAATAACTAGACTGCTGCACATTAGAATTAAATATTGCACTTCGGTTATTGTTGTGATAATTTGGTGCAACCGAAGTTAAAGTAATAGGATGAGCAGCAGTAGAAACAAAATTATTGGCCGAAGTGCAAGCATACTTCCGGCCACCGTAATTACTAATTGAAGGAACGTGAGGTTGCGTACCGTTAGCCGATGCACCAGGCATGTGAATATTACTAGGCAACGTAATGGATCCATTATTTTCTACATGTATCGGCCTTTTCACAGAGTATTCATAGTTGCTTTGGAGCACTACGGAAATATTGTCAGCCGAACCAGCATAGTTCCGGCCACTTTGATTGCTGTTTAAAGCAACGTCAGGCTGTTGTGCTAGATTAGCCGAAGCGCGATTATGAAAATTAATTAATCTACTGCTTACAGCCGGAAGCATCGGCTTTCTACCAGAATTTTCATCGCTAGTTTGCATTACTGCCGAGCTAACATTACGAGGTATACTAGCTTCAAGTTGGTCTTCAAATTCTTCAAATTTACTTGCTACAGCTCTAAGCATGCGTGACATGTCTGTTATGTCAGAATCATGTTTACTAGCTACAGACATATCGATGAGATGAGCAACTTCTTCGGTTGGTTTTTTTACCTTAGCGCCGAGTGGATCGGAAGAACTCGACGCAGCAATCTTCTTGATGACGCCGTTTCTTGTCTTCTGAGATCCAGCCAAAATCTGTTTCATCCTCTTGGCTTGCTCTTTCTCAATCTCTTGTTCAAGCTCGCGCCGATCCTCTTCCGACAGATCTTCGAGGGTAACGGCGATGGTGATGTCGGGGTCGACGTCGCTGCTGTTCTTGATGACGGTGTTCATCGCATGTAGGTCTTTATTCTTCGTCCCCAGCGGAGTCGCCAATTGTGTTGCCACGCAAAATTGCCGCGCAGCACCACGATACCCGTCGTACTTTCGTGACGACGAACCGATTGCTTTCCGAGCAAAACAATAAAGATCCCCTCGCTTTCGTGGAGGAGAGACGACCGCTTTTCAGCGCAAAACGGCAAAGATAAGCCAAACCCTAGGGCTGCTAGGATTCGGCAAAGAAGAACGATAGATAAAAGATACGTAAAAAGTAGATGTATTTTGATTGTATGTCGATTGGGGGGGTCTTTCTTCAATCGGCCGTACACCTATTTATATAGGTTGCCTGGACTTTGGCGTACAGGACACGGATCTTTTCTTTTCCTTGGCATGCAAGCCAAATAATATATTCCTATTTTTCTAACCGATCCGGCCAACATCTAATAGCGTATAAGGTATCAGCTTAATTCTAGTACAACTCAATTCGGTCATTGCATAACCACCGAATCAACCATGAAAACTACGGTACATATAAATACCTTTCCTTACGTGACTTGATAGCCTGCAATCCACACACGTATTAAACTGGCGTCCGAAGCCTTGTAAGACTTGTCCTAAGCAGCAGCGGTTCAGCTCAACATATGCCAACATATCTCATAATCCACCACGGACTTGTCATATCTTCATTTTGAACTCTCACGTGCATGCACTTCTCACAGGCTTTGCAAAAATACTTCAGCTGCGTCCGAGACTAGCTAGGACCTCTCGGCCTCCATAATTTGCTCCTGCTCCAACAGCTATAGCTTGATTTGCCGCTGCAACATCTGCCTTGGAGTACAACAAAGGCTGCATTTTCAAACTAAACAGCAAGTTCAAATATATATGCCAGCTAATAATTTAAGCATTATAATTTAAATGAATTTGGCTTATGAAATAACTAACAGCCAAATTATACCTTCAACAGGCGCTCACCCATGATGCCGGCGGTGGGAAAGGAGTTCCCCGCGCCGCCGCCGCCACCCTGCGCTCCTCGCTGCCCTCTCAGCCGTCTTCACCGCCATCTCCATCATCATCTCCTCCTTGTATTCAGTGGTTCATCCTCCCATAAACCTATGTACCGTCCTATATAAACATGGTGTTTGATGCTATAATATTTATCCTATGATTTACATCATGTTTCCGTAGTTTATTTGTCTTTTGATTGCTTAATTGAATGCATGAGGTTCATTAGAGTTATATGTTGATATGGTACTGTTCTTTGGTGTCCATTATATTTGTGCGCGCATGGATCAAACACCCTAGGGTTGGTAATATTTGTAAACGAAGCGGGGGAAGTTCTGCCGGAGTGACAGAAACCTGAGAACGCGAACCGATTAGTTGCACGTATGGGAGTAAGAGGACCATGAACTTAAGGCTATGGTTGGGGAAATCTTAATGCATTGTTAGTATTTGCGGATGCTTGCTAACAATCCAATCATATAGTACTTGTAATTCCAAGTAGTGGAGTGCATGTATATTTAGCCTCTCCCACATAGAAAACTGCATCGAGGACAATGAACCAAGTACCTTCACTAATTAATCTTGGACAAAGCCACCACAATTACCACCACTTTTCCACACTCATGGTACTGTTAGTATATGGTTACTTAGTGTACTTTATTGCTGCAGCACTAACTTTTACTTTCTTGTATTTATTATCTTGCAAAACTACCTCTCATACCCGTATTGCTACTGTAGTTTTATTTCCTAGATAATGCAAACGTTTGGTGTGCGTAGAGTTGTATTAGTGGTTGATAGAACTTGAGAGATTACTTATCCTACCTTTAGCTCCTTGTTGGGTTCGACACTCTTACTTTTCGAAAAGGCTACACACGATCCCCTATACTTGTGGGTTATCAACTATCGGAATCCTTCAAGGCGGAGTCTGGAGCCTTTACAACAACAACCCGGGGCACAACTGGATTGGGGGCTTCCGGATAGCTACAAGTGACCACAAAAGGTCTCAACCACCACAAAGGCGTCTAGGGTCCAATGACCCAAGAGTAACAAGATCACAATCTTTCATCTTCCATGAATCCTCGTGGAGAGTACAAACCGATGCACAAAGCAATGGCAAGAGCACAAGGGCTCAAATCCTTCACTCTCAAATCCCACCAAAAGCAACTAATGCTTATGTGGGGAGAAGAGAGGAAGAACAAAGAAGAACTCAACAAATGGAACTCCAAGATCTAGATCAAGCGACTTCCCCTCACTTAGAGGAGAGATGGATTGGTGGAAATGTAGATCTAGATCTTCCCTCTCTTTTCCACAAAGATATGCAAGAATCATGGGAGGGATTGAGAGAAAGGCAAGCTTTTCCAAGGTCAACAATGGAGGAGAGAGAGGGGGAAAACGTGCTCGGCTTGTTAGAGAACCATTGGGGAAGAAAGCCCATTAAATAGGTCCCTTGAAAAATCTGCCCGTTTGAAGAGGTACGGGAGGCCGACCTGGAAGCCGACCTCTTCCCAGATGCAGACTCACAGAGAGGCCGGCCTTGGACCCGGCCTGGCCGGCCTGGAGGCCGGACACCCACCCACCCGAGGCACCCGGCCTAGGCCGGCCTGGAGGCCGGCAGGTTACCCGAGACGCCCGGCCAGGCCGGCCTAAGAAAGGCAGGAGGCCGGCCAACCACCCGAGGGGCCCGGCCAGGTCGGCCAACCAGAAACAGTAAGAGATCTTCATTGACCTCTAACTTTTGCAAGAAAACTCAAAATGGGATGAAACCATTTTTTGGAAATTTTAAGAACCATAAATAGAGTTAAGTTACCACACATGGGAAGGTGTAGGACTTTCCTCAAGGATAAACCGATAATATTTCCAACACGAAAACGCAACAAGTTTTCCATTCAAAAACCGTTTTCGAATAACTTGGGCTTGTCATGAAGATCACGACAAGCACCAAAACCCAACAAGGAGAAAAACCAACTAAGAACCAAGAAAAATGATGTGTCAAGTATGCAAAGGTTTGAGCTCTCCACAAAGATGCGATCAAGTTACTCACTTGAGAGCCCCTCTTGATAGGATGCCATCTATCCTATAATCCGGTCTCCCACTAACACCATGAGACCGGTAAAATAGAAACTCTATCAAGATCATACCTTTGCCTTGCGCATTCCACTTGAGCTAGATGATGACGATCTTGGTCTCTTCAAGAGGACCACCTTTATTGTTTGCGCTTCGCTTGATGAAGATTCACATGTTGCTCCCCCATACACCAATGTGGGAGAGCCTCTCATAGGCACATCTTCACTTGACCAAAATCTCCACATGGGTGGCAAGCTTCAAGCATAGGATTTCTTCGAGATGCTTCTCTTGAACTTGCACTTCATAATCTTCTATCTCTTCACAAAGATGATGTCTTGAATCCTTCAAGACATACTTGCAATATGCTCAACTCTACATATGACCATTCTTCATATAAACCCTTGGATAGAACCTTGGTCATCATATAATCTTCTAGAGTCCAACAGATAAACTCCAATGTTTTCCTATGGACAAGATCTACAAGAATATCTCAATGCAAACATTAGTCCATAAGGATTGTCATTAATTACCAAAACCACACATGGGGGCACCATGCACTTTCAATCATCCACGACGACGATTTTATTTCTATTTTTATGAGTGCTTTTTTTCTAAATAATGTTGTAGAAGTTATGTTTCTTACCCTTCTGGCCAGTATTTTTTACCGTGTCCACCTTCCTTTTTTTTAAACAAAGTGCCCACCTTCATTACCCACTTCTTTATCTCATCTCTATCATGCGAAAATCTCTTTTAGAGCCCGAGCTACATGGAGCTCTTTCTTTCAAATTTCGAAATCGATATTTTTAAGTTTCCAAAAATCGCGAAAAAAATCACCGATGTAGATATTGTTGAGATCTACAATCTTGCAAAATTTCAGCTCCAAATTTGTTATATTTTGGCCTGCACAAAAAAGACAATCAGGTGGATATGGGTGGTGAGGAATACATAGTTTCAAAATATTGAAATTTCCCCTGATTTGTGTTTTTTGTACAGCCCAAAATACATCGAATTTGAAGCTGAAGATTTTCACTATTGTATATCTCAACAATATCTACATCGGGGAATTTTTTCACGATTTTTGGAATCTTAAAAATATCGATTTTGAATTTTCAAAAAAAACGAGCTCCATGTAGCTCAGATTCCAAAATTCCTCTCTCCTATATCATGTATCTTTCTATTGATTCCTACAATGTTCAGGATCACAAAACTACTATGGCGGCGACGACCCATCCCACCCACCACCAACAGGCTCGCATTCACCCTTCTCGATGACGGTGGACCAGCCGAGCCCTTCCTCGCTGAGTCGCTGACCACCGTAACGACACCTGCGAAGGAGCCTATGCATGGTAAGAGGAGGAGAAGGGGTGTTAGGTTTTCGAGAGTTGCGGGGTATGCCGGTGTTGGTGGGTAAGGTGGAAGGGTTGGGAGTGTTGGTTGATTTTCTGATTCTTGAGGGTGAAATGTAAAACACGCAAGCAACAATCTTGACATGATATGAGCCGTTGGATAAGCCCGGGATCTTGGCATGGTGTCTCGCATTTGGTAAATCCGCTTTGACAAACCTTTCTCCCCGAGTGCACCTGTTAAGAGTCACCTCCAGAAGACCGCCTCTGCCTCTCTCCTTCTCTCTTTCCGGCGGCGCGGCCGGCCGACGAGAAGATGGAGTAGGTGGTCGGTTCCCTGTAAATAGTAGTTGTAGGTTTAGAGTATCCCTAGCGAGGAGGTTGTTTGCCTACGTGCAGAATGGTGCTATGCCGTCTCCTCTTTCCCTTCGCCTAATGCGGCTGCTCACGGGTGGCGGCCACAGCTTGGAGAAGCTCCTTCTCGACGTACGTCCATGGTGTGCGGCAGGTCGGAGGAACGGATCTGAAGGCGATTAATTCAATAAGCTCGGTTTGGTCTTTGGTGCACGGATGCTGCTGTTGCTTTTGCCCTCTCTCGTTTCTTCCTGTGGTCGTGGTGATAGGCAAGAGAAAGAGGAGGGCCGAGGTGCTCCTGGTGTTCATGCTCGTCGGGAAGCAGGAGGGCATGCTTCGGCATGTGCCCTGGATGCTGCAGTCCTTCATCAGCGCCGACGTTGCGTCGGAGATTTCTTCAAGGTCGCATCCTCGGAGATTGATGGGAGTTCTTTCTCAGCAGTTCTTCCCCGGCGACCAGACGCCGGCCTGCTGCTGAATCCGAAGGCCGTCTGGTAGCCACTCCCGCCCTGTTTGCCGGCTGCGGGCTGGCAGAGGGTGTTCTACCTCCTGGCCTTGGTGTCGTTTTGGAGGCTTTCCAGCGCCGACGCGGTTGGCTCCCGCCGCTGCACTCCAAGTGGTCACGTCCCCGGAGGTGCCGCGGTTGATCGTCGTCATGTGCTTCGCAAGGTCATCGGTGGAGCAGGAGCGGGAAGACGACCTGGACTTGATTGCTTTTTCCCTTCTCTTTCCAGGGTCTTTGGTGTAAACGTTTCGGGCCTTTTTGCCTTCTTTTTTTGGCAAGGTCCCCTTTGTAAATGTACTCCACCGACAGTGCTATAAATGATGCTCTCGGGGTCCTTCGAGACCCCTCTTCCCGTTCAAAAAAAAAACACTAGAAGCAGCCAAGACGAACGGTTTTAGAGTATAAAATGTTGCACGTGATCCTCGCAGGAGGCAGGACAATAATATTCGGGTGACCCGCCAAAAATTATCACATGAGCACAGCAGTGTTTAGATCTCTGAATCAGCCATCCATCTTTGATCCAGGAAAGAAAAACATCGATCAATGGAGCACAGGGCGAAGCGGGTGGCCATCGTCGGTGCCGGCACGAGCGGGCTGGCGGCGTGCAAGCACCTGCTGGCCCGCGGGTTCCGGCCGGTGGTCTTCGAGGCTGGGGAGGGCGTGGGCGGGCTGGCGGGGTTCCGGCCGGTGGTCTTCGAGGCTGGGGAGGGCGTGGGCGGGCTGTGGACGCGCACGCTCGCCTCCACCAGGCTCCAGTCCCACGCCGCCGCGTACCGCTACTCCGACTTCCCGTGGCCCGACTCCGCGGACGCGTTCCCACGCCACGACCAGGTCGTCGACTACCTCGCCGCCTACGCGCGCCGCTTCGGCGTGGACGAGTGCGTCAGGTTCCGAAGCACCGTGATCGCCGCCGAGTACGTCGGGGCTGGGCCAGATGACGCGGCGGACCGGTGGGAGCGGTGGGCCGGCAACGGCGAGGCGTTCGGCGACGGCACAGGCCTGTGGCGCCTTACCGTGCGCCAACACGGCGTGGATGGCGAGACGGAGACGACGGAGGTGCACGAGTTTGACTTCCTCATCCTCTGCATCGGCAAGTTCAGCGGCGTGCCCAACATCCCAACGACGTCCCCCGGCCCGGATGCGTTCCAGGGGCGGTGCTCCACTCCATGGAGCTCTTCTGCATGGCCGACGCGGACGCCGCCGCGCTGGTCAAGGGCAAGCTCGTGGCCGTCGTGGGCGCCGGCAAGACTGCCTTCGAAGTCGCCGCCGAGTGCGCGGAGGCCAACGGCGCGGGGCGGCCGTGCACATTGGTGTGTCGGAACCCGCAGTGGTTTCTGCACGGCACGGACGTGTGGGGGAAGCTCAGCATCGGGTACCTCTACATGAACCGCTTCGCCGAGCTCATGGTCCCCAAGCCCGGCGCCGCCTCCCGGCTCCTCGCCGTGCTGCTCGCCCCGCTGGCCTGGGCCATATCGGCGGTGACGGGGGCGTACTACCGGCGGGAGATCCCGATGCGGGAGTACGGCATGGAGCCCGGGCATGGGTTCGCGCGGAGCGTGTCCTCGTGCCTCATCTCCATGCTCCCCGACGGGTTCTACGACAGTGTCAGGGAAGGCAGCATCGTCATTCAGCGGTCCAAGTCCTTCAGCTTCTGCCACGACGGCCTTGTGCTGGACGCTACCGGCGGTGAGAAACACGTCGTGCCGGCCGACGTGGTGATCCTGGCAACTGGCTTCCGCGGCGACCAGAAGCTCCGGGACATGTTCGTGTCGCCGCGGGTGAAAGACATCATCGCCGGCGCACCGGACACGGCCTCGCCGCTGTACCGGGAGTGCGTGCACCCGCGGGTGGCGCAGATGGCGGTGGTGGGGTACGCTGAGGGGCTGAACAACATATACGCGACCGAGATGGCGGCCAAGTTGGTGGCGCGGCTGCTGGACGGCGCGTTCCGGCTGCCGGGCGTGCGGCGGATGGAGGAGAGCTGCGCGGAGTGGGGCAAATACTACGCACGGAGGAGCGGCGGCGGCGGGGCAGGGCAGAGCGCGTGGAGGCCGTGCATCGGCGCCGTGAATCTGTGGTACAACGACGAGCTGTGCCGCGACATGGGGTTCGAGCCCAGGAGGAAAAAGGGCTTCCTCGCCGAGTGGTTCCAGCCCTACGGCGCCGCCGACTACGCCGACATCCAGTGAGCTCCGGTCAGCGAGGGGTACTGGATGTGCAATCAGTTGCGAGCTGCTTAGCCGAATTCCAATGTTTTGATCTGTTTTTTATGATTCTAGGCAAGATGGCGCGTCGACACACCGCGTCCGTGTGTTAAATTTCATATTTGAAAATGTCCGCATTTAAAAAATTGTTCAGATTTTAAAACTGTTGAAATTCAAAAAAAAATTACATTTATTAGTTGTTTAGTTTTCAAAAAATTGGGAAGTTATTTATATTTGAATTCTTTTCACGTTTGCAAAATGCTTAGATTTGAAAAACATTTGTAAATTTGTAAAATGTATCGTTTAGCAGCTTTTGGAAATTTGTTTAAATATTCTAAAATAATATCTCGCCGCATTCTTCCCGAAAATTCATCTGATAAAGATCAATTTTTGTGTACAGTTGAAAAATATGGAAAACAAATTTCATTTTAAATTTATCTTTGCGGAATAAGTATTGTTGAACAATTGTTGTTAGGAAATCGTTGTAAAATCATCCTTCTAAGTTTTAATTTTACATGGATAGGGATCAATAGTTCTTTAAATTAAAATGGCAACAAAATTTGCGTGGGATACAAAAAAAGGGGGGAAATATGAAATACAATTTAGGGAATATTTAAATTGTGGATTTTCACTTATTCGAATTGATATAATATGCTTGAGTTTTGTTTTAAATATTTAATTTAACTTAGTAATCGGAGGAAATACATTGTATGAGTATCTATTTAATTCAATTGAAATTCATTTCATAATTATGTTTGCCTAATTTGAATGATCAAATTTATTTCCATTTTGTCATAATTTTCTTATTTAAAAACATAATCAGAGGAAATATATTATGGTTATTTCCAAATATTAACCATTTTGAGCATTTATTACATTTATCTGAATAATTGGAGGGATTTTAGCTAAATTATTTTAATTCAATTGAAATTCATTTCATAATTATGTTAGCCTAATTTGAATGATCAAATTTAGTTCCATTTTAACATAATTTTCTTATTTAGAAACATAATCAGAGGAAATATATTATGGTTATTTCCAAATATTAACCATTTTGAGCATTTATTACATTTATCTGAATAATTGGAGAGATTTTAGCTAAATTATTTCTCATTGTTAAACAATTTTTGAAGATTTTTAAAGTTTGTATTTTGCCTTAAAAATTTAATGTAACTTCGTAATTCGTATAGAACATATTATATGAGAATTTATTAAATTCAATCCATAATTTGAGGAAATAATTTTGGATTTTCTCCAAATATTCACCGAATTGAAAACTTCAAACTTGTTTACATTATGCCATAAGTAGTTAGCATCTTTTTTTTTTGTGATCATTTGTATATATTTTCCATATTTTTTTAAGGATAGTTTTAAAGATATTAATTTTGTAGCATTAATCATTTTTAGGCGAACTGGGCCCACTTGTCAGGGTTTTAGTTTTTTTCTGGGGAAAAAGAAAAACCGCTGACAGATCGGGCCCACGGTGACGTCGGGATGACGTCACCAATGGGTGGATCTGCCGTGGCGGCGTTGACTACGCCGGCGGCGCGCCACCGCAAAATGGGACACGCGTCTGAGCGCGTCGGATGCGGGCGAACGCGGGGTGGCCGCAAGTGGCGGCGCCGCCTCTCCTGGGTCGCCGGAGTGGCGTCGGCGCCGTGCAAACGCGGCGGACGCGTAGAAGCGACAGTGGCGACGGCGGCGTCGATTCCGGTGAGCTCGCGGTGCCTCAGAAGCTGAGCTTCGGCGAGGAAGAAGAGGAGGCGACGGCGGAGGTCTTCGTAGACGTCGATCTGAGCGGAGGGAAGCAGATCGGCGGTGGCTACGCGTCGACGGCGCCGGCGAGCTCGGGCTCGCGCAGGGAGAAGGGAAGAGGAAAGCGAGGTGTGTGTGGATGTTTTCCCATTTAGGTCCCTAGGGTTTCGCACATTTGCGTATTAGTCCTTTTGGGGGGGTTTGTGTAAAAACTTGCGCCAAAATCCGTGCGGAAGGGGTGACCGCCTGGCCACCGGCGCGACGGGGTGGTAACTGGCAACGTGGCACCTTCTGATTGGTGCGGATGTGGTTTTACTGTAGCTATGAACAGTGTCAGTTGCTGGGGACGTCGTGGCTCGATCCTGGCCGTTGATTTCGCCGATCTGACGGTCAGAAGAAAAGGGGTGACGTGGCAAGCTGGATTGGGGGTGGAGATGTTCCCCTTTTATATATAGTAGGTATGTCGGATGATATGTTTTCGCCCGACAGGCTTATCGTCCGCGGTGTGCCCGACTGCATGCTGCACTACCTCTCGCTTCAAAGGAGGATGCCAGACTTTTAGGTGCATGTCCATGCGGGACTGAGGCAGCGATGCCATGTGCATGCGGCACTGCAGCTAATTCAAAGAAAATACCACAACTGGACAAAGCATACGAAGACAGCTGCAGTCATGCGTCGTCGTCCCTATCCGCGTGTGGATTTAGGTGCATGTGCCGCTCTGCACGGCAAGCGCGATATTAACAGAAAGTTCAAGTACTATCACTTATTTAGGCGATGTGGGTCAAGAGCGCGACCACCGCCCAGGTGGCGATGAGCAGGAACTGGGGCGCAAATTGGCAATGCCTCGCCGGGCTCGCCGGGCAGGCTCTCACCTTCGGCGTCACGACCACCGGCGGCCAGACCGTCGTGTTCCGGAACATCGTGCCGGCGAATTGGGGTTTTGACACGTCCTTCATGAGCAACCTCCAGTTCTCCTACTGAGTCATGACACGTAGATGGATAGCATCCCTGCGACTTGCCGCCAAGAGAGCTTCGACCGGCGGCTATAGCTTGTTGCTGCATGCATGGCGTGCAAGTTAATTTTTGCTGATTTTGTGTGGGTAATTTGACTAGGATCGATTCAGTCTCATGAGAGGCTAGCACCTAGCTAGCTGTGTATGGTTTTGAGAGATGGTCGCGACTGTTATTCTCTAGCTATTTGTTGTGCTTAATTCTCCTCTTCGATTGTGCAGATGCTCTGCCGCACTATAGTCATGAGTCTCCATCTCCACCAGCGCGCCCAATAGAACGTCCGGACAGTGTGCCAGACAAAAATTATTGGGAGCGTCGACACACATTGCCGCGCTATTGGGAGCGGCTCCCTCCGCCGGCCGCTCCCAGAAGCGAATAAAAAAAATTAAAATCTAAAACAGCTATATTTCATATATTTTTTTAAAATACGACCAAAATAACTGATAGTGTTTTAATGGTGAACTTTCTGTTACTATGCATTCCATCTGTGTAAGCGGTATATGGTTCTGTGTAAATGGTATAGCGCACCGTCTCGACTTGGGATGTGCGTACCTTCGACTTGGAGTGCACCATTTCAGTTCCAGTGCGTTGGTTTGGATTAGTAGGCAGTAGTATTAGGTACTGAACTTATTGTTTTTCTATCTAGCAGTGTATGCTGTGCTAGCATTGAAACCATACCGGCTATGGTATGGATTAAGATGTTGCCACTGCATCTCACGGATTTGACTAATCTTCAGACAGCAAATGTGAACGTCCAGTGCTTGAGGGGGTTGTGCATGCTGATGTACTTACCAGATGTTGACCTGGTAAGTTTTTTCTTACTACTATTATTTATTGATATGGTCTCTGCAGACTGCTGGATCACATGGAGTAAAGATTGAATGTTTCGGCCAAACCAAGGGGACACTTCAACCGGAAATGTTCGGTTCTTCAGTTAGTTACAAGACCTAATGCACTTTCAGACACGATGTACATGTTTTTTTTGAAGCTGTACAGTAGGTTTCCCCACTGCAAATTTTTATAAATTTTAAAACGGGAAGGAGTCTGTACAAGGAGCTAGAGGGTAGCTCCTAAAAAACAAGAAAACAACAAGAGCTAAATAAAACGTCCAGACTCTAAAAGAAAGCTTGAACCCAGACAGCTAAGCCAGTATAGGCTTTACGAGTTGCTCTATGAACTAGCAGAGCCAAGTCTTCTTTAAAGATCCGTCCGCAGCTATAGATATTGGGAGGTATCTCCTAGAAAATGAAGCTGTTCCTGGTCTTCCAGATTGCCCAACACACCAAGATTATGAGTTCCATGGAAAAAGGCTGACCGATGGCAATCTTGAGACCCTCAATATAACTCAAAGGGGGCACCTGGGGAACAGTAGCCGGCAAAGCTGTCCACGAAGGGCACAAATAGGTCCAGCAGAGTGAGGCAAAGGGGCATTCAAAGAACAAATGGTTCCTAGTCTCCTGGACATCAGCGCTACACATTGGGCACGAATAATCTGGCATGAAGAAGTTCTTGCGCTGCAATAAAGCTCGAGTATTCAATCTGTTTTGAAGAAGCAACCAGAAAAAAACCTTGTGTTTAGACCGACAACAAGTCTTCCAACTCCATTTGAGAGCAGGACAAACGAGGTGATTGCTCATAGCTGTCTGATAAGCCTTGGAGACCTTGAAAAAAGTTGTGCTGTTGTACATGTGCAGATAGTAAATACAGAGAATCAGTGTTCGGGTGACCTGCAAGAGTTGTACACTTTGAGACATGACGTGTTTAGAACAGATAATGGTTACTTATATTATCAGTAGCAGTTCGTTTTATGATTAGCACTGAATCTCCGTACTTCCTTTTTTTTGTACGGTTATAACATAGTTAGCACATATTCAAGGTCATTTTTTTCCCTATTTTGTTTTTTATTAGTGAGGGCGGGGAGAGAAAAGATAGTGGTCAGTCGACAAATAGAAATTGGCTAGATAAAAATGTTATGCATTGTAAGGCAACTACAAAGGGCAAGTGGGCAACCCAAACATATATAAAATTTGTCCGCGTTTGACGTCGCAATTATTTCCCCCAATGAACGCAGTGAGGATTCGGTCGATCCGGGATCAACTCTTGGATTACACCTTGTATGTATTGAATCTCTCAACTGTATGATCTAAATTGTAAGTGCGGGTTCGATTTGACCATGCTGCATTATTGTTAATCGTATGGGATACATCGAGCGACTGCTTTTCATTTGACAATCGGAATGGAAACTAGAACTTGCGCGCATCCGCTTTCTTATTTATTTTCTTTCCAAGGGTGGTAGAAACGAGTTTTTCATTCAAAAATGTCTGCAATGCACTATGTGCTCGTTATACCTAGAGCATAGCCGCTGCCATTGACATACAATACTTAAACACTTGTGGAGATTTATCCTACTAACATGTGACGCGCATGTATGTTAACTTTTTTGTTTGGATAGTGACACTCAATTTAGTAAATTAAGATCAAAATGTTTAAGCCAGCAAAATAACAGAAAAGGGAAAGGGATGTTCATAAATAAAATAGTTGTCCTAAAAGTGTGGTGAGCAGCAGTTCTCGTTTTTTTTTTTGAGAATCAGACGGTGGTTCTTGTTATTTGCTTTTCTTGATGTAAAAAATAGCGCGCTATAGCGTTGCTTATAGCATGCTATAGCATTTTGAGTGTTGTCTCGTTAAATAAATCAGTGTGGAATGTCTTGCCAGTAGCAAGTTATACCGCGATATAACACGTTAATAGCATATTTTAAGGCCGACGTTATTTTACTATATCACGCTATTTTTTTATGAGAGCATATACGTCCAAATTCCAGTTTGAACGGCCCAGTTTAACTAGGCCGCACCTGACGTGTCTCTTGGCCCAATTTGACGACCCGTGCCCGGGCCTCTAGTATATCCAATGGGCGCTATCGTTGCTTTGCTCAGAAGTACAAAAACGCGCAAGAGACAATCACGGCCAACGATTAGGTAGTCCAACCCTAGGGCTTTCCCAGATCGATTGACCAATCACCTGGCGGCTACAAGCTTATCTCATTCCTGTATGGGATCAAAAGAGGAAGAAGAGATGGCGTCGGCGGCGGCGCCCCGCCGGATCATGGCCGAGGAATGGGAGGCGAGCGCCATATTCATTGGCAGGTATTTCGCCGGCATGGCGGTGTTAATGGTCGGTTTATTCGTCCTCTCTGCTCTGCTATACACGGACGTGGTGCCCAGCGTCACGAAGTACGACAAGATAATCTGGGGAGTCTTCGGGATCATCTGTCTGTTTATCGCGGCCTTCCTCGTCGCCATGCTTCTGCGGGAAGGCTCGCCCCGCAACCGCCGCCACAAGATCAACAAGCGCGCCACCTGCTAGTGCGCTAGCGGTATTTGAATATTTGATTAGTAAACCTTTTATTTGTTTGGTTTTGTTGCACCGTTTCCTCTCTTTGCTAGGTGTGATCGATCATGTGTGTTACGAACCTACTTCACTGATCACTCAATAGTACCAGATTACATGGATTTGATTAACTGATTTTGGGATACAGGTAGCAGCAGGAGGTTGGGGATCAGAGAAAGAGACCGGAGGTAGGGAAACAGAGGAGTTCGGGGGAGGAAGAAGACGCCGTTCTGGTCGTTGTGATCCAACTGGATACGCAGCTCGTCGCCTCCTCGTGCATATATGTAGAAGCCCTGGCTGGCGGTTCTTCTGGGCCAAGCCCATCGTCCATGACCAAGACAATGGCCCAACTTGGGGGCACACAGGCAAGGGTCATGACACTGCACGCCTGGTTGTACCCGTGGACGCCGACGCCGCCACAACCCTGCACGCCTGGCTGTAGCCCTAGACGTCGCCGCCGCCGCCACAACCCTGCACGCCGCCGTCGGAGCCCTGAACGCCACCCCCGCAGCCCTGTCTGACGCGACCAAACGCTGCCCTGCAATCTTGCAGCCATGCACGCCCGCCGCTGGAGCCCTGCACGTCACGTCCGCCTCCGCCTAAGACTCAAGCTGACTTCGCAGCCTGCAGATCCTCCGAGCGCCACCGATCCAAACCATTAATTGTGACGCACCACACCTCCTCAGCGTTGTCCTTCGTCATCCGCTGGCAGCGCCGCTGACAGCACCTTTCATCTGCTTCATGCATTTCTTCTCCCTAATCAGAGCAGGGTCAGGATGATTTCTAATATGTTCCATTTTTGGATTAGCCTGATTAAGTACATGTTCTTGGATAGCAGATGGTGGGGATCATGTTCTTGGATTCATCGAGTGCCATGGTTGGAATCGAGGTCTGACATGGTGTCTTACCGTCTGCACCAAATTCTAAACATGATCTAGAAGCCCTCAAACCAGATCAAGTTCAGTATATTGGAAAAGAAGATCATTAAAGGTGTCAACAAAACTATTCAGCAGAAGAGAATACATATACGAGCATTTTTTTGGGGTTATTGACTAAATCAAACTAGGATGATCGATGCAACTCACGTTCGTTGGGCTCCTAACCTCCAGCTCTTGCAGGTTTTGTCGATCCCAAAGTATTTAGCAAATATTTCCTTCTATATTTAAGCATTAATTTTTTAGGTACATTATTTATCTGTGGGATTAGCACTAATACTAGCTCTGGTTTGTATCCCTCTTCTGGATTGCTTATCTGTAGAAGTTGATCGCAGCGAAGGAACTGCGTGTGAAAAATATGCAGTAAAAAATTGGTCGGTTAAATGATTATTAATTCGCCACGCAATATTGAAGCTTTCAAGGTTTGTTTCTAGACTTCTTTGATACAATAAGATATGTTCCATCAATTCTGAGAGATTATCATTTGCTCTGATGTTTCCTATCTGTTATTGCCTCAAACAGTTTGGATATTAGATCTTTACTGGGATGGAAAAAAATTAAATGTTGGTATATATCTGTGCCTTCTCCTTTAAATTTCCAGAAAAGTGTGTAACCTCTCTTAAATGCAGTTGAATAACTTCTATACTGTTTTGTAGTTGCGCATGCTAACATTATTTATAACCTTACTACTATGACTATGACCAATGCACTGCATGGTCATATATTGTTGTTGCATGGCGATGATGAATTTTGAGAGGAGGTTTGAAATGCTCCTCTGTTCACTAAGGACATATATTCACTTACCGTTCGGATAACCAAATCCATATGGGGCTAACCGTGCAACAAGTTAATCCATTTTTTCATGTGAAGTATCATCTCAACCATTCTGCATTTTTACCGGTACCTTTGTAGCGTAATGTGCATTGGAGTTCCCAGGGACGAAGCTATAATAGAAGTTATATGGGTCATCATTGTTGCAATGGAGTGAGCTTATACAAATGAACAGTAATTTACTGGTTTTGCTAAGCACCACTATTGTAAGCCGCTATGTGCCAGCTTTGTCTTTCAGAATTCTTTTTACTTTCTGTAGACTCTGAATGGAAGTTCCTCCCAAAGCCTATTTTCCGACGTCCATATAATTTAGAGACATCAGGATCATTGCTGCTCGCAGTACTGCCACTATTGGCAAAACCATCAACGGAACTCGAGAAGTCATTTCAACCTGCAGTGCAGATTAGCTTGAACTCATGACAATTCAATAAAGAAATCCATTCCACAAATAAATTAAGAGTTTTTTTTACAAATTGGACAAATAAATTGAATAAATTACGTTACATGTTTATTGAAATACATTACCGCTTAGAAGCCTGAATTGATTAGGTTTCATGTTCTGATACCAATTTTTGTTTGCTGCCGTTCTAAATTTAAATAGATTTTAAGTTCGAATTAATACGTGGCATCTCCTCCCATCACTTCGTCCCTCGTGGGTTCGTGGCAGCTCAGTATTGTCCGCGCTCGACTTTGTCATCGCACGCCTCTCTTAGAGCATCTCCACTCGTGGCACCCAAATGGCCGTCCAAAGGCCGTCTGGAGTCCGGACCGGCCATTTGGGCACCGTCCGGACAAGTTGCTGACTTTGGGAGCCGTCGCTCCCCACTCGGGGCGCCCAAATCGGTCTCCCAGATTGATTTTCATATCTAAATTCAAATATTTTGACAAGTACAAATCAAACATACATGAATGTTTTACAGTTCAAACACATAAAGTTTCACACTAACTGAAAACAAATTAAAACTCAAACATCTTCAGGGTCTGCCGCTGCCATTCCCCGGCGTGCCAACAAATGCTTCACTAGATCAGTTTGGAGTTGATGATGAGTATTTTCATCACGAATCTCCATATGCATTGAGAGAAAATTAGCGAAATCTGCCATCACATCGTGATCAACATCGGCGAGAGGACCCTGAAAATCATATGTCATATGATCATTCACTAGATTAGCGTGTTCACTCTCGATGATCATGTTGTGAAGAATCACACACGTGTTCATCACCTCCCACATCTGATCGTTCGACCATGTCAGAGCAGGGTACCGAACGATAGCAAACCTTTGCTGGAGCACTCCAAATGCTCGCTCAACATCCTTCCTAGCACTCTCTTGTTCGTCGGCAAAATGGCTAGCTTTGTTGCCGCGAGGGTTGGTGATGCTCTTCACAAACGTTGCCCACCTTGGATAGATGTCATCGGCTAGATAGTACCCTTTATTGTACTCATGGCCATTGATCTTACAGTTGACTGGTGGAGCATGGCCTTCAATGAGCTTCGCTAACACGGGAGAGCGCTGCAACACATTGATGTCGTTGTGTGATCCTGCCATGCCGAAAAGTGTGCCAAATCCATAGTTCATGATCGGCCACAACTTCAAGTACCACACTGTAATATCCTTTGTGGCCTCATTTGTACAATCCTTGTCAACCAAATGAACAGTTCTTCCAGCTCCAATGCATGCAGTCTATATACTTCCACGCATCCAAGGAAATCCTCTTTCTCCATTCTCTTCCATGATGCGAGCTAGCTGTTTCTTTTTCATTTGGTCCTATCAAATAGTGCGGGTCAAACACAGCAAGCACCGCCCTGCAGAACCTATGCATTGACTTGATGACTGTGGACTAGGACATGTGCAGGTAGTCATCTACAACATCTGCAGGTGCTCCATATGCAAGCATTCTCATGGCAGTAGTGCACTTCTGGATGGATGAGAACAAACCATTCCCACTGCGTCCTTCTCCAACTTGAACCATGGATCGTACTCCCTCACAGCATGCACGATGTCGTTGAACAAGCCACGGTTCATCCGAAAGCGTCGATGAAAATCCTTAGCAGTAGCGACAGGAACATCAGCAAAGTAATCGGAGACTAGCATGCAATGTCCTTCCATTCTCCCCCTCGGCTTGGTCGATCTTCTTCCTCCCAAATGACGAACCTCCTCGTTTGGGTGCGACAGCGGCGGCCTCGTCGGCTTGAAGTTGTAGAAGACATGCGGGGATCGGTATATTTTCATCTTCCTCCTCGGTGATGGCGGCTTCTTCTTCCAACAACATCGCGGCCATCAGCTCGTCGTCGCTATCCATCTGTAATGCCAAGTCCTCGTCGCGCCGCGAAGATCTCGCCATCACTGTGACCCATCGCGGCTACCCGTCGGGTCCCCTGAACCCGGACGGGTCGAGGTTTTGGTGGAGCTCTGTACCCGGCGGCGGGTATGGGGGCGGGTGGCCGGAACGGGGAGAAGGGCTAGGTGCGGTTATGGGGATGCCAGACCCAGCCCCAAACCCGGCGGGTGCCATCCGTAACCATGGTACACTCCTCAACCGGCTCGAGACTCGTCCATCCCCACTCCTAGCCAGTGTGTCAAAAACCTAAATTTTTAATTTGAACAGTCGTGGTGTTCCGGCGTCATGACTCCATGGAGGCATCGCCTTGAGATAGCGGGCTTGGTGGACGAGCGCGGCGGTGGGTGGCTGATAGCTAGTCCCTATGTTACAAAATGCTTAAATTTTAGGAATCACATGTTGTCTAGATGCATACTAAAATGACACACATACACATTAAAATGTGTTAAGATACATTTGTATACATGTGAATATGGACAAAGACTAAAAATCTTATATTTAGAAACGGAGTTAGTAGTAGGGTTGTTTATACTCTTTGGTGTGGTGGTATTGTGACCGACCGATCGCGTCTGAAGTGTTTGCTCGTCAGCGGGTCGATGCCCTCGAATCTGGGCAAGAGAGGAATGTTCCCCTCTCCGGTTATCAGCAGCATTTGTTTGATTTCATGCCGAGCCGGCTTTCGAGTCTTGGTCGTTCGTTGTGAGCGTCGCCTTTTCTTCATCGCATCTTTGGGGGCGATCTCTCCCGATAGTTTATGTCTTGCTTTGCGGTTCGAGCTACAGGGGGCAGTGTTGTTCGTGGACGATGCCTTGATGAGGAATGCCCTATCTCCCCCTTGGCAATCTTGTTGGTCAATGTCCATTGTCCATGTGTGCTTAGGATGAGCTTTATCCAGGGCAAGAAAGCATGGTGCTTTCTCTGGGAGGGTAGACACAGATGACATTGCGGGAAGGATTGGCCATGGCGGTTGATGATGACATGGGTTTCCTCCGTGGCGTTCCTTCACCGACTCTAGTTCCTTTCCAACCGGATCACGGGACTCGACAAGGGCCTCGAGGCTCAAGTTGTGCTTCATCTGTGTATTTTCTTAGCTTATTGTTTTTCGTTGCCGGTAAGATATTCTTCCACGTCTGTGAACTCTGGAAGTTTTGGGTTTTAGTAATCTAAAGCCAGGCACATGGTGTTTTATGTTAAAAGGAACTAGAGTACGATAAACATGTTACAGTTGTGTCCATTTAGCATGCAAGTACACACTGCCCCTAACTAAAACAACCAATGGGGAGAAAAGAAAATGAAAGATATTTTTAGAAATATACCCCTCCGCTCTTCGTGCTTCGTAGGTGTGTAAAGTACACCTTGTGAATACAAATGCCAAAAATACTATGGCGGGAACCTAGGGAGGTGACACATAGCAAACCGCCATCCTAAGTGGCGGTTCCGTGCATCAGCCACAATTGGCGCGACTACAGGTCGCAACCTACAAGTACCTTCGCGAACCCAGGTGGTGGGATGTGCTTTCCACCATCCCGGCTGGCGGGAAGTGATTTCCGTTGTCCGAGCTGGTTGGATGTGCCTCGTGTCGCCTACCTAGTATCTTGCTAGTGGCAATTTAGGCATTTGCATTCACTCGGAGCATTTTTTACAATTACGAAGCGCGGAGGGGAGGGGGGGGGGGTATAATTCTCAAAAAAAAATCATTCCTTCTTGGCAGCTCTAACGATCATACAACTAAAAGTAGCCCACGTGGCAGCATCACATATAAATTAACATTTAACGTTAGTTCGCTCTAGGTTCTAAACATCAAACTTTCGCTCTAGGTTCTAAACATCAAACGTTCACTCGATCCTATGATTTCAGTTCTTCTTTGCTTTCGTGTGGAGTACTACTACCTCTGAACTTGAACGGTTGTCATTTATCTGCCTATTGGAACAAATCTAGACCGCCAACCTTGCATTGCATACACAACAAATTAACACGGATTATGGTGCAACTCCTTGTCGAAAAATAAAAGTTAAAACGACAACACCACGCAAGTAGGGGTACGTACTAAAGAGAAGTAGTATATAGTTAGGAATGTAAACTATAATTAGCACAAGACTAGACCATCCATGCGCGCAAAGGAAGGGGAACCCAGTGTCATGGCTTGGGAAGTCAGATTGAAGAAAGAAGATCTCACCATTTTTTTGTTATGGGACCAAATCAAGATCTCATAAATGAGCTGAAGAACCGGATTGATTCAGCTTTGTCCTAAAGAGTTTTTCCTTTTTCTCTTCCCATGTTAGTGCAGTCTGTTTTTGTAAATATTTATTAGTTTTAACTAGCTATTTGGTACTCGAATTTGTTTCTTTGCTGCCGCTTTTGAATTCGGTTTAACTAGCTACCAATCATAGTCTAGCGTTGCAATGGCACGATGGCAGCCTAGCTTCCTTTGGTCTAGTGCGTGCGCGGCATGCATGGTGTGTTCAGCTGCGTGGCCGTAGCATATGTACGATGGTACTACTGTAGCATAAAGTGGTGCTTTCCCCAAGGCAGAAGATACGCGATGCGATACTGCTACAGTATACCCGAACTCCCGAAGCCGCTACGCTTTTGCACGCAAATTGTGGCACTGCTCCGGCGTGAACACAGGAACAGCCTCTTTTTTTTTCTTTCAAAATGCACAAATTAATTAGACCAAATGCACAAATTAAACATACCGATCAGCCTTCTCAAATGCTCGATCCTTAGGAGTGCACGCATAAGTGTACTCTGTCTTATTTAACCATGGATGCAGTTCCCTTGTTCTAGTACCACTAACCTGCAATCAGCTTTATCTTATTCCCATTGCAAGTAATAACTAGGACAATTGCATGCGTCCTAAAAAACAAGAGGAAAATCCGCAAAAAGAAATTTGAGATGAAGTAAAGTGTGCGTGGTACAATTAAGTAGACCTTTCGTCCGGAGGATGAGGCGTGCCATGTGCAATTAAGTAGACTGCCTCGATCGTGTGGCAAAACAGCGCAGTCTCCTTGCATGCCGTGCATCCATGACCATCAGACTAGTCATAATGGGAGAAACATTGCTAATAACTTTAATGCCACGTAGTCAAAAAAGATGATGTGGCAAGTAATTAATGAGGAGAGAGGAGGTTGGAATAACATAGCTAGTTACCGGAACATCATACACTCCAAGACAAAATGAGTCTACAACCTAATAAATGCTATCATGCATGACACCACAAATAAGTTACTACCCACTATAGAGATAGTAACAATAGGTAGTAACATAAGTATGTTACCACTCAATGTTACTCCCCACTATGACTAGTCTCACTAGTAGAAAAATGACCTTTCGTCCGGAGCCTAAATGCCATTAGTCCCGGTTCAGGCAAAAAAACCAGGACCAATGCCAGGCATTGGTCCCGGTTCGAGCTGATAGGGCCCCGTGAGTCATTTGGTCCCGGTTCGGATGGAGGTATTAGTCCCGGTTCGTGGCTAGAACCGGGACTAAAAGGGCGAGCCCCTTTAGTCCCGGTTGGTGTCTCAAACCGGGACTAAAGGGTCTATCTTTAGTCCTGGTTTGAATCTTGAACCGGGACTAAAGGGTCTATCTTTAGTCCTGGTTTGAAATTTTTAGATTTTTGAAATTCAAAAAGAGTCAAAATTCAGATTTTTGAATTTTTTTAAAAATATTAAAAAAACTAAAATGATGTTATATTTGGATTCCCCACATTTTTGATAATAATGGACATATTATTTGTTCAATTTTGATTTACAGATTTAAAGATATGAATTATGCCATATTAAATGAATTAATGCCAAAAAAATAATAAAACTCATTTTATTTTTAGATTTATTCAATATTATTGTTACTTAGTCATTTTCGTATATTTAAATAATTATTTGGAATTCAAAGGATGTTAAGCGTGATCCACATGATCCATAGGTTAATATGATTAATAGCGTACTATAGACATAATGTTACAAGTAGATTATAGAAAGAGGGATGGGAAGAAACCAAGATGTTAAGCGTGCTAGGGGTGGAGTAGTGTGAGGATGGGTGACTGACCGGTAAGTTTGACCGAAGATTAAGTGTAATTAGGGGTGGAGTAGTGTGAGTATGTGAGTCCAACAATTCAAATATTCAATTTTTTTAAAAAAAATTCAAAAATAAAATCATTTTTTTAAAACCAAATAGAAAAGACCTTTAGTCCCGGTTCTAGCCACGAATCGGGACTAAAAAGCTCCTCACGAGAGCGGGCCACGTGGAACCCCATTAGTCCCGGTTCGGCCAGTTCGTGGCCGAATCGGGACTAATGGCCCAACCGAACCTGGACTAAATGGGTATTTTCTACTAGTGCATGCTAGACAGCTTCTTTTCATATGGCCAAGTGAGCGGTCGGGTCAGCTGCTCCGATTCTACCCTTCTTCCACGTGGTCACGCACGTACGCCATCACTTGGTGCAAGAGCTGGACTACGTACCTTTAATTTGTTTGTCACGATGGATGGAAGTTGCTAGGACGAGAAGGCATAGCTAGCTGCAGTTGGCCTGAAAGATGCAGCCGGCCTGCAGGTGGCAAATGGTCTAGTGTTAATTACAAAAACTGGTCTTTTTTTTAATCCAAGACCTAATTGTTTATTTAAAGAAGGACGTTGCTACTTAGCGACGGTGCCCTAGCAAGATCCATCCATACGGCGCCAAGTATCCGCTAACAAAAATCCCGTGCTCCCGTTCCACGCACGAGCCAGCGTTGCGCACGTGATCCAATGAAGCCCACCTGCACTATTGGGTCGTTTTGTTGTTCTTTGGCCCAAAATGTAATGAACCCCGAAACCTACTGATCCAACTGGCACATTCCGTAGCGATAAGACATTTTTTTCCATAACGCGGTGGACAAGTACCAGGATCCCGTTGCCATGGTCCGAACCTGCCTTCAGAAAAATCAACTCCAGATTTAAAATCTATTGCCCACAAATTTACCAAGTTTTCTAAAAAAATAACTCCTTAATTTGCCCCTTCGCCTAGTGAGACCTTACGAAAAAATTATCGAAGTACTGGACAAAAATGAAGAGACATTCCTAGGAGAAAAAACACTAAGAACAAGACATATCCATCTAGAAAAATCACTGAACAATAGAGACAAAGTGGTAGTTAGACTACACAAAATAGATAGCAACATCACAAAAAGTGAACAAACCATACATCTTTATGCAAAACAAACTTGATCGAACATAGCCTGGCAACTAAAGAATGTTGAACTGGTAACCAAGAACTTTGAACCTGGTAACCAACAATTTCGAACGTGGCAACTAAGAACTTCAAACTTGAACTTTGAACCTGGTAACCAAGAACTTCAAACCTGGCAACTAAGAACTTCGTACCTGGCAAATACGAACTTCAAATCTGTCAACTACAAACTACAAACCTGGCAAGCAAAAACAAACCATCTATATTTTCCATACTCAAATCTTAAGAGTAGAACCTAACAACTATATTGTGAAACATGGCAACTAGTTCATCTTTTTGTGCACATCCTCCATCCATGCACTACACAATTTCTTTTCCACTTCTTGTTCATGAAAACACCTTCCTCGGCAACGTCTCCTTCACAACTATCAGTAAACCTGAAAAAATGGTGACTAAAATGTGTTATCAAAAATAAAAAATAAAAAGGACAAAAAACATGTGGCCTCATGAACAAAAATGCTCCTGGTAACTACGAACAACAATTTAGGTGACTAACCCTGCATACTGACTCAAAAACTTGCGGTGTAAAATAAGCAAATGTTTCTGGTAACCACTAAAGAAAATCTAGGTGACTAGACATAAATAATTTGGTGACTTGTAAAACTTCGGCAACATTACCAGATTATCCCCATTCAACTACCCGATTATTTTACGAAAGAGCCACCGTGTTGATTACTAGACCCAACTTTTTCATATAAAGGAACAAGTCAATTCCTATGCATTTTTTTGTAGGAGTCAATTCCTATGCATTGATTGCAAGTAGATGCACAAAAAACTGCTGAGAGTGTATTACACATTCCGAATTAACCCAACCACCCCCACGATGAAGATCCTGGGCTAAATTTGAATTGTTGCCTTGAAGTTGTTTATCTCTCAATGTCCAATTGAAGATTTGAAGAACTACATAGCATTAATGTAACTGAGAAATCTATTCTAATTAATGCCCCCAAATATCAGTTACAACCCTCCAGGATTACGCATGTCACATTGTATTTTAGCACAGCTAGCAATGAATATGACTGAACAACCAGAGCGTGCAGTAGCATCAAGGAATTTTAAGTACCTTGGTCGAGCCGGCGATGGAGACAACAAGCCGTGCCTGATCCCTCCCTTGGCGGCCATGTTAACGGAAGTAGCGCCGTCTATTCCCCCACGCGAGCCGCTTCCCAAGCCGTGCTTGATCCTCTGCACCGGCGCCGCGTGACTTCTCCTGTTGTCTGCCAACGCCGCCGTGTCTGCCCTGTCCGTTGTGCTGCCTCCCAGTCTCGCTTGCGCCAACTCCCGCCTGCGCTACGTCGTCGTCGTGGCTGCGGGCGGCATCCGTGCCCCTGCTGGTCACCTCCTCCGTCATCGCAATCGTCTTGCTCCGCTCTCTCTTATCCAAACGAGCTGTGTTCTCTCATCCACTCGTCTGGTGGACAACGTGTGCCAACCCGGTCAAGTGCTGGCCCGCTAAGCTCATCACGCCCGGTACCATCCCACAGATAGCTTGAAGCACACGATGGCTCAGCCCCGAATCTCCGCGCGCCGTACGGGAGAGCAACTCGTAGGGCACGTTCACTAAATAGATTAACCGTTTAATCAATGAAAAGGCAGAGCTCCTGCCACGTATTAGAAAAAAAAGACTAAAAGTTTGTCTATGTATTGGTTGACCTATTAAAATTCATCTCTCGGACAATTCTCATAATTTATTTCTATTTGATCATGAAGAATGTGCGAGGCTGTAATAATATGTTCATACAGTGCAGAACAATGTAGTAAATATTCTTATAAAATTGCAACATTTCGTTGGGCAGACGGCGACTCATCGGGCGTGCGACAGTGTTTGTCTGAAATTGGAGAGATAAGGAGGAAAAAAATTGGCTCGTTTCTCACCCCGATATTCTCTCTCCTCCCTCTTCTTTTGAGAGTTGTTGAGCTCCTCCCGGGCTCCTCTCCCCTTCATCTTCGGCGGCCTAGCCGGCCGGAGATGGTGAGGCCGCCCCCTGTCTATAGTAGATATGTAGGGTTTGTTTTAGGTTGTGTATTATCCTACGTGGTGTATGGCTTGATGCCGCTTCTCCGATGCCAGCTTTGGCCACTCCTGAGCGGTGGCTGGAGCATGGTGAAGCTCTCCCTCGGTGATCTCCCATGGTAGAAGGCGACAAGGGTGAGTGAATCTACTGGTATCCATCCCGATAAGCTCGTTGGGGCGCTGCGTTTCGTCCGATCTAAGGCCATTTTCTTTGTTTTCTTGCCATCTTGGTGATGGGGAGGTTGGAGAGAAACTACTGGCTTTAGGTCTTCCCGGTGAAGGCGCTCAAAGGGATGTGGAGATGTGCACGTGGGTGCGTGTCTTTGGAGTTGTGACGGCGATCTACGAAGTTCATGGTGACCGGCGGCGACGGCAAAGGACTTGATGGTGGGCGTGTTTTAGTTGCCTAGAATACATCTCTAGGGGTGAATATACAAGAATGATTATGGATACACTCTCGTGCGTTCTGTCAGAACTCTCCACATCTGATACAATTAAAGATGCGAAAGTGAGATCCCACTTATCCAATATTTGTACATATATAGTATAAATTTTTGGACAAATATGGGATAAGTCGGATCCCACTTACACATCCTAAATACTATGATCGGTTGTCCAGAGACAGTGGGGGTGTAAACCCATTAAGAAGGAAGTGGTTCTTGGCGGATTAGCTTATGCCACATTTTTTCTTTAGAAAAGAGGCTATAAAGTCCAATAAAGCCAGTCGGCCACAAGATACAAGGTGTTGAGGAGAACCCCTTACAAAACAGAGCAAAGTCAAACTAAAACATGAAAACGGGCTACACTATACCGAGCATCAGACACTTGCGTAAAACTGTCAGCCACCAGAAGGGGCAGGGGCGGACCACCAGCGAAGAGACCTCAACAACTGGCACATAGCTTGACAACAAAGACGAAAGAGGAGAGCCTCCAGAAGATGTCGAGCCCGAAGGAGAGGATGCTGAGCATCATATCGCCGAGCGGCGATCGCAACACCGATAGCGGCGAGCACCAAAGCCTTGAGTAAAACGGCAACCACCAAATGGGGCGGAATCGGACAACGCCGACAGTAGCGAGCACCAAACCCTTCCGTAAAACGGCCAGCCACCAGAGGGGCGGGATCGGACCACCGTGTCCGCAGGTTGTGCCTCTACCAAAGCACATGATTTCTGGTAGAGATGTTTAATTAAGCACTTTAGGTATCTTGTAGAGATAAGCACAGATGGTTAAGCGTGACCTCTTTGAGCACATTGCATTTGCATTTGATTTCGTGCTTACTGAAAAAACAGAATCCCCCCAGCCTCTTCTGTCCTTCCCCGTTCCCGGTATCGCGGCAGCTCGCCCCCTCGCTCTCTTTTTTTGGTGGAATTTTTGGAGAAATTGTTGGTGGAGGATTCGCTAGATCTGATACCAAATTGTCATGTCCCATTGCCGCCGGCGATCACTGGGACGTGAGATTGATACAATCTATTTGTGGAGACCATCTATACCCTTAAGCAAGGAAGGAAAAGATTCAGATAGAACGAGAGAGACAGAGGAAGGAGACGGAGACAGGTTCTGACGCTCTGTTCGTTTCTGTTCGATGCCCATCTCGTGCTGCCCTCCTGCATCTGCATCTTTTATCCTCGACGTTCCAAGGCTTGATCTGTTGGCCGAACCCATGTACAGCAGCCCATCACTAAGTGCGGTCCAGGGGATATGTAGGGTGTTACTGTTACAAGAGCACGCTCGCTTCAAGCCTAGCGAGCGATGGAGGCACGACGGCGGTGGCGTATGGCGCGGCCGGCGACGAGCTTGGCGGCGGCGGTGGAGGCCAGGAGGTGGTGGTGGGTGAGGACGGCGGCTGGCGGCTTCTCTTTTGCGCGGTTCCCCTCGTTGGCGCCCGCGTCTCCACCTCCGTCCCCAACTGCTGCCGGTGCGCTCCTCTGCAACATAATGCACACATTTTCAGTCAGAACGAATTGAGATTAATTCTTAGATCTGGTGGTCTTGCCGAGGCGATTGTGCAACTGTACACGACTTGGATCTGTTTCCTCCGCTCTCTAGGCAGGTTCTAAAGTTTCAGCTTTCATGTGGACTGCAAAATGCTGTGCGTGTGTTAGCAGCGTGCTGCCTTCCCATCCTTCTGTAATTGCTATAACAACGCAGAGTTAGTAGTACCGAGTGAATTCTTCTGTGCACACTATAATTGTTAACCAAATGAAAAATGAGATATACTACAATAGGAGAAATGGAAGAGGCATACCAAAATGCAAAGTTTATATCAGTGGTATGTCTAGTTCAAATGTATTTGCCCTCTCTGCTTCAATACTGATCAACGGCGAAACGGAATGACCACATGACGTGTAGTAATGGCGCAGATCGCTAAAACTTTCGTGTGCTACATGCAGCTCATGCTTTATTGAGGCTTCTGGGATCTTGGTGACGGAAATATTAAGCTCATCCAACCATCCTGTTTTCAGTACACGAGACGAAGCTTGCTGATATGCTGTGAAGCCACCCACCAAAGAGCTATTGTCAAATCTACATGCAAATATGGAGTCACCAGTGGCAATAAGTCCTGTTCCCAGTACACGGAGAACTACTGTTCCCAAAGACTGGATGTTGTGCTATCTGCCTATCTCTAAAGGTTGGTCTGACTTCCCAAAAAAATGCATTTCCCATCATATTATATATTTTAACTTGCATATGGGTTGTTTGCAGGATTCTTCCATCACACATTGACGAAGAGGACTTTTTGACTTGCAAGGTCAATAGTCACAAAGTGCTTCTAACACTATTTGCCATCGTTTTTGTCCCCAACAAGAGGATGTCAATATCAACTAACAGAAAAAGTGAGGTATAAGCTTGCACGGCTTTGCTGTAAAAACAGAACAGGTACTATTGTAACATCCAAAACAAATTCGTATAGTCTTTTGATAACAAGTGCAGTTTACTTTTTAAGATTTGAGTTAATGGTTTTTTCTACTGCATAGCATGTTTGTACTGTATCGCATATTTTTACTTCATTGCTAACATCTTTGAGGGTGTTTACCAGTTAACGTTATTGGAAAATTCTACTCCCTTGACTAGGAACTTAGGAAGACGAAAAAAATGTCTTATTACAGTTAGGACATTGTACTGTACACTTTTTGTGAAGTTCTTGATCGATTCATCATGTTTCAGTAGAGAATCATGCATCATGTTTGTACTGTATGTGTTCAATTCGATTCCCAACAATATTAACAAAAGTTGCGCAGTATGAATTCAGATATTGTCGAGGTATTGGTAACGCGGAACTACTAGAAGTATTCATACGTACCGTAGAGGAGGTGGGGAAGAACGTGGAGGGTTCCAGTGACGGGATTGCACACACGATTTTACCCAGCTTCGGATCTCACAACGGCGGCGAGATCCTACGTGCTGCTATAATTCACTCAAGGAAATATGTGTACAGGTTACAATGAGGTTGTATGCGTTGCCCTAAGGCTGCTGGAAGGCTGGCTTATAAAGGCGCCAAGCCTTCCCCTACAAGGAAAGCCTTAACCGACCTAGATCACGAGTCCTAGACTAACACGGTAACAAACCCTAACTTGCTCCCTAAGGCGAACGCAGCCAGGCCTTCGTCTTGGACTTCACTAAGCCAGCCCAGAGCTTATCCTTGCGCCTAAGCCCATGAGGCCTTCTCCATTAAGCCCTCCGGCTTTATCTGATGGGCCTCCTGGTGGGCCAGGTTTTATCCACCGTGGCAGGTATACCCGTTCGGCATAACCTCCACAGTAGTCCCCGGAAAGGTTTAAGTTCTTCGTTTGCCGTCTTTGTGAAACACGGGCTTTCGCCTTTGTGCAAGGCGGACAGAAGAGCTTGGAGCATTCCAAAATGAGACATTCAGTCTGCCTTAAGGATTAAGCCGAACTCTCCTGCACTTTGAACAATCTGGCAGAAAGATTCTGTCAGCGTCGAGTCTTGTCATGACGTCACCGCAGTCAAAGCCAGTCCACGACAGTCTGGACAGCAGAGAGACGTTGTGCCGCCATTACTGCTATTTTTCCGCACACGATCTCCGAGGCGTGCGGGAGAAGATGCCCACTACTGACCGTTGCGGGACGCGTGGCGAAAATCACGCGAGCGTTATCTCACCGCACTAATCGCGGCGCACGGCCCCCATAAAAGGGGAACTGATTTTCTCCATCGGTTCATTTCCTGTTCATCGTCCTCCTCGCCCATCCTATCTGAACTCCGGCGAGCTCCACCACCACCTGCGCACCCCCCATGGAGAGCTCCGATGCAACCGCGGGAGCGGCAACGGCAGCGGCGTCGGCGGCGGCGGAGGGACAAGATCTGGCCATGAGGGGATCGAGCACCGCGGATGCATCTGCATCTCGCGCGGCAGCGGCGACAAGTTCTGCGGCCACCTCCATCGAAGCAGAGAAGAATGCCCAGCCCTCCGACGAGGGCGATGCGGCGGAGGCAGAGGAGGAGGGAGAGGAAGCATCATCCCGCAACTGGGCAGCTTCCACCATCACCGACGCGGACCTCACGCAGCTGAAAAGGAGGGCATCCTCCCACCACAGGAGAATGCCACTGGCGGTCAGCGTACGGCCACCCTGCTCCAGATCCCGCCGGCGATGAACGAGTGCTCCTCGTCTCACATCTCCTCCGCGGTTTGTCTTTGCCTCCGCATCCTTTTTTCCAATCAGTCTTAGACTACTATGGCCTTCAGCCTCATAGCGTAGGCCCCAATAGTATCTTGTACATAGCTGGCTTTATGGCTTTATTCGAAGGATACTAGGCATAGAGCCCAGCTTAGAATTCTTCAAGTACTGCTTTACTTGCAAGCGCCAAACAGAGAAGGAAGAACTGCTTTCCTTAGGAACAGTTAGCATCAACCTTCGTAGAGGCAGAGACTGGTATCCTAAGGCGCCAAAAATAGATTCCATTAAAGGCTGGAATAGCTCCTTCTTCTACTGCAAAGACATGGCGCCAGTAGGCAAAGACATAGGACTTCCTCGCTTTTCTCCTTTGCCTGCGGAGCCCGCCTTCTTGGGGCGAGAAACCACTGAAGGTCCTTCCTGACAACCTCCGTCGCATGCAAAGGCGGATTGAGTATTTGACAAAGACTGCTGTGCCCAAACTCACGGGCGCAGACACCATCCTATGTTGGTTGTCAAGGCGAATCCAGCCTTTGAAAGATCGCAAAGGCCTCATGTGCCACTACACGGACCAGAAGAAAGATCCCCTCCGTGTTAGTGAGAGTGACCTTACGCAAGACGCCCTTGTGTATCGCTTTAAGAGGATTGCCAAGGAAAGGATCCAGCTGACAGAGCAGCGTCCTATGTACACAGCCGCCAACCCAGCTCCAAAGGTAAGGCATTTACCACTACTGTTTTTATACTTCCACAATGTTTGCCTTACTAACACCACTTTTGATTTCAGCTCGCCCTTTTGCCGGATAATCTGCTGGCTCCTTTGTTTTACGTGCCTGAAGCGGCACCCGAGCCCCAAAGACTCGGAAACGAAAGGCTTCAGGAGCTACTGCAGCAACTTCAGCAGCAGAAAGGCGGAAGCGTGAGAAAGCCATCCCTGTTAACGCCGAAGTGCTCGACATTGAGGACGATGAAGATGCGGCCTTCAATGCTCCAGTACAGAAGTAAGCCGAACCTCAATTTCTTTAGTAAGGCGAACAATGTCTATGAATGTTATCTTATTTTGTATGTGATTTGCAGGATCAAACCAACTGCACCTCTCAAGAGGAAGAAAGTAATTTCTTCCAGGCAAAGAAAGACTGAGCCTTCTCCAGCCATCGCTCCCCCCACTCCCTCCGTTCAACAAGAGACAGCCCCAGGCCCATCTGAAGATCATCATATAGATCTGGACTCAGCCGTCTTACCTGATAAGACGGAAACTGAAAAGTTGGCCAGGGCTGCCGCTGCTGGGAAGGCGGCGGTACTTCAGTCAGAAGAGCCGAACGAGCCCATTACTCGTGAGGCTATCCGCAACATGGTGAAGCAAGAGCTCTTTGACGACGAGGGGTACATCTTACCCAACATCGCCGCCATGCTTGCCGATGAGAAGGAGCGCAACGAGCCGCCTCCGAAGCTAAGGCCAGTTGGCCAACATTGACCATCTTGAACTGGAAGATAATTGTGACGAGCTGTACGTCACAATGAAGAAGAGCTACAAAGCCTTGAAGGCCATGATGCAGGTAAACATTCCGTCTTTATGTACATACTAGTCCCCGGGCATTACGTTGTGCTTTGACTAAGCCGACGTAATGGCCTTTCTTTAATGTGATAAAGACTCAGTCCCCAAGCCCATTGTAGCATACCTTATTGCTTTACCTTTCTTACTTACTACTACCCTTGCCTTAGCAGAGCAGTGAGCAACTTACATGCGATCTATGGTACTCACTGAGTAACCAAAGGCAAGTGCTCAAGCAAGCCGTCGCCGAAAATAAGGCGAACAAAGGTAAATGTTGTTCTTTCACATGCAATGTGACTTTAGTTCATTTTAAGACATAAGATGCTCAACACATGCAATGTGTTTGCGCAGCTGTTGTGGCGAAGGCAAAACAGATCGTCAGCGAGACTGGCGATATAGAAGTGGTAAGGCGGGAAAATGCCGCCTTGTTTAAGCAACTGGAGGAGAACCGAAAGACGGCCGAGGCCAATCTTAAAGCCGTCCAAGACAGCGCCGCTGAAGGACAGAACACTGAAGGCAGAACTTTGAAACTGCAGCGACAGGCTGAAAAGGATGGGCTCCTAATCCAGAGCTTACAAGGTCGTCTTGAACGCCAAGCTGATGAGAGCACCGCCATTGACGAGAACTGCTAAGTAAGTCTTTCTTCTTTACTTCTCGCACTTTCTGTCACTTTTCGCCTTTATTCAAACAGTTCATGCGCCTTAATTTTTTCCATTCCTCCCTTCCTCAGTTCCAGCTGGATTTGGGGAAAGGCTTACCTCTGAGACGCGCCTGGAGCTTATCTTGGAGTGTGGCGAGATTGTGTCAGGGCTGTATGCTGCGGGAAGAGACGTTGTGCCAACATCTTCCCAAAACAGCTGCCCCAAGTGACAAACACCAGCAACTTGCTGCCACTTCTTCAGAACTGCGTCCCAGAGGTGGTGGAGCGTCTTCGCTCAGCAGCTAGAGGCGGAGCAAAACTTGCTCTAGGACTTGTTCGCGGCCACTACCCCGAAGTCAACATGTGGCGCGTTATCAAGTGTTTCCCAGCCAAGGACAGAGACGGCAACGAGCTCGTCAAAGAAAAGGTCTATGCCTCTGTCTCTGGCTTTGCCTCAGCCGTTGCGGAGATGGTAGACTTGTCTATCTTCTTCTCCAAGAAGCCTGTGCCTCCCCGTCCTGACGACGTGTCTGATGACGAAGCCGAAGCCCCACCACTGGCAATGGCGATGAGTCAGAAGACGGAAATGAAGAAGAAGAAGAAGGCGAGTCTGAAGCTACGCTGGATCCATCCAAGTCCCCTGTGCCTTCGCCTCCTCAGTCCCCTGCATAAGATGCAGGAAAAACTTTGCATTAAGCGTGTCATGAAAGATGGCACAAAAGACTTGTTAAGTTATGTTTTGTAATGGCAGGAGCCTTTTTATCTGTTGAACATGTTTGTTTTGCAACGCATGCACTTATTTTTAAAAGGCTTGCAAACTATGCTCCTTATCCGTCTTCAAGTTTTCTGGCTTATATGCTTTAGCCTTTTCGTATGCTGGCAGAACCTAAGCACGGAACACTTCGCTGGCAACAGGGTTAGTAACCAAACTGTTTAAACACAGAAACGGCGCCGGCTTTTGGTGCGTAAAGCATCTACTAAGACAAGCCAGCATATATGCGATCAGATAAATACTCTTAGACGGATGCAATTTTAATTTTTGTAAGGCCTTAAGGCAAAAGCATCATGTGAGTAACCACAAGCACGAAGCCAATTCGGGTTAACATTGATATTTTTATCGAAATATATGATCAAATGGAAATAAAAGACGGCGAGAACTCATGCATAAAAATAATTGAGGGAACCAAAGACTTTTATTTCATAATCATATATGGTGTGATTACAATAGAATTGCTAAGTGTAAAAAGGACGTAGCTGCTCAATGTTCCAAGGACGTTTCGTCTCCTTGAGCATGCTTCTTCGTTCCTTTTCCTTTTGCGGCCTCTTTTCTTTTCTTCTCGATATCACGGAGGTCCACAAGATAATATGCCCCGTTCTTAAGCGCTTTGCTGATAACGAAGGGTCCTTCCCATATGGGAGATAGTTTGTGCTCCTTTTGCTGAACAAGGCGAAGCACCAAATCGCCTTCTCGAAACGATCTCCGTCTTACCTTGCGACTGTGGTAACGCCGCATGTTCTGCTGATAAATGGCGGAGCGCTGAAGCGCTATCTCACGCTCTTCTTCGAGAAGGTCTAAGCCATCCTGTCTGGCTTCTTCTGCGTCTGCTTCAACGTAGGCTGTTACACGAGGTGTGTCGTGCAGGACATCGTTGGGAGTACCGCTTCAGCGCCATATATGAGAAAGAAAGGGGTATAGCCTGTTGCACTGCTTGGAGTTGTGCGTATGCTCCATAAGACAGCAGGTAATTCTTCTACCCATGCTCCAGCTGCTCTATGCAAAGGCACTTCAATCTTGGCTTTATTCCCTGTAGATTATACTGTTGGTTCGCTCAACTTGGCCATTCGATTGTGGATGAGCCACAGATGCTAAGTCCAAACGAATACCAACTTCACCACAGTACTTTGCCAGTTCTCCTACGGCGAAGTTTGTCCCATTGTCCGTAATGATACTGTGGGGGACGCCAAATCTCGTTATAACCTCAATGACGAACTTCTTGGCTGTTGCCCCATCAAGCTTTTTTATGGGCTTAGCTTCAACCCACTTGGTGTATTTATCCACCGCAACTAAGAGATGTTTGACGCCGCCTCGCGCAGTCCTGAATGGACCTACCATGTCCAGTCCCCAGACCGCAAATGGCCACGTGATTGGAATGGTGCGCAATTCCTGGGCTGGCATCTTTGGCTGTCTTGCATACTTTTGGCATCCAACGCATTCTTGACGAGTTCTTCTGCGTCTTGCTTTGCTGTGAGCCAGTAGAATCCATGTCTAAAAGCTTTGGCGACAATTGCTCGGGCAGAGGCATGATGACCGCAACATCCACCATGGATCTCTTCTAGTATCTCTGTCCTTCTTCCGGCGAAACGCATCGTTGATATACACCTGTGGTACTCCGCTTGTATAGCTCTCCATTTATTATTGTGTATGCCTTAGCTCTGCGCACAACTTGCCGCCTTAATACTTCATCCTCTGGCTCTTCCTTGTTAAGGAGGAAATTTATGTAGGGCTGTGTCCATCTGGCTTCACCAGCATGACGGAAACAGACTGCGAAGCCATGGGGTCATCCTCATCTCCGCCTTTAATAGACGGCACGTACAGGTGCTCCAAAATATATCGGAGGGCACCTTCGATCTTTTCGAGCCCATTCTGGCTAAGGCGTCCGCTGCTTCATTTTCCTCCCTTTTGATATGCTTGACTTCTAAGCCGATAAAACACCGACCAAACTCGTCTACCGTGCGTCGGTATTCAGCCATTGTAGGGCTCTTCGCGTCCCATGCCCCTTCTAACTGTTGAACAACGAGGTCTGAATCGCCATAGCACAAAAGACGGCTAATGCCCAAATCCTTTGCGACGTGCAATCCATGCAACAGAGCCTCGTATTCTGCAACATTATTAGTGGCATTGAAGTGTATCTGCAAGACATAGCACATCTTGTCTCCTTTAGGGTTCTTCAGTACCACGCCAGCTCCCGATCCCTGCAACATTTTGGAGCCGTCAAAGTGCATAACCCAATATTCTTCGTCAGGGAGGGGAAGTTCATCCATTGCTTCTGTCCAGTCTGCGATGAAATCAGCTAAGGACTGGGATTTGATGGCTGTACGTGGCTTGTACTGGATGTCGAAGGCTGCCAATTCAATTCCCCACTTAGCCACACGTCCAGTGGCATCGGTGTTGTTTATAATGTCACCCAATGGCGCCTTACTGACTACCGTGATTGGGTGCTCTTGGAAATAATGGCGTAATTTTCTGGCTGCGAAGAAAACTCCATAAGCCAGCTTCTGATAGTGAGGGTATCGTTGTTTGGATTCGGAGAAGACTTCGCTGATATAATATACCGGCCTTTGTTCCGGTAGCTCCTTGCCCTCTTCCTTTCGCTCAACAACAACCACTGCACTAATAACTAGGTTGGTAGCCGCCATGTAAAGTAGCATCGGCTCTTGTGGTAGAGGAGACGCTAATATTGGTGCTGAAACTAAGGCGTCTTTTAACTGTGCTAAGGCTGCATCTGCCTCTTCAGTCCAGACGAACGTCTTAGTTTTCTTCAACAACCTGTATAGGGGTAAAGCTTTATCCCCAAGCCTACTAATAAATCGGCTTACAGCTGCTGCAGATCCTGCGAGCCTTTGGACATCTTTAAGACAAGTAGGCTTTTTGATGTCCATGATAGCTCGAATCTTTTCTGGGTTAACCTCAAGACCTCTTTCTGAAACAATGAAGCCTAAAAGTTTTCCTGCTGGGACGCCAAAAAAGCATTTTCCCGGATTTAGCTTCATGTTATATTTTCTCAAGTTATCAAAGGTTTCTTGAAGGTCAACGATGAGATCGCCGCGTTTCGCGACATAACGGCAATGTCATCGACATAAGCGTGAACATTGCGGCCTATTTGATCGTGTAGGCAACGTTGTATGCACCGTTGGTACGTTGAGCCAGCGTTTTTAAGCCCAAAGGCATAGTTATGTAGCAAAACGTTCCGAAAGGTGTGATGAAGGAAGTCTTAATTTGGTCAGACTCCTTCATCTTAATTTGGTGGTAGCCAGAGTAAGCGTCCAAAAAGCATAGTAATTCAGAACCTGATACAGCATCTACGACCTGATCAATTCGCGGCAATGCGAAGGGGTCTTTAGGACAGGCTTTGTTTAAGCCGGTGAAATCTATGCACATGCGCAAGTCTTTCACGTCCTTCTTAGGTACTAATACAGGATTTGCTAGCCAATCTGTGTGGATAACCTCTCTAATGAAATTAGCGGCACTAAGCCGAGCTACCTCTTTTCCTATTGCTTTCTTCTTCTCTGGACCGAAGCGACGAAGACCTTGTTTTACTGGCTTGGCACCTTTGGCGACATTAAGGCTGTGCTCGGCAAGTTCCCGGGGTACTCCTGGCATGTCTGATGGTGACCATGCAAAAATATCCCGTTGCTCACGGAGGAACTTGACGAGCGCGCCTTCCTATGCGTCACTGAGGTCCGCCCTATGTTCGTCGTCTTGCTTGCATCGGTCCAGCACGATCTTCTTCGAGTTTGAGCTGGCCTTGAAAGTGACATCCGAGGCGCAAGGAGGCTTTTACCATCCGGCATTTCATTGGTGTTAACTTCTTTCTTGTACTGCTCCAGCTCTTCTTGCTGATGACTGCTTCTGCTAAGATGGCGTTTCCTGCTTCGCATTCCTTCGCCTTCTTGAAGTCGCCATTGACCGTGATGACGCCGTTTGGTCCAGGTATTTGAGCTTGCTGTAGATGTAACACGGGCGTGCCATGAATTTGGCAAAGGCTGGGCGGCCAAAGATTGCGTGATACGCACTTTTGAATTCCACCACCTCAAAGGCAACTTCCTCAGTCCTATAGTTTGTTTCGTCACCGAAGGTGACGTCTAAGACATTGTTCCCATAGAACTGGCCTGCCTGCCTGGCACTATGCCGTGAAACTTGACTGTGCTATGTTTAGCTGTGTCTCAGAAAGGCGCATGCGCTTTAAGGTTTCAAGATAGAGGATGTTGATGCTACTCCCTCCATCCATAAGCACCTTAGAAAGCCTGCATTGCTGCACAATTGGGTTTACAACGAGCGCGTAATTCCCTGGGTTCTGTGGAATATGATCAGGATGATCGTTGCGGTCCCATGTAATGGGGTGCTCGGACCAGTTGAGATACTGGGGAACCTGGCATAGTGGCATTGAGTTCCCTCCAGGCTGCCTTTTCCTTTTTGGCCGAAGGAGTGGCAAGGAAAGTGACAAGGCTTGTTTCGACCCTTGGAAACTTGTTGCTCCTCTTGTGCTTTGGCTCCTGATCTTCCGGCTCCGAAGCACTTTCCTCGTTGTCCTTCTGCTCTTTCTTGTCTTTACGGTTCTTGCGCTTGAACTGTTTTGCCTTGAAGCCAGCGTCGGATCCTTCTTGATATCATCGTTAAGGCGGCACTGCCTGTTGGTATGGGTGCATTTGCCAAGCTTGCTATGATGGGCACAAGGTTCATCTTTGATGTCGTCATAGGTGATTTTAATGGGTCTTGACCCTTGACTGTCATCGCTTTCTTCTGCCATCTGCTAGCCCCGCTCTGGCCACCCTTCTTATTGGCAAAGGCTACCTCCTTTGATGGTCCTGGCGCATCGTTGGCTTCTTCTTTTTCCGGCTTTGATTGTTGTTTCGCTTTTCCGGGTTAACAGCTATGTCCATGCGCAGATCGCCGTCGTCAGCTCGAGCGTCGTCTTCTGCTGCAGCGTAATTGTTCGCGCTGTCTAAGAGCTCGCCGAGGTGTTTGATGTTTTGGCTGGCTAACATATATCTCATCATGTTGCCTTTCTTCAGGCTGTTCATAAAAGCATGTATGGCCTGGATCTCAGAAACGTCTTCGCATGCATTCTTTGTCTCTGTCCATCGAGCTATGAAAGCTCTGCTTGACTCCCCCTCCACTTGAGCGCACTTTAGTAGATCTGAGTAAGCCTTTGGACGTTTGTATGTGCATGAGAAGTGTTGCATGAATGTTTTCTGCATGTCTTGCCAATTGTGGATACTCTTTTCTGGCAAAGTGTCGATCCATACCGGGCCGTTCCCTCCAACATGAGTGGAAGAAAACGTACAGCTGCATTGTAATCACCGTCATTAATACCAACGGCGTGGATGTAATCAGGCAGCCATATGTCCGGTTTGTCAATGCCATTGTACTTGTCCACAATTTTCTTGACATTGCCTAGCGAGGATGGGAGTTGCACCTTGCGAATCGCCGGTCCAAAGCACAGGGCCCAGGTAAGACTCCTCTTTGGCCGCTTTAATCTCATCGAGACGGATGCGGGCGTCTGAGATATGAGTGTTTTCCCTGGCTGGCCCTTTGTTGGATTGGCTACGCCTTGGCTCCTCCTGACGGCTTTGGCGATGAGGGGAGCGGGAGCGAGATCGCCTTTGAGGCGGATCTCTGTTGCCCCTATTCCTTCGTCTCTTGCCCGTGCTGCGGGCGGAGGTGGCATGTTAAGCCGGTCACTCCCACGCCGTGCGTCCTTCCCCTTGTCTTGATCTCTTTCACGGCGAGGCGGATCTCTTCTTATGGCGTGTGTTATCCTTTTGCCGGTGGTCGTCCTTGCCTTTGTCACTATGGCGATTGGACCCAGTCTTTGACTCATCCCTGTGTTTGTCAGGAACTTTGTCCTTCCTAGGTCTTACCCTTATTGCCATGGCTACTGGAACCAGCTGGTTCCTCTGGATCTCCACCGCCGGCAACGGCTGTCTTGCAAAGACGCGTGTCGTCCGCCAGTTTTGAGTTTGAGTCCGCCTTAGCCTGCTGCTCTACCGCCTTTTCGATGAGCATTTTAGAATAATGGTGGCGCTCTTCAATTGGAACTGCTTCGTCTCCCATGATTTCCCTGGCCGCCTCTAGGTTTTTGGCGGGGTGGAGAAGAATATGACTCCATCAGGGTTAACTCTGAAAGAGTATTTCTGCCAAGGCTTTAAAGGCTTTTGGGCAGAAGTCTTCTCGAAGTTTCCCTGCAGATCCCGATGCAGAAGAGGGTCACGTATACTTCGTATTTTGCGGAATTTCTCAACATCGCGCTCACGCTGGTACTCTTCCTCTTCTAGAGCCTTTCCAACTAGGATTAACTCTTTTTCCTTGTTCAGGAGGGACAACTTATACTTGATGTTGACTTCAGTCTCAGCCAGGAGCGCTTTCCGTCTTTCCTCAAGTTCAACCGCGGTTGGATTTGGTCCCAAAGGTGTTTTGAGAAGCTCCAATGCGCGCATGTGTTCCTCCTTTGACCGCTCCAGGTCTTCTTCAATAGGCGTAGCCGGGGGAGGCCTTTTAGGGTCCAGCACATCCTCTGGCTTTTCCGCCTTGTCACCAATGTGTTTGATGCTAGAGGAAACTTCAGCCTCGTCTGGCTTAGCCGCGGCCGCACCATCCTCATAGCTATCTGTGCCGGGAAAGTCATTAAGACTTCGTTTGGATCGGATGAGCCATAGCCTCGCGCGGCAACCTGTGCTGCAAGTCTTCCTCCTTATGCTCATCGAGATCTGAATCTTCCGCCATTGGAGCGGTGCCATCAGATCCGGCTTCTGAGTCTGCTCCTGTCTGTAAGGCAGGTAATATTGACTCAGGGTCAGATTCGGCCGGCTTAGGGCCAGATGCGTCAATGACACCGACAAAGCGAGAGGCGGGCTCCATAAGCTCATAAGAGCTGGAGTCAGAATCGCTTTGGGTATCAGAGTCACTCAGATCGCGATAGACAAAGGCCTGATCCGATCTGTGTTGTTGCTCGATTGCATAATCGATGGGGTGGTGGGTGGGCCAAAAGGCGGCGGATCCCCTGGGGAATCCATACGCCTCAGCCGTAAAACCCATGAAGATGTTGATGGTGCCGAAGGGGACGACGAAGCTTGACACCAGTGCGTCGTTTGCTGGACGTAGGACCGTCGTCTTCGATGCACCCAAAGTTGTTGATGATGCGGGCGCGACCAACCGCCATAGTCTTGCCGATCTCGCCCAATGCTCCCGCCTGAAACAAAACTCCCGACGCCTTGGGCCCCACGGTGGGCGCCAACTGTCGAGGTATTGGTAACGCGGAACTACTAGAAGTATTCATACGTACCGTAGAGGAGGTGGGGAAGAACGTGAGGGTTCCAGTGACGGGATTGCACACACGATTTACCCAGCTTCGGATCTCACACGGCGGCGAGATCCTACGTGCTGCTATAATTCACTCAAGGAAATATGTGTACAGGTTACAATGAGGTTGTATGCGTGCCCTAAGGCTGCTGGAAGGCTGGCTTATAAAGGCGCCAAGCCTTCCCCTACAAGGAAAGCCTTAACCGACCTAGATCACGAGTCCTAGACTAACACGGTAACAAACCCTAACTTGCTCCCTAAGGCGAACGCAGCCAGGCCTTCGTCTTGGACTTCACTAAGCCAGCCCAGAGCTTATCCTTGCGCCTAAGCCCATGAGGCCTTCTCCATTAAGCCCTCCGGCTTTATCTGATGGGCCTCCTTGGTGGGCCAGGTTTTATCCACCGTGGCAGGTATACCCGTTCGGCATAACCTCCACAGATATTTTGCTACTACTGCGACAAATAAAATTTTCTCTTTCAACCAAGTGTAATCACCACCACCACAGAATATGATACTCATCTGTAAAAATTGGTAATGAGTCCAAATGATTACTCTAAAGCTAGATGACGCTCACCTCTCAAGCCAAACCCACATGTCATAGAAGTGTCCTCAAATCACAAACAATACATGTTCAACTATCACAATCGAGAAACTAAAGCTTCTTTACTCAACCAGTCTCTCAGAAAGAAAAGTTCCATTCTTGATAGACATTAAAATATGCAACATCGCCTCCACATGAAAAACGTGGCTGTTTTCCAAAGTTAATTCTGCATGCCACGTTGATATTGACGTAAATTTGAAATAGACGCATAAACCTAACAGGCATCTTAAAACTCATCCATCAGCTATGTCTGCACTTATCCTAGTGGGTCAGTGAAGACAAACGAATAGCAGGACATGGGGCCTGCCAATAATAAACCAAGAAAACAACGAAAGATAACAAGCAACTGGTGGTTGGGCATCATCCAGCCACTCAAAAGATCCAGCAACTTAGAAAAAAAATCTATGTTATCCAAATTTCAAGGAACACACCCACTGTTTACATGATCAACATTTTGGCCTGCCCCTCCATCCTTCCAAGAACTTGAAGGAAGCAAACCAAAGAATGGACAGGAAGAGGGTGGTGGGCATCGTTGGCGCCGGCGTGAGCGGCCTGGCAGCCTGCAAGCACGCACTAGACAGGGGGTTTAGCCCAGTTGTATTCGAAGCTGATGACACCATCGGCGGAGTGTGGGCGCACACCTTGGAATCGACGAGGCTCCAGGCACCGACGAAGTCATTCCGGTTCTCTGACATGGAGTGGCCGGCGAGCGTGACAGCGACGTACCCAGACCACCATGAGGTCATGGAGTACCTCAGGTCATATGCTTGCGAGTTTGATCTTCTAAAGTGTATCAGGTTCAGTAGCCAGGTGCTCGGAGTTGAGTACCTCGGTGCAACCGAGGAAGAGATAATGGGGTGGGAGCAGTGGTCCGGCGACGATGGAAGGCGTTCGGAGCTGGGAAGGATAGAGGGTGGTGCCTCACAGTGAAGAACTTGAAAGTCGGTAACATTGAGGTACCTGCAATCCCTTGGGATACTTCATATAAATATTCCATGCTCTGCCTCTGAATTCAGATTTCGACATGTTTGCACATGCACACACATAGAGCTCAGGTTGCAAGTTGCGGCTAAATGTTGCATTTCATTTTCAGTGGCGATGTATAGAAATGTACAACAAGTGTGCAGTAAGAGAGAAGAATTACAGAACCTGATGGGAAAGAAATTTTAATTTTGGAAAAGTGAGAATATTTCTCATTTATAGGCAATACAGAAACATTACCCTGAAGCATGAACCAGAAAGATCTCAACTAAGAAAGTCTGCTGAAACACTATTAATGCATTTCACACATGGAATCACCCTGTAGGCCATGGTGCAATTATGTACAAGTAATATCCTGTCACACTGGTACAGGTTTTTCAAGTGGATTTTCTCATCCTCTGCATTGGAAGGCACAGTGGGACCCCAAATGTCCCAACATTTGCAGCAAACAAAGGGCCTGAGTTGTTCAAGGGTAAAATACTGCACTCAATGGATTACTCTTACATGGATAATGTGTCTCAGTTTGTTAAAGGGAAGAGTGTGACGATAATTGGATCTGGAAAATCAGCATTCGACATTGCTGCAGAGGTTGCCAAGGTGAATGGTGAGTACAAGAGAACTAAGACTTCATCAACTAGCAATAATCTCTCAAAGGAATATGTGACTGAGGCTAGTATTCCAATGCAGGTACAGATCAGCCATGCACCATGATATATAGAACAAATCACTGGCGGGTTCACAAATTTAACATATGGGGAGTTAACCTAAGTTACTTCTTTCTTAACCGCATCTCCCAACTACTATTCATAAACCTGGTGAAGGATTCCTGCTTTATGTTTTGGCCAGTGTACTCTCACCCTTGGTAAGTAACTACCCCAACTTAAACTGAGTTTGGAAGGATTTGATTGTCATTTTATTGACATTTAAGGAACTTGTTTACAGAATAAATTAACGAATCCATGAAACTAATAATATATATGCTGTTTCAGAGATGGGCGATTACAAAAGTAATTGAAACATACTTCAAGCAGAGCCTTCCTCTACAGAAGCACGGGATGGTGCCTGACTACAGCTTCTACTTTGCTATGACTTCTTGCTTGATTGCAATGCTGCCAGAAGGGTTTTATGACAGGTTGATGAGGGCAGCATTGTTCTAAAAAAATCTAAGAGGTTCGGCTTCTATAATCATGGGATCGTCCTGGAAGATGCAAATGAATGCATAAAGAGTGACATCGTAATTCTAGCGACAGGATTCAGAGGAGACAAAAAACTTAGGGACATCTTCACAGCAAACTGGTGTAGAAGTATTGTGGCAGGATCATCGGAGACATCGGTCCCTCTATACAGGTACAAGTTGGACAGTTTTCTTTGTGCATATTTGGAGCACAGCAAATGCTAGATCTAGGGAGAACAAACATTTTCCAATACAAGTGCATCACTGCTTAAGAATTAACAATTCTAACACGCAACTGAGGAAAATATTGAATTAATAAAGTGATGAAAACGTGTAAGAACAGAATACTGCAGCAGAGGTTTTCTAAATGAAAATTATTCAGTACAAAAAATATACCATCTGCACTACTGCGAGATATTAGCAAAGTACGAATATATATCAACAGCATGCATCCACTGTTGAATACCTTTTGCATGGAGTGCCTCTAACACAATGATCAGCCGAATAGATATGTTGTGCTTTTGCTTCGGTAGTTGACAGAACAGAAGATAATGACTGTTAAAAATAGAAATATTAAGTTGACTGAAAATAAATTTGACTATTATTGAGTCAGTACCACGTTTATCAAAATAAATGAAAGAATGTTCGGTTAATAAATTATAAATGTTTACCTATATGTAGAGTTATTCTTGAAAAAAAAACTTATATGTAGAGTTCAGAGATCTAATTTATCAAAATGATTGAAATTGACAGAGAATGCATCCATCCTCGAATTCCTCAGTTGGCAATAGTCGGATACTTAGAGAGCCTCTCTGACATATACGCCTCGGAGAGGATGGCCAATTGGGTAACCCATTTCTTGGCTGGTGGCTTCCAGTTACCAAGCGTAGGATGCATGGAAGAAAGCATAGCCGATTGGGCAGAATACAAGAATCTTTACAGTGGGAATATTTTCGGAGATCGTGTATAAGCACCGCGAACATTTGGTTTAATGATTTGTTGTGCAAAGACATAGGATGCAACCCTAGAAGGAAGAAAGGGCTCCTGGCTGAATGGTTCCAGCCATATGGACCTGCTGATTATGCAGGCCTTTGCTCAAGACAATAGCACATTTGTCACTAGTGTACTCATAGCAAAAGAGGAAGATGCAAGAGCTGCTACCTTCAGGGCTCTACAAATGATTTCGGCAAGTCTTTGTTTTGGCAAGTTTATTGCTAGCATAACTGAAGGAAATAACTCTGCAGTTTGCTATATACACTTCTACTAGAGCATCTCCTAAGATGCTTTTTTCTCTTTCAGCAGAGTGGTTAGGGGAGGCCTAGTTGCTTCCCCTATTTCTTTTATTTTACTCTTTGAGTACTTTGGACTCTTGTAAATTGCAAATTATGTTTTTTATTATATAATATATAAGTTCTCTGAGGGATTTCTGTACTGTTCCCACAAAAAACAAATTCATTTGAGGCAGTGAAAGAAGAAAGGACTGGACAGTTATCAGCTATGTTATACCTACAAGCAAAGTTGGTTTGTTGTATCTTTATGTCTTGTATTTTATATAGAAAACCCTGTATCATGGTCCGCATAATTTTTTTTTTGAGAGTAAGCCAATGGCGTGCCATAGCTTTGTAGAAGGCAGAAATAGATTGCAGGAGTGGTCGTTGTGAACAACTAACCACGCACACATCACCCTCCAGACCTAGTACAAACTATGTGTCCTAGTTGAGTTCGAACAGGAGTTTTCTTTTCCGTGAACAATTAGGTTTAGGACTTTAGGTGGTCTATTGGTCGGCTACTTGTGTATAACCTCCTTGGCTAAAGTTTTCCGCGTGTGTTCGTCTAGTTTCATACTATCAATCCGTAGGTGAAACCTAACATCCGACGCATCTAACCTAGTGCTCCGGCGAGCTCCCACGCGGCGGCGCGATGGGCGAACGGAAGGTGCTGAACAAGTATTACCCGTCGGTCTTCGACCCGGCCAAGATCCCGCGGCGGAAGCAGCCCAAGAACCAGCAGATCAAGGTGCGCATGATGCTCCCGATGAGCATCCGGTGCAGCACCTGCGGCACCTACATATACAAAGGCACCAAGTTCAACTCGCGCAAGGAGGACTGCATCGGCGAGAAATATTTGGGCATACAGATATACAGGTTCTACTTCAAGTGTTCCAGGTGCTCCGCCGAGATCACCTTCAAAACAGACCCCCAGAATTCAAACTACACGGGTGAATCTGGGGCTAGCAGGAACTTTGAACCTTGGCGCGAAGAGGAAGAGGTCGTGGACAGGGAGAAGAGAAAGCGAGAAGCCGAGGAGATGGGCGATGCGATGAGAGCGCTGGAGAACAGAGCGAACGACTCCAAGCGGGACATGGACAGACTTGCTGCTTTAGAAGAGACGCTGTCCGTGAAGTCGAGACACGAGGGGGTATCCCTTGACCAGATGCTCTCGAAGCACTCTGCTCACCGCAAGGAGGGTAAAACATTACTAGCAGAACTAGATGAAGAAGACGAGGAACTCATCAAATCAATCACTTTCCGAAACTCGGAAGATTACGTGAAACTGATCGAAGACGATGATGACGATTTTGGTGTATCAGGCCAGTCAAGTGTTACGGCAAAGCTCAATGGATCTTCTGAATCGGTGTTAGTAAATCCAACAGATGTCTTGACTAAAACTAATGCTCCTCAGAGTGCCAATAACAAGACCGTGGCATCTTCTAAGATGCCCAAATTTTTAATAGTAAAACCAAAGCCCGTCGTCGAAAATCCTCAGAAGAAACACAAGACTGCACCCGCAGATGTCCATGATAACAACAAAGCACCCGTTGCAGAGGAAAAAAGTGGAGCTTCAGAAGAGAAGACCAATGTTCTTCAGTCCCTCTGCCAGTATGATAGCTACGAAAGTGATGACTGAAGACAACGCTTCTTGTTGCGCCGGAGGAGATGAGCCCCTGGAACAAGATCGTGTGTGCTTCCAACTGTATGGAATATGATGTGGAGCATTTGAACTTCCATGGATATTGCATCACCACGCTTACAATTAAACTAGGTGAAATATGTACAAACTAGCAATAAGGTGCAAGAACAAAAAAAATTCTGAATCATCTTGCCCTTATACCATCATTTAACTCAGGCAGCAGCAGTACAATTCATTTGGTCCCAGAAGGCCAGATGTTCATCAAAGAGAAAAAAGATGGCCCTTCTGAAAATTCGCCATACGAATGTTCGTAAATTCAGATCCAAATGGCAGCATACATGCATATCCATTAGTGTACCCTGAACTAACAAGCAACATCAGCAGTAGTTCCCGAGTTCAAGCCACGAAGGTATGATTTGTGTTGCAATTGCAGTGTACAGCTACAAAGGATACGAGCTCCTGAAACAACTGGCTAGCAGGCTCATACTTCTTGCTCATCAATCCACAAGCTAGCACAACTTTACAAGACGCGAGGCCTCAAAAAAAAAAAAACTTTAAAAGACGCGCGAACAACCTGAAAAAGCAAACAGTCCGGCCAGACTACAACAGTGGTAGAGCAAAGGGCACGGTGTTTTTGATTCATAGGTCTAGATGCACCTATGATCGCGAAGGTGATGGCTCAGTATGAAGCGATTGAGCCATAGGAGAAGACCTTGCCTTCTTTGATGATGGAGCTCTGTCGTGAGATTACTGACATGCCCAAGGCCAAGCAGCTTCGGATGGATGTTCCCTCTTTGGCCGAGCGACGAAGCATCCGGTTGGACAAGAAGAACAAACAGTGTGTCATTCCAGTTGCAAACCGCGCCGAGTTTAGATTGGCAGAGTCTTTTGGAGAACTTCCGAAGGGGCAGGTTTTGAAGAAAGGCTCCGAGAAAGATGTGCAAGACAAGATGAAGCCTTATCTTCGTTTGTGCAAGCAGCCAGCTTCGCCGACGGCGCTCCAGGCAATTCGTGAGATGGTACAAGTTAATGGTTAGTGGCTGCACTCATATGGCTAGGCGCAAGCTCTCCCTTTGTCGGGTGAGTGATCTCCGGGTGGTGTTGCTTGGTGTTACCGATTACAAGGTGTCCCCGATGGAATTGGGCCTAGGGAGTCTTGTTTCCGGCTCCGATGATGTGCCTTAACTCCTTTTATAGTGTGTTGCGTGGTTTTTCACCGGTTCCCATAATTAACCGTGTGCATTGTATGGGTTTGGGTCCGGTTTCCCTTCTAAACTAGATCAATTCTTTCTTCTAATAATGCAATGACAGAGCTCCTGCCGGTTCAGTTCAAAAAAAATCCAAATAATTTGTTTGGTTGTACATCCGAACATTTGATGCACCTATGTCCTTCTCCGTTCCCGGCCCCCCTCGCTCTTTCCTGCGGCGTGCGGCAGGATCCATAACCAGAGCACGCTTGCTTCCTCTTGCTCTCGCCCCGACACCTAGCGAGCTAGGGAGGAGGAGGACGCCGACGGCGTACGGCACGGCCGGCGATGAGCTTGGCGGCGGCGGCGGAGGCGAGGAGGAATGCAGGTGGTGGGGGATGAGGACGGCGGCTGGGGCTTCCCTCTCTCGCGGCTCGCAGCCTCTCCCATCGACGTCCTCCGCCGCTTGCCTGGATCCCCCCTCGTTGCCGCCCACTCCACTGCCTCCCGTCCCCAACTGCTGCCGGTGCGCGCCTCTCCCCTGCTCAACTCCGCACGGGGATTCCTCGAGGGTGGTGACGGACCTTTCAGGAACGACCCCGCTTCCGCTCTGGATTTACTTCTCTGAATCAGTTGAGCGCCCAGCTTGCAGGAGGAGTTGAGTCAGGTACACTTAATCAGTTGATATGTCCAAGAACCATGATTTGACAAGATGGATCAATACACCATTAGAGTTCCTATACTATTCCCACTGTCAATGAGAAGTCTTGCTGCAACATTTTTGCTATGGTTTTGTACATTCTTATAAGCACTGTGTTTTTACGCTTACACATTCTATATGCAAAATTACTGAAAAGGAAGGGCTAGGAGAGGTGGACGCCGGTACCATGGCAGAGAAGGTATGCCGCTCCCAGCTGGTCATCGTGTCCCTGGCTTCCTCGCACTCAATGACTGAGGAGGCGAACCCTAGGTGCACCACAACATCCTCACCACCTATTCGATCTTTCCGTCTAAAAGTATGCCTTGGAATTGTACCGTGCTATGTAAATTTGACATTTACTTGAATAAAGGACTGCTTTAACAATACACATACATGATTAGTACCTGTGTAAGCCTTATCGGGTTTTGCCATCTCAAATATATTGTATTATTTCCTGATAATTTTGTTTTCTTAATGGTATGATTGGTAGGGATATAGATGCTACATCACCCACCCTTCCATTGGTCTTAAGACATTTTGTCAAATGAGACAGTTAAACTTTTCTTCTACTGTATTTATCTCAATGCACCTTCAGTTTTCACTAATATTGATGGGCGTAGCAACAACACACACATCCCCCTTCTAGTCAATTGTCAATACATAAGGTGTATGATATATGAGTAAATATGAACAAGAGATAGCATCCGCCAGTCGATTAAGATTAGTTCTCAGATCGATCCTATAATTGAGGTGTCATTCAAAAACGAAAAAGCGAGAAATGAAACACTTGCTTCCAGGTCTTTGGCATGAAGCATGTGGTGCATCAGCCAATTGAATAAAACTACTATTTTGTCCTCCTTGGGCTACTCGAGATGAAATGTTTCTTAATTACACAGTGTTTATGCTTTCACACGTCGGGTCAGTGGATGGGATTGTTTTGCCAAGTTTCATGCACCAACCAGTAGCACCAAAAGTCTGAACTTTTGGAAAGAAGGTGGGCAATCCACATATACTGTAACATGTTTAATGTGCATCCCTGCAGCTTCAAGCCAATTAAATGTCATGTTTCACTGGCTGTACACTTGCAATGTAAAGAAATAATTATTTCCCAGCAATTAACGTGCCCCATCAACCAATGTCAGCTAGTGCTCCCTGTTGTCCGTCAGCCAAAAAAAAAATGCCCACTGCAAGTGCTATTGGAAGCTGGAGTGAATAATTTATTTCCAACTAGGCTCAGCTAATTGTCAAAAAAGAATGCCAAGTGGATTGATTCAAGAACTACTGTAGATCAAGCTGTACGAAGTAGTGCTATTTCATTTTAAGTACAACCATCTTCTATATTGTGGCAGTCGATGAACCAATCAAATGCATCCACTTGCTCCTAGAAAGTCAATGCTAGTATTCATCTCCATTTTCCTGACAAGTAACCAAGTTGAGCTTGCTCGGACTATTCTCTTCTCCACCCTTGCACTGCAGTTGTGTTTCCCTGTGTTCTGTGTGTGTTGCAAGTTCAGAGTGTTCCAATGGTGGAGGTGGTGGCCACCATGGTTGTCGGGCCACTGCTATCCATGGTGAAGGAGAAGGTGTCCAGCGTACTCGTTGAGCAGTACAAGGTGATGGAGGGCATGGAGGATCAGCACAAGATCCTCAAGCGCAAGCTGCCGGCCATCCTCGACGTCATCTCTGACGCTGAGCAGGAGTCCTCCCACAGAGAAGGGGTCAAGGCCTGGCTTGAGGAGGTCAAGATAGTGGCTTACAAAGCGAATGAGGTCTTCGACGAGTTCAAGTATGAGGCACTCCGCCGCGAAGCTAAGAAGAGGAACTACAGCGAGCTCAGCTTGAATGCAGTAAAACTCTTTCCCACTCACAACCGTTTTGTGTTCCGTAACAGGATGGGGAAAAAGCTCTGCAGGATTGTGCAGGACATTGATGTCAAAACTCTTTCCCACTCACAACCGTTTTGTGTTCCGTAACAGGATGGGGAAAAAGCTCTGCAGGATTGTGCAGGACATTGATGTCCTTGTGGCTGAAATGAATGCATTTGGGTTTAAACATCAGAAACTGGTGCCGGCATCCAAGCAGTGGCGGCAGACGGATTCCATTGTCGTTGATCCAGAGAATATTGTTAGCCGATCAAGAGATGAAGAGAAGGAGAAGATTATTAAGAGGATAACTGATCCAGCTAATGCTTCAAATCTCATGGTTCTTCCCATTGTTGGGATGGGTGGGTTGGGCAAGACAACCCTGGCACAGCTCGTGTACAATGACCCTGACGTCAAGGGGCATTTTCAACTACAGAGGTGGGTATGTGTGTCGGAGGATTTTGATGTTTGTGACCTAGCACACAAGATCTGCCAAGTCTCTGGTGAGCACAAGGAGAAGGCACTTCAGAAGCTTCGGGAAGAACTCAGTGGAAAGAGGTACTTTGTTGTATTGGACGATGTCTGGAACCGAGATCCTGATAAGTGGGAGAAGCTAAAGGCATGCCTTCAACATGGTGGTGTCGGTAGCGTCGTATTGGTGACAACTTGCGACAATGAAATTGCCCAACTCATGCATACAGTTAAAGCCCATGACATCACAGTTTTGGACAAGAAATTCATAATGGAAATTATTGAGAAAAGAGCATTCGGTTTGCAACAGGGTAAACCTGCTTCAGAGCTGCTTGCTATGGTGGCTGACTTTGCGGCGAGATGTGATGGATCTCCTTTGGCTGCTAAAGCACTATGATCTGTACTGCACGGCAAGACAAGTCTGGAAGAATGGGATGCCGTACTACAGAACTGTGTTATTTGCAGTGAGGAATCTAGAATTTTACAAATACTAAAGCTCAGTTTTGATGATCTACCATCCCATTTGAAGCAGTGCTTTGCTTTTTGTGCTATGTTTCCCAAAAATTATGAGATTGATGTAGGCAAGCTGATCCAACTATGGATTGCAAATGGCTTTATCCAAGAACAAAAGCAAGTTCACCCTGAAATCATAGGAAAACGGATATTCAATGAGTTGGCCTCAAGATCTTTCTTTCAAGATGTGAAGCAAGTCCCAGCCAAGGAAATTAAACGCCCAGTGGGGTATTATGATAAAACTTCGTGTAAAATCCATGATCTTATGCATGATGTTGCACTGTCTACAATGGGAAAGGAATGTGCTTTCGTAACTGAGGGGCCAAGTCAGGTTGAGTGGCTTCTGGACACTGCTCGACATTTATTAGTGTCATGCCATGAACCGGAAACCATTTTGAATGATGCTCTGGCGAAAAAATCTCCAGCTATCAAGACACTTCTATGTGATTATCCTATGGATAATTTATTGCAGCATTCATCAAAGTACACCTCTTTGCAAGCATTGCAGCTCTGTCCATGGGATAGACCATTCCAGCTGAAACCAAAGTATCTGCATCACCTGAGGTACCTTGATCTCTCAAGAAGTTTTATCAAATCACTTCCTCAAGATATAACTATTCTGTACAACCTGCGGACACTGAACCTCTCTGGCTGCGACCATCTTGACCGACTTCCCTGGCAAATGAAGTTTATGACTGCCCTGTGTCACCTCTACAATCATGGTTGTCCAAAGCTGAATAGCATCCCTCCGGGTCTCGGAGAACTCACGTCTCTGCGGACACTTACATGTTTTATAGCGGATGCTGTCTCTGATTGCAGTCATCTGGGAGAACTGAACCAGTTAAACCTTGGGGATCATCTAGAGATACATCGGCTAGAGAAAGTGACAGAAGAAGAAGCAAAAGCAGCAGACCTCAAAAGCAAGAAGGAACTCAGAGAACTCACGTTAAAATGGACCTTTGGTCATGAGGATGACGCCAGAATGCTTGAGGGTCTCAAACCTCATGACGCGCTGCAGGCTGTGAGGATAGACTCATATGGCGCCACCACCTTTCCAACTTGGATGTCTATGTTGGAAAACCTGGTTGAGATCCATCTCTTAAATTGTAAAAAACTGCAATTTATCAGTACCAGATTCGTCGCCTTTCCAAATCTGAAGAAGTTTACACTAGAAGGTCTGCTATGCTTAGAGAGATGGTGGGAAATAAATAGCGAGGGGCAAGGAGAAGAGATAGTGTTTCCTCAGCTTGAGGAATTGTTTGTCATTAACTGTCGAAAGTTGACAGCATTACCAGAAGCAGCATTGCTTGGAGAACCATATGGTACAATGGTACGGTCAGCATTTCCATCATTGAAGGTACTCTATTTAAGAGACTTGAAGAGCTTTTGGAGATGGGAGGCATTCGAAGGAGCTCAAAGAGAATTCCTAATGTTTCCTCAACTTGAGAAACTTTCAATTGGGTATTGCCCTGCATTGACAGCATTATCGGAAGCACCACTTGGTGGAGATTATAGCATGTTTCCTCAGCTTGAGACACTTTCAATTTTGTATTGCCCTGCATTGACAGCATTATCGGAAGCACCGCTTACTGGAGATTATAGTATGGCAGGTTCAGTATTTCCTGCTTTGAAGGTTCTCAAACTGGAACACCTGGAGAGCTTTCAGAGATGGGACTCAGTGGAAGAAACTCAAGGAAACAAGATAATGTTTCCTCAGCTTGAGAAGTTGTTTATTAGTGGCTGTGGAAAGTTGACAGCATTATCAGGAAAACCGACCTTTCCTAACCTCCAGATTGTTTGTATTAAGGAATGCCCAGAGTTGACAACTAGAGCTAAATCACCAAAGCTCAATGCATTAGAGCTGCAAGGACGTGAGGAAGAGTTGCTCCTGTGGGTAGCTAGACATGAGACTTCATTGATCAATCTGAAACTGCATAATCTTGAAGATACGGAAATAACTGCGACGGTGGCTGAGCAGTGTTTGAGTCAAGTGTTGGACAACAGGGGAAAATGGAATCATGAATTCTCTGTGTCACTTATGGAGTTAAGTGGCTTTAAGTACGGTGTAGCAGCGCTATGTGGATGTTTTGTACAGCTTCAAGAGTTGGATATTTGTAGATGTGATGCACTCGTCCATTGGCCAGAGAAAGAGTTCCAAAGCTTGATGTCCTTGAGGAAATTACGGATTAGAAACTGCAGTAAACTGACTGGATTTGCACAAGCCCTGCCCGAGTCATCAACATCACAAAGGAGTCAGCTCCTGCCAAGTCTGGAGCGTATGGTGATATGTGAATGTGAAAACTTGGTAGAAGTCTTCAAGGTTGCCACGTCTCTCAAGAAAATGAAGATTCATGGTTGCAGTAAGATTGAGTCCATATTCGGCAGGACGCTGCACGAGGGCATGTCAGCATCATTGGTTCTTCAAGGGTCACCTGTATCTTCAGAGGTATTATCGTCATCAGCCGGAGCTAGGTCAGAGTATTTCCTCCTCCCATGTCTAGAAAATCTGTCTATAGCAGGGTGTCATAGCTTGACAGGGGCTCTTGATCTCCCCCCTTCCCTCGAGGAACTATCCATTCTTCACTGCAAAGAGTTGACATCACTGGAATCTCGCTCAGGAGAGCTGCGGTCGTTGGAGAGCCTCCTTATTTTTGATTGTGAAAGCCTGTCGTCCCTTCCGGACGGGCCGCAAGCATACTCATCCCTCGACTTTATTGAGATTGATAGATGTCCTGGTATAGAGACCCTCCCTACATGCCTGCAGCAACGACTGCCCATGATCCGGCTGAAACTTCTAGATGGCCATCTAAAAGGTAGGCATGCACCAAATTTCTTTTCTTGAGTAACAGCAAACATGTCTTATGCACATAAACACTTACTAGTTACTATTTTCTCAACTAGTTAGATATAAATGATATCGACTAGCATAAACATTTGATTAAAGTAAATATTGTTTTACCTGAACTCTTCATTTCTTTACTTTCCATCTAAGTGTATGTTTTTATGTTAGAATCTTAACTTGTGCAGATACACCAAAGCCTATGGTGTTGAGACCGAAGACATGGAAACATGCCTTCTGTAGGAATTAGATCTATGAATAGAATTACAAGGAATACCAATCGAAGTCATCAAGCAGGTTTGTAATATCTACGGTATCTAGGACCTAAAATTTCATGCAAGCATATGAATCCTGATGCTTCTTACTCTTTTGCATGTGTTAACCTGAAGAACAAGCTAAAGAATGACTACGACACCTTCGAGTTGTGCAAGCGCGCTCCTGAGGGCCGAGAACACGACCCACCTCCTGTTCAGATGCCACTGCCTGAGGCCCTCCCAATGCAGGCTGGTCACTGTAGCACCAAGGATGTATGCTCCTGGACGTTTCGCCTCTAGAGCTTGAACCGTGAACTGTTTCAAGCTTAGGCTACTGCACTTGCTGTGCTTGCCATTTGAAAAACCCTGTAATAGGATCGGCTCTTCCCCTTTGTAACTCAGCTTTCGCTTAAACATCTTGTGCAATGAGAAAATTCAGTTAGTTACCATGTTTAGGGAGAAATCAGAATGCTTCGAACACTATTTGTCATATTATTATATCTATTCTAGGGCCTAATTAAACTACCATTCCCAAAGATTGGATGTTGTTCTATCTATAAAAGGTTGGTGAGACTGCCAAAAAAACATATGCATTTCTCATTATTATATTTTGAACTTTCTATTGGTGCTGATTGCGTATGGATTCTTGCAGGATTCTTCCAGCATACACAGATGAAAATGACTTTTTGTCTTGTTGAATTGTGCGATCAATAGTCAAAAAGTGCTTCTAACACTATTTACCATCATTTTTGTCCCCAAGAAGAGGATGACAATATCAACTAACATGACAGTGAAGTATAAACTTGCACGGCTCTGCTGTAATAATAGAACAGGTACTGCTATAACAGGCTCCAAACAAATTCGTAGAGTCTTTTGATAGCAAGCACAGTTTAATTTATAAGATTTGAGTAAATGGTTTTTTCTACTGCAGATGTTTGTACTGCATTACATATTTTTACTGCATTGTAAACATCCTTGAGGGTGTTTACCAGTTAAGAAACTAGTAAACGCTAATGGAAAGTTAATCCCTTTTTATAATATTCTACTCCCTTGCCTAGGAAGCCAAAAAAAAAAATCTTAGAACAGCTAGGACATTGCACTGTAAACTTTTCGTGAAGTTCTTGATTGATTCATCATGTTTCAGTAGAGAATCCTGCATCCAAAACTCTGATTTTGTGTCAAGCGATGAGTAATGTGTTCAGATCGATTCCCAACAGTATTAACAACTGAAAAACAACAAGGCTGCACAGTATGAATCCAGATCTTTAGCTGCTACTCTGACAAATAATTGTCTCTTTGAACTAAGTGTAACCACTACCACTGAATATGACAGTCATCTATAAAAAAATGGAAATGAGTCCAAATGATCACTCTAAAAATATTAGCTGTCCAGCTAGATGATGCTCACCTTTCAAGCCAAACTCGCATGTCATGGAAGTGTCAGCAAAATCACAAAAAATACTTGTTGAACCATCACGAATGGGGAACTAAAAGCTTCTCTTCTCAACCAATTTCTTTGAAGTAAGAAAAAATCCACTCTTCATAGGCAGTAAAATATACAACATTACCTCAACATGAAAAAGGAGGGAGTTTTCCATAGTTAACTCTGCATGCCACCTTGATATTGATGTAAATTTGAAAAAGACATATAACCTAACAGACATCTTAAAACTCATCCATCAGCTATTTCTGCACTTATCCTAGTGGCTCACTGGAGACAAAAGAATAATAGGACAAGGGATCTGACAGGAATAAACCAAGAAAACAACGAAAGATACCAAGCAAGTGGTGGTTGGGGGCATCATCCAGCCACTCAAAAAATCCAGCCACTAAGAAAAAAAATCTAAGTCATCCAAATTCCAAAGAATCAAACCCCAGCTTTACATAATAGACACTTTCTCCTCCATCCCTCCAAGAACTCTGAAGAAGAAGGGCTTCGAAATGGACAGGAAGAGGGTGGTGGGCATTGTCGGCGCCGGCGTGAGCGGCCTGGCAGCCTGCAAGCACGCGATGAACAGGGGGTTCAGCCCGGTGGTGTTCGAGGCTGATGAAACAATTGGCGGAGTGTGGGTGCACACCTTGGAGTCGACGAGGCTCCAGGCGTCGATGACGTCGTTTCGGTTCTCGGACATGGCATGGCCGGCGAGCGTAACAGCGACTTACCCGGGCCACCGTGAGGTCATGGAGTACATCAGGTCATACGCGGGCGAGTTTGATCTTCTCAAGTTTATCAGGTTCAGTAGCCAGGTGATCGGGGTTGAGTACCTTGGTGCGACGGAGGAAGAGGTCATGGGGTGGGAGCAATGGTCCGGCGATGATGGGAGGGCATTCGGAGCTGGGAAGGATAGAGGGTGGTGCCTCACGGTGAAGGACTTGAAAGTCGGTAACATTGAGGTACGTGCAATCCCTTGGGATACCTCGTATATCTGTCTTGCTCTGCCTCTTGAGTTCAGATTTCGACATGTTTGCACATGCACACACATACAGTTCAGGTTGCGTGATTGAATTTCGTTTTCACTGTGAATTTATTGACTTCACATAAGTGCTTAGTAAGAGAGAAGAATTACAGAACCTGGCGAGAAAGAAAATTTTACCTTTGGAAAAGGTGAGAATATTCCTCATTCATAAGATTATAGAAACATTGCCCTGAAGCCTGAACCAGAAAAATCTCAACTAAGAAAGTCTGCTTAAACAAATATCCCAGCATTTCACCTTATACAGGTGCAGTTATGTACAAGTAATATCCTGTCATGGACTCATGGTACAGGTTTTTCAAGTGGATTTTCTCATCCTCTGCATCGGAAAGCAGAGTGGGACCCCAAATATCCCAGCATTTCCAGCAAACAAAGGGCCTGAGTTGTTCAAGGGGAAAATACTGCACTCAATGGACTACTCTTGCATGGATAATGTGGCTGAATTTGTTAAAGGGAAGAGTGACGATAATTGGATCTGGAAAATCAGCACTTGACATTGCTACAGAGGTTGCGAAGGTGAACGGTGAGTCCAAGAGAACTAAGATCTCATTAACTAGAAATAATCTGTCAAAAGGAATATATGACTGAGTATAGCATTGGTACAGCTCAGCCATGCACCATGATATATAGAACAAACCACTGGCGGGTTCACAAATCTAGCATATGGGGAGTTAACCTAAGTTACTTCTTTCTTAACCGCATCTCCCAACTACTAGTTCATAAACCTGGTGAAGGATTCCTGCTTTATGTTTTGGCCAGTGCACTGTCTCCCTTGGTAACTAACTAGTTCATAAACCTGGTGATTGTCATTTTATTTTCAGCTAAAGAAACTTGTTTACAGAATGAACTAAAGAAACATAAAACTAACAATGTACCTGCTGTTTCAGAGATGGGCGATTACAAAATTAACCGAAATATACTTGAAGCAGAGCATTCCTCTACAGAAGCATGGAATGGTGCCTGACTACAGCTTCTCCTTCGCTATGTCTTCTTGCTTGATTGCAACGCTGCCAGAAGGGTTTTATGACAGGGTTGATGAGGGCAGCATTGTTCTCAAGAAATCCAAGAGGTTCAGCTTCTCTAATGATGGAATCGTCCTGGAGGATGCAAATGAATGCATAGAATGAAATTGTAATTCTAGCGACAGGATTCAGAGGAGACCAGAAACTTAGGGACATCTTCACAGCACAGTGGTGTAGAAATATTGTGGCAGGATCATCAGATACCTCGGTCCCTCTATACAGGTACATGTTGGACAGTTTACTTTGTGCATATTTGGAGATCAACAAATACCAGGTGTAGGGAGAACATTTTTCTTCCAATACAAGTGCATCACGCTTAACAATTCTAACACACAAATCGAGAAAAATAAAAAATTAATAATGTGATGAAATGTGTAAGAACATCATACTGTGGCAGATATTTTGTGAATGGAAATTATTTAGTACAAAAATATACACTCTGCACTACTGCAAGATCTTAGCAAAGTACTAATATATATCAACAGAATGCATCCACTGTTGAATACTTCTGCATGGAGTGCCTCTAACACCATGATCAACACAGTAGGCATGTTGTGCTCTCGCTTCGGTAGTTGGCAGAACAGGAGACAATGACTGATAAACATAGAAATATTAAGCTAGGTGAATGTTAACTTATAGTGAGTTCAGTACATCCTTTATCAAAGAAATGAAATTAACAGAATGTTAGGTGAACAAATTGTAAATGTTTACTTATATGTAGAGTTCAGTGATCTAATTTATCAAACTGATTGGAATTGACAGAGAATGCATCCATCCTCGAATTCCTCAGTTGGCAATAGTCGGATACTCAGAGAGCCTCTCCGACATTTATGCCTCGGAGATGATGTCCAATTGGGTAACCCATTTCCTAGCTGGCGGCTTCCAGTTGCCAAGCATAAGACGCATGGAAGAGAGCATAGCCGAGGGCAAAGTACAAAAATCTTTACAATGGGAAGTATTTTCGCAGATCATGCATAAGTGTCAACGACCTGTCTACATGGGCTGGCTAGTGGGCTGCCATGTTGTCCTTGGCCTGCTTCGGAGCCGGGCGAGGCATATATATCAGCAGAACAGCCACAATCTGGACTCGGCTTGGAACAGAACGGAAAGGGCGGCTTCGGCCGAGGCGCGTGTAGCGCGTGTAGCGTGTGCGTTGTTCTTCTTCCTCCTCTTAGATCCATCCTTCCTCTCCAAGGTTCATCTGAGATCGATCTTGTAATCCAGATTCGTTGGTAATTGAGCGCTGATACTAGTGGGTACTTTACAATTGGTATTCAGAGCCAGTCGATCCCTCCCCAAAATTCCACAAAATCTCCACCCAATTTTTCCCCAACACCGCAAGCCATGGAGCAGACCCCGTTCATGAAGGCGATGTACGCATTCGCGAGGGCCGATCCGGAAGATTGCCTTCGGGAGTGGGCTGCCGTCCTCGCGCTGGTGAGCAACGACGAGACCGCGTCGGATTCTTCTCCGAAGAACTCGACTTCGTCTCTAGCCCCTGCAGTGGTGTCGGCTTCGTCAACGGAGCGCTCGACCGTGTCCCTGCATGCCCCGATCAGCGCCACATCCAACCCGACGACGCCTGATGCGAGTCTTGCCGTCCTCGACGCCCAGCGCGACTCATCCAAGGACGACCTCACGCCGGGAGCCCGACCCATCTACGATCTCCTCGATGGCGGCTCGGTAGCCCCAACCTCGAGCAGCGCCGTGCCCCCCGGCGACCACGAGCCAGCGGCGGCGACCTCGACCACGGCATCCCCACTGGAAGTCTTGCGCGCCCACTCGACAAGCGGCGCCATCTCTACGCGCGCGGCGACGGCCACATGCGTCCCCAGAGTGATCCCGCTGGACTCTACACCAACCCTTGTCCCCGCTGGGACCGCAGCACCCGAGTGGAACCTCCACTCCCTGACGCCCTCCAACTGTTCGACCATATGCCTGAGAGATGATACGAGCGCGACTTCGACCCCATCGTCCACATTGGCTTCCTCAGCTGATACGAGCGCGACATCGTCCACAGTGGCGTCCTCAGCGCCCACCACAGCATCGGCCGTGATTGTTCCGGCTGCATCCATGGGGCCAGCTGCAGGCGTTCTACTTGAGGATGGGGACAATCTCTCCTCAACGCCGCCTCTGGTCTGTTTGATCATGTGGCCGAGTGGTGGCATATGCACAGTGGCTTCTGAGCCGTGCTCCGTCAAACCTGACTTTGTCCTGGGAGTGAGTGACTTCAGCCTTAAGCCAGCCGCCTACCTTGTGGACGTCGTCGACATCACCGCCGCTTCGCCCACCAAGCTTGCCATCGGCACTCCATTGCACTTGTCCTCGCCGTCGCCCACTAGTACCACTGCGGCCCTTCTCTCAGCAGATGGGTTTACCATGCAGATGCTAATGTGTGCATTGTCACTAGCCCCTGAGATCAAGTGGCCATGGCCTCCACCATGCTATATAAGATGCCAGGAAGGCAACATGTGCAAGGATATGCTCCAGTCATTGCTATTGGATGGTTTTGTTCTCCAGAGTATGCAACTGATGCTTTGGGCAGGGAAGTATCGATGGCCACCTCCTACTCCAAACAGGAGCAAAGCTTGTAGAATTTCCAACCTAGAGTCTACAATGGATATTGAATGGAATACGACACTCTATATGTGTACTTTCACTCCTGGAAGTTCTGATTTGGCTATTCCACATTGGGTGCTTGTGAATTTGGACTCTGCAAGAGTGCAATTTCGGTGGGCACCTGTAGTGCGAAAATGGATTCCTCGTCATATTTGGCGAGGTAAGACTCAATATTCTCTGGTGATTGAATGGTCCTTGCAGTCTGAATTTGGGTTTGGCACGATGGGAAATATTCTCTTCTGTTACTGTGTGTTGGTGCGATGGGAAATTCCATGGACAGTTATCCTTGCGTCATGGAAGCTCTGGTTACAGTATTGCAGTGTTGGACATGAGTATCCCTATGGTTATGAGAATTTCCGATGGATAATCGCATGGCCACTCTACTTGGTGTTCTATACTAGTGGCAGTAAGTCTGATAAACTATTCCATCAAGCAGAAGTGATATGTGAAGGCTATCTTGCGAAGAGAAATGCAGCTTTTCAACCTTTCTCTACAAGAACTGTACAAGCTTGTCTCCAAGTAATTTGGTCTGAAGCTCACCATACTGGAACTTGTGTCTGTCATTGTTTCACTTCAGGAACGGCAAGTACTGTACCATTTCAGTTCCTTGCTTACATTTCCATGTGGAGCTTCCACGTTCTGGAGTTTTGTCAACAGAAGTTGTCATGGGATCCAGGCATTGCAAGGACTGTTGATATCTGCACTCAGTGTTGCCATGTTTCATGTTACCTTATATTGACTGCAGTTGCAACAGAGCTAGCAGAAATTCAGGATATGTTTCAGCTATACGCCATAAACTATGCTCTTCTACATGGGCAAGCACATATCCAGGCCGCAGGTTTCACTATGGACAGAGTTAGTCCCTTATTACCATATTACTTGTTGCAATCTTATGATACTGGACATATATGCTGTGGTGCCTCTGCTTCCATTTTCGTTGAGGTGCTCGCAATTGGAATTCCTGAAAGGCGCTTGCATTATGTGCAGTCATTCTTTGACATGGGATTATTCAGGACAAATCACAAACTCTTGGCACATACTTTTGATGTTGTGAATCTGCTGTCAAGAGTACAAGATGTTCAATTGCACCTGAAACTTATTAGAAGCAGTGATCAAGGCGATACATTCAGTGAATCTTTCCTTTCTTTAGTCTCACTCATATTCCTTAGTAAAGAGTTGCAGTTATCATGGGATTCTGGTGGCCAAAAGTTCATCGGTTTTTTCACACAACCTGAAGCAAAAAGTCTTGTGCTATTGAAGTTTTGGTTCCTGTGTTGCTGTGCTGGACATGAGTCTCTGTACAATGGCGAGAACTTTCAGTGGACAATTGCATGGTCTCTCAGTTATCCAGTACCAAGTATCGACCATGCTCAGTTCAGTTTACAATGCTTCTTCTATATGGTACGATATCCTGATGAAATCATGGGCATCACATCACAAAGCTGGATCATTTATCTTCCTGGTACCTACATTATGCAGTGTGGGTTTGAGCTAATGCCGTGGGGAATTGCATATTCAAGGAAGGGCATCTTGATATATACTAATCATGTGCTCATTTCATGGGATCCGGGTGGTTCAATCCCTGCTCTTGATGCGGCCACTGGTGTCAACTGGAATAGCACTCCACTGCCGTCGTTGCGTCTGACATGGGACCCCGGTGATTCTATTCGGCACCGGCTTGAGGGCAAGCCAGATTTTAAGAAGGGGGGATTGTCAACGACCTGTCTACATGGGCTGGCTAGTGGGCTGCCATGTTGTCCTTGGCCTGCTTCGGAGCCGGGCGAGGCATATATATCAGCAGAACAGCCACAATCTGGACTCGGCTTGGAACAGAACGGAAAGGGCGGCTTCGGCCGAGGCGCGTGTAGCGCGTGTAGCGTGTGCGTTGTTCTTCTTCCTCCTCTTAGATCCATCCTTCCTCTCCAAGGTTCATCTGAGATCGATCTTGTAATCCAGATTCGTTGGTAATTGAGCGCTGATACTAGTGGGTACTTTACAATAAGCACCGTCAACATTTGGCTTAACGATTTGTTGTGCAAAGACATGGGATGCAACCCTAGAAGGAAGAAAGATTTCCTGGCTGAATGGTTCCAGCCATATGGACCTGCTGATTATGCAGGCCTTTGCTCAAGACAATAGCACATTTGTCATTAGTCTATTCATAGAAAGACAATAGCACATTCAGGGCTCTACAAATGATTTCAGAAAGTCTTCGTTTTGGCAAGTTTATTGTTAGCATATGTGCAGGAAATAATTCTACAATTTTCTGCGTACATTTTAATTAGAGTAAATTCCGCTTTTTATCCCATAATTTTGTATTTGTGACATTTATTACCCCATTAAGTGAAACAAAATCAAGAAATACACCATATACAAAATTTTGAGCATGGTTTTACCACATTTTAGCATTTGGCATGTTTCGTTAATAGACCAGCATCTTAAAACTAGGAGGTGCGTCAAAATATGTAAAGATTGGATGGCGTAATCGATAATAATGTCTATCCTTCTCTTCTCTATCTATTCAATTTTTCGGTAGTGTTCTCGTATTTTTTGAGCTTCGGTACCTTGCCTAACGGAAATGCAGAAGAAAAAGAGGATTCAAAGCTTTTTAAATGGGTAATCTACATCACTAGACAGGGTAATTAATGGCATGATAAAAGGGACTTCACTCTTCTAACTACAACTTCTCCTATGATGTTTTTTGCTCTTTAAGCGAAGTGGTTAGGGGAGGCCTAATTACTTCCCCTAGTTCTTTTATTTTACTCTTTGAGTATTTTGGACTCTTGTAAAGTGCAGTTTGTTTTTTTTAATATGTAATATAAATTCTCTGGTAGGGATTTTTGTACAGTTCCCACGAAAAGAATTCATTTGAGGCAGTGAAAGAAGAGAGAACTGAACAGCTATCAACTATGTGATACCTACAAGCAAAAAAAAAAATCGTATCTTTAGATCTTGTGTTCTTTCTATAGAAAACCTTGTATAATGGTCGAAAGCATTTTTTTCGGAGTACGCCGTTGGTGTACCATAGCTTTGTAGAAGGCAAAAATAAATTACAAAAGTAGATTTGTCGTTGTAAAGAAGTAAAGCAACACACAGACACCCCCTTCAGACCTAGTACAAGATATCCTCTTTCATCCGACTCCGGAGCTCCAGTTCTTGCAGTCTGTCTGAAGTCCAAATGAGACATTGCAGTGCGGCCCAAGTGAAGATTTTACAATTTAGTGGCGCCCAGCTCCTCCAGATCCAGTTAGCAGCACCAGCCATCCTCACGGTCGTCTCCGAGCATCCTATACGGTAACCTAGCTGGGGAGCAAAGCCAACTAGATTCAGCCGAGTAGATGACAGAAAATGGTGCACACAAATGTCAGCAAGTGCAGACATTGTACAATAGACTTTGAACCGACACTTGTGATCACAAATAAGAAAGCCAAGTATGATTGGTAAGTGCTGAGGCCACAAACATGTTGTTAACTTTGTGCGTTGTTGTGACAAGCTGAAACACAAGAGACTCAATATATTGAGCTGAGGCAGCCCTTAGAGCATCTACAATAGCCGCCGTAAACACCTCCATCTCGTCATCCCTGAGCTGAAGACGCTTAAGCCCCATTCCGGGGTTTCTTCACCCACTCTACTGGAAAAGGCCACAACTCATTTGACTTCAGCTTAAAATAACAAATCTGTGGCGCAATCGGGTGTTTCATTTCAACCATTTTTTTCTATATTCTCGGTAATGCCCTTGTGGTGTAGGTTCTACATTCTTTAACTCACATTTCTTGACAAAAGCAATTAGAGTAGACCATCCATATTCCATTAGCTGAGATGGAGAGATTTTGAAACGATTTAATATTTTAGGTAAAAGGTGCAATCAAAAAGTTAACCTAGTCACGACAATCCCTTGTAAATCCAGACACTAAATCACCAATTTATATTAAAAAATATATCTTTTTAGTCACTAAATCTTAACTAGTTTTGATGCAATTTTTGCAATACAAGTTCAACAAATAAAAAACAAATGTAACCAAAAAAATTAAAAATCACAACTGTCTTCCTAATAATAAATCGAGAAGGTCACAGTTACACAAATAAAATCAAACTTTTTTTTAAAGTAGATGAGTTATAGTCTAAATTTTTTCATTTTAAACCTGTTAATTTAATAAAATCACAAAGGATGATGAAATCACATTAACCTATGGGTTAACCTTCCCCTTTCAGGTACTATAGTGTGTTTGTGTCTATTTTAATAGCTTCAAAATCATAGTTATTACTAGATCATACATAATTAATAAATATCATCACTAACTTCTTACATTTTATAAAAAAAATAGAAAACAGATATTTGTGGTATCTATATTGTTGTCGAATCGTCTCTCATTTCCCTCCCTTCCTTCAGTGTTCACAATTGTTCAGCTAGCATGTGTGCTCAGTCCAAAGTCACATAAAAACGGGTATTTAGAAGATCTACAAAAATACTCTATCCGTTTTGTAGCATTGATTTTTTTTTCGTTGTTTAGTTCAAATACATCCAAGGTACTATTTGTAAACTAAGAAAAACGAAAAGTTATCTAGCTGAATAGACATTTCGGAAGAAAAAAAAGACTTACCTATAAAAAGAAACCATCCACCAAATCTTATCAACCATGACACTAATAATTAAGATTAAAGTGTAACTTATCTAATGTATTTTACTAATAGTGCTAACAAAGTCGCAATAAACTTCATAAAATGACATAATTAATTAGAATCCTTATATTATTATTATTATTTTTGTTTAGCAATGTTAGAATTCCTCAAACAATGCCTCTGCATCCTCTATCTTTCTCAATGGAAATGCTTTTCTCTTCTTCCTTTAAACGGCATACCTTAGAGTCTCTTTGGTTTGTAGGACTGAATAAAGCGCAGAAATATTAAAAACAAAGGGAATTTTATAAAGTTGTGTGTTAGCTTCACAAAAAACAAACAAAACAATAAGAAATCTAATTAACATGGTACAGTCAAAATCAAACGATGTGAAAATGTATACGGAGTACTTAGCATTGGCGGCAGAGGCAAGGCCCGGGCAGCTGCAAAACAAATCTAATCAACATGAATTCCCTTGAAATACTAGCAAGACTTTGTGCTGGGCTAGCACTCAGCAAAACTGCTAGCAGGCTTCGCTAGTCTATACAACAGAGGATACAGTTTTCAGTGAACACTCGCTTCTGAACTACCCCAAAATTTCCCCATGCCGCACGGCAAACTCATGTCCCGCCTCTACTCGACTGCTCCGACGTCCCTCCTCCGCCGCTGCTCCTCCTCCTCCACCTCGCCGCCCTCGCTCCTTTCCCCTCACGCTGCCCTCGCCGCCGCCACGGAGCGCGTCCACTCCGGGACGCTCAGCCCGAGGATGCACACCAGCTGTTCGACCAATTGCTGCGGCAGGCCACTCCGGTCCCCGAGCGTGCCCTGAACGGCTTTCTCGCCGCCCTCGCCCGTGCGCCGGCCTCCGCCGCCTGCGGAAACGGCCTCTCAGTCGCCGTCGCCCTCTTCGGCCGCATGTCCCGAGGCCATGGCCCGCCGGTGGCGCGGCCCACAGTCTGCACGTACAGTATCCTGCTCAACTGCTGCTGCCGCGCGCGGCAGCCAGACCTAGCACTCGCCTTGTTCGGCTGCTTCCTCAGGGCGGGCCTCAAGGCAGACACCATTATCGTCAACACGCTCCTCAAGGTCCTCTGCCACGCAAAGCGTACAGATGAGGCTGTGGACGTGCTGCTCCACATGATGTCGGATCTGGGCTGCGTGCCTGATGTCATCTCATACTCCACAGTTATCAAGGGCTTATGTGATGATAGCAGGAGCCAGCAGGCGCTCGACCTGTTCCGGACGATGGCGAAACAAGAAGGTGGGTGCTCCCCTGATGTGGTGTCATATAACACGCTTGTCCATGGCTTTTTGAAGGAGGGTAAATGGAGCATAGCAAGCAACCTATTCCACGAAATGGTAAGGCAGGGCGTTGCTCCTGATACCGTGACGTTTACCTCCATTATTAACGAGTTGTGCAAGCGTGGAAGAAGCAAAGAAGCTAGGAAAATTCTGGATTGCGCGATTGAAAAGGGACTCAAACCCAATGTTGTGGCATACTCTGCCATGCTTCACGGGTATTCTAAAGAAAGATGCCTTGTTGATATGAATAATCTTTATAACTTGATGGTAGGAGAAGGTATTGTACCCAACCAATATGTTTTCAACATATTGATTAATGCATATGCTAAGTGTGGATCGCTTGATGAGGCTGTTCTTATCTTTGAAGACATGCAGAAGCAGGGAGTGAAACCAGATGGTGTAACCTATTTAGCCATGATAGATGCATTTTGCAGAAAGGGTAGGATGAATGATGCTATTGAAAAATTCAACCACATGATTAATATGGGGGTACCACCGGATGTGGAAGTTTACAGTTGCCTTATTCAGGGCTATTGTACACATGGTGATGTTGCGAGAGCTAAAGAATTGGTTTATGAAATGATGGAAAAAGGCATCCCTTGTGCTGATGTTATGTTCTTTAGCTCAATTATAAACAACCTATGCAAGGAAGGAAGGGTGACGGATGCACAAGATGTCTTTGACTTTATGATACATATTGGTGAGAAGCCCGATGTTATCACATTCACTTCACTGATTGATGGATACTGCTTAGTTGGCAAGATGAAGAAAGCATCCAGAGTACGTGATGATATGGTATCAGTTGGCATTGAGCCTAATGCATATACATACAATACACTCATCGATGGATACTTTAAAGCTCGAATGGTGGATTCTGCGTTGACTCTATTCAATGAAATGCCAGGTATGGGAGCTAAACCGGATTCTCTTACTTATGGCATCATAATGGATGGGTTGTTTAAGGCTGGTAGAATTGCTGCTGCAAAGGAAAAATTTCATGAGATGATCAAAAGTGGAGTGAGATTGTCCATTGATACGTACAATATTATTCTCAGCGGGTTATGTAAAAATAGTTGTGCTAATGAAGCAATCATGCTGTTTGAGAAACTGCAAGCAATGAACCTTAAGTTTGATGTTATCACTTTCACTATTATAATTGATGCAATGTTTAAAGTTGGAAGAATAGAGCAAGCTAAGAATTTGTTTGCTTCAGTACCAGCCAATGGATTGGTACCAGATGTTATAACCTACAGAATGATGATATCAAATCTTATAGAAGCAGGATTGATAGAAGAAGCTGAGAACATATTTTCATCAATGGAGACGAGCGGTTGTGCTTCCGACTCTCGTATGTTAAATATTATTATCAAAAAGTTATTGGAAAAAGGTGAAATAGTCAGAGCCATAAATTATATGTCCAGACTTGATGGGAAGAGCATGTCGCTTGAAGCTTCACTATTTCCCTGTTGGTATCTCTGTTTTCAAGGAAAGGGATATACAATAAGCACAAAGATTTGCTCCCAGCAAGGTATCAGTTTTTTGAAGGAGACATCCACAGTTGAGATGGTACATTCTCTTTGAACTTAAACCCTTAAAAGGCACACTTAAGATTTTCCTTGTAATGATGTCTTTCTACTGGTACAAGAAATGCAAGCTGCTCCGAGTAGAAATTTAGTACCTGATTCTTTATTTTCATTTTCCAATGTGTTGAAATTACGGAATGTGAACTATCAATGAATTATTCGGAATATGAATTTTTCTCTATATATTCTTTGTGTTTGTAGGATGGAGAGAGGCGTTACTGGTTGCATTTGTTACGTCAATGGCTTCTGGTGCCTGGTGGTGATTGTGGAAGGTATATAAATGTGTTGTTCCACAAGAGGTTCATTTTTTTGTCGTGTCTTAGTGATTTGTTAGTTCTACTGAATTGTAGCTCCCTGTTGTGTCATCATCACATTGCTCACAGAACCGGAGAATGAAAACATGACCTTTGGGTTCCAAAGGAAGTGTAATGCAATCGCAGTGGAGTTAAAGGATTCTTTGACACCAAGGGATGCTATTTGCCGAGTTCTTTGTCCGGAGGGCAGCTAAGAGAAAATGTTTAATCTCCTGCATACCAATCTCGCTGTAGAGCTTTCTTTGGTGCTGGTGCATTGGGAAAGGGCAATGATTCTTATAAGTAGACATAATTGGAATACAACCTTAAGTTAAACTGCATGGCTGTTCTAGTTTGAAATTAGTGATTTACTACTGGGGTTTTAACTATATCGACAACGGTCAAGAGTATGGTGGTATAACCATACTCAGGCATCATTATTCAGTACAGAAATTTTAAATCAATTCCTTGTGTTTATGATGTGCCAAGGAAATAGGAAGCATGACTTCTAACATCATTTTGTTTCTTCCTCTTTAGAATTGGAGCATGGCTCCAGTCACCCCCTGACTAAATTACATATCTCATTACTGCTTGTGAAAGCTCACAAACAATTAGCCGATTTATCAGTAGCTTTGTAGCTATCACTTCCTTTTTTTGTGTGTGAGTATTGCTGAAAACCGAGCGAAGCTTGACAAATACATTTGCCTATGAGATAATTGCCCCATTTTATATCTCTGGCTGCATTTTACCGTCCGAGCTACAATATGCCGTGTTGTTTTGGTTACTCGGAAGTTTCTGGTGTGGCTACAGTTGTTTCCTTCACACTTTGCTGATTCAGAATAAACTTCATACTTTCAAACCAGAACTGTGTGTACAGGTTTATTACTATAATTTGCAGTAATTGGATGCCTCTTAATCTTCTTGCCTGCTCAATATATAGCTGGATCATTGTTATGTTCAGTTTGATTATTATCCTGATGGTTAACCTTTTCCTTTTGTGATATATTCCTTTGTTCAATCCTTTTTTTAATATCTGGATTTCCTAGATCAACACAAAAATTAGGTTTCATATATTGTTATTACATACGAAAGCAAAAGTATATTCGATAAAATGTTGGATTTCTACAACCTGGCAAAATTGATATGAAATTGACTGCTTCAAACTATATACCATGTGCGAGAATTTTAGCCAGAAGATTTCGTTTAACTTAACATCAGGGTGGAAATAAGAGATGGTGTTAGGTGCTACTAATTGGGCTAGGTCAGATGCTTCTCAATGTGCATCCATGTGAGTTTTGTGTTGTTGTTTTTGTCTGGACATAGCATTCTGAAATTGGAAATGCATGCCATGATTTTTTAATATTTTAAATAGTGTGAACTTGATAGAAATATTTTGGCCAGCTAAAGGTGTTGTCCCTCAGAGAACAAACTTGGAGGTATGATACATTTTGTGTGTGCCTAGAAACAGTTAAGACTGAATTTCTGACCTGAGGGAGAGGGGACAGGGTGCTCGATTGAGGCCCGTCCAGCATACACGGTCCCGGTCCATACAGGACCCGGAAGCCAGACCATAGTACTCTACGGTTACTCAGAGTTCAGTTTGGAAATAATGGTTAACATAATCAGGAAACAGTTGACAACATTGAAGGAAGGCCATCGGTGAACCAACACATCATATTTACATTGATGAAAAGGTGGATAGATACAACACTGAAGATGATCCCCAGAGACAGGAGAGATGATTACTGAAGACAATCTCACTGCGGGGAGAACAGATGATTGCTGAAGATGATCCCACTCCTAGTGGAGGCCGGAGAGGCGGTTGATATCGAGGCTGTTTCTTTGGTCAGGCAGAGGACTCTGATCTGGAGGAGATGCTTTCAATGACGGTGGAGCTGTGCAGCCTGTCCTCTACCCTCTAGTTCAATAACGGTGGCCTCGATTGGTGTCTCCAGTAGTTTCCTTAAGAGTTTGTAACAGCAGCCTCATTTACCTGTGTTTGTTCTGCTTCAAAAAAAAAATCTGCTGGCCAAGCATTATTCACTTACTGCTTTTCTAAGGCATAGCTGGTCTTAACATGTGCTGTTAGCTGTTAAAAGTCTTTTACTAACTGCTCTTGAACTGCTGTCTGGCAATCTAAGATCTCCTGATCTGTGTATATCACATGGCATATATATTGCCTTAGAACATCTTGTTGAGCTTACCACATCTTTTTGAGCAACAGCATGAAGTATTCCTTCCTGGAACACCGAAATGGCGGGAAGTAGAGACGATGATGCCGTCCACGGTTCAATGCAGAGCCAGCTGAACATGGATGATCATTCAGCTTTGCTTACTAGAGTACTTCCCCGGCCTTATTTGACGAATAGCAGCACCTAGTGTGTGTTAGATAACTCGGTGCAGTTTCAGTTCAGCGTTATTTCTGTTTCCTTGAGTTAGCTGTTGTTGTTTTCCCAGTCGTAGCTTCAGGTTTGTTTTCCCAGTCAGTGGGCGTTGAGGTGCACAGCTCTCCACTATTTCGGTTTGTCAGTTGTGATCTCACAGTAGAAGGTGGAATAGAAGTTCAGAAAAGCTCAGCTTATGCTGATAGCTGTTGAATTATTATTACTCACTGCTCCTGAACTGCTGTTGACGTATTATGTCACAGCCTAACATCTCCTGATCTTTATATCATGGCATGTTCCGTCAGGCCGTCATTTAACACAGCACCAATCGACACTGAAGTGTGTCTGCGACACTGAAATAAAGATGTTGTAGACCTGTGAATGTAAATGTTGGCACGGTGAACTCTGGCGGTTGTATCACTCAGCGCGACAATGAGATCAATAGAGCTTCCATTATCGATTTTCCCGCAAAGAACAAAGTTCAGAGCCCGCTGATCATGTTGGCTACAGTAGTATACTTGGCTGCTCCTCACTGAAAACATGGGGATTTACAGGCTTCAGGGTATTTCCCTTCTGTACGCACAGGGTAGTGAAGATCCTGGGCTGTATGGTATGCAATCATCGGTATGGTGTTTGCTTACAATATGTTGTTGTTGAGCAACATGAAGTACTCCTGAAACACAGAACCGTCATGAAGTAGATGATGCCGTCCAGGGTTCAGTGCAGAGCCAGCTGAACATGGATGATCCTTCATCTTGGCTTACTAGAGTAGTTAACTGTAGGTCTGTAGCTTCTCGGCTCTGAAAGAAGAAGAAAAAAACTTCACCGGGAAATTAGCCGGAGGCTACAGGCTTCAGCTTAGGATTCCGGCTGCAGCTCCAATAGGTAGAGCCAGATGGAGATAACAGTTATTTCAACCGTGTGTGCACTCACAAGCTCGTCAAATGCGCTCTGTTTCCTCAATTATTTTTAGACTCTGCTGCTATTTCTCGAGGTGGCCGGCCGGGCTGCACTGCACATTTGCACCGGCGTGGACGGACCATGATCATTGCCCGGTAGCCAGTCCGAACCAAATGTTCGTCGTGGCGGCTGCCTCTGCTGGCTCTGGCTGTGCGACAAGATTAAGATGACGAGATTGCACTTTTAACCAGATTCATGTTGAGATTTTGTAGGATCACTATTTTAACAAAACAAATTGCAGTGCCGACCACTTATGTGTATATTTTTTATAAAAGGAGGTTCAAACTCCGGCCTCTGCATCGAAAAGATGCATAGAACTTTTATTAAATTTTATTGCTAAACAATCCAAAACCACTACGCAATACCTACAAACACGACAATGGGCGAAAATAATGTCATCAGGGCTACGCCCTAAACAGACAAGCAATATCCCACAAGCTATGTACAGGGGGCATCATCGAGTCACCCTATGAGTCGACGCCATCATGGTGTGCCCCGCGGGAGTCCATCATGTCACGTCTGACGCTGATGCCCCGCTACGCCATGCCGCCGAGTCCCGACGTCGCAATACGATGCTCTTAGACGAGGGCTTCAACAAGGTAACGGCGCATCATAATAGGCATGTGCGTGGGTTTGGTGGATATAGGTATATGTGGTTTCTGATAGACAATAAATCGAAATAATATGGCATAAATCATGCGCGTAGATAATATTTAGGTATGTACAAGTCATATTTGAAACTGAAATATAAAATATGTAACTTGTACGGAAAAGTGTCCAGTATATGTACAAAGACCTGAATTTTAGCTGTGCAATAAACACAAAGTTCCATCTTCTTTTTTTCTTTGTGTAGGGCTGTAGGCCACATATGATCGTATTTTTCTTAATTTGTTTTTGCACCAGTAAGTATCAACACAATATGTACGTGCGTGACATATTTCAGTTTTTTATTAAAAGTTTGAAATACGATTTGTTGAGATACTTTGAAACTCAGGTTCAGGTTCACCGTGTATTTTCGTAAGAGTGTAGGGCTATTCTTATGAAAGTACGACAAACCAGCAGCTTCTGTTGAGATCCAAAAAAAAAAGCACTGCAACGGCCCAACCCCCATGTCTCGCCTCTGCCCGAGCACTCGCACGTACCTCCTCCGGTGGCGCTCCTCCTCCACCTCCACCTCCACCTCCACCTCCACCTCGCCGCCCTCACGCCGAGCCCCCCACGTCGCCCTCGCCGCCGCCACGGAGCGTGCCCACTCTGGGGCGCTCACCCCTGAGGACGCACATCACCTGTTCGACGAATTGCTGCGGCACGCCACTCCGGTCGCCGAGCGCTCCATCAACAGCTTTCTTGCCGCCGTCGCCCGTGCACCACCATCCGCCGCATGCAGGGACAGCCTCTCGCTCTCCATTGCCCTCTTCAACCGCATGCCCCGAGGCGATGGCCCGCCGGTGCCGTCCCCAACAGTCCACACTTACGGCATCCTGCTCGACTGCTGCTGCCGCGCGGGGCAGCCAGACCTAGCGCTCGCCTTCTTCGGCCGATTCCTCAGGGCAGGCCTGAAGGCAAACAATATTATTGTCAGCACCCTCCTCAAGCTCCTCTGCCACGCAAAGAGGACAGATGAGGCTGTGGAGGTGCTGCTTCACAGGATGTCGGATCTGGGTTGTGTGCCTAATGTCATCTCATACTCCACAGTTATCAAGGGCCTATGTGATGATGGCAGGAGCCAGCGTGGACTTGACCTGATCCGGATGATGGCGAAACAAGAAGGTGGCTGCTCCCCTAACGTGGTGTCATATACCACGGTCATCCATGGCTTCTTAAAGGAGGGTAAGTGGAGCATAGCGAGCAATCTATTCAAGGAAATGGTACGGCAGGGCATTGTTCCTAATGTCTGGACATATAGCTCGATTATTGGTGGGTTGTGCAACTGTGGAAGAAGCGAAGAAGCGAGACAAATTCTGGATTGCGCGATTGAAAAGGGCCTCAAACCTGATGTTGTGGCATACTCTGCCATGCTTCACGGGTATGCTAAAGAAGGAAGCCTTGTTGATATGAATAATGTTTACAACTTGATGTTAGGAGAAGGTATAGTGCCTGACCAATATGTTTTCAACATATTAATTAAGGCATATGCTAAGTGTGGATCACTCGATGAGGTTGTTCATATCTTTGAAGATATGCAGAAGCAGGGAGTGAAACCAGGTGCTGTAACCTGTTTAGCCTTGATAGATGCATTTTGCAGAAAGGGCAGGATGAATGATGCTATTGAAATTTTCAACCATATGGTTCATATGGGTGTACCACCAGGTGCACAAATTTACGGGTGCCTGATTCATGGTTTTTGTACACATGGTGATTTAGTGAGAGCAAAAGAACTAGTTTATGAAATGATGGAAAAAGGCATCGGTTGTGCCAGTGTTGCGTTCTTTAACTCAATTATAAACAACCTATGCAAAGAAGGAAGGGTGACAGATGGACAAGATATCTTTGACTTTATGGTACATATAGGTCAGAAACCAGATGTTATCACGTTCAATTCACTGATTGATGGATACTGCTTAGTTGGCAAGATGAAGAAAGCATCTAGAGTACATGATGATATGGTATCGGTTGGCATTGAGCCTGATGCATGGACGTACAATACACTTATCAATGGATACTTTAAAGCTGAAATGGTGGATGCTGCGCTGAATCTGTTCAAAGTAATGTCACGTATCGCTGCCAAACCGGATACTTATACTTATAGCATCATGTTGGATGGGTTGTTTAAGGCTGGTAGAACTGTTGCTGCAAAAGAAATGTTCCATGAGATGATCAAAAGAGGAGTGAGATTTTCCATTCATACATACAGTATAATTCTCGGTGGGCTTTCTAAAAATGGTTCTGCCAATGAAGCAATCATGTTGTTTGAGAAACTACAAGCAATGAACCTTAAGTTTGATGTTATAATTCTCACTGTTATAATTGATGCAATGTTTAAAGTTGGAAGAATAGAGCATGCTAAGAATTTGTTTACTGCAATACCAGCCAATGGATTGGTACCTAATGTTATAACATACACAACGATGATGTCAAACCTTATAGAAGAAGGATTGGTAGAAGAAGCTGACAATACATTTTCATCAATGGAGACGAGTGGTTGTGCTTCCAACTCTCGTATGTTAAATATAATTATGAGAAAGTTATTGGAGAAAGGTGAAATAGTCAGGTCCATAAAGTATATGTCCAGACTTGATGAAAAGAGCATGTCGCTTGAAGCTTCAACTATTTCCCTGTTGATATCCCTCTTTTCAAGGAAAGGGATATACCATCAGCACAAACATTTGCTCCCAGCAAGGTATCAGTTTTTCGAAGGAGGCAGTTGACATGATACATTCATTCTGAACTTAGACCCTCAAAAGGCACACTTAAGATCTTTCTTGCCATGAGGCCTTTCTGCTGGTACAAGATTTGCAAGCTGCTTGCGAGTAGAAAGTTAGTACCTGATTCTTTATTTTTATTTTCCAGTGTGTTCAAATTACGGAATGTGAACCATAGATGGATCATTAAGAATATGATTTTTTTTTTGTATATGTATTTGTAGGATCCCGAGAGGTACAACTGGTTGCATTTGTTAGGTAAATGGTTTCTGGTGCCTGGTGATGATTGTGGAAGGTAGAGAAATGTGTTGTTCCACAAGAGGTTCCTTTTTTTTGCATCTTAGTGATAGGCTCTTTTTTTTGCATCTTAGTGATTTGTTAGTTGACATGAGTCGAACATTATTGCCCTTCTCTGCCATCATCACATTACTCACAGAGCCGGAGAATGAAAACATGACCTTTGGGTTCGAAAGGAAGTGTAGTGCTATAGCAGTGGAGTTAAAGGATTCTTTGACACCAAGGGATGCTCTTTACCGAGTTCTTTGTCCTTAGGGCAGCTAAGAGAAGCTGTTTAATCTCCTGCATACCAATCTCGCAGTAAAGCTTTGTTTGGTTCTGGTGCATTGGGACAGGGCAATGATTCTTAAAAGTAGACATGACTGGAAGACGACCTTAAGTTTAACTGCATGGCTGTTCTATTTTGAAATTAGTGATTTACTACTGGCGTTTTAACTATATCGACAGCGGTTAAAAGTAAACCATACTCACGCATCATTACTCAGAAATTTTAATCAATTCCTTGTGTTAATGATGTGCCAAGGATATAGGAAGCATGTCTTATAACATCATTTTGTTTCTTCTCCTTTAGAATTGGAGCATGGTTCCAGTCATCCTCTGACTAAATTGCATATCTCATTATGCTTGTGAAAGCTCACACACAATTAGCCCATTAATTAGTAGCTTGTAGCTATCACTTCCATTTTTTTGCTTGCGTATTGCTGAAAACCGAGCGAAGCTTCATAGATACATTTGCCTATGAGATAATTGCCCCATTGTATATCTCTGGCTGCATTTTTTCGTCCGAGCTATAATTTGCCGTGTTGTTTTGGTTACTCGGAAGCTTATGGTGTGGCTACAGTATTTTCCTTCACACTTTGCTCATTCAGGAGAAACTTCCTACTTTCAAACCAGAACTGTGTGTTCAGGTTTATTACTATAATTTGCAGTGGGATGCCTCTTAATCTTCTTGCCTGCTCAATATATTGCTGGATCATTGTTATGTTCAGTTTGATTATTTTCCTGATGGTTACCTTTTCCCTTTGTGATATATTCCTTTGTTCAAACTTGTTTTTACATATCTAGGTTTCCTAATCAACACAAATATTAGGTTTCATATATTGGTATTACATTCGAACGCTAAAAAATATCAGATAAAATGTTGGATTTGTACAACCTGGCAAAATTGATATAAAATTGACTGCTTCAAACTATTAGCCAGAAGAATCTGTTTAACTTAACATCAGGGGGGAAATAAGAGATGGTGTTGGAAACTAGGCGCTACAATATATTGGACCAGGTCAGATCCTTCTCCATGTGAGGTTTGTACTGTTGTTTTTGTCTTGACATAGCATTCTGAAATTGGAAATGCAGGCCATGATCTTTGAATATTTCAAATAGTGTGAACTTGATAGAAATATTTTGGCCAGCTAAAGGTGCTTCCCTCAGAGATCAAACTTGGAGGTATGATACATTTTGTGTGTGCCTAGAAACAGTTAAGACTGAATTTCTGACTTGAGGGAGAGGGAACAGGGTGCTCCGTTGAGGCCTGTCCAGCATACACAGTCCCGGTCCATACAGGACACGGAAGCCAGATCATAGTACTCTATGGTTGCTCAGAATTCGGTTTGGAAATAATGGTTAACATAATAAGGAAAAGTTGGCAACATTGAAGGAAGGCCATTATCGGTGAACCAACACATCATATTTACATCGATGAAAAGGCTGATGGATACAACACTGAAGATGATTCCCCAGCGACAGTGTAGATGATTACTGAAGACAGTCTCACTGTGGGAAGAACAGATGATTGCTGAAGATGATCCCACTCCTAGCGGAGAGGCGGAGGACATCGAGGCTGTTTCTTTTGTTAGGCAGAGGACCTGAGCTGGAGGAGATGCTTTCAATGACGGTGGAGCTGTACAGCCTGTCCTCTACCCTCTAGTTCAATATCGGTGGCCTCATTGGTGTCTCCAGTAGTTTCCTTAATACTGCCTCCTTTACCTGTGTTTGTTCTGCTTAAAAGAAAATTTCTGCTGGCCAAGTATTACTCACTTACTGCTTTTCAAAGGCATATCTGGTCTTAACTTGGGCTGTTAGCTCTTAAAAGTATTTTACTAACTGCTGTCTAGCAGTCTAAGATCTCCTGATCTGTGTATATCACATGGCATATTGCCATATTCCATCAGGTCGTCATTTTTCGCAACATATTGTTTCAGACAGCATGAACCAATCTGAGGTATTTCTGTAACACCGACAGAAGATTTGTTGTCCTTGTAAAAAAAGGATGTTGTAAAACTCTGATGTAAACGTTGCCACGGTGAACCCTTGCAGCTGTTATCAGGATTTTCTTTTTCCAAATAGTGCTAATTAAGCAGGGATGACATAATTTTCAGTGAAGTTGTTTTTGAAACAGGAACCTCGTGCATGTGGAGACGGCCAGGCGTGGGCTGGCACACGGCTAGGGGTGATAGTGGATGCGGTGTTACATTTTCAATGCCATCAATTTCAGGCTCACTCTTTGTATCAGAAAGGAGGAAGTGCGGAATCAGGACACTACAGTAAAATTCCACTATATTCGCTACAACCAACCGTGATAAAGAAGATGCAAACTTATTTGCTTCATGTTTCCGGAAAATGGATGCAGTGTCTTCATAATCAATTCAACACTTAAAACAAAAGCATATGAACAATATCTACTATAAGCTATTCGTCGCCTCTTTTAAAACGGTTCACTACACAATAATCGTCAAAAAGCCAATCATAGGAACCTCAACGTCCACCAGTGATCTCTGCTTCCCCAAATTATCTGGGGACTGTGTAGTCTGCACTGCTACTTCTCGAGGTGGCCGGCCGGGCTGCACTGCACATTTGCACCGGCCAACCAGGCTTGATTCCCCAATCCTCTCTCCTCCCCCTCCCTTCCTTCAGTGTTCACAATTACTCAGCTATAGCATGTGTTCTCAGTCCAAAGTCACATAAAACGGGTATTTAGAAGATCTAGAAAAAATACTCTATCCATGTTTGTAGCATTGATTTTTTTTCGTTGTTTAGTTCAAATACATCCAAGGTACTATTTGAGTACTACGAAAAACGAAATAGGCCGTAGCCCCGCTATAATAATAGCAAACACGGTACAACTTTGAGTCCACTGCTGGGGCAAAACAGCACAAACAAGCCCAAAGAAAAAGAAAAAAGAAAACAAGGCCAACAACGGCGGATCAACGAAAACGAAAGCGACTCGCAACCGCTGCGTCCTCTCCGGAGTAATCCCACCACAAACTAGCACTCTGAATCGCCGCGTACCAAGCAGCACCTTCAAGAAGGAAGGCGACGACAACGACGCTGCTGCCCGGACTGGTCCTAGAGTTTCCCCGGTACGCGCTGAGGTGTGGGGAAGAGGTACACCCGACACCCTCCAGGAAGGAAGGGTGACACTCTCGAGCGTCACCGCGTCGGTGCCAAATGGCAAGGATTTCTCCCGACCCCCAAAAAACCACATCCCAGACAATCTGAAGCGCTCCACCAAACTTGCCATCCACCAGCACACGCCACCACGGTCTTGAAGTCACCATCGCCATCTCACCACGGCAAACGTTGCAAGGCCGGCCAGCCCGAAACAGAGCAGCCATAGACAAGGTCCGGCAGGATCACAACCACGCGGGAGGGAACAACCTCCACCGCCATAGGCGGTAGCCGACCGGACGCAACAACAGGAGCACACCGGGCCATTGGAACCGGAGGGCGGCAGCAGCACAGCCAACTGGAGGACCTCCTCCACCGCCATCAGCGGGTGCCGACCGGACACGGCAGCAGGGACACACCAGGCCGGGCAGGCCCGGCCGAACCCCGGGGGGCTCGTAAAGTCCCCGTCGCCATGCTGCTGCACGTAAGACGTTGCCGCCGCTACCCTCATGATCGGCCCATAGGCTCGGCCGGACCCAAACAGGCCCGTGAAGCTCCCACCGCCACGCTGCAGACAGACGCGGCGTCACCACTGCCATCTTCGTCGCAAGCCGCTCAGCAGGCCAACCGGAGGCAGCAGGGCAGAGCCCGCCCTGACCCAGATCGGGCCCGAAGGGCCCAGATCTGGGCCTGCAGGGCCGGAGCTCCACCATCGCCGCCACGCCCACCAACGGCGGCGCCCTCACCACCTCAGCCACCGGCGCAGCACCAGGAACCCTACCGCCGTGCCAAACCGTCGTCGCCGAGCAGCACCTCCCCGGCCATGGCTGCCCCGCGCCACCCTAGCCGAGGAGGGTAAAATCCGACGGTCCGCCGCCACCGGCGCCGCCCGGCGAGGAGCCAGAGCAGCCACCGGCGACGGCGGGGAGGAAGGGAGGAGGTAGGGCCTGGAACAGGCGGTCGGAGGCGCGGCCCGGCCGCCGCGGGGGCGGCGCGGGTCGCGAGAGAGAAGGGGGCCGCGCCCGGCCGCCGCGGGGGCAGCGCGGACGCGCGAGGAAGGCGGGGGAGAGGGGAGGAGCGGAGGGGGCGGCGCGGGCCGCCGGCGGCGCGGTCGCCTAGCTAGGGTTGGGAGGTCCTGCGGGGTCGGGGAAGGAAGGTCTGGTGGCCTGCTTCTAGCTTGGTTGATCTCCTTACTGACAAAGCTAGTACTACGAAAAACGAAAAGTTATCTAGCTGAATAGACATTTCGGAAGAACAAAAAAGACTTACCTACAAAAAGAAACCATCCACCAAATCTTATCAACCTTGACACTAATAATTAATATTAAAGTGTAACTTATCTAATGTATTTTAATAGAAGTGCTAACAAAGCCGCAATAAACTCCATAAAATGCCATAATTAATTAGATTCTTTATATTTTTGTTTTTTTTTATTCGTCAATGTTATAATTCCTCAACCAATGCCTATGCGTCCTCTATCTTTCTCCATGAAAATGCTTTTCTGTTCTTCCTTTAAACGGCGTACCTTAGAGTCTCTTTCGTTTGTAGGACGGAAAAAAGCGCAGAAATACTAAAAACAAAGGAGATTTTATAAAGTTGTGTGTTAGCTTCACAAAAACAAAATAAAAAAAATAAAAATGTATAATCTCTACTATATAATATGGCTTGAGAAGGTGTTAGTACGTTTTTTACATTGCCAATTTTACCTTGCAGCCCCAACTAAATTAGCGAAACGTTTTCTTATGCAAATTGTCATATTCGTGCAGGAACTAAGGCAGCGCGGCGGACAGAAGCAATGCCTCACAGCGCGGCCATAGGCGAGCTGCGCGTCTCCCGCGCCCGCACCACAGCGTCGTGGGCCGGCACTGCACCTGCCGTGACTGGTAGGCCGTGTCGGCCGGCGGCAGAACGTCGGCCGTGGCAGGCCGGTCTTTCAGCGGAGCGAGGACGTGCGGCTCGCCAAAGAAGGGAGGCGCAAAATCTGGCCGGCGGCCATGGTGGTGGGGCTCACAGGAGAAGGGAGGCGCGAGATCTGGCAGGCCCCAGCGCACCTCTTGCTCGCCCTAGCTTGCTTCTTCCCCTCCAGCCGTCGCCATCCCTCTCCCCTGTACCTTCTTCCACCTCCTCCCGAGCGCCTCCATGGCCGGAGCTTGCTCTCCAGCTCGCCACCACCTCCACCACCTATCAACCTGATTCCGCGGCGAGAAGAACCTCTGCGTCGTCTGCTTCGTCCACGCGGGATGAATTGGAGCGAGAACGACTACAGCACCGACGGCATCCTCGTCTTCCTCTCCGACTGGACACCTTCTCCGGCGGAAATCGCCGTCCTCAGACGACCTCGAGCTCGAACGACTCCTCCATCCTACTCCCGGTGAGCTCCCCGTCCGATTCCACCTCCCTCCCGTCGGTTTCCAGTGTTGGTCGTCGTCGTTCCCTTCTGCCCCGTACACTTCCGCCTTTGTCGCCATGGAAATCGAGCTGCAGCCCGTGTTATGCTGCTGCTCCTGTAGCTCCTCACGAGCAGGCATCCAATGCCAAGAACCCAGCACGCCCAGCTGCACCCCCGGTGTCGCGCACGCCGCCTGGAACCGCGGCCTGCTGCCGGTCTGCGTCTCCGGCGCGTTTCCTCTCTGAAGTCTGAAACTTTCCGTGTCTCTTCAGTTAACGTCGCAAATGCAGCATCTTTTGTTTCGGCAGCTTCAGCAATCTCTATCTGTCTATTCCAATTCTCTTTTGTCTAGGCAAATTATATATGTATATATGTATCTTGATCCCGGCGCATCCCGGCCTCCAGCCTCGCGGGCGCGGCGACCAGCCTGGCCTCCAGCCTCAGCGCGGCGAGCAGCCCGGACTCCAGCGCAGCGAGCATCTCGGCGTCCAGCCTCGCGAGCATCCCGGCGTCCAGCCTCGCGTGTGCACACAAGGTGCTCGGTGCAATGCCTGAAGACAACGCTGAGTACCCCTGGGGTTCTGGCGACCTTGGAGAGGTGAGTACCCCTGGGTTCTGGCGACCTTGGAGAGGTAATGTGGGGCGCCGGCCGGAGTTGCTGGTGGCAAGGATGGCGAGGCTTTCCAGGTTCTTTCTTCATCGGACGCACTTATTTTCGATTAGCAGCCTTGTTGGCCTGTTCTATCGACAATAGCTTAGCAGTCAGTTTGATGTACTGCTTAGTACTACTCTGCAGCCCTTTATTTTTCTCTGCACATACCAGCTTCTCTCTGCCTTCTTCAATCACAAGCCTGACGGAGGAGATGAAGAAGGGCTTAGAGTCCGCCCCTGGCGTAGAGGTCACCATCTGGCAGGTCCCAGAGACGCTGCCGGAGGAGGTGCTGGGGAAGATGCACGCGGTGCCGGCGCCGCGAGGACCATCATGGCGCGCCAGCTGGCTAAGGCCGACGGGGTCCTGTCTAGCTTCCGACAGGCTTTGGCATGATGACGACTCAGATGAAGGACTTCTTTGACACCACGGGCGGCCTCTAGCATGTAGTGTTATTGTTGTGGTTCATAACGAAGCACGGGCAATTTGTTGTGAGTATCGATGTGTGCAACAATTTCATGCTTCAGTTCTCAATCTAACTCCTGTTTGATTACACCGAGTGAAGTTTTCCTGTTGTTAAATGTTGGAAGTTCAACTGAAATACCAAGTGTGATTATCACAGACTGTGTAGTTTTGGTGTTTTGCTTGTTCAAAACGAGTCAATAGCAAGAGATAATTAGTGGGTTTGTTTCTTTCTATGTATATGATATGATGTTGAGCTGTACATTATTATCGAATTAGGAAAGAATAACCTTATATGGCTATCCTTTCTATCATGTGAATTTTCATTTGTATTTGTTGCGGTCCACAAAAATTGAATAGCCCGTTGCAACGCACACGGGCATTTTGCTAGGTAACATAGTACAGTCAAAATCAAACCATATGAAAAGGTATACGTAGAAATCAGTGGTGGAGCCTAGGCCGTGCAGCATTCCCGGGCAGCTGGCCGGACTAAGTGAGCTGACTTTTCTAGGCTACACAGAGGATCCAATTTTACTGCGAAGCGAGTTTTCAGTGAACACTCGCTTAAGCACAATTTCCCCATGCCGCACGGCAAACCAGCACGAACCACCCCATGTCTCGCCTCTACTCGACCGCTCCCGCGTCCCTCCTCCGCCGTTGCTCCTCCTCCTCCACCTCGCCGCCGTCACGCCATTCCCCTCACGCCGCCCTCGCCGCCGCCACGGAGCGCGTCCACTCCGGGACGCTCAGCCCCGAGGATGCACATCAGGTGTTCGACGAATTGCTGCACCAGGCCACTCCGGTCCCCGCGCGCGCTCTCAACGGCTTTCTCGCCGCCCTCGCCCGTGCGCCGGCCTCCGCTGCCTGCGGCGACGGTCTCTCGCTCGCCGTCGCCTCTTCGGCCGCATTTCCCGAGGCGATGGCGCGCTGGTGGCGTCGCCCACAGTCCACACTTACGGCATCCTGCTCGACTGCTGCTGCCGCACGCGGCAGCCAGACCTAGCACTCGCCTTCTTCGGCTGCTTCCTCAGGGCGGGCCTGAAGACAAACATCGTTATCGTCAACACGCTCCTCAAGTTCCTCTGCCACGCAAAGCGGACAGATAAAGCTGTGGACGTGCTGCTTCACAGGATGCCGAATCTGGGCTGCGTGCCTAATGTCATCTCATACTCCACAGTTATCAAGGGCCTATGTGATGATTGCAGGAGCCAGCGTGGACTTGACCTGCTCCGGATGATGGTGAAACAAGAAGGTGGCTGCTCCCCTAACGTGGTGTCATATACCACGGTCATCCATGGCTTCTTAAAGGAGGGTAAATGGAGCATAGTGAGCAGTCTATTCAAGGAAATGGTACAGCAGGGCGTTGTTCCTAATGTCTGGACATATAGCTCCATTATTGGTGGGTTGTGCAAGTGTGGAAGAAGCAAAGAAGCTAGACAAATTCTGGACTGCGCCATTGTAAAGGGCCTCAAACCCAATACTGTGGCATACTTTACGATGCTCCATGGTTACGCTACTGAAGGATGCCTTGTTGATATGAATAATCTCTATAACTTGATGGTAGGAGAAGGTATTGTACCGGACCAACATGTTTTCAACATGTTGATTAATGCATATGCTAAGTATGGAACAGTGGATGAGGCTGTTGTTCTCTTTGAAGACATGCAGAAGCAGGGAGTGAAACCAAATGTAGTAACCTATTCGACCATGATAGATGCATTTTGCAGAAAGGGTAGGATGAATGATGCTATGAAAAATTTCAACCAGATGACTAGTATGGGGGTACCACCAGATGTGGGAGTTTACAGGTGCCTGATTCAGGGTTATTGTACACATGGTGATTTAGTTAGAGCTAAAGAATTGGTTTCTGAAATGCTGGAAAAAGACATCGGTTGTGCTGGTGTTGTGTTCTTTAACTCAATTATGAACAACCTATGCAAAGAAGGAAGGGTGACGGATGCACAAGATATCTTTGACTTTATGATACATATAGGTGAAAAGCCTGATGTTATCACGTTCACTTCACTGATTGATGGATACTGCTTAGTTGGCGCTATGCAGAAAGCATACAGAGTACATGATGATATGGTTTCGGTTGGCATTGAGCCTGATGCCTTTACATACAATACACTTATTGGTGGATACTTTAAAGCGGAAATGGTGGATGCTGCGCTGAATCTGTTCAAAGGAATGTCAGGTTTCGCGACTAAACCGGATACTTGTACGTATTGCATCATGCTGGACGGGCTATTTAAGTCTGGTAGGACTGATGCTGCAAAGGAGATGTTCCATGAGATGATCAAAAGTGGAGTGAGGTTGTCCATTCATACATACAGTATAATTCTTGACGGGCTTTCTAAAAATGGTTGTGCCAATGAAGCAATCATGTTATTCGAGAGATTGCGAGCAATGAACCTTAAGTTTGATGTTATAAGTCTCATTATTATAATTGATGCAATGTTCAATGTTGGAAGAATAGAGGAAGCTAAGAATTTATTTTGCTGCAATACCGGCCAATGGATTGGTACCTAATGTTATAACCTACACAATGATGATGTCAAATCTTATAGAAGCAGGGTCGGTAGAAGAAGCTGACAACACATTTTCATCCATGGAGACAAGTGGTTGTGCTCCAGACTCTCATATGTTAAATATTATTATTATCAGAAAGTTATTGGAAAAGGGTGAAATAGTCAAGGCCATAAATTATATGTCCAGACTTGATGGTAAGAGCATGTCGCTTGAAGCTTCAACTATTTCCTTGTTGTTATCTCTGTTTTCAAGGAAAGGGGTATACAATAAGCACAAAGATTTGCTCCCAGCAAGGTATCAGTTTTTTGAAGGAGACATCCACAGTTGACATGGTACATTCTCTTTGAACTTAAACCCTTAAAAGGCACACTTAAGATTTTCCTTGTAATGATGCCTTTCTGCTGGTACAAGAAATGCAAGCTGCTCCGAGTAGAAATTTAGTACCTGACTCTTTATTTTCATTTTCCAATGTGTTGAAATTACGGCTCGATGAATTATTAGGAATATTAATTTTTGTATATTGTTTTCTGCGTGTAGGATGAGGAAAGGTATTAGAGGTTGCATTTGTTAGTACAGTGGCTTCTGGTGCCTGGTGGTGATTGTGGAAGCCTGGAAGGTATAGAAATGAGTGTTTCCACAAGAGGTTCATTTTGTTTGGGTCGCATCTTAGTGATTTGTTAGTTGTACATGAGTTGAATGGTAGCACCCTGCTCTGTCATTATCACATTGCTCACAGAGCTGGAGAATGACAACATGACCTTTGGGTTGCAAAAGAGGTTTAGTGCGATTCTTTGACACCACGGAATGTTCTTTCCCTAGTTCTTTGTCAAAAGGGAAGCTAAGAGAAAGCTATTTAATCTCCTGCATACCAATCATGTGTTAGTAGTTTGTTTGGTTATATATCCCTCTATGTGTGCCATCTCTTATGATGTTACAGCATTATTACTGACTGCTGCTTTTCTAAGGCAGAATATGATCCCAACTTATGCTGCTAGCTGTTGAAGAATTATTACTCGCTGCTCCTGAACTTCTATCTCCTGATCTTTGTATTTCAGGATGTTATAAAACAGTTATGTAAACGTTGTCACGGTGTACTCTCTCGGTCGTATCACCCAATGTGATCAGTAGAGCTTGCATTACGGTTTACGGACCTTTTTCCTTCTTTGAAGAACAAACGCTTCAGTAAAGAGCCCATGAAAACCTGGAGGCTTCATGGTGTGCTAGCTATGGAATCCTCTGAGGCGACGACCCATTCTGGTGATAGAGATATTTTTCCATGTGCAGGATCAAAAGATGCGGATGCCAACAAATGTTCGGCATTACAAATGTGTCCTGATCTGATCTAACTTCTAACACAAAACAACTGTTCCCCCAGTGTCTGCACTTACACATCCAAACAAGCTGGAAACTTAGAGACACACAGGAACTGTCCCAAATTACTCACAACACAGGACTAAGGTATCAGAGGATATGGTGCACTGGGCAGTTACAGTTAGTGCTAACTAAGCCGCAATAAACTCCAAAAAAATGATAGAATTAATAATATTTTTGTTTGGCAATGTTATAATTCCTCAGACAATTTGGCGTACCTTAGAGTCTCTTTTGTTCGCACTTCGCAGGATTAAGCATATAGAAATATGAAAAACAAAGGGGATTTTATAAAGTTGTGTGTTAGTCGAAGGTGCTCATAGGGGTAGGGTGTACGTGCGGGCGTTCATAGGGGTGAGTGTGTGCGCGTGTATATGAGCGCTTGCGTTGTACTGTGTTTAGCAAAATATATATATATATATATATATATATATATATATATAACCCATAAGAAATCTAATTAACATGGTACAATCAAAATCAAACTATATGAAAAGGTCCTCGCAAAAAAAAACGTACGAGAAGGTATACTAACCATCAGTGGCGGAGCCAAGGCCCCGCATGCCCAGGCAGCTGACCGGACTAAGCTGATGAATTCTCTTGAAATACTACTTGGAAGTTGTTAGGGTAATAGCCAGCTTGTATTACCAGGGGGCCAAAGGCCACATATATATAGTACATGTACAGGTGAATATGCAGGAAGGCCCCTAACATATGGGCAAAATACAATATGCACAAATCTACTCTAACACCCCCCCTCAAACTCAGGGTGGATCCACAACACTGAGTTTGGAGAGTAAGAAGTCATGTTGCGCTCGAGTTTGTGCCTTTGTAAAGAAATCTGCCAGCTGCAAATCTGAAGGCACATAGTGAAGCGCAACAACCTGATCCTGCACCTGAGCACGTGTATAGAAAGCATCAACACCAATATGCTTGGTCAGCTCATGCTTGACCGGATCACGTGCAATACTGATAGCACCTGTACTGTCACACAAAAGTGGAGTGGGTGTCGTAACAGAGACCCCAAAATCTGCAAGCAACCACCGTAACCAGGTCACCTCAGCAATCAACGAAGCCATAGCCCGCAGCTCAGCCTCAACACTCGAACGGGAAACCGCACCTGTTTCTTCGTCTTCCAAGCAACAAGCGAACCACCAAGAAACACACAGTAAGCAGAAAGTGAACGACGATCCGTAGGATCACTCGCCCACGTGGCATCCGAGTAACACTGGAGCTGGAGAGAGCTGGAACTAGGGAAGAAAAGACGACGAGTAATCGTGCCACGAAGATAACGAAGGACACGGAGGAGATGACTATAGTGAACGGTGGTAGGAGCTGAGACAAACTGACTCAGAATATGGACGGGATAAGAGATATCAGGGCGAGTGACAGCGAGATAAACAAGACTCCCAACAAGATGGCGATAACGTGTGGGATCAGAAAGAGGCTCACCATCAGTGGATCGAAGCTTAACATTAAGCTCCATAGGAGTCTCAACGGTACGCTCATCACTAAGATCAGCCCGAGAAAGAAGATCCTGAATATACTTTTCCTGGGAGATAAAGAAGCCATCGGCTGTAGAAGAAACCTCAATCCCAAGAAAGTAGCGAAGAGGACCAAGATCAGACATGAGAAACTGCTCACGTAGACGTGCCTTAACAAAGGCAATGTGCTCAGGGTTATCACCAGTGATGATCATGTCATCAACATAGAGAAGCAACAAGGTCCGACACCGAGAAGAGGTGTAGACAAACAGTGCTGGATCATGAGCACTGGGAGAGAAGCCAGCGGCAATAACCACAGAGGAGAAACGCTCAAACCAGGCACGAGGGGCCTGTTTGAGACCATATAAGGATCGTCGAAGACGACAAACCATCCCATCGGGAACAGAATACCCAGGAGGAGGCTGCATGTAAACCTCCTCACTCAACTCGCCATTAAGAAAAGCATTCTGAACATCAAGCTGGGATACAGACCAGCGTCGAACAGAAGCAACAGCAAGAAGAGTACGAACAGTGGTCATATGAGCGACAGGAGCAAAAGTCTCGTCATAGTCTCGGCCGTGCTCCTGCTGAAAGCCACGAGCCACAAGACGCGCTTTATAGCGCTCGAGAGATCCATCAGAGCGGGTCTTAATTTTATAGACCCACTTACACGTGATAGGACGAACACCTGAAGGGGGAGAAACAAGATCCCAGGTGCCAGTGCGCTCAAGCGCAGCAATCTCCTCAGCCATGGCCAGCTGCCACTCAGGATGACGCTCAGCATCCCGATAAGAAGTCGGCTCGGAGACAACAGAAAGACCATACTTACTAGGAGTATAACGGTCTGGAGGACGACGCTGACGAACAGGCCGTGAATGGGAAGGCTCATCAGCAGAAGATGACTCATCAGAAGAAGAGGAAGAAAGGAATAGGAGAAGGAGGAGCCGAGGCAGGAGAACGAGGAGTACTAGGGGTACTAGACGGAGGAGAGGATGGCTCCGAAGATGGAGGAGGCGCACCAGGTGTAGAAGATGGAGAACTAGGAGATGGGGAAGAGACAGCAGGAGGTGAATCCGGAAAAAGGAGAAAAGAAATATCATCCACCGGATAAGTGCCAGAGGTATGGCGAGGATAGAAGGAGCGCGTCTCATCAAACGTGACATCACGAGAGATGCGCATCCGACGAGCAACAGGGTCCCAACAGCGGTAGCCCTTATGCTCATCACTGTACCCAAGGAAAACACACTCAGCAGACTGAGCGGTCAGTTTGGTGCGTTCGCGGGGAGGAAGAAGAACATAGCAAGCGCAACCAAACAAACGAAGAGCCGAGTAATCTGGAGAGGTACCAGAAAGACGCTCGAGAGGAATGCCACCTTGAAGGGCAGCAGAGGGCTGAATGTTAATGAGGTAAGTCGATGTAGCGACAGCCTCAGCCCAGAAATGTGGCGGAAGAGAGGAAGCAATCATCATAGCACGGGCAGTCTCAAGAATATGACGATGCTTACGTTCGGCGACACCATTTTGAGCATGGGCACCGGGACACGAAAACTGAGCAAGGGTACCCTCCTCAGCAAGAACACCACGCAGTGCTGAGAGATATACTCACCTGCAGAATCAGCACGAAAGACACGAATAGGCGTGGAATACTGAGTACGAACCATGGCAACAAAGCGCTTATAAATGGAGAGAACCTCACTGCGAGAGCGCATAAAAAATAACCAGGTGTACCGAGAAAAATCATCAATGAACAAAATATAGTATCGATGACCCCCCTTTGACTGAAGGGGAGCCGGACCCCAAACATCTGAATGAACTAAATCAAAAGGTCGCTGAGATACAGACGCACTAGTAGGATAGGGAAGCTGAATCTGTTTACCTAACCTACAACCCTGACATGAATGTAAAGACACATCTCCTGAAACAGACCCTAGAAGACCTCGACGAACTAATGACGATAAACGGGAGCCACAAAGGTGACCCAGCCGATGATGCCACTGCTGGAAAGAGCCAGTGACAGAAGCAGCAACCGCAGGAGAACTGGCAGATGAAGTAGCAGCGGAAGGAACACGAAGCCAGTCTAACTCCCAGAGCCCCGGAGACTGAAGACTACGAGGGCCAGCTCCAACCAGGGCCTGAGTCCGACGGTCCTGAACAGCACAAGAATCAGCGTCAAGAATGACGCGACAACCAGAATCAGTAAGCTGACTAGCAGAAAACAAGTTCATCTTAAGGCTAGGGACATGAGAAACATCAGGAACAGAGAAAGATGAAGTAGAGAGGGTGCCTCGACTAGAAACAGGAAGAGAGGTACCATCAGCCGTGATGACACGAACAGGAGAAATAAGAGAGCGAAGAGCAGAAAGAATAGAAGACGCAGAAGTCATATGAAAAGAAGCTCCAGAATCCAGATACCACGGGGATGACATACCTGACTGTGTAGAAGGTGGTGGTCGCGTGTTGCCAGAAGAACCAGACACAGAACCAGCAGTACCCGGCAAGGAAGAGCCTGAAGCAGCAAGCAGACCACGAAGACCACGGATAATGTCCTGATCAGACAGTGCAGCAGCAGAAGAACCTGAAGAGCCTGAAGATCCTGAAGAACCAGTCCTCCGACGAGCAAGATACTGCTGACGTAAGCTGGGATCCCTCTGCCAGCAGCCAGAAATATCATGGCCAGGCTTGCCACAGTAGGTGCAAGGACCACGAGAACCACGAGACTGCGGGGGCTGACTCTGACCCTGGACCTGAGGAGTAGGTAGTATCGGCGGTACTGAAGACCGCGACGGAGGCTGTGGCGGAGCAGGACCACGAGCAGACGGCACAGGAGGACCACGAGCAGCAAGAACAGAGGGAACCTCCAGAAGACCAGCACCACGAAGACGAGTCTCCTCAGCACGAAGCTCAGACAGGACCTCAGAGAGCGGAACACGACCACGGGCATGTAGCTGTGCACGGCGTGGCTCAAACTCCTTGCGGAGCCGCGACAAAACTCAAAGACGCGCTGAAACTCCAGGTCGGCGCGAACAATCAAGCAGCAGGGACAGGTGGCACACACAGGCGTACGAAGAGAATCAAGCTGACGCCAAATAGCAGCACTCTGAGTGTAGAACTCATCAATAGTCAAATCGCCCTGCTGAAGGGCATGCTCCTGGCGGACCACAGACAGGTAAAGAGCATCCCCAGACGGCTGATAACGCTGACGAAGAAAGGCCCACTGAGCAGCAGCAGTGGGAAGAGCCATAAACTCAGCAGCATACTGAGGCAGGACACTGGAAGTCAGAACAGCAGCAGCACGAGCATCCTCATCTATCCACTGAGAGTAGGCAGTCAGATCCTGCCGGTATGTCGCAACAGCAGCAGAATGGTCCTGGACCTGCCGGTCATAAGCAGTCATAGCAAGAGCATCAGCACGAGTGGCGGAATCCTTGTCCTCCTGAGAAGCATCAGAGGCAAGGGCAGTAGGCGTCGGTGCAACAGGCACCGAAGGAGCAACGGGGTGGGGCGGACAGGGGACCTCGCCAGAAAGCACACCCCACAGACGAAGACCGCGCATGTGGACGCGCATGAAGTTAGCGAAATCAGGGTAATTCGCTCCATCAAAGATAATCGGGCAGCGAGGAATCGCAACATAGCCCGACGAGGTAGACATCTCTCTGTTTTTTTTGTTTTTTACAAGGGAAAGTCAACTCTCTCACAGATCACAGGATCGAAGGAAGCAGCAGCGCTCGATCTCGAGCACGAGAGCCGCCAGGGGCAGACCGGCGAACGGCGGCGGCAGAGGGCCAGACGGCCTGGGGGATATTACTTTGACCGCTTCAATTTCTTGTCTAGGGACTTGATCCAATCACCGATCGATCTAATGCTGGATTGCTTCACGTACTTGTACTGGTTGGATCGATCGGAGCTGCTAGCAGAGGACAGCAGCAATCGGAAGCAGACGGGAGCGGCCGGACCGACGGCGGGAACGAGCGGCCGGCGACGGAGAGGAGCGGCCGGACGCGGTGGAGAAGGGGCGGCTGACGACGGCGGCGGCGGCGAGGAGCCGGGGGCGCGACGGCGGCGGCGGCACGGACGTGGAGAGAAAAAAAAAACTTAACCTTGCTCTGATACCATGTTAGGGTAATAGCCAGCTTGTATTACCAGGGGGCCAAAGGCCACATATATATAGTACATGTACAGGTGAATATGCAGGAAGGCCCCTAACATATGGGCAAAATACAATATGCACAAATCTACTCTAACAGAAGTGAGGTTTTAAACAAGATTTTGTACCGAGCAAGCACTCAACAACGCAAATTTACTCGACTTGGCTAGACTTGCATGCCAGCTTTGTTCAAGACCGGTTTTCAATAGAGGCCTCAACTTTTAGAAGACAATAAGTACAGGCAGTTAAAACTAAGCACTGGAAATACCTCTGGGAGCGTTCGGCATTACAAACGTGTCCTCGCCTGATCTACCTTCTAACACAAAACACAAGTGTTCCCTAGCTGTTCCAAACAAGCTACAAACTTGAGCCACACAGGCACCATCCCAAATTACTCACAACACAAAACTAAGAGCTACAAATCCAGGCACCAAGAGAGCAAGAATCTGAATCACTTCTCAATCACGGTGCAGAAACCCTAGGAACATCAGAACGATGTGGATGCCGATGAACAGCTCCGACAACCTCCACCGCGTCGGCAACCCCAACCTGGAAGCCGAGGAGTGGGCCGGCTGCATCGCAGGCGACATCCCAGCAGCTGCCACAACGAACGAGTGATCAATCGATGCCATCATACAGAACAAGATAACTTACAGCTATGCATTTGTTACTACTCACCGTTGCACACGGAACTGGTGGTGAGGTTGGCGAGGATGGCGAACGAGGTGCTATTGGTGTAGCCGGCGTAGGAGCATGATGTGGTCTCGCAGGCAGAGGCCGGGGACGTCGACGTGTTTCCCAGGAACAGGTCGCCGCATTTCGCCACAGGGCAGGAGGATGATGCTATCCCTTGTGCTGGCTGGCAGTCCAGTCTGAAATTTTTCATAACATTGCAAAGTTTAGATTTCATGAGTCATCATAAAGAATGAGGTTTCAAATAGTAGCATGTATGAGTGACAATGAGCTGACTAGCTGAGTAAGCACTCACTGCCAGGTGGTGGAGCTGCAGCTGCACATGATGCAGTTGTTGGCGGTGAGGGTGTAGCTCGCGTTGGGGACGCGAAGGTTGCTGTCTACGGCGGTGCTGCTAATGGCAGAAGAGCAAGCTGCACAAGTGCATCGTTATGTTAACCATCATACCCAAACCGAACTCTGAATAACTGAACTCTGAATGTTATGGCAGAAGAGCAAGCTGCATAAGCGCAACCTTATGTTAACCATTAGTACTATGATGTGGATCATTAGCTTACAGAAGCATTTAAATGTTCATGGAAGGTTCTTGATGACAGCAGCTCATATTCCAACTCAGAAATGTAAAAGGTAACACAAGCATTAACTCAGCCAGTAGGAGTACTAGAATTCATTTGGTCCAGAATTTTTCCTCAGAGAGAAGGTACAGTACTCCTGGAATTTACCATCTAAGACAATTGCAAATATTCATAACTTCAGATCCAAATGGCAGCATACATAATCATTACTAGTTTACTCTTGAACTGTGACAAACAAGCAACAACAGCAGTTTCAGAGTTCTAGTGGAGATGCGTTTCCCCTGCTTATTAACAGTCTACTTATTCTGCGTCCAATCTAAGCCAATATACTATGATCTGTGTTGCGAGTTTCAAGGATTCAAAAAGCTACAGAGAATACAAGCTGAAATACTGCATTTTTGCCCATCCATCCACAAGCTCAACTTTTCAAGGTGGGAAAACAATCTGAAAAGCAACTTTCCAGAGCATTTTTGGTAGGAGTACAATACACAAAGAGGAGCAATTAAAGAGAGATCACTTTGTGTTGGCAGAGCATCTCCATGCCACTCCCAACTTTTACCAGCAGATCGAAAGAGTTGAGAAAAACATTGTACAGATGCAGCTTCACATCAGCAAGCAGAGCAGCACAAGAAAAGGTCTAAACTGTGTACCTCATCGCGAAACAAGACTGAATCTTTATTTCTTACCTCGGAGCGGCACGTCGAGGACCTGGCCGGCGAGGAGGCTCTTGGCGTCGGGCATCCGGTTGAGCCCCAAGATGGTCTCCTCCGTGGTGCCGTACTCCGCCGCAATCCCAGCGACGGAGCTCCCGGCAGGCGCGACGTACGTCAGGTGCACCACGCCGACCCCGCCGACGGGGTCGCAGCTGCAGGGGAGCGGCACCCAGAGCTCCTGGCCGACGGCCACCCGGTTGGGGTCGGACACGTTGTTGGCGGCGGCGATGTCGCGGTAGGTGACGAGGCCCGCGAAGGCGCCGCGCGCCACGGCGTCGAGGGTGTCCCCGGCGCGGACCTTGTAGGTGGGGCGCTGGAAGGTGGCGCCGGCGCCGCCGGAGCAGAGGCAGGGGAGGCGGACGCGGACGGGGGACGGGGCGGGGGACTTGGGCGGCGTGGAGAGCGGGAGCGCGTTGGCGGCGAGCAGGGCGCGGTGGGAGCGGAGCTGGAAGAGGGTGCGCACGTCGGCGAGCGTCATGGTGGTGTTGGGCGGCGGTGTGTAGGAGATGAGCGCCTGGCAGGTCGTGGCGCGGGACTTCGCGTTGCAGGTGAAGCGGGCCACGGCTGGCGCCGGGGCGAGGGCGGCGGCGGCGAGGAGGAGTAGGGAGAGCTGCGCCATTGCTGGCATTGTGAGCTACAGAGCTAGCTGGAGCTGGAGCTAGTGGGAGAGTGAGTGGGACAGTGTGGGGCTGTGGGAGTGATGGTGTACAGTGGATGAGTACGGGGAGGTGTGTCTGGATTTGTTTGGTTTGGTGTTTAAATGTTGGGGAGGCGCGGAGGCAGAGGAGGTGGTGGTGGGGTGGGGCAGTGTGCCTGCACGGGCTGCCAGCGGCGAGGTGGGCGGTGGGGCGTTCGTCTCCATGGCCGAGGCCGGTCACACGGTCAATGGTTGGTTTGACGACGGAGCTCAGCGAACACGTATGCAACATTGCAGCAATCTCTACATACATGCGCACATAAAACATTATAGCACTTTGCTCATACTTATGGAAAAAAACGATGCACTCATGTAGAAAAACTTACACTGCATGCAACATTGAAAAATCCTAAAAAAACTAACCTCCACCGCCGGCCATGGAGGCACCGCCATGGCTGATTTGAGCTCGCTGACCATGAATCCACCACCCCAGAGGTCAATTGGAGCCAGATATCAAGTGACTCCCCAACCAATCCGCTCGCAAATCCGTCTTCCCGCGGCCTACATCGTGGGAACTGTTGTTTGTGAACAACGTCCGTGGAGACCTCCACCATGGCGGAGCACAGGCACCGTGGGGTAGGCATCGTCGAGTAGGGAGACGAGAGGAGGGGTACGAGGGCCGAGGCAAGCTTGGAGGCTTGGCTCGCCGTCGCCGGCCTAAGGAGCAAGCGCAACGTGGGGTAGAGGGCCAGATGGAGAGAGCGGGAGGGAGGATAGGCGGCGGAGATCGAGTGGTGGTGTGTGCACATGACAAGACTCGAAAGGATTTGCGTGTGTGACGCGCGGATGCATCGCCAGCGGAGCGTTCTCAACCGGTTGTAGCTACAACCGGTTGGAGAATAGTGTTTTTCTGGGTTGTAATCGTTCCTCTGACTCCAACTCTCCAACACAGCGACGCATTTTTACACTCGTATCCATTTCTACTGCGCTGATGTGGGCAAAAAACACAGCCCAACACGGTGACACTCATAAATTGATGTCCGGCTTTTTATCTGCGCAGATCCATTTTTTATTCAAAATTGAGCTAGGTTTACGTCTGCTCCAGATTCGTCCGCAATTTCCCCCTTGTCCTCCTCTAGCACCTAATTTCCATCCCAACCCATTTCTCTCTCGCTTGCCCTAGTAAAAGTACCATGGTCACAACCTTTCAATGAAATGGCAGGACCGACGCTAGACGCCCCGAGGTACTACGAGGTCGATGTTGAGGAGAATTTTCTGGCGGACATGATCAATGAGTGGACTTGTGACTGAGCATGATGAAGGCCAAGAGGCCCAACCCCAAGTGGGCGTCCACAACAAGAATGGTCACAAAAGAGGTGATAAAGCGTGAGAACCGTAACATGCTTAGAGGATGAGGACATGGCGCATCACGATGCATGGATGAAAAATGGACAAGATCAAATTAGAGGGGCCGAGCCAAAAAGTAAAGCATTTTCGAACATGATCCATAATTTCTTCCATTAGTAAAGGAAGTTTGAGCCCATCAAATTGTTTGAGTTACCAGAGTGTATTGTGATTTGAAAAAGAGGTGGAGTTTCATCAAATCGGAAAAACGTTTTGTGATTCCCATCATTTAGTTGGCCGGCATGTGAGTATTTGCGTAAAACCGGACAGTTCCTTGCGTCCACGTTGTGGAGGCTGGTCATTCAGGGTGTCCGACAAGTTCCAAAGTTTTTTTTTTAGAAAGGAGGCCTCACGGCCCAGCTTTTATTAAAAAGCTCGAACAGGAACCAACTGGGGATTTTACACCCAGCGTTACAGTTTTAAAGCACAACTCCACCACCAACAGAAGACAGGCCCCCTCACTAAAACCACTCACTACAGAGCAACCACCACCTACGTTTAGAAGCTTAACCACAGGAAAAACAAACTCCCAGCACCAGAATTATTTATATTACAACGCTTAGCAAAACAGCCCAGGGAAACAAAAGCGAAACGACTAATCAGCCTACTCCTTGCCGCCGACAAATGAGCTGGAGTTCATGAGCCTTGTCCCGCATCTTGTCTCGCCTCGTCCTAGCTTCATCCTTGAGCTTCTCCGGCGCCAGCAAGAACCACTGCGACATGAAGGAAATCATCTTATGAATAACCTGCAAGGGGGAGGATAAAATTCTTCCTTCGAAAACAGTCATTGCGAGAAGTCCACACCGCCCAACCAAAAGCCCCAAAGATAACCCAATCCAGCAGATTCTTTTTTGAACCCGAAACACCCAGCACCTCATTAACAAAATCCGCAACACTCCCTGGAGGTTTTCTCCACCCTAAAGCTTCCCTAATCACCCACCAGCCAAAATGCGCCAAAGGGCAACCAAACAACAAATGGTTCATCGTTTCAGCCTCCCCACACAATTTGCACCCAATGTTGCCATGCCACCCTTTTTTGGCCAACTCCACCGTAACCTGAGTGCGCCCCCTCACACACATCCAACAGAAAATATTATTTTTCAACGGCATATACGACTTCCACAACTCCATCATCTCCACATCTTTCACCCCTGAAACCCAAATCATATTATAAACGGATTTCGAACTAAAAACACCCTTGGGAGACAAAGCCCAGTTAGCACTATCCGCTTTGTCCTCCAACACCACCCCATCTACAACCCCCCGCAATTCCTCCCATTCACTATCTTCCATAGGCCCAAAGGTTCTTCTAAAAGTCAGACGACACTCTCCAGCTCCCAAAACCTGCATGGGTATATTACTTAATCTTATGATGATTACTATCAGAAAGTTTATAGAAAGACATAACATGCATGGGTATATTACTTAAACAAGTTCCAAAGTTTAGGAAATGGGTTAAATATTTTTCTAGAACAATATTTCTCTCATTCGTCGATTATCACTAATTTATACTAAACATTTTTATCTATTTAGTCACTAGATCTTAAATATATTTGATGCAATTTTTGCAGTACAATTTCTAAAAATAAAATTACTAATGTAAGAAACAACATTAAAAATCGCACTAATAAATCCAGAAGGCCATAATTACATAAATAAAAGCACAACTCTTTCAGGTACTACAACGTGTTTGTGTCTATTTTAATAGCTTCAGAATCATAGTTGTTTCTAGACCATACATAACTAATAAATATCATCGTTGAATTCTTACCTTTATATTAAAAACTATATTTGTGCGGTATCTGGATTGTCCTTGAATCGTCTCGCCTTTCCCTCCCTTCTTTCAGTGTACACATGTTCAGCTAGCATGGGTGTTGCGTCTCAAAGTCACATAAAAACGGAGCATTCAGAGCATCTACAAAAAAAGCTCTATCTAAGTTTGTAGCACTGATTTGAGCACCTTGATCAGCTCAACCCTGAAAAAAGGCTTGGTTTGAGCACCTGGACCCTCAAAAAGGGCTTGTTTAAAAAGAAGCAACAATTTTATATTGATCGAGATGTTTGATCATCTCATTTATGTGTTTATTACATGACGTACGCCCATGGCTTATGCGCTTGGTACTATGAATAAATGTAAAAAAAATTGGTTACATATATTTGCTATCTTATTTTGATAAAAATATGCCAAATGATCGAGAATAAAGAGCATGGGTCGCACCCATTTGATGCAATGAACAGGGAAGGGCGGACATGGGCCAAACACATGTCTGCCTAGCCACTCAAACGTACCTGTGGAGTTGCCCTTAGGTGTCAGCTCCAAATTTTGTCTGGTGTCTCTCAAAATAAATTTGTCCGGTACCTCTAAAAATGTCCGTTATAAGTATCTTTAAAAAAATTGAACACTCGCAAATTCAAGAAAAAGACTCGAATTGCACTAAATTTGGACATATTAAAAAAATTAAACTAAAACATAATCTAGGCATCAGGAGAGGGCTCGATGGGTTAGCGTCCTCGTCCTTATACAGCTTGGCTGACGACGTGAGAGGGGCCAGCCCCGTTGTCATTCTCCGTCGGGGAGATGAACTGGGAGGGCTTGGTCTCCCCGTTCTTCGGTTGCTGGTCGATGATGAACTGAGGGGGGGACACCATGCCCTTGTGCCCGCGCGAGCGAGCGCCTCTCCTGGGTGGCTTCGAGCGCCATCCGGTGAGCCTCTGTCGCTCCTATGCGCGCACGCATCTGACTCTGCTGACGACCCCACCCTCCTCCATGTTGCGTTGTCTCTCGCCTCTATATGTGCCTCCTGGCCCCGCCTCTCCAGCTCGGTTGTATCGTGGGACCCGTTGGCAGGCCTCCACCATGTCCATGCAAGCAGCCTCGTGGGCGGAGAAGAAAGCCTCCCTCCGCAATGAGACGGCGAGAAATGATCACGACTGGAACTGGCGGTACGATGGTCCGGAGCTATGGGCGGAAAACAAAGGCGGCGGGAGGCAACGGAAAACCATGGCGTGAGAGAGAAGCGATGTGATGGATTAAATGTCGGCGATGCGTATGTCGCGTCGGGGATATGGGTGCCGGACTGAGCTTGGGTGACTTGTGCATTACAAGTCACCAAGAGACTTGTGCACATCTGGACCCTCCATTATTGATCCAACGGACACGAACAAGCAAAGGCAAAATCCAACCAGGGGCTCCTGTATACAGACTACAGAGGCAGAGCGAGGGGATTTTACGCGGGACAGAGCCAATTTCTCCCGCGCGGAGCGACGGAGGCGAAATTCGATGAGGGAGCGGGAGCGCCACCGCGGAGCTCGGGCTGAGTGGCGCAAGTAGAGGCGGAGCTCTTCGTCATCGCAGCGGCGCCATCCTTGATCGGGATTCTGCCGGTTCCTCTCCCAGCGCGCCGCCGTCGCCGGCGACTTCGACCCTGTTCTCCCCTGCGTCCAGACCGCGATTTCCGCCGGTTCCTCTCCTACTGCGCTGCCGTTGCCGGCGCCTTCGACCCCGTTCTCCCCCGCGTCCAGGCCCTACTGTCGTCGAAGCTGTCCCTGCTCCGCCGCTGGAGAAGCTAGAGAAGATACGACCAAATATTCAGGCTGTTTCAATCAGTCGCTGTAGGTAATTTGTTTTCTTAATTGAAGATGAATCTGTACTGCTGTGCTGTGTAGATTTTGGAATTATACTGAACCTAGCAGTTCACTAAAATATTCAGTACACCAATTTGTGAAACTATACTGAACATGGTGATGTGCGTGTGTAGATACTGAACCTGGTGCTGTGCGTGTGTGCATGCAATATTCAGTACTGAAGCTAGCTAGTGTCTTGATTATATGTGTTCTGTAGTTTTACATATTAGCTAGTGTTGTGTAGCTTTCTCAAGATTTTTGTCACATATGCAAATATTCAGTAAAGTCAACTGATTATATGTGTTCACAATGGCAGGTAAATTGGTGCTGCACAATGACAGAAAGTGGTAATGGGTTGCCTCAACTTGGTATGATATTTCGAAGTAAAGATGAGGCTTGGCTTTTTTGGGTTGCATATGGGGGCCGTGCAGGCTTTGAAGTGAGGAAGAGGTATACCAATGTGAGCAAGTCTGATGGAAAGATGAACACATGCAGATTCGTTTGTGCCAAGGAAGGTTTTCGGAAAAAAGTCCAAAGAGAAACCCCTCGGATCTGTTTCAGACCTGAAACAAGAACAAATTGTGATGCTCATATGACTCTTAAATTTTGTCGCGTGACTGAAAATTTTGAAGTCACCGAGTTAGTTCTTGAACACAACCACCTCCTTCACTTGCCACAAACCCGCCACCTCATGGTGTCCCAAAGGAAAATTTCAGAATTTCAAGCTTTTGAAATCGAAGCTGCCGATGACTCCGGAATTATGCCTAAAGCTGCATATGAGCTTGCTACTCGTAAAGTTGGTGGACGACTTAATCTTGGCTACACTTGTCGTGACCATAGAAATCATTTGCAAAGCAAGAGGCAGAGAGAGTTGGCTTTTGGTCAGGCGGGGAGCATGTTAAAATATTTTCATGAAAAAATTGCTGAAAACCCATCATTTCAGGTTGATTTGCAGCTGGATTGTGAGGAGAATATAGCAAATATTTTCTGGGCTGATGCTAAGATGTTGCTAGACTATGCACACTTTGGTGACGTTGTCACGTTTGACACTACATTTGGCACAAACAAGGAATATAGGCCATTTGGTGTTTTTCTTGGACTCAATCAATTTAGGGAGACTACCATTTTTGGTGCTGCATTGTTGTTTGATGAAACATTTGACTCATTTGAATGGCTCTTTGGCACTTTTCTAGCTGCACATAATGGAAGGCAGCCTAGAACTATTTATACTGATCAAGATGCTGCAATGGGAAACGCTGTTGAGGCTGTGTTCAAGGAATCATACCATGGACTATGTACCTTCCACATTATGCAAAATGCTGTCAAACATCTATCTCCAATTAAGGGCGAAGGGAAAGATGATGGTGAAGATAAACATGAGGGAGAACACAAAGATGGAGGTGAAGAGAAAGATGAAGATGAAGAATTAAGTATTCTCAAAGATTTTGGTGCTTGCATGTATGGTTATGAGGACAAGGCAGAATTTGAAGAAGCATTTGATAATTTGAGGTGTAAAATGCATAAGCAAACTTGGTTGGATTATATCTACAAAGTAAAAGAAAAATGGGCTGAATGTTTTATGAGAGATATCTTCAGTTTGGGAGTGAGAAGCACACAACTAAGTGAGAGCTTCAACAATTCATTGAAGAACCACTTGAAATCTGATTTTCATATTATCAGATTTTTGAAGCATTTTGAAAGGACACTCGAAGTAAAAAGAAATAAGGAGTTGGAATCTGAATTTGAAGCAAGGAAAAATATACCAAGAATCAAGATGAGCACCCCTATGTTGGTACAAGCAAGTAAAGTGTACACTCCGGTTATTTTTGAAGCTTTCCAAAGTGAGTATGAAAGATCCATGGCTGCATGCACTAAAGTATTGGATGGAAACAAATATGTTGTTGCTATTGGTAGTTTGCATGGCGATTTATCTTTTGAGGATGAGCGCCTAGTGATAGGTGATCCTCTAAACCAAACAGCAACATGTTCTTGTCAAATGTTTGAAAGGGCAGGAGTATTGTGTGGACATGGACTGAAAGTTCTAGATATGATGAACATAAAGACATTGCCGATGCATTATATCTTGAAGAGATGGACTAGAGAAGCACGTCAAGGAAGTATATTGGACAAGCAAGGAAGAAATGTGGTAGAAAATCCAAAACTGGAAGCTATGCTTCGGTACGAGGAACTATCTCGTAAATTTCATACTATGGCACATAAAGTGGCCTACTCTACAGAATGTTGTTTGTTCTTGGAAAACACACTTGATTCCGTTGGCCCAAAGCTGGAAGATATGCTAAATTCATCTACTAGTGCTATGAACGAACCAAGCAATGAGAAGGAAAATGATGACCCAAACGTGGAGCAAACTGACGACTTGCTTAGAGCTGCGCGACTGAAGAAAAAAGAAGTGCAATCCAAAAATTTGAAGAGAAACAAAACTTGGATTGATAGGTTGCGCAAGGGCAAGCGCAAGGCAACTAAGCCTGCTGTTTCTACCAAAAAAGGATCAAAGGTATGTTCTAATCTGAACATAACACATCCATTTATAAACTAATTCGCTGAACTTTCATTTGACAGAAACAAAAGAAAAAAGATGATCCACAACCTCAAGTAGAAGCAGAAGATGACGGCCACAAGAAAGAAGCTGCTGTAGAAAGGAAACAGTACGATGTCATCGAGAGTTTTACCCAACTCCTGACAGCTCCTCCGACTTGTGATGTTAGTCTTTATGGTGGAAATCTGTTCTAGTGTATGTATGTTGGCTACATGGTACTTAAGGAGCTAACTAGATCTTTTGGATGTATTTTGAGGGTAACTATAGTTTGATGAGGCCAAATTGTAAAAGTGGTATGGCCTACATGTATTTTGGGAGATAACTTATTGCACCAGAAAGGGAATGATATGCTGCATTGTGCATTATGTGAGCATTTTAAGCTTTGTACCAAATTTTGAACTCAAAAATGAAACTTCCCAGAAAATTTTGAAAAAAATCCAGTAAATGTAATATATGACCTTATGCATTCTGAGAAAGTTTCGTTGAATTTGGATACATCGTTTGTGAGTAAACAACATTTTAATTTTCTCCCCCAAATTTTGAAGTCAAAATTCGAACTGCCCAGAAAATTTTGAAAAAATTCCAGTACATAGAATATATTGTGTTATGCATTCTGGGAAACTTTTGTTTAATTTGGACGAACGGTTTGTGAGTAATCATCATCTTAAGTTTCAGCTGAAAAATGCAAAGTGTAGATGATTTTGCCTTTGCTTGTTCGTGTCCGTTGGATCAATAATGGAGGGTCCAGATGTGCACAAGTCTCTTGGTGACTTGTAATGCACAAGTCACCCAAGCTCAGTCCATGGGTGCCGGTGTATAGATGGCAAACTGCATTGTTGCATGCATTGCATTTCCTCGTCGTCCGCGAAGCACTACCCATGCATCTCGTTTCTACACATTGCTCCGTACGTGCCTGGAAAAAGAATCCATACGTACGGGCAGATCAGATGCCAACTCGGTGCATCGTTAATCGGTCTCCAAGTTGCGCGCGAACTTTGTGGTCTATGCAAACGGGGAAAGCGTCGACGTTAGCAAACTCCCACGGGAACAGACAAGCAGCGCAGCCCTCCCACCCAAGAGGAGGATTTTAAAACTGGCTGGCCGAAAAGACTGGTGGACATACGACATGCAAGAGGAGGCCGTACGTCCAAACCTCGAGACGCGCTATTCACGAGTCAGTCGTAGTAGTATGATTGGCATATTCACGAGGAGGATACGGCCGGGGCGGGTTGGATCAGCTCGAGTGTGTCCCGGCGCAGAGGATCCCCCGATCCGTGATGGAGGAAATGCTTGGTTGGCCGGAGCAGTAGCATGCCGCCTCAGTCACTGTGGCAGGCGTGCTTCCCGTTTCGGGATCGGGAATGCATTATCGTGAGAAAGTCCCATTTGTACACGAGCTTCGTTTGGTCCGCCACGTACGGCCACAGTCCTACTTTGGTCGTTTCGGCTCGTGCGGTTGTCCAAATTCCATTCACAGCGGTTCATGTGTATGCAAAGAGAAGAAAGCCTTCAGCTAAGCTTGGCACATATATAGGACACGGCCAGCGCAGCCTCCCAGCAACAGTATCGTCTTAACAAGATTCGTGCGCGTCCAAACCTCGAGACCAGCAGCAACATCGATCGGGGTTCAACCTTGGAAACCACTAGGCGTCCCGGGATCTTTCCTGGGATCCCCGGGTCGCCAGCCGTTGGATCGGGAGCCGTCAGATCCGCGCTACCCCACCAACCCTGCTTTTGCTGCCGCCGCAGCAAATAATCCCCGCTTTTGCTCCCTATGTACCAAAAAACGGTTCGCCCAGAAAACAGAAAAAGAAAAGACCGATTTCGCCGGAGACCTCACCGGACTCGCCGGACCTCACCGGAGACCTCGCCGGAGATCCCGTAGCAGAAAAAATATGCTATTGTAGCAAAATCGATTTCACCGGAGACATCGACGAAGACCTCGCTGGAGACATCGTAGCAAATGTTTTGTTCTATTGTAGCAAGACCACAAAACAATAATAGCAAAAAAAAAAAATATTGCAGTATCGTAGCAAAAATCTTCCGGCGAGGTTCTCCGATAAGACTTATGATGCAAAACAGCAGGACAAATTGTAGCATAAAAATTCTTCTTGTAATGCAAAAACATTATGCTATTTTAGCAAAACTATAAAACTATTGAAGCAAAAAAAATGTCTGAGAGCACCGCCCTGCCGCCATGGCAGCACCGCCACCCCAAGCTGGCAGCATGGCTGACCGTCGTCGGTAGCACCACCTTCCGACGCAGGTAGCATCCCCAATCGCCGCCGTCCAGCCTCAGCTCCAGCTCCGGCACTGCCACGAGGAACCCTGCGGAGGTGGGCTTTGGGAGAGCGGCGCTCCTCCTCCATGGCGTCCGTGCAACGCTCTCGCTCCTCCCATGGGGACCAGGAGAGGGCTCGCCGAGGAGGAGAAATTGGAGAGTACGGTGACCAAGCGCGCTTGCGGAGGAGGAGCTCGGGACGGTCGGCGGCGGCAATCGTGGAGAAGCAGGAGAGGCGGCGACGCGCTGGACGCGGGGACAGTGCAGTCGCGCGCCGGCAGAGGAGCAGCACGGGGACGGAGCGCGCCGGCGGAGGAGAAGCACGGGGACGGGCTCGCGCCGGCGGAGGAGCAATCCGGCGGCGCTCCGTCAACAATGGCAGCGGGGGAAGGCGGTGCGGCGCGGCGCTTCGGCAAGGTCGTGCGGTTCCTATCGTGAGGTAGAGAACGAAGGAGGTGGAGTAGATGATAAGGTTGACGTGGGCCCGGGGGACGCGTGGCGCACGCGGAAGGAGGAGGATGGGAGCGTCTCGATCCCCCGGTGGAACGGTACCCTTTTCCTTCAACCTTGTTGTTTTTACGTCTCCCTCACGCTGTCACGCACACACACATGCATACGATACGAGGCCACCGTCGCCAGGGGCGAATCTAGAAAAAAATGGCGATGGGGTCGGCTACTACAGAACTATGAACGTTAAACTTATTTAATGGAGTATTATACAATGTCATCCCAACCATAATGCAGCGCTAAAATACAATATAGGCGAGGAAAATGTACAATGATAGAATATTTGTTACATTAGTGATAAACTAAGGGACATATCATTTAGATTTTTTTATAAAGGGAAATATATTAATATCAAGAGGATATTAAACTATAGCAAACCTCAGCAACAACTCTCTGACGTCCAAGCGATCCCGGGGGCAGTTTTTTTTTCCGCTACTAGAGTAGAGGAAATATCACATACCATTAGATGACACTTTAAATCGACTTCTTTCCAAATATTAATGAGAAACTAAAGATGTGACTTCCATAAATTTATTCCAAGGCCTCATTTGTAGAATCCTGAAGTATGTGTGACGATAATAAACACGTGTTATACTGACAAAAAATGCAAGCAATAAAGAATTAAATACGAGAGAACTATATATAATAGAAACATGTGGTGGGAGTGGACTCACTCACATTTTACAATTTCCCTCCTCAATTTTCTACTTTCTTAATCAATAACGTCATCTTTTGTAATAGTTTAAAATATATGTTTATTCACAAAGCAGATGAGACAATCACTCGTCAATTTCTCCCCCATTTGATTTGTGAATTGGCTATTACCTGAACTTTGGTTTCAATCTGCTGTGGACGCTGTCGTCTTAGATTTGTTTCCGTCTTGCCGCCTTATTCCAGCATCCAGCTATCGCCTTCGGACGGCGCAGCGCCAGATCGACTGATCGTGGAGTCTCTGGACTGGTGCGGCCGGCCGCCGCTCGTTCCGAGGAGAGAGTCTGAGACGCCGCCGAGAGAGAAGAAACGAAGGAAATATTGACGCAGTCTAACGATCAGCGGTTGCTCACGTACAGCAATACAGGCTCTGGCCCATGTATGTGCGGCGATCAGGCGAACGACTTGATCAGACACAGCCTTAGCGTGGGCCATTATGTCTAATTGATGGCCTATTTCTCATTTCCTTAAGCCCACAAAGCGTGTCTCTTTTACAGCTGGGCTTAGATGGGGTCAGATTGGTTTAGCGGATGGGGTCAGATAAGAAATTTGTACGGGACTTCTTCATGGTTACGAGAATTGCATTGGTGTCAGCTGAACCCAGCGCCTATACGGCAGATTCGCCCCTGACCGTCGCAGTTTCAAATCGCAATGCACTGCACGTACGTGAGCCGACGTCGATCGGGCCGGGATCTCCCAGTTCCAGTACGTACGTACGCATGCCCGGCCGGGCTCGACCCACTCGCAAACCGCCCGCTGAATCCATGCCGCATCATGGCTCCACTGTCATTTCGTCACGCCAATGCGATGATTTTTTTTTTAAATATATTTTTTCACTAGCTAATATTGCACGAAATTAATCATTTCCAAAACTATTGTGCCATAAGCCTCGTCGAAATCGAAATCACTGATTCGGCTTTGACGACAGCGACATGTGTGCCTTCACCAGTTGGGTTCGTGCGTTACAGGACCTATATATCAGCTTTGGCTGAAAAGGAAACCTCCTCATCCTTTGCACCCACACACTCCACAAGGTAACCAAAAATGATCCAGAAAACCAAGAACAAATATTCGAGATAAAATATACATGAAAAATATGCAGGCTCCAATTCCGTAATAATCCTTTTCGAGTAATTTTTGTACCAAAGTTCAAACCATTTCTCGGTCGACAGTTTAAAATAACCTTTCACGAGTTGATCGATCTTACCGTTTCCCACAACTTATGTGTCATAGGACCATTTGTTTTGGCCCAAGAGGAAATGAACCTTTTTTTTTTGTCACGACGGGTCATGCAGACAACCTTTCGGGTCTGGTCTACGACGAAAGGCTGATTTTGGTTTGGCCTAAACCGACATCACAATATTTTTGAAAATAAATTTTTTCGCGAAACTTCTGTAAATAATAATAATATTTTTAAACATATCCCAATGCAACATCTTAGCATCCGTAGGAGATCCCGTAAAATGGCCTGAATAAAAAAAAACTGATATTTACGATTTTGGTCGAATATATTGTCCCCAGCATATCCCGCAAATGAGGTCGAACTGAATTGTTTCTCCAGGAATCATTGTTGTTTCTAGATCATCCATAATTAATTAAGAAATGTCATCACTGAATTCTTATCCTTTTATAAAAAATAAAATTAGATTTATGGGGTATCATGATTGTCCTCGAATGCTCTCTCCTTTCCCTCCTCGGAGCCCTGGTTTCGACTCGTGCACTGTGCAGTGCAGGCGCACATGTCCAAATCCGACCGGCAGCAACACAGGACGTCGGCCAGCGCAGCCTCCCGCTCCCGGGAACAGGATCTAAACTGGCTGTCCATTGTCGATCCAAGCAAAGATTCGTGCCCATCAGCTCAGGACCGTCCAAACCTCGAGACCACCAGCAACATCGATCGGGGCCAGCACTGTAATTACACTGTTTGCAACCTTCCCCCTTGTTTTTAGTCCTCCAGCTCCCACACATGCTATTGCTGATACTCCACCCAACAACCAAGACACGGTCGCAGCATCGATGACAGCAGTACTCCACCGAACCAATATTCAGAAATCAGATCGATGTTGGATTAGGCGGCGCGGCCACGGCAAACAACACATCAATCGACCGCCGGGCAGATCACGACCGGCCGGGAGGATAGAGTTACTCCGGTGGCCCAGGCCGCGTGCCCGCGTACGATTCTTCGCGTCTCAACACCTAGGATAGGATCGATCAGGCGTGCACTTGATGCACACTGACAGTTAAATGGAATTAGGCGTCAGAAACTGCAATTTCCTTGTTGCATTTGCACACTCGATGTGCCTGCTCTGAATTTAGATCTACAGTATATTACAGTAGTTCTAATAAAGTTGAATCATATGCGTTGGATCGATCCTGCATCCCGGCCGGCTCCAGAGGCATTCCGTCACACCAATGCAATGCAATGCAGCAAGTACGGCAACATCGTCGAGGTAGCTAGTCTCCACAGTTTTGAGGAAACAGAGGGCGTTGGAGATATGTATGGATGCTGGTAGCAGAGGTTCACACATTCTATGAGTGACACCACAGATGGATGACCTTCCAGACCAGAGCAGCCCTTTCATGTTCTCACCGTCCATGGAGCTCGTCCGTCACACCAATGCAATGCATCAATCTCGTGAACTCCACTCTCCACAGCTTCGAGCAAGCAGACGGTGCTGGACGCTCAGGTTCACATGATTCATTCCATGGTTGGCGTTTCACGACTGGCTGGCACGCCATTTGGTTTGGGTCGGCTCACAGTGTTCCTAACCTATCTAGCACACCATGGAGCCTGTTAAGAATCTCAAGGTTTTCAGTGAGCGGGGCTCTTAACTCAAGCGTTCCTTCTTGAAACAAAGAAAAAGGCCATGACGGAAGCTCTAGTTGATCTCATTTGTCACATAACACCGCGCGCGAGAGTACACCATGACAACGTTTTGCATAACGAAGCACCAAGAGTTACTAGGGCGGGTTCAGTAGGCTCTAGCGAAACAACCTCGGCCACACTCAAGGTGATAGTGTCATTCACATGCTCAACTATGGTTCAAATAACTAAGCACTAACAGCCTCATGGCCAATCCCAAGTTCCCAACACCCTTCACGACAAAGAGATTGGACAAAAATTCTGCAAAATCGTATAGTAACATAATTCAGAGCATGTATTTTCAGACTTAGCTGAATAGTGGTACAGTTGATTAAAAAGTCAAATAATGCGTTGTTCAAGCTAAAACCGTGCATTCATGTCAGCACAAAAACCATCACTTAAATATGCTTCTTTCAACGGAATGTGAGCAAGATGTTGGTTGCAGTTATGAAGCGATGTGGGTAACCTTTTTGTTTTGTTTTTACTCCTCCAGCTCCCACACATGCATACCATACCAAGAGAACCAAGGTACTCGATCTACCGGTAGAACCAAGGTGTGGTTCCACCAATCAAATCCACCGACGCCCGACGGAGCCCTACGAATCGCAATGCACTGCTGCACGTGAGCCGGCGTCGGTTGGGATCTCCGTTGCAGTACGTACGTGTCTGCACGCACGCATCGCCGGCCGGACTCGATATCGATCCTGCATCCCGGCTCCAGTGCCATTTCGTCACAACAATGCAATGCAACGCAACTCTACATATCTCCATCCAAACCATTCCTCGTTCCTAGTTTGAAATCACAGATTCAAACCCATATATATGTCTCACGGAAGATTCCATCGTTCCTTTAGCTAGTCTGCCAAACTCCAGGTTGCACAAATTAGTAAACCACGCACGCATCCAACCATGCATGGTACTATCAGGGGAAAAAAACAACAAGCACAGCCTGGAGTTGGTCGGCGGTGGCGGAGTTTGTCTTCCCATGTGGGGAGGCTGAAACGATGAACCATTTGTTGTTTGGTTGCCCTTTGGCGCATTTTGGCTGGTGGGTGATTAGGGAAGTTTTAGGGTGGAGAAAACCTCCAGGGAGTGTTACGAATTTTGTTAATGAGGTGCTGGGTGTTTCGGGTTCATAAAAGAATCTGCTGGATTGGGTTATCTTTGGGGCTTTTGGTTGGGCGGTGTGGACTTCTCGCAATGACTTTATTTTCGAAGGAAGAATTTTATCCTCCCCCTTGCAGGTTATTCATAAGATGATTTACTTCATGTCGCAGTGGCTCTTGCTAGCACCGGAGAAGCTCAAGGATGAAGCTAGGACGAGGCGAGACAAGATGCGGGACAAGGCTCGTGAACTCTAGCTCATTTGTCGGCGGCAAGGAGTAGGCTGATTAGTCGTTTCGCTTTCGTTTCCCTGGGCTGTTTTGCTAAGCGTTGTAATATAAATAATTTTGGTGCTGGGAGTTTGTTTTTCCTGTGGTTAAGCTTCTAAATGTAGGTGGTGGTTGCTCTGTAGTGAGCGGTTTTAGTGAGGGGGCCTGTCTTCTGTTGGTGGTGGAGTTGTGCTTTAAAACTGTAACGCTGGGTGTAAAATCCCCAGTTGGTTCCTGTTCGAGCTTTTTTAATAAAAGCTGGGGCGTGATGCCTCCTTTCTAAAAAAATATTTGTCTAGCATGATGCACGTTATTTACTAACTTTTATGTGTTGAAACTTTCAGGACGATATGATAGCAGAAAATGGTGATGATCATGATTGAGATCAGAGTATCCTGGCTGATGGGGACATCAATGAAGGTAATGTGTTGTTGTTGTTTGTTCTGTTGTTCACTTATCTTCCCTCTGACCTTTTTTAACTTCATTTGTAGTGGCTGAAATGCTTGGGAATATCGAGATTGGTGAACAGAAGCAAAGAAACAAAGCTTACAAGGCTGCACAGAAGAAGAAAGGAGCATACGAGGACAAGTAAGCACATTACTTGTGATGTGTCTTGGAGTGATTTTTCTCTTTCTAACTATTTTCTTGAACCTGTCGGTAGGTTCTCGGCTGAAGCTATAAAGCAAAAGGAAAGGCTCAGAGCTGAGCTTGCAGAACGCAACAAACTAATTGAATATGCTTTAGTGAAGTTTCCAATTATTATAAAAGGCTGCATATTACTTGAGGTATGTTTATTTACATTCTCGCATGAATTGCCTTTTTAATATAGTTGGCTTATTGGTTTTCATGTTACAGGAGAAGAATGAGAACCAAAAGAGAGCTATAGAGGACCTACAGACGTTCGGGATATCGCACAAGTTGAGAGTTTGGGAAAATGTTATATATTTTTCTAGAACGACCTTTCTTTCGTTCGTCGATTATCACTAATTTATATTAAACATTTTTACCTATTTAGTCACTAAATCATAACTAGTTTGATGCAAATATTTAAATACAATTTCTAAACAAAAAAATTCTAATGTAACTAACAGAATTAAAAATCACAACGTCTTAATAACAAAAATTCATCAGGCCCAATTACACAAATAAATCACAACTCTTTTGAAGTGAATGAGTTTTTTGTTTAATTTTTTTCATTTGAAACCTACGAAATTTAATAGAATCATAAAAATATTATGAAATCACGTTAACCTATGGGTTAATCCTGCCCCTTTGAGGTAATATAGTGTGTTTGTGTCTATTTTAATAGCTTTAGAATCATAGTTGTTTCTAGATCATACATAATTAACAAATATCATCACCGAATTCTTACTTTTTTATAAAATAAACTTAGATTTGTGCGGTATCTGGATTGTCCTCGAATCCTCTATCCTTTCCCTCCCTTCTTTCAGTCTTCACATGTTCAGCTAGCATGTGTGCTCTGTCCAAAGTAAAAATAAACTTAGATTTGTGCGGTATCTGGATTGTCCTCGAATCCTCTATCCTTTCCCCCTTCTTTTAGTGTATACATGTTCAGCTAGCAGGTGTTCTCCGTCCAAAGTCACACAAAATGGGTATTTAGAACATCTAAAAAAACTCACCGATTTGAGCACCTCAACCATGAAGAAAGGGCTTGGTTTGAACACCTTGACCTTGAAAAATGGGCTTGCTAACTCTGTATCGATCGAGATGTTTGATCATCTCATTTGTGTGTTCTGCATGAACTACATATGGGACACGTGGGTTGGGGGGGGGGGGGGGGGGGGACTCATGCGATTATTTTGGATACACGGGTGTATGTCGGTATGGCATGATATTCTTTGGGTACTACGAAAAAATGTTAAATTTATTGCTCACGTATAGTTTCTATCTTATTTTGATAAAAGTATGCCAAATGATCGAAAATGAAGAAAAACCATATAGGCAGACCAAATGGGTCGGCCGCATTGGGTGCAACGGCCAGAAAAAAGGGTGGAATTGGGCCGAACGCCTGTCCGGCTGGCCACTGAAACGTAAAAAAAGAACACATTTGGTGTCTGTTTTGAGCAGCCTGTGGAGTTTCCCTTACCGAGTCGCTCCAAATTTTGTTTGGTACCCTCAAAATAAATTTGTCAGGTACCCTCGGAAATGTCGATTGTGAGTATCTTTAACAAAAATTAACACTCGAAAATTTAAGCAAAAGACTCAAACTTCATAAATATTCAGACATGTTTCAACGAAACTTAAACAAAAACATAATCAGGCATCAAGAGAGGGCTCGCTGGATCAGCCTCCTTGTCCTTGATCGCTGGGCTGACGACGTGAGAGGGGGGTCGACACCATCGTCATGTGCGGATGTGCCCGTGCGAGGGAGCGCCTCTCATGGGTAGTTTCGAGCTCCAGGATCAGGTACTATAGCGTGTTTGTGTCTGTTTTAATAGCTTCAGAATCATAGTTGTTTCTAGACCATACATAATTAATAAATATCATCGCTGAATTCTTACCTTTTTATTAAAAAATATATTTGTGTGGTATCTGGATTGTCCTCGAGTCGTCTCACCTTTCCCTCCCTTCTTGCAGTGTACACATGTTCGGCTAGCATGTGTGCTGCGTCCAAAGTCACATAAAAACGAGCATTCAGAGCATCTACACACAAAAAAAATGCTCTATCGAAGTTTGTAGCACTGATTTGAGCACCTTGATCAGCTCGACCCTGAAAAAAGGCTTGGTTTTATCACGTGGACCCGAAAAAGGGCTTGTTTAAAAAGAAGCAACAATTTTATATTGATCGAAATGTTTGATCATCTCATTTATGTGTTTTTTACATGACGTACACCCATGGCTTATGCGCTTGGTACTATGAATAAATGTAAAATTTATTGGTTACATATATTTGCTATCTTATTTTGATAAAAATATGCCAAATGATCGAGAATAAAGAGCATGGGTTGCCCCCATTTGGTGCAATGAACAGGGAAGGGCGGACATGGGCCAAACACATGTCCGCCTAGCCACTCAAACGTACCTGTGGAGTTGCCCTTAGGTGTCAGCTCCAAATTTTGTCTGGTGTCTCTCAAAATAAATTTGTCCGGTACCTCTAAAAATGTCCGTTATAAGTATCTTTAAAAAAATTGAACACTCGCAAATTCAAGAAAAGACTCGAATTGCACTAAATTTGGACATATTAAAAAAATTAAACTAAAACATAATCTAGGCATCAGGAGAGGGCTCGCTGGGTTACCGTCCTCGTCCTTATACCGCTTGGCTGACGATGTGAGAGGGGCCAGCCCCGTTGTCATTCTCCGCCGGGGAGATGAACTGAGAGGGCTTGGTCTCCCCGTTCTTCGGTTGCTGGTCGATGATGAACTGAGGGGGAACACCATGCCCTTGTGGCCGCCCGAGCGAGCGCCTCTCCTGGGTGGCTTCGAGCGCCATCCGGTGAGCCATCCGGTGAGCGCCATCTTGTGACTAAGATGAATTTAGTCAAATTCATCGCGCTCGGTCGACAGTTTGAAAAAACTATCAGAGTAGATCGATCTCACCGTTTACCACAACTTAAGTGTGTCATAGGACCATTCATTTTGACCCAAGAGGAAATGAACTTTATTTGGTCATGACGGGCCATGGAGACAACGTTTCGCCCTGGTGTATGACGAAAGGCTGATTTTGGTTTGGTCCTAAACCAAGTGCATTTCGGTTTGGCCTTAACCGACAGCACAATATTTTGAAAATAAATCTTTTCACGAAATTTCTATAAATAATAGTAATATTTTTTTTAAAGAAATCCCAATGCAACATCTTAGCATCGGTAGGAGATCCCACAAAATGGACCAAATTAAAAAACAACTGATATTTACGATTTTGGTCGAATATTGTCCCAAGCAGATCCCAAAAATGAGGTCGAACTGATTTTTTCTCGAGAAACTGAAAACAATCCCAAGGGGCCAAATATTGTTATTAGACAATGCTGTTAGGAGTTGAACCTACCGAACTACCATTATCATAAGTAATCTGATGGGGAAGATGGCTAACTAAACAATGCTGTTAGAAGAAACTCAAACTAACCTTCGTCATCAAAGGCAAAAACGTGCAATGTCACAATTTCATCCACCTGAATCACAAGGGAGGCGTGAAAGATCTTGATACGGGAGATATTGTCCACGAAAACAATGCACCTTATCCTGATCCCAGTTATACTATCCGTGGTGTAAACAGTGTTTGCCTACGGCCAGTTTAAGGGGCGATCGATACCAACCGAGCGCTAGTGGAGCAGTTGGTACTTGCATTATACTCTGGCGTGAGCGATATAATTGTAGGATGATCCACTGACCCGTGAAAATAAAAATTGCACAGACTGGTCTCCACGTGGCTGAACTAGCGAAGAAGTGTAACTAACAATACAATTTCTAATGTAACTAACAACATTAAAAATGATAACGGTTTTCCTAACAAAGAATCTAGAAGAACACATTTACACAAATAAAAACACAACTCCTTTAAAGTAGATGAGTTTTCGTCTCAAAATTTTCATTTGAAATCTATTGAAGTTTAATGAAATCATAAAAGTATGATGGAATCACATTAAGCTATGGGTTGATCCTGCCTCTTTCAGGTACTATAGCGTGTGTTGTGAAATCATAGTTGTTTCTGTATCATACATAATTAATAAATATCATCACTGAATTCTTATCTTTTTACATAAAATAAAAAATAGATTTATGGGGTATCTGGATTGTCCTCGAATGTTCTCTCCTTTGCCTACCCTTTCCTTCCTCGGAGCCGTGGTGCAGGGGAGGATCAGCTGGAGACTGGAGTGTGTAGGTCGTGATGGAGAAAATGCTTGTCCCGGTGGCAGGCGTGCGCGCATCCCGTTTGGGTATCGGGATTCACTATCACGTTCCCGTTTACGGGAGCATGTTGCAGGATAATCACCTTTTTTTTCCTCTCCCTCCCGGGCCGCTCCCCCTCGAGCGGCTCCGGAGGCTCCACCTAACCCTAGCCCACAGCCGCCGCGCCGAGCTCTCCCGGCCGCTGCCGTCGCCGTCGCCGGCGGCGGTAGCGGCACCCCGTCCGGCAAAGACGGAGGGGAGTGGGGGGGGGGGGGGGGGCACACCGTTGTGGAGTCGTGCGAGCGGGGCAACGGCGACATCACGGCTGCGCTTGGAGGTCTGCGCCTGGCGACGGTGCTCGGTGACGCGACGAGGAGGGCGCGGTGAGGCCCCTGTGCGGAGGAGCGCCGGCGACGTGCAGTGGCGGCGCGGGCCGGGTCTGGGCCCGATCTAGGCCCAGAGGGCCGCGGCCGTCGTGTGGCTAGCTCCTGGCACGCCTCCGTGCTGCGGGACAGGGCGATGGCGAGGCGGAGGTGGAACCAGCCGGCCACGCCGGCTGTGGAGGTGGTGCAGCGGCAGTTCTGGGTTCGGGTGGCGGCAGCGCACGGGCGGGCCTGATCTGGGTCCCTCGGGTCGTTCCGGATGCGAGGATGGCGGGGCAGTGGTGTGGTGTTTGTGGCGGCCCTGGCCGTCAATGACTCGATGCGGCCTTTACCTAGCTCGGTGCGGCTCTGCTGCAACCTCTTGCCGAAGCCTGCGTTGCTGCGGCCTGCGGGAGATGAATGGCACCATTGTGACAGTGTGTGGCGCCAGACTCCACCCCCTTGGCAGCCGCGCGGTGGTGTGCGTGGAGCACGCAGGCGTGTGCTGCTGGTCCGCTGCCTGGAACCATGGTGGTTTTGGGCTTCGGGCAACGCTTCTCCGCCTCCGTCGGCATGGTGCTCGGCGGGGTGCGGTCGTTGGCGCTGCGTCCGGCGGCCCTTGCGGTTTTGGTTTATGCGCTTTTGTTCTGGCCGCTGGTGGTCTCCGTGAGGTGCGGCTGACTGCTGCGGTGGCTGGTGGTGATTAACTGCCTCTTTTGTAGGGATTGCTTAAACAACGGGGTGAGAACCCTGCATCGACCTCGTCGTTGCCGGCGGCAGCGGTGTCTTCGACACCATTGAAAGGACAATGATGTCGCCTAGAGGGGGGGTGAATAAGCGATTAAAACATTTTCGGTTTAGGCTTGCTAATTGTGGAATAAACTAGGTGTTTAAATTAACAAGCCAACAACCTAAATAAACTAGGCTCACCTATGTGCACCAACAACTTATGCTAAGCAAGACAAGCAACAAGGTGATAGCAATATAGAATACTTCAAGCACGAAGGCTATCACAATGTAAAGTGCATAAGTAAAAAGCTTGGGTATAGAAATAACCGAAGCACGCGGAGACGAGGATGTATTCCCGAGTTCCTCTTTGAAAGGGAGTACGTCTCGTTGGAGAGGTGTGAGGCACCACAAAGGTCGATCTCAACGCCACAAAGGCTCACCCTATTCTCCGATGAACCGCACCACAAAGGTTTGGTTCACCTTCCACTATCGGTATTCTTTCGAGGCGGAATCCGGAGCCTTTCAACAACAATCCGGGGCACAACCCACAATGGGTTGGGGGCTCCCGAACGACTTTCAACAACAATCCGAGGCACAACCCACAAAGGGCTTGGGGGCTCCCGAACGGCTTCAAGTGACCACACAAGGGTCCAACCACCACAAAGGCGTCTAGGGCCCGAAGACCCAAGAGTAACAAGTTCACAAGATTTCAACTTCCACGAATCCTCATGGAGAGCACACCGATGCACCAAATGCAAAAGGCAAGAGCACAAGTGCTCAAGTCCTCCACTCTCAAATTCCAACAAAACAACAAATGCTTATGGGGGAATAAGAGAGGAAGAACAAAGAGGAGAACCACTCAAGAACTCCAAGAACTAGATCCACTAGGTTCCCCTCACTTAGAGGAGATATTGATTGGTGGAAATGTAGATCTAGGTCTTCTCCTTCAATCCTCCAAAGATCAAAGAGTATGGTTGGAGGGATTGGGAGATATCAAGGAAATGAGCTTGCAACAATGGAAGAGAGAGAAAGCAAAGGTTGCTTGGAAGAGCTAGCTGGCTGGAGGTAGGTGGAGGTGTATTTATACCCCTCCCAGAAAAGAGTCGTTGCAGCCAGATATCACACCGGAGTTTCCGGCCCTAGTGACCGGAAACTCCGGTCCGGGGCGGAAACTCCGGCCCCCACCAGGGGGTGAACCATTTCCAGACGAGAAAAGCACAGGCAGAAACTCCGGCCCCTGGGACCGGAAACTCCGGCCTGGGGCCGGCCCCTTGGGCCGGAAACTCCGGCCCCCACCAGGGGCTGAACAAGAAAAACACTCTCGAGGAAAACCAAGGACCGGAGACACCGGTCCAGAAGACCGGAGACTCCGGCCTGAAAGCAGTGAAAATGTAAAACCTGAAATGCAATAACTTTCTCGTATGAACTCCAAAACAGGTGAATCCAATTGCGTTGGAAAGGTAACGACGAGTGTTATCACACAAAAACTTAAGGGTCACAAATATAGAGGGGATACCACACATGGGAAGGTGTGGACCCTAACTCGAAGGTGGACCGGTAATATTTCCAACACGAAAACGCAACAAGTTTTCCAAATGAAATCTGTTTTCGAAGAACTTGGGCTTGTCATGAAGATCACGACAAGCACCAAAACCCAACAAGGAGAAAAGCCAAATAAGAACCAAGAAAGATGATATGCTAAATATGCAAAGGTTTGAGCTCTCCACAAAGATGCGATCAAGTTACTCACTTGAGAGCCCCTCTTGATAGTACGCCGTCTATCCTAAAACCCGGTCTCCCACTAACAACATGAGACCGGTAAAATAGAAAACCTATCAAGATCATACCTTTGCCTTGCGCATTCCACTTGAGCTTGATGATGACGATCTTGACTCTCTCAAGTTGGAACACCTTTCTTGATTGTGCTTGCTAGCACATGCTTGATGAAGACTTCTCCAAATGCTCCCCCATACTCCATTATGGGAAAGCCTCGCTAAGCTCCGTCTTCATGTCTCCTTTGCACTTCATCTTCTACACATGACCATTCTTCATATAAACCCTTAAATAGAGCATTGGTCATCATGCCATCTTCAAGAGTCCAACACATGAACTCCAATGGACAAGATCTATAAGAATATCTCAATGTAAACATTAGTACATAAGGAGTGTCATTAATTACCAAAACCACACATGGGGGCAACCATGCACTTTCAATCTCCCCCATTTTGTTAATTGATGACAATCCCTTTTACGAGGGTTTATATAATGAATTAAGCAACCATGCACCACAAAGAGCAAGGATGCAAGAGAAGAAAGGCAAATGCTTAAGAACGAAACTAAAGCATAAAACCAAAATTCCTTAAACCCTCTAAACTTCTCCCCCATTGGCATCGATTGCCGAAATGGGAGAAAAAATTTAGAAGGCCAATATAGTAAGAGCTCCCCCATAATGTGTGCATTTCTCATAATATGAGTGAAATCAAATGCACATATCGAATAACGAATAGTTGGGAAGGAGATCAAACTATATTGAGGATCCAAAGATTGCAAATGAATATCAAATAGAAAGATACTTCAACGAAAGAAGCAAGCAATCAAAAAGATCCAAACAATGTTCTAAATATCAAGAGGGAACTCCCCAAGGTATGTGCACAAATAGGATTTGTATTTCAATATAGTGTGCACAACATGGAATCCTCACTCCCTCTTAGATAAATTCGAACACAAGCACATGCAAGAGAATATAGATGAGAAGTGAGGCAAAACAACTTGCAACAAATACAATCGTTTTGCAACATGAACAAGGAGCGGCAACTAAAAGGATGGGTGTGAGTTAAAAAGACATTTTAGGAGACTAATACAAGGATGAGCCAAAGCATCAACATAGTCTTTCAAGCGGAGTTGCACATAGTGCATATCATGTCTTTCCCATACCCACACACCATAGGAGATATAGCAAATAGCTCCACAAGCTTATTAAAATGCGAAAGCATAACACATAAACAACAAAGCTTGTGCCTTTAATTAGAGACCACCAAAGATACAAAAGCAAAGGGGTGGTCACTACAAAAAACAAAAAATGATGTAACTGTTCTCATGTGTATAAGTTTCTAAGTAGACACCAATCACGAAGATATAAGTCCACAAATAAACATGCACACACAAAATAGGTACAAAGCTAGAGAACATGATATCCAAGGGAAGCCATAAGTACACCATTAAAATTTTCATTAAAAGCATAGCACAAAGCTCAATTTTATCTTAAAGGGATATAGATGAACTTCCAACACATACTCATCATAGCATCAAAACTATCCACAAGGGATAAAGTGATAAAAAGGATGCTCCGAGAAAGATAGCAAGTATCGCAAAAGGCAAATGATTTTGAAAACCATCAATATTGCATATGTGAGACATATAGTAGAAAGTGCGAGATTAACATATATGGGATCGATGAATCATGGAAATGAATATATAGTCCCCTTATATGTAATCATCCCGGCTTACTCACATTTGTAATAAAGACGTTTTGCAAGAATCAAAAGAATTGCAACCAAAGAGATTCATGCCATGAAACAACCTACACAAGGTTGAGAGCTAGAAAAGTATGCATGAGGTAGATACTTGTTACCGAGATAGCATTGGTGATGTAGAAGATAGGAGCTCATGATCATCCAAGCTTGGCTCCAATAAGCACATGGTGATAACACCTTCCTTGTAGATGAGACAAGCTTCCAATGCATCTCCAAATGTACCTAAAACAAATTCAAGTACAAAATGGTTCCCAAACTCATTGGGTCCAAAGTAGTTAGAGCAACTACAATACATAGGACAAACTCCACATAACTATGTGCATATAGATATGAAATTGAATTTCATGCACATCTTAGTCATTTAGGATTTGGTGAAGTTTATCCTATATATTGGATCAACGAAAGTAAGCATGCCATAAGATATACATATAATAAATATGCATGCACATGACTTTCAAGAACCAAACGAGATATAATTTAGACGAAACACCAAGTAAACCAACAAAAGCACACACAAGTGTGACAAGAAACACAAAGTGTCCAAATTATATCAAATACCCAAATCAACACAAGAGTGAAGATACCACTTTGAAAAAATACCAATGAAATCAAGATACCAAATGAAGAACATATCAATTGAAAAAAAATACCAATTGAAGAAAATACCATCAAGGAATAAACCAAACCCTCTACACTTTTCATGATGGCACAAGTACCAAGACGAAAAATGTTTGTCTTCCAAGGAGACACGTCATCGGGATCAAATATCAAATGAAGAGAACTAATGTTCAAAAACCTATAGGATTGCTCCCCCAAGATGTGTGCATTAATTAAGATTTTGCATTTGAATACAAAATGCACACAAATGAGATCATCACTTTCCACACACACACACACACACACACACACACACATATATATATATATATATATATATATATATATATATATATCAGATGGGGCACCTAGGAGCATGGGCACCAGGATGGAATACGAACAGTTTTAGGTATGTAGACATATACATATACCTTGTGTATGTATACCTTAGGTATGTAGGAGGTACATATGATTTGGGTATGCACATTATGGGGTATGCATACCTAATAATGTGCACATACCTAAGTTATTTATATATATACCTGATCTGTACGCGTACAATTGAACACACATACCCGAGGTATATATAACATGTAGATACCTCGAATACACATACCCAAGGACATGTGTACCTCCTATATACCCAACATGTGCATACCCGAGTTATATGTGTCATCTACATACCCAAAATGTACTGTATTCTATCCTGGTGCCCGGGCACCAGGGAGCATCTGTTAATTTACCTATATATATACCAATTCAAACACTAGTCAAGTTCAAGAAAGGCAAGAAATTGCAATACCAATTAAAGAACGGTGTTTTACTCAAAGTAGGATAGCTTCCCAAAGAATAGTGCATTATCAAGAAGTATGACTTTTGAATGTCAATGCACAAGAATTGGTTCATTGCTTTTCCCAACTCAAGAAAGCACAAAACAAATTTCAAGTAGAGCAATAAAGGATCCAAAAGATACAGGAAGACAAATGAGAGTTAGATCAAAACAAATCCTTGGCAATCAAATAAGGCAATTCAAAGCAAGAGCCAAAGTGAATATGATCAATATATTTACCACAAATATGATTATCACTTGTCAAGACAAGTAATGTATGGAGATATTTCTCGGTGGTGGATTGCAAAGATATATTCAAGATCATATTCACAAAACATAAGCATATGGCAAAGGATAGGAATTAAAAGCCATGCTTAGATAGATAGAAATTCTTGATAGCTTCAAAAATCACGCAATAATGCAAAGCAACTCCAAGGAGTAGCTTGAAGCAATTGGTTTCCCAAAGAGATATATGAGAACATATTTAGGGAAAGCCATATCAAGAAATTCCATCACAAACAAGATCCAAATGAAAAGAGACAAGAAGCAAATGATCAAATATGGAACTTGTTTGAGCAACATGCCACAAGGAAAAGGATAATGAGAATATCAATTCTAGGTGGCAATACCTCACATGTTCACATTTTCTAGGCTTGTAATATGCACATAGCTTATTACTCCCCCATAATGTGATAATCCATTTTCTTTAAAGCAAGAGGCAAACAAAACCAACTCGAGAAATTAATGGACATAATAGAATTTGAATTTCTCATGAGCATGACATACCACATAGAGAATAGATAAGATTGATATATCATCACTAAGTGGTATTCCTCATGTACACACATTTTTGGTTTGTGAAGTGCACGAAGCATATCACTCTCCAAAATGGAATGGTCCATTAATCTCTCAAAAGAGAGCCAACAAGGTAATATATCAAATAAAAGCAATAAGGCTCAACACAAGTAAATGGTGTGCAAACCAACATACACATACTTGATTTCTCAAGATAAGTAAGTAGAGAGCACAACACATACAAACACTAGCAAGGTACAAAACCAAACACATGCAAGGGTGCAAGCAACTTTCAATGTATATATGATTTAAATAAAAGTTACCGCAAGGAGGAAACATTGGATATGAGTAGAACAATATAATCCAAATGACTTGGCTTGAGAGAATATAATTGATGAAGATCCCTTAATTCTTCATGATGTAGCCAAGTCTCCAATGCCTCCAACAACACCTATTGATCAAGTTTTAGCTTGTTGGTCCCCAACCAAGTTGGGTCCTAAGAGGTTAGTCACAATAGGCTTGGCAACCCAAATGGTTCTTTTCTTGACACCACTTTGAGTCCCAACATATTTGGCAAACACATTGCCAACCTTATCCTTCCGAAGAGAATAAACATCATCAATATAATGGGGTTGGATAAGGTACCATTTGTGCATGAAGAAGCAAGGTGACCCTTCTCACGGCATAGGTAGCAACATCGACTTCCTCCTCTCTTCTTGGTTGGAATCTGACTTGAGGAGGGTAGTGATTCTTCTTGGGAAGAGGTTGTTCTTCAACTTGAGGAACTTGAGTTTGAACTTGAGGCTTCTTCCCTTGTTGCTTCTCACTAAGAGCTTCTTCTTCAAAGGGCAAGATCTAACATGGTGCCCTTCAACTTTGCACTTGAAGCAAACAATCTTGGCCGAATCTTTAACTTGTTCTTGGCCCTTTTCTTCTTGTTGACTTGGACTTGTTCTTGTTATTGGAGTTGAATCCAAGTCCACTCTTGTCATTGGGGCGTCTTTGAACACTCAACATATTGTCAAGTGTGGACTTCCCAACATGACGCTTTTCCAAGTCTTTCTTCAAAGAAGTGACTTGGGCCTTGAGCTCATTTAGTTCCTCTACATGGTTAGTATCAACAAAAACACTAGAGGAAGTAGAAGCTTCATTGTTAGAGCAACAAGGCAATGAAAGTAATTCATCACAAGATGTAGCAACATTGTGAGTGGATGAATCACTAGGACTAGCACATGGCAATAAAGCATTTTTGAAGAAGTTGTGCCAATTTCCACATGAGGCTCACAAGATGTTACCTTTGACATAATAGCCTCATGAGCTAACTTTAGCCTAGCATGGGATGCTAGAAGATCATCATTAGAGCTAGAAAGCTTTTCATGACTTTCTTCCAATTTCCCATACTTGCTAGATAGCAACTCAAGTTGAGCCCTTAGCTCAACATTCTCCTTCAAAATAGATGCTTCACAAGAAGTGGAGTTAGTAGCACAAGCATCATTAATATTAGAAATGGAAGAAGACAATTTGGCAAGCTTATCATTCTTAGATAGTTGAGTTTGGAGTTGATCATGAGACTTGATAAGGAGAGAGTGTTCACTTTCTAAAGCCTTGTGAGCTTTGTCAAGTCTCTCTATGTCCTCACTTAGTCTAGCATTGCCAACACCAAATTCAACTTTTTCCTTTTTAAGCACTTTATATTTAGCAAGGGCATGATCTCTTTCCTTAATGATTTTAGCAATAATAAGATCATTAGACTCATCAAGAGATTCAAGTCTCTCTTCAAGAGAAGACCTAAGTTCTTCTTCTTCAAGAGAAGCTTTCAAGGAAGCTATAGTAATAGAGTCATCCCTCTCAATTTGACATTTCTCATCAAATTGACTTTCCAAATCCTCAATAAATTCCCTACTCTTAGTAACATAATCAATGATTTCACATAGAGGAGGGATAGCTTTACTACCTTTGGGGAGAGCACCAAGTACCATCTCACCCATCTTGGTTAAGGATTCAAAATCAAAACCTTCTTCATGAGAATCCTCATCCTCATCATCACAATTTGGATTTGAGGTGGGAGACACCTCGGAATCCTTAGCCATAAGGCAAACATGATTAAGAATGAAGATGAAGAATTACTTGAAGCACCATTTAGGTCCATGTCTTGTTCCAACAAATGTTGGGATTCCTCTACATTGTTAGTCATGCAAGTACTAGAGGATATGGAAGCATTGTTTTCATGGCAACAAGACATAGAAGCATATCATCATGAGATTTAGTTAAACAACTATTACATGATATGCAAGGACTATCAACTCTAGCATGTATGACATTTGGAGTGCTAGAAGAGTTTAAGTCCAAAGATAGAACATTGCAATGTGATAGAGAAGAAGTATAATCAATAGTAAGTTCACCATCACCAATGCAATTTCTATCACCACTCACCATATCATTACCTTGTGACAAATCACATGTTGGTGAAGTGGAAGAAGTTGTGAACTCATCACGGCCGGAAGTGGAAGGAGAACAATCATCCTCAATAATTTTGGACACTTCATATATATCTTGAAGCTTGGTCCAAAGCTCATGAGCGTTCCGAAAAGGCATGATTGACGCAAGAACTACATCGCTCAAAACACATATAAGACCATTAGAAACTAGAGTCTCGAGATGAGAGTTTTCCTCATCCTCTAAAGATAATTCTTGAGAATCCTTTGGAGGAGAAAAACCCACATCCACAATCCTCTTAATATAATTTGGACCCATGGCCCTAAAAAGATTAAGCATGCGAATTTTCCAAACATCATAATTTGTGCCATCGAATATGAAAGTGGGATCGTGCACTAATTCCTAAACGACATCTTTTACTCTCTAGGCGGTAAAGCCCAAAAAGAGAGCCCAGGCTCTGATACCAATTGAAAGGACAATGATGTCGCCTAGAGGGGGGGTGAATAGGCGATTAAAACTTTTCCGGTTTAGGCTTGCTAATTGCGGAATAAAACTAGGTGTTTAAATTAACAAGCCAACAACCTAAATAAACTAGGCTCACCTATGTGCACCAACAACTTATGCTAAGCAAGACAAGCAACAAGGTGATAGCAATATAGAATACTTCAAGCACGAAGGCTATCACAATGTAAAGTGCATAAGTAAAAAGCTCGGGTATAGAAATAACCGAAGCACGCGGAGACGAGGATGTATTCCCGAGTTCCTCCTTGAAAGGGAGTACGTCTCGTTGGAGAGGTGTGAACCACAAAGGTCGTTCAACCCACAAAGGTTTCACCCTCTTCTCCGATGAACCGCACCACAAAGGTTTGGTTCACCTTCCACTATCGGTATTCCTTCGAGGCGGAATCCGGAGCCTTTCAACAACAATCCGGGGCACAACCCACAATGGGATTGGGGGCTCCCGAACGGCTTTCAACAACAATCCGAGGCACAACCCACAATGGATTGGGGGCTCCCGAACGGCTTCAAGTGACCACACAAGGGTCCAACCACCACAAAGGCGTCTAGGGCCCGAAGACCCAAGAGTAACAAGTTCACAAGCTTTCAACTTCCACGAATCCTCGTGGAGAGCACACCGATGCACCAAATGCAAAAGGCAAGAGCACAAGTGCTCAAATCCTCACTCTCAAATTCCAACAAAGCAACAAATGCTTATGGGGGAATAAGAGAGGAAGAACAAAGAGGAGAACCACTCAAGAACTCCAAGAACTAGATCCACTAGGTTCCCCTCACTTAGAGGAGATATTGATTGGTGGAAATGTAGATCTAGGTCTTCTCCTTCAATCCTCCAAAGATCAAAGAGTTGGTTGGGGGATTGGGAGATATCAAGGAAATGAGCTTGCAACAATGGAAGAGAGAGAAAGCAAAGGTTGCTTGGAAGAGCTAGCTGGCTGGAGGTAGGTGGAGGGGTATTTATACCCCTCCCAGAAAAGAGCCGTTGCAGCCAGATATCACACCGGAGTTTCCGGCCCTAGTGACTAGAAACTCCGGTCCGGGGCAGAAACTCCGGCCCCCTGGGGGCGGAAACTCCGGCCCCCACCAGGGGGTGAACCATTTCCAGACGAGAAAAGCACAGGCAGAAACTCCGGCCCCTGGGACCGAAAACTCCGGCCCCTTGGGCCAGAAACTCCGGCCCCCACCAGGGGCTGAACAAGAAAAACACTCTCGAGGAAAACCAAGGACCGGAGACTCCGGTCTAGAAGACCGGAGACTCTGGCCTGAAAGCAGTGAAATTGTAAAACCTGAAATGCAATAACTTTCTCGTATGAACTCCAAAATAGGTGAATCCAATTGCGTTGGAAAGGTAACGAGGAGTGTTATCGTACAAAAAGTTAAGGGTCACAAATATAGAGGGGATACCACACATGGGAAGGTGTGGACCCTAACTCGAAGGTGGACCGGTAATATTTCCAACACGAAAACGCAACAAGTTTTCCAAATGAAATCTGTTTTCGAAGAACTTGGGCTTGTCATGAAGATCATGACAAGCACCAAAACCCAACAAGGAGAAAAGCCAAATAAGAACCAAGAAAGATGATATGCTAAATATGCAAAGCTTTGAGCTCTCCACAAAGATGCGATCAAGTTACTCACTTGAGAGCCCCTCTTGATAGTACGCCGTCTATCCTAAAACCCAGTCTCTCACTAACAACATGAGACCGGTAAAATAGAAAACCTATCAAGATCATACCTTTGCCTTGCGCATTCCACTTGAGCTTGATGATGACGATCTTGACTCTCTCAAGTTGGAACACCTTTCTTGATTGTGCTTGCTAGCACATACTTGATGAAGACTTCTCCAAATGCTCCCCCATACTCCATTATGGGAAAGCCTCGCTAAGCTCCGTCTTCATGTCTACTTTGCACTTCATCTTCTACACATGACCATTCTTCATATAAACCCTTAAATAGAGCATTGGTCATCATGCCATCTTCAAGAGTCCAACACATGAACTCCAATGGACAAGATCTATAAGAATATCTCAATGTAAACATTAGTCCATAAGGAGTGTCATTAATTACCAAAACCACACATGGGGCAACCATGCACTTTCAACCGTTCCCTCGCAGGAGGTGCCGCTGTGGAGCTCCAGCGCCTACATTACTTTGGTCTCCGGGTGAAAACCTTGGGTCCGGCTTGCCGGACCGGATGACGGTGTTGCTCGTCAACACAACCTCCCTGGAGGCGTCATCTTGGAGACGCTAAAGTTTGGCTTCTGTTGATGTGCTGGTGGTGCTGTGTTCTGGTGGTGTTGGTGCGGCCGGCTTGGGTCCGACGGCGGTGTTCTCTCCTCGGCTAGCCTTCATGTGGCCTCGTCCACTTGGATGTGCTTGCCCAAGACCCTCCCTTGGTTGCTGTTGCGGTGTGGGAGCTTCGTGCTCGTGGTGGCGTTTTGGCTCACCTTTTCTCCTTGACGACACAATGTATGTCTCCCCCACCTGCTTTCGTCTCAATGTCCGGGGCGGAGCTCCCTTTCTAGGATAGTGCTAGGTGCTAGGCTTGACACTCCGATCCGATGATGATGGTGGTGCTCCTGAGTTGTGCCGTGGGGTTCGAGTTGCATGCCGGTGCGGTGCGTGAGGCTGATTGCCGAGTCTCGGCATTGTGATCCCTCGACTACACCCCTCACCTCTTGTGTCTCTGGGTGGCTCTTGCTTTCCCTCTTCTAGTTGTCTTTTTTCTTGTATTTTCTTTGTTCTCTCTCCCCTGTATCCCCCTGTAAAACTGCTATTCTGTTGTAAGAACATGGCCCGCCAGGCTACTTTTCGGAAATATAACAAGCGGTGGGGCTCCTCCCCCGTTATTCTCGAAAAAAAAACGTTCCCGTTTACGTGAAAGCCCCCATTTTTAACACAGCCGTGCCTTGTATCCTTTTCCCAAACAAGTTTTTTGTGTGCCCTGTATCAGCATGTGCGGTGGTGGACCATTGCATCCCTGATTATTTCTCTCGCAGCAACAATGCAGGGGTGATGGCAACTCCTTTCACCCTCTCAAAGGACGGCATCGAGATGCAGATTGCAACTAACCATCTCGGTATGATTATAAACTCCCATCCACTTCTTTACTAGCTGACGATGAACCAGTTGCCATGATTCCATTCTAGCGAATTCGAGTGTTGTCTTAAATTGTCATTGATCGTTTTGGTTCATGTTGAAGTTGAACGCACCAAAAAAATGCATGTACATGTCTTATGTGCCCTATCATGTTTGTTTCATGCCAGCACGACTAGGAGTATAATTCCTGATGCTTAGTGCTCATAAATTGGATGTCGTAGTAGATGTATAATTTCAGGGTCATTTATTTTTGTGCCCCATTTGGCTTAGTTTTCTCGGTTGTGTCCTACTCGCTTAGTTTTTTTCACTTTTGCCCTCCTTGGTTCTTCGAGACTTGCAGATGGCCAAACGGGCCATTTCTGTCTGGTCAACCGTGTTTGATCGTTACTTGGCTAAGTTGAAAAGTGGGACCGCTTAAGTGGGACAAGCAGGTGGGGACGGCGTGTCCAGTAATTGATTCAGACGCCTAGGTTGGGATGTTTAGTCCCACCTCGCAAGTTTGGAGGGTGAACCCCTTATTTATAAGCATGATTGCGCCGTATCTCACCAAAATAATGTTTATCTTGAGGCTTTTCTGAAGTCAAATAGACATCACCGAAAACTCTACTTGACTTCAGAATGGCCTCAAGATTAAACATTAAATATTTTAAACTTAATTACAAATATTCCAATAAATATTTTTTGTCTAAATCATACTCAACATTTAATTTATTTTGTTTAGAGATAATTCGTTGATTAGTATGAAGTTAATTTGGAGGATTAAGACTTAAACTAAATTTATAAACTAATTAGGAAACTGAAACTGAATTGAAACTTACTGCTAATCAACGAATTAGGAAAACTGAAATTTCATATGCTGATTTGAAGAAGCAGTTAAAGACTTTCAGTACATAAACTGTTTAGACCAACTACTAACTAATGCTAATACTACTACTATACTACAACAACTACTGCTTCTTCTTTGTCGGTGGTGGGTTCCTACTTCTTCTTCTGCCTCTTTGTTGCCGGTGTTACACCCCCGTCGTCATCGTCGTCCTTGTTCGCCTCCTCGCCAGAGTCGTCGTCCTCCTCCTGCTCATACTCATACTCCTCCTCCTCGTCGTCGCTGGAGTCATCGTCATCGCCGCCGTCGCCATGGCCGTCATCGTCGCTGTCATGGCCCTCCTGCCAGTGGCCGTGGCCCTCCTCCCACCAGCCGGGCTGGCCCGTGTCCTCAGCGCTAGCGTCGTCGCTAGGGATGCTCTCGTTGCGCCACCACTCGTCGTCCCACGTGGCGAAGGAGAGGAACAAAAGATCAGTACTCGGAAGGGAATGACATTATCCTCTGCCGAAGAAGTGTTCAATAATTTTCTAGCACAATGTTTGTCTCATTCAACGATTATTACTAATTTATATTAAACATTTTTACCTATTTAGTCACTAATTTTAAGTAGTTCTGATGCAATTTTTACATTACAATTTCTAAAAGTAATTTTCTAATGTAACTAACAACATTAAAAATCGCAGCCGTCTTCCTAATAAAGAAAATCCGGAAGGCCATGCTTACATAAATAAAAACGCAACCCTTATAAGGTAGACAAGTTGTAATCTCGATTTTTTTCATCTAAAATCTATTGAAATATATTGAATAAAATCATAATAATATGATGGAATCACATTAAGCTAGGTATGTGTTGATCCTGCCTCTTTCAGGTACTATAGCGTTTTTTGTGTCTATTTTAATAGCTTCAGAATCATAGTTGTTTCTAGATCATACATAATTAATAAAATATCATCACTGAATTCTTATCCTTTTATAAAAAAAATCAAACTTAGATTTATGGGTATTTGGATTGTCCTCGAATGCTCTCTCCTTTCCTTCCCCTCTTCCTTCCAAATCCGGCATTGACCGATTTATGGAGACGAGACGAGACATGTCCAAATCCGACCGGCAGTGGTTCAAGTGTACTCATACACGAGGCCTGGCTGTCCATTGTGGAGCAGAGATTCGTACCCATACCAGGACCGTCCAAACCTCGAGACCAACAGCAACATCCATCCGGGCAGGACTGTACGTACTGTTTGTAACCTTCTTTTTTTTGACAACTCAAAATATTATTCATTGATATCAGTTACAGATTACAGAGAGTAATGTGCATGTATGCACATTTAGATTGCTGATAACAGCGATTACAGGGCATTGATCTGAGGGATGTTTAGTACATTTGTAAAGGCAAACCCCTGATCTATGTATATTAATTGCATCTTGAGCCTGTTTATGAGCAATTTTGTTGATGTCCCTCCTGATCTTGAAGATATTGGCTTGGCAACCCTGAGTATGATGAAAGAATTGATAAAGATTCGGTCTTATACTCCAGTGTCCAGGATAAACTATAGGATTTTTTTTCTGGAGCACCTGAGCCAATGTGAGATTATCCGTTAGAAAGTTTAGTTCCTGGAGTTGTAAAGATCTTCCAATTTGAGCTGCTAATTCCAACGCCTGGGCTTCTGCTTGAAGTGCTGAACTTGCAACAGAGACTGCCTGAATATAGATAGCTTGATGATTCCCTTCTTTCCAGTCGATGTAAATGCCAATACCAGATTTCTCTTCATGAGTATGATTTCTATTTGTTGATAAGTCACTATGTTTCCAGGCACCATCAGTGTAGATATTGGGACCTTTTTCAATATAATTCTGATCTGGTTCTAAGCAGTTGACTCTTGATTCCTTTTCTTCTTTACTAGTTAACTCTTGAGCTTTACTGTTGGATAAATTTTCTTTTTCTGCTTGTAAAGCTTTTGCTTTGAACAATACCTGTAAAGGAGAACTTTTGATTCTTCTGAATATTAAGTCATTACGAGCCTTCCAAATACACCAGAGGATACAGAGGACTCTTTGAAGAGCATCTTCACTTTTGTAAGAACTAAGAATAAAACTGATCGTGTTATGTATATGGGTGTTGTCCAAATGATATAAACCTTCAACTCTAAGGCCAAGGGTGATGCAAACCAGACAGCCTGTGAGAACTTACAGTCAAAGAATAGATGGAAGTCATCTTCATCTTTACCACATCTGGTACAGAGTGGATTAATATGTTTGGATCTCACTGCAGTTCTCATACCTGTTGCAATTGCTTCTCTCATTAGACGCCATCCAAAAACCTGTACTCTTGGTGGAATATCTCCGCATTTCCAAATTTCTTGGAGAATTTTCCTTGTCTGAGGTGATAAGCATTGATAAGATCCAGCATTTAATCCATAGAATGATGGACTGAATATTTGATAAGCACTCCTTGAGGTGCATATGCCAGAAGGGGTATATTTCCAAACTAGCATATCATCACCACTATCCTTATTGATGGGACTGTTTGCCACCAGACTTGCATTATGAGCACCAAAAAGAGTAGTGAGCAAAGAGATGTTCCAAATTTTCGTATTGGGAATCCATAGATCAGACACAGTAGCTGGGTACACAAAGTTTTTGTCTTGAATATTCAGTTGATTGTGAATTTCTTTCCAAAAAGGGCACCATGGAGTTGTCCAGATATTTGTATTGCCTCTAAAGAATTGATAATTGATTGAATCAGCTAGCTGATTTTTAACCTTGAGAATAGATGTCCAGAAGGCAGATTTGGGCACATTAGGATTGGCTTTCCAAAAAGATGTGTTATGGAAATATTTTGCCATGAGAATTTTGGAGGTATAACTGTCCGGAAGAGTAACAATTTTCCAAGCAGCAGTGAGTATCAGTGCCTTGTTAATAGCTTCTAGATTTCTCACTCCTAATCCACCTTCTTTCTTTGATTTACAAATTTTTGTCCAGGCTTTGAAATAAATCGGCTTGGATTTAGAGTTTTCTTGAATGCCTGTCCACCAGAAATCCCTAATAATAGCATTGATTTTTGTCAACATCTTCTTAGATAGAAGAATGTTAGACATGTAATGAATAGGGATAGAGGATAGAACAGATTTAATAAGAACCAACCTTCCTACATGCGACAGCTTATTTGCTTTGTAGCAGCTAAGTTTGGATTTGAATTTCTGAAGAATAAAGTCATAAGCTCGAGATCTATTCTTAGCTGGTAGAATAAGAGGATGGCCAAGATGCACTGACTGAGTATTCATTTCTTCAACCATAAATTTTTTCTTAATAGTTTGTTTTTGACTCTCTTCAACATGCTTACTAAACAGAATTGAGGATTTGGACCAGTTTGGAGTTTGTCCAGAGTGTTTGCAGAATAGGTTGATTATATTCCATATGGTCTTTGCCTCTTTTTGATTTGCTTGTCCACAGACCAAGAGATCATCAGCAAACATCAGAGAATAAATTGGTGGGCAATTTGGACCCAGCCTAATTCCCTGAATGTTTGTTTTTTGAAGCTCTTCTTGAAGTTGAACAGCGAGTTCATTGATGGCTATGACAAATAAATAAGGAGAGAGTGGACAACCTTGTCTTATCCCTCTCTGACTTTTAAATTTACCATGGTGATTGCCGTTAATGATTACCGAGAAATTAGAATTGGAAATGCAAGCCTTGACAAGATTGATAAAGTGGTTGCTGAACCCCTGTTTTTGAAGAGCCATCACAATAAAACCCCATTCTAGTCTGTCAAAAGCTTTTGCCAAATCTATCTTTATCATAAAAGCCTTTTGTTTCCAAGAGGAGAGAGAAAAAGAATGGGTAATTTCCTGGGCCACAATCACATTATTGGATATTCTCCTTCCCTCTATGAAAGCCTGCTGAGTATCTATGATTTTATTAGGAAGGTGCGACTTGATTCTGTTAGCTAGAGACTTTGCAATGATTTTGTAAATTACATTACATAGACTTATAGGTCTAAAATCTTGGGGTTGCAAGCATTGTAATTTCTTTGGAATGAGAGCAATACTAGTTTCATTTAATTGCTGAGGAAGGTAGGCATTATGATAGAAATTGTGTACCAGCTTGGTTATGTCGTCTCCAATCCATTTCCATGCTGCTTTGTAGAAAGCTACATTCAAACCATCTGGTCCTGGGGAAGCATCACTTCTCATACCTTTCAGAATGCTCCATATCTCCTACTTGTTTGGAATAGAGTTAGTATATTCATCTTGAATGGTTGGAGCTTGAGGATAACTGATATTATGCATTGGGGAGGTGATAGTTGAAGAAGAAAAAAATGTTCTTGAAGTAATTGACAAAGCAATGAGCTATTTCTTCAGGATCTAGAGTGACTTGACCTTTCGAGTTATTGATGGAGACGATCCTGTTTCTTCTTCTTCTTTTTAGTACAGACATATGAAAATACTTTGTGTTTTTATCCCCTTCAGTAGCCCAGTGCTTCTTTGCTCTTTGCTTGTAGAATTCAGTTAACCTTGTCATAGTCTGCTCATAGGCTACTAACGGCTTCTCTTCTTCATTATGGTCTTGTTCTTGAAAAGGCTTTTCTTGAATGTCTTTAATCTTCTCTTCTATGTCCTTCAGCTGAATCTGAAGTGGTTTCTTCTTATTTCTCCATCTCTTTAAAACTCCAGTAAGATGCTTGGTTCTTGAAGTGAAGGGTTGGCTTTGTGTGTCTTTCCATGCCTGGATAGCTGTTTCCTGAAAATCATCTTCAAGAAGCCACCAATTCTCAAATTTAAAATGATAAGTGGGCTTCTTATATTTGGAATGAAGAATAGCCAACACAGGAGCATGATCACCTTGCAGTATAGGGAGATTGTATATATTTGCATTTGGATATAGATTACACCACTCTGTATTAGCCAAGAATCTATCAAGCCTTTCATATAAAGGTTTAGAGGAGTACCTTTTATTGCACCAGGTGTAGGCAGGACCATTGTACCCCAAATCAAAGAGACCACAATTCTTTACCAGAGAACAAAATAATTGCATTCTAGCATAATTGACATAATTTACATTGCTTTTATCATGAGGATACATGAGTTCATTCAAATCTCCCATATAGAGCACTGGCTTACCACTGTTTTCATTAACAAAAGTAAAGATTTGATCCCAAAGATCTTTAGTTTTTGAGTGGCTAGGGTCTCCATACATACAGATTAAGCAAAAAGCCTCTTTTGTAGGGGTAATTACAAGGGATGCTAAGATGAGATTGGAAGTTGCCCTTGTGATCTTCAGATCAATGTCACTATCCCACAAAAGCCATAGCCCTCCAGAGCGCCCTTCAGAAGGAACTACATAACTATGGGCTATATTGAAGTGATTGGATAATTGCACTCTATTGAACTTAGAAGTTTTTGTTTCAGAGATGAAAGTCACCTTGGCATTAGTAGAGTTCATTAGTCGGGCCAGATAATTCATTTTGTTACTATCAAGACTCTTGCCCGCACCTTGACAGTTCCAGCTGATGAGACTCATTGCTCCCGTGACTCGCTCTTTACTCCTCTGATGAATTAGAATCTCCTCTGGATAATCCTCTGATTCTTCTACTAACTTTGATTGATTTGCTGAAATCGAAGGAGCGGAGTGGTGTTGTATGTTCAGATGGGATGGGAGAAGTGAAGGGCGAATGGGATCTGATGGTGGCAGTGGGTGAATGAGATTTGGAAGGATAGGAGGAATCATAGATGGAAGATAAGAAGGGGGATCAGATGATGGTGATTGGTTTCTCGCCGGATGCTGGTTTGTCGTCGTTGGGATGGGTGAGCATGGTGGTGGCAGCAGGGGGCGATTGGAATCTGATGAGAAAGGAGGGGATTTTGTGGATGGAGGAAACGAAGGGGGGGGGGCGGATAGAGGCAAACGGACCATCGCCGGCGGCTGTCTTGTCGTCGGTGGGATGGGCGGCGGCATGAGGAGGAATCTAGAAGGTTTGGGAGAGGGAGAGAGTCGCCTAGAAGGCAAAGTTTACGGCATCCACCAGACAAAGCGAACATATGCTTCCCGCATTGTTTGTAACCTTCTTGTTTTGTTTTTACTCCTCCAGCTCCCTCACGCCCACACATGCATACCAAAAGCTATCTTGTTATTACCCTTCACTTTGGTGGCACACCTTCCCTGGTGCGTAGCCGCCACCAACCTGCCCCAACCCTCCCCAACCCTCCGATCCCCAACCCTTGCCGCCACCAGTCCGGCCGCCGGCCTCTCTCCTCCGCCGCCCGTCCCCTCCCCCGCCTCTCCCCTCTGCTCCCGTGCTGTCCCCCGAGGCGGCACCGGGGCGAGACCCTCATCGCCCAAAGAACTTCACTCGGAGACCTCCCTTGCCGCCGCTGCCGCCGGCGAGGGCCGCGGTGGCGGCGGGCCCAGCGCCTATGGTGCTGGGGGCACTGCTGCGGCGGAGCACCGGTGGCGTTCGGGGACGGCGCCGTTGATCTTCTGCGAGCGGGATCCAGGGCGGCGACCCCGGTCTGCGGCGGCGGCGGCTTTCTCCCGGGCATGGCGTCTGCCATGGACGTCCTGTGCGTGTACTGGAGCGGCGGCTGTAGGTCCTAGGCTTCCGCCTAGACCCATCTTCGGTGCGGCCGTCGATCGCCCGGAGGTGCGTGGGGAGGCGGCGCGGTGCTCGTGTTCGGCCTTGCTGTTACCAGCGGGACGGCGCGCGCGCGTGGTTCTTCGTTGTCGGGCCTCCTCTTCCGCCGGAGGAGGTCGACCGGCGGACGGCGGCGTGGGGGCCTGCTGCTTTGCACAATAAAGGCGGCGGTCCTATGGTTCCTCTTGCGCCAAGAAGAAGATCTGCCTGACACCTGTTTCTTCGATCTGGCCGGATTGTCGAGTTCCGGAAGGCTCCATCGGCGAACTCCATTGGGCAATCAAGCCTGGAGATTGTCGGATCGGGTGGGATTCGGTCGCGCGCAGCCATGTTTTTTCTGACCGTTTGGTTTCAGAGGAAGCGTCGCGAAGCTCTGCAGTCGGTTGCCATTGGGGACATGCCTTTCTGTTTCCTGGTGAAGTCAGACTGCGGAGAAGGACATGGAGGCCTAGATTTGAAGACTAGTAACGGTGGTTTGATTCCTGGTGGCGATGAGGAATTGGCTTGGTGTTTCATGACTTGGAGCAGCGGCATGTTAGTAGGGGTGACATCATACGTGAAGTCCGAAGTCCTACCTTTCAGGGTGAAAATCCAAGGTCTGGCCTTAATTGGTTATGCCTGACAGTGCTCTTGCTGAAGACATTGTTTTGAGAGCGAGGACTATCTTCAGGGTGAAAGCCCAAGGTCTGGCCTTAATTGGTTGTGCCTGGCACTGTTCTTCTTGAAGGCATTGCTTTTGAAGAATTGGACATCAGGTGTTGTTTTGGTGGTGGTTGTGCGGCTGCTGCAAGGACTGTAACTCTCTAGCTGGACTTTTCTTTTTATTTCTTCTTCTTATTGTCTTTCGGCTGTGTGCATCCGTAGTAGCTTTGGTTATTGCGTTGTTGCAGAGGCTGGGTGTAATTTGTATCTCCGCGATATTAATATACACTCTTTATCTAAAAAAACATGCATACCAAGACAGACACGGTCGACTCTCTTTTCCCCTCCCCTGCTACAGTCCAGGGAGGCGAAAGGGAGAGCTCGTCCTTCCTGTGTTCCGTCGCCGGCCAGGCCGGTGGCTCCTCCCCTCTTCGTCTGTCGCTCCGGCGACGGGAGAGGGACGGTGCCCCGGATCTGTGCTTCCGGCGTGTACATAATAGGGTTGGTGCTCCGCCGGGCGCGATCGATGAAGAGGCCATTGCGCTGCTGGGGAATAAGGAGTCCGGTGGCTTTTCCTCTTCCCGGCGTGTCCTCGGGCGGCGTTGGAAAGCTGCTGGTGGTGGGTGCTCTCGGATCTGTCGATCCGGTGAGTTTTGGGGTGCCAGGCTTGCGTGTCGTTGCGAGGACGGCGGCGGGCTGATGGTTCTTTTGTCCTCTGTTCCTCTCTTCGTCGTGGTCAGGTGTGTTCTGGCCCTTCTGCGGAGGTTCTGGGGGTGGTGGTGCGGCCTGTACCCGGCGGTGGTCGTCGGTCGTGGTGTCGCCTGAAGAAGAGCGTTCGTGGGTTGTGATGCTTCTTTCCACTGGCCGGCCGAGGTGGCGAGGAGTGGGAAAGGCGCCGGCTCCTTGCTCCGCACGCGGTGCTCCTTTGTCCCGGCGTGTATGGAGCTTATCTGCAGCTGTTCCAGATGGTTGGCTTGTGGGCCTGTTCTCTGGCTTTCGCCGGATTTCGCGGCCTGACCGACGGATCGAATCGGGGCGTCGCCCCCGCCGATGTGCTCCCCTTCGTCCTCAGATCCCGCCGTCCGCGACGGGTGGCTGCTGCGGCGACTTCAACGAGGTGTTTACCTCTACAGGTTCGTTCCAGCGACCTAGCTACGGCGCCTCGTGTCTTCGTCTTCCTTGCCGGTGGTGTGAAGACGGCGGAGCGTGCCGTGGTGGATTTCGTCTGGCAGAGGTTGGCTCAGGGGCAAATTTGTATTTTCTTTTTCTGTAGGGGCCTCTCTGTAGTTTGTGGAACAGTTGAGCTGTTTCTGGATATTTCCTGTATTTGTGTTTTCCTTAATTAATGTATCCAGAAATCTGTATAAAAAAAAAGACAGACACGGTCGCGGCATCGATCGCACTGTAATACCAATCAAATCCACCGACGCATGATGCGAATCGCAATGCACACGTGAGCCGCCGTCGGTCGGGATCTCCGTTGCAGTACGTACGTGTCAGCACGCACGCGTGACCGGCCGGCCGGACTCGATCGGCTCACAGACCGCCTGCTGGATATCCTGCATCCCGGCTCCAGTGCCATTTCGTCACACCAATGCAATGCAGCGCAACACGTAAGGCCGGGATTTTTTTTTTTTACTATGATAAGGCCGGGATCTCATTGAGGCCCTGTTTGTTTTTAGAGTTTTTTTTTTTTTTTGCCATTGGTGGGATTATCCCGGTCAAACCCTGAAATCCTCGTATATTTCAAAACATCGTTTGTTTCTACTGTATTAGACATGTTTCATCCCCACCTTTCCCCACAAATCCTCAAGTTCAATTTTTCTCAATCTCATAGGGGATCCAATACACTACTCCTATCTAGTGGATTGGATGTGAAGTTTGGGGTTTCACCCAATTCACTAGAGCATTATTCCTATCAATCCCCTAAAATACCCTGCTAAGACCGGATGAGGTTCAATATAATTTGAAAACAGAGCGTCACCCTCCCTTTCCTCTCCTCGATACAGATATGAGAGGCGATTTTGCCACCGTCGGTCCACCTCTTCCGCCGGTGAGGCGTGGGTTCCCTCCCCTCCGTCGGCTGCTCCGGCGGCGGGAGGGTGGGGAAAGCCCGTCTCACAGCGTGTATTCATGGTAGGGCTTGGCAGGTGTCCGGCCGGCGGCGCTTTGGAGGCGGAGGTGCTGTTGGTTCGTCTGTTGTCCGCGCAGATCCCCTCCGGCGGTGGCGTTCTCTGGGGCTTCACCGACCTGCGCGCGATTTTCCCTGCACCACGGCCAGATCCAGGTATGCGGTGGATCTGGATGCAGTTCAATAAGAGGATGATACAGAGGTTCTTCGCGGCGGCGCCGGCGTTCCCGGCGGTAGTCTCTTCGGAGGCGGTGCTCGGTGACTTCCCGTCTGCGGTGTGGTGGGCTCCGGCGATCCAATGTTTGGGGAGCTTCAGTAGCGGCGCGCCATCGTCAGCTCCGGCTCGTCGTCGTCGGGATACAGAGGGCTTCCTTGTAATTTTTCCTTTGTTTCTGGACCTTTCTGTAAGTTCGGAGAATTAATATATCATCTCTTACGCAAAAAAAGACCTGATGAGGTTCATGGTGCTGATTGACGAGGTTCCCAGATTTTACGATTGCCACACACAAATGACCTTCGAGGCGAGAGCAGCGTGCCCGGCCGGCAGCGAGAGGGAGGGTAAGGCGGCGGCACGGCTAGCGCCGTGGCAAGAATCCGGCCGGCGGCGGCGGCTGCGACGACCCTTATACCTGGCGCGTAGACGCTGGTCGTGTGGCCGATGGTCCGACCTTAAATGACTGTATTCCCATCAACAGTTTCAGATAATGGGTTCAGAGTGTGTGAGTACTGATGATTTGTTCGTACCCAAACCAAACCAAACCATTCTACTAACACTCTAAAGCCCAAACTAAACCAAATTATCGCGGTGACTCAGCCTATTCAAACCAATCCAGCCCAACCCATTGGAAAAACCAAACTGAAACTTAAGTTTCAATCCAAACTATTCCCATCCCTAGGCTCTTCCATGTTCGCACCGTTGATGGAGCTAGTCCGTCACACCAATGCAATGCATCAACCTCGTGAAGCAAGCTGTCTACACAGCTTTGTGCAAACATACGGTTCAGGTTCTTAACTGATTCAGTGAGCGGGCTCTTAACTGAAGCGTTCGTTCTTGAAACAAAGGCCATAACGGAAGGTCTATTGATCTCATTTGTCACATTACGACCGTGACACTACACCATGGCATCCTTTACACAACAGTTTTACAGCATCCTGAAATACTGCAGTGTCGATTGCGGGAACGACAGCCTGATGGAACATATGCCATGATATACGTACAAAGATCAGGAGACAGCAGTAAAGGAACTGCGAGTAATAATTCTTCAACAGCGATCAGCATAAGTTTACCGCATGTTGTGCCATAGAAAAGAAGCAGCCAGTAATACTGTAACACCATAAGAGACGGCACACAGAGGGATATGACACAACGTTAAGAGATGTCATCAGGAGAATAATCAAACTGTAGCCACACCACAAGCTTACGTTACACCAAAACAACAAGGAAAAATTATACTAGCTCGAACAGAAAATTGAGGCCACAGATAAATAATGGGTCATTTATCTCATGGCCAAATGTATTTATGAAGCTTCACTAGCCTTTTTCAGCAATAATCAAACAGTATAAACCGGAAGTGATAGCTATAAGCCTAGAAATAAATGGGCTATCTGACTGCGAGTTTGCATCAGAAAATGTAATTTAGCCGCTAGATGACTGGAACGATGTCCAAGTCTAAAGGAGAATAAACACAATGATAAATTACAAGTCATGCTTCTAAAATTTCCTTGGCACATCATGAACACAAGGAACTAATTTGTTATTTCTGTACTGGGTAACGATGCATGAATATCACCTGTTTACCTTCTTACGAGCTGCTTACAGAAATTGCATGAATTATCGGTCAGAACTGCTATGTTAAAACCCCAGTAATACATCACTAATGCCAAACCAGAGCAGCCATGCTGGTTAGCTTGAGATTGTCTTCCACTCATGTCTACTTATAAGAATCATTCCCCTGCCCCAGTGCATCAGAACCAAACAAACAACTAACACATGATTTGGTGTACAGGAGATTAAACAGCAAAGAGCGTCCTGTGGTGTCAAAGAATCGCACTATACTTCTTTTGGAACCCAAAGGTCATGTTGTCATTCTCCAGCTCTGTGAGCAATGTGATGATGACAGAGCAGGGAGCTATCATTCAGTACAAATAACAAATCACCAAGACGCGACAAAAAAAAATGAACCTCTTATGGAACAACACATTTATATACCTTTCACAATCACCACCAGGCACCAGAAGCCATCGACGTAACAAATGCAACCAGTAACGCCTCTCCCCATCCTACAAAAACAAAGAAAATATACAGAAAAATTCATATCCTTAATAACACATCGATAGTTCACGTCATGTAATTTCAACACATTGGAAAATGAAAATAAAGAATCACGCACTAACTTTCAACTCGGAGCAGCTTGCGTTTCTTATACCAGCAAGAAGGCATCATTGCAAGGAAAATCTCAAGCGTGCCTTTTGAGGGTTTAAATTCAGATCGAATGTATCATGTCAACTGTGGATGTCTGCTTCAAAAAACTGATACCTTGCTGGGAGCAAATCTTTGTGCTTATTGTATATCCCTTTCCTTGAAAACAGAGATACTTGAACTTCCTCTTATGAAAGAAAATTATACACAAGTCCCTGCTGGAACCCGGCGTCTTCCTTGACCTTCCTCTTATGAAAGAAAATTATACACAAGTCCCTGCTGGAACCCGGCGTCTTCCTCCTGCACTCGTCGGCGGCGGCACGTGAGCGAAGATCGATGTTGTCTCTAAATCTCAAATCTATGTTGGAGCTAGAAAAATGTTGTTCACATGGAAGCCGGGAATTCACTGTCGGGATTAGAAAACGTTGGAGATAGTTACCTTCCCGGAGAAAAAATGCCCGAAGAGGGATGGACGATCACCATAGATCTGGAGAGATTCGACCTCACCATCTTTGCGACAAAGCCGAAGTTGGCCTAACATTGCCAGTCGGAGAAGAAACCATCGGACCAAGATACAAATAGTACCAGCAATATACAAAGACATAACTAGATCCATCACGCGAGTAAAGCAAAGCATCAACCAGACAATTATCCGCCCTCTTCAATGCCACCGAGAGGTGGCCGAGGCATTAGAAAACTTTATTCTTAATCCATGCAGCAGCGTCGCCATCGCCACCATTCCACCGCTGGTCGACCAAAACCATCCCCACCCCTCCGACAGCCACCCTAGTTTTTTATGCATTGATTTTTTGAGCTGTTTTTTAACGGTTATAAGATGGTCTAAGTTGAATTAATGTTTCAGTTGATCTAGTTAAAATAATAGAGATTATGGGCTTCACAAAACAAATCAAGTATTTGTTGACCAATATCATGATAGTTTATTCAAAGAATGGAATAACATTTATTCTCTTGTTAGATATTCATAAAAAAATATACAAACATATCATCCTAAAATTGCCTCTATGAAATATTTCCAACATCCCCGCTATTATTCTCTGCTAGGTGAAAACGGGGTAAGGCCAAGTGGCAAGGGTATCGGTGGCTAAACCCAGCAACCAGAATTTGACTCCGTCGGAGGCGACTTTCTGGAATTCTCACTTAGGAGCAATTGTTTTATAAAAATAAGGCAAAATTTCTGGAATTTTCACTTATGATCAATTCTTTTATAAAAATAAGGCACCAAGTGCTAGTCCTGATTTCAAATAAGAGTAATGGAGATCCATATAATGGACGAATCCGATAAAAAATATGTCAGGGATGTCGAGAGCGCCCTAGACGAATCGAGCGTGCATCGCCAATATTTTCAGCGCCGTCTAGTCAGAAGTCCATGGTACGAAATCGAGTGGGTTTTTAATCGAGTTTTTTTTTTTTTGTATTTAGCCTAACCCTCTTGACTTGTAATTATCTGACCTTGGAAAATGGAAAATAGAAAATTTGCAGTTCCGCCTAAAAAAAAAAGTCCATGGTACGTGTATGTATAGTGAAGCAGAGAGAGAGAGAGAACGCGTCTGCTAAGAGCATCTCCAAGCGGAGCCCCCAAAGTGTCCGCGGACGCGTCCGCGGACACTGACCGGACAGCCCCCAAAAACATGGTGCTACAACCACACACCTCTAATTTAAGATACCAAATTACTACAAAAGCATGCAACGTGAATACAAGTTTGCTACTTATCCTACGTGCAGTTCATGCGACCGGATAGCCACCTAGCCTAGTCTACTCATCGTCGGACAGGAGGATGACCGTTGCCGCGCCGTCGCCGGAGCCGGAGCCGCCCTGTGCCGCAGCTGGAGGAGGGTCCGGAGAAGACCCCTGCTCGTCGGAGTCGGTGTAGAAGGAGTCGGAAGATTCTGGCACGTAGATGCAGCCTAGACGGAACGCCTCCTCCGCCTGCTTCTGCTTCTCGACGAAGCCGACCCTATTCTTCATCTGCCCGACGAAAATGCGGTCCGTGGCCTCGGCCTTGAGCTGCTCCTCGGCCAAACGGTGCTCCGCCGCCACCCTTGCACGCTCCTCCGCCCGAACCCGCGTGGCCTCGTCCTCCGCCCGCATCCTTGCCAGCTCCGCCTCCGCCTGCTGATTCCACTCCTCCGCCATCGCCGACGATTGCGCCCGATTCGATTCGTGCATCTATCGGAGGTACTCCGAACCCGTCATTTCGACGACGTCGGAGCCCTCACGGAGGATGCCGTAGCCGACGTCTGTCCCCTCCGCCGCCAACACTTCTGCGGACACACGCGATCCCGTGGCCTCCTTTTCTCGGCGGAGCTGCGCCCACTTCTCCGCCGTCATCTTGGCGCATGTGGTGGGGAGGCGGCGAGGCATGGTGGATGAGGTGGAGGAGGAAACTCGGCACTGGTGGATGTGGAGGAGGAGAAGAGAGCGGCGGCGGCGGCGGAAGTGCGGTGCGGAGTAGGGTTTTCTCTGGCCCCTCCACTTTATAGTCGGAGGTGGCCGGTACGCCATGAATGTCGGCCGGTGCGCCATGAATACCAACGCCGGTCAAGCTAGCTTATCCGCTCCGCCAGGCGGTCAAAGCGTGGGTCCGCGATGTCAGCGAGTGCGGGGCGGACGCGTCCGGGCGCGCCCGGGCGCCCCCAAACATGCCCCAGATATGGGCTGGGTTTGGGGTGTGCCGGACCGCCCGGACGTTTGGGCTGGCTATCGGGGCCTCCTTTGGGTGGTGGTTTTTGGGCCAAACCCTGTCCGGGCGGTCCGCCCGGACGTTTGGGGTGGGTTTGGGGCCTCCCGTTGGAGATGCTCTAAAAAGCCTAAACCTGATCGAGGTGAAGTTGTTTTCTTTATTATTATCAGGTAAAGATAAAGACTAGGACTGGCCCAACATGATGTGCACGCTGCATGCCTGCATCCCCTAACTCCTCCTCCTCCTCCTCTTCTTGCAAATTACTGTCCCGGCAGGCTGAGGACGATGAGTTGAAATCTGGCTGTGTTTCGATCTCAGGCTGACGGTGCAGAGGTCTCGATCGCGGCGACGCGGTCGGGGTAGAGGACGTCCTCCGCCTTTTCAGCCTCCTCCCACAGCTCCGGCAGCGCCTCCCTCATGTTGTGGATGCTCTCCAGCGCGTGATCTGCACCCTTCACCCGGTGCGACGTGCCAATCTGCATCAGTACAGATGGTTAGCCACTTGCACACTCCAGAGATCGATGGCAAAAACATTTTCTCACAAGGTTTGCACATCGACCGCTGAATTAATTACCAGCACTGTGTGGAGGCCGATGCGCTTGCCAGCCTGAATGTTACGCACGCTGTCGTCGAAGAAAATCTGCAGCAAGACAAGTTTTCGTCAGCATACATCGTCAAGTACAAATCGAAATGCTACAGATTCTTGCATGCATGAAAACTTTTGGGACATACCGCCTTGTCGGGGTTGACGTTGGCGATCCTGAGGGCCGCCTCCATGGCAGCGACGTTGGGCTTGCACAGGACGGGGTCCTGGGAAGCTCGTCCACGCTGCCCGACCGCGCGAAATGTCCGGCGATGTCGAAGATCTCCGGTGCTGGCGTGGCCTGGTCATACGACGACGGCAGCAGGCATGGCGGGTTCAGGGTCTCGAAGCAGATGATCCCCTCGAAGCAGTCCTCCAGGCCCAGCCTCTTGAGGGCTCTCACGGCATGGGTCATGTCGCCGTTTGTGAATATCTGAAACACATATGTCAAAAACTCGTTAGCCATAAGCTCGGGGAGGCACCGTGCTCGCCGAATGCTGGGTTTTCATTTTGATTTCAGGTAGGGAACATACAAGTTTCCGGATGCGCATGTTCTTGAGAATGTGCTTGAGAACAGGGTCGGGCTTGATGTTGTCGTAGGGCAGTCTTCCATGGATAAAGCTGTCAGACACGAACAAGATAAAATGTTAGAACAGAGTACGTACTTGAGAGAATTGGCATGAGAGAAGGTTGTTGAATGTGTTCATGCATCTACCTGTGGTACTTATCGTTATCAAAATTGTAGCCGATCGCCTGAAAACAAATTAAAACAGGGGAGGAAAGAGAATTTTTCAGTAGTCTAGCCACTCACTTATTTATCAGGGGCGAAAAAAGAAAGACTATGCGGCATCAGGGAAGTTGCATAAATATATTTACCCTGAGGCCAGCCATGGTTGTTCCATAGTTCTTGTACAGCAGATTGCCAAGGTTCTCAATCTTGCTCTCTTCAATACCCAGCTTCTCGACCATGTAACCTGCAGAATGGCAGGGAATAGGCATGCATTACAAGTTCAAGAAAGTGAAATTCACACACTAGAAGAAGTACAGGAGCACGGGGGCAGCAGGATATTAAAGACACTTACCTTTAACGTTCGCCGTGACATGAGATGAGATCCCTGAGCTGAGTGGGTACAGAGTGTCGTCGAGGTCTGCAGTTTTCCGCGCGCAGCAGAGAAAAATGATCAGAACCATTGCATTTCGCTAAAAAAACTAGGATGGCACTAGCAAGAAACAGCAAAACACAAATAATGGAGGGCTAGCTTACCAAAGAGGAGGCAGTCGAACTTGGGGTCCTTGACCTTGAGGCAGCGCTCGTCGAGCTCCATGATACGGGCTGTTAGGAAAGAACAGCAGAAAGAATGGATTACTGACACACGGTTCAACCGAGCTACGTACATTTGCCGCGGACGAACGTACCTAGCAGCGACTGGAGTGCTCGGGAGCTGCAATGCAACTGGCGCGGATGCAGAGCCGGGGAGCAAAAAGAGAGAGGTCCCGAGGCTTCAGGAGCACTCCGAATGCAGAGAGGGAGAGAGCGAGGAGGAGGGGGAGGAGAAGAGGAAGGGAGGGGAAGGTTTAAATAGGGAAGCCATGGCGTTAGCGGTCATGGTTAGCAGCCGATTGTTTCTTGCAGGAAAAAAGACATGTAGACAGTGCAGAAAACGTGGGCATGCTAGAGGCCTGGCCGGCTGCACACTTGTACCATTGCGTATATCTCTCTACCTCTCCTTGCATCACTACTGATGGATGACACGGTTTTTTGTATCTTGAGAAACTAATGTGCTCCACCTGCAGCTCCTGCATCACACCGCTTTGTATATATCTGGAGAAACTAATGTGTTCTAGCTAGAGATGATGCCAACCGTAATGGCATGTTGTATGTAACTCAGTAACTGATGGGTGCTGTCATGGCATGGTTTGGTACGTAGCGTTGACGGTGGATGCATACATGTCTTCATTTGTTTAATTCACGTGAGTACTATCTCTAAGAGAAGGTCTATGAAAAATAGTTCCCTCCACTCACCAGCTACACGATTAATGCACAGATAGATTCAAAGTCACGTGTCATCGGTCTATCTCCAAGAAATATTTATGCCACTTTTGACAGTTACCTATCCTATCACAAGTTACATGCATAAGTGACTGTTTTCTCGTCTAGTGATATGGTCCAAAAGATAAATTCATGGCCACTGATAAAACATCATACAAAGAACAGGAAACCTTGTACTGCACCATACTAGTAAGTTGAGAGCAATTACGGGCTAAAGAAAGTATTGGTGAATACCCGCAGAAGAGATTCCCTCACGAAAAAAAAACAGAGATTAAAAGCTGTCACATAAGAATGTCCAGAAGGAAAAACAAGACATGAAGCAGAACAACCACATTCCCACCAACAACAGGCAAGGAAAGGCGATACTAGAAACACTTCAGAGAACTATTGGAGACGCTAACTGAAACCACCCTTATTGAGCTAGGGGGTAGAGGAGAGGCTGTACAGGTACCACATACAACATCTGCATGCCAAGTTCACCATATTTGAAATATTCAAATATCATGACCTGCATTCCAAGTTCAAGAATGTTACTAGATGGGTATGTGTGCTTCGTTGCACCCTACACAAAGAGTTTAGGCATTAAGTGGTCAGCTTGGTGGATTTGCATGTGTTTGGATGCGTTGCTCTTTAGTGTACCAGATTATTTTTTCAACGCTGCACATAAATGGGCTATCTGAGCTTTGCCACATCGGTAATACCAAGGGTTGACTTATGCTTCCAAATTTCAGAGAACTTTATGTTTAGACACTTTATCCATAAAATAGTTTCTTCAGAAGCTTGAGGTGAACAACAATTCTCCAATTACATGGAGACACAACTACCATTTTATCTTATAAGCCAGAAGTATTCTATATAATGTTCAGTAATTAGGTAAGAGGGCTCACAATTCTGTAACAAAATAATTGTGTTAATATGGCCGCACACAATTAATTGAGAACCTAAACAAATAGAGATATGTTGGCAGTCGGAAAGCAAAGTAATAAAAGAAAATTCATGGAACGCAAAGAAATAAAAGTAAATATAGAGACAACTCTTTTGCTTTATTATCTTAGGAGGTTAATGTAAAACTGAAAGACAAAAGCATATTAGTACCTATATATGCTCAAGGCGCAGTGCAAAAGAAGATGACTTGCACCTCTTCTTCACTTGCCCTTTTGCTCGGTCAGCTTGGTTCTGTGAACTTTCAGCTTAGATTTGATCATCTCACTGCAGCTACTACCTCCCTGACTCGAACCATTCTGAACCTGCTAACCTCTAGACACTCAGCATGCCACTCCTCAATCAATTTTTACCTTCATGTGGTGCCTATGGAAGTCAAGAACGACCACCTTTTTAACAGGAAACAGTATGCTCCTTATCAGATCAATATAGCTGCGAATGCTATCAAGACTAACCGTCAAATGTGTGATTTCTCTACTTTTGATATACAGGATTCTTCCAATATGCAGGACGACAGGCCAAATGATTCTATTATGCAGGTATGCACAATTTAAACTGATTTAACAATCACAGAACCCAAGCTATCTTGGATGTTGCTTAGAAAACTTGCAAGGCACCAGGACCAGCAACATATACTTCTACAGGTTTAGGTGTTTACAACCAATTTCAGCAGGGAAGCAGCAGCACTTCTATCTTTGTCCAAGCCATCACCACTTCATGCTGAAGCTCTTCCCCTTGTGTTGGCGGCAAACGTTGCAAATCTCCTTCAGCTACAGCATGTCACGTTTCTCATAGATAATCTCTCTCTCTGGCAAAGGCGGCAGCGGCAACTACAACAGCAGAAACTCAGGTCCTATGGGAGATCAGAAGCCACATCGCCCACTTCAGAAAGCTCACTCAAGAACTTGCCCCTGCTGTATATCATATCCAGAAGAACCTCAATGGAGTGGCTCAGATTGCTCTCAACAGGCCATCAGACATTCCCAGTCTGGGCCCATCTGCTCTTGCGCAAATTCAGCTCTTGTTCATGGCTCTTGCCCTACTGCTTAGCTCTAGAAAACCTGAATCTTTCAGGGCATTGTATTGCATGATGTACACTATTTCTGAGGCGAGTAAAACCTTTGGCGCCTCCAGTGCCTCTTGCTGTTAAAAAAATATAAACAGTTCATCAAAAGCATCGATATGGCCAGACACCAGAATGGTTTCGCAATTCAGATGGCCTTGTTGCCTCAGATGTTCTACCCTGCATAACATAATATAGAAGAAAACACCAATAAATCATCAATAAGAAACAGTTTTGATAAAAGTGTATTGTTTTACTTATTTCAGCTGACTCCCTTATGTTTTATACGGCAGTGCCTTGTATCTCTTCCCGAAAAGAAGACATGCGGCACGCACTCACTCACTCACTCGTCCACAAGTGCAAAGACACAACGCTAACTCTCGGACGCAAACACACACTAGAACAGGATCGAACTAGGCTGTTTGCCGGCCTAAGATTCGTGCCGGGATCAAATTTTGTTCGAATTAAACTGAACCATTTGTCTTTGGATTGGGCGGCAACATTTACATCATCAGAGCTGGAGAAATACTGCAGCGTCGATTTATGCTGTTTAAACAACAATATGTGGCAACAAAAAAACTGCCGGCCTCTTCGTAGCCCAAAACATAATCTCATGTAATATAGTACTATATGCCAGTGATAAGATATCATGCAAAGATCAGTAAACCATGTACTGCACCATACTAGCAAGTTGAGAGCAATTAGGCGCTAAAGAAAGTATTGGTGAATGTAGCAACATAAGAGATTCCCCCACGAAACAGAGATTAAAGCTGGCACATAAGAACATGGCCAGAAGAAAAAACAAAACATGAAGCAGAGCCAACACATTCCCACGAACAACAGGCAAGGAGCTGATGCTACAAACACTTCAGAGAACTACTGAAGACGCTAATTGAGGCCACCCATATTGTGCTAGGGGGTAAAGGAGAGGCTGTACAGCTAGCTACCACATACAACATTTGCATGCCAAGTTCACAATATTTGAAACATTCAAATATCATGACCTGCATTTAAAGTTCCAGAATGCTATGTCCATAATGTCCAGACCAAAACGACAGCACAAACCTCAGACGGATGCAATTTGAGAAAAAAACATTGCCCTGTCTACTTTATATGAATCATTGCCCTGTCCCAGTGCATAAGGACCAAACAAACCACTAATGCAAGATTGGTGTACAAGAGATTAAACAGCTTTCTCTCAGCTTCCGTCTTGACGAAGTACTAAGGCAAAGAGCATCCCGTTGTGTCAAAGAATCGCTCTATACTTCTTTTGGAGCCCAAGGATCATGTTGTCATTCTCCATCTGTGTGAGCAATTTTATGATGGCAGAGCAGCGCGCTACTAACAAATCACTGAGATGCAAAAACAAATTAACCTCTTGTAGAACAACACATTTCTCTACCCTCCACAATCACCACCAGGCACAGGAAGCCATTGATTGCCCTAACAAATTAAACCAGTTGTACATACCTCTATGCATCCTAAATTACAACACACTGGAAAACGAAATAAAAAATAAAAATGAAGAATCAGGTAATAACTTTCTACTCGCACGCAGAATGCATTTCTTATACCAGAAGAAAGGCCACATGGCAACGAAGATCTTAAGTGTGCCTTTTGAGGCTATAAGTTCATATAGAATGTATAGTGACAACTGCGGACGGCTCCTTCGATAAACCGATACCTTGCTGGGAGCAAATCTTGCAAAGCCCGCTGAGGATTATATTATGTGTACCAATGGACAATCTCATTCAACTTTTGATCATCTCATGGAACATTTCCTTTGCATCAAGAGTTCTACCAACCTTAAATAATCCATACAGTTTGATGCTATAAGAGTATCCGGTTTAGCTAGCATACCTGACATTTCTTTGAATAGAGTCAACGCACATCGACCATTCCAGCTTTCAAGTATCCAACAATAAGTGTGTTGTCAACGCACATCCACCATTCCAGCTTTCAAGTATCCAACAATAAGTGTGTTGTACGTGAAGGCATCAGGCTCAATGCCAACCGATACAATATCATCATGTAGTGTGGATGATTTCTGCATCTTGCCAACTAAGTAGTATCCATGAATCAGTGAATGGATGTGATAACATCAGGCTTCTCACCATATGTACCATTAAGTCAAAGACATCTTGTGCATCCTTCATCCTTCTTTCTTTGTGTAGGCTGCTTATTATTGAGCGAAAGAACCTCGTGTCAGGAAAACGGATGCCTTTTCCCATCATTTCATAAACCAAGTCTTTAGCTCTTACTAAATCACCATGTGTACAATAACCCTGAATCAGGCATCCGTATACTCCTACATCCGCTGGTACCCCCATATTAATCATCTGGTTGAATATTTCAGTAGCCTCATTCATCTTACCCTTTCTGCGAAATGCATCTATCAAGACTAAATAGGTTACACCATCTGGTTTCACTCCCTGCTTCTGCATATCTTCAAAGATAAGAACAGCCTCATCCACTGATCCACACTTAGCATATGCACTGATCAAAATGCTGAAAACATATTGGTTTGGTACAATACCTTCTCCTACCATCGAGTCATAGAGATTCTTCATATCAACAAGGCATCCTTCTTTAGCATACCCGTGAAGCATGGTAGAGTATGCCACGACATTGGGTTTGAGGCCCTTTTCAATCGCGCGATCCAGAAATTGTCTCGCTTCTTTGCTTCTTCCACGCTTGCACAACATGTCAATAATCGAGCTATATGTCACAACATCAGGAGCAACGCCCTGCTGTACCATTTCACTGAATAGGCTGCCAGCTATGCTCTCGTTACCCTTCTTTAAGAAGCCATGGATGACTGTGTTGTATGAGATGGCATCAGGCACGCAGCCGAGATCAGGCATCCTCTGAAGCAGCACGTCCACAGCCTCATCTGTCCGCTTTGCGTGGCAGAGGACCTTGAGGAGGGTGTTGACGATAACGGTGTTTGCCTTCAGGCCCGCCTTGAGGAAGTGGCCGAATAAGGCGAGCGCTAGGTCCGGCTGCCGCGCGCGGCAGCAGCAGTCAAGCAGGATGCCGTACGTGTGGACTGTGGGCGACGGCACCGGCAGGCCATCGCCTCGGGGCATGCGGTTGAAGAGGGCAATGGAGAGTGAGAGGCTGTCGGTGCAGGTGGCAGAGGGCGGCACACGGGCCAGGGCGGCGATAAAGCCGTTCAGAGCGCGCCCGGAGACCGGAGTGGCATGCCGCAGCAATTCGTCGAACAGGTTGTGTGCGTCCTCAGGGCTGAGCGTCCCGGAGCGGACGCGCTCCGTAGCGGCGGTGAGGGCGACGTGGGGAGCTCGGCGTGAGGGCAGTGAGGGCGACGTGGAGGTGGAGGTGGAGGTGGAGGTGGAGGTGGAGGAGGATCGCCGGAGGAGGGAGATCGGAGCGGTGGAGTAGAGGCGAGACATGGGGTTCGGCCGCCCGTCAAATTGGATCTCAACAGCAAAGCTCACATGGTACGGTGGACATGGTACACATGAACCTGAATTCAAAGCATCTCACAAAGATTCTATTTCAAAGTTTCAGAAAACACTGAAATAAATCAAGCTCGTACGTATTTATTTGAGACTTGCTCGTACAAAATCTCAAGAAAAAATACGACCATATGTGGCCTACACACAAAAAAAGGAGAAAAATGAAACTTTGTATTTCTTGGAGACTGAAAATTCAGGTCATTGTACATACCTTCGACACTTTGTCTTCTTCAAAAAAATACATACTTATATATTTTAGTTTCAAATTTGACATGTATGTACCTACATATATTCTCTGCATGCATGATTTATGCCGTATTTGTTTTATTACTTTTTCAATTTTATTGTTTATGACAGACCATATGTACCATTGTCACCAAATTTGCGCCTTACATGCCAAATTCTATTATTATCCGCATTATATTTACCGATATTATTTGCATTGGAGGTTCTATAATATATAAGTAGAGAGATCTGACAGGACAACACCATTTGCCACATAGAGTTTTGGCCGGTCCACTGTATGCGAAGTCAGCTTCCACCGGTGAGCATAGTGCACAACTTATACCACTTTCAGCGACCATATTTCATTTTGAAGCTCGTGACCAAAGTGACACACCGACTCAAGTTCAGTTACAATAGATGAATTTTTCTCTTTGGATATTTCCGCTCAGCAGCCTCCAGGTTTTCAGTGAAGTTTTCCCTTTTTTTCAGTGAGAAGCAGCTAGATAGCCAAGAGGAAAATCAGACATGCTCAGCTTACCCTGAACCCTGGACCATTTATCTTCGAGTTGGACTGCAGCATATACATCATCCTAGTTGAAGCAAAAGCTGACTTTATAGAGGTGTATTTAAACAAGACGTGGCAACACAAAAACTGGAGGTCTGTTCGCAACCAAAAAATTGAACTCAAGCAACATGCCAACAATAAAACAATCACACCAAGATCAGGAAAACTTGTACTGCAGCATACTAGTAGGACAATCATGTGTTGCGGAAAGTATTACTGAATTATATTACTGAAGAGATTTCCTCGCAAAGAAAACAAAAAAGATTGAAGATGGCACATAAAAACATGGCCAGAAGAAAAATAAGGACATGGAGCAGAACCAACATATTCCCACCAACTACGGGCAAGGAAGATGACACTACAAATCCTCAGAAAACTACCGGAGAAGCCAATTGAGGCCACCCTTGTTGAGCTAGGGGTAGAGGAGAGGCTGTACAGCTCCACCACATACTCTATCTACACCACAGGCTGCAGATCTATCTATACTCTAGACCATCAGTTGCTACCACATACAACACCTGTAAGCATAACTTAGCTGATTTTGTTACGGCTGCACAATAACTCAGGCTAATCTGAAAGGATCTCCTCCAGCTCAGAATCCTCCTGCCTGACCAAAGAATCGTCGTCAGCCTCGGGGTCAGTCAACTCTCCTGTTGCAGCGGGGTCATCTTCAGGAATCATCTCTTCTATTGCGGGGAGTTCATCTTCAGTGATCATCTCTTCTCCTGTCCCTGCGGGGTCATCTTCAGAGTCCGACCCATCCGCCTCTTCGTCGGTGTAAATAGGATATGCTGGTTCGCCGATGGCCTTCCTTATTCCAGTGCTATCGATGGTTTCCTTATTAATTAATTTCACTACTGAGACTCCATCGGTCTTTTCACATATACACGCAGCAGGGTTGGCATGGAATTCACCTCTTCCTGGCGTAACTTCCATGGGATCTCCCATAAATCCTTTCTGGATTATTCGCATCTGAGAGGAGAATTTGTCCCATGACATGTTCCCCCTGTTCATAAATAACGGGTAGAGCTGTTTAGCATTTGGTCGGATTGTTCTCTTGTGTCCAAAATATCTCCTGCGACAAAGCACTACTAGATGGTCAGAACTCAAAATGAAACATGAACATAAACATAAATAGCCAACAGAATCATCACCTTCGGCCTGCAAGTATTTTGGCCATGTTGCCATTGTTGTTAGTCACAAAAGCATCACTTCCATCACAGACAATGAAATCAATGGCAGCCATGCGAGATGAGTGCATCAAGAACGGAGTCAGCTCATCTTTGCTTGCCAATGATTCTTTTGTATGGAAATTTGGGAAGAGTGCTTTGAGCGGTGCTAAAGTATCTTCCCCTCCATATATCTCACCAGAAGCAGCATAGATATGGACATCACTTCCATAGCCTAAGGCCCTCAACAGTAGCCCTACCTCCTCAGGAGTTAGTGGGCACCTTCCTTGCCTTCTTCCTTTTTCTGGGTTGCTTGCCTGAAATTTAAAACATAACAAGTTGGCAATATGCAGCTTTAACTCGCAATCTAAGTAGCTGAGGCATGATACTGTTCATACATGCAAGGTTTTCCATCGCTTGCGAATGGCACCTAGATCTCTCCTCTCCTTTTCTCCGCCGCCATAGTAACACCCAGAAAAGGCAAGCATATCACTTTCAAATCTGCCAGAAAGAGAGAAACCTATGTTGATAAAAAATCAAAAGCATAATGATACATGCTGCGCATTATGGAAACAACTTCCATTTCTTCTTTCATTTTAATCAGTTAGCCATTCAGCCATCAGAAGTTTGCTGCTCAATTATAAGTTTAGTTAAGACCAAAAACACCTAGCTGGATCTGAATAGAATCGAGATAGTGAATCACTAAATTGTAATGACATTAGCTGTATTTGAATAATTCAAAGTCCAGTTTCATTCTGTGCGAAAGAATGGATGAGGAGAATATCCTAAACCTCTGGAATGCTGAAAGAATGTCTATCAGGGAGAAAGACTTGGGAATGTTAAAGGAACGAAGATTCATTTTCAATTTGTCATTATAATTTCTTATTTGAGTAGTCTAAGTATGTCGCCAATTGTCATGAAAACTAAGGTTACATATGTCTAAGTTTCATATGTTGAGAGAGTTCGGTAACAGCAGTATACTTTCGCATGGCCCCAAAAATATCACACAAAGGGTCATCATATTTTGAGGGAGTTCAGTAACAACAGTATACCCTTCTTAGAAATAAAATATCACACAAAGGGTCATCACATTTACTTCCCAGTTGCAAACCAGAAGATGAAGGGCGAACTGAAATTGGTAAATTATAAAGAAAATATGCAGATCAAGAGGAGCTTAAACTAGGTGTACCTCAAGTGAAGAGCAATGAAAAATCTGCTCTTCTCTCGCATTCGTTGTATTAGCTTTTCACCCAATTTTTGTATTGGATCAGTAAATCTCAAAGCATGGTAGTTTACTCTGCAACGCAGTTTTTGCAGGTCAGTGTCCAATTTATTCGAGAGTCTGTAGTCATATTTTGTCATTCGAATGACCTGCAACACGGGAAAGAAATAACCTTGTGACTTGTGTGAGTACATTTATGTACTGAAATATCTCTAAACTAACCTCATCCACAAAAGGAGCTAGAAAAAAAAAACTACAGACAGAAGCATAGAAAATAACATGATGTGCCAAGAACAAATATGTCCACTAAAAAAGGCTCCTACTAAGCCACAGAGTCAACAACTTACATGTTTCTTCAGAAGTGCAGGCAAGACACGCTTCAAGTAGCATTGTGGAGTACATTTCCGGGGGACACGCATTTTATAAGGTCGCACAGCTTTGCCTCCTTTTTCTGGAGGTTCTTTGATTATTTTCACATCCTTCGCAAGAAATGAAATGAACCAGTCGATATCAAAGATTTCGGAAAAATTGCTGCAGCAGATATTGCATTAATATAGAATAAGCACAACTTATCACTTAAACAGTCATACAAGACCATGGGTTGAGATTTGGAAGTGCTCACTACTTGCATACCTTGAATCTTTCCAGAAAGATGTCTGGTCCAGTTTGGGGACAACAAGTGTAGCGTTTAAAATACGTGCAGCGACTACAGCATCAACTATCTGAAAAGAAGCAGATGTCATGATTTGTTTGATACACACAGTTCAGTTGTACAAGACAAGAAAAGTACTTGCGTACTTTAAACTTGCAAGTAAATGTACGAAACATGTGAATTGCTGTAAACTGTAATTCTTATTCTGCATAGCCCATAAATGAGGATGCATATTAGCAAACTATCAACTCTAAAGTTCTAATGAGGATAAAGGTAAGGATCAAGAAAAATGGTAGTTGATGTTGGTTAGCATACTGGCAAATAAATATCACATGCTTCTAGTGTGTAGGCCTAGTCCATCAAAAGCTTCTCAAATGTATTAGTACTGTATTGTAACAGAAGGACAGAATCTTGATTTTCTCTTGCACAATTAAACTCAAGTGGGCCCAAGAACTACGTAAATTAGTGGTGCAACCAATTTATGTACCTCAAGTACTTTACAGATCCTCATGAAATATCTTAGACAATCAGTGAAGCTGAGTTCTTATCATATGTCCATTCACACACATGACTACAATAGAGCGTATTCATGCAAGGGAGGGAGGGAGGTTGGGACAGGTGCACCTCACCCCTGTTCTCTGCTGATTCAGACCTCCACTTGTAACAATAATCAAATATCGATCTGATTGTGTGGTAACACTAGAATCTGCAAGATTTTAAAAAAGGCTTCAGCAGGATGTAGTGAAGTTGTCATATTACAAAAAAGGAACTATTCCAAAATGGCCAACATCCACTACACAAGTGCGCACAGCATTGAACATTCTCGATGCATTGTATACACAAAATTAGTGTTAAGTTTCAGCAGAATGATGGCTCACCAAGAAATTTTCTGCTAGCGTTACTGCATCCATAGAAGTTGTTAGCCAGCTCTGAACCCCAGAGGTTGTCTCGCGCGGTCCAGCCACTTCTCTGCATTTTGGGTAACACGTAACAGTTGACCAATCGGTTATGTAAAAAAGCTAAGAATCTCTTGTGCCAGAAAAACTACCACATAACCAAATCCTGAAAAGCTACATTTTCTTTTGGTTTTGATGTACTAATGCCTAGATGGTCCAATACAAGACATATGTACACACACAGAATTTCCAGCATAAGTGAATGAAGGAGCCAGTGCATTCAGACCTAAACCCTCCACGGATCAAACCAGATAAAAAGGTCGAAACATCCAAGGTGTTGGCTTGACCGTCTCTCCCAATTCGATACATTCATCAAATCCACAACATATAAACACAACCAAATCCTTGCAATGTGACCTAGTAACAATGCTCGAGATTCACAGCCCTCGCATCCCTCCATTTCGCCACCCGAGCTGCTGACAGGAGATCGAATCGAACCGCATAGACGTGCGTGGGGGAGCCGGAGATAAATGTTCGTACCGGGGGGTGGCGGAGGGATCGGCGGGAGGAGGCGCCGAGACCTCCGGGGTTACGGTCCGCTAGTCGCGGCGCGGAGACGGCGATGGAGAGGAGCGAGACGGCTAGGAAGAGCAGGAGGAGCGCCGCCACCGCCGGCAGCGCGCCGCGGCGCGGGCGCGGGTGGGAGTGCGGGTGGCCGCGTCGCCTCGGAGGGTGGCCCATCTCCGGTCGGGAGAGGCGCGGGACGGGAGGGACGCGGCGGGGCGGGGCGGTCGCCGGGACGGCCGCGGCGACATAGATCAGGGTCGGCGCGAGGGGTCTGGCGACATTTTTGTCATGTTCTCGGTGTGTGAAGTGCAGTGCACCGTACCCGATTTGGAGATTTCGATTTGAATATTGACACGATGTGATTTGTAACAAATCACCTTTCTTGGTAAAAAACGAGGTAAAAAAAGAACTTAGTCATGTACTCCACTAGAAACAATAACAATAGCGGTACCATGATTTTTTCTAAAGGTAAATAGACAATGTAGCACGAGTGAGGTGTTTTGGGTCCCAAGCTCTCGCGATCTCGGTACTTAAAAAAAAAGGAAAATAACATTTTTTTCAAGTTTATAAAAATTAAAAAAATTATAATAATGAAATGGTGACTGTGAAAATGTCAAAAAAAATCTTATTTTTTCTTCCAACATTTGTTTTTTATGCATACCACTTATGAAAAGATATTTCGATGCAAATTTGTTTGTATATACTAGATATGTATATTCAGTTGTATGTTTTTTCACAAAAAAAAATCACAAAAAAATGGAGACCTAAAAATGAACTTTTTTAATTTAAACAAGAAAAATCACTAACTCGAGAGATACAAGTGATTGTCGATGTAACACGTACAATTTCAAAGAAGATGTTTATAGACAACCAATGTTTAATCAGTATTGCTTTCAAGCTGTCACGTCCGCATATATAATCACCTGCTAGACTAGACTAGACTAGACTACCTAAGATTGTCATATGCTCGATATGTGCAAAATGAGAGATTTTTGGATCTTAATACTTTAAGCGGTCTTATGCAAGAGTTGAGGGGTAAAAAATGACGAAACTAGTTCCAGGCCCCAATCGCGTTGAACTAAGCCAAATTTTTTTAATAATACATTTTTTAAATGAAATTCGAAAAATATTACGGAAAACCACGAAATTCCAAAAATAATACACCTTCGGCCAGGACTGTGCCGATAAGTGCCTGTCGGCCTGGGCTGGGCCGATTAGGTAGTCGGCCGACGCCGCGCGTATCAGAGGACCTAATCGGCCAGGGCTAAGCCGATTAGACCCTGTCGGCCATGGCTGGGCCGACTAGGTCCCGTCGGCTCTGGCCCAGCCGACTAGTGCATGTTAGCCCGCTTTTTTCGCGCCAGCCCTTCCCGGCGACGCCCGTTCGCGCCTTATTTTTCCCGCCTTCTTCTCTCCCTCCTGTTTGTCGCTCCCGGTATTTTTTCCGTCCTTCTTGTCCCGCCATATTTCTCCCGCCCTAATTCTCCCGCCATAGTTCTCGCGCCTTTTTTTTCCCGCCATTTACCTCCCGCCTTTTTTCTCCCGCCTTTTTTCTCCCGCTCTTCTTCTCCTGGGTGAGCCTATATATATACCCCAATAGATTTGGTGATGGAGGAGGGGTGTGGTGCGTGGTTATTTCCTCAGTGGGATAGGAACGATGTCTGGTAGTTCGGGTCCTAGTTCGGAGCATAGGTCGTGGTGTGTTTTGTATCACGCCGCAATATGGACTGAAGGTAGTATTAGGGAGGGTAGGCCCAAGAGCTGTTATAGGGAGCTAGTTAGTGAGTGGGGCAACATTCGTGAGGTGGGAGAAATTATAGCCAAAAAAACCAAAATCCAGATGACCCCTGAAGAAATTAGGGATGAAATTGATGGGTGGCGGTGGAAGTGGCAGAGAATTAATGAGCTAAAAGCTATTGAGGCGGGGCTTAGGGACATGCCTATGACACCGAAGTCAAAGATAATCCATTTTTCGCCAGAGGCCTATGCATTTCACGTGAAGGTAACTGAGTACCGAATTTATATTATGTTAGAATCTAGTGTTATCGTACTAACTTTTTTCCCCGATTTTGTGAATGTCCAGCACTGGCCTGCCGATGGACAGTTTGTGAACAAAGAGATCCCTCATTAAAAGTCTAAATTACAGACTACTTACAGATGAAATCAAACTCTAAATTTAAAACACTAATCCACACTTATGACACATAAAAACACACTCTAATTTAAAAACATTGATCCACACTAATTGAAGGATGCGCACTAATGTGACACCAATTTACTGTTATAATCGGCAACACCCATGTAATTAATATTAATAGCGCAATAAATACCTACCAATATCAATATCACACTACCACCTTAACACTAATGCGTACATAATTAACAGTAAATCCTAATTAGTCAAAAAATGCATACCCTTGAAGCGTGCCGATTCAATGGACAACCACCGTCACCACCACCACCACACTCCACCACCACGCTGCACCACCACCACCACCCTCCACCACCACCACCTCCACCTAAACTACACCATTGCTCTAACCAAACAACACGAAATTGCACAAAATCTTAACCCAATGTATATCTGAGCTGTCTAAACTCTCTAACACTACATGCAGGAAGAATTGTTGGTTGGATTGACAGATCGGGCAGCAGGGAGCTGCTGTGAGAAAGAAAGGAAGAAGAAGAACTCGAGGAAGAAGGAGGCTCGGCCGAGTCTTATTCAGCACCCTGTCGGCCAGGCTTTGGCCGATAAGGGGCCGGTCGGCCAGGCTTGGGCCGACGGGAGGCCACGTCACGCCGAAAGGCCTGTCGGCCGCCGGCGTGGCCCGCCATGCAAAGCAGTCGGCTGGAGTTAAGCCGACGAGCGCTTTTCGGCCCAACTCTGGCCGACGAGGTCTTGTCGGCCCAAATCTAGCTGAGGCCGTATTATTCCTGTAATTTCGTAGTTTTCCGTTATATTTTTCAAATTTAATTAAATAAATGTATTATTAAAAAAAAATAGCTTGAACTAACGGCCGTCCTAACTTTATTTTTACAAAGCTTATAAACGATGTAACTGTGTTTGAAGATCAATAAAGTGCGCCGAATGGTTTTCCAAGAAAACACCCCATGCAGGATTAAAGATGGGTCGTATTCGTCGTGGGACATCGTGGGCCTAGCTCTGCAAGAAGTAGTCATCAATACTTTTCAAATGGTTCTCAATATTCCTTCAAAAAATGGTTCTCAATAAAAAAGGAATCGTTTTCAAATTCATTAAAGAATATAAGAAAAAAATTCATTACATTCTCATCCTCTTTACATATCACGAAATAAAATACCCCATGGGATGGATGATCGATCCCAACCTGAGTGCTGCTGGAGTGAAAACCAAAGGAACAACTATTTAGAGCAGCTCCAAAAGCTTACCTATAATTTGGCTATTGGGCTAAAACAGGTTTTTATATATCGGGGCGAAAAAAACAGCTTCAATAGCTTAACCATAAGTGGTCCGCAACCCAAACAAATTGGGTCCTGACCCATACTTTTCTACCACATACCCATAAATGGGAAATGCTAGATCCAATATCCATATTTTATGGGTCACTGTCACGTCAGCGAAAGCACACCCGGGAAGAACCAACCGCCACGCGCGGAAGGGTCACGCGTGCGCAGTCGACCCTCCCGTCGTCGTCTCCGGCGCACCCCGTCGGCGCCGTGTTCCCACCCGCCGTCCCCCGCCTCTCCGCCACCCCCACCACCCAGCCTACCCATTCACGGGCCGTGTGTCGCCTCTGTCGGTCGGAATCGAGGCCGAGCGGCCGCCACTTTGGGCGTCGGCTGTGGAAAAATTCCCAGCTATGAGAGGCCTCTCTACCGTCGTCTTCCTTCTACGTGACTCCCCCAGCTGTCCTACCTCCCTGATTTGGCCGCGAATGCCCCGAGTTGCGGTAGCCCGCCCTGTCCAGCCTTGCTGGCGGCACAACTGTCGTGCTCGGCCTCCCCTCAATCCCCGGCCAAGCTAGGACCTGGGCGGCCTAGAAGGACCTCGGCGACCCACGGCCGCGTCCGCAGAAGGCTCGCCGGCAGCCCTCTAAGCTCGGCTCCCGCGTCGGTGCGGTTGCGGAGGAGAAGAAATAGACAAGGGAAGGAGAGAGGAAATAAAAGAGTGAAAAAGGAGCGAAAAATGAGACCCACTAATAGTCATCCAATTTTTGGTTAAGCTCTTGGAGAGGAAACTTTTTTCGCTTACCTATATCTTCTCTCTCCTCTATCCAAAGTCATTTTGGATACCCATAATTAACCTTTTGGAGATGTTCTTAAGCACACCGTTTAGATCCTTCTCAAACTGCATGTACGTACTCCCTCCGTTCCAAATTAGATGATTTTGTTGTATCTATAGATGTAATATTTGTCTATATGTTGATGTATCTATAGATGTAACGTGTTTATATATAACCACATGTGGACAAATGGAAGTCATCTAATTTGTAACGAAAAAGGTAGGTAGGAGTACATTGCATCGTGCAACGCATGCCCATCCATCATCCATCGCTCAAGTCCAAACTCACGTGCCCGCAAATGTTATTACCACTAGATGGATAATGAAAATACTCCCTCGGTTTTTAAATATATGAATGTGCAACGTACATCCTAAAATATTTCTAGATATATCTGTATATATGAATGTGAGTGTGGACAAAATTTAAAACATCATATATTTATTTAGAAACGGAGTGAGTACCAACAAGGCTGCACACATCGCAGTGACGTCGATCATAACTACCGGCAACACGTCCGTACCTACTTTGACCTGATCGATCGATCCATTGGTACTATACCCTCGCAGGCGCTAAGATCCATCGGTAACGCCACAGCAGAATACTCACCGAAAAATGCGTGCGCCACAGCATCCAGTTACCTGTGACGCACTTATAATGCAGTGCGCCACTGATTGTTCGCACTAAAATTTCTAAAATTAGTGAAAATACCAGTGCCGCACTAAAATACATGTGCGTCACTGATAACTTGGGCCCCACTGGACCTCTCTAACCCTAAATCAACCCGGCCACCAACATCCTCTCTCATCCACCCTAAATCGAGCTGCCGCCAACCTGCTCTCTCTCTCTCTCGGCCCACCCACGTCGCCGCGCCGCGCCCCGCCCGCCGCACCCCTCTCTCTCTCGATCCCCTTGCTGTTGTCGCCATCCCCGCACCGCCCCCTTCTCTCCCGCCGCGCCCGCCTCCGCCACCACAACCCCCCGCTGCCGCGCCCTCCTCTCCCCCACGCCATTGCCCTCGCTCGCCCTCCTCCCCGCGTCATCGCCCTCGCTAGCCTCCTCCCCTGCCCGGCCACCCTGAGCGCCTCTGCCCACGCCACCGCGTGCCCGAGCGCCGACGTCGATCCCCTCGAGGTGCTGCCCCGGCCTAATCCCCTCCCATCCAATCCTTGGCTGCAAGAATTTGTAGATGTAGATGTTTAGTATTTGTAGATGCATGTTTAGAATTTGTAGATGTTTATAATTTGTGATAATTATGTTTAGCATTTGTAGATGCTTAGAATTTTTAGGTGCATGTTTAGAATTTGTAGAGGTATATTTTTTATATAGATTTTGTAGATGTTATAGTTGTCATGTAGATGTTAGTTGGTGGCAATTTAGTCCTTTTGTATTTAGATAGTTAGTTGTGTGTTTGCATTTTTGTTGTAGACCGATGATTTAACGATGCCATGTTAAATTGCCACCAACTAACATCTACAAAATCTATATAAAAAATATTATATATCTATATACTATAATAGGAATCGGAGAGAGTAACTCATTAATATTATATATCTATATACTATGGGATTAATTGGGCCCCTATGGCCGTCCCTGGCTGATCTGAATAAGTACGTAATGGCTCGTACGTCCGATCGACTCGACGGCTGGCCGGTCAAGAGCTAAAGCCAATGAGCTATCATCAATCCCATCCTTCCGCTACGTCTATCCGGCTTGAATTCTATAGGACCTCGATCGGGCGCCATGATTGCCACCCAGAGCTCGCGCAGTTAGTGGAGGCCGGAGCTTAGAGGTAGCTAGCTATAGCTAGGTGGCGCTGTGGCGAGGCCGCGAGGGCACGGCAGCAGGAGTGCACTGCGGTGGCCGGTGGGGGTGGAGTGAAGAAGGCCAGGGAGCTGCTAGAAGCTAGCTCGTTGCCGGCCGGCCGGCCGGACTAGGGTTACGGCGACTGACAGTGAACTAAAGAGCCATGAAAGCGAGCACAGAGAGAGGCGCAGCTAGCTGGCGCTGGAAGAAGTAAAGGGCGGATGGAGAATTCAAGCCCCGAAAGGAAAGAACCACGCCCCGTCGCGTCGGCCCTTGCTGCTCCCTGCTGGCTGCTGTATGAGTACATTCACACGCACGTCTGGCAAGCTCAAAAGCTACTGTAGCTAGCAGCGTATACATATCCGAACTGTGGTGATCGACCGTATACTTGTTCGGCGGATAATTATACTCCCTCCATACACAAAAAGGATGTCTCAACCGAGTAGTAGACACTTAGTTAGTACACTACTCCGTCATAGAGAACAAGGGTGAACTAGCCAATCAGCAAGCTAAACAACATAAACAAGATGGATCTCGAAACAGAAAGCACAAACGGGAAAGAGTTTGTACGTACATGAAGCATAATACAGTAGCTAGGAGGATTACTGAAGGATCAAGCTAACTAAGCACTCGCATACGCATGTATGCACCAAGCAGAGGAATACGCGTTGCCAGCTGCTAATTGTCATCACGTGTTACTAAATCAACCACTATTAGACGGCCAGTTTTTTTTTTCCTTTGACAAACACTGGCAGCAGCCAGTATCAGGTACTCTCCAGTGTGCAGGTGGATGATGAACGGATCAACGGGCGATCTGGGGCTGGAGCGTGGCGTTGTAGCCGGCCTGCTCCATCTCCCACCGCAGCTTCGGCGTCGCCGGGTCATCCTCCTCCACCGGAGCGTACTCCTGTGCAACAACGCACACTTACTCAAATTAGACCAGACAAAGAAACCCAACCAATCACAGAAACTTAAAACTTGACACGATATGTTCATCTGAACTAAATTCTATCTGAAAAGGTGCTTGATTATACTTATCCGTCTAAACAAAACGAAGCCAATACTCAATCCTTACTTGTTCTTCGAAACAAAAATGATCGAACAGCAACTGACGAATTGCATCGACCAACCATAAACATGTATATACATATACCGAAGTACTGAACAGTCATGAACACTACGCGTTTGGTCCGTACGCCCAATATGGAAGAGCTTGAACTTCCAATAACCCGGAAGCCAGACGTACATGTAGCAAGGACGACTAATGAAGAGACAGAGACAAGCTAGTCAGCTCAGCTCGCTGCCGGGTACGTAGTAAATCATTAGGACCAAGTCATGCGAGAAATTAATCGAGAGCAAGGTGATTAATTAGAATGAGTACCTCGAGCTTGTGGACGAGGTCCCTGGCGTCTGGTGCGCTGACGAAAATGTGGCGCTGGGCGGGCCTGATGAAGCCGTCGTCCACGGCCTTGTCGATGAAGGCCAGCAGGAAGTCGTAGTAACCCTCCACGTTCAGCAGACCCACCTGCACGCAACGCACACATCCGATTAGTTAATTAATTAATCACCGTTTATTAACAGATGATCGGGTAATTTAGCGGCCGGCCGGCGAGGGTTGAGTCGAGGATCTAGACGTACTGGTTTGGTGTGGATGCCGAGCTGTGCCCATGCGATGACCTCCAGCAGCTCGTCGAGGGTGCCGTATCCGCCGGGCAGCGCGATGAAGGCGTCGGCGTTGCGGGCCATCTCCGCCTTGCGCTGGTGCATCCCCGACACCGCCACCACCTCCCCCACCGTCTCCCCGGTGATCTGTTACATCGACGTTCATGCACGTGTTAAGTTAGCTACCTAGTGCATGAATGCATGGTCCTGTGGCTGAGAAGATGTCGATCTTACCTCCTTGCCCATGAGAGTGGTAGGTATGACGCTGAAATGCAGAGAAGAAAACAAAAGCAACACTCGATCGTGAGCAACTTGGATTACAGTACTGTCTAGTTTGGAGAGATTTCATTGTCGACAAAAAGGCAGCTACAGTGAGGAGATAGAAAGGAGAAGGATCGATCGGTTGACAATAATGCATGCAGAGAAGATCGAATGGATGTACGGACGGACCCGATGACGTGGCCGCCGGCGCTGTGAACGGCCTCGGAGACCTCTCCCATGAGGCCCAGGCTGCCCCCTCCGTACACCAGATCCATCTTCCGAGCAACCTGGGATAGACACATGCGTGCATGTCCAAACTCAAATCAGCAACCAGCTTAACTAACTAACGAACTAACCAGCTTAACTAACTAGCTAACTAACGAACTCATGCAAGCTAGCAAAACCAGCAGTAGCAACAAAGCATGTGAGTTGTGACGATGCAAGTATTACCAGCTCCTTGCCGAGCTCGACGGCGGCGTCGCGGTAGCTGCTCCGCTTCCCGAAGCTGCTTCCGCAGAACACGCAGACCCGCCGGAACCGAGGCCCCTCCTCCACCTCCACCTCAACACCGCCGGCGCCACCCTTCGCGGCCACCGCGATCTCCTCCATCCCTCCGCCGCCGCTCTGCATGCTACCGGGCGTGCCGGGCGTGGCGAGGATATACTCGGATGGAGATGGCGCGTGGTGCCGGGCGCGCTCGTGTGTGGACTGTTGATGTTGGTGGGGGCGAAGAAGGAATAGTTGGAAAAGGAAGCTTCAAGCTGGGACGCCGGCCGGGGCATGTAAAGCGGATCGATGGGGGTATATATCCAGCTGGGAAAGAGAACAGGAGTTCGATGGGGTATATATCCAGCCGGGGCATGTACAAGGTCTTCTTTTACATGCTATGTTACCGCGGTTAACCAGTACAAGATGTTACTAAAGGCCTGCAGACGGCCGCCCGTCCAATCAGGGAGTGTAGATAAGCTCCTGCTCCATTAGGCGCTACTCCACTGCGACGGTATAGTATAGCATCAGTGGCTTGAATGCATTGGAAGTTTAATTTATGATCGATCTCTCGGTCGAGCCAGCAAGCTAGGGCAGTAGCCAAGTTGTAGGAAAGGACGTACGATACTGCAAAGCTACCACTGCCCTAATTAATCTGGGTAACTGCCGGATATATTGATGGCGCGTGCCATGCCCATGCTGGCTTGGCTCTCAACGAGTCCAAACTCCAAACTCATGCATCTAGACTGCAGTTTCCATATCATATTCATATTTCTCAGCTGGTCAAAATTCAGAAAAGAAGACAAAATTAGAGCCTTAATTGGTAACATCAGGCATTTGCAAATACCAGGTTCCTACCAAAACCCTCACAGCGAGTCTAGGTTGGAAGGGAATGCAGTATGCACAGCTTCATTACGACCCCTCTCAAGGTCCATTCGGTATGAAAGTTTTTTATTGGAATATCTTAGGGTTCTTTAGAAATTATATATGAAATATATTTAGTTCCTAGGATTGAAAAATATCAGGACTTTTTTACCCTATGACCAACTTTGCATGTAACTAAATTATATTTTTCTTTAGGTCTAATCTCATGGAAAATTACCTTTCTAATTAACGTTGTACCTCGTATTATCGCCCACATCCCCAATGTTGTTGATGACATGATGTGTCCCCTATATGGGACTACTTGTTGCACAGTCGATGTTTGCAACACACCATGGAGAACAAAATCACAAGCACATAATTACCAACAATTAGCTATGAATCCCAGATAGCTTCAAGAACTAAAGTAGCTACTAAAGCATCGAGGTACCAAACAGCATGAGAAAAAAAAACGTACCATTGATGAATAATCAAGTGATTCAGACACAATAGGGACGGAGCCAAGATTGCAGCAGAAGGGGGCCAATTGCATATAAAAAAATTGGTGGGGGCATATGGGTAAATTTGGATAAATTTGGGGTCAAATCTAAATAAATACAAAGGGGTTTTCCAAAAGATTTCCACCCTGGGTGGGGGGTATGGCCCCAGCGCGCCCCTGGCTCCGTCCCTAAGACACAAAATCTACAACGTATCGAGTACATTTATAAGGTAGGGACTATAACGAGGTTAATGAAGTTACGCTGAGGTGGCTATGATGGTTATATGATGAATCCCGGAGGCTAGAATCCTCCTCTTGCGTGGGGGTGAATATGATGGCTCTTATGATGAATCCCCCCTCCCCTCGTAGATTAGGCTTGACGGAGCATTTCACTATGTTGTTCTGCCTATCTAGGTGTCTATGTTTGTCCCTCCATCAAGGACTTGCACATCTAACTTTTTTGGCGATATAATTGAGACTTCAACGGTATGAGGGACATTATGAGCAGAATTGCTCGTCCATATACATTTATCTGTTCTAAGAATCCAAAACGAGGTGCTCCTTCTTTTGGTGAACATGATGTTAACGCCTCATAATTATCGACATGATGTTAACGCTTCATAATTATCGACAACATTGGGGTGCATTGTATTACTTCTTCAGCCTTCAAATTGGTTTTTGTGCAAAAACAAGCCCAGCGGTACCCAGTATATCTCGATAAAATATTGATTTATTATGATTACAATGTGACAAAAAAATTAGGTTAGATGCACGCATCAATCATTCAAGGCCTAAGCCTGCAAGATGCAATATCCCTTAAAAATCTACGACACAAATATCATATAGCCTAGACAAACTGGAGCAAGATGCAATATTCCTGAAAATCACAATGTAGAGATATTGTGGTGGGGAAAGGGGTTCTGTGCATCCATGTACTCTCTTCGTTTATAATTACCCCGCGTTTAGGATTTAGTCAAAGTCACACTATGTCAAGATTGACCGATATGGATGAAAATATCAACATATATGATATTAAATCTGTATTATTATAACCGTAATAACATAACGTTTATATTATATGCACTGGGTATTTTTTATGTAAATAGTGTTTGATAAACTTTGTCAAGCAGCTAAAAGTTTGACTTTAACTAAACACAAAAGTAGGAAAATTATTATGCATGATTCCGACTGGTACGCATACATGCATAGGCGTTCAACGTGTCGCACGCCGGCACGAGGGAAGAAAGCCGCGCGCACCGAACCTTCACAAGGAGCGTCCTTTTTCTAAGTGATCTGCATTAATTTGAAACTAAACGCACACACAAACTAAACACGCGCGGTTAATTAGTGGCTTAGCTAGCTAGGGCCAGTGATACTGGCAGTACACTACTAGTCGATTGAAGTGCATACAATGCATTACGTATTCTAGGTTGTGCTGTTCTGGTCCACTCGGGCAATAAGGATATACAGACCTTTCGCGCAGGGTAGCCCTCCCTCCTCATCAGCTGCTACAGGAGAGACAGGCGATTTTTGGGCTCTCCCGCCGATCCACCGCGTCCGCGCCGCCGAGGCGTGGGATTCCCCTCCTCCGCCGGCCGCTTCGGCGGCGGGAGGGTGGGGGATCCCCGTCTCCGGCCTGTACATACGGTAGGGTAGGGTGGGGTTCACGCCGGCGGCTTCTCGGAGGAGGTGGAGCTGGCGGCGGCTGGTTTGGTGTCGGCGGGGCCTTCTCTGGCGGTGGTGCTCTCCGGAGCTCGTCGTCGCCGCGCTCGACTTGGTGGTGCTCGACGCCCGGCGTGGTGCTCGAGCGTCGCAGCTTCTCGTCAGATCCAGGGCGGCGGATCTGGCGGCCAGATCCCAGGGTGCTTCGAGTTCATCTTCTTCCTCCAGCGACGGATCCGGAGGCAGCTGAGGCTAGGAGGCGTCGGCGGGCCAGGGGGCGTCTGCCACGGTCGTTCAGCGTCCAAAGTTTCGCCGCGGCGCGGCGGACAGTCAAGGCGGCGTCTTCCAAGGGAAAACTTCATCCCATGCAGTGGTAAGCAGGCGGCTGCTGCTCTTCTTCTTCGTCGCCGGTGGAGGTGTTGATCTCGGAACTGGTTCTGGCTCCTCCTCCTCGTATTGTTGTTCGTTCTTTGCTTTCGATCTATGTACTCTGTATGTGGATGTTCGATGAATATACGTGGATGTTGGATGTGTCAAAAAAAATAAGGATATACACCAGGGCACTGTATATGCTGCTTGTTCACTCGTGGGCGCGCTCGTACGTATACATACATACATGCAAGATTGACGTCAAGAGATCGACGTGTTAAGATTGCCGCTCTTTCTAACAGTACAAATGTACTTGAGGCAGGAAAATACAGAGTATATTGCAGCTGGCTATATCACGTCAGTTTAGTCTTGCTCTGCAACAAGCTAGGTTTTTTCCGAAAAGGGGGTGCGTATCCCCGATCTCTGCATTGAAACGATACACACAACCTTCCGCATTTTATTGCATAGTATCAAAATCTTAACAGTTTACAAATCACGGATCACTCAAAGTGAATATAAAGATCAGCCACTCAAGCTAGGTTAAGTTGACATATATACGTCAATCTTACATACTCTAAGTGCTAGATATATCCACTTTTTAGCAAATCTAAGACATTTAATTTTGGACGGAGGGAGTATATATGAATGCTTGCATGCATTGATGGCTTGATGCCTTGATGCATGCAGTTAAGTTAGCTGATCAGATCTTTTTTTTCGCGGAAAAGGAAAGTGATATTAAAGCCACGAACATACAGAAAAGTCCAGTACAAGATTGGAATTACACACAGGTCCCCAGGACCTCGATCCCCTGGACTCCGATGACGATGACGAAGACCACGAAGCCGCCAGTGGCGCGCCGCCGCCGTTGCTCCTCTCGATGGCTTGGATCAGATCTTAACTGTGGTTAGTCAGCTGGTCCTTGCCCGCGCATTGCACTGCATGCGAGAAACACACCATAGTACGTGTACGTGCTGTATGTTCTTTACTCCGTTTTTACTGTTGGCTATTGGTCGATGGATCAGTACTAACCAAGGTCTGCAGAAACTTAACACAGTCTAGCTTAGGCAGGAGACCATGCTTGCAGCTAGTAGCCTAGTATAGAGGACTAACCGATCAATGCTGTCCGCCGTACTACGAGTAATACTAGTGATTAACTCCATGCATGCAGCTAGTACAGTAGTGTATAGTACTCACTCCGTTCAATAATATAAAATATTTTAGCTGTTACACATATTGTCTACACATTTAAATTTAAAAAAAATGAATATGTACACTAAAACGTGTCTACATAGATGCTCACACTTATAAATGTGAAAAAAGTCTAGAGCATCATATATTGCGGAACAGAGAGAGTATTTTTTTTTTTTTTTGAGGAAGGAATCTGATATATAAAAAAGGAGGCTCCACACTTTTACAACCAGGTCCAGAAAGGAAACAGAAATACAAAAGTACCCTGAAAAAGTGCACGAAGCACCCTAAACCACCGGGAAGAAGCACAATCAGATCCTCGACGCGCCCCAAAGCACCTAGTCGCCGGCGAGGTCGCCGTACCGCTCGCCGTCGGGGAGAGGGCGCCGCCACATCATGTAGTCGGCCGCAGGAGCCGTCCGCCGCCGCGCGACGGAGCTGAGACGCGCTGAACGAGCACGGCCACAGCGCCCGGTTCCCGACTCCGCCCATCCACCAGCCGAACCGCCGTCGTCGACCAGGTCCACCACCGTCACCACCGCACCACCTCCTGACGCCGCTCTCCTGTCCACCATGGCCATCCGGAGCAGAGTCGTCGAAGAGGCCAACCACCAGAGCCACCTGCAACAAAACGGGACGCTGAGCTCCACCCGCTCCTCCCCTCGCCGCCACGGCCGACCGGAGGAGCACAGAGGGAGAACCACGCCCGACGGAAAACCTCCACTGCCTCCCCGGCAACGAGGCCGGGACGGGAAGGAGGGGGAGGACTGTTGGAAATATGCCCTAGAGGCAATAATAAATAAATGTTATTATCATATTTCCGTGTTCATGATATATGTTTATTTCCATGCTATAATTGTATTAACCGGAAACATAATACATGTGTGGTTGCGTAAACAACATTGCGTCCCTAGTAAGCCTCTACTAGACTAGCTCGTTAATTAATGATGGTTATGGTTTCCCAACCATGAACATGAGTTGTTAATTAATTAACGGGATCATGTCATTAGAAGAATGACGTGATGGACAGACCCAACTAAGCATAACAATATTGATCGTTTCATTAAGTTTTTATTGTCATGCCTTTTATTGTCAAGTATCCTATTTCTTAGACCATGAGATCATGTTATTCCCGGGTACTGGAAGAATACTTTGGGGACATCAACCATCGCTTCGTGACAGGGTGATCATAAAGGTGTCTTACGGGTATCTCAGAAAGTGCTTGTTGAATTACATGAATCAAGACTGGGATTTGTCCCTCCGTGTTTCGGAGAGATATACTCTGGGCCCACTCGGTAGTGCACATTCGGTAAAGCTTGCAAGCACGTGACTAATGAGTTAGTCACAGAGAATGTTGTATTACGGAACGAGTAAAGAGTACTTACCAGTAACAAGATTTAACTAGGTATAGTGATACCGACGATCAAATCTTGGGTAAGTAAAATATCGCGTGACAAAGGAAATTGTATACGGATTATAGTAGTCCACGACATAGTGGTTCAACCGATAAAGATCTTCGTTGAATGTGTGGGAGTCATTATGGATATCCTGGTCCCTCTAATGGTTATTGATCGGAGAGGTGTCTCCATCATGTCTGCACGTTCTCGAACCCGTAGGGTCACACACTTAACGTTCGGTAACGCTAGAGTAGCTCTGGGATAATTTTGTTAATGGTGTCCGAATATTGTTCGGAGTCTCGGATGAGATCCTAGACATCACGAGGAGCTCCGGAAGAGTCCGGAGGTAAAGATTTATATATGGCAAGTTGATTTCAGGGTTCCGGAAAAGTTCGGGATTTTTCGGCAGAGTGTCGGAATGTTCTAGAAGGTTCCGGAGGGTCCCATAGTGGGGCCCACCTGTCCCCAACGACCAAGGGTGGCCCACTGGTCCATTTGACCAGTCCTACTTGGTCCATGCAGCCATTCAATGGGTAGCCCTTTAAAAGGGATGTTACCACTCTTGAAAGAGGGGGTTACCACCTTTTAAATGAGAAGGGGTTACCACTATTGAAAGAGGGAGTTTCTACTTTGGAAATAAAGTGGCTGCAGCCCCTTGCCTATATAAAGAAGAGGGAGAGGTGCACCAAGAGACAGAGGCTTGGCCGCATCACTGGCTTGCTGCTCCTCTACCTCCCGCGCACCGCTTGGCGAAGCCCTGCCCGCGGGAACTCTCCACCATATCCACCACCACGCCGTCGTGCTGCTGGAATCGATCCCACCTACTTCTCCCTCTAGCTTGCTGGATCAAGAAGAGGGAGACGTCATCGAGCTGTACGTGTGCAAGCCTCCGGAGGTGCTGCTCGTTTGCGGTGCTGATCGGATCGAACATCGTCAACAACTTCACCGAGCTGCGTTGAATTAAACGTTCAACGCGCGTGTTCTTCGAGGGTATGATGAACTACTCTCCCCGTTACTAGAATCTTCTAGATAGGATCTTGAGTGTTGCTTCCGCATGTGAGAGAAATTTTTGTTTTCTATCGCGCAAACTCCTACAGTGGTATCAGAGCCGGATCTATGCGTAGATGTTTTGGTACGGGTAGAACACATATGTGTATGTGGGCGTTGATAATCTTTTTATTACTTCCTTTGTGTATTTTGAATCTTAGTGGCATAGTGGGATGAAGCGGCCCGGACTAACTTTACATGTCCACGTACATGAGACTTGTTCCACGACTGACATGCAACTTGTATTGCATAAGTGGCTTTGCGGGTGTCTGTCTCTCCCACTATAGTTAAGATTTAATCTACAACGGGTTGTTAATAATTTGTTTATCACCGTTGTGGTTTCATGTTCGTAGGTAAGAACGGTTCTTTCTTCGAAAGCCCTAAGCCACGTAAAATTTGCAAAGAATAAGGGAGAGGCGTCTAACTTGTTTTTGCAGGGGTGCTTGTGATATGGTATAGCCCAAACTGTTTCATATGATATATTTGTGATGTATGAGATGATCATGTTTTGTAATGTTTCACGACTTGCATGTCGATGAGTACGGCAACCGGCAGGAGCCATATGGTTGTCTTAATTATCAATTGTATGACCTGCGTGTCAACTTCAAACGCCATGTAATTGCATTATTTATCGCTATGAGTTAGCAATATATGGGATGCAACGTGGTGGAGACAACCAAGGCGCCACATGAACATGGCGCCATGATGGAGATCATGCCGGTGCGTTTAAGATGGAGATCAAGACGCAATAAAAGGGCTATACCATGTCACATATTTTTATGCATGTGATGTTTATCCTTTTATGCATCTTATTTTGCGTGTGCTCGACGGTAGCATTATAAGATGATCCCTCACACAATATCAAGATAAAGTGTTCTCCCTTAGTATGCACCGTCGCGAAAGTTCGTCGTTTTGAAGCATCTCGTGATGATCGGATGTGGTAAACTCTACGTTCACATACGACGGGTGTAAGCCAGTTTTACACATGCGGAAATACTTTGGTTAACTTGACGAGCCTAGCATGTACAGACATGGACTCGGAACACGACGAACCGAAAGGTTAAACACGAGTCATATGAATGATATGATCAACATTTCGATGTTCACCATTGAAACTACATCTTCTCTCGTGAAGATCGGACTTGGTGTAGTGGATTTGGATCGTGTACCACTAGACAACTATGAGGGATGTTGTTTTAAGTGGGAGTTCGTTAGTAATTTGATTAAAATGAACTCTTTATCATGAACATAGTCTAAAGATGTCTTTGCTAAAATGTTGTAGATCATGGCCCGCAACGTAGCTCAGTTCAACTTCAGCGCATTCCTTGAGAAAGAAAAACTGAAATCATCTGGTTCAAACTTCACTGACTGGCACCGCAACCTGAGGATTATCCTCACTGGGTGTAAGAAGCATTATGTGCTCGATGCTGCGCTAGGTGACCCACCTGCAGACAATGCGCCTGAAGCAGAACAAAATGTCTTTGAGACGCGCAGAGATGACCACATTATAGTTGCCTGTGCCATCCTTACATCTCTGGACACTGATCTCCAGAAACGTTTTGAACATCACGGCGCCTATGAGATGGTTGAAGAGCTGAAAACCATGTTTCAGACTCAGACCCGCGCTGAGAGATATGAGATCTCTGATAAGTTCTATACATGTAAGATGGAGGAGCACAGCTCTGTCAGTGAACATGTTGTCACCATGGGAGGCTATATCCAACGCCTAATTCAGCTGGGATGTGTGATCCCGGATGAGTTAATCACTGACAGGGTGCTGCAGTCGCTCCCTCCGAGCTACAAAGGCTTTGTGCTGAACTATAACATGCAAGGCATGAATAAGACTCTTAATGAGCTCTTTGCGATGCTGAAATCTGCAGAAGTGGACATCAAGAAAGAACATCAAGTGTTGATGGTCAATAAGACCACCAGTTTCAAGAAGGTTAAGGCCAAAAAGGGTCACTTCAAGAAGAGTGGCAAATCTGTTGCTGCTCAGGGCGGCAAACCTGTTGCCACACCTGTGAAACCCAAGGCTGGTCCTAAGCCGGACACTGTGTGTTTCTACTGCAAGGGAGACGGTCACTGGAAGCGTAACTGCGCCAAATACTTGGCGGATAAGAAGGCTGGCAACGTCAAAGGTATATTTGATATACATGTTATTGATGTGTACCTTACTAGTTCTCGTAGTAGTGCCTGGGTATTTGATACTGGTTCGGTTGCTCATATTTGCAACTCGAAACAGGAGCTGCAGAATAAACGGAGACTGGCGAGGGATGAGGTGACGATGCGCGTCGGGAATGGATCGAAGGTCGATGTCATCGCCGTCGGGACACTACCTCTTCATCTACCTTCGGGATTAGTTTTAAACCTGAATAATTGTTATTTGGTGCCTGCGTTAAGCATGAACATTATATCTGGATCTTGTTTATTGCGAGACGGTTACTCATTTAAATCAGAGAATAAAGGTTGTTCTATTTCTATGAGTAATATCTTTTATGGTCATGCACCCAACGTAAATGGTTTATTCTTGTTGGATCTCGATAGTAGTACTTCACACATCCATAACATTGATGCTAAAAGATGCAAAGCGAATAATGATAGTACCACATACTTGTGGCACTGCCGTTTAGGTCATATTGGTGTAAAGCGCATGAAGAAACTCCATTCTGATGGACTTTTTCAATCACTTGACTTTGAATCATTTGATACGTGCGAACCATGCCTCATGGGTAAGATGACTAAGACACCGTTTTCCGGTACGATGGAACGGGCGAGTGATTTGTTGGAAATCATACATACTGATGTGTGTGGACCAATGAGCATTCCAACACGTGGTGGATATCGTTACTTCCTAACTTTCACTGATGATTTGAGTAGATATGGGTATATTTACTTAATGAAACACAAGTCTGAAACATTTGAAAAGTTCAAAGAATTTCAGAGTGAAGTAGAAAATCATCGTAACAGGAAGATCAAATTTCTACGATCTGATCGTGGAGGGGAATATCTGAGTTACGAGTTTGGCATGCACTTGAAAAATTGTGGAATTGTTTCCCAACTCACGCCACCTGGAACACCACAGCGTAATGGTGTGTCTGAACGTCGTAATCGTACTTTATTAGATATGGTGCGTTCTATGATGTCTGTATCCGATCTGCCAATGTCATTTTGGGGGTATGCATTAGAGACAGCCGCATTCACTTTAAATAGGGCACCATCTAAATCCGTTGAGACGACACCATATGAGTTGTGGTTTGGTAAGAAGCCAAAATTATCGTTTCTTAAAATTTGGGGATGCGAGGCTTATGTCAAAAGATTACAACCTGATAAGCTCGAACCCAAAGCGGAAAAATGCGTCTTCATAGGATATCCAAAGGAAACCATTGGGTATACCTTCTATCACAGATCCGAAGGCAAAGTTTTTGTTGCTAAGAATGGATCCTTTCTTGAGAAGGAGTTTCTTTCGAAAGGAGTGAGTGGGAGGAAAATAGAACTAGACGAGGTTATTGAACCTTCTCCCGAATTGGAGAGCAGCGCAGCGCAGGAAGATTTGGATCTTCAGGCACCGCCTTCACCAGCTAGAGAGAAAGAAGCTGATGATAGTGATCATGCAGCTTCGGTCAAAGTTCCCGTTCGCAGGTCGACAAGGTTACGTACTGCTCCTGAATGGTACGGTAATCCTGTCTTGAACATTTTATTGTTAGACAATGATGAACCTATGAACTATGAGGAAGCGATGATGAGCCCAGACTCTGGAAAATGGCAAGACGCCATGAACTCTGAAATGGAATCCATGAAGGAAAACCAAGTGTGGACTTTGGTTGACCTTCCTGATAGCCGTAAGGCTGTTGAATGTAAATGGATTTTCAAGAAGAAAACAGACGCTGACGGTAATGTCACCGTATATAAAGCTCGACTTGTCGCAAAAGGTTTTCGACAAATTCAAGGAGTTGACTACGATGAGACCTTCTCACCCGTAGCGATGCTAAAGTCTGTTAGGGTTCTACTAGCAATTGCTGCTTATTTCGATTATGAAATTTGGCAGATGGATGTCAAAACTGCGTTCCTCAACGGAAACGTTGAAGAAGAGTTGTACATGGTACAACCTGAAGGTTTTGTCGATCCTAAGGATGCTGATAAAGTGTGCAAACTTCAGCGATCCATCTATGGACTGAAGCAAGCATCCCGGAGTTGGAATCTTCGATTTGATGAGGTGATCAAAGGTTTTGGATTTGTCCAAAATTATAAAGAAGCTTGTGTTTACAAGAAAGTGAGTGGGAGCTCGGTTGCATTCCTGGTTTTATATGTAGATGACATATTACTTATTGGGAATGATGTGGAGCTGCTTAACAGTGTGAAAGATTATTTGAATAATAGTTTTTCAATGAAAGATCTTGGTGAAGCTGCATACATATTGGGCATAAAGATCTATAGAGATAGATCAAGACGCTTAATAGCACTTAGTCAAAGTAAATACCTTGAGAAGATAGTGAAGAAATTCAATATGCAGGATGCAAAGAAAGGTTCTTTGCCCATGTTACAAGGTAAGCCATTGAGTATGACTCAGTGTCCAACTACGGCAACAGAAATAGAAAGGATGAAGAAAATCCCCTATGCCTCGGCCATAGGTTCTATTATGTATGCCATGTTGTGTACTAGACCGGATGTGTCCCATGCTCTTAGTTTGACGAGCAGGTACCAGAGTGATCCTGGAGAGGCTCACTGGACAGCAGTTAAAAATATCCTTAAGTACCTAAAAAGGACTAAGGACATGTTTCTTGTCTATGGTGGTGATGAAGAGCTCTCCGTAAAAGGTTACGTTGATGCTAGCTTCGATACTGATCCAGATGACTCGAAATCTCAAACAGGGTATGTCTTTATCTTGAATGGAGCTGCGGTTAGCTGGAGGAGTTCCAAGCAAACCGTCATTGCGGCATCTACATTAGAGGCGGAGTATATGGCCGCTTCTGAAGCAGCGAAAGAAGGGATATGGCTGAAGGAGTTCGTCACTGAACTCGGCGTTGTTCCGAGCGCACTGGATCCCATGGAGATTTTTTGTGACAACACTGGTGCCATTGCTCTAGCCAAGGAACCAAGATGTCACAAGAGTTCCAAGCATATCAAACGCCGGTTTCATCAAATTCGTGAGCATGTCAATGAAGGAGATATTACCATTAGCAAAGTACATACGAATCAAAATATCGCTGATCCGTTGACTAAAGTTCTTCCACAGACAAAACATGATCAACACCAGAAGGCCATGGGTGTTAGATTTTTACCAATGTAAACTAGATTATTGACTCTAGTGCAAGTGGGAGACTGTTGGAAATATGCCCTAGAGGCAATAATAAATAAATGTTATTATCATATTTCCGTGTTCATGATATATGTTTATTTCCATGCTATAATTGTATTAACCGGAAACATAATACATGTGTGGTTGCGTAAACAACATTGCGTCCCTAGTAAGCCTCTACTAGACTAGCTCGTTAATTAATGATGGTTATGGTTTCCCAACCATGAACATGAGTTGTTAATTAATTAACGGGATCATGTCATTAGAAGAATGACGTGATGGACAGACCCAACTAAGCATAACAATATTGATCGTTTCATTAAGTTTTTATTGTCATGCCTTTTATTGTCAAGTATCCTATTTCTTAGACCATGAGATCATGTTATTCCCGGGTACTGGAAGAATACTTTGGGGACATCAACCATCGCTTCGTGACAGGGTGATCATAAAGGTGTCTTACGGGTATCTCAGAAAGTGCTTGTTGAATTACATGAATCAAGACTGGGATTTGTCCCTCCGTGTTTCGGAGAGATATACTCTGGGCCCACTCGGTAGTGCACATTCGGTAAAGCTTGCAAGCACGTGACTAATGAGTTAGTCACAGAGAATGTTGTATTACGGAACGAGTAAAGAGTACTTACCAGTAACAAGATTTAACTAGGTATAGTGATACCGACGATCAAATCTTGGGTAAGTAAAATATCGCGTGACAAAGGAAATTGTATACGGATTATAGTAGTCCACGACATAGTGGTTCAACCGATAAAGATCTTCGTTGAATGTGTGGGAGTCATTATGGATATCCTGGTCCCTCTAATGGTTATTGATCGGAGAGGTGTCTCCATCATGTCTGCACGTTCTCGAACCCGTAGGGTCACACACTTAACGTTCGGTAACGCTAGAGTAGCTCTGGGATAATTTTGTTAATGGTGTCCGAATATTGTTCGGAGTCTCGGATGAGATCCTAGACATCACGAGGAGCTCCGGAAGAGTCCGGAGGTAAAGATTTATATATGGCAAGTTGATTTCAGGGTTCCGGAAAAGTTCGGGATTTTTCGGCAGAGTGTCGGAATGTTCTAGAAGGTTCCGGAGGGTCCCATAGTGGGGCCCACCTGTCCCCAACGACCAAGGGTGGCCCACTGGTCCATTTGACCAGTCCTACTTGGTCCATGCAGCCATTCAATGGGTAGCCCTTTAAAAGGGATGTTACCACTCTTGAAAGAGGGGGTTACCACCTTTTAAATGAGAAGGGGTTACCACTATTGAAAGAGGGAGTTTCTACTTTGGAAATAAAGTGGCTGCAGCCCCTTGCCTATATAAAGAAGAGGGAGAGGTGCACCAAGAGACAGAGGCTTGGCCGCATCACTGGCTTGCTGCTCCTCTACCTCCCGCGCACCGCTTGGCGAAGCCCTGCCCGCGGGAACTCTCCACCATATCCACCACCACGCCGTCGTGCTGCTGGAATCGATCCCACCTACTTCTCCCTCTAGCTTGCTGGATCAAGAAGAGGGAGACGTCATCGAGCTGTACGTGTGCAAGCCTCCGGAGGTGCTGCTCGTTTGCGGTGCTGATCGGATCGAACATCGTCAACAACTTCACCGAGCTGCGTTGAATTAAACGTTCAACGCGCGTGTTCTTCGAGGGTATGATGAACTACTCTCCCCGTTACTAGAATCTTCTAGATAGGATCTTGAGTGTTGCTTCCGCATGTGAGAGAAATTTTTGTTTTCTATCGCGCAAACTCCTACAAGGACATCGCCCTATTCACCAGCGCCACCACCACCGTCACCGGCGACGCCAAGCGGGCACGCACACCTAAACCCCAAGGACCTAACCTACTCACACGGACGGAGCCGAGGCTCCCCCCACCTCGCGCCGCCGAAAACCGGCGGCCGGAGGCGGAGGGGAGCAGCTGACTCGCCGGCGAAACGCTCGCCTCACAGTCGCCTCCTTATCGCCTCAGGGGCACTGTAGCAGAGGATAAGGAGAGCAGAAGAATTCTACACAGCCTACAGAGAGAGTATATATGACTAACTGCGGTAATAAAGTAGCAGCCATTTAATCTAAAAAAAAACTGATCAATGTTGTTAGCTTATACTCTATGTTAACTTGCATTCCGATCATTAACATCGATCGATCCGTCCATAAGGTGGCCTTCCCTGTCACACGGAAAAAAGCGATAGCATTGAAGGGAATACTCAAGTCACATCTGATCTGAGTACATCTAGGAGCGGCAAAATTAACAAATCTGACCCTGACACGAAACTTCAGCACAAAATGGACCGTTTTCGAAAGTTTAGCCGGATCTAACCCTTTTTCGTACCGCTCAACATATAGGTGGTAGGCTTCACGGGGTACCGCCGGGTCAACAGGCGGTATTCATCCTGGTCCACGGTCCGCTCGATCTGCTTGACCGAGCTGACGTGGCGATACCGCCGCGGGAGGTGGCGGTAGACTTAGTGCATTACCGCTGCAGGTGCAGGCGGTACCACTAAACATTTTACCGCCGGGTGCGCCGGCGGTACTGCCTGGGACTTAATAGTTCCCCCGGCCCTATCCAGCCCGCATATCTCCCCTCTTCCTCTCTCTCCCCTCTCCATTTGCGGCGGCGGCGGCGGCGGTTCGGCGACCTCTCTCTCCCCTCTCCCGTCTCTCCTCTCCCTCTCCATTTGCGGCGGCGGGTAGGGGCGGATCCATACGGCGGCGGCGCGAGGTCTTCTGGCCCGCCTATCCGTCCTATGCGCATGAGGGGCCACAATGCGGAGGACATGCCGTATGATGTTCGGTACGAGCCATACTTTGAGGCGGCTGGTCTCCTCCCATTTGTCCTTCAGTTCAAGGGTAAGCCACCGGCGTTCAACCACACGGCCATCACCGCCCTTGTCGATCGCTGGAGACCCGAGACACACAGCTTCCATTTACCGTGTGGAGAGATGACGGTCACTCTTGAGGATTTTTCCATGATCACGGCTCTTCCGATCGACGGAGACGCTCTGACTGGGAGGGTGGATCTTGTCGGGTGGCGGCAGCGGGTACTTGGTCTCACCGGTAGACAAGCACCGGAGCCGCCGGAAGGAACGAAAGATACTAGATCAGCGGGTGTCTCATACTCGTGGCTTCGACAGTTTGGGCCATGTCCGGCGGGTGCCGATGCTCTGGTGGTGCAGCAGTATGCCCGGGCATACATGTGGTATGTGTTAGCCCGGGTGATCTTTCCAGATGGGTCAGGGGACACGGCCTCGTGGATGTGGCTTGACCCATTACGTGATTGGAACGTCAAGTACAGTTGGGGGTCGGCGGGTTTAGCCTTTCTTTACCGCCAGGTAGTTTATTTGCATACCTTCCATCTAGTGTATGTCATTTTATTTGGCATTTGACGTGAGTGTTGTTTTGCAGCTGGACATGGCATGTCGTAAGAAGGGAAAGGTGATGACGAATGGCGGCTCCCAACTGTCGCGTACACGTGGGATAGAGTGGAGGTGTACAAAGAACAGTCCATGGGCCGTTACAAGAGCTATACCAATGAGCTTGACACCCTCTCTCACAACTTGGTATGCTTTGGTAGATAGATAAATTCGACACGCTAGTGTGACATCAAGCATTGAAACTAATGATTTTTGTTTTTGTTTTGTAGGTCATATGGATGCCGTACCGCCGGGATAGGGGTTTCCCTCTGAACGCGATGTGTACGCGTGACGAGGCCCTATGGCGCATCAAGTGTCCGATGATATGTTTCTACGCCGTCGAGTGGCACCTCCCACAACGAGTTGCATCACAATTTGGAAACAGGCAACTAACCCCGCCAGCAATCCAAAGCACAAGTGTTGCTCTTCATAGGTTTGTGTTGGAAAACCCGTGTACATATTTAACTTGTCATGTTGTCTTCTTGCTGATATGTTTGCTATTTGTGCATAGGATTGATCGGAAGACGTGCCCTAAGGAGAAGGAATGGGATCGTAAACACATCCAGTGGGTTGGTATGTGGAATGATAGAGATAAGTACCGTGAGATGGACATGACACTTTGGCGGGAGAGTGATTATGTGGCGCACCACCTTCCTTGGCATGAAGAACAACACCGCCTTAGGCTAAAGCCCGCTTGGACTTATAGTTTTCTTCATGTTTTTAGGGCTTGGAGCTTACTCGGAGCGTTAACGAGGCGTCCTATTATCTTTCTTCGTACACGCCCGGTACGTTGGAGGCTGAGACGGCTCTTAGGGACGGCATGACGGTATGCTTTCATACATATCCAATTGGTGTCCGGGTGGTAGTGATATTGATGCATGCACAATTTTGGTGCACTTGCAGAGGTTCATGGAGCGATCTCGGCGTCTCGCGGCTATGCTTGCCTGCCACGGTGCCAAGGCAACCGAAGCCCATGAGACAGACGACGAGGAGGGTGAGGACGCCGAGGAAGAGGAGGAGGAGCAGAATTCAGAGGAGCAATCGGAGGAGGAAGAGGAGCAGGAGCAATCGGAGGAGGAAGAGGAGCAGGAGCAATCGGAGGAGGAAGAGGAGCAGCAGTCCGACCAAGAGGACACGACCTGGGAGGAGATACCTTTGTCACAGTTGGTGGGTGCACCACAAGCATCACAACCAAGCCAACCAAACGTGAGGAACCGGAAGCAGAAGAAATTGTTCAGTCCAGAAGGCCAAAAGGTCCCTCCTCCATGACCCTGCCCAAGCAAGTTGGCAGCCAAGAGGGAAGGAAGAAGTGATAAAATTGCGCTATTATGTTGTCTTCATGCTTCGGAGATTGACCTTGCTTTGTGTGATACTTTTCTCTTCATGTTTTGAACTTGCCTTGTGTGAACTACGTGATATGTATGCCTAGTGTGATGCTTATGTCCAAAATTTAGTGAACTTATGTGCTATGTATGTGCTGTGTCTTCCTTTTTGTGTAATTGCAAATTTTTGCCTTGTGTGAATTTGTCTTGCTTTTATGTAATTGCAAATTTTGCTGAAAAATGCCAGGCCTGTACCGCCGCCCCTAAAGGCGGTACTGTATGCCATCGTACCGCCGTGAGCCTCGGCGGTATGACCTGGGACGCGCGAGGCCGTCCATCTTCTGTTGCTGGCAATTGCCTGGCGGTACTAGGCATGACGGTACCGCCAGTGAAACCGGCGGTATCGCCACGTCAGCGCAGTCAAGCAGATCGAGCGGACCGTGGACCAGGATGAATACCGGCTGTTGACCCGGCGGTACCCCGTGAAGCCTACCGCCTATATGTTGAGCGGTACGAAAAAGGGTTAGATCCGGCTAAACTTTCAAAAACGGTTCATTTTGTGCTGAAGTTTCGTGTCAGGGTCAGATTTGTTAATTTTGCCTCTAGGAGCTGGCCAGTGCTCTGCTTGCTTCTGGAGTCGTGGTACAGCAGGTACGTAAAACGATTCAAAGTTGCATCCACGTCATTCTCTCATGCACGCTACCTCTACTCCTGCAGTACATCAGTCTATAGCTCATCGCACCAGTTACAGTAATTCCATCAGACTTCAAAGTTGGAGTAAAATCACATCGATCGGAGTTGTGCGTCGACGTTTGATGGATCGATCTATCAGAGGATGTGGTAAGTGCATTCGTGATGATTGTACCTTCGACTTACGGGCTCGGCAACTAGGAGTAGCTAAGAACGTAGCAGCTAGCCTAGGAGACAATCGGTCGATCGACTTGACCAGATGATCGACGTTGAACGAGCTCGATCACCCAGTGGAAATCAATAAGAAGCTACTACTGCTAGTGCCTAGTAGCTGCTAGCTCCTTGAGGGAAGATCGTATTCGAGCACCTCTAGCGCATTCCGTATTCCCTCGGAAAATGGCGGGCGTGCTTGCTCGGAGACGCACCCCCACGGCTCCCAGCCGCCCCGGAGTGGCTTTGCTGCGTCCGTATCTGAAGGTCATCGATCTGCCCAAAAAGGAGAAAAAGGCGCAGGGGGCGACGGAGGAGACGAAAGAGGATCAGGGGGCTCACGCTATATGCCCCCGGTACCCTTGATATAGTGGAAGATCAGAAGACAAACGGATGCATATCCGGATCCCTGGATGGTTTTCTTACTTTTTTATTTTTTGTAAATATCCTTTTAATCTCTGAAAAATACCAAGTTTATAATTAATTTTCAGAGCGGTCGTAATAATTCAAAGAAATACATTTTTTTAATTCGAAGAACATTTTTCAAATGACCAGTTTCGAAATATGAACATTTTTCAATCAGATTTTAGTATTTTCAGAATCTGAACATTTTTTTAAATCACAACATTTATAAAAGTATGTACATTTTAATAAACTGAACATTATCAAATTTTAACTTTTTCAAATCTGAATATTTCAAAAATCTAAACATTTTTAGAATCAGAAACTTTTCAAAATCATAAAAGTAAAGTAAAAAAGAACAACAAAAACAGAAAGTATAAAGCAAAAAGAAAACAAAGAAACACATAAATGTTAAAAAAAGAAAAACAGCACGTGGGCAGCGACGGAGTTGTGCGCGCGAGCCTCCCGCACTGCAACAAGGCCCAAAATAGGATTTGCCGAGTCGATCCTGCCAAGCCCGGCCCACCGTTCGGGAGGACGGGCTACATGTAGCCCGTTTGTTTATTTTTTTTTGCAAACGACAGTTTAAAGTTGCAATTTTTTGAAAATAATCTTATATGTGGACAATGATGGACGGGCTACATGTAGCCCTTTTTTTTTTTTTGCAAATGACAGCTTAAAGTTGCAATTTTTTGAAAATAATCTTATATGTAGATAATGATGCCTTCTGCCAGTGTTTAAAAAATTGAAGCGAAATATGTTTATCTGTGATGTGCAGAAATGACAAGTTTCTAATTCTGAGGTGGTGCTGTGCATATTTCGCTATTTTTAACTTTTGCTATTTTAGCGTAGACCGGAATAAAACACATTTCGTGTTGAAAATCGGCAGCACCATGAGTCGGTCATTTTCAAACTCTATGTTCTTTCTCGGAATTATTTGAAACTGTAAGATGCAAAAAAAAAATCTTCGGTTTCCAACCTGCAATGAAGGTTTGGGCCATCCCATTCGCGCCTCTTGTGGACCGAGGGCCGCAAGTCTCCGGGCAGAGACGGAGTCCATGGACCGCAACAGAAAGTATGGGCCGGACCAACAGGCATGACCCTTCAGGCCTCGACACGTTATTTGACGCTGTTGTTGACCGGCTAGGGGCGGATCGGGGAGAAGAATCCGGCAGGGCTGGGGGGCTCCAAAGGACAGCTACCATGGCCGCCGCCACCGCCACCACCACCACCGTCTCCTCCGGCGAGTCCTCACGCCCCTCCTGGGTCCGGCAAAAAATTCTCTGGGACCGGGCCGCATGGTCTTACTCTTGAGGCCCCTCCCCAGATTTTTGCCACCTCACCCTCAGCACACATCTCAAAGCAGGCTCAGGATCCACGAGTCGTGGGTTTGCCTTCTTCCCTCGTGGATGCGGCGGCGACGGATCACCTGACCGGACGGTATTCCCCACGCCGGAGCCATTCACTACCTCCTTCGGGGCCCCGATCATTACCAATCGTCGTGTGCTGGTGGTGAGGCAAAATACCATGTCGCCTAGAGGCAGCGGCCTCCGTTGTCCAGACTCCCGCTGCGGTGCTGCCATAACGCCTACATCCATTGGCAGCTACCTCCGCCGTCTAGTACACCGGCCGGCGGCCACCAGCGTCGCCGGCGCCATACTACCTACATCCACCGGTCATGAGGTAATCATAGGCATGGAGACATCGGACGTCCAACACACCATCACCGGCGGGCGGTGCCGGCCTGCCGGGGCACATGCCTAGCGGCCGGTGATAATCACGGGCGTGCACAACCTGTCTCCATGGAACTAGAAACACAAGCTAAAATCAATCATCAACTGAATACGACGGGATCCGTCCAGTGGCCCGTCGCCGTCGCATCAGCGAGCGAAGGCAAACCCACGACGAGATCCTGATCAGTCAGGAAACGCGAGAGAACAGTTGGAGCAGTTCACCGCCGGCGGTATGAAGTAATTAGGCGTTTAGGGCCTGCTTTGAGATGTGCGCTGAGGTGAGGTGTCAACATCCTGGGAGGGGCCTCAAGGGGAAGACCATGCGGCCCGGTCCCAGAGAATTTTTTGCCCCTGGGTCCTCCTCAACATGTATGCCCTCGTGGGCGAACACCACAACGAAACCACTGCCGAGTGCTATGGCAGGAACGGCGTGAGAATACGTGCTTCCCTTGCCCGCGAACGCCCGCCGCTCCCCTCCAACCTCTACGTGCACTGCTCCGGCGCCAGCTTCGGCGAGCCCCCGTTCCTGCTCTAAATGGTGGATGATCTCATATTCTCATCTTCTTTCACATGTTCATCGGACCTCGGTAAGGCATCCCCACGAACGAGAATTCCGACTTCTTCATGTACCGGGCGGACCCCAAACGGCCGTCTCTCACGGTCTCACCCTACTGCCGTACCCGCAACGGGCCAGCGCAGGATTATCCCTTCGGCATCTTCCCTCGCGGGGAACACCACTACACCATTGCCGCGCTGGTTCGTCTCCGATCCGATGATCGTCCCTTGTTTTCACTCAGTCTCTACGAATCCGAGACCAAGATCTGGAGCTAGAAGAATCTGCATGTCGAGTCGCCGCAGGAGGAGTTCCGGTTGACATCCCTGACAAATTTTACCCTTTGTTATCACACCATACATCCGGTGTGCTCACCCTTGGAGACACCATTGGCTGGGTCAATCTATGGCGTGGTATCGTCTTCTGTGACATGCGCTCCGCGAAGCACACGCTCCGTGTGGTGTTCCGTTGCCTCTGCCATTGAAGTGTATACCGAACAACCTGACGCTGCCGATAAATGCCTAGGATGTTCAAGGTCTCACCGTGGCATCGCCTTCGTCAATGGACGTCTCAGGTTAGCCGAGGTTCGTTCTGAGTACGTCGACGTTGTTCCAAGTGTGTATGATGAAGAAACTGGGTGGCCTTGCGGCCGAATTGAAAACTGGAGGATCACCACGTGGAGCAACAGGGAGATGAGTAACTCTTATGATGATTGGCACCTGGACTGCACGCTCCAAGCTTCTGACCTCTCCTTCGGCGACCACTCGGAATCCCAGCCGCCGCCGCCGGTAGACTTGCAGAACCTTGTTGTTTCGGATCCCGCTATTGGTGTGGATGAGAATGACGGCCATGTCATTTACCTGACGGCGAGGGTGAAGTTCATGCACCCTCAGTCGTGGGTTCTAGCGGTTGATACAAAGGGATCGCAAGGTGCAAAGTGTAGTCAGGTCTGGCCCTGAACCTCAGGAAATGCGGTTCATAGATGCAAACTACCGTGATTGCAGTATCTCCAAGCAGTAGTGTACCAATGCTTCAGTAGGAGTTCTGTAAAAGTAGTACCGTTGAGTCTTTAGTTGAATCTATTTCCAGACCTATGCTATGTCACACTTTTGCTTGTTGCCTGTGTTTCGTTGATACCTGTTTTTCTAGCCTCAGTATACTATTTAGTAGAATCCAGTGCTTGCAGGTATATCAAATATATTATATATAAATAATCTGGCTACTTTTGGATGCTTCACTTCAACTTGATCAAATTAATTGCATTTTTTGTTTAGTTCTTGTGTTCCTGCCTGGTAGCTTCATCAAGCATTTAATCGATTTCATTGCGTGCAGTATCAGGTGGGAATTGGGATCCTGAGCAACCAACTAGCTAGGGAGTATAACTGGTTATTAGTAATTCTTGTTATTGGACATGCTTGTACTTAATTCTACATTTCATATGCTTTTAAGAAATAGGTATTGTTAACTGCTTGCTCTTGTCTGCATGCATGTACGATCTTGATTCAAAGTAACTAGATTAGGGAGACGATTTGCCATCCGCCTTCCGCACGATCGGGTAAAATGTTATATGTATCGGCTGTAGCATGACATTGCAATACAAAACAAATGAAAATAAAAACTCAGTAAGCAAAAACACCTAGTTCCTTAAGAGCATCTCTAACAGATCCCATAAAACAGCCAAATCCTTATAATAACTGCTTTTATAAGGATTCCAGCAGAGAAAACGTGAACCGAGCAGGTCCCTTAATACCGTCCGACCCTTAAATTTCTTAAGGGAACCCTAAAATTGGGCTCCGAGAACCTCATATACACGAGTTCTGCGTTCACTAGCGCGGGCGGGAGCTCCTATTTGACACTCCTTGTGTCCGCTTCTGAGGCAACTCCTGAAGAGCTTGGCTTGGGTGGGCCGGCCCACGTAAGGTGCTCTATTTGGATTAATTTATTCTATTTTTATGTTTTTTTTTGTTTTACCTTTTGGTTTTAGTTTATTCATTGATGCTTTCTTTTATGTTTGTCCTTTTTTTCTTGCTTTTTTTCGTTTCTAAAAGACCTTAATATTTTTATACAGGTAGTATACAAAAATTAACAACTATATTTAGAATTTTTTAGAAAAGAAATATTCATATAGTTTCAAAAATGTTTACCTAGTCTAAGAAATATTCATATAGTTTCAAAAATGCTCTAAAGTCCGCTCTAAAACACTACTTCCGCGCTGAAACAAAATTTAGAGCGTCTGGGTCGCGCGACGCTCTAAATTTTGTTTCAGCGCGGAAGTAGTGTTTTAGCGCGGTGTTCTGGTTTTTTCAGACGAGCTAAATTTTTGATGCGGAGTAGCAGGTTTTTCACGCGCTAAAATAGCGCGGCGCAAACACGTATTTGATTAGTTTCAAACGAAAACAAAATCAAAAAAATAGACTGAAAATATAAATTATATTGATTTGACGAACAACACACGAACACTTAGACTGAAAATTTAAAACGATGAGCACTCTAATATTAAACTAAAACGATCTAGTCGGATTCATCGGAGCTATAGTCCGAGTTGTCGTCGTCCAGCGCCGCCCACCTGAGATCGTCGTCGGCCCAGGTGGTGTGTTCGATCTGCGCCTCCGCCTCGGCCCGCCACGCCCGTCGCTCCGCCCGCTCGGCCGCCCGAGTCTGCCAGAACTCCTCTTCCTCGGCGGCTTCGCGCGGGTGGCTCTCAGCGACGAGACAGAGGGTCGCTAGGCAGCGGTGGAGGCGCCGGTCCTCCGCCTGCTCCGCGTTGCGCGCGTCGGTGAAGTTCGTCTGGCCGCGTGCGCAGCCGAGCCTTCATGCGTGCGCCGTCTCGAAGGTGCCGAGCGAGATGTGGTCGTAATCAGAGCAGAGCTCAGCGTAGTAGGTTCCGTTGGGGCGGAAGCGGACGCCGCGCTGCGGCGGCACGATGGCATTGGCGGTGGCGCGCGGGGAGAGGAAGTGTCGTGGCGCACGCGGGAGGGAGGGGAAGCAGTTGCGTGGCGCGTGGATGGCCAGCGCTGGGAGCGGCGCACTATATACTACTCCCTCCGTTCCATTATATAATGCCTATTGTTTTCCTGCACGGTAATTAGCGCAGTCGATTATTTCACAAAAAAACCCCTACGAAGGCCCTCCACGATCTCAGAAATAGGAGACAAACATGGAAACCCAACAAACAGATCGCTGAAATCTCTCTGCCGTTATTATCCCATGATTTTCTCCGATCGCCTTCGTTTCCTCTCTCTCCCCTTCATCCTCCATAGAATCCGGAACCTCCGTATCTTCGGCGTACGTGTCCGGCACGTACCAGGGTAGTTGCTCGCATGAGTCCGGAAATTCTTCCACGTCGGCGACTTGCTCCGGCGAGAAAACGGCGAAGGCCGGACGATCCTTAACCATGGAAAGGGCGGACGCCGGGTTTCCCATATCCTCTGCCATGCGAGACAGCAGGCGTGAGAGAGATGAGAGAGATGCTGCGTGAGAGGGAGAGGATGCCGTGAGAGGGAGAGGATACGTGAGAGAGAGAGAGGCTGCGTGGAGATAGGCTGCGTGAGAGAGAGATCGGTTCCTGATTCAGTTTCCTGATTTTGTGGACTACATGCGATCTGTTCCATATTTCATGCACGTAGCAAATGGGTGGAAGGGGGTCTTTGCAAAATAAACAGAGCTTTACTCTTACAATTTGAAACAAATGCGAAAAAACAATAGGCATTATATAATGAAACGGAGGGAGTATATAGACTGCGCGAGCTCTCGCTTTTCCCGCGCGTTGGATTTTTCCGCGTCCGCTGGAGCGCGTGAATTTGGCGCGTCTGTTCGAATTCTGCGCGAATTGCAGTTTTTTCCCGCGCGGCGCTAATTTGGCGCGTGTGTTACATCAGCTCCGCCTTAAATCAGATCGGTGCTCTTACAAGTTGCATGCATGCAGAGCAGATCCGGCCTACGTGGTGCCTAGGTCGCTGCACAGCCCATACCCATGTGAAGGTACATTCGCTGTGGGCTGGGCTTTTCGCGTTTGGAATGACCCGCTTGTCCGCGCTCGCCGGACACGCGACAGAAGCTCACCCACCGGCCACCACGGCGTCGTACACCAACTACGTGCCGCCGGCCGGCCATCAGTCCGGGCTGACCCATGCATGCATGCGCAAAATGGTGGCAGAGCTGCAGCATGCACCGTGCACGGGATGTTGGTCGACGCCATGTTTCATCGAGCTCTCGAAAAGTTGAAATCCCAGGCCATCGATCAACACGACGGCCGCTGTGTGTGCACTGTGCACTGTTCACGGCTGCAGGCCACAGTCAGTCACACACCTCGTGCTTCATCGTACGGCAGATTGTATGATATAAAACTGCGTGCATTGCATGCATGGACCCTGAGACTCGTGCTTGACAAGGCCCGTAGATCTGGGACGCGAATTGGCAGTTTCCATGGAGCCAGGCCGCGGGGCTGCAAACTGGGGAGACTGTCGTGCACGCAGGGAAGGCGCGAGACGGGATTTCGCCGTCTCGCGCCATACCTAGCTCCCCCTCCTTTCTTTTGGGTCACCTACACACTTTCCCCAATCCACACCGGCGGCTCCTCTCTCGCTGACCAGAGCGTAAAAGTAGCTGCTGGCTACCAAACGCGCCCCTGATTCCTACATGCAGATGCAGCCTACCTGTCTGCTCTCCCCCACCTGTCCAAGACGCAACATGGCCGCCGGCCCATTTTCACTCACTGTGCCGCCACGACCTGACCTTTATTTTTTCTAGCCTTCCGCTAATTTATTTTTATCATTGTCAGCAGTTCGATATTACTACTACCTATGTTCATTAATATATGACGTTTTAGATAGTTTAAAGTGGGCTAGATACAAACCAAAATGAATGAACCTACATACCAAAAATAGACTAGATACAAACTGAGGTGAGTGAATGTAGAAAAGAGCTAGAACGTCTTATAAAAGAGAACGGAGGGAGTATTATGTATTGTACCGGTAAATTAATTAGCACAATAAGTGTTTCTCCGGACTTTAAAAAAGGCAAAACCTTCTTTTTTTCGAATAAAACGGGCAAAAGTTTTGTCTTTTCATTAGTATATAGACGAGAGATTTAAGATTTAAGGTTCGAACAACACAAACATGGTCCAAGGCCAGGGATGGAAAATAAGCGCCAGCCGTAACCCAAAGGGATCGCCTCTCGTTTGGTTGTGATTTTTGTCCCGGAATTGCTCTTAAGGTCCAAAAATAGTGGTGACTTGTGGATGGATACGTCTGCTACCGATCGATATAAACTAGACGCCGTGTCCTACATCTCCTACGTCCGGTCCCGGTGTGAAGTTTGCGACTACAAGATTAATTGTTCTACCTCCAACTGCAAGTCAGCTACTCAGTACAAGTGAACTGAGCTGCGCTGCACCTGAACCGCACGGCTCTCGCACTGCCTGAGACGAGTGCAAATTAGACGCACACACACGCCGGCAGCAACCACATCTAACCAACACGGCACTGTGCACGGAAGAAGAAACCCCAACCACACCGGAGCTGCAGCTACAGCGACCTGACGAGAACCCCACGGCAGAGAAAAGGTACATCAGCTTCCATTCATATTCTCCTTCCGCAAATAAGCTTTCGACAACAAGCATTCCAAGTGGTTAGTTAGTTAAACCCAGAGGTGTACAACACCAACTAGCAATATGCAAAATTGATATATCGCCGTCTGGCCATGGAACTATATATCAGCAACACGACGACACGAACCCAAACGAGCAAGACATATATAGCCGGTACGTAGATTCGCACGGGACAATGATCGATCCGCTCAAACAAAGATTTCCCTTTAAATTCCAGCAAACTCTGTACTTCCGGCCTGTCTCCGGCCGGTGTCCATATCTTCTTACTTCCTTCCTCATGCACTTGGAATAAATCGTGCGCGTGCAAAGAGACAAGCAAATGATGTGGAAATACATACATGCACATCATCTTACTGATCATGACTGGCTTTTCAACAAAACAAAAATCGAACTCATGTTCCTTTTTCTAATGTCACGCTTACTACTCCAGAAGTATTCTTCTACTACCACTTGACGATTGCGAGTCTCTGTCACTGCCATGTCATGGTCATCATCCCTCCTACTCCAGCGTAAGAATAGCTAGAAAACTAATCACCAAACCGTTTTCGTCTCGGTTGACAAAAGGTAGGTCCAGTTTAAGGTATAGATACGCGATAAGTCACTCTCATTCCATCCAAAAGCGGATAAAATGGCCTGGTTCCTAATAAAGTACTGCATTATAAACCAGTTTGTCGGGTTTTCTGGGCAGAGCAGGTGGAGCAGATGAACCACCGGAAAGAGCTAGGAAAACGAGAGAGAAAAAAACATGCCGTCGTTTCTCCCTTGGTCACTTGCGAAACAGCACAAGCCAAATGGAGGAACCAGAAAGGGCAGCGTAGAAAAGGAGCCATGCATGCATGCAAATTTTCTTCCAAAAGGAGCCATGCGTAGATTAGATTTGAGAGAGGTGTTGCCCTGTCTGTCTCTCGCCCGTCAACCTTGCTATAGCTTAGCTACTCTTGGACATTAACGTAAGATCGCGGTAGCCTGTCACTTCTATTAGTGCAAAGATCTCACCATACCCGTGTACGCCTCGCGCGTCTTCTCATGCACGATCATGCGTTGGCTACCCCCACCAATTTGTAGCAATCTAGCTTCACCAATACGTGCAGTTCGTATATAGCAGATGACTGTGATGTTCAATATATGTTTCTTTGCCTCCTGAAAAGTTGTTCTCGAGTGTGTTCCTAGTAGCTAGTGATGTAACGAATGCTTTCCCTCACCCGCTGGATCTTGCATGCACCGATGCCGCGGCCGGCAGGAAGATGCCTAAAACGCTACTGCTAACACAATATACAATGTGACACGTGTTTCCTTTTTTTTTAATGGTCACCGGGGGGGGGGGGGGGGGGGGTCCCGAATTTTATTTCAACAGCCACAGCCAGATATCAGCCCGGGGGTACGGGGGGGACCCACAGCCAGATATCACCGTCCTTTTGTTTATAATTGTCTTAGAATATTGTAATTGAGGTAGTCACCGGGTTAGAGGTAGTAGATGTGATATGGACGAAGTGCTTCTGTTTTACATATTTGGAGCGGAAATCCAGTTTGGTGCCCGATCATAGATGCACCTGATATCATGTGTGCACAATTGCATCAAGATTTGTATCTACGGTTCCCTTCACATCGTTTCTACCGTGGTAAAAGCAGACTAGTGGCCCACTGCGGTCCAGTTATTAAATGAAGTAGATGGCGTCAATCCATCCCGGAACAAACGGTGAAGAACGGAATGGACCAGGAGGACGTCGAGGCCGAAGCCGCGGCCCGATCGGTGACCTCCTGTACAGCTCCTCGCCGTCCTACTCCTCAAACCTCCAGCCAAAGTCCATGGTGACGAGCGCCCTACGGACGCGCGCCGTCGCCCGTGCCGAGCCGCTCCTCGATTGCGGCGCTGCGCGGAGCTCCCGGCGAACCCGGCACACACCGAGAGCGCAGTCACCTTCGTCGACCGCGTGGTCCAGCTGCGCGACGCCATCGAGGAAGGCGGTACGGTTCCTTGGCCGCACGGCGAGCAAGGCGACCTCCTGTCCAGCGCCTCGCCGTCCTCATCCTCGAACCTCCAGCCCAAGTCCGTGATGACGAGCGCACGCGCATGGACCGCGCCGTCGCCCATGCCGAGCCGCTCCTCGCGGCACTGCGCCTGGTACTCGTGTCTTCCCTCGCAGGGAGGCCACGGAGCTCCCGGCGAACCCGGCGAGCTGAGTCCCTTTTGTCGACCGCGTGGACCAAGTGCGCGACGCCATCGAGGAGCTGGTGGCGCGAGGAGATGAGGCCGTCCGGACTCCGGAGGGTGGAGGAGGCCGTGGGGTTCCTTGGACGCACGGCGAGCAAGGCCGCCGGTTGACGAAGACGGCGTCCGCGCTGCGCGCCGCGCCGTGTAGGAGACGGATGTCAGATCTATCCGACGCGCTCTTCTCCTCGCGCACTTCTCCACAAGCGTGTTCTACGAGTTCCGACTCCGAGTTCGGCCTCCGCAGGTACTCAAGATCGTCCGGTACGCCATGAACTATCTCAAGTGCCTGGCGTCCGGCGACCACCGCGGGTTCATGGACACCGCCTGCAGGATCGGGAGCGCGCCGGCGACGGAAACGGTCTGAAGGCGCTGCACCGGCACGTGGAGGCGGAGCGCAGGGGTGTGGGCGGACGGGGTGACGGCGGACGTCATGGCGATGAACACGTACTGGACTACTAGTACATATACATGGGCACCCAGGGCACCGAGCTAGCTAAGCTGATCAACAAAGAGGCCATGAAGCAGCGGTATATGGCGTCGGTCGAGGAGGAGCGGCGTGGGAGTACAGGAGGAGGCGGTGGAACCCGCTGGTCCGGCGCCTCGGCGAGTCGGCGGCAGCGGCGTTCGCGGGGCGGTCGAAGGGGACGACGACGTTGGACCTCCGGGCACATATCAGGGTGGCGGTGACCAAATGGCCGGCAAGAGACGCCGGGTTCATGAAGGCGAAGGAACCGGCAGTGGCATGCAGGTTTCATGTCCCACGGGACCATGATTTCTTGGCTTCATGTCCTCGCGGGACACCAAAAGTCGCCGTCCCCATCCGTTCGAACGCGGCGCCGCACGTACCTACAGTACCTTCTACCGGCCCCATAAAGAGACTGGGTCGTTGGAATTCACCGCGACTCGAGCTTTTTTACTGCCCAAACGCACGTACGGACAAAACCTGCAACCCAGATCCCAACCTTATTCGAACGGTACAGATTTCCAGTGTATTTGAGCTCGGGAGCCAAATCGCCGTCCTCTGATTTGGAGCCCTTTCATTGCTTTGGACAGAGAGCTATCTGGTTGGCGTCTTTCTATAGATGGAGTCACCATGTTCAGTGAAAAGCCACAGGCTGGTCAGATCGATTATTTTGTCAGTGCATGGAGCCGGGCGACAGTAGTACTCCCTCCGTTCCAAATTAGATGACTTTCATTTGCCCACATGTGGATGTATCTAGACATGTTACAAGTATAGATACATACACATTTGAACAAATGTAAGTCATCTAATTTAGAACGGAGGGAGTAGTATACTGGAGTACTTATTCTTTTTGTTTCTGTACGTAGTACGAGCCGGCCATTGCGAGATCGCCATCAGTATAACTGGACTTGCAGTCGCCGTTTCATCGGCCGGAAGGTGTACAGAATCTGCAGAAAAATGAAGCATGGTCGCCGCCCGTACTGGACGAGTCCGCGAGTAGTACTGCTAGTTAAAATGTCTGATGTCTCTGTCGTCGGAGTTGAAGTAAGTGCGTATGTGAAAAGACAAGGATGTCGCTTAGAGGGGGGGTGAATAGGCGATTAAAACTTTTCCGGTTTAGCCTTGCTAATTGCGGAATAAAACTAGGTGTTTAAATTAACAAGCCAACAACCTAAATAAACTAGGCTCACCTATGTGCACCAACAACTTATGCTAAGCAAGACAAGCAACAAGGTGATAGCAATATAGAATACTTCAAGCACGAAGGCTATCACAATGTAAAGTGCATAAGTAAAGAGCTCGGGTATAGAAATAACCGAAGCACGCGGAGACGAGGAAGTATTCCCGAGTTACTCCTTGAAAGGGAGTACGTCTCGTTGGAGAGGTGTGAACCGACACAACGGTTCAACAACCACAAAGGTTTCACCCTCTTCTCCGATGAACCGCACCACAAAGGTTTGGTTCACCTTCCACTATCGGTATTCCTTCGAGGCGGAATCCGGAGCCTTTCAACAACAATCCGAGGCACAACCCACAAAGGGATTGGGGGCTCCCGAACGGCTTCAACAACAATCCGAGGCACAACCCACAAAGGGATTGGGGGCTCCCGAACGGCTTCAAGTGACCACACAAGGGTCCAACCACCACAAAGGCGTCTAGGGCCCGAAGACCCAAGAGTAACAAGTTCACAAGCTTTCAACTTCCACGAATCCTCGTGGAGAGCACACCGATGCACCAAATGCAAAAGGCAAGAGCACAAGTGCTCAAGTCCTCCACTCTCAAATTCCAACAAAGCAACAAATGCTTATGGGGGAATAAGAGAGGAAGAACAAAGAGGAGAACCACTCAAGAACTCCAAGAACTAGATCCACTATGTTCCCCTCACTTAGAGGAGATATTGATTGGTGGAAATGTAGATCTAGGTCTTCTCCTTCAATCCTCCAAAGATCAAAGAGTTTGGGTGGAGGGATTGGGAGATATCAAGGAAATGAGCTTGCAACAATGGAGGAGAGAGAAAGCAAAGGTTGCTGGGCTGAACTTGCTGGCTGGAGGAAGGTGGAGGGGTATTTATACCCCTCCCAGAAAAGTAGCCGTTGCAGCCAGATTCACACCGGAGTTTCCGGCCAAAGTGGCCGGAGACTCCGGCCTGCACCGGAAACTCCGGCCCCCACCAGGGGTGAACCATTTCCAGACGAGAAAAGCACAGGCATAAACTCCGGCCCCTGGGACCGGAAACTCCGGCCTGGGGCGGATACTCCGGCCTATTGGGCCGGAAACTCCGGCCCCCACCAGGGGCTGAACAAGAAAACACTCTCCGAGGAAAACCAAGGACCGGAGACTCCGGTCCAGAAGACCGGAGACTCCGGCCTGAAAACAGTGAAACTGCAAAGCCTGAAATGCAATAACTTTCTCGTATGAACTCCAAATCGGGTGAATCCAATTGCATTGGAAAGGTAACGACGAGTGTTATCACACAGAAAGTGGAAATATTAAGGGTCACAAATATAGAGGGGATACCACACATGGGAAGGTGTGGACCCTAACTCGAAGGTGGACCGGTAATATTTCCAACACGAAAACGCAGCAAGTTTTCAATAAGAAATCCGTTTTCGAAGAACTTGGGCTTGTCATGAAGATCACGACAAGCACCAAAACCCAACAAGGAGAAAAGCCAAATAAGAACCAAGAAAGATGATATGCCAAGTATGCAAAGGTATGAGCTCTCCACAAAGATGCGATCAAGTTACTCACTTGAGAACCCCTCTTGATAGTACGCCGTCTATCCTAAAACCCGGTCTCCCACTAACAACATGAGATCGGTAAAATAGAAAACCTATCAAGATCATACCTTTGCCTTACGCATTCCACTTGAGCTCGATGATGACGATCTTGACTCTCTCAAGTTGGAACACCTTTCTTGATTGTGCTTGCTAGCACATGCTTGATAAAGACTTATCCAAATGCTCCCCCATACTCCATTATGGGAAAGCCTCGCTAAGCTCCGTCTTCATGTCTCCTTTGCACTTCATCTTCTACACATGACCATTCTTCATATAAACCCTTAAATAGAGCATTGGTCATCATGCCATCTTCAAGAGTCCAACACATGAACTCCAATGGACAAGATCTATAAGAATATCTCAATGTAAACATTAGTCCATAAGGAGTGTCATTAATTACCAAAACCACACATGGGGGCAACCATGCACTTTCAGTATGGCCTAAGAGCTCTCGCGACCCCGCGACCCAACCCTAGCCGTCCTTTCCCGTGCCCGCGCCGCCGGAGGCCGCGCCGCCCCCTCGGCGCCTCCCTTTCCCCTCCCATCCCCGCGTCTCTCGCGACCCGCGCCGCCCCCGCGGCGGCCGGGCCGCGCCGCCACCTTTCCCCTCTCTTCCCTTCCCTATTCTCTTCCCTCCGCCGTCGCTGGTGTCCGCGCCGGCCGTTGGCCGGACGGCGCCGGTGGCGACGGATCCGTCGGCCTCTTCCCTTCCTGGTTGTTGGGTGGCGCGGGGCAGCCCACCTCCGGAGGGTGCTCCTCGGGCGGCACTGGTCCAGCGCGGCGCTGGCTTCTCTGGCGCTGTGCGGATGGTGAATGGTGAGCGGCGGCGCCGTTTGGTGGCTGGGGCAGCGGCGGTGAGTCTGGCCCTGCTGGCCCAGATCTGGGCCCTTTGGGCCCGATCTGGGTTAGGGCGGGTTTGCCTCGCTGCCCCCGGTTTGGCCTGATGCGCGGCTCGCGACGGAGATGACAGCGGTGACGCCACCCTTGCTGCAGCGTGGCGGTGGGAGCTTCACGGGCCTAGCTGGGTCCGGCTGAGCCTAGGAACCGAGTGGGTAGCGGCGGTGGCGGCCTACGTGCAGCAGCATGGCGGCGGGGATTTTACGAGCCCCCGGGCACGGCCGGGCCTGCTTGGCCTGGTGTGTCCCTGCTGCCGTGTCCGGTCAGCACCCGCCGGTGGCGGTGGAGGAAGTCCTCCAGGTGGCTGCGCTGCTGCCACCCTCCAGTTCCAGTGTGGCTCGGTGTGCTCTTGTCGTAGCGTCCGGTCGGCTATCGTCTTTGACGGTGGAGGTTGTTCCCTCCCGCGTGGTTGTGACACTGTCGGACCCTGTCTACGGCTGCTTCGTCTCGGGCTGACCGGCCCTGCTATGTTTGCCATGGTGAGATGACGTTTGTGACTTCAAGACCGTGGTGGCGTTTGTTGGTGGGTGGCAAGATGGGTGGAGCGCTTCAGATTGTCCGTGACGTGGTTTTTTGGGGTTGGGAGAAATCCCTGCCGTTTTGGCACCGGCGCGGTGACACTTGTGAGTGTCACCCTTCCTTCTTGAGGGGCGTCGGGTGTACCTCTTCCCCATTCCTCGGAGCGTACCGGGGGAGACCCTAGGTCTGTCCGGGCAGCAGCGTCGTCGTCGTCGCTTTCCTTCTTGGAGGTGCTGTTTGGTACGCGGTGATTTAGAGTGCTAGGTTTGTGGTGGGACTTCGCCGGAGAGGGCGCAGCGGTTGCGGGTTACTTTCGTTTTCGTTGATCCGCCGGTGTCGGCTTTGTTTTCTTTTCTTTTTCTCTCTCTTTTCTTTTGGGCATGTTTGTGTTGTTTGCCGCAGCGGTGGCCTCAATGTTGTATCGGGTGGTTGCTATATTAATATAGCGGGGCGAAAGCCTATTTCTAGAAGTAAGTGCGTATTTAATCTGTAATCGCGTGGAGCAAGTGTACTGAACCAGGAGCAGACATCAGCTGGGTAACTCTGGTATAAACTATACAGTGCAGAAAAATACCGGATGGAGTAGAGCTATACTAGGTGAATCTGCTGCCTTAACCCTGATGCCCTCATCATTGCGTGGTGTCGGAGGAGAACCCATGTGGTTTTCCCTCACAGATCGTCGTCGAGCCGTCGAGGCAGTTCTAATTTCCAAACGATGGTCATCTCATATCATAGTGCCTGTTGAAAAAAAAATCACAGTCAAACTAGCTAGTGCATTAGCCTACTGGGTAAGTAGAGTGGAAGGACTGAACTGGATCGCTCGTGCGTGCTTGTACAACACGAAGAAAAAAACGAAGAAAAAATACAAAGGCGGAGAATATTACTGAATCCGTTTTTAAATATAAGATGTTTTCGGTGTTAGCTAGCTAGCTAGCTGACGGCAGGCGCAAAGCAGAATATACGACGACGCCGTCCGTACTACGTACGTCGGGATCCCAGTATTCCTCCACTCGTCAACATTTTATTTCCTCCCAGCTGAGGCGCACGCTCCCCTCCCCTCCTCTGCTTCAGAAGAGGCGATTTTTCTGGAAACGCCTGGTCGCCGCACTCTCACCGTCGCCGGCCGCGGGATCTCTCTCCCCCCGCCCGCTCCGGCGGCGGCGTGGGTGAGGGATCCCCGGACCTCTTCGTGTGAATAGAGTAGGGGCGAGCGGGTTCCCGCCGGCGGCGCTGAGGAGGCGGCGGTGCGGCTGGTGGGCGTTTTGGTGTCGGCGACCTCCCCCTCCGGCGGTGGAGCTCCGGTGGTGCTCCGTCGAGTGGTGGCCGACCTTCCCGTGCTCGCAGATCTACGGATCTGTTGTGTGCGGGCTCCCTTCTCCGGCGGCCGTGGTGCGGCGGTGCTGGAGAGGCGTTTCGGGCGGAGCTGTTCAAGCGTGGTGGCCTCCGGCGGCGTCGTCGACGATGACGGCTGCGGCAAAGAGGCGTGGAAGGGCCGGGGGACGTCTGCCCGATTTGTTCAGTGGCTCAAGTTCCGCCGCGGCGCGGCGGAGGCTCTCGGTGGCGTCTTTCAAGGGCGAAAATCAGCCCAGGCTCTGGTTAGGAGGTGGTTGCCGTTCGTCGTCTTCCTCGACGCCGGTGGTGCCGCGGTTCTTGATCCTTGCTCTGCTTCTTCCCCTTCGTATTGTACTTTCTTGTTCTTGATCTATGTACGGTGTATGTGGATCGGTTGGTGAATATACGAGGCTGTTTGGTTGTGTCAAAAAAAAAACATTTTATTTCCTCTCCTGCTTTCAACCAAATCCTAGCTCGTCTACTTATTAGACAGAAAAAAAAAGTTTGAGCTTTTGACGGACGGGAGTTAATTACCCTGCACTTTGATCCAGGCTGTCACGCTCAGATTTAACCGCTCGCTCGGTCGAGCTGGTGAGCCCAGCGGGTGAGTGAAAAGTGTGGCGTTAACCCTGCGCGGTCTGGCTTTAATTTCTTCTTGGTGCGGTTGTTGCAGCCTTCGCGTTCGTTCGTTTCATTTTCTCCTTTCTTTATTTCTTTTCTCCAAAGAAAAGGGCATGGACGCTGGGTGGATGGCGACTTTAGTATTCTACTCGATCGATGGGTTCGAATGATTCGTGGTCACGTGATGGATGCAGCCGGAGAGAATGTTTTTCGATTGGTTAGGTTAGGGCATCTCTAACCGATCCCCTAAACTTTAAAAAATTTAGAGGAGTAAACCGACTCCTAAAATTTAGAGTAGTAAAAATACTCCTCTAAACACAAGCGGCGCAGAACCGATCCCCAATACTTAGAGGAGTAAAACTCCAATTCAACGGAATTTGACTCACACATTTTGTCGAACACTTACGATGCATCTTTGAACTGAGCTATGCATATCAGTACATATAGCAAAATTGACGACTCAGCCGAATCGATTTAGCCAAATCATGTGCTAGCAGTAATGTACAGTACAAGCTGAAGATGCCTCGGCAAAGAGTTGGACATTACCTGAAAATCAACGGTGATTCAGTCGATCGAGTTGTGCCAGCTGATGACCGGTTGCAGCACAGCGGCGCCGACCAGCGCGCATGAGCATGACGGGGCCTTGCGCCGGCGCTGCGAATCCTTGCAGCACGGGTCGATCCCCACTTGGCGAGCTCGCCCAGATAGTCGATTCCGCCGCCGCCCATCCTGCTCTGGCCCAGGCAGCGTCGTCTTCGAGTTCTCGATAATCCCACACACCTATCAGGCTTCTCCTTGGTCTCTCTCCCCTTCTCCTCCGATTTGCCTATTTCTGAAAAATTCCCTACAGCGAGAACCGCCGAAGGAAAGTCGCCGCCGCCTGTTGATGGTGTCCTCGCCATGGTTGGTCCCAAGTGTAACACCCCGGCCACCCCCGGGCCGGGCCTGTCACCCCTGGCAGCTCGCTAGGATCTCCAGACTGGCCCCACAGATCAACACTAGTCTTTTCTGCGCACTTTGTCCTCACTCGTGCGCATCCAGGAACCAGTTCCCGGTCGGTCACCCATCCCTGGGAGTGCTCCGGGCCAAGCACGCTTAACCTCGGAGTTCCTTCCAGACGAGCTTCCGGAAAAGAAGTTGCAACTTATTGATATGAGTATTCTATCAATCCTGTTAAGCCCTGAGCCAGGATCTCACATCCTTCCCCCCTTAAAAGACCGACGCTCTCGTCGGTCAGCCCCCAGTCCAGGAACTTCCCCTCTTGGTACACGTCTGTGCGCCCAGTGCCGGCACATGCTCCACATGTCCGCGCCCCTGACCCGCACACGCCCGTGTTGCCGCGAGGGTCGGCTCTGATACCAAATGTAACACCCCGCCCACCCCCGGGCCGGGCCTGTCACCCCTGGCAGCTCGCTAGGATCTCCAGACTGGCCCCACAAATCAAAACTAGTCTTTTCTGCGCACTTTGTCCTCACTCGTGCGCACCCAGGAACCAGTTCCCGGTCGGTCACCCATCCTTGGAGTGCTCCGGGCCAAGCACGCTTAACCTCGGAGTTCCTTCCAGATGAGCTTCCGGAAAAGAAGTTGCAATTTGTTGATATGAGTATTCTATCAATCATGTTAAGCCCTGAGCCAGGATCTCACACCAAGCTGAGCCGAGCGCAGGAATTGAACGCCAGCGTCGTCTACTTCATCCTCGCCAAGAACTAGAGGCCGGAGCTGTAGGAGTTCGTCGAGTTCGTCCCATCATCCATTACGGCACCGGTCCTGGCCCTCCTCCTCCCTTCCGGTGGCGGGCGCGGTAGGGGGATGCAGCAGCTTCCCGTCGCAGACAGGAGCGGAGGTGGTGGTGCGCACCCAAGCGAAGCAAAGGAGAACCGAGCCGCTCCATTTTGCGATTAATCGAGGCCGATTTGCAACAAACCGGGGCGACGCCCCGCGAAATCTCCATCTCCTAGTCGATTTCCGTGACGGCGAGATGCGCCGAGCGACGGCGAGGTGGCCTGGAGGGCGGCGCAGGGACCGGAATTGGGGCGGTGCGGTCTGGCGGTCACCGGCGGCAACGCCGGCAGAAATGGTTGCTGCGGGGAGGAGGGCCGGAGTTTTTCTCTAACTTGGCTCTCGACTCCTATATTTACTCATCGGTGGCCAAGTTTACTCCTTCGATGAGTAAAATTTTACTCCTCTAACCGTTTTGGGGATCGGATAGATGCCACACCTCCCTATTTTTACTCCTCTAACCGATTTTAGGGGATCGGTTAGGGATGCCCTTAGGTTGGGTCGGAAATTATTTGATCCATGGATCCATGCATGCAACTGGCTGCTCGCAGCAGGTCCGCCTTGACCGCCGCCGGCCCGGAAGGCCGCCGTAACGAAGGAGATGTAGCTTGTTGGACTCGCCGGAAAGACCTGCACTCTTCTTCTCTGCGTCAACGTGCCTGGCTCGCCAGTGAGAAACTCTTCTTCTGTTTCGCGGGATTACTAAAGTGCATACGTGTACAACAATACCGTATACGTACGGGCGTGCACCACCTCAACTCCTGCTACTGTCAACGCCGGCCGGCCGTCTGTACGCCTACAAGTACAAGTACTCCATCGACGAACGTTCGTCCAACACTGTCTATATACGGGTGGCAAAAGCTTCTTCTAGCGTGAAATGAATCCGACACCGGTACGAGTACGATCATCCTGGCTGCGCTACTGGCTCTAGGGGGAAGCCAAAGCCGAGCCTTATCCCCTCCCGTCTACAGTGCTGGGTGGGCGATTTTTGGAATCCACCGGAGAACACCTCGCCGGCTCGATTCGTCGGATCCCTCGGCCTCCGCCGGCCGCCTCAGCGGCGGGAGACCGGGGGATCCCGTCTCGTGTCCTGTTTATAGTGTAGGTGCTCTTTGGTTGCAGGTCGCCGGCGTTCTGGAGGTGGAGGCGCGGCGGCTGATGTTTGTGGGCGGTGGATCTCCTCTTCGGCGGCGGCGCTCTGCGGAGCGTCGTCTTCGATCCACCGCCACTGGCGCCCTCGCATCTCCGCGGAGGTGCCGTGGGCGTCTTTCCCTTGGTCGGCTCCGAGGACGGCGGAGCCTCCAAGTCGAGATCAAGATTCGAGTCCTTCGGCTTCTACCGGCGGCGGCTCCGAGGACGGCCGAGGCAAAGTGGTGTTGCGGGGCTAGGAGGGCGCTTGCCATGGTCGTTCAGCGTCAAAGGTTCCGTCGTCGTCGCGGCGCGGCGGACGTGCTAGGCTTCGTCTTTCATAGGTAAATTTTCTCCCTGACAGTGGCAAGATGGCGGCAGGTGTTCTTCGTCTCCGACGCCGGTGATGTTGCCGATGCCGATCTCGGTTCTTGTTCTTTTTCCCCTTCGTATTGCTTTTCTGTTGTTGCTCCGTGTACTATGTATGTGGTTCTGAGTTGAATATACGTAGTGAAAAATGCAAAAAAAAAGTACGAGTACGATCATAAACGGGGGCATTCACTGCGGCCGTGTGTCCTGGTCGCGGGACTGCCACTGCATCATGCCCACACTGGTTGGTGCCGCTAGCTACTCCATCCCTCGCCTAGTAATTGATTTTGCCTCGGCTAGATATCATAAAACTGGAGCTTTTTCACCGACCTGGTCAGTGTATGTAACTGACGCTACCCAACTGCGGAGTGGCCGTCACTCGCTGTGACATCACGTACTATTAGCATGTGGTTGAAGGCAGTTTGAAAATGCGTGATACTCCCTAAGTTTTTTTAATATGAGATGTTTTAGGTGTTGCACATGTTATCTAGATACATACTAAAGTGAGTGAACATGCACACTAATACATGTCTACATACATTTATATACATGTGCATGTGGACAAATGCTAATACATCTTATATTAAAAAACGGAGGGAGTACGATTCTAGGCCCGATCGAACAAACGCGGTGGCGAGTGACCGGCCGGTCGATCGATCGACGCCGACGGGTACCCGCTCCCCCGACCGTGCAATTGAGTGAACTGCAGAGGAAAGGTAGTAATCTACATGCACGCACGTACCATGTCCGGAGCAAGGTAGTATGCATATACTTCGGCCAACCGATTTGTTGGGCGAAGTATGCATATTTTGGGCATCGGAGTAGGAAGCAGATAGAGAGCACTTGCGCCAACGGTCGGTACGTCCAGTCAACTACTCCCTCCGTATCAAAATATAAGTCGCACTAATCACTTACCACACACATGTATGTAGACATGTTTTAGTGCAAGATTCATGTAAGTGACTAGTGAATCTTGCACTAAAACATGTCTACATACATGTGTGTGGTAAGTGACTAGTGCGACTTATATTTTGACACGAGGGAGTACTTCTTTTATTTCTGTGGCAGGCAGGTACAGTCAACGTCGGGGAGTGAGAGTTGCCAACAGAAAAATACAGTAATATATACTCCGGTGGAGTGAGAGATGTCAACGGAAACAAATATGCTTCGAGAGAGTGCGTGCGGGAGAAACAGCTATAGAGAGAAAATCGCACGGGAGACCTTGCATCCAGAGTGAGTCGATCGAAACAAGGCTAAAATTCTACTACTCGTTCCGTTCCAAATTAATTGACTTGCTTTTGTCCAAATATGGATGTATCTATACTTGTTAGGTGTCTAGATACATCCGTGTGTAACCAAGTGTGTGTCAATTAAATCCGAACGGAGGGAGTATTATCATTTTGAAACGAGACAACATCGATCAAATGTTGACAACATGTAGTACAAAAAGCTACGTCTGCGACGAAACCGAACGAGGCATCATCTCAAGTCTCAAACAGGAGGCATCATCTCTGTTGCTTTCTCGGGCCAAACCGAGGTTGTTCCCGGCGGCGCTGCCGCCCCAAGATGGCTGAGGCGAGGTGCCGGTTAGAGTAGTTTGTATAGTAGCGCTAGGTCCTGTCCCCAAGTGGCGTCTGGGGGTAGAGTTCTAGATCCGCCGGTTGGATATCGTGCGGCCCAAGATCGTCTTCCTTGCCGTGCTTTCGGGTGGCAGGAGCTGTTGTGAGTGATGAGGAAGCGCGGTTGGGGGATCTCCAACGACAATAAGGATGCGCTCTCAAGATTCTCTTTCACCAATGCCTGGAGATTGTTGGACCAATTCTTCTTCCTCGCTGTGCTCTGATGGTTGGAGACAATGCTGGGGACGTGGGTCGGACAACTTGGTCAATAGGCCTCGCTGTTGGGGGCTGTTCTGGTAAGGCTTTGGATTTTGTTGTTGCGCCTTCATCTCGTCGTCGTGGTGGCGAAAGTTCGAGAGTGGTGGCTTGATATGGAGCTCCATGGGGTGTTCTTGCTGCAAGCTAGAGATCACTATATGGAGGCCTTGGATTGACGCCATGGTCTTTGGCTGAGATGGCAGACGCTTGTGATGCCATGGCTGAGATGGCAGACGCTTGTGATGCCAATGATGGCATCACCTCAACCTCCATGACGGAGCCCCTTTCACAGATTCCCATCGGCGCGCTTCATCCTTTCTCTACCAAGTGATTATGTCTCCATTGAGATGAAAGATGGTTGGCAGTCGATTCCTGGTTGATGCGGTTGAGAAGAAGGAACACAAGGATCTGATCACGTTTTCTATCTGTACCGTATCGTCCTTGTGTTAATCTAGGACTATGTTGTAATTTTGTTCTTATAGGGTCATGTTTTAAAAAATGTACTCCAACCGATGAATTAATGTAGCTCTAAACCTTTCTAGGCCTCTCAGCAAAAAAAAAGCTCCAAACATTTTGGCACGACAAAGAGGTGGATGAAACACACATGATCATTTGTTTATCATACTTTTTTTCATCTAGTGTTCATGCATTAGGCATGGGTCACAAATGTTTGACTGAAACAACTAACCGTCTACTAATTACGAGTTAAGCTGTAGCACACCACGTAGATATATACGATACATACTCTGATTTCCAATGTGATTTCATCTATCTCGTATGTATATTTACCTGCACAACAATGTGTTGCTTAATACGCGAGAAAATATTTTTTACGGTACATATATATAAATATAAATCGAGTGCAGTGCTTCAGTAGTCCAATTGTAATCACGACGTCCTAAGCATTACGAAGCAAATCAAAGAAAAGAAAGATTTGAAGTGACCAAGGCTCAGTCGACCTTACATCAACATGTTCCCCTCTTAGTACACTAGCAGGTATATGAATTTTGATCAGACGGTTCTCGGTGGTGGTTGCATCGGACGGTCCGATTTTCTCCTGCTCTCCCTTCGCCCTATTAATTCCCTCGCCATCTCGCCCTCTTCACATCCACCTCTCAAATCAGCGGCGCTGCAATTGCCTTTTCTTTCCTTTCCAGTCTCTTCCACTTCTCTTCTAATAATTTATTTCCATCTCGCCGTCTCCTAGGTGCACACTCTTCTTTCGCATACATCTCTAATTGCCGCATCTCTCGCCATTTACCGTCCTCTCTGACCACCTCGAGCCAACCATGTGTGTCGCCGCCGGCCTTCCTCTTGTAGTCGCCCTGTTTGTTCTACGAGATCTGGAATCGAGGACACAAGTAGATCCACGAGATCTGGAACCGATGAGACATGTAGATCTCCGAGCTCTCGAACCAAGGAGACACGTAGACATGCGAGCTCCAGAACCAAGGAGGCATGTTTGTTCTACCTCTTTATATCCATTTCTTCACCTCTTTCCCATTCTAGGGTGACACACTATGATTTCGCCTACATCTCTAGCCGCCACCTCTCTCGCGCGCTCCGCCGCCCTCGTCGACCATGACCCCGCGCTGTCATCTCCCACCCTTGTCTCAATAGCAGACAACTCCCCGCCGCCCGTGTTTTTGATGCGCCGGATCTAGAACAGTGAAGACACATGGATCTACGGAAAACCGGCTCCGTGATGTCCTCGGCCAGCTCGTCGCAGCCGATGTGAGTGTTATCCGATAGTTCCGAGACAAGGTAATCCTCGTACTCCTCTTCATTGTGATTTCGCCAATTTCGTCAAGGCGTAAATTTTGTCTTGCACCTAAGAATATCACCACACACACCTACGCTGCTTCGGTGCACCGGCATCCGTAAACGGTGAACCCTCGGTGACCATCCATTCTCACGTTGTTCTTGCTCCACGCATCGCTGGTCCTAGCTAGGCCCACGCACGGAACGCACTGCGAACGCCCCCGCAGCCGCGCGTGAGTACAAAATCCCACGTCGAAAGCCAGCAAGCACAAACCGCCGCGCCGAAAAAACCGGAAAGAGGAAGAAAACATCAAAATCGCCACAAAAATACAGAATTAAAGGCAGCACATATTCCACGTCACGGCAGCCTGTTAGACTGTAACAAAATGTGCAATTCTTAGCGAGAAAGAAAACAGAGAGAAATTAAGGCCGGAGAGGAGGAGCGGGGCAGTGCTGGGCACCCGCCCCACCGAAATAAATCCACGCCGGCGACAGGCGTCAAGGTACGGATGTCTCCTCCACCATTGCCCCACCTCCACCACCACGGTACTACTCTCGTCAAGAGCCCGAGTCTCTCTCCGTCGTCAAAATCTCTTCTTTTCTTTTCCCGTGTGTTGGGTTTGGGTAAAACCGCCGCAGCACCGAAAGAGCCAGACGAGCCTTCCCTCGATCGATGCCGCCTCGTGCTCCTCCCCTCCCCTTCCTCTAGCCCTTCTCCCACTGATCCACCCGTCGCCCACTTCACTTTCCCCCCACCACCGCGCGCCTCGGAACCCCGCTCCCCGCCGGCTGAGCATGCGGTTGGGGTTTTCACCGCGAGGAGCAGCAGGGGGTTCAGGTGCGGGCTGCTCAGGCCGCGTCGCGACGAGGCGCCCACCGCTGGCACACGCGCCCGCGCCCGCAAAAAGGCGAAGATTCCCGGGCTCGGCCCCCGTCCCCTCCATTACCCCCTCCTCGCACCTCTAGCCCCAGATCTGCTGCTCGCCCCGCTCCCCCTTCCCAACCCCACGCGCCGCCAGATTCGCCGCCGCCATGCGGTTCCTGCCGCGGCCGCTCTGAGCAGCAGAGAGAGGGGGGAGGAATAAAAAGACTCCTGCTTTCGGGCGATGGGGTGCGGCCACTCCAAGCTGGAGGAGGAGCTGGCGGTGCGGCACTGCCGGGAGCGCTCCGACCTGCTGGCCCGCGCCATCACCCACCGCTACGCGCTCGCCGACGCGCACCGCGCCTACGCCGCTTCGCTCGGGAACGTCGGCGCCGTGCTCCACGACTTCGTCCACGGCGTGCGGACGCTGCCCCCGCCGCCGCCCGAGCCCGAGCTCCGCCTCCCCGCCGCCCGCAAGGGGGACGGCCTCCCGGCCGCCTCGCCCGCGCACCCCGGTGGTGGCCCCGCAATCGCGTCCTCGTCTGCCCAGCCGCCGCCGGTCGCCAAGCAGGTCCGCATCAACCCCGACGACGAGCACATCCGCTTCCACTCCGACGGGGACTCCGATTCCGACGACGGCCACATCAAATTCCACTCCGACGACGAGGCTGAGCCGGGCCAGCGGCGGCCGGAGATCGTTCGGTCCACCGGGGAGCCTGGATGGGAGGCCACCGCCGTCGCAGATGGGGCCGCCACCACCGTATGGCTCCTCTGCCTATGGTCCGCCTCCGTCATATGGTGGTGCTCCGGCGTACGGGTATGGTGGTGGATACGGCCCTCCTCCACCAGACTACGGCGGCGGCTATGATCCGGGCTACGGTGGGATGGGCGGAGGGAGGCAATGAACCAGGCTACGGTGGCATGGGCGGCGGAGGAGCCAATGGACCGGGCTACAGCAGCATGGGACCGCCGCCTGTCGATGGCTACGACCCACCGCCGCCACCAGGCTATGGCGGCATGGGTGGCTACGGCCAGAGCTTCTTCAACATGAGCTATGCACGCAGCCAGCCGCCACCGCCATCCGTTTCGTACCAGCATCGCCCGGAGGCCACTGACGCCACTGTACAGACCTTCTTCAACATCAGTTATGCGCGTGGCCAGCCCCCACCGTCCTCCGTTTCTTACAAGCACCGTCCGGAGGCCACCGACGCGACGGTCCAGACCTTCTTCAGCACCAGCTATGCTCGTGGTCAGCCCCCACCGCCATCTGTGGCATACGAGCAACGCCCACAGCCCAATGACGCCAGAGTTCAGTATTATGCCGATGGCGCCGCGCAGCCACCCCCGCGTGGCTACGGCGGGTATGCCTCCCCACCACAGGGTTCCACCTCCTATAACCAGTATGCGTACGGTGGTTACTATGGCGGTGCTGCTGCTCCGCCTCCGGCAGATATGCCATCATCCTCGCGTGAGGAAGTTGCGCCACCGCCGCCTCCATCTCCGCCGAGGGTTTCTACTTGGGACTTCCTGAACCCATTTGAGACATATGGGAGCTACTATGAGCAGCCAACTGCTGCGCAAGCGCCATACACTCCCAGCAGGAGTTCCAAGGATGTGCGTGAGGAAGAGGGCATCCCTGATTTGGAGGATGAGGACAATGAGGTAGTCAAGGAAGCTTATGGCGATGAGAAGCACCAACAAAGGGGTACACTGGGAAAGGGAAGGCAACAAAAGAGGAAGGTAGGAGCAGTACCGGGGATGAAATGCCCCGTGAATCCAAGTCATCGGAGGCAAGTAGTAGCGGGAGCAGCTTGGAGCATGATGTCCATGTTGTAGAGAAGAGTGTCGTGGGAGAACAGGTGCAGCGGTCTGAAGCACGTCAGCATGTTGCTGGCCTGCCCCCCACAGGATCGGAGAAGACATACATTGATGACAATGAGGTGGTGCTCGAGATCAAGGCCCAATTCGAGCGAGCTTCAAAATCAGCTGGTGAGGTGTCCACGATGCTTGAGGTCGGCAAATGCCTTACTACCAGAAGAGTACTGGTTTCAAAGGTGGGTGAAGTTTGCCTCGGATCTACTATGCAAGTTTTGAGTTTTGTTCTTTTGTAGTAGTTTATAAACACGTGTGCTAAAATTTACCCAATTGCCAATCCAGTATCCGCGATGATGATTTGCGGGATACCAACAATGGAAGAGGAGTTCCTGCGGTTCGAAGAGGACAAGGCGATGGGATGTGGCAACCTTTCCTCGACGCTGCAGAAACTGTACATGTGGGAAAGGAAGCTTCTTCAGGAAGTTAAGGTATACAGTTTTTTTGTGAATTTATCAGAAACATTGTGCCTATTGACTTGTTGACTACTTGGCAATGTGATGTCCCCTGTTTGTATCGCATGCTTGTGTGTCCTAATTTAGAGTACAGAGTCCAAGTATGGTATGTGACAGTTTTGGATTTGTCTATCTATGCTCTAGGCCGAGTATTACTAGTTTCCATCTTATTTTAAGTGGTAGCACCTGTTTAGTTACCATCATTATGACTATAATTAGAAATTATGTAGTTAATAGTAAATTAAGACAATACGAATAGGTCTACTCTGATACTTCATTTTTTTTCCTTTCCGTGTGTTAAGAAAATGGTTGGTTCTTTGATGCTCATTTAAATAGGTTGTCCTACATTGTCTTTATATATCTTTTTTCCCTCTTGGGGTCTGTCCTCAACCTTTTTAATATATTTTTGTTTAATGATTTGCAGTATTTATGTTTCAAAAGTTCGGCTGCATTGTTTCTACAGCTTTGATCTGACTTGTAACACAATGCTTTATTTGCGATACATATGGGTCAATGTTTTTTATCACTCTGCACCCATTTAATGAAGATTAGATTCAGTGGACTCATTTTTTTTTGGGTGCATTACAGGCTGAGGAGGACGAGAGGCTTAAGTATGATAGGAAACGTGAGGAGCTGAAAATGCTAGACGAGAAAGGCGCAGAAGCTGAAAAGATTATGGCCACTGAAAAGGAAATAAGGAAGTTATCAACAAAGATAAGCATTGCAATTCAAGTCGTGAACACTATCTCGGGAAAATCAGTAAGTTGAGAGATGAAGAGCTGTGGCCACAAACATGTGAGCTCATTCAAGGGTATGTACCTCTCCCATAAAACAACTGTAACTTTCATATAGCAAAGTGATACACCTCTCTGTTCGCTGCTTTTTTACATGTCAGAATGCCATGTCTGGTACTTGTCTAGCTACATACTTACATTAATTTGGATATTTTGCTTCTGCAAATTAGTGTTCCTTTGTAAAATATTAGGGAGGTGTTATTGAGACACACTACTAAAACTGAGTAGTATGCAGTGGGAAAACGTAAATTGCATAAGGTTTCCTTGCGTGACCAAAATGTTATTGTTATTCAGTTTGTTTGTATTACATGTGTGCTGTGATATTGCAATTGAATATATCTCAACTAAAAATGATATGAATACTTCTATTCAGGTTGATGCGGATGTGGGACACTATGTTAGAATGCCATCAGATCCAACTGCACGCTATATCCCAAGCTAAAAATATAGACTCCATGATAGACGGCGCAAGATTTGGGGAAGCTCATATGGACTTGATCAAGCGTCTAGAGCTTCAGCTATTGGACTGGACTACTTGTTTTGCTGCATGGGTTAGTGCTCAAAAGAGCTATGTTATTACTTTAAATGAGTGGTTGTTGAAAGGAGTTATCTATACACCAGAGGAAACAGATGATGGCGTGCCTCCTTTTTCTCCTGGGCGGTTAGGCGGACCACCGATTTTCATCATATGCAACAATTGGGCAGCCGGTGTGAAGAGGATATCTGAGAAGGAAGTAGTCAAGGCAATGCAAGTCTTTGCGTCCAATGTTCTCCAACTTTGGGAGAGGCACAGGTCAGAGCAAAGGCAGGGTATGATGGCTAATAAAGGTATGGACAGAGGGCTTAGGGTGATGGAACGGGATGAACAGGCGATGCGCAAGGCCCTGGAAGCGCAGAACAAGAAGCTTGTCCTGGTTTCTGACCAGAAGGGTGTATCCTTGTCCGCACAGGTGTTACATGACGGAGGCACCCCGGCAGAAAATAGTAGTTTGCAGTTGGGCCTGAGGAATATTTTTGAGGCAATGGAGACTTTCACTACCGCTTCTGCAAATACTTATAAGGAGCTCCATCTTCGTGCCGAGGAAGAGAAAGTTCGAGTTACCCAGGAGAGTGTCAGAGTTCCTTAGCTCCCGTGGGCGCGCTTTCTTTCACAAGACAATACAAGCCTTTGTCAGTGCAAAGAAAACCGATGCCATGATTCTGGCGGAGGCTCCCAAGCTAAAGATAGCGGCACGATTCTGGTCGCAGGGCTTCCGCTGATACACCCATGCATGACATATCCTCTAGCCCTCCACATTTGGGGTTCAGGAACGCCGGAAAGGTCTGCAGCAGGCTCAGTGTCTCACATGCCAGAAAGCTGGTCTGATGCCGGCTGGATCTCGGAGGTATCAGTTGGATTCTGCTGGAAGGCGAGCTGGGACATGAGTCAGAGTTGAGCCGTGGCACCGAGGGACTGCAGAAGGTTCGCACGGGAAACTTAGTCGGCAAGCGAGAGCTGCACTTCCTGCCCATCGGAGAATCCCAGTAAATAGCCAGAAAACGCCTAGCTGCTTGAATAAACAGCAATCTAAACAAGGAGCTGACTGGATCATGAAATCCATATTCATGAAGCTGTTTTCCATCCGTGTAAAATAAACAAAAGGTGATCATCGTTCAATGAGATTTCCGGAGGTTTTAGGATCGATGAGGCTGGAAGGTGACCCGGACATGAGTTAAAGCTGATCCCTGGCGGCCGAGGGGACATGTCACAGATGGAGACTGCCATTGTAGGATATAGTTCGCCGGAGGCCGGCCGAGGAGCTTGATCCATTGTAGGATGTAGATTATAGGTATGCCCGCTGAGAGCTCCGGCCGTCCCTCACCCGAATTTTTGTTCTGGTCCATGTTGTGTTTATTCATCATCATATAGGAGATAGAATTCATTCGTTCCCTTGGTTGGCTTGCTGTACAGCTGTTGGCCAACTTAACTGACACCCTTTCATTTGCTTTGTGCGTGTTTTTATTCTTTCTTCCAAAACTAGGCGCTTTCTGCCTCGTGTGTGGATTTGGAATTGCTGTAGCTGGGATAGATGTATGATCCAGTTGTTGACCCTGGCAGCTCCACTCCACAAATCCACATGCTCGTTGGCTGGCCATTATCGCCGTTCTGCACTCCATTTATGTAACCGCAAAATGCATATACATGATCTTCACATTCCGTTGAGTCATCTAGTTTTTCATTGTTATACCCCGCGTAAACTTTGAAATCAGATAGTAGTACTGGTAGAGGAATTACGCATCGAAATGTACTCTCTGTTGCCTATCATCCTATTCAGAACGGGAGGTTTTTGGCCAGATCAAATTAAGCACTACGAGAGTCATTTGCATCTTTCTCTATGTTGCACTCTCCCGACGTTGACTGTATACCGAAAATAAAAGAAGCTGTTGACTGTACGTCCCGACCGTTGGTGCAAGTTCCTACTACTGCATGCGCGCCCCCAACAAATCCGCTGCCCGGTTGGCCAAAAAGCTCCTCCGATATGATAACCAGCAAGCAAGTGGTTAGTACTCGAATATGATAAACTATCTCTACTATATTAAAGCTGACTCGGTGGTATCCGTGTTCGTTCGTACGTCCTCCCGCCCCGCAGCCCGCGAAGTCGCACAGACCAACAAAAAAAAAACGCGCACGTAAAAGAAAACGAAAAACGAACGTCGTGTCCCGCAAACAAAGCAACGAGCAACGAGCAAAAAAAAAAAGAAAAAGCAACGAGCAGAAAACCAGTCCCCATCCCTATCCCTCGACCCTCCCACGACCGGATCCCCCACGACCTTCAGCCGTATGTCACCTCCCATGTCAGCATACTGCGCCGCCGGCCGCCGGCCAGCCGGCTGCCCGCCGCTCGCCGCCCGCCAACTTCGAACCCGTCGATCTGGCGAATCTACCCAACCCACGTCGCGCAGCATCTCGAGCACCATACCCGCCGCCGGATCCTCCAAGCCGGAAACAACCGCCGGCCAGCCCCGCGTGGGTCAATCCATGGCAACCGCTGGTCAGCTCCGTGCGTGGCAACTGCCGATCGTGGAGGGCGTGCTATTACCACCTCAAAGCCCCCGCCCCTCTTCCACCCTTGTTCTCCTCTCGCCTCCCGTCTGCTCTCTCGCCGCCGCCGGGATACATCCGAGCGCAGTACCGTTTCGACGGCGCCGGCAGTGGCTGCGCCGTCGCGCCGTCCATCTTTCTACGCCGTCGAGCTCGAATTCCAGGTCTACCAAGGTGAGTTCGAGGATGTGAACTCCTTGTACCAAGCAATGTTTCTCCTTTTGATGATTTCCTTGTTCTGATGTATGGTTATTTTCATCACATACGGTGAGAAGAGGTCCCTGTTCTTCTCTCGCCTCCGTCAGATATTTCGCCGCCGCCGGGATACCACAGTTCCAGCAATAACCTCCGTCGGCGCCGGCAGTGGCTACGCCGTCCATCTTGCTACGCCTTTGAGCGCGAATTCCAGGTCTAGCAACTTGAGTTCGAGGAGTGTGAACTACTTGTACCAAGCAATGTTTCTCCTTTTGATGATTTCAATGTCCTGATGTTTGAGTGTTTTGTTCATAGGATTCGGAGAGAAAGCCAAGCAGCCAAGAGGGTGAAGCTTCTTGTCCAGCGCACCAAAGAACAGGTATCTAACTCACGGGAATTCTGCAAGGATTTATATGACTACTTTAATTCAATACTTGTGCAGTATGCTCTAGCTTCGGTGAGCTCTGATTGGTACCTCCGTTTTTTAGAAGTTTTCCACGAATACTGCTGTTTCAAGAAACTACAGTATAGAAAACGTTGCGGTGTTTCGCTCTAACAAGTTTTGCAGTTTTCAAAATTGAAGCCTTCTCAATACTGTGTTTTTTTAAGTATTGGAACAAGAGGTTTCTAAAATTGGGAAGCTCAGTTTTTTAACTATGATCAGTTTACTGAGTCTCATGCTTGTTCATATTAAAGAGCAGTAATGCAGTACATCCTTATTTTTCTGAATTGATTTTTTTGTTGTCTGATCAAATACAGGTTACCTGGCTCAACTCCAAAACAATTGTGGTGAAGGCCTTCTGAAACCTGTGGTGTCTCATCAGGCATTAAAAAGATCCTTTCCATCAGATTGCATATCCTTCATATTAATGGTGCTTTTTGGCTATACGGCTTGCCTAACTCATAGTTCTGATTTTTTACATGTACTCTTATGTATTTTTGATTCATCACATATGGATCGACTAGGAATGTTAAGCAAATAGGAATTTAGCTTAGTCCTTACTAGCATTTCATCTGCTGAATGCCCGTGCGTTGCGACAGTCCTTTATATTTCTTGCCGCATATTAAAACAAATGCATGTAAAATTCATGTGTATAAGAAAAGTAGCTAAAAAATAATAAAATTGTGTTTTGCTTAATATGCTACTAAAAAATATTTATATCTGTTGTAGAACAATGCACAAATAGTAGAGATAGCTGGATCTTTCTTTCCCTTTGATAACTGAATTTTTGTAAGTAGGTCAGCTGGAAGTCATGAAAAGATGGAAAATAAAGTTCAATTACTTCTGGGGGCTAGAGTACTCTTCGATGACAAATTGTCTACTACATTCTAGCCTAGCCTAAATGAATAACAGCGCTAGCTGTTTGTGGTTGCTGGGAATTTCATTAATTAACACATACTAACTCAAAGCATTCTCTTTGACGTACATGTATTGTTGTTATAAACTTACTTATGAGACTACTATCAGCTCATGCTAAAATGCCAAAGTTTGGTAGAGTTTAGTTAGAGAATATTACAGATTTAACAACTCAGTGTAATGGTCCATAGACATACCGTTGCTTTCCATTCTCACTCAACTTATTGATGACATTCCCTTAATTAAGCCGCACACCTTCAGCTCCTGCCTTGTGGGTTCTTTGAACGGGCTAAATCGACCAAGTTATACATCTAAAATTGATAAACGAGAACTGGGAAGCTCAGTTTTTTAACTATGATCAGTTTACTGAGTCTCATGCTTGTTCATATTAAAGAGCAGTAATGCAGTACATCCTTATTTTTCTGAATTGGATTTTTTTGTTGTCTGATCAAATACAGGCTACCTGGCTCAACTCCAAAACAATTGTGGTGAAGGCCTTCTGAAGCCTGTGGTGTCTCATCAGGCATTAAAAAGATCCTTTCCATCAGACTGCATATCCTTCATATTAATGGTGCTTTTCGGCTATACGGCTTGCCTAACTCATAGTTCTGATTTTTTACATGTACTCTTATGTATTTTTGATTCATCACATATGGATCGACTAGGAATGTTAAGCAAATAGGAATTTAGCTTAGTCCTTACTAGCATTTTATCTGGCACAGGCCGTGCTACTCTGAAAGTGGATAGCAGGTTCTGTTAGTCCTTACTAGCATTTCATCTGGCACAGGCCGTGCTACTCTGAAAGTGGATAGCAGGTTCAGTTAGAAGAACTGCTACAGTTCACGGTTCGTAATGACATATTTTTGTCACAGCCTCATAAATAGAGATTTGTAGTATGCACTTACACCAAGATCTTGGTTGCACAATTTTGTGGGCTCTTTGCGAGCGGCAGCCACTTTACTTTTACTGTCCAGAAATTGATATTTTTGTGTGTACTAACTTCGTGTGCCCCTGTATACCCTTTTGGAATCTAATAAGCGTTTTCATAGTCTCACTGATTTGCTTAAGATAATTTGACATGCACCCTTTTTTGTTCACACTAAACCAAGCGTATTCTGTCTATTTAACCATCCATCTCTTTTACGTAAAAGAATTTTAGCCGACAATCTTTTGATTATGTCATTGCTTCACATATTGTCACTTGTGCCACATTTTTAGATTTCCGACAGAAGACTGTAAGGAGGAGGAGTCACAACAAGCATCAAGAAAATTATACCCAATTGCTGATTATTTTATTGCCTATCTAAGGTACGTAATTCTGGGATTTTTGTCTTCAGTTTGTGTTTCCGTGATGCACTTTTTTGGTCGTTCAATGCATGTAGACTTCACATGTTTGCTTTTCTTGCTCCTGGATATGCGTTCTGCCTAATACATGAAAGTCTTTGGTTGTGTTACACATCTGTTATGATATCCTATTGTACAATTTTCATGCATATTTTGGGAAGGGAAGGCTTTCTGTGACAGTGCTACCATTAAACCTTTAGTATCTTTCTTGTGTAGATGGAACCCATTAGACTTACAAGTAAGCGGACATATGCAACCATCACTGAAACCCCACCGACCCCTAGGTTTAAGGATTTTGATCAAATTGAGTTCCAAGATACCCTTCTCTACGCAAAGTGGAGCATTTGCGTCAGGGTGGACGTAAAATTTCGTCCTAATAAATATGGTGACAACATTTCCTTTATTCTAATGGATAAGAATGTAAGTACCAAAACTGTTTTGATAAATTGCTAAAATGTAAAGATATATTTATCACAACCTTATCTTTTCTTCTCAAACACATCAAAGGGGGCAAAAATTGAGGCAAATGTTTGGGGACATGTGGAAGTAGAGAGATTCAACCGCGTACTGCAACCTGGTTGCAAGTATGTTATTCACAGGGTTACATTTGGTTGTAACATGGAAGATGTGGACTTCAGAGCGATTGGACATGAATATGAATGCTCCTTTAGTCGATGGACAGTTGTTGAACCTTCTATGCCGCTCGAGTTCCCAGTACTCCCAAAGCATCTGATGCCATTTTGGGACGTTGTCCAGCGACCAAATAAAACCTTTGTAGGTATGTATCGTATATATTTCACCTATAGTACTCCCACGGACCAATGCAACTTCGATATTTGTAGTCCACTAATGGTACTTTGTACGACATAGTCGGCATAGTCGTTCACTGTTGTGAACGTGAACGTATTGGGATGTCCAATTATAGAGAGGCTATCTTCATGGATGCGTGGTACGTGTAGTTACTAAATATAAACACCACAACTATCTTTAAACATGTTAGTAAAAAGGTGTTTTCCAAACAATAATTTCAAAAACTTCAAACTGTAGGTGCAATCTTATTCCCGTTGGCATTTGGGGTTCTCAATTGATTCAGAACTCATACCTGTGGTCAACGGCTGAAGAAGGCAACCCTATTGTTATTGCAACTATGTTGGCGAAAGACATTAAATTTGGTAATTGATTTTTTTTGCATATCCTTATATTGTATATTTAAAATAATGTATTCAAACACTGAGATGATCATATTTTTTACATTAATGCTAGATGATCTGAATACCTCAGAGCATACAAAATTTGCATTCAACCCAACTCATCATGCATCACTTCCTCTCCAGGGTGAGTTATTTTAACACGACACCAAATTACAAATTTAACAACAGAACTGATCTTTCTATACACAAGTTAAATTGAAATGTTAAATGCAGATATCCGCCAAAAAATAATTAGTGGAGGGATTGACATGAGGTTCGTTCGAAGGTTTCTCGAGAGGAGGTGGGCTTTTCTGGCGGCCGTGTTGGCTAAAAGGGATTCTCGAAAATAGATGTAGGATTAACTTTTCCTTGGTGTAAAAGAGAGAAAATCTGTATGGTATTCATATGATCTCTGTGTGTTCTGTAATCTGGTGAGGAAATTGAATCGTCATTCTATTTTCGTATTCCGTCTGTACAATGTTGTTTAAAAGAACCTGTTGTGTGAAGCCTTGCATGTACCGTCAGACATCAGTATAGATGTGTCAGATATTGTGGGACTATGTCAGAAAGTTTGCATCACGACATGCATTGTCCATTAGTGGCATCTTGTATACGAGGAACGTATGAGTGCTTCTTGAATCGGCAGACTGTTGTTGACCTTGACTGCCAGTTTAATGTATGTTGGCTGTGGCGTAGGTGCTACCAACCTGATACGTAGTTGAACAATGCTCACAATTTTAAGCGCAAATAGTTATACTTTCATTTTGTGTTCTGGTTAGCTAACAGCTGTTGGATACTCATGCTTTACAGCAGCACAATCAAGCATCTTTACTTAAAAGAGGGTCCGAATCCAAGAGAAGAATAAAGAAGCAAACCAGGGATATCTGAGCCGCCACCAAATTACAAAATAGAATCACAAACATGTCACCTCCAAACCAACCATCGCGAAAAGGAAAAGAAGGTTCATTTTGCTAACCCTGTAATATTAAGTAGAGAAATTGCAGCGTAAGCTCTCTCGTGTAATATACTAATCTCGACTATTAATGTGGGTCATGTTTTGACTATTGCTCGATCAGTGGTGAATGAACGTGGTGCTCCCAAGCGATGTCGCGCCAATTATGTTCCACGTCCTCCTACTGGGTTTACCATACGCGAGCCTTTGAACACTCCAGATATTTCATCGTCTGATGAAGAAGATGGCCATATTGAACCAAACACTCCATGCACACCTCAGTTTCAAAGTAACCATACCAGCGCCATGATACTACGAGGCGAAGGTTCAAATGGTAAGCATTTTGTCCCGAAGAACAATATCATGTCACCCACCTTGTTTTACGTCTAAATAGTTTTCTGAATGTGGTATACCATTCAGGTAGTAAACATGTCAATGATATCAGAGGAAGTTCGACTACGATGATGGCAGAGCAAAGGCAACCGTTTGCAAACATTTCAGAAGATAGAAATCGAGCAAGACGTGAACGAGATAGAGCTCGACGAAATAGCCTGACGCCCGTGCAAAAGGAAGTGATTAATGCGCGTAGAAGAGCCGCTTGGCAAAACAAATCGCTCGATGAGAGAAATGCACGAACGAGGGCTAGGAGACAAAATATATCCCCCGAAGAGAGGCAAAAAGAAAATAAACGTCGGCAGGCTGCTAGCCAGAGTTTATCCTTCGACGAGAGAAACACTCAGCGTAGGCAGTCTAGGGAAAAGATATCAGCAAACAAGAGGCAAGAGATGAATGCCAACAGAAGAGCACGGAGGCAGAGCATACCTGAACATGAGAGGGAGGCATTGCTAGCTCAACGCAGGGTGAACGCCGCAGCTAGGGGAACACCCCTTGCGCTCAGTCCATCGCAATGCCGTGCCCAAATGCAGCTGCTTTGGCCACGGGAAACCCAACATCGAGCGCACACACACCTCCCGGCTCTCCTTCGGGGAACACTTCAGACTACACCATTGGAACCGACGGTGATACTCACATGTTCACTCTACTACCTATGTTAAGCTTCGTCGAACCCTTACTTACATGCTAAAAAACGTTGCAGGTGACGTGGATGCCTTCCTTAGTAGGCTCATGGACGATAATGTTGTCCCAGACGACCTCACAGACGAGGACTACTTATTTGATGGTGAAGGTACGTATCACCCTTCCCATTGCCTTCTCTGGTATGAGTTATACAATATGAAACCCTTTTGTGACATGATATGCTTGTAGGTTCCGATGTTGACGACGCGAACTTTGACGATGAGACAGATTCATCCACGCGGGCCCTATCGATCCTTTCGACTTTGTGTACTCAACCTCCCAGATAGCACACACATCTTGAATAAAGTCCGGACTGTGGAAACTGCAAGGCCAAGAAGTTTGAGCGAGAGAGCGACGGATTCTGCTGTCGAAATGGGCAGATCGACCTGGTTGAACCAATCCTATCCCAGAGCTGATGAGGTTATGGTCTAGCGCGGATGCAGACTCAAGACATTTTCGAGAGAGCATCCGATTCTTCAACGGCCACTTCTCCTTCACGACCCTTGGCGTCAGCCTCGACAACAGCTGCACGAACATGAGGTCTGGTACTTACACGTTCCGGGCGAGCGGCAAAATGTACCACAACGTGCATTCATTCGGGCCAGGCTCTCGTCCGGAACATTTGCAATTGTACTTCTATGATGATGACCCCAACTTGACACATCGGAAGGAAGCCACTGAGCAATTAGATCAGGAGGTTGTCCGAAAGTTGACAAACATCATGAGAGGAAACCCCTACTCCGAGCAGTTTAGGAGATTGGGGGATCACAGGGACAACCTCCAGGATTACCGGATAGAACTTAACACCGACCAGAAGCTAGACCAACGGAGATACAATCTACCAATATCATCGGAGGTGGCCGCCATCTGGGTTGAAGGAAGCGATCTGGCAAATAGGTTCAAGCGCAGCATTACCCTCTACGGGAACAACAATGAGAGGTACAACATACAAGCCACACAAGGATGCTATGACCCGCTCTCGTATCCCCTCTTCTTCCCAAGGGGGGAGCTTGGATGGCATCCAAATATCCCTAAACGTAATGAGTCTTGGCACGCTGCGCAGCTACCAAGAGCGAACCGTGATGAAGATGGAGGTGCGGCTATTTGAGATTCTTGTTTTGTTTTACAAGAAAGAATCATCCTCCAATCCTTTCTAACCTTCATTTTCATCCTTCACGCAGAGGGGGGTGGCCGTTTATGCGTCTCCGTCAGGGACTACTACTGCTACAGGCTACAGACGCGTCCAGCGATATTCAACCCCATACTTCATGGAGGGCGTCTGTTCCAGCAGTGGGCGGTCGACATGTACATAAAGATCGAGGGATGCAGGTTACGTTGGATAAGGAACAACCAGCCCCAGCTACGTGCGGACTTATACAAAGGCGTTGTCGATAGCATCACGGCAGGGGAGACACGAGCGAGCGCTGTTGGCGTTAGGACTGTTCTCCCATGGTCGTTCCAGGGCGGCTTCCGTGACATGAAGCGGAGGCATATGGACGCCATGGCATTGGTGCAGACGTACGGCAAGCCTGACATCTTCTTGACGATGACCTGCAACCCAAAGTGGCAGGAGATACAAGATGAGTTACTTCCAGGCCAAACCCCGCAGGACCGACCAGACATTGTGGCCCGAGTGTTCAGGGCCAAGCTGGAGACAATGAAAGATATGCTGACGAAGGAGAATATCCTAGGAGTTGTGAAGGCGTACGTCTATGTGGTAGAGTTCCAGAAGAGGGGCCTCCCGCATGCCCATTTCTTGTTGATTATGGATTCGAGATATAAGCTTGTTGTGCCAGAACAATATGACCGTCTCATATCTGCCGAGCTCCCAGACAAGCATAAGTACCCGGAGCTCTACGCCATGGTCGTGAAGCATATGATGCATGGCCCATGCGGGGTCCTGAAGCCCAACAACGTGTGCATGCAAGAGGGGTCGTGCAAGTGTAGGTACCCACGAGAGTTCAACGAGACCACCGTACAGGGAAAGGACTCTTACCCCGTTTATCGAAGACGGAAAGACGGTCGCTCAGCGCAGGTCCGGGGTCAAACGCTAGACAATAGATGGGTTGTGCCTTACAACCCTTACCTCCTAAGGATGTTCAACTGCCACATCAACGTGGAGGTGTGCTCGAGCATTAAAGCTGTCAAGTACCTATATAAATACATATACAAGGGCCACGATCAGACTTCGTTCAATATCGACATACCCGACGCCCAAGGTAACATAGATGAGATCAAGAGATTCATAGATGCAAGGTGGGTAACTCCACCGGAGGCAATGTGGAGGATATTTGGCTTCAACCTCTGTGAGAACCACCCGTCGGTCCTGCAGTTGCCGCTACATCTCCCGACATGCACAGGGTCACATTCAAAGAAGGAGATAACCTGAATGACGTCCTCGCCAGTGATAATGCAGCAAAGTCCATGTTGACGGAGTATTTCGTGGCTAACCAGACACACGTGTGGGCTCGAGATATTCTGTACAAGGACTTCCCTGGAAGGTTCACATGGCAAAGAACAAAGTATTGGAGGAGAAGGAAACTTGGTTACCAAGTAGGCCGAATCGTTTCAGCCAATCCTCCGAGGGGGAACGTTACTTTCTGAGGGTGCTTCTAAACCACGTACCAGGCTCGGTGTCCTTTGAAGACCTGAGAACCGTGGAAGGTGTGCTATGTGATACCTTTCGTGAGGCCGCTGAGAGGAGGGGTCTCATCGAGTCAGACAACACCCTCGACGAGTGTCTTACGGAGGCAGAGCAGTGGGCCATGCCAGGTTCTCTCAGGAGGCTCTTTGCAACAATCTTGGTATTCTGCGAGCCTAGCGACGTGCGCGGTCTTTGGGATAGGCACGTTGAGGCAATGTCTGACGACTACAGGCTACGTCACACGTGCCCAACCGCGGTGGAGCAGATGGTGTTGCTTGATATTAGGGGAATGTTGCAGTCCATGGGAAAGGACATAAAGTTGTTCGCTCTTCCGGACATCGATGAGACTTATGACAGCACAGAAGGCGAGGCCCGAGAGGTCATCGAGGAAACCACTATCGAGGTTGACGAGCACGACAAATCCCTGGAGTCCTCACTAAACCCCGAGCAAAGGGAAGCCTATGACGAGATACTAGCGGCAGTTGACGACGACGAAGGGGGCGTCTTCTTCGTCGATGGCCCGGGAGGCACTGGGAAGACCTTCCTATACAGGGCATTGCTCGCTAAGGTTCGAGGCGCGAAAAAGGTCGCGGTGGCCACAGCGACATCAGGTGTCGCCGTATCGATCATGCCTGGAGGCAGGACCGCCCACTCGAGGTTCAAGATCCCACTAAACATCGAAGAAGGTCGATCGTGCAACTTCACCAAGCAGAGTGGAACAGCCAAGCTACTAAGGATGGCTTCACTCATCCTATGGGACGAGGCCACCATGACGAAGAGGCAGGCGGTTGAGGCACTGGACAAGAGCATGAGACATCATGGGCCGACATGACATACCTTTCGGGGGGAAGACTGTCGTGTTTGGTGGGGACTTCAGGCAGGTGCTTCCGGTAGTCAGGAAAGGGTCACGAGGTCAAATTATTGACGCGAGCCTACGTAGTTCGTATCTCTGGAATGGAATGCGCAGAAAAGGCTCGTCGTCAACATGAGGGCGCATAATGACCGGTGGTTCGCGGAATACCTATTGAGGGTAGGCAATGGCACCGAAGAAACTGACGAGCAAGGGAACATCCATCTACCCGAAGACATATGCGTACCTTCGACAGGCGAGGTAGCCGACATAGAGAAGTTGATCGACCATGTATTTCCTGCACTAGACCACAATATGGCCAATCCGGATTACATGACGTCTAGAGCAATCCTCTCCACCAAGAATGACAACGTCGATGTAATAAACATGCGTATGATAGAGCGTTTTCAGGGCGAAGAGAAGATCTACCATAGCTTTGACAGTGCAGAGGACGATCCGCATGGCTACTACTCTCAAGAGTTTCTGAATGACCTGACTCCAAATGGACTTCCCCCGCACGCACTTAAACTGAAGATAAACTGCCCATTATACTACTGAGGAACATCGACCCAGCTAATGGGTTGTGTAACGGCACGAGGCTTGTGGTCCGTGGTTTTCAGAGGAACGCCATCGACGCAGAGATTGTGATGGGACAACACGCCGGGCGTAGGGTATTTCTTCCTCGAATACCTCTTTGTCCCTCGACGACGAAATGTTCCCATTCAGATTCAAGAGGAAGCAGTTCCCGATAAGACTCAGTTTTGCCATGACAATCAACAAGGCGCAAGGACAGACCATTCCGATTGTCGGCGTGTACCTTCCGGAACCAGTATTCTCACATGGCCAGCTCTACGTGGCGTTGTCCAGGGCTACCGCAAAGCGCAACATTAAGATCCTCGCATTCAAGGACACGAGAAAGGAAGACACCAAAAATTCAAAGAAACGGAAAACATCCGAGTCCTTTGAGTCCTTGGTAACGATCACACAAAACATAGTATACAAGGAAGTTCTTAGCGCTTGATGCCATTGCGCCAAATGAAGTTGGTCATTTCGACGTTGTGCAAGAATATTTTAGGTCTCAATGGGGTACATTTTAGTTTGTAAGAGATATTAGTTAGTTTCTATCTATTTTTATGCATGACACTGTATTATTCGAATTGTAATTTTTATATTTCTGTAATATCACATGGCTATCTTTGTTATATATACGTGAAGAATATTTGTGTGCTTTTCAATATTTATACATGCGATATTTACAAGAGATACATAAGAGCCGTCGCAACGCACGGGCATTCAACTAGTAAGGAATAATTGCAGAGATCGACATGGTACGTGCGTGCATGTAAAATAACTGTGCGTGCGTTCCTCGCAAGTACCTTCCTCCTCGTTCCCTCCAAAAAGGCAACAAGTTGATTCATTCGCACAGTCGACCGGGCTAGCTAGCTGATATCCGTCGGTGTCGATCTGTCGACATGGTACGCGGCGCAGCAGCACTCACTGGCGCGTATATGCAGTCGGCGGTGGTCCGTTGAGCGGATACCACCCGGCCGGTGGGTGTCGACGACTCGCCATCGCGATCGGGCTGAGAATCGCACTAAATATGCATGGATAGCTAGCTAATGTGATGTCTGCAGGCACAGCCACTCGTACCTGCATCCATGTCGATCGACATTGTAGCCTGAATTTGCAAATAAATTGATGAGTTCAGGTTTGCAAATGCAATTCCTATATATGGACTTACATAAAACAAATTGAAAGGGGCGTGAGAAGATTGACCGCGCACGTGTATAAATGCCAGTAAAATCCATACATTTTCTAGTGGTGTTTTCTTTTTTACCAACCGGCCGGGGAACCAGGCAGTCAAGACGGTCTTTCCTGCGTAGTCGACTTCGCGCTTTGGCATGCCGCGGTGAGTCAGGTCAGGTGGGTAGGGAAACGCGGCGGTAGCTAGGGAGGACCGGCGCGCCGTAGCCGCAGCCGCAGAGCAGTCAGCCTGCAATCATCGTAGCTAGCCCAGCGTCAGTGGCTGATGCTGAAGCGCGCGTGCACACAAACGAGACGAAGCAATGGCCTCAGGGCATCGGTGCGGCGCCTTTTTTGCGTTTGCGCAGGCGCTATTTAGGACCTGAGTGGGCGAAGTTTTCACTCATTTCGGCTCCCAGTCACAAATCAACATAATTTCAAAGTTCTCATTCCCATCCCAAAAAACGGCCCGAGTTCGGCGATCGAACAAGCCACAGTTGGGCGATCATATAAAAAAGCCATATAGTTCGGCGAATGGATCAAACCACAGTTCGGCGATCCGGTGAAATAGCCACATTCGGCATGCTGCTGCGCAGATCAGATGGTCGCCGGCGACACCTCGGCAACCTCGACATCCTCGTCGAGATCGATGGACGTGGTCGTCGGAGCAGGGGCAGAGGTCGGAGTGGCGGTAGGCTGCGGCGTGATCGTGGCCGAGCTCGTGTCGCCTGGAGTGGCCGAGCTCGTGTCGTCCGCCGTCGCAGTCGGGGTCGGGGCGGGGGCGATCTGGCTGAGAATCACGCGCCGCTGCGCCATGAAAGGGAGCGCGCGGCGAAGCGACGACGAGGTCGAGTAGCCCGGCGAAGCGTACATCACCGGAGGAGGGTGGGGAAAGGCGATGTTGGGGTTGAAGCCACCATGGGGGTCTGCATCGGCGTACCCAGGAGAGGAGTAGCGGTGCGGGGACACGCTCCAACGCGGCGACGAAGATGGAGAGTAGCCGGTCGGCGACGCGACGCTGGCTTGGCTGGCCCATCCGGCGAACTTGGGATGAGGAGGGAGGCCGATCCTCAGCTTGGCCGGCGGCGCCAGAGTCACAGCAGCAGCCGGTTCCTCCACCGCCATCGCCGCCTCCTCTTCCTCTTCTTCTTCTTTGGCGGCAGCCTCAGTCAGGCCCGCGGCCAAGAGCTTTTCACGCTGTCTTTTCTCCCTCGCCCAGCGCTGGGCGTTGTCGGACTTCCGGCGCGCTTCGTCGGCGATCCACCTGGCGTTGGTCTAGCCTGGCGGCATCTCCCTCGGCGCCCTTGGCTTTCTCGGCTGCGTCTTCGCCTCCAAGGCGGCGGAGGGCGCGGCGATGGCCGCGACGCGGGGGCCGGTGAATTTGCTGGGAGCCATGGCGGGCAGATCTGAGGGAAATGACGGGATCGGCCGGTGGGGGAGGGTGTATGTGGGGGCGAAAATAGAGGGAAAGAGCAAAATTATGGAGGGAAGGGCAAAATATGGAGGGAAAACCGCCGTTGCTCGCCGACAGGTCTAGCCCACAGACGCCTTTTGCCACCCCAAGCGAGCCCCGGTGCGCTGGGTTTGGTTTGGGTGCGCCGGCGCAAAACGGCGCTAAACGAGGTTCGAAGGGGCGACTGGTAGAAAACGGCGCAAAGCGGGCGCTAAAACGGTCTCCTGGGGGCGCTGGAGATGCCGGCACTCTCTGTCACTCACCAGGTCGGTGAAAGAGGCTCCAGTTTTATTTATTTACCCTGAATGACGGTGGTGAATTACTACGAACCGGGAGATGAAGTAGCCACACCAACCGGTGGCAGCTATATATAAGCAGCCAGTGGTTCCGGGTCACCCGCGAGCAGGACACACGAGGGCAGTGAACTAATGCTGTTAATGATATCGTACTACCGGTACCGGTGTCGGATTCATCAATTTCATGCTAGTTTTTGCCACCCGTATATAGGACGAACGTCGGTGGAGTACTACCACTATTTGTTCTGCGCTTAGCCGAGTGTAGTCTATACGTACAAAGTACAGTACTCCGTGTCAAGCACGAGCTGAGTTGTTGCTATACTCGCTTATTTTTATTTCGACGCACTTAAACCAACTTCGCGAAAGGGTTGGCGTACATAGTGCTCCGCACGCTTGACGATCTTGTAAAAATGTAAAGTACCATATATACCAATATATAGCCGCCGCCCGCCAGCCCAAACATGGAACAGTAGTAAAAAACAGGTAAACTGACTGCACTCCTGTTCCTGTAGCTGGTCAGCCAGTTCCTACAAGTCAGCCGACGGGGCTGCAGCCAGCCAGCCATGTCTTGCTTGCTAACCAAGTAGAAGAAAAAAAATGTGATGAACAAGATCTCACCTTCTCGTTCCGCGGCGGCGGCGGTCAAGGTCGACCGGCCGATGGATCGGACCCTGCTGCCAACCACTTGCTCCATCAGCCAAACGATCAAATCATTTCCGACCCAACCCAACCTAACCAATCCGAATATTAATTCTCTTCTCTCTAGCAACATCCATCCATCCATCCATCACGTGACCACGAATCATTCGCACCCAACGATCGAGTATAGAACAATACTAAAAGCCGCCACCGAGCGTCCATTCCCTTTTGCAGAAAAAGAAATAAAGAAAGGAGAAAATCAAACGAACCAACGCAAAGGCTGCGTGCAACAACCGGAGAAGAAAGAAATTAAAGTTCAACCTTAGCAGCGCGCGGTTAACGCCACACTTTTCACTTTCACCCTTGGCCACACATACCTGCTCTACAGCCTGGATGAAACTGCAGGGTAACTCCCTCCGTCAAAAGATGAGGCATTTTCTGTCAAGTAAAAAAAAAAAAAAAAAACGGTTGACGGGTGGAGGAAGAGAGGGATCCGACGTACGGTCGCCGTCGTGGTCGTAGATTCTGCTTTGGGAAGACATTCATGGTCGTGGTCGTAGAATATTGTCTAGGCTCTAGCTGATATATTCTTCGTCTTCGAATTTTCTCCAACTTTTTTGGTCCATCAGACAGTCATCGACGAACTTACTACCGGCCGGACAAACAAGCAGGCATTCACGAGCGATCTAGTGCAGCCACGCTGCTCTGTTTCCACCACCTTCCTCTCCTCGCTCGTAGGCTAATACACTAGTCCTAGTTTGACTCTCAGATGAGATAATTAACCATCGGTTAGAATTGCATGCCTCGACGGTTTAATCAAGGAATATGCCAGAGAAAACAACGTGCATTTTAGGTCACCTCCTATACGTACGTACGTGCGCACGAAAAATTTTAATTGCCACTGACCGTTCAAAAAAAATATTGCCACTAGCTAGGTCTTCGAATAATTTTGAACTGCCCATATGCACATGGAAAGGACTAGGCGTCCCCCGGGGGATCTGGGGGAAAAAATCCCCGGGTCCCCCTGCTGACACGTGTCTCCTTATTTCTATCCAAATCCCGGTTTTGCTACCACCGTAGTAAATAATCCCCGCTTTTGCTCCCTATGTAGCAAAAAACGGTTCGCCCAGAAAACAGAAAAAACAAAAATTGACTTCGCCGGAGACCTCTCCGGTGACCTCGCCGGAGATTTCGTAGCAACACAAATGTGCTACAGTAGCAAAATCGACTTCGCCGGAGACATCAACGAAGACCTCGCCGGAGACATCGTAGCAAATTTTTTGTTCTATTGTAGCAAACCCACATAACAATAATAGCAAAAAAATTGTTATATTGCAGCATCGTAGCAAAAAAAATCCGGGGAGTTGAGACTTATGATGCAAATTATCAGAACAAATTGTAGCAAAAAATTTCTTCTTGGTGCAAAAATTCAGACATGAACAAAAACGTCGTAGCAAAAACATTGTGCTATTTTAGCAAACCCACGAAACTATTGAAGCAAAAAATTGTAAAACACTACAGTAGCGTAGCAGAAGCACCGGCGCCGGAACTGCGACCTATTTAAGCAACACCACCCACCTATTTAAGCAACACCACCCACCTATGGCAGCACCAGCTGCTCACCGTCGGTAGCACGACCGCTCACCGCCGGTAGCACCACTGGCCACCTAAGGAAGCACCGTCGCCAACCTAAGGAAGCACCGCCGGCCACCTAAGGTAGCATTGATGCTCTTCGTTGGTAGCATCGAACGCCATCGACTGGCCGGCAGCACCACCGTCCCTCCTCCTTGCAGCATGGATACCTCCTCTTTGTAGCACCACCTTCCACCAAGTGTAGCACCCGTCGTCCACCCATGGCTGCACCACCCGTAGCACGGCCGCCGGCCGGCCAGCAGCAGCGCCGCCATGCCTTTGTAGCACCGCCCACCGCCAATGGTAGCAACGGCACCCGCCGTCGGTAGCAGTGCGGTGGAGCACGGGCGGCGCTTCGGTAGAAGGTGCAGGGGTGGCGCGGTGGTGATGGAGCCGGCGACCGTAGGAGGAGTAGGAGGCGGTGCTTTGAGCAAGAGGACGCGCCACCCGGGGGAGGAGCTGGGTGGCACTACGGTAGGAGGAGCGCCAAGCCAGGGGAGTAGCAGGACGGCGTTCAGTAGGAGGAGAAACAGTGGCGCGGTGGTGGGCTGGTGGCGTGGTGCTGTCCTGCGGGGGAGAAGAGGAGTTGGGGAATGAGTGGAGCAAAAGAACCGGTGGGGATAAGGTTCGTGGAGGACCCCACACCCACATGCATCGCTGTCCCTGGAGGCTGGACACGCGTCGCGAGGACGACCCGGAGGATCGATCGTCCGGGGGATTATAAGCGTTTCCCTATGCACATTACGCTCCTCAAACTCAAATTCAAGGAATCGGACGCCAGGATTTCCGGATCGGATCAGAGACGGTTAATCACAGACACCACGCAATGATGAGCGCATCAGGTTCCTTAGTTACGGCAGCATGCATATTCACCTAGTACACCGTAGTACTGTAGCTCTGCTCCACCCGGAGTATTTGTTTGTTTATTACCCTGGTGAATGATCTCTCTGCTCCTGGAGGTTCAGTACACTTGCTCCACGTGATTACAGTTTAAAATACCCCCTCCGTTCTAAATTAATTGATTTCCATTTGTCCATATGTGGATGTATCTATACGTGTAACATGTCTAGATACATCCATGTGTGGACAAATGAAGTCAATTAATTAGGAACGGAGGGAGTAGTACTTACTTCAACTCCAACGACACAGACATCTTAATACGGAGTAGTACAGTACTCACGCCGACCATGCATCCGCTTCATTTTTCTGCAGGATTCAGTACACCTTCCGGCCGATGAAACGGCGACTGCAAGTCTGCAACTAGATTTGGAGATTGCAACTACTGCTCCGAATTCAGGTTGCAAGTGGGTCCCGCATACGTCGCATAGCAAAATTAGCGTAAACGGCTTATGTGGCTTACCAGGTAATTAAGTGGCGTATGTGGCGAAGCGTCGAAAGCCCACGCCAACTTCTTGTTGTTGTAATACCTCAAGATCAACTAGCTCAAGAATTGAGCCACAATTGAGATAAAGTAGGAACAAACACACCTCTAAATTGTAGAAATTAGCTGGATACAACATCTAGGGCTTCACAGAGGAAACCCATCTCATCTTCACCTTCACTGTAGCTGCTAGAGTTTGAGGAAGGTGCAGGGAAGCCTCCCATGGTTCCTGTGCTAGGCTGGATTGGGCAGCAGGGGTGAGAGTGAGAATTCTAGGTTTTTCTTCATTTCTCTTTCTCTTGATTTCTCCCGAAGGAGCACCCCTTATTTATAAACATGCACAGTACCACAGGGGGACCCACCTATCAGCTGGATAGAGTGTGTGCCCCAATCAGGGCAAACCGACTTACTGTTGCATGCTACAGTTGCAACACTGTTACTATACTGTAGCAGCCGAAATTCTTGACCTAGGTTTAGCCTAGATCAAAATATCCAACATTCTCCCCCTTGATCGTTAGGCTAAACTTTATAATCCCACTTATCAATGAAATGGCATACGAGATAAAAAGATTACTGCGGTCAGTTGTTTAGTACCGCAGAACCCAGTTACTACAATATACCACCCATCTCAAAATGGAACTTCTTTAACTTATGAGCTCCATAAACTTAAACTTTAGTAGAAAACTTACGAGCTCATCCCTTTGTCAGAACTTATACAGAGACAATAAGTTACAACGGTCAATTAAGTACCGTCGAACTAATTGACTACAGTACATCATTCCAGCGAAGAGACAAACTCTTCTTAGTGTTTGGGGAGATGGTGTTGTAATGGTCCCAAGAGTGCAGATTGTTCTCATATATTCATACTTACGCGCGTACTTGAAATGAGAACAATATGTTTTCAGAGTCATAATTAGTCCCTTAATAATAGGCTACCAAATAATCTTAATGCCGGCAACGTTAGAAGGCAAGCCTCTTAAATATGGTGCTTAGAACTTAATATCTTATATAATGCTTACACACAATCACCCAAAATTTACTTTATACGTGTTCAACCCTTATGTCGTAAATCTAATACTTATTTGTTGAACACCAAAAACTTAATTCATCAAGGCCTTGAACATAATTGACTCTGTATTCAAACTTTCACAATGTCTTAGGTCTGGCAGTAACCTGTTGACATGTTACTCGAATTGACTGCACTCTTACATAATATGTCCTGGGATAAAATTTCTTAAGATAATCCCTTAAATTATTATGGATCAGGGACACAAATCCATATCTTAAAACATAGGGATCGAAACATGCCACAATTTAATTTGCATCTTAACAATGCCTTAAGAAAATTTGGGCGAAGCCATTCCACAATATGGCTCCCCCTGCAAGGGTGAAACTTTTGTGGATAAAACGTAAGAGGATTTTTCACTCCTTGCAAAAATACCTTAGAGACCCACAACTTTGTGGCCATCATGTTTCTTGAATGTGAGCATGTAATCCCTTAGTGTGATATATTATCACACAATTACTTTAGTGCTTGTGCCAACAAGGCAAAGCTTTTCTTAAATATTTTCCGGGAGGTCCAAACCCAGACTTATGTCTGCCAAAATATCCCGGACACAAAAACTTAAAGGCACATAATAACTTAAACATTAGTAGCAACATGAGGAAAACTTAATGCCCTTGAGGGAGTAAACATAAAATTTCCAAAATGAACTTAATACTCCCTTTTAATGGACCCATCTTAGTGAGTTTTAGCTACATGAGAACATCACTAAGACGAACTTATCAACCCCGAGAGAAAACCTGGGGCCTTATTCAATATCCCTATTGCTCATAATTAAATTGCTCATAATTAACATAAGATTGATCCATCAAAAGTTTGTTATTAAACTTATTTCTTTTTGAGCTTTGTACCACTATCAGATACTTCAAAAACAATTGATCATCATAATTCTTTATTTCATAAAGAAGGATTTCCATCTCCAAAACTTAAGGTGGTCAGATGCCATCATTTTTATCAAACTCCCAACCATATCATATATCAACAAGTCTTTTGATGAGACCCGTTGCTTAAACTTTAGAGGGACTATTAAAAAAAAATTGGTCTTTAACTTTGGAGTTAGAAATGGCTGTACTCATGATATCCATGATGGAGTTCTTAATTGCCATGCAATATTTGACTGCTCTCTTAAATTTTAACATCATACTTCATTTCAGAGTATCATAATTTTATTATCCTCCTTAAGTGATTTAGGAGAACTATTGTAGAGAGCAGAACCAAAAACTTGTATCTTACTTAATAAAAATGGCACAACCATTTAACATTGAAGGGCAATCTAATAATTCTTAGTCATAAGGATGCCCTTAGAAGATGGAGTCTTTAATAAATCTGACTAAATGTGGTACTTAGCTCAACTTAAAATAGATCAAACTTAAATACCTTATTGGTCGAATCTAAACATACCTCATAGGGAAGTTCAAATGCTCCCCTCGAAATGTGGACTGAGCCATAGCTTAACATTTCGACGAACTTCCATAAATATTCCACCTTTAGTAGAAAGAGCCAATAAAAAAAATTATAGCATTAATCCACATTATTTGAATGGAGGATGAAAACCTTATTTTATGCTAATGGGAATCTTCCAGTAGCCTTAAACATTAGCCTCCAATCCATCTTGAAAACTTTTCCTTAAAACTTTCTTATTCATGAGGCCATAATAACATTATGCTTTATATCATTTTATCCAAGTGTTTACACATTTTCCTTATGGATATAAAATCTTTTGAGCTTAATCACAGTCAACTTTTGTGCTTTATTGTAGATGACATAATAAGGCGAACTCAAAAGCCCCATAATTAAATCATGAGAATTTTTCATAATCAACATGATCTTATAGAATTTTGAGAAGTTTCTTCAAATTACTTCTCCATTAATGCCAGAAAAGCTTTATTATGAAAGAACTAGGAATTATTTTCCTAGATCCTTACTGGCACACCCCCCAGATTTTTACTGGGTTTTGTTCCCAATAAACATTAATAGACAAGAAATCCATTGGATTCTCATCAATACTCTAATAATCAAAATTTCTTTAATGAGAGCCCATTATTTTTTTTGTATATACTTCATTATTTATGACCTCATGAAACAATAATATGTAAGCTTAATTCATTTCTCATAAGAAGCATTAAATCAGCCGAAAACATTATGGCTGAATTAAAAAAAATTAGCAATAGGGGTAAAAGTCATGATCACAAATATTTTATAGTGATCATGCATAACATATTTCTTTATAGAACATAATTCCTCATATAAACCTTAATCTTTAGGGAATGACACATGTATCCAATCAACTTTGGTCAGAATGAATTCACGTGCCACAACCTATCCCAAAATAATCATTAAATCTCCAACTAAAATTTCCTTTGGTTGTATCTTAATTTTTGATGACTTAATTAGGGATAACTTAATGATCATAAATATTAAAAAAACTTCATACCTTGTTTGATCTGGGAAGAAAACAGAGGCACTTAATAGCAGAAGCGTATTTTAAGACAATTGACGTCTTTTACCTTAATTCTCCGAAGGTACTTAAATATTTGTGGCATATTGCATTATGTCCATAAGCCTTATGCATGAAATCTTTCCCAGATCATAAACTTATTTTGTTGATCTGATCCGCATCAGCTTTGGCCAGAAATGGACGAGAACAACAAACTTTTGCGAGCAAGTATTTATTAATCAGCTTTGGCCAGAATAACAAATACATGTCACACTTTATAGTCTCTTAAACTTCTTTCACCGATCTAGCCCACATCAGCTTTGGCCAGAAATGGACAAGACCAGCAAAATATTGTGATTAGATACTTATCGATCAGGTTTGGCCAGAACGACAAATATCGGTCACACTTAACTAAATCATGTATCTATACACTTCCTTTATTGAACTAGTCTGTGGACCAGTGATGCATGTAAAATGCATACATGAACTTTGCACTTTATTCACTCATATTCCAATCATATTTGCATCATATAAGGGTTATATCAAAGTTTTATCATGATTTTGGAAATATCTTAATGATTTCCTATTTTTATGGAATTAACCCTGCATAGGCAGAAAACCCTAGTTTTGTATTTTAATGTTTCAGGAACCCAAACGTCATCCAAATCACCTGCAAATTTATGGGCGTCATTTTTTGGAAGGAAGAAGACCTGTGGGCGAAGGAAGCGATCAAACGGAAGCCCGAGGGCCAAAAGAGGGGGGGCCCACTGTAACGCCCCAATTTTGGAAAGCTAGAAAAACACAATTTTTATAGAGCTAAAAAAAAAATCAGAGTCAACAAAAACTTTTTGAAATGCTTCACTAATGCTTGTGTTTCACTTCTGATTTCTCTGTTTGACCTTGTCTGCTTTGTTGATTGAGTTAACAACCACTGAAAACACTAACCTTTGAACTCAACTAATTTTTGCATATCATTTAATTTTGGTGATCATGTCATGACAAGAAGAATTATCCATACATCTTCTCCAATCTTATTTTGGCCAACCTCTTTTTTTTCAAAGATGTCTTGATTTTAGCAACAACCCAAAAACCTACTATTTAAGAAAGTAAAGTATTTCCAACACTACATGTTTACAAACTATTGAGGTCTATATAATCACTGCTACCAATTTCCAACTCGGTTATTTTGCAAGTATCAACGTCCTTTCTCAAAAGTCCTATTTTCAACACCTTTTGAAAATGATACAAGTTGGAGATATATTACTCCTATAGTTTTCTTTATCAAACCTTTTGAAAAATAGCAAGATATGAGTTGAGGTAATTTTTAACATCATCTTGTCATGATTATGGGTGATCCCTATATCACCTAATCATATTAAGTGTTATGTAAATTTTTGATTGTTATTTGTTTGTGTTTGAGTGGTAGTGATAATTGCTTGAGTTATTGAGTTGCTTGTTTGTTGTGGCGTGTTGAATGGTTTGATTTGTGTTGACTGGTTTGTGTTAAATAGTGCTATTAACTACTTTCAGAAAAAGGCTAGAGTTGGTTATTAAATTACTTTGTGAACCAAAGTATTTCCTAAAATCTAGAGAAAAACCCTTGACATGCTCATGGACATGTGTGGACCAAATGAGCATCATTACCATCTGAATAAACATGGCAAAAACCTTCTCTGGACCTATCTTCTTCTCTGTTAAAAAATACCATAACTTGAGCCTCACGAAATCTTTAAAACTTGATCATTTTGGAAATGCACCACCACCTCATCCATCCTTGTCATCCTATATATCATCCTAAAGTTTGTTTTGAACCTTTCATTCTTTAAACATCCTTATTGCATGATGGTTTTGATGCCATCATAATAACAGTTTTCTGAAAACTGTTATTTTGTTCTCTTTTTGTCCTCTTGTAAAACCATCAAAACTTATTTCTTTATAAGTTTATGTGTGACCTTTATGATCACAACATATAGTACTATACCCTTGCACCTTCCTATTAAATTCATTCTATCATGTGACCTCTCGTACTTGATGATTTATATGCCACCAGAATAACAGTTTTCGGGGACTTAGAATTTTCCCCTGAAAACTGCATTTTTCTGAACCTGTTATTTTATGCTCTTTTTGCCTCCTTACAAAACCATGCAAACCTCCTTGTTCAGTTGTGCATTTCTGACCATTGTGATACCCATAAGTAGTACTTCACCCATGTACCATTCTCCTTGATCTTTTTATCCATGTGATCACTTAACCATGTTGATTGTTAGACCATCATGTTAACAAATTTCTGAAGTTTTCGACAACACCCAAACCTGCCCTAATCCTCTTCTAATCTCCCTTTTTAGCTTCACCAACCCTGCCTGGACCAGCTAATCACCCCTTGTCTTGCTTAAACCTTTTTACCATGGTTTACTCGTGTAAATCGAGTGGAGAGGAAGATGGCCGAGGCCATCATTGCCCTGCCCATCATCCCCCTGCCCAACGCCTCTCCCCCTCTCTGGCCAACCCACGGCAGTCCCCCTGCACCCGTTCCACCCCTAAGACACTCCCTCTCTCCCTCGTTTGCTCCCCAGCACCGCGAAGACCTCCAATCAAGTTTCAGTCATTTACTCGAACACCTGGCGTGCAGACCGGACCCTGTCGTCTCTCCGCCCAAGCCAACGTCTCCCTGCCCAAGACTTGTGTCCAACGCGTGCTGCAGCTCTACCATACGCTCCTACACCGCCCAAAGCAGCCAATCCCGCTCCCGTGCACCTCCTAACTCGAGCTTGTGCTCCAAGTCCACCATGGACCGGCCAACTCACGGTTTTAAGCACTCAGCCCTTCTCCCGTGCCCTAGCCTTGCCATTTCCACTCCCCTACCTCCCCTCTCCCACGACAACAAAGCACAGAGCCCGCCTCACTCCCGGTGAGCAAGGATGTGCTCGTTCTCGCCGCTGCCCGTGTGTTCTTCCCGGGAAGGCTGCAGTCCACCCCGTCCTCCATTTCCCTCCCTCTATGCATATTATTACTGCCCTGTCGGATTTGCATCTAAAGGACACCTCCTTTTATTTTTAGGAACCCTGGAGCCGCCGCTGCCATCTTGTGCCCGTCGCGGTCGTCTTCGACCTCGCCGCCGTTTCGGAGCTCGCCGCCATGATCTTCAGCCACCCGGCCTTTATCTCGACCTTCTCCACCGACCTACACCCTCCCCTTCATCGCAAATCCACCAACGGTGAGCACCCAGCTCGAGCAGCACAGCTCTCTCTCCGGTTCGTGTCTTCATCAGGAAGAAGAAGATGCACAGCACCTTCTTGGGCCGTCCAGCACAGTGGCCTCGGCCCAGTAACAGATCTGGCCCGATTCATGTTTTTTTTCTGTAGTTTTACTCTTTTCTGTGCAGATCTGTTTATGTCCTGTTGTTTTAAATCGAAATGAAATTGTTAAACTTGAAAGTTGATCAAACCAAAAATCACAGTGGTAGATGAATGAGTTTGGAGCCACCTCACACTTGCAGATCTGGAAAATATTAATTTGTATTAGCATAAAAATTCCTGTACTACCACTGGTCTAAATCAAAGATCTTTTATTAACTTGAGTTATATGAATCCAAAAAATAGTGAATCCAATTGTTCTGGAATGATTATGACTGTATATTTCTGTAGGAATTAACCCCTTATGTTTGTGATGCCTAGTTTTGAAATAGCATGTGTTTGTAGTTTAGACCAGTAGGGTTTTCTAGCATTTAAATGATTTTCTGTGAAATTTTTTTTGGGACCAAATCCAATTGCAATAGCTTACTATACATATAGAGAACATGTACCTAGCTTTGTATAAAAGTTTGACCAACAGAACAGTCTAGGTTAATTAATTACTTAAAACCATGTTTCTGTCCAGAAAAGAAATAAGTTAAGTTTGAGTTATCTCTTTTTAAAAAGGTGCTAGTATTGTTTGTTGTAGTACTGTAGCTCACTGAAATAATGCTACCCTTAATATGTTAGTACTGTTAGTGCTTGAGTTTTTATAAAATGAAGTTATTTGTAAAGTGCTATTAGTGCCTAAAGTATAGAAAAGATGGTTCAATCATGCTTGTTTGCTTAACCACTTGAATAAGAAAATTAATTTAAACATCTTTGTTTAAAAGTTTGCTTAGCTACTGATTGTATCAAGTATGTTAGTGTTGCTTGCCTTGTTTGTCTTTGGTATGTTTAGTTGGAATGCTTGTCCTGCTGTATGTTGATTGTGTGTTTTTACTTTGCGACGCTAGAAACTCACGAGGAGTGAATTCTGACTAAGGATTATTGTGGAGATTTTATTGATTATCAGCAGCAGGAGCAGCCAACAGATCAAGGCAAGCCACCTCACCATACCCTACTGAAATCCTATTATTTCATTTAAAGCATGTTTTGTTTTCAAAATAAAATAATGCATGTTTTATTTCTTCTGTGGCACTTTGCCACCCCAAAACTATTTTATAAAATATTGTTTGGCCAAAGCTATCTACTAGAATATGATAGGTGTTATAAAAATTAAGTCTTCACTTGAGAAGCCTTCTACTGAAGGCGTTATCAAGAAAATTATATTTTCTAGTAGTATATCCTTACATCCTTATCTCAAAACTATAGGATGGGAGCCTGGTCTTTGGTAAAATGTTTTCCCGAGGAAAACCCGAGTCGCTGGGAGCGATCGGCGAGAAAGTATTTTACAAAACCCGAAGTGCTGGGAGCATTCGGAGAGTTTATGAAAACCCGAAGTGCTGGGAGCATTCGGAGAGTTTATGAAAACCCGAAGTGCTGGGAGCATTCGGAGAGTCTGTGAAAACCCGAGCTGCTGGGAGCAGTCGGAGATGGAGATGTTTTGAAAAACAAAGTACTGCCCTAGCGGCCGCCCGAACAATTAACCCGTGCAACCACACTACCTGAGATGGGTAGGGCTTAGCCGGAAACTTGTTTATCTTAGTACGGAGCGCCTCAAAATGCTTAGGAGGGCGGGGCTCTCTGAACCAAGTTATCTAAATGCGGGATCCAGTTCGAGTCTGGATCGCTGCTGGTTGCAAACAGTGGGCCTCCTGTCATGGCGCAGTGTTGCTGTGGAGGGACCGGATCGATACGATGGCCAGCTCCACTGGGTGCCGGGGAGATTCAGACCCACTGAAGAGGAGGCTCTGTACTAGGGTTGACATAGTGAAAAGCTTTGATCATGTTATCCGAAACACCGCATACTGTCGTATGAGGACCGTGGCTGATCACGGCGGAATGACTGTTTGGTGTGGTGAAAGTGCACCACCTCTGCAGAGTGTAAAACTATTCGAATAGCCGTGTCCGCGGTCATGGACGGTTGGAAAGGCCCCCGATCTAGGCGTATGGGCATTTTATGTTTTAAAAATAAACTGTTTTCGGCAAAGGAGAAAGGAGACATCAAGGAGGTACCTGGGAGGTACGGAATTTTGGGGGAAGATGGTTGGTCTCGGGGAGTCAACCAGTCGGAACCCGGAAAGGAAAAAGGGGGATCCCTATCCTAGTGTTTTGAAAAAGCTTTACAAAAGTGTTTTCAAACGTGGAAATGGTTTCTGCCATTTCTAAAAGAAGGAGAATTATATCTCCAAATGCCCCTTTCAACAAAGATATAGAGATGTTGTATTCTCTATGTCTAAAAGCATCGTTTGTGAAAAATTAAGCCCTCTAGTCATATATAGCAGCTATCCTAGTTTTCGAAAACGCTTTTATTGCATTACCATGAAAACTTAAGCCTGGTGGTGGTCTTGCGAGTACGTAATTGTACTCATGGCTGTGTCCCTGGATATTCCAATGTCCAGATTACAACGAGGAGGTTTGCGCTAAAGAGGAGGAGTACACCGACGACTACGCCCACTGAGTGTCACCGGTCAACTGCTCTGTGGGAATGCGTCCGGTTGTGACAAGGGCCGACGCTAGCCGAAAGCTTCCGCTGTATCGTAGTTAATTCCGTCCTGTGTGACGATGGTTGCAGGCTTGGTCGTGTGACCATCATTTATGTAAGTCTTGTACTAATCGAGTTGGATGATGTAACTCTGTATACCATGTTGGTTATGTGATCGCGATGCACTGATCATTGGGATCGTGATCTGTTTACATGACGTGGGCACCTCGGACTGGTAAATCTGAGGGGTCCTCACACCCACGCGGCCACAGTACCAGGCCGCGTGGGACCCACCCATCTGGCCCTCGAGGCTCCGTTGCCGTTGATCTTTGCTCCACCAACTCCGTCTTGACCTAAAAACGCCTATAAAAAAGGTCCCCCGACGTTCTCTGGAAGGAGGCGGCGGAGAAACACAGAACCACGAAACAGAGAGTCAGAAGGCTGCCGCCGGAGAAGATCGGAGGGGGGAAACGCCGCCGGAGTCACCTCCAGAGGGCTCCACCCCCCTCCGGCGTGTTCATCATCAACATCTACAGCAAGAACTTCTCCACCATCATCACCATGATGAAGGGGGAGTAGTCCACCCCCTGGACTAGGGTTTGTGGTGGTAACTTTTGTATCTCTCCTCTCTCTTGAGCTTCACTAATTAGTATCGTATGAGCTGCCAAACATGATTACGGTCATCTATGTAATACCTTTGTGGTGAATATTGTGGTGTGAGATGATTTGTTATGCATTTACCGTTGTGTTGGAGCTTTTGTGATTTGTCATACTTTGAAGTATGATGTATGTGGGTACGGGATGGCCGATGTGACACGGCATAGGTATTGAGTGACACAGTACCGCCCAACATCCTTTATCTGGGGGTAAAAAGAAAGAGTATGATGTGGGAGTGAGAGCAACCACGCTAGCCTTACGAGGGTGACCTAGCAACACAAATGAGTATTTCTTTCAACTATGTGTTTTAGGACATATAGCCGTTATAAAAGCTACCATTAAAACATGACAATTGTGTGTACTTTATCTATAACATGATAATCACAGTAGATGAGGGAGAGGATTAAGTGAACCCATGAACCCATGTCCATTGTTCCTATAAGAAAACCATTTGTCTTGTCCTCTTGCATTGAAGAGGATTGGACACTTTTACATTCTTGCTTGGTTACTTCCATCCATCAACCACCTTGTTCTCCAAACTTGTTTAGTGCATAATCAACTAAAACTTGTGACACTTTAGTTGTAGGGAATAGATAACTTTTCCTTCTTGCTCCTGCGGATCGATACCTTACTTCCACATTGAGAGGTGCTACAGTGATCCCTTGCTCTTGGGGGTTATCAAGTACTTTTCTGGCGCCGTTGCCGGGGAGCGTAGCGCTTAAGTTTCTATTCTTGTGTGCACTAGACTAAGCTTGGGGAGGTTTCTTTATCTTGCAATCATCTAAGCTTGGGGAGGTTCTTTGACTTGTTTGATGATACTATGTCTCCTATTTATGATGATGAATATGATATTTTCAGTCCACCCACTATTGAGTATAAAGTTTATTGTGATTATGATATGCCTCCTATATATGATGATTACAATGATTATTATGAATGTTTTACTCCCACTATTCCTAATGAAACTGTTTATGCTTATGTGGAGAGTAATGATACTTTTATGCATATGGATCATGATAAGAATGTTTCATGTGATAGCTATATTGTTGAGTTTATCAATGATGCTACTGAAAGTTTTTATGAGAGAGGGAGACATGATTTCATATATCTCAAAAATATTAAGTCTTCTCTCTTTTTGTTGAAAATTTTGAAGTTGCACTTGCTTTGCCTTCCTATGCTAGTCACTTTGTGCTTTATTGATTTATTTTCTTACAAGATCCCAATGCATAGGAAGTGGGTTAGACTTAAATGTGTTTCATATTTTTCTCTTGATGCTCTCTTTTGCATTTCAATTCTTATTCCTATGTGAGCATCATTAAAACTATCAAGCCTAGCTATATGGCTATAAAGAAAGCGCTTTGCGGGAGGCAACCCGGTTATTTTTTGTGTGATTTTCTTTGTGTCCTCTTGCTGTACCAAGAGACTTTGTTTATAGTTTAGGTTCTGGAATTTTCAATAAAGTGCCAAGTTTTACCCTTTTTGGTTTGAAAAAGTTGCTTATAGCGTTCGGAGATTTTATTCCTGCACGATCAGTGCACGGTATGATTTTTAATTCTTATTCTGTAACTCCGAATGAGCTCATATTTGAACTGTAGTTGCAACTTTTCATCCTCTGTATGCATGAATTTTTTCGGAATTTTTCGAGAAAGTTTGGTAGGGTAGAAAAATACGTTTTGCTGCTGCTGTTTTTCTGGACAGATTCTGTCCCATTTTGTTTGATGCATGCTTTGAGCTTTTAAGTTGAATCTTTTTGATCCAATTGAGTTTATGAGTAGGCATACAACATTATACACTTTCTGGACATCTCATATGAATTTTTGTTCAAGGATTATATGCAGCAAGAAACTATTTGTTTATCACTATTAATGCACCCCACAGAAAAGAAATGGGAGAAACGGTGTTTTGAAGTTTTTTCACAGGGATTGGAGGAGATGCACCAAGAGCTATCCAAGGATGGTGAAGACCATAAGCTTGGGGATGTGAAGACAACCCCGCTGGACCTACACACTCTCGGTTTGCACACGTCCAACTTCTGTTTTTCGATCGAAACACTTTATCGCATAAACTTGGAGCGTCTTTTGTTTTGTTTTGGTTTGATTTGTTTTGAGAGACCACCACACTATCATTTATATATGGAGAGCTACTGGAAATATGGGTTGAAATATGTTGGATGCTTTTATAAGATTGGGAAAAGGGATGTTTGAGTTGATTTTTAATGATACATATAGTTGCATGATTCATGAGCTTGTTTATGAGTAATAGTTTGCAAATCTTTTTGAAGAGCTATCACTTATTCATGTTTTGGTGCTGATTGTTATTTTACTTGGTTTAACATGGATTAGTTAGTTCTATGGACACTCATGCATGCATCTAGATGGTCAACTTTCTCCCTTTTGCTAGCCCAAACATTCCAACAAGTAAAACTTGTTTCCAACACCTTCAACCAAAGTTATTCCAGTGAGTCCACCATATCTACCTACTAGCTATATGCTATTCCGAGTATGTTCATCATGATTTTGTGTTATCTATACCTCTGAATGAAAATTTATGTTATTGATTGCATGGAAAAGTTGGTTATATAGCTCTCACGAACTTGATGCACATTTTACTATCATTGCATAAATAAAACATGACCCATTGTGATTAAGATTATGATGCTAGTGGCTTGATAAATGTCGGTTGGGAGTTAGCCCATATGTGCTGTCACATGCAAAGCTTTCAACATGCTCCATTTAGTTGATATCATGTGCTTTTGTTATGGATGCTATCATGTGAAATAAGGGAAAAGATAGTTTAAATGAGTTTGTATAAATGGTTAGAGAGACGCCTGGGCCGCTAATCTAAGCCATGCATCATTCATGGTGGAAATTTACTTACATGCTATGGTGAATTCTGTGACACACCTTACAATAAAAAGCTATTCCAATGGTAAATAAAAAGGGTGTTGAGGTTGTTCATTTGTTTGTTTGTCTTGTCATTTTGATATGGGCTTGTTCCATATCTGGGACAAGAGGTACCCCAGTTGACGCTCTTGATGATACTATTATTACTTACAATGATATAACTTGAACTTGCTTTGTTTCCCAAGTTGAGTAACTCATGGTGTAGTACTTGTATTCAAGGGGCATGAGACACCAACCTTTACTTTGTCAAGCACACTACTCATATTTGCTTTCACATTAAACTTAATCATTCAAGATGCTATGATAGGGGAATGAGAGCTTGACACCAAGAATTACCACATTGCAATCATTAACTTAAGTAGAAGAGTTTGGAAGTTAGATGAAACTTATGCATGCTTTACCTCTACTCACATATACATCTTTCCAAAGTGTCCACCTTATATTCAGATTTTCATCTACACTCTATGACCATTGTAGGATGTTCTTGCTTATCATTATGCATACATGTGGTCCATATTACTTGCTTCTATGTTACACTTTGTGAACTATCAATGAACATCCTTGTCTTGAATACTTGATATCACTTCATAAACTATCTTGCATATTGCTACTCCTTTGAAGAATGAATCATTTGACTTTATGTAGCAATTGTAATCATCTTTGATATCCATTGTTAGTATTAAATTGCAAAGTCCATGTTAGTTTTATCACCTTCATACTCGAGGACGAGCATGGGTTAAGCTTGGGGATGTTGATGCATGTAAAATGCATACATGAACTTTGCACTTTATTCACTCATATTCCAATCATATTTGCATCATATAAGGGTTATATCAATGTTTTATCATGATTTTGGAAATATCTTAATGATTTCCTATTTTTATGGAATTAACCCTGCACAGGCAGAAAACCCTAGTTTTGTATTTTAATGTTTCAGGGACCCAAACGTCGTCCAAATCACCTGCAAATTTAGGGGCGTCATTTTTTGGAAGGAAGAAGACCTGTGGGCGAAGGAAGCGATCAAACGGAGGCCGAGGCCAAAAGGGGGGGCCCACGCGGCCACAGTACCAGGCCGCGTGGGACCCACCTCTGGCCCTCGAGGCTCCGTTGCCGTTGATCTTTGCTCCACCGACTCCGTCTTGACCTAAAAACGCCTATAAAAAAGGTCCCCCGACGTTCTCTGGAAGGAGGCGGCGGAGAAACACAGAACCACGAAACAGAGAGTCAGAAGGCTGCCGCCGGAGAAGATCGGAGGGGGGAAACGCCGCCGGAGTCACCTCCGGAGGGCTCCACCCCCCTCCGGCGTGTTCATCATCAACATCTACAGCAAGAACTTCTCCACCATCATCACCATGATGAAGGGGGAGTAGTCCACCCCCTGGACTAGGGTTTGTGGTGGTAACTTTTGTATCTCTCCTCTCTCTTGAGCTTCACTAATTAGTACCGTATGAGCTGCCAAACATGATTACGGTCATCTATGTAATACCTTTGTGGTGAATATTGTGGTGTGAGATGATTTGTTATGCATTTACCGTTGTGTTGGAGCTTTTGTGATTTGTCATACTTTGAAGTATGATGTATGTGGGTACGGGATGGCCGATGTGACACGGCATAGGTATTGAGTGACACAGTACCGCCCAACATCCTTTATCTGGGGGTAAAAAGAAAGAGTATGATGTGGGAGTGAGAGCAACCACGCTAGCCTTACGAGGGTGACCTAGCAACACAAATGAGTATTTCTTTCAACTATGTGTTTTAGGACATATAGCCGTTATAAAAGCTACCATTAAAACATGACAATTGTGTGTACTTTATCTATAACATGATAATCACAGTAGATGAGGGAGAGAGGATTAAGTGAACCCATGAACCCATGTCCATTGTTCCTATAAGAAACTACCATTTGTCTTGTCCTCTTGCATTGAAGAGGATTGAGACACTTTTACATTCTTGCTTGGTTACTTCCATCCATCAACCACCTTGTTCTCCAAACTTGTTTAGTGCATAATCAACTAAAACTTGTGACACTTTAGTTGTAGGGAATAGATAAGTTTTCCTTCTTGCTCCTGCAGATCGATACCTTACTTTCACATTGAGAGGTGCTACAGTGATCCCTTGCTCTTGGGGGTTATCAACCAGAACAATAAAATTCTGTAATCATGTGTTTATCAATCAGCTTTGGCCAGAATGACAAACACAAACCAGATTTTAAATTAGAGACACTTTATCGAAACAACTTTATTGAACATGCATGGCTTAAGGACCAAAAACCTTATTGATGGGCACTTAAACATGGCAATCCACTGTTTAACGAAATATAACCATGAAAATTCAACTTTAGGGATATTTATGCCCAAAACTTAAGTATATGTGAGATCGAAAGACTTAACTTAAATCCTCCACTTAATTTTCTCACATCATCATAATCCCTTTTCAGGGTATCATAATTTTCAGTATCTTCTTTCGGTACTTTTCAGGAGGATCATGAAGGAGAACATAATCAATATTTGAGGAAACTTTGAGTGATCATAAACTTTCTCCTTCATGAAACATAATTGCTATCATTTAATTGCCTTATGCCATTAAATATTCTAGCAATAAGAGAGACATTAAATGCTGCAAAAATAAATTGGATGCTTCAATAAGCATCAACATTATAAACTTTATTTACTGATCAAACCCAAAACAGCTTTAGCCAGAGATGGGTAAGAATCAATAAAGTTTTGTGGTCAAAATAACCACACTTAATTACATACTCACATAAAAAAATACCTTTTTATCAATCTGGCTCGCATCAGCTTTGGCCAGAAGCGAACCAGACCAACAAAAAAGTCATGGTCGAAATGCCCGCGAATCAGCTTTAGCCAGAATGATGGACATAAGCCATACTTAATTAGAGGATATACCAATTTTAATTTTGCAGCAGAAATATTATGACATCACGATAGCAACAATCATCATAATAATTCTAATGCCATAAAAGTATTTACTAAACATAATAAAATTTATTAAAAGTAACTTAATATGGCTCAAAAATGCATGAAGACAAAATCAAACACTAACGAATAATTTGGCTCATAATAACATAATATTTTAAACATAAACATTATCCTTAAAGCCTTTTCCATTTAGCCCTTAAACTTAATCATTGCATAAAATTTAATCATTATCAGGAAAATATTTAGTATTTTCCTGAATTAATTCTGCCATAACAGAAAATTTAAGCCCCAAAAAAAACATAATTTTTTTTTACTTCGGGCTAACATATTTCGCTGTACTAGGCCGAAACCTAGCCCAGCCCAGCTCAGCTCCCCCTGACCTCCTCCACTTGGGCCATAGGCCCGTTACTCAACGCCAAAACGCTGCAAGCTGTTGGATGCAGATCGACGGCCGGGAGCGCGCGCGTCTGGATAAGACCAGCACGACGCCGCTGCCCCCACGAACCCTAGCTTCACTTTCGCCCCCTTCCCCTGCCTCCCGCGACTGGAGAGAGACGGCGGCGACAAGCATCATGCGACGGGAAGAAGGCGTCGGCGTCGTCCAGACCCTCTCGCCGGAACTGCGTGCTGCTATGGCTAGCGCGCAGCTCCGTCGAGCGGCTCTCGGCGGCGCCCTTTGCGAGGCGGCTGTGCACGCACGCGAGCGTCCCCGCGGCGGCGACGACTACGTTCGCCAAATCCGGCGCAGCAGCTGGTCTCCTAAGACGACTAGCGCATGAGAAGAGCAGCAGCCACCAGCCGATGCAGTGGATGGCGAGGCCGCTCGGGTTTGAGCCCGAGTACACCCGCAAACATGAGATGGTGGCTCCGCCACCACCGCGGCTAGCGGCGACGACGAAACCCGTAAGGTAATCATCCACTTCCATTAATTCATTAGCATTAGTGTTAGGGTTCCTCCAAAATTGGGGATTTCTTCATGATTGGGGTTTCGGTAATTGGGGATTTCTCTTCTAAACATTCAATCCCCTCTTTAACTTGTGCTTTAAACCGAAACCACAAACTTAAAACAGGAGGGAATCACGTAATTGCTTAAATTAGGGTCTCAGATTTGGGGAAAACATTAAGATTCATGCATCATTAGCTTTTTTCCCCATCAATTTGTAACATAAACCGAAAACACAAGCTTAATTACTGGGGGAAAACATGAAATTTCAGTTCTAGGGTTTGAAAATTTGGGAATTTTTGCTTAAAAGCTTGCTGAAAACATCAATTCCCCTTTTAACTTCATCAATTTAAAACCCCAGAACCTTAATTTAATACTTCAGGATTTATTCCTTAAGAAATTTAGGGCTAAACTTGATGGACTTGATCTTTAGCACGAAACAGAACAGATCAAGCAAGATCTTTAGTATTAAGGGCTAAAAAACATTAGAACAAGCCAAGACAGGAAGAAAAGCTTGACACTTAACATAAACTTAATAAAACAAACATGAACTTGAGCATAAGAGGGCTCAATCTTGAACCTGACTCTGATACCATTGTTGTAATACCTTAAGATCAACTAGCTCAAGAATTGAGCCACAATTGAGATAAAGTAGGAACAAACACACCTCTAAATTGTAGAAATTAGCTGGATACAACATCTAGGGCTTCACAGAGGAAACCCATCTCATCTTCACCTTCACTGTAGCTGCTAGAGCATGAGGAAGGTGCAGGAAAGCCCTTCCCATGGTTCCTGTGCTAGGCTGGATTGGGCAGCAGGGGTGAGAGTGAGAATTCTAGGTTTTTCTTCATTTCTCTTTCTCTTGATTTCTCCCGAAGGAGCACCCCTTATTTATAAACATGCACAGTACCACAGGGGGAGCCACCTGTCAGCTGGATAGAGTGTGTGCCCCCAATCAGGGCTAACCGACTTACTGTTGCGTGCTACAGTTGCAACACTGTTACTATACTGTAGCAGCCGAAATTCTTGACCTAGGTTTAGCCTAGATCAAAATATCCAACACTTCTTCCCCTTCTCTGAGTACCAGAACAGCACGCACATCACGCCTTGCAGCGCCGCCACCATGCCAGGGTCTTGGGCAGTGGAGCGCCGCCGCTAGCCGCCTCCTCGCCGGTGGATTGCATCTCCACTCGTTCCCCACCTGAAGATCTATGCAAGCTCCCATGGCCAGCCACCGGACATCGCCGCCGCCGAGATCTTCGGTCGATGGGAGCAACGGCCGCGTGTCCCCAATGACCGGTAAGTGTCCTCTTTCACAATTACTTCGATATTCTTCAATGGTTGAGCATCCATGCTTCGAAGTACCCTATCCTTTCTCGAATAGCTCGTGACATTCTTGGTGTACCAGCCTCAGTTGTACCATCGGAGTCGGCTTTTAGCACCAGAGCACGAGTTATTAGTGATTACAGAAGTAGGTTGGACAACAAAACTGTCGTAGCCTTAATTTGTCTCCAGGACTGGTTGAAGCACTATGATTCACTTGCCAATATTGTTGATGATATAATCTCTGAATGAGGTATGTTCATTTGTTTTCTGTACTGAAAATAATTATAGTACTGGGTTGATGATTTATATTGGTTACAATACTATCTAGCTGTTTCTACTTTCTATCATGTCTGGCTATGTACTGCAAATGAACCACAGGATCAGGACGATGACTGTTTATCATGGCAAATCTCTGAATTTAGAGGTTAAAGTGTGCACTGTCCTGCTGCAGTTCTTGGTGGTGTCTAGTTTCTGCAAGTTATTAATTAGCTTACTTGTGATGTCTTTAACTTCAGAAATGTTTATTTGGCTGCTGATATAATTGTGATGTCTTTAACTTCAGAAATGTTTATTTGGCTGATGATATAATTGTGATGTATGTATTGATAATCTAATGTTGTAGCCCCATTTCCTTTTATTCAGTTAGTTTATTGCATATCACCTTACATGAAGGATCACTAATGTTTGATCTTTGACTTGTTTTAATCCAGGTAGCAGCAACTGTTTTGAAGCAACCTGACAAAGTGGAGGTCTTGGAACAAACAACGGTTCTCTTGTACTGAGAGTTCACTTGCAGCTGCTTGTGCTCAAAGTCAGCTCAGTTTTGTTGAAGCATCTGCAGTTACTCTTGAGTCAAGATGGCGCTCCAAGTACTTGGTTTGGATGCTGCAGAAAGCATCGTTGGTTTGGTACTGATTGTAGTTTCCTGGATGGTGTATGTTGTTGGGTTGTGGCCTGTTGGGTTCTGAAATTTTGCACTCTGGTGTTATATACACTCTGGTGTTTGGCCTTTTAGCATTTTGAACTCATATGGCGTATGCTGTTATATACTCTGGTGTATGCTGTTTATATACTGTTGTAGAATTTAAATTCCAGAAGAAATATTTTTTCAAGATTCACAAGTTGCTGGTTGTACTCCCTCCGTTTCTTTTTACTCTGCATATTAGATTTGTCTTAAGTCAAACTCACTAAAGTTTGACCAATTTTTTAGGAAAAAATATCAACATTTGTAATATCAAATCAATATCATTCGATTCCTTTTAGCATTTTGAACTCATATGGCGTATGCTGTTATATACTATGGTGTATGCTGTTTATATACTGTTGCAGAATTTAAATTCCAGAAGAAATATTTTTTCAAGATTCACAAGTTGCTGGTTGTACTCCTCCGTTTCTTTTTACTCTGCATATTAGATTTGTCAACGCGCAGAGCACAGAGCAACGCGCAGAGCACCTCGTCGGCACCTTCTACGGCTTCTCGAGTTGGACGGCGCGTAAGGCAGAGTCGCGCACGTAGAGTCTCTTCTGATTGTCTCACACATGCAAGGTGTTTGTTTAAACAACTGAGAAGATAGGGGGTGATGTTTGGAGTGTCCCGCTGTAGAAATTCTTTTTGCTCTGTCCGGATATGTGTCCGGCACCCCCCAAAGAGAGGACAATTGGAGAATGCCGGACACATAATTGGGGTGTCCCGGTGGAGATGCTCTAATAGAAGCAACAGCTTAGGGCAGCGTGATCTTACGTTCATGTCCATTGTCCAAGAGTAGCTAAACTACAGCTAGGTTGACGGGCGAGACGGACAGGGCAACACCTCTCTGAAATCTGATCTATGCATGGCTGCTTTTCTACACTTCTTCCCTTTCTCAGGGTTTGAAGTGCTGACCGGGCCTGCCGCCCGGTTCTGGTTCCTCCATTTGGCTTGTGGTTTTTTCGCAAAGGAACAAACAGAGAAACGACGTCATGTTTTTTCTTCCGTTTTCCTAGCTCTTTCCGGTAATCGCAAAGGAAACATATGTTAAACATCGCAGTCCTCTTACGAACTGAACGTATTGGTGAAGCTAGATTGCTGCTAAGAATTGGTGGGCAGCTAACGCACTTCATGATCAGAAGACCAGGTCTTGTATGTCTTGTCCACACATATATGGCAGCGACGGTGAGACCTTTGCACTAATGCATGGAAGCGACAGATTAGGGCACCTTGATCTTCCTCTCATGCATGTCCGGGAGTAGCTAAGCTAAAGATGGTTGATGGACGAGACCGACAGGGCAACACCTCTCCGAAATCTAATCTATGCATGGCTCCTTTTCGAAGAAAATACATACGCATGCATGGCTTCTTTTCTACACTTCCCTTTCTGGTTCCTCCATTTGGCTCGTGATGTTTTCGCGAAGGAACAACAGAGAAACGACGTCATGTTTTTTCTTTCCATTTTCCCCTTCCCGGCCGGTGGTTCATCTGCTCCACCTGCTCTTGCCTCTAAAACTCGGCAAACTGGGTTATAATGCACTACTTTATTAGGAAATAGGCCGTTTTATCCGCTTTTGGATGAAATGAGAGTGACTTGTCAGATATATATACTTTTGAACCAGCTAGCCTTTTGTCAACCGAGACAAAAAAGGTTTGGTGATTAGTTTTCTATGTATGTGTTGTTCTTACGTTAGGAGGGATCGATGACCATGACATGGCAGTGACAAAGACTTGAAATCGTCAAGTGGTAGTAGAATAATGCTACTTCGTAGTTAGAATTTTGTTTTTGTTGAAAAACCAGCCATGATCGAGGTAGTTCTTCCACGTCGATCATGTGCTTGTCTCTATGCAAGCGCACGATTATTCCAAGTGAAGACACCGGCGACAAGAAGTACACTTTGCTGGCTACACGGAATTCCAGGGAAATTTTGTTTAAGCGGATATATCGTTGTCCCGTGCGAATCTACCATGGGTTTGCTGATAGATCGATCTGCATGCGTGTGCGCTTTTGGGCTTTGCATCATACCATGACCGGAAGGCGATATATCAATGAGCATGCACTACTTGAATATGGGTAGTTTACTAGTCCCTCCATTCTAAAATAGATGACTTCCATTTGTCTAGATACGGATGTATCTAGACTTGTTATACATCTAGATACATCTGCATGTAAAGAAATGGAAGTCATCTAATTTAGAACGGAGGGAGTAGTTTATACGTACTCATGTGGGTTTAAGATGTTATCGAGAGCTTATTTGCGGAGGGAGAATATCATACGCTTAGGAGAACTTTTCTGCCGTGGGGCTCTCGTCGGGCACTGTAGCTGCACGCAGGCAGCTCCAGTGTGGTTGGGGTTTATTCTTCCATGCACAGTGAGGTGCTGGTTAGATCTGGCTCGTGGTCGTGCCCATTCCGAGAATGTGTGTGTGTGTTTTGTAAAAAGACTCGTAACTCCTCCTATGCATTATGTTCGATATAAAGGAAAGGCTATTTTTTGCATAAAAAGTAACTATTTTTTTTCAACAAAGAATGGAAATGGTACCTAATCCATTTGTGTCAAATATTTTTTCTCTTTTTGGACTCAACCGCGAAGGATCAATCTAAACCAATTAGCAAACTCTTGCTACGATTTTATGGGGTACCTTTCAAGTGTACCAAGGGCTCCAATGACCACTTTATGTAAAAATAAAAAAAATCGTATTTACGACTTTTTAGAAAATAAATCCTACGCGTTCAATGCTGTTTCTCACAAACATGCAATATCTCAAAATAAACTACTACCTTCCGATTCATATTAGTGGGCACAATTTTATCTAGATACACATGTATCTAGTCTAAATATTTAATTAGATATATATGTTTGGACCGACCGCTTGTCCGCGCTCGCTCGCGGGACACGCGACAGAAGCCTGCTACCCACCGTCGACACACGCGCGATCCCTCGGCCACCACGTGCCGCCGGCCGGTCATCCGTCCGAGCTGATCCTGCTTGCTTGCATGCACCGTGCACGGGATGTCGCATATGTATGGGCGTGATCGATCGGTGCCATGTTCAAATCTAACGCAATGTTGACGCACCTCGTGCTTCGTCGTACGGCAGATGGTAGTTCCCTAGTATATAAAAGTTGGACGAATTCAGCTCCTCTCAGGCCATCCACGTCTCCCCAATTACACAAACCGTCCGATCAACGCGTCCGACGGTCCAGATGGCGCCAAAATTCGTGCGAGCTACAGTATTACTGTAGCTCCGGAGTTTCTACCAGTCCCGCGTCGACACGTCGCTCCCAACGCGCCATTTTGCAAAAAAACACCCGCCAGGGACCTGTCTGTAAATTCGAGAAACTTCGAGGGTTCCCATGCAAAAATACCACCGCAGCTCCCCCACCCTTCTTCTTCTCTCGCGACGCGGAAATCGCCGCCGCCGCCCGCCGCCTCCCGCCGCCGCCCGCCGCCTCCCGCCGCCGGTACACCTCTCCCTGTCCAAATCGCGGGACACCGCGGAAACCGCCGTCGCCTCCTCTCTCTCCTCCTCGAGCGCCGCTTGCCGGGGCGCCGCATCCGCGCGGAAATCGCCGCCGCCGTGCCACGGTTCCCTGCGCCGTGTCCGCGCTCGCCGGCGGCCGCTCCGGCGACCAAATGGCTCGCCGCGCCGCCCGTTCGGCTCGCCCCGACGCGCGCGACCAGATCCGCACGGTGACGCCCTCGCGCGCGTGCGCTGTGCGCAAGCGCGACCTCGGCATCGCCGCCGTGCGTTGCGTACGCGCCGCCCGCTGACGTCACTTGCCAACGCCACCCTGGACCCACCTGTCAGCTGCCGCACGGGTGAAAAAAAAACGCCGCGACGGGGAGCTGGGCTCCTAGCTGGGCTGGGCCGCTTTCTCTGCGGCTGGCTCGGCCCAGCGGGGGCCTCGACCTTTTTTTCCCCCACTGTTTTTTCTATTATTCAAAACTTCCAAAACTTTTCAAATACAACTTCACAACAGTTCAAACAAAAATCTCCAAACTTCCTGCAAATAAAAATCTACATTTCAACTACCATATTACAAACATATTTCAAAACTCAAATTTGTTGACTATTTACGAATAAAAACAAAATCAGATCCCCGATTTGTTGACACTATTTGTAAATAGAAACAAATTCAAATCCTCCAACTATGGACTTAAATAACGCTTATTTCCATATTCCAAAAACACGAATATTCTTACGCAATACAAATTCAATCCCCCTAATTGCATAACAAATTCAAAAAAAAAAAAACTTAAATTCCATTTCAATAATGCTTATTTCCATATTCGAAAACCACGAATATTCTTACCAAATACAAATTTAAAAAAAAACAACATTCAATTCTACACCCCCCCACTGTTTTTTCTATTATTCAAAACTTCCAAAACTTTTCAAATACAACTTGACAACAGTTCAAACAAAAATCTCCAAACTTCCTGCAAATAAAAATCTACATTTCAACTACCATATTACAAACATATTTCAAAACTCAAATTTGTTGACTATTTACGAATAAAAACAAAATCAGATCCCCGATTTGTTGACACTATTTGTAAATAGAAACAAATTCAAATCCTCCAACTATGGATTTAAATAACGCTTATTTCCATATTCCAAATACACGAATATTCTTACGCAATACAAATTCAATCCCCCTAATTGCATAACAAATTCAAAAAAAACTTAAATTCCATTTCAATAATGCTTATTTCCATATTCGAAAACCACGAATATTCTTACCAAATACAAATTAAAAAAAACAACATTCAATTCTACATTCCCTAATGTAAATAATATGTCAAAAAAACCTCAAATTCCAAAGTATCTCAAAAAAAAAAAAAATAGACACACCACAAATAAATTTACAATTTACAATTCATACATATTCCAACTTACAATTCAAAATACAAACTAAAAAAACAAAATTTCCTATAAAAACATTCAATTCGACATTTCCTCATGTAAATAATATGTCAACATTTCCTAAATTTTGAAAATATCAACCAATATTCCAAAAACACGAATACTCTTACGCAATACAAATTTAATCACCCCTGATTACATAACAAATTCAAAAAAAAAAAAAGCTCAAATTCCATTTCAATAATGCTTATTTCCATATTCGAAAACCACGAATATTCTTACCAAATACAATTTTTTTTAAAAAAATACATTCAATTCTACATCTCCTAACGTAGATAATATGTCAAAAAAATCCTCAAATTCCAAAGTATCAAACTTCCGACACAAAAAACTCAAAAAAAAAAAGACACACTACAAATAAATTTACAATTTACAATTCATACATATAACAACTTACAATCCAAAATACAAACAAAAAAAATACAAAATTTACTATAAAAAACATTCAATTCGACATTTCCTAAATTTTCAAAATATCAACCTCCCGACAGGAACAAACTTAACAAAAAAAAACACGACAAACAAATTTTCAATTTACAATTCAAAAATAACAATTTAAAAAGGTTAAATCTCAAAAAATGATGTCCAATTATCAAGCTTTCAATTTTTATGTGCCTTCCAAATTTTTTGTATTTCGTGGACGTTAAAAATAAATCAGATACGTCAGAAAATACTCAAAATTATATGACTCCCTTCTTTTTTTCTAATTTCCTGTTTCCCAGATTTTTTTGCAGAATATAGAATATTTCGAAAAGCGATTACCAAATGCGATTTTTTTACCACACTACCACAATAAAAAAAAACCCACTATTTATACCATTTAATCAAACTTCAATTTCAAATAATACAAATTCAAATTACACCCACACACGCGCGGCATTGCCGCGCTGCCTTCCCCTAGTAGTATAATAAAACTGCGTGCAAGGACTCTGGGACTCGTGCTTGACCACAGAACTGACAAGGGTGGTAGATTGACGGAAATTGATTCCTTGCATATATACTGATGGAGCCCTGTCTGTCTGCTATATTGGTACACGGCCGGCTCTGCACTGCATGCAACTTGTTAGTACGTGACTGATCTGATTTTTTTTTTGGCAAAAACCTGACTGATCTGACTTGAGTTCACGTGAAAACTAAAAAGAGATCCCCGGTGTGCGTGCGTGCGGTTTTTCTAGAATCGGGAGCTCATCTTTCTCGACCAGCTAACGGCTTGGCTCTCTCGCCTCCGGTTCGGGTGATCAGCTCAAGACTTGCAAGTCCGTTGCGCTGGTTGTCATTTGGGCAATTTGGCGTGAGCGGAACGCGCGTATCTTCCGTGAAGTCGATCGCCCTATCGTGACCGTGGCTACTGAAGTGTTCGATGATTTGTCTAGCTGGGCGTTGGCGGGATGCCGTCACCTTAGACGCCGCGAGTAGTCAGCTTCGTACCCTGCGTGGTGGGTGCTGACCTGTTCCTCGCTTCCTTTTTTACTTCCTCCTCCTTTTGCTGTACCACGTTGTTCCTTGTAACGCTTTTCTCTATCAATGAAATCGCAGCTCTCCTGCGGGGCTTTCGCAAAAAAAAAAAAATCTTTCTCGACCAGCTGAGAACAATTTGACCCTCGCGGGCCAAAGTTCCATGTTCGCCACTCACCTGGTCCAAGACCCAGCAATCTGAATATTATTGCGTGGGTGCCTGACTGCCTGGGTGGTCACCAGAAGTTAAAATCTGCTTAACCACCCAACAATCTCTGTTCCTCTTGTCTTGGATCGAGCTGGCGACCTGTGTCCACCAGAGCACCACCACCAGGCCCTCTGAATGCAGCTGCAATCAGTACACGCGGGCACAGTAGAGCTGGAGCAAAGTGTGAAAATCCACAAATATAAACCCTCGAAGCAAACTTTAACACGAGATAACCCTATTTCAAAGCCTTTTTTTTTTCCAAAATTAACCCTTTTTAGTAGCGTCTGTCTTCCCGGCGTTACACTCCACGGTGTAGCGCCCTAACCTAATAGGGTTATTTTGTGTTAAAGTTTGCTTCAAGAGTTAGTTTTGTGGATTTTCACGAGCAAAGTTGCAATCACCATCTGACCAAGAGATCACCTTTGGTTTGTTGTTGTTGCTTTGTTTAGTTCTGGGTAAGTTTCTGTTTACAGCTGGTAGTACGAGCAAAAGGACTTTAGCTGGCACGCTGCCCGATTACTACTGTCTGATGAAAGTTGCAGCGTGGCTGCAGGAGCCGGCGACTCTTTGACTTGGCTTGACCGCATCGATGTTCGTGCACACAGACGGCCGGCCGTACCACCGCTCTGTGCCTCTGTCCCTCCTAACACGGGCGTTGTCTTATTGTTTATGCTGGCTCGAGTCTGAGAACCGGCCACCGGACACGGGAGTACTATTTGATTCTCAAATCTCTAGTCTTACCAGAGGTAAAGCACATCAAATCCGTCCTTTTGGCAAGCTCCTCACGTGCACGAACCTATTCTTTTTGCTCAAGTGCAAACAAAAACGTTCCTAATAATCCCATAATATAACTTGTTCGTAAGTGCAGTGCCGATCTATCATTTCAGATGCATCTTCTCTAAAAAGGAAAACTCTGATCTCAGAAAAAAATTCAACCAGATGCACCATCTAGACGATCTCTATATCCTCTGTGATCAAAGCAGAACGTATAAGTATGTTTCACTAATTCACTCAATCACTGTGTCACGTGGAAATATGTCTTTTTTTTCTTCTGTTTTTTTTTTGGAAAGAAGGATGTTTCCCTCCAAAAAGAATAAAAGGGACCGTAAAAGCAAAAAGAATAAAAGGGCCAGCGGCCTAGGGGAATGTACGTAACGTGTATCAGACGAGACAAGCTTTTTAAAAGCCTAGTAACGACGGCCTTTCCGCGAGAAGTGGTCGGATGAAACCACTATCCATAAGATTCTACCAGTTGGGCTGGGCGCATTCTTCCTTCAATAGACCGACGGGCCTTCTCTGAAAAAAAGAAAACTATTGCTTCGTTTTGGATCAAGGTATTTGTAAGTTTTAAAATATCAGAAACAAATTATTTAGTATAAAAAATAAATCCTCTCAAATCAAATTATTAGAAAATAAAATAGTAATTGTAAGTTTTAAAATATTTATTTTTCCTAAATATAGATGAATTCTACCAGTGTGTAAAGACTAATATGAAATAATTTTTATGCTTGACTGAGAAAAACAAAAGTGTGGATCAAGGTGAGGTGAACACTGCACATTTTCAAAATTTGTCAGATTTTTTTGTTCAGCTTAGTATACAAATTATTTTTGTCTGCCTGCCTACCAGCATATATGTGCACTCCGGTCGCTGGAGAAGGTGATGACGTTCGAACAAAGTACTCTCACATTCTTCCTCCGCAAAATTAAATCAAATCACACTTAAAGATCATCTTGGTCTGTGTGTCGCAGGCTGTGAAGAATGGTGAAACGTCAGGGAACTTCGAGTAGCACAATCATGGAATACATGTACATTTACAGCACAACACCACCACAGCATAGACGGCAAGTATTGGCTATCTCCACTCTCCAGAAGATCACACCACAACCCATAACTTGGCTTATTGGCTACTCGAGTATATACACAGACCGCCAATAAGTTCGGAAGCCATACATCACACCAAATTGGACCAATATACAGGAAACCGTAGTTCTTCGCTATGTCAAATGTCCTCCACCCTCGAAAAGCTACTCGACAAGCCGTAATATTCACAAAGTGGAAAGCTTTAGGAAGCATAAAGGACGCTAAGGCGTGCGATAGTAGACGCATGCATTGGAGCTGAACCACACAGGCATCCTCAGTCTGTGGGATTCTGCTTCGCATGCCGAGAAGTCGAATATGACTATAATTTCAGATGCATCTTCTTTATAAAGGAAGACTCTGATCTAAAAAAAATAAAATTATATCAGATGGACCTTTCTAGACGATGTCTAATATCCCCTGTCATCAAAGCTGAACGTATAAATATGTTTCACTCTATCACTGATTCACTGTGACACATGGAAGTATGTCTTTTTTTTTGTTTTTGGCAAAGAAGGATGTTTCCCTCCGAAAAGAATAAAAGGGCCAGCGGCCTAGGGGAATGTAGTAACTTGTATCAGACGAGACAAGCTTTTTAAAAGCCCAGTAACGACAGCCTTTCTGCGAGAAGTGCTCGGCTGAAACCACTGTCCATGAGATTCTACCGGTTGGGCTGGGCGGCGGAGACTTTTTGATCCCCGGCATCAGTGCACCATCCAGTTTAAAAAATTCGAAACTATATTTATAAGCTTCCAAAAATTATGGAAAAAATTCCACGTGTAGCCAATGGTGTATCCCATAACCGTGAATTTTTTTAAATTGAAATATTTTGTATTGTGGGCTACACAAAAATAACAAATCTGATAAAACTTAGAGATTTGAAAATATACATTCTCAGATCTACACATTTGTCATTTTTGTGTAGCTCAGAATACAAAGTTTTTGGAGTTGAAATTTTGCACGTAAGTGAGATATATCATTGCCTACACGTGGAATTTTTTCCAGAATTTTTTTAAGCTTATAAATATGGTTTTCGAATTTTTTAAACTGGAGGGTGCACTGCTGCTCGGGATCAAAACCCACTTTCCGTTGGGCTGGGCACATTCTTGCTCCAATAGAGTGAATAGACCGAGGGGCCTTCTCTGAAAAAAACAGACAATTAATGCTTTGTTTTGGATCAAGGTATTTGTAAGTTTTAAAATATTAGAAACAAATTATTTAGTATAAAAATGAATCCTCACAAAACAAATCATTAGAAAATAAAAATGGTAGTTGTATGTTTTAAAATATTCTACCAGTGTGTAAAAACATATATGAAATAATTTGTATGCTTGGCTGTGAAAAACAAAATTGTGGATCAAGGTGAGGTGAACACTGCACATAAAAAAAAAAATTCAGAGTTTTCATTTTTGTTTAGCCTAGTATTCAAATAACTTTTGTCCGTCTGCCTACCAGCTTATATGTGTGGCCCAGTCGCTGGAGAAGGTGACGACGTTCGAACAGAGTGCTCTCACATTCTTCCAGCGCAAAATTAAATCAAATCACGCTTAAAAGATCATCTTGGTCTGTCTGTCGCAGGCTGTGAAGAGTGGTGAAAAGTCAGGGAACTTCGAGTAGCACAATCATGGAATACATGTACATTTACAGCACAGCACAACACTACCACAGCATAGACGGCCAGCATTGGCTATCTCCACTGTCCACAAGATCACACCACAACCCATAACTTGGCTTATTGGCTACTCGAGTGTATACACAGATCGCCATAAGTTCGGAAACCGTACATGACACCAAATCGGACCAATATACATGGAACCGTAGTTCTTCGCTACGTGGCATGTCCGCCACCCTCGTAAAGCTACTGGACAAGCCGTAATATTCACAAAGTGGAAAGCTTCAGGAAGCATCAAAGAAGCTAAGGCGTGCGATAGTAGACGCATGCATTGGAGCTGAACCACACAGGCATCCTCAGTCTGTGGGATTCTGCTTCGCATGCCGAGAAGTCGAATATGACCGCACAGCCGAAGATGTCATGCCGATCGAGTGCTTAGTAAGGTCCATGCTCTTCCTTGCAACAAACCAGATCGTCCAAAAGAATCCAATCCAACCTGCAGGAGGTTTATGACGTAGCGCAGGTGAAATTTACAGTTAGTGACATTGGCATACAATTTTTCTCTGAAAAAAAAAGAGTAGATACACATTCAGGAAGCAGGAATTCAACGCAATTATTCGACGTCTATTTCTTGGATATGGAGCATCAATATCTTCACATTTTTAAAAACATTTGCTACCAACAAACTAATATTTGCTAAAGCAGTAATCCTTTGTTGGACCGTGTTACCCCCCGTTATCTCAGCCGACTCATCTTTATGAGCATATTTGGTCTATTCACAGGAAGAATGTGCGGGATGATGCCACAATGGTTGCTAACTACCAATTCAGAACGAAACAAAAGGAAACTAATTTGACGGCATATTCTAGACGATTGGCCAACGACATCTCGCCTTTTATGAAAATCTGTGGAGAAGTTGATTTTAAGAACTAAAACCTGTAAATCACTCCCAAGTTCTAATGACTAGAAGATGCCTCTACATGATATTCCTGGTTAACTAGAAAAAAAAATAGTCAAAGAACGCTCCACTATCACTATGATTGGTCAAAACTTAAATAACATAAAATGAAACCTTCTGCTATCTCTATTCAAAGTTGGCTTCCAAAGTACATGAAGTGGACTAAGACAACCCACTATCATAAATTACTGTTACAAAGATGACACAAGTGTAACATCCAGTTTTTCTTAATTGCAGAAATACCGGTTAATGAAAATGATTCCACTTGACACTAATGCAAGCAAATAGGCACAGCGATGAACCATTATGAAATAGACATAACCCACTGAATATATAAATAATTATTTATCTACAGTTCTACACTTCTAATAAAAGTACGAGTTAAGTTGCGGTTGACGTTGGGGCACAAATAAATTTTTAGGGGTATGATACTGATCACCTTAACCATCTATCAAATTTGATTAAAATAAACTAAACATACAGAATGCTTCCAAAAGCTTAGCTCAGTGTCATTGTCTTTATAGGTGGTTGAGAACGTCATCAGTAAATATACATAAAATAGGAGCAGCCTGGGTATGTATATTCTTCATAACGGTGATGCAACAGGTCGCTATTCATAGCAAAACTATTATGACTGTAAGGACTGTAGGTCGAGTATGCATGATAAGTTGATAATAGAGTAGACGGCACTTAAATTGCTGTCTAACTAGTGATTCTTATGGCCCTAAAGTTTCATATAAATATAAAAGCACTGAAACGTCAATTAATAATATTTTTCTTCAGGATAAACAAAGAGACAGAGAGATGTTTTACCAGTGGCAATCATCACTCCAATAGTTGCCGAGATAACCGTAGCAGAAATAACGAATATAGCAACTGATACTGTTCCGACATACACTGCAACTAGGCAAGCAAAGAACAGAGCCAGGAATCCTCCAGCAGCTGCCAAGGACATAAGGACTGAAACAACGATGGCATTGGTGGTCGCAACCAGCAGGAAGGACATGAAAATGAGCAGGCCAGTGAGTGATATGAGCGAAATCGTTCCAACCTGGAATGAATGAAATGAAGGTAGTTAATTCACTGTGCAGCTTGAATATTTCATTCCGACCATAAGTGCTAAACAAACAACTTTGAGGGTGCACAGTGAGTTCTACGTATAAAGGTTCAAAACGTTCACGTATTTAGTCCCAGCAGGTAGCAGAAGTTCTTGTTGAAAATTAAAGTGCATCTACAAATCAGAACATTTTCTTTGATTAGTACTCCGTATCTACTAGAAAGACCTTTCTAACTGATGAAATTCCGACAACAGGATGATGGGAAGGTAAAACTATAGTTATTTCAGTGCTATTTGGTTTAACTTGTCTTCCTGTTGACACGTATCTGTTTGGCATTCGGCAAATTCTTTTGACAAATTTAACCAGAATTTTTTTGGCAAAAAAAGTTTTGGCATAGCGGGGATGTGTTGGACAAGGAATTTTGGCCAATTCCCACCATACCAATTTTCTGGTGGACCAAAATTATGAACAGGCAAATTGCTAGTAATCCATCTGGACGGTCAGTAAAAATGAGTATCATTTGGTGAACAGAGCAATACAGCTTTGCCGTAAAATACTCGAATGATGGACAGGCAAATAAAAGCAGGGCGCGCCGGCTCACCGAGATGACGAGGATAGCGCGGAGGCCGCTGCCCTGCTTGGTCCAGGCGAGCAGGTCGCGTAGCGAGTTCTTGGAGGCCCCCCGCAGCCGCGGCGCGCTCTCCCAGGACGCCGACCGGATCCGCCGCAGCAGCGGGTCCCCGCTGGCGCCGGGCGACCACACGCCGTCGACGAAGCCACGGAGCACCCCGGGGAGCGTGTCCTCGCCGGAGAACTCGCCGTTGGCCATGTTGGCGGATTCGGCCATGTCCAAGGTTGAGCGGGAGTCAATGGAGCACTGTCGGCGAGGCGATATGCGAGGGGGTGGGCGACCACGATGGCGCGATGCTGTGCTTCCCAGAGTTTAAGGCGGGCTGGTGACACGTGTCCCTGTTGGACAAGAATGTCTGCCACGTAGGCCGCTTGCCTCGTCACTGCAGTCTCGTTGGGCCATCGCTTTTGGCTCACCGGAGTCACGCTCTCGGCAGTCGGCACGGCCACCGTTTTCCTTCCCGACTTGAAACGCTGTCGGCAGAATCGTCCTACGGCCCTGGCGCCCTGCTCATATGTATGTATGGGCACGTGCTCACATCACTTCCTGGTTATTTTTATATAAGGAGATCATGTTTTCATTTGTACACGAGGGATGTTTTTCAGGAGGAGCACAACTGCACCCCAGGAAACCCTCACAGCCGGAATTAGGCTCTTTGCATACTGTCTGAAATGATCCTTGGACGTAGAAGATGGCCTTATATAGGGACATGGTGTTTCGGATCATACATCTAGATACACCCATATGAAAAAAACTTAAATGCAATATTTAAAAAAAAAAAACCGGGTGCATATATGGAAATTAAATGTCCACACAAAAGTCAAAAAATACATGTTTTATCGCCTGTGTAAAAAGGACAAAAAGATATCCGATGAAAAACATTTTAGAACACCAGAATTAGTCTTTTTTATATAGGTCACATAAATGTTTATTTTCTGTGAAACTTTTGTGCATTCAAAAAATGTATGTATGTGTACCCGGAATTTTTCTTTGATAGTTTTTGTTATTTTGAAATGTGGTTTTTAAATAATAGGTGCATCTAAATATGTCCACATACGGTCTGAAACAGATGTGTCAGTCCGAAACAGAAAATGGTTTAAAAATGCATATCTTTTATTTTGTTTATCCAAAATTTACAAATTATACCTTTCTGGAAACCTTGGGAATACTAGAATACAATGACACCCTTAATTTCCATTTTAAAAAATTCAATTAATTTTGAAAATGGAATTGAGTCATATATTCAACTATAAAATTAGTTAGTTTTGCAAAACTAACTTTTGTCGATGGTTTATGTAAAACTAGCTACATTTGCCCTCTGTCCTCAAATAAGTGGACATTTAGCATTCAAAATTTGTCCATAAAAGAGTTGTACTTTTATCTTCACAATGCGCATAAAAGTTGAAAAAATGTCTCTCTGATGACAAGGGAATCTAGTCCAATAACATTCAACACATGACCTTCCCATTTTTCTACATGCACTTACCTCACTGGAGGTGGGAAAATTAAAGAAGAGCGAGCACAGTCTACTCCACTCCATACAGGGACGAATCCAGGATTGCGGCACAAGGGGGAAAATTCATATAAAATAACTTGGAGGGGGGCCATATGGTTAAACGTGGATAAATTTGGGGTCAGATCTACAAATTTACAAGGGTTTTTCTGTAAAATTTTGCCATGTGGTTGTTGGGTTGGGGGGGGGGGGGGGGGGGGGGGGGGGGGGGGAATGGCCCCATCGCCCCGGTCTCCGTCCTTGACTCCAAGTTTTAAAGTTTCTATATGTACACTTATTTAAGTACGAAGGGAATAGTAACTACAAATACACGGAATGCAGTTCATCATGTGAATGTAACTATGCAAAACGCAAAATGTGCCACACATGTATCAATGACGGGCAGTGTATACGTTTGTGGCTCGTAACGATAGTTGGGTCATGCATGCGATGGTCAATGCATGCATGCACCGTCTCAAACTAGATTGACCCTATTTTGCTGATGTGTCACCTTATGTGCCCCCACGGGTCAGTGAGGGAGAGGGGCGAAGGAGGACTTTGGATAAATATATCTAACCCGTATGTATATTTGTAAATTAATTTTAATTTATAAATCCTTTAAGGGTTAGGTTTGAGACATAGCTTAGTCTATTATATTTTTAACATTTGTTAGAATATATTTTACTGGTAGCAGCGGAAAGATATGATGCTTAGTTGTCATTTGCTAAAATAAGTGTGTCATTGAAAATTTGAATGGTTTAAATTTATCAAAATTGGAAACTAGGCTTGTCATTGTATTCTAATCTTCCCAAGGTTTCTAGAATGGTACGATTTGGTCATTTTTTTTATCGCAAAATAAGAGATTTGTATTTTTTTAGTTGAAAGTGTTTCGGTGACGTATCGGCGAAATACTGGGTTCATCTAGTTCTGGACCATACATGGAGATATGGAGAGATATTAGGGACAATATTAGGTCATATTTTGAGTTCGAGGACCGTTTTGGATACACCAACAAGTTCAAGGATGGTGGTTGCATTTTAGTCCTTAGCTTAGTGTCATCGATCCTCAATGTTTTTCATCACGCAATGTTTTCAAAAGCACTTGGCAAAAGATGAATAAAAACATTCGGTAAGGAAAACACTCGACATAGATGAAAGAAACACTCAGTAAAGAAAATCAGCCCGCGAAGTTGCGGCACAAGAGCCCCCACTCGCAGTTGTTGACGGAAAGGACACGACATAATCTCTTTCTTTTTTTGCTCTTTCATTCTTAATTCTTTGCGGATTGTCTACTAGAAAATACTCTGCAAATATTTTTCCCTTATATATTTGTCATTTTTGTGTCATACAGAATAAAGTATTTCAAATCAAGATATGCACGTTTGTGGTATACATCATTGATATATGCACGATTATTTTCAGATTTTTAAAACATATAAATATGATTTTTTTTGTAAATATAGTGAACACTGGATTTCGGGAGCAAAAGTGTTTTCCGGTCACAGAATCACACAAGTGTTCCGACTTTGCTTACTCTCGCTCGTGCGAGCGCTCGCACGATCGGCGTCGCTGGACTCCCGTGTCGCGGTCGTCTATTCCCTTTTTGGCAAGTGAACGCTTTCCTTTTCCGTCACGGACCCGTCGCGACGACTCGCCGACTCGCGTGTCTATTCCCTTTTGTTGTTACAAATCGTTTTGAAATCGTCCCCGCTCGCCTCTATTCCCTTTTCTCCTCTCGCCGTCCTTCTCCGACCGGCTGCCGCGGAAAATCTGCCTCTGTTTCCGGCATCCATCGGCACCCAGTCGCAGAGGAGACGGTGGCGCTTCATCTCCGTCCATGCCGTGGAGTTTCCCCCAGTTCTAGCACTCCCGTGTCGTGAGATTTCCCTCTCGTCGGCTCTCTCTCGACCGGTCGCCGGCGTCTCAAATCCGTCCTTGTTCCCTGCATCTATCGGCACCCAGTGGCATAGGAAACGCCGACGCTTCATCTCCGTCTCTTTGGTTGGAGTTTTTCTCTTGTTCTAGCCGCACCCGCACTGTGAGATTTCTAGATCTAGGGGTTTTCTCCACCGGCGGCGGCAGTCGTCTCCTGTATTCATCTGTTCCGGTGAGTTTTCGGTTCCGATATTCATCTAATTTTTTTAGGGTTTTTGCTGTTATTGTGTCGTCTATACCTCCTGTTTGATTTAGGTGCCTATTCCCTTTTGTGATGCATCGTTCTCTTGTGTTTTCGCAGCTGATTGCATGCGGGGAGTAGTATTGTTCATCATTTAGCGGCCGTTTCCAAATAGTTTCAGTTAACCAGGTGAGTTTTCAGAGGCTATCTGCATTCCCACGTTTTGCATTTGTCTATCTCACGCTTTAGTTAGTCACAGGGATCGGTAACTTGCTTTTGATTTGTAGTGGGTATTTACTTCAGATGGTTGGTAACACTTTAGATGGTTGGCCATCATAATGCATTTTTTGGGTATCATGATGTACTAGTTGATATGATGATGTACTAGTAGTTTGGGATGGTAATATGTGTTCTGTATACTTGGTAACATTTTTCTAGTTATCTGAATTTTTTCGATGGTAGTACTTTGTCTAGTTTTTCTAAGTTGTAAATTGCGCTCTAGATGTTTTTTTATAGTGTGCTTATATGAAGTCTGTATGAATCCATTAGGATTTTTGTAGTAGTACCGCACTCATGTATCCCAGCTAATGGTCTGTGTTTTTTTTTGAATTATGTATGAATCCTGTAGAATGATGCAGTAGAATCCCACTCATGTGTCTCTGCTAATGGTTTTGTGTTTTTGATGAAGTATGTATGAATCTAGTATAACTAGTAGCAGGACTTGTTTTCCAATTGTTGAATTTTTTTTCTCAAGGTGTAATTGATGTTTTTTTATTTTTGCAGGTGTTGTGCCATGGCTGGTAAACGAAAGGCTGATACTCCTGCTGGTAAACGTAAACTTGAGAATGCCCGGAGGGAGGGTCGACTACCTGTGGCGTCCGAGCGCGCACGGAACAGGGCTTCTCCGAGCGGGCTAGTGAAACTTTATCCAGACATCAATGATGCGCAGAAAGCTGCTGTTGTTACTATGGGCTTGGGTCCTATGCTCAACATCAAGTGTACTAATCTGGACAATAAATTGATCAGCTGGCTAGTTCCTACGTATGATAGGTTCTCTCGTGCTTTTGTTATACCAGGGCGTGGTAGGATAGATTTAAATGCTGAAGCTGTGTACCGAGCCATGGGTCTTCCTCGGGGCGAGATCACAGTTGTCTATCGAGTCGACAAAGACATTGAATCTCGTCTGGGACCTATTCTTTTTCCTGGTCTGCCTAGCACTCCTGAAACCACAAGTTTATTCACGATGTTGAAAAATATGAAGGAGGCTGATTTAAAGTTCAAGCAATTGTTTAGCATGTATCTTGTGGCTACTATTCTTGCTCCAACAACTAGAAATAGAGTCAGCAACAGCTACTACCCCATCATGGTAATATTTTGTTTGTATCATATTATTCACTGCTGTAGATTTTGTTTTTTTTAGTCTGATTTTCCTTGTTGGGTATAGGTAGGATTTTAACCAGTTTTTTGTGGTTGCCCTTTTTTTATTTTTGCAGGATAAAGTTGATGATGTCCGCGATATGAACCTGTGTCAGTTTGTGTGTGACAAACTACATGAGCAGTTGTCAGTTGGTAAACTATCAGCTGCCTGCCTGTTATGCATACAGGTACATTTTTTTTGAACTTCGATATGTACATCATTAAGTTTTGTTTTTAGCTGATTTCCTTAAATTAGTGCATCTCAAAATCCATTTTTGTGTGTCTGCCTGCTTGAACTAAAGTTTCCCTTTTGACGCTGCAGCTATTATATGTTGATTCAGTCGACATCAGTGCACTCAACATTGTACTGCCTGAAGGTGCTTTCCTTGTCAATGTGTGGTCAATGAACTCATCAAAATTGTCTTAGATGCGGACATGAAAAGGGATTTTTCGGGATATGGAAATTTGGAGGCAAGTACGCTATATATTTTTTCATTTATGCATAGAGCAGCTACGTTGTCATGGCTAATTTGATTATACACACAATTAAAAATGTTGGCTATCCTTTTTTTTTGGTAATGATCTGAATTTTATAGTATTGTTTTTTGGCAGTTTTTTTACAAATCTCATATGTGTTTTGTTCGGTCTTCCTTTTGTCTGATATGTAGCTGAAGCCGCACCTCTCTATTGATCATAAGTTTTTTGGTGGTCCAGATGGGTTTGAAACCTGGATTGACGCCAATACTTCACAGCACTGTCCGAAACCGGTAATGACATTCTAGTATTTAACATATTTTTCTCAAAATTTGTATCTTATTTTTGATCCCCACATTTGTTACTTGTGCCTATGGTTCCCCATTTGCTCATTTTCATTTTCTTTTAATTACAGCGTAAAGAGAAGGTAAAAAGATTGATTGGTGAGTTTGCATCTGGCATGACTCGTCTATTGAGCAAGTTGGTCCAGGAGTGGACAGATCTTGATGAATGTGATGCTGCTGCCGCTGAACAATCGTTTGGTAAATTCTCAAGGGACTTTGTTGTGGATGGACAACCTCCTGCTACCTCTACTCATACTCATGCTGAAGATGGGCTTTCTCCATCAAAGGTTTCTGCCAGTCCTCACCCGTCTGTCCCAATTGATCCCAACGTGGCCTCATCAAGGAGTTTGCGTGCCAGGAAGACAGTACGGAAGATACCTGCAGCCAAGGATGACATGATGAAAACTCCTAGAGTCAACGGGCCTGTCGTCGCTGGCACTTGTGATGTGCCTATCATTAGCCCTCGGGTAACCCGTTCTGTGTCATCTAAAGCTGGAGTCTCGTCTGTTGGCAAAAACGGTGATGACATTGCTGAAAGTCAAGCGGAAAAATCTGACACCCCTGTGGATGACAGTGATGACGATGGAGCAGATGATGTTGATCGATTCGTCATAAGTACCAGAGAGCGTCAGGTTGAAGAAACATCACATGTAGTTGGTCGCAGTACTTCAGTGCAGCAAGCTGATCCTACCAGATTTCCCATGCCAACACAAGGTTACAATGCTGCTGCACATAACGATTTGCCTGATCCTTATCCCACTGATCAAACAACTGTGCATGAGCTTGCTCCTGATGCAGATCCAGCTCTGAAACCTTTGTTGTTGTTTGCCTGATGGACACCTAGATGTCAGAACTTCAAATAATGAAGGAAATGAGCATGATGGTGACAAGCACGCTGAAGTTTTGGATGGATCAGCAGCTGTAAATGATGCGGGGAAGGAGCCAGAAGCAAATATCAGCGATGGCATTACTGGACGCGTGACTAAAGCGAGTGATTCAGCTACAGTTGATGTTCACGCAGCTCTGAGAGACGGTATGAAACATTATGTTGCTAAGAATAAGAAGAGGAAAGTAGAATGTGCTCTCAAGAAAGACAAATCAAGCACGACAAGCGATAACCCAAAAGGTGTTGAAACACTAGAGAGCATGGATGCTACCAAGGTGGATAAAAAGAAGAAAAATGCCCGGAAAAGGTATAATCGATACTTTCTTTAGACATTCAGTATCATTTATATATTTTTTGTCTTCATTTTGATCATTTAGTTATGATGTGTTTTATTTTATTCTTTCTATCATGTAAATTACCACTGCCCTAAATGTCTGTACATGTTTATCCTGTTGCTATTTGTACGCAGAGTGGTCCCAGGAGTTACAAGATCATCGCCACATCTTCATGGTAAACACAGCGACGGCGCTGTTGTTAACACAGCTGTTAACCCGAAAGCGATATGCACCGGTGTCGAAGAAGAAGCAGCAAACAATGTGGTAAAATATTTTTTCAAATTTGTTTATCTTTTCCTTCTTCTCATGGTCATTGTTCTTTTCATATGGGATTGAGGGGCTTTTCAACTGAAATCCTTTTTTTCTTTTTGTTTTCACAGATTAAAGGGATTGTTTCAGACATGCTGTCTATCCCATACACAACTGCGCGTGCAGAGGGGGACAATACTGATGTAACAACGGTTGTTCATGCTGAAGGTATTTCTGTCATTGTAAAACAACACTGATAGTTTTTTGTGAAAGTTCGCTGAACTTGTATATCAGGGTTATGCTTTTTTTTTTACGTGCACATTGTTTAAACTGCAGCTGGGTCCGTTGACAATGCAGACAATGGTTCGGTGAAAACAAAAGCCACAATGGCACAACCTAATAGCAGTGGTAAGTTTTGTAGTTTTTGATTCTTTTTTGATGCTAGGAATGATTGGTAGCATTTGTAACATATTGGTAACATGCTTCATAGGTTCTTTTTCTTGTAATGCAGAAAGTAAATTTAGTTTTTTTTTTCTAGGATCTGTAACTTGGTATGAGCTTTGGTAGCATCATATACTTTTTTTCAGGGGTTGGTAATTCATGTGTTAGGTGCTTGGTAACAATTTAGTTTTTTTTCTAGGATCTGTAACTTGGTATGAGCTTGGTAGCATCTTATACTTTTTTTAAGGGGTTGGTAATTCCTGTGCTAGATGCTTGGTAACACTTCAGTTAGTCCTAGGATCGGTAACTGGCTTGCTATGTACTTGGTATCATCATATACTAGTTTTCCAGGTTGGTAATTCGTGCGCTAGATGTTTGGCAACACTTTAGTTAATCTTAGGATCGGTAACTCGCTTGCTAGGTACTTGGTATCATCATATACTAGTTTTCAGCTTTGGTAATTTGTGTGCTAGATGGTTGGTAACACTTCAGTTAATTTTGGGATCCATAACTCGCTTGCATCATATACTATTTTTTTCAGGTTGGTAAGTCGAGCTCTAGTTGTTTGGTAACAATTCAGTTAGTCATAGGATCGGTAACTTGCTTCATAGGTATCATGCATTAGTTTTTTGGTTTGGTAAATCGTGCTCTAGATGATTGGTAACACTTCAGTTTAGTTTTACGGATCGATAAGCTATCTGCTATGTGCTTGGTAGCACCATATACTATTTTTTGAGGTTGGTAATTCACGTGCTAGACGCTTGGTAACACTCTAGGTTTTTCTAGGATCTGTAACTTGCTTTGCTATGTGCTTGGTAGCATCATATACTTTTTTTCAGGTTGGCAATTCGTGTGCTAGATGCTTGGTAACTATTCAGTTAGTCCTAGGATTGGTAACTTGCTTGCTAGGTGCTTGGTACCATGATATACTAGGTTTCAGGTTTGGTAATTCGTGCGCTAGATGGTTGGTAACACTTGAGTTAGTTCTAGGATCGGTAGTTTGCTTGCTATGTGCTTGGTAGCATCATGTACTAGGTTTCAGGGCTGGTAATTCGTGCGCTAGTTGCTTGGTGATACTTCAGTTTGTTTCTACGGATTGATAACTAAACTTTGCTATGTGCTTGGTAGCATCATATACTATTTTTTTTCAGGTTGGTAATTCGTGTGATAGATGCTTGGTAACCTTCAGTTAGTACTAGGATCGGTAACTTGCTTGCTAGGCACTTGCTATCATCAAATACTAGGGTTTAGGTTGGTAATTCGTTCTTTAGATGCTTGGTAATATCTCAGTTTAGTTCTACGGATTGACAACTTATCTGCTATGTGCTTGGTAGCATTATAAATTAGTTTTAGGTTGGTAATTCATGTGCTAGACGCTTGGTAACACTTTTAGTTTTGGTATATAGATGATTTTGGTAAATAATCTGCTAGCTAGTTTTTTTGTGTAATATAGATTCATGACAACATTGTGTACTAGTTGTTATTTTGTCTTGTTCCTTTTGTAGATTTGATATGTTTTTATTTATTATTATAATATGGTATGACTGATCAATTTTTTGTTTATTTGTTTGTCATTTTTCTCTCTCTTTTTCTCTCTACATCTCTCTCCTGGTATCACTTGCCTCTTTTCCATCGCCCGCACGCCCACTCCAAAATCGCATGCACACGCCCGCTTTTTTTTTTATTTTTTATGCAGATGAGCAGTAAGGAGAATGTTATATTGCCACGATATATCTTCATATATTTATCCACTGGAGTTTTTTGAGAAGGTCGGCTGAAGACAATGAAGTTGTATATTGTCTGATCAGACATCTTTATCTGGAGGCCATGTCTGTGCAATACAGCTTTATCATTTTACGCTGTATTTTGCTGGTTTGTCTATGAAGACTTGAAGATATTGAGGACTGGAGTTTGTCAAACTATGAAGTTGTTTTCCCGCTCTCGTTCTCATGCTATATGCATGTGTAAAAACTTATGTATTTTATTAGGGGACCACTACATTTTGTTATAAATGTTGAATTTTTTTCTTCGTTGTCATGTGATGTAATATAATTTTTATTCAAGTACTTTTTTCATCATTTGTTTGATGTTTGATCTTTTTTTGTGTGATCCTTTATATATTTTATGTTCTTCTTTTTTGGTTGGTTTTAGTTTCCATGTTTTTGTCTTTAAACTATTCTGCTTCCTGCGTAGTCAACAAGGACGAGACTCATGTTTTGCGTGGAGAAAGAGTTGCACAGAATCTCAAAGTGAAAGGATCAGCCCCTGATGTATTGGAGAGGGATTTGCAAGATGGTATGGAACTCTTATGTTTTTCATGATCTTTATTATTATAAGGTTAATTCTACCAAATTATCTCACACAATTTTTAGCTAATTGCTTCTTCTTTTTTTGGTTAAATGTACAGATGATATACAGTTTTTATATGCTACACCAGCTTTGCCAGCACAGCATTGTTTCGCTGTTCCTTCTATCACTCCAAGGACCAGGTTGAAGATGGGAAGGGTTACTAAGCCTTCTAGGTCGCTTTTACCTCCTTACAGCCAGATCGTTAGCACTCCTGAGGAAGATGAATTGTACCAGCAAGTTATCAAACACACTAGATCATGCAAGGAGTCAAAAATCAAAGGGTAAAGACAGTTCCATTTGCCTTTTTGTATATAACGTTTTGTGTTCTCAATTTTCTCACCCTTTTTACATTTCATTTTTTGGTTTTTTAAAATGTTTTTGTAGGTCAATCATACTTGACATTGCTCGTATGTGGATTTATCTTGGTGATCTGGCCAGTAGTGTAATGCCAACCGGTCGGATGTCAGGAACTGTTGCTGAAATTGGGATTGTTGCGCTTCAAGGGAAGTGCCCGAGTAACAAAGTAATATTCCCTTGGATTGTGACCGTTTATCTTCTTGAGAACAAATTGGACAGTAAAATTATTCAACAGCACTTCAGGAGAGATGCTAACTACAAGCTAAGTCACAAGGACATTGTAAGAGGGACTCTTCTTTGCTTTTTAAAACCATTTCACTTTGTTTTAAGTTTTTGTTTATCTTTTTTGATATATGCAGTAGTAACAACTCTTTTTTTCTCTTGCATCCCTATAACTTATATTTTTTTTCAGCTCATGTTCCCTGTTCTGCAAGAACTGGGTACTGCTGAGAACCAAATGGTCATTGGTATGCTGTGTCGTTGAACCTGCCAGCAAAAAGGTTCGAAGTCCTCGACTCTGTACGTGGCAACTCTGACGAGTCACTCATCAACCATGCATGCTCCGTAGTAGATGCAATAAAAGCTGCTTACAAGATGAACTACTCAACGTCTTCTAAACAAATTGACGACTACGAGCTGGTATACATCGATGTCATGAAGCAGAATAATGAGTGAGTTGTTTTCCCCATGCAGTTCATCCACGTTACTAATACATGATCTTTTTGTTTCATTTTTTTGGGTTTTTTAGCGGCACTGTTATATGATGTTCACACCATTCTCACGCCTTATATATTTTTTTGGCAGTCTTGATTGTGGATTTTTCATGTTAAAGTTCCTTGAACTATGGGATGGCCGTAATGTCCCTGCGATAACATATGATCAGATCCCAGCACTCAGGAAAGTGTTAACATGGGAATGGCTACATCATGTGGATAACAAGCTCAAAGATTGGGATTATTTGCTGGAAAAAAACAGACTGTAAAGGTAATTTTACAAATCTTTTCTCTTTTTCTTGGAGCCCCGTTACAGTTATAGAGAATTTCAATACACCCGCGAATATTTTTCTTTGTTATCATCTCTACTAGTGGTAGTGGTCACATAGTGTCTAATCTGCCTTGTGCCGTCTTCTATTCTTGTTCACTTGTTCAGCATTTTTGTTGTTTGTGTTGATGGACCTCCTCGGCTGTGCTTTGTTGCGCGCGTTGTTCTTGTTCCTGCATAACAGTGTGTTAGCACACTTTTTTTTCTTCCCATGAGAACAACACACGTCTTTTTTTCTCTCTTTGAAAAAAAATACTTTTTTGTAGTATGATTTATACCTTTTTGGTCTCGGGGCAATCGGGTCTAAAGTGACCTACCATCCTGCATCGTCCACATTTTTTTTGCTTCTTCTTCTTGTTAGCTGCTTTTTCGTACTTACTTTTTGCTCTGCCCCCTGTGGTGCCCCCTTGCTTTTTTGACCTGGGTGGATCCTTGTAGATCACATGGTCCTCACTCTCGACGGGGTCATCTATAATCGCCCCTGTTTCTGGAGGAGGTTGTTCATTCAAGTTTGCACCAAATTGACTAGTTGTGGTATCGTCTTGATTGACAACATCCTTTTTTGGCAGTGGATCATCGATACCCCTTCTCTTTTTATAGGTCTTTTGCTCATTGTCCCGCTGCTTCTTGTCATCAATGATTGCTCTTTTCAACTGTACCATACCTTCGCAAACATGTCAAAGGACCTGTCATCTGTGCATGTTGTAGATAGCAGATGAGACACTTTGCTCATTTCGATTGCATGGCGCACAGCCAGATGTGTTCTTTGACGGTTGTTTTGTTGTTGTCCGCAGTCATGTTCAGTACCTCAATCCCAGCTGACATGGTCCACCTAGGATTTATGAAACTGACTGGTAACTGTGTTAACCCTTGGTGGATTACAACTTTTAGTACATGGCAGCACTGTATGCCGTCTCGAGACATTTTAGAGCATTCACAGCTGTATACACTGCCATCAGCAGACACTTCACTGTGTATGTAGTTCTGGGGAACTCAGCATTCCAGTATGCCACTAACCTTACCGCGCGGTACATTCTATCTTGCTCAACAACCTCAATGTTGTAAGCAGTAGTCTTCTTCATCTCCTCAGCAAATTTTGCGTATATAGGATCTGTGTATACTCTAGCTGCTTCCTTCTCAAGCGGATTGTATCCCCAATTCGACGACTCCTTCAATTCTGTCTTCTCCCTTAGCTTGTCTAGATCAGACTGTTTTTTTTCTTGTATTATCAAATACTGTTTGAAGAATGTTGTGATAGAGTCTTTACGCTTCACGTAACTCTTGAAGAGCGAGTTGGTGCTCTCACTCCTAGCTGTAGATGAAGTGAACGGGAAGAACTTGTCCATGAAGTATGCTGGCACCCACTGTGCTCTTATTTCAAATATGCGGTCAAGGTGGGCCTCTCCTTCTGCATTGTACAACTGAAGCAGTTCAAGCCAGCCAGACTCAAACTCTGCCGGGGTGAACGAGTTTCTGATCACCGCCTTGAGGTGTTCGTGAAACTGACCTCGTGCAGCGAAAAAAGTGACGAGATTTTGTTTCATCTTTCTCCCTATGTGGAAATTACAATAGCGGTGTATTGTGAATGGAAGCGCTTCACTAATGGCAATCCCCATTGCCACGTCCTGATCTGTTATTATTGTTTCAGGATGGTTGTTCCCCATGACTGAAAGAAATTCAGTAAACAACCACTTAAAGGTGTCTACTCTTTCATCTTTTAGCAACGCGGCTCCAAAAAGGACTGTTGTACCATAGTTATCCACTCCCACAATAGGTGCAAACGGCAGATCATACTGGTTTGTACAAAAGGTTGTGTCAAAAGATACAAATTGACCAAACTGTTTGTAGTTTGCTTTTCCAATCTGATCAGTCCAGAACACGCTTCTAACAGTGTCTTCGTCTTTTTCCATCCTGTATGAAAACCCTGGAATGCTGTGACGTATCTCCTTAAAGCACTTGAGCAGTTCCTCCACGTCTTGATTCTTCATCTTCTGTTTTTCCTTCGTCATCTGGTTGTTCAGATATTTTGTGTCAAAGGGTATACCCCTGAAACTTCCTCTGGTCTTCCTGAATATTGTCATGATATTCCGAGGCGGGACCCTTGTTTCTTGAAGCAAGCTTATTAGCGTCTTGTCTGAATCTGACATCTGTCTGTGGCATCGCATGAACCTCACAATCCAGTCTGATGGCGCAAGTTGATGGTTATGCTCAAGGTGTACAGATGTGATGGTCCACTTGCCGCGTTCTTCCTTCACAGTCATCTTGACTCTGCATTTAGTCTGCACAATCCTGTTTGTTCTTCTCTGCCTCAGCGCGTCATCTTTGTTCTTCTCAGACCTACTCCTGTTGCATGTGTATAGTTGCTTGTTGATTACGTTGCTGATCCTGGACTCATAGCTGGTGTCCTTTCTTATTGCAAACCCCATCCTTCTTGCATATACAGCGAAAAAGAAGAAAGCTTCATCCCTAGAATCAAACTCCATGCCAACATGCGGTGCTGGGGCCCCTGAAATTTCATCCAGGGTGGGGTACTTGCTATCTGAGAACATCTTATCCATTTCTTTCTCTTCTGCGGTTGGCGGGTCTAGGTTCATTGCTTCGTTCAACTCAGCATCGTTTAGGTCAATTTGTCCGGCTGCCTGATCATCACCTCTGTATGCTGTGTTGCTTTGTTGTCCATGTCCTTCACTGTTATGGAATGCTGCTTCATGTGTTTGCATATGTGGTATGTTGCTGGCATCATCTCCTTCCATAGGTTCATCAGAGAGGGGCAATTCCTTAAAAACAAAAAAATACACAGTTGGCATTCATATCAGCAGTTTCTAAAAATAAGCGAAATTGTATATATCTTTTTGAATGATAGTGTTATAGGTTATTCATTTTTCTGGTTTTACCTTATTGAGATCTATTGGCATGCTTCTTGATTGATGTCGCACGGACTGTGTATATGATTTTGACACTTGGTCGCACAAGTTGCAGATGCATTCATGTTAGCTTCAACCTGTCTTAGCTGTTCATTCTGGACATGCTCTGCCTGACACCTTTGCCTTTGCATGAAAGCCTGCAATTAAATAGAGTTAAAAATAACAGTAGTAAATGTTTCTTTTATAGCCTTCGGAATATATTTTTTGACCGTGGCAACATCCTTTTTTCACGCATTATATATAGATATTTTTTGAGGATTTTTTTCGTACCTGTGTAAATCTTTCCAAAAATCTCTTTGTATCAACTGGCTTCGTCAAGTTCAGAGAGTCAATAATCTCGCGTGCAACCGGAGATTCAATCCCTGCTTTTGTGTTGTCACTTGATAGATTCTCACCAGTAACCATTCTGAAAAAGTATAAGTTAGTTATGTGTCTTCTTTTCTTGTTGCTACTGTATTTTTTGCTTACGTACTAATAGTGCATTCTCTCCTAAATCTAAATGCAGGTCTTGATGATTATATCAAGAAAAAATTGCCTACAACAATTTTATTCACATTCTCATGCGAAGATAGTTCAGAGAAGATACAATACCAACTAGAAGATCAGCATTTTAGAGATTCACATACTCCTGAATTTTTGGCAGATTTTAATATGAAGAACACATGTTGTCAGTTCACAGTTTGAGTCAGATCACACATGCCATGCAGTCAGATTTTTTTCGCAACCTTCGATTGCAGCAGTACCAAGTTTTAGATTCTTTGTTTCGTTTTTCAACTATAGTATTAATGTTCAGACTGGAAGAACCATGTACTTTTATCTGAAATAAGCACACCAATAGTATGTTTTTTTTACTGAACTATATGTGTGCAGTATCTCTTTTTTATACTTCTATGTTTACTCAGAGTAGTTACCTTTGTGTAATTGCTGCCTGGCCAAACTTGGACGTGGTGCTGTCTTTGGTTCTAATGGTTGCTTCGTTCTCCTGTGTTCCCCACTCCCATTCTGATCCACCAGCTGTATTACCCATGCCTTCTGCATCTTCTGCTGCTGATCTCACCAGGGAATCCCTTTGATCTCTTTGTGACTCTTGATATTGCACAGATTCTCTTTGTGCATCCATCTTATCCTCTCTATTTGTTTTTGCTTGTTGATCTCTGTGTGTCTGTTTTGCAGGCAGACACGATTGTGGAGGCTATATGGGCATGATCTCCATCTGAAGCGCAGATGAGATTTCGGAGGGGATGGCTGGATCGAGGCAGGTTTTCCTTGGTGCGTGGGGTGGGGAGCTCTGCTTGCGAGGGGAAGAAGACGGCGGCTAAGGGTTTTATTGCGTGGGGATTGGTGGAAACGCTGCGGAGGATGCGGAGCCAGGTGGATTATTGTAAGTTGTCCTACATTTTTCACGAATTGGTTCTTCTGTTTCCTTGCATTCACGGATTTTCTCCAGCACTACCCTTCTCCTGAGGGTTCTTTTTTAATTTTTGGTTTTGTTCCCGTTTTCTCTTTTTGTCTCTGAGAATATTGTTTTTACGTCAGGGGTTCTTTGTAAAACGTGGAAAGACATGTAACGCATCCATCGTCTTCTTTTCTCCTTCTTATCCAGACGCCTCCATTTCTGCTTTTTCAACCTCTCCCCCCACCCCACACCCCCCTCCTCCCCAAATCGTGATCTGCTGGTTCGTTTCTTCTCCACCAGAGGCCGTAACCCAAGGAGTTTCGCGACGCAAGGATCCAATTCGTGCAGGTCGAATCACAACCGTACCATCTTTTTCGTTTTTGGGGGTGGTGGTTTTGATTTCTGGATTTGGGGGGCTCAAGTCAATCTAACGCCCTGTCGTAAGTATATCCACTCTCCAAATCCCCAACTCGTTTCATTTTTTTTTTGTATCCTGTGTGCTTTATTTCTTATGTTTGACTACCGATTTCATTCTGGGAACCCAGCAGATCTCGACATGCTGCTGTACCGTGAATGGCTTCCAGTATATTTTTTTGATCTACTTGGGAGAGAGGGAGTTTGATTTCCATTGTGGAGTAGACTTTTTACAAAAAGCGCTATGGAAGAACAAAACATATCAAAGGTTGTAAGCTATTATCTTTTACTAAGTGCAATTTTTTAATTAGTTTTTTGAGGGACATACTTTATTTTGTTTTTTGGTAACTGTAGGCAATATACTATTTTCTCTCTATATGTAATATCATGTTCTCTAGTGTCTGCCTAACACAATATGCACAAAAGCAATGCCCACTGCATTCATTTTTGTTTTCAACATGGGGTTGCCTGATTAGAAACACATAGAAATCGTTAACCCTATGACATGTGATTACTTTTTGGTTGGTAATTCAAGCTCTTTGATGCTTGGTAACGCTTTAGCTAGCTATAGGAATCGGTAACTGGTTTTGCTAGGTAGTTGGTATTGTCATCAACTTTTGTTAGGTAGGTAATTCAGAATATAGATGATTGGTAACACTTCAGATACTCCTAGGTTTTTGGTAACTTGCTTGCATGTATTTTGGTATCATCTAATAGTTTTTCAGGTTGGTAATTTGCGCGATAGATGGTTGGTAACACATTAATGTAGTTTCTAATATCGGGGCGAAACTTGCTTGCTATGTTTTTTATTTTTGGTATCATCGTGTTCCATGATGACTTGCTCCATGGCTTGCTCCAGTCAGTACAAAAAAGTTGATTCCCTTCAGACCTAGCACTGACTGAGTGATGTGCACCATGACGAGCAGATTCAGTTCCTTCAAAGATCCATGGTGACTTATTTAAATATCAAAATAGCTGGGCGTAAATACATGGAAACGGTTAACCCCTCTCTCAAGCAAGCTGAAACGTGTGAATTCAGGAAACAGATTCCTAACTGATTCCGGCAGGTTGTAATCGATTATATGTCTATATTCCCAAATCTAAACTTACGTCCCTGCTCCCGTTCACCGATCCAAAAGTTAACGACCCTTCTCGCTGCTCCGTCTTACTCCACCTCTCGATGGCTAGACGTCTAGTCAAAATCGCGGCCACCATCGCCGTCACTGCCTCCATCGCCGCCGCCGGCACCGTCGTCGTTGCTGCATATGCCGTTGGATGCGCCGCTGCTAGCGTCACCTTGGGCGTCATTGTACCCGCCATGGTCGTCGCTGCACATCACTAGCTTCCTCTGGTTCCTGGGAGGACCTCATTAGCTTGCTCGGTCTTGCATATAATGTCAGCCAGCACACCCGCCAGGAGAATCCTCTGAATACATCTGCATCTGCATGGATGGCGATGTAGTCTGTGGATTGGGCCTTACCTTAGGCTGTTTTTTTCTTTTGTGGCACGAATTAGAGATTTGTTCGAACTTTTATTCTTCGTTGTTATGGGCTGTGTGCATCTTGTTGTGCAGAGGCTAGGTGTAAACTCTTTTGCGTGTACCGCCTGGATCCGACTCTTGAGTTAATATAGCTTCTTTATTGAAAAAAATCTGTCCCACTATTAAATGTGTGGAGAAGGTCTGCGAGATATATAACCAACTTTATTTACTTAACTGTGCAATTTTTTACCATGTAACGTACTTAGTTTGCTTAGTTATGCTATCCCCAATACGTCTGCTGGTGACGAGATGGGCAAAGTATTGGGCTTACACTATCTTGATATCTAGGCGCGGACTGATTATGTGGGAGTGCATGATATTATAAGATTTCTGTAATACACAAGTTCAGAGTTGTGAAATTGATCAGAGAAGGAGCACATTTGCCAGTTTTCTACATAGTTCAATGATCATGAAAACGGTTTCATTTGTCAAAGTTACGTAAATTTTAATAACCTTACATCATGCGGAAAAAAACGAGAACCATTCTTGATTTAGCCACAGTTTAATCTTTCCCAATCAGAGAAAGAGCACATTATATTATCTTTAATAACCTTACATCATTTTACTAGTTTCTTAAACAATGCAAAAAAAATCACTTATATCTGATCATACTTGCTGTGTTTTGACTATAGTTATTTTCTGAAAAATCATGTTGTTGTTACATTTTTCCTCAATAGAGAAAATGGCTAATGTTACATATGGCTCTAATACAACATTGAATTGTCTCTCCTGATTGCTAACCTTTGTAAATTAGAAGATGCGCATGTTGTGTACTCAAGAAAAGGATATGCACATGATACATAACAATGAAAAGAATCACTGCGCATGTTGTGTACTCAAGAAAAGGATATGCACATGATACATAACAATGAAAAGAATTGTTAGATGTGTATAGGTTACTGTTCCTCTACTGTTCATCTCACACATGTATACATGTATATGTACCTGGCTTTGGCCCCTGTTGAATGTAGTTGTTCATTTATTGACATGGTATCAGAGCACACGGTTTAGCTCTCCTCCTCCCGAGCAACTCCACCGTCGCCGGCCTGCCGCGCCGCTGCCGCCGTCACCGGCCTGCAGCGTCGCCGCCGCCGCTTCCGGCCGTCGTCTCTGGCCTGCGCGCTGCCGTCCCGGCCTGCCCGCCGCCGCTCCGACCGGCTTGCTGCCGCTGCTCCTCCGGCCTTGCCCCGTCGCGGCCTTGCCCCGTCGTGGCCGTCGCCGGCCTTGCCCCGTCGCGCAGGAGAGCTCGTAGCCGGCCTTGCCCCGTCGCGGCCTTGCCCCGTCGTGGCCGTCGCCGGCCTTGCACCGCTCCTCCCCGCCCCGGCCGCCCCCGCCCCGTCGGCTCCGGCCGTCTCGCCGTCGGCCGCCGGCCTCTTGCCACCGCCGGCCGCCGCCGGCCGCCGTGGTCGCCGCCCGTCGTGGTCTCCTGCCGTGGTCGCTGCCCGTCGTCTTCTTCATCACGAGCTCGGGCAGGTGAGCACGAGTCGATCTACAAAAAAAAAAAAAAAATCCGAAAAAAAAAACCGAGAGCCCGCGATGTCCTCTTCGGGCTATGTTGCTGTTCCTCGGTGCTCTGTGATTTTTGATGGCACCAACTACGCCGAGTTTGTGGGCTTTATGCGCATCCACATGCGCGGTCTCCTGTTGTGGGGCGTTCTCTCTGGCGAGGTCTCATGTCCGCCGTGCCCCGTTGCTCCTGTGGCTCCTACTCCACCGGTGCCACCTGCTCTTGCCGCTGATGCTTCTGAGGCTGATCGTGTTGCCGCCAAGGATGCTGATGATCTTGCAGTTGAAGCCTATGACCAGCAGGTATCGAATTACTCGGAGTCTCTCTCTATTTATCGGGATGCTCTGTCTGTTTACACTCAGTGGTGCAATGATGATGCTCGTGCTGCTGCTGTCCTCACTGCTAGTGTTCTACCTCAGTTTGCCTCTGAGTTTATGGGATTGGGCACTACTGCTGCGATGTGGACTTATCTTTGTCAGCGCTATCAGCCCTCTGGTGATGCTCTCTACCCGTCTGTGGTACGTCAGGAGCATGATCTTCAGTAGGGTGACTCTACTGTTGATGAGTTCTACACACAGTGCTCTGCCATCTAGCGTCAGCTTGACTCTCTGAGGACTGTTGTTTGCGGTACTTGTCGATGCTGCCAGACAGTGAGGTCAGACTTGGAGTTTCAGCGTGTCCATGAGTTCTTGTCTCGCCTGCGTTCCGAGTTTGAGCCTCGGCGTGCACACTTGCTTGCCCGTGGTCGACGTGTTCCCATCTCAGAGGTACTTGCAGAGCTTCGCGCTGAGGAGACTCGACTCCGTTCTGCTGGACTGCTTGTGGTTCCCACTGTGCTTGCTGCCCGTGCTCCGGTGTCGTCTGTTCCACCGCTGCTACCCACTCCTTCACGGGGGGTGGGCAGGCGGCCCTCTGCAGGGGGGTCGGCGCTCCCACATGTTCTGCGACTACTGCAAGAAGCCGGGCCACCCAGAGTCTGATTGTTTCAAGAAGCAGCGTGACATGGGCCGTTCCTCTCCTGCGGTTCGTGCGCCTCCGTCTGCACAGTCCTTCACTGCCCAGGATATTGCCCAGCTCAAGCGTATGCTGGCTTCCTCTGGCTCTTCTTCGACGGGCACCGTTGCCTCGCTGACTGCTTCCACTACTGCTACTCCGCCACCGCCGCCTACACAGTCAGGTACATCTCCGTGGGTTCTGGATTCTGGAGCTTCATTTCACATGTCTTCTGATGCTTCCGCTCTGTCTTCTCTTCGCCCTCTTGATTCGCCTGTCAATGTTCTTACTGCCGATGGCACACCTCTTCCTGTTGCTAGTCGTGGCATTCTTTCTACTCCATCTTTTTCTGTTCCTAGTGTTTCTCATGTTCCACATCTTACCATGAATCTCTTTTCCGCTGCTCAACTTGGGCATCATCGACTTGGTCATATATGTGGCTCTCGCTTGTCCTCGCTTGTGCATCAAGGTGTCTTAGGGCCTGTCTCTGGCGATGTATCTTTACATTGTAATGGTTGTAGACTTGGCAAACAGACTCAATTACCTTATCCTACGAGTGAGTCAGTCTCTCAGCGTCCTTTCGACTTAGTTCATTCTGATGTATGGGGTCCTGCTCCCTTCGATTCGAAAGGTGGTCATCGCTACTATGTTCTATTTATTGATGACTTCTCTCGCTACACTTGGCTCTATTTTATGAAATCTCGCAGCGAGGTTCTCTCTATATACAAGCGATTTGCTGCCATGGTACACACCCAGTTTTCCACGCCCATTCGTGTCTTTCGTGCTGACTCGGCTGATGAGTATATCTCCCAGATGTTGCGTGGTTTTCTTGCCGAACAGGGTACTCTCGCCCAGTTCTCTTGTCCTGGTGCTCACGCTCAGAATGGCGTTGCTGAGCGCAAGCATCGTCACCTTCTTGAGACGGCTCGTGCGATGATGATTGCCGCCTCTCTTCCACCCCACTTTTGGGCTGAGGCTGTCTCCGCATCCACCTATCTCATCAATATCCAGCCTTCGGCTGCTTTGCAGGGTGGTATTCCTATGGAGCGTCTCTCTGGTCGTTCTCCTGACTACTCTGCTCTTCGCATGTTTGGGTGCGTGTGCTATGTTCTCCTAGCTCCCCGCGAACGCACCAAATTGACCGCTCAGTCGGTGGAGTGTGTTTTTCTTGGCTACAGTGATGAGCACAAGGGCTATCGATGTTGGCATCCTGTTAGTCGTCGGCTACGTATTTCCCGTGATGTGACTTTTGATGAGTCTCGTTCGTACTATCCGCGTCCTACTGCCTCAACCTTTTCGGTTGAGGATATCTCCTTCCTTATTCTTCCCGACACCTCTCCCTCTGTGCCTCATGTTCCTCCTCCTCCACCTCCTCCTCCGATGAGTCCCACTCTTCCTGATACACCACCGACGCCACCCTCCCCACCTTCCTCCTCTCCTTCCTCGTCATCCACCTCTCCACCTTCCTCTCCGAGACATCGTCCCCTCTCTCCTTTTCCTCTCCACTACACTCGTCGCCCTCGTGCTGTGGATGATCCTTCTGCCGTGCCCTCCACTTCCGGTGCGCCTCCTTCCCCGTGTACACCGGTTCATAACCTTCGTTCTCGGACCTCATTACGGTCTCCTGATCGCTATTCTCCTTCCCAGTACAGTCTTTCTGCTGTTGCTGAGCCCATTTTCTACCGTGATGCCATGGCTCAGCCTGAATGGCAGCTTGCGATGACTGAGGAAATTGCTGCCCTTGAGCGCACTGGCACGTGGGATCTGGTTACCCCTCCACCTGGTGTTCGTCCCATCACATGCAAGTGGGTCTATAAGATCAAGACTCGCTCCGATGGTTCTCTTGAGCGTTTCAAAGCTCGTCTTGTGGCTCGTGGCTTTCAGCAGGAGCAGGGACGCGATTATGATGAGACATTCGCTCCCGTAGCCCACATGACCACTGTCCGCACTCTTCTCGCTGTGGCTTATGTTCGGAATTGGTCTGTGTCTCAGCTTGATGTCCAGAACGCCTTTCTCAATGGAGAGTTGCGTGAGGAGGTTTATATGCAGCCACCACCGGGGTACTCTGTTCCTGATGGTATGGTCTGCCGTCTTCGGCGCTCCCTCTATGGTCTTAAGCAAACCCCTCGCGCCTGGTTTGAGCGTTTCGCTTCTGTGGTGACAGCCGCTGGTTTTGTGCCTAGCGACCATGACCCTGCGCTGTTTGTCCACACCTCACCTCGTGGTCGGACGCTCCTCCTCTTATATGTTGATGACATGATCATTACTGGCGATGACTCTGAGTATATTGCCTTTGTTAAGGCCCGCCTCCGTGAGCAGTTCCTGATGTCAGATCTTGGCCCTCTTCGCTATTTTCTTGGGATTGAGGTTTCTTCGACTTCTGATGGCTTCTACATCTCCCAAGAAAAATATATTCAGGATCTTCTTGCTCGCGCCGCTCTTGGTGATGAGTGCACTGCTGAGACTCCTATGGAGCTCAATGTTCGGCTTCGTGCTACCGATGGTGATCCCCTCACAGACCCGACACGCTATCGCCATCTTGTTGGGAGTCTTCTCTATCTGGCTGTCACTCGTCCAGACATATCATATCCTGTCCACATTCTGAGTCAGTTCGTATCTGCTCCCAGTTCTGTCCACTATAGTCACCTTCTCCGTGTTCTACGATATCTCCGTGGCACGATCTCTCGCCGCCTTTTCTTTCCTCGCTCCAGCTCTCTCCAGCTCCAGGCCTACTCTGATGCAACGTGGGCCAGTGATCCTTCTGATCGCCGCTCCCTGTCTGCCTATTGTGTTTTTCTTGGAGGATCTCTCATTGCCTGGAAGACGAAGAAACAGAAGGCAGTTTCCCGCTCCAGTGCAGAGGCTGAGTTGCGAGCGATGGCTATGTTGACGGCTGAGGTGACCTGGTTGCGATGGTTGCTAGCAGACTTCGGTGTTTCAGCTGCTGCACCGACTTCTCTATTGTCAGACAGTACAGGTGCCATCAGCATTGCGCGTGACCCGGTGAAGCATGAGCTCACCAAGCACATCGGCGTGGATGCCTCCTTTGTGCGTGCTGCTGTGCAGGATCAGATTCTTGCTCTTCACTATGTGCCCTCCGAGTTACAGTTGGCGGATTTATTCACGAAGGCACAGACTCGAGCGCAGCGTGGGTTCTTCCTCTCCAAACTCAGTGTTGTTGACCCACCATGAGTTTGAGGGGGGGTGTTAGATGTGTATAGGTTACTGTTGCTCTACTGTTCATCTCACACATGTATACATGTATATGTACCTGGCTTTGGCCCCTGTTGAATGTAGTTGTTCATTTATTGACAAGAATCACTGTCGACCATATTAAAAATAAAGTTATTTGGTGTTTTGCAGGTTGAGCATGTAATTAGAGAACAGAACATTATGGCTGCGAATGAAATCGTTGAACTTTTCTGTGAGCTAATTGTTACACGCCTTCCCATTATTGCCAAGCAGAAGTATGGTATTCTTACAACATTTCTTTGCTTTCAGAATTATATCTGCTGAAAACCAGGTCCTAAACTTGTGTCACTGGCCAACCTTTTTTGTAGAGAATGTCCAGCAGACCTGAAAGAAGGTATCTCCAGTTTGATATTTGCAGCTCCAAGGTGCTCCGAACTCCTGAACTCAGTCGGATGCGTGATCTTTTTGAAAAGAAGTATGGTAAAGATTTCGTTGCTGCTGCAGTTGACCTGCGCCCAAATGCTAGTGTTAATAACCTTGTAAGCGCGTGTATTTATTTTATATTCAAAGTCATTCATTGTCGTGGCTGCATGTGTTTTTTGCTAATTTCTGGAACTGATGTCTTTCTGAAGCTAATTGAGAAGCTGTCAGTCAATAAGCCTTCTGGGCAAACTAAGCTGAAAGTTCTCAAGGATATTGCAAAGGAACATCAAATTGATTGGGATGTGACTGAGACTGAGCAGGATCTTCTTAAACCGCCTGAAGAGCTGATTGTATGTGCCCCCAGAACTCTATTGCGCATACTTTTATTTCACATGCTTTTTATGCCTTGACCTGATAAGTTCAACTCCTGTGCAGCAAGGACCTAGTTCATTTGTTGAAGCTTCCAAAATTCCTGTGAAGACTATGCTATCAGCAAATATTGTGCAACCCAATCCATCTAATTACAGGTTTCTGAATTCTTTCTTGGCATATATGTCCGTATACAATACAAATGACTTAAACGTGCATAAGATTTGTTCCTCACGCATTCCTTCTTGCTCTCATCAGCAGGTATGAATATGCTGATGAATCTGATAATGGCGGTGCTATCCAATTCAAAGATGCTGCCTCAGCTGCTAGAGCAGCCGCGGAGTCTGCTGCTCAAGCAGCATCTGCCGCCAAGGCTGCGGCTGATCTTGTCAATAAGAACACCCATTCATCTGATGAATCCACCCATTCATCTGATGGAGATGAAGACTGGAAGACTACTCTTAATGTATCCACTCATTCTAGCAGACGCCAAACGATGAGCAACACAAGTAGATCCTCCAGGAAAGAAAATGCATCAACCTTTGATGAGCCAAGGCCCCAGGGAAGCACCGGGAGGAGGTTCAGTGGACCGAACCACACGGAAGATACAGACACAGACCTAGTGGATTTGGGTACCAGGAGGATGCTCAGAAGGAACAGCCGTGCTGCTCGCAAGGTGCACTCGGAGATAAAGTTTGATGATTCAGAGGGATGGAATTCGGAGGCAGGGAATGAAAGCGATGGGCGCCGAAGGGATAGTCGCGCTGCTGCTCGCAAGGTGCACTCGGAGATAAAGTTTGATGATTCAGACGTAGAGGATGAAAGCGCTGCGCGCAGAATGGATAGCCGTGATGCTGCTCGCAAGGTGCACTCGGAGGCAAAGTTTGACAGGTCACAGGGATGGAATTCAGAGGCGGAGGATGGAAGCGACGCCGAGATACAGTCCCTAGAAAGGCCACCTCCCAGAAGAGAACGTTACCGAGGAAATGGTCACCCCGACGAGAAAGAACTGGATGCCGATGAGTTCCCTGAGCCGCCAAAGGCAAACCTGCAATCCCGTGTTCATCCAAGCATGCCTCTGGATTTCGAGACCCTGACCGCGCGCTTCGAGGCGCTGAGATCCGGGAAGCTTCCTTAGGATGTGTCTATAAACCATGATGTTACTCCTTTGCTGCGTCTAAATAACACTAGAACTATATCCTAGTAGGTTATAATAGTGCAGAGGCGCTGAGATCCGGAAGCTTCCTTAGGATGTGTCTATAAACCATGATGTTACTCCTTTGCTGCGTCTATATAACACTAGAACTATATCCTAGTAGGTTATAATAGTGCAGTTTGTATTGGAATTGCTGTTTCCTTGCCCCCAAAGTATTACTCGTGTAATGTCCCAATTATGTATAGGCTATCTGAACTTGTGAATTGAACGAGAATGAGAACATTTTCTGTTATCTTTCGGATGGCTGACTGAAATTAACTCTGCATGCACTACCTGTGATCCAGGGCCAAAGTTGTCCCAAAGTTCACTTTACAACATTTAACTCTAAGTTGGTTCAACTTTCACCACGAAACTCTTATAACTTTCACCACTAAGTTTGAAGTCAGCTTGAAGGCAGTACGTAGTTAGCTCGATTTTAGAAACAATGAGCATGTCTTCGTTCCAGAGCTGCTGGAGGCATCAGTGTCAGTAAGTTTTGTTTCTTGGATGCACAGGATCTGGCAGGGAGTTGCGAGGATTGCCTCATGCACGGTAATCAGGGTGGTTCAGGCCACGAGTATTGCAGGACATATAGATAACCAGTTTTCATTCATTGGGAAACAAACAAACAACAACAAGATAAGTTGGGCATAATTAAGGCCGGCTAACACACACACACGTGAGGACAGCGACAACAACTAGGCAGCCTAGAGCAACATCAGTAGCTCTCCAACAGGCTTGATCAGCAACCATAACAGTGCAGTTGCATTTAAACAGACAGAAGTGAAACAGAAGAGCTTCCGCAGGTCTCTTCGCCCAACGAATGCAGGATCTACAGAACACGTCCGCAGGTGCTGCTACAGGTTGTTGGAGATGGCCTCCACCGTCGGAGATGGAGACGGCGACGGCGACGGTGGATGTATTATCCCTACAGAATGCAGTGCGTGCTTCAGAACGACAGACCTGACAGATGAACTGATTAAAACAACTTGGAAGCTACCGAGCAGTGGTCGGGCGCGACGGGCCGGTCACAGGCAAAAATTACCTTCGCATTTCGCCGCGAGGCGCCGGGCTGCTTCGGCGTGCTGGCCGCCGCAGGGGACGTAGATCATGTCGGGGACGTCTTCGATGACGAGGGCCGCGAATTGGAAGTCGGAATAATCATCCAGGAGGCAGAGGCACGGGATCACGTCGCCCGTCGCAGCCAGGGAAGAGTCCACGCCGGAGCGCACCACGGCGCAGCCCTCGCCGGCTCGGACGGCGTCGGTGATAGGGTTGTCCGTCGCCAGGGCGTTGATGTAGAGGGCCAGGAGGCCGGTGCTGCACGACTCCGGCGGTGGCGGTGGCGGCGGCAGGCCGAGGCTGGCGGCCACGGCGGCGACGGCGAGGAGCCCAGACAAGAGGACCAGGAGAAGGCTGGGGCGCTGCATTGTTCAGCGTTGGGTTTCAGTACAGACTAGCTTCGCCTGTAGAAGAGCTTCTTCTCTCCGGCCATATTCACATGTATATAATGCGTTCTGGATCCAGTAGCCAGTATACATGCACGAGGCATGCAGTGCAGGGGTACGCACCACGACGAGTCACGAGGTTTCATCCTGCAAAAGATCGGACGTACACGGTACACCACATGCTCGGCGTGCTCTCTACGGCCCTGCTGCTCAGTCCTCACCCACGCATCGCCTCCGTTTGCAGTCAGTGACCTAGAGTGTAGTACACCACTCAAACACCACACACGCCCTGATATATCGGCCGAGATTAGCACGTAGCTACCGCGTTTTCACAAAAAACTATGATTTACTTGTTTTTAACAGAACACGAAATCCTGGTATATACTGCAAACGGACTATCACTTATCCACAATTTTCTTGACCCATCCGAACAAGCTTTTAGGTTTTTTTTCTTTTTTCTTGACGATAACAAGGTTTTAGGTTGTTACACCAGAAATCATGTTTAGAGAAAACTGGTTCTCTAGAAACCCGGTATCCAAAGAGGGCCCCATCCTGTGAATCAATGGTATTTCATACAAAAAACTCTTCTAACTCCCGAGCTCCAGTGCGCCTGTTCTTTTAAAATATCGAAAACCTTATTTTTTTCATTTAAAAAAATTCTGAAACAAATCATACAAGTACATATACATGTCTTCTATGTACGCACAAATTTGTAGAGAAATATCTTTTCATACGTGATATGCACAAAAAAGGACAAATCTCCCAAGTAAAATGTGTTATTTTCAGATTTTGTGATTTTGGTGTAGGCTACAATACGATCTATTATGGAGTGAAACTATGCAGATATGTAAATAATATGTGTATGTATCCACGATTTTTTAATGATTTTTTGAAACTTTAAAATGTCAACGTTGTTGGGTATCTAGTTTTTTGTCAAGTGTATTTCTCTCGGAACTCAGCATCTAGGTTGTATATCGGGCATAACTGAAAAACACTCGGCAAACTTTTTTTTTGAAACAAAACTCGGCAAACTTCAGATACTTAGTAAAATACAGATACTCGACAACTAAAGAAAATACACTCTGCAAAACTACACGACACGTGCGTGTCCATACTGGCTGCGCTTAACAGCTCCGTGACAACGAGACCTATTTACCATGAGTGTCCTCTATTAATGGATACTTGACATATAGGTGTCGAATTTTGCTGCCATTTTTTCCGGCAAGGAACTTCATTTCAGTGTCCTCCGTGAGATACTTGGCAAACTTTGAGCGGGACAATTATTGTTCAGCCATTTTTTCCTTGCCTACAACAAGATATTTGCGGCGTGTCTTGGAAATTCATGAGAGAACAAATGTAGTTTTCCCGCCCTTTGTTCCCGTCACCTACCCCATCACTTTATCCACTCCACCCACAGTTGCACTTACCCCGCATCTTTATCCATTCCACTGACACTCGAATCGATCTCAATCGGGTCCTTATCAACTCCGGACAGTTGTCAACTTCACACACACCACGCCACGCACACCATACCTCCCCAGTATCCAGTCCGCTCCATCCCGACCGGTACTACCTCATGCCACAACTTCGTTGTTGTCAACATGTCCCATTGGTTTGGTGGCGGCGGTTCAGGGTCGCGCCGCGTCCGTGCCTCGATGCCAGCAGAGGCGATGAGTGCCCGGCGTTCTCCACCGCGCGGGCGTCGAGCTCCTGCCGTGCTCCCACTTCTGAGCATTTTTCCTCCACCTTTGTGCCGCCTCCCACTATGAGGGTCTAGCCTTCAGAACAAGCAGCTGTGAAGGAAGAGGCAACACTTGCGACATGGAGGAGTATGCTTTAAGACATTCTGTTAAGGCAGAAGAAGGATGAGAAGAGGCGTGGGGCGGCCCCACGCGTGACCTAGAGGCAGCTCAAGCACGAGACATTAGGTGTTGAGCTCATTTCCCATGATGAACACATTGAATCTGTTCAAGTAGATAATTATGATTCGGATGAGGATGATCGTCTAATCGGACCCGCCCCTTCCTTTTTCTTTAAGTCTCTAAGGGTTACTACGAGATAGAAAGCGCGAATCGGCTTGCCTATGAGCTCAACACCTAATCCCTATGAGGCTGTTCACCGTAACAACATCGAAAATATAGGTGACCGAGGAGACGCTGGTTGTTAAACTCATGTTTTTTTAGACTAAACGCCGCCCCGCCCCCCCGGGTCGATTTCATATAAAGAAACCGCCCACCATTACAAGGTTTTGTCAAAAGTAAAAAAAAACTGGAAAGGAAAGACTAGAAGGTAGCGTAGAAACGCTTATTACAAGGCTTCAGGCAGGAAAGTTTGGCACAAGAGAAGCCTTACGAAAACAAAACAGCAGGAGTAAACGAAAACTAAACAGCTACTCCACTGAAGCTATCAGAGAGTCCGTCGTCGGCGCCCAACCATGCTTTCTTGAAAGAGCCTCTCTAAGCACCAGCTTCAAGATCTTCACACCATCTTCAACCATCCCTCGCTCTCGACCTTTCTGCAACATTGCCAACATATTCAGAATATTGCACATTCTATATATTACAGAAGCAGGGTCATCAGGAAATTTCTTGTTGAAACAAGCATCATTTCTGGTCTTCCAAAGAGTCCAGCAGACGGCTGCACACCCAGTAAAGACCAACTTTCTATTAGTAGTAAAGGAGTTAATCCATGCCCCAAACAGGTCATCAACTCTATCTGGAGGGTCTGACCAGATCAAAGGCGCACATCACTACACCCCAAACAAACTTGGCTAGGCAGCATTGGAAGAGCAAATGATCCAAAGTTTCGTTCTGAGAGCAGAAGTGGCATTGTTCAGTTGTTAAACTCATGTAGTTGTACTTTAGTTTTAAATTAAATTGTACTTTGGTCGTTTTTAGCATTATGTTTCACTAGTGTGATTTGCCGCGTGTGAACTATGTAGTTGGCATTATATATTTCAACTTTGTTTTTCGAATTGAAAAATACTAAATTTATTTACACCAAGTCTTGTTCGCATTGAAAAATATACTCTCTTTGCCAAGTATTTTTCGGATTTTGCAGATTATTTTCGATACCAATATCGCGTTTTCCAGTAGTCCTCCATATATGCCTCTATATATAAAAGTAGGAAGGATTCGCTTCCTCACACGCGGCCACGTCACCCGGAAAACAGCAGCCGTTTGATCGAGCCAACGGACGGTCCAGATCGCACTAAAATTCGTGCGCACTGTAGCAGTCGAGTTTCTACCAATCAGAGGGCGCGCACGATCTTTGGCGCAGCAATTTTGCAGAAAACCGCCCGAAAAGGACCGGACTGCAATTTCGGGAAACTCCAGGGACCTTCGTGAAAAATCGCCAACACAGCTCGCTCTCCTTCTTTTCCCCTCTCCCCCGACCGCGCCGTCGCCGCCGCCGCCGACGCGCCGCGCCGCCCCTTCGCTCCTTCCCCGACGGATCTGCGCCCGCAGGGAGCTGCGCCGTCGCCGCCTACATCTTCTCGCCGCAGATCGCCTGCCCGGACGCCCGCTGCGCGCGGGAATTGCCGCCGCCGCGCCCGCCATCCGCCGCCGCGTATTTGCTCGCCGCCGGCGAGTCCGGCGACCAAACGGTCCGAGGCGCCACTTACCCTGCTCCCCTCGATCTCCTCTCGCGGATCCACGCGGTCCCAGCCCCGCGCGCGCCAGGTCGGCCGGCCGCGCGTCCGCCGGCGGCGGTGACGTCACACGGTGACGTAGCCGCGGGACCCGCCTGTCAGGGGAAAAATCAATTACAGAAAATGCTTAAATTTTAAAATTCATATCTTTTAATCTATAATTCATATATAATTCAGAAAAATGTGTTTAATATGTCAAAATGTTCAGAAAAATGTAGCCTATCTGATTATGTCAAATTCATGCATGTTTGAATAACTTTGAACCATGCTTAAAATGCTCAAATTTTAAAAATTCATATATTCTAATCTACAATTAAAAAAAATGTGTTTAATATGTCAAAGTGTTCAGAAAAATGTAAGCTATCTGATTATGTCAAATTCATGCATGATTAATCAACTTTGATTCTTTTTTAATAATAACAGGAAATCTAAGATTCGTAAAATTAAAATCTTCTAATCTACAATTCACAATATTGCAGATAATATATCAAAATTTGCAAAAAATAAAACCTTCACATATATTGCATTCCCTGCATGGTTAATCAACTTTAATTCCTGTTTAATTATAAGATCTAAATCGCAAAAATCTTTGTGGAAATAACGTCTCTTACTCATTGCAACCCCATTTAAATTAATCTACATATCTTAGGGGTGCATTTCAATACCTTTAATTTGTCATACCAATAATGATCAAAAAGAAGAAAAACAAATGCAAGCATTTTAGTTTGCAAAACAATTATATTGTACATATATTCAATAAATAATACAACAGTATTTTAAAAAAAAATGAAATGGTTAACATTTACAAATAACCATAGTAAATTCCCTCTGATTATGCTGGCAAATAAGAAAATTATTGCCAAAATAAAACTATATTTGACCATTCAAATTTAGCTAAAATATTTAAAGTTCACTTAACTTAAATCTCTATAACTATGTAGTTCAATTTAAAAAAAATACTTAATTAGATTAGCATTTGGAGAGACTACAAATTCATACCCTCTAATTACAGATTAAATTTAAATTGAATTGAACATATACTAATATAATATATTTCCTCTGATTGTTGAATAAAATTAAATACTTAAAACAAAACACAAATATATTACATCAATTAGAATAAGTAGATACTCAAAGATAATATAACTGAATTCTCTCAATTATGCAATTTAGTTCAACAAATGCTTAAATTTACCTTACCCCTCACAAATTATGTTACTAAATTTCAAAAATGCTTAATTAGATGCACAGTAGAGGAAACATAAATTTATTCCCTCTAAAAAAAGCTTGAATTTAATAAATGGTAACACAATTTTTAACCCTAAAATTTCTTTGCATTCCAAAATATTTCAAACCTTCACAACTATTAAATATCGACATTTCCAAATTCAAATTACACCAAACACGCGTGGCATTTGCCGCGCTAATATCCCTAGTATATTATACAGTAGATAAATTTTTCCAATGTAACCGTGCCACTAGTTGAATGCCCGTGCGTTGCTACGGGTGACGCAAGTGTATGATACACCACATTTTTTTAATTAGTTCACATTTCTTATGTTTATCCATATAGCTAAATGTTGATGTGTTGCGACGGAGCAACCCAAAAATATTTTGCCAGCATTGCTCATACAATTGTTGCACCGTGTGAGAAAGTTCAGGGACGGTGGTACACGATCTTTACTCATAACATAAACCTACATATATCTTGAACGAGTGGCTATGGAGGAGGCGATCGACGGCGCCATGACCCGGAGGTTCGAGCTTGAATGGGCACCGTTCTGGACCGGGACCTCCTACTTCACGCCTTATTGGCATGTCGGCACAACTCTGAGCCTCCTAGAGCTCGCCATGCTCAGCGGCGCGATAGGAGTGCTGCCGCCCGTGGGCTGTCCGATACCAAGTCGCACCATCATGTTCGTCTCTCACGGGTAAGCCTACTCAGCCTACTTGTGTGAGTGTTTTGTGTAACTTGTACTAATATCTGAGAAGGGCTATTCAACATGGTAGTGAATCTATCTCATGCAAGTCTGAAAACCTGGGTGACAAATAATTGTTGGTTAAAGGATAACCTTTATATATGGTAAGGATCTGACTTACACATTCTGTCCTTTATTATATTGAGACGTTCAGTTTTCATGCTGGTGGTATATATTTCTACAGTCTAATGGAATCGATTGTACATTGCAAGCAGTTTAAAACACATAAGTCTGTTGGAGAACAAGTCCGTACACAGACATTTTAATTGCAATCAAGAACCATTACATGCATAAAACACAATAAATGTCTTTATGTATACTCCAGGATTGAAAATAAATAAATTTTAGACGATAAGACATGTGGCTTTTTATTTGTAGTCAAGACGACCCTCCCAGTTATAGTAAGTTGCAATCCTGTTTCTTCGCTTGACAGCCCTTCTGACCTGCTGCGACAGAGACATTCGAGCTGAGAGCAGTGTCGCACGAAATGCCTCCAATTCGTAGCTAGGTTGCCGGAAAACAATCTGGCTCTCATCAGTTGTGGCCAAACCTCCTAAAATAATTATGCGGTTAGATTGTGAACATATATAGTGTGGGATTTGGTTAACATATACACAGACAAACACATTACCGTCATCGAGTTTTATCTCCAACAGAGTGGCAGCTATAGTCCACAATCCATACTCCGCTGGTCTCCAACGCGTGATGTCTTTTCCCACGTGTCGGCCCCAGATACGGACAAAAATAATTTCCCGTCTGTTTGCGTGCATAGAGTGTGATCATGCACTGTCTAAGAAACAGTAAAATATGATGTGTGCCAAACTCATACCTGGTATTCATAACTGCGACGTCACGGCATGGAACGTTGTTATTCGGTGTTTTCTTGTACATAAATTTGCTTACATAGACCACCAGGCCAATAACATCTAAGAAAAAATAATCGTATAACAATTAGCAAAAAATATCAGTTAATTGATACATAATTCACTTTAAACATATTTTGGTACCTGCAAGCATATTATTCCGCAGACCATAAAAGGTGCTAAAGTGTGTGAACCGATGTGGTAGCCGAGGGATGTTGGTTTGTGTATCTGATGGGTGTATCTCAGTTTGTCTACGTAAAATGATGACAAACTCCGACTGTATGGCTAATTTAAAGGGCAATGGCTGGTCTGCCGGCTCAAACCATATGCGCTTGAACAAATAGATTGTCCCGCACTGAAGCTGGTTGTTGAAGTGATCAACGAAGTTTTCGTAGCAGATTGCCTCCATTTTCATCCCCTACGATAGAACATAATAACGTCTCAGTAGCTTGGCCACTGTATATCTAAGAAGATCAACCATTCACAGTCACATCTAAAATATTGGACAATCATGGTTCTGAAAATACAATTAAGAAGTAATTCTTGTAGCCTAGATAATAAAAATGAAGAAATATAATCACATCAGTATCTTTCCTGAAGAAAATATCATGAGACAGTGTAAAACTGCTTACTGTGATGTCCGCTAGTATGACATAGAGATACCGTCCCTCATTCGTCTGTTTGATGCGACTGCATAAAACCTTGGCCATTGTTTCCCAGGGGAAATTTAGGTGGACATGCTCCCAGTTAACATCATCGAATGTTACGTTTCTGCAATTTCAAATGAAAAACAATGAGTTATACCGGATACAGGATGTGACGCTGAAAATAATATTTTGATTAAGGTAGAAGATCATGAAGGTTACATGTTGGGCGGAGGCAGCGCGAAGGCAGGAGCCGGTTCCGATGTCGGTGCCATCACCCTCTTCGAGCAGGGGTATCCAGACGGCATGGAGGTAGCATCTATTGATCAGCACTGGTTGCTCGCAAATGTCTATATCTTTTGGAGACGACATGGAGGTACCTTATATATTCTGATGGTTGCACTAATTGCTCGCAGGGTTGATCCCTCGCTGCTGTTGACCCCAGCGCTGATCCCTCGTTGCTTGCTCTATCGCGTTGATCCCATTGCTGGTCCGTCGCGGCTCCGTTGAGATTGGCATGTAGTAATTACGTAGCCATGAGACAACAATGTTTTGAGGGGAAAATAATGTAGGATTTCTTTCCGCTGATTGATTTCATAATTACTCTGGTCCAGAGCCATTATTTACTCTGGTCAACCCTGGGAAATTCCTTTCCCAATTAAGTCACGTACAATTAGAGGAGGTGTAATTAGCATTTAATGTCATCCAATGAAAACATCAGGTACAATTAAGTCTCGTGAATAATAAACGAAGAAAAAAATGGAAGCCACCGATATGAGCACAAGTAGACACCTGTTCTTAGGCGACATCCTGGGAAGAATACTTATAGCACACTCCCGGCCGTCATGAAGAATACCTCGACAAAAGCTCGTTTGTTTCTCTGAATTTTTTCAGAAAACTGTAACCGGTAACTTCATGATCCTGCAGCCCAAAAAGAGTGCGGATTAATGGAGCTTGATCATATATGGCGGAAATAAGGACCATCAGATACTTTGGCATGGTACCCTCGATGGGGAGGAGCAATGTATTTGCTCGGGACAAACACATCATCGCCATCAAGTGCAGAACCGATAACGCCTCATACCGGGCACCAGCCAATGCCGTCCAACTGAAATACAGTTTATTAGTCAGCGGAGAAATTCCAAAATGTAAGTGCCCTTTATTGAATAATACGTGGGTGCATGCAAACCTCCGGATCATCTTCCTGGTTCATGGATGCAAACTATATCTTATCCTCCAACCCTGTATGACCTCGAACAGCTATAACGGGGAAAATGTCACATGTGTTTTCAATATTTCAATCATTTCAGAGCAAAGATGCATCAAGCTTTACAGATTAAAATGTGTGGGTTAGCATATTTTTCAATTCCTATAGAACAGCTGGTAGTGGTAGGTACTCTTCCAATGTATGCAAAAGATCAGCTGACGTTGACCTACCCGCAAGCACAAGAAATTCAGACTGTCATAGCGAGGCACGCTTGCGGTCGCTGGGTGGAGAGAGGAGAACGACAACGGCCAGAGCGAGGCGCGGTCGACGAGCGGAGGGGACATCTGAGCTGCGATACAGGCTGTAGGGGGCAGAGGCAGACAGAGACAGGAAGCGGCGATACAGGCTGTAGGGGGCTTCTATATATGCTTGTAATATAGAAGCAATGACCAATGCAGTGCAAGGTTACGCTGGCCTCAACCTATCTTTTAATCACATCACTTGCAGCAGAACAAAACATGATTTCGCATTACTTCCAGATCCATACGATTGGAAGCAGAACTGAATACAATTCACAAATAAATCTAGAAAATATAGGAGGAGAGGAAAGGGAACACGAAGAGACGCACCAATCCAAGTTTTGTTCAACTGAGTCTGGATCCTGAAACTGTAACCACAAACAAACTGAGCAGAGAGAAACGATGCATGAAAGTAGCTAAAGCTCATTAATACCCTGCAGGTTAGCATCACACTAAACCAGTGTATCCATCCATTTTCATGTTACTTCTACATACCTTTGTTTTCGGCACCAGGCATTGCCCTTTCCTTGAAGAAGCTTATCGTGGAGTTGATGATCAGAAGGCATCCAGTTCTTTCCATTGTCCACCTCAAAGAACCTGCAGACATACAATTTCAGCGAGAGAGCATGCATCAATGGTACAAAGCTAGCACAGTAGCTAATAAAGTACGAGGATGTTAGTAGGGTCGTAAGGCCGATGGTGAGGGAACAAAGCCATATCAGAAACTGCAACCAGTTCGTACCGAAACTATACTACCTATAAAATCATGAACTACGCAGAGAACATTTCCTTGTCCTCTGTTTATGCAACAATAAAAATCCAGAAAAATAGAAGCTATAGGCTTCCAATTGCATATACCCATTTTCCAAACTCCATACAGTCAACATGATGAATAAATTGCACAAGAGAAACAAAAATAAACTCCATACAGTCAAGCGCTCATTCTTTCCAAAGTACTAACCTGACATGATCACATTGCAAGTAAACAAACATGTGATTTCCTGCTTAACTGACTCATAGTAGACCTTCAATCCATTGGTTCAGAGGAGCTTCTCTTTTTTGGATTCTTCTTGCTCAATATCCCTATTTGCACAAGAACAAACCTAGGTAAGTATGGAAACAAAAATGCAAAAACACCAGATTCAAAGACCCCCCTCGTAGATCCTGGTACAAAAATAAGTTAAATTACTCCAGCCACAAAACACATTTTATCTCACACAAATTCACAAGCGGGAAGCTGTGGAGGGAATAAAAACAATTAGATCAAGCTGCAAGGCAGCCAACCGCTAGAGAGGAGAGCCGGAGCAGCACAGCAGGCGGCGGTTGGAAGAGCTCGTCGAGGCGGGCAGCGGGACGAGCTGAAGAGAAACATGCGGTGGCACAGCTTCAGATACTCCAGGTCTTCTCATGCGTGAGCTTCTGTGGGTGGGGGGAGACGTCGGGGCTGTCTGATGCCGAGGCAAGGCAGATGCTGAGCTCCTGGATGTGGGGGCCTGGGGGAGATGTTGAGGATGGCCGGCTCGGGGAATAAAAGGATGTGGCGGCAGCGCTTTGTTGCGGGAGAGGAGAGTGTGCTCGGGGCGTGCGGGTGGCCGGCGGCGGAGAGCTCGACGGGAGGGGTGGCGCCGCGGCGGCAGCGGCGGTACCCTGTGCTAGGGTTCGATGGGGGAGGTTGGTGACGATGGGTGGTCTGTTTGTCTTGCGATGTATGCGAACCGGTAAGTGTGGACTACGGGTTGATTCCCATAGTTTTCAGGGGGCTTTTTACAAAACATCCGCGACGTTTCGTCCGTCCGTGGCCGAGACAGGACATTGCATTCTTTTGTAGTAGAGATATTGGAAAAACTGTTTGCAGTTTAGCGTAAGCCGATATTTTACAGTCTGGGTTTCGCGGCATCAAGCTCATCTTTGCACATGGGACCCACGGAATATTTGCATTTACAGTTTACTGAATAATATGGCGTCACTCTCGCCTCTACTGCCTGGCCGCCGCCGCCGCTGCCGCCGCCGCGCATACCCGGGGCCCCTCCATCGGGATATATCCGCCTCGCCGTCGGGCGAAGGTTTGGTCTACGCCTGCGCGGCGGCTCGATCACCTCCTCCGCTGCACACTCTGGTGAGGGTTTCGAATCGAATAGGCCCTCTAATCAGCAGCAGATAGCAGTTACTGCCTCACGGCCGGCAGTTGATGCTCTTTTGTGTAGATTTAGTAGACCTGTTTGTTTAGACTCGGGGAATACATTCCCTAGTCTCTCAAATCGCAGTGGAGGTTTCTAATCGCCGCTTTTGCTTCTTTTTCTCAGAAATTACGATTCAGAGTCGCCTAATGACACACCGATAGCGAGACAGATTGCATGCTTTGTAAGAGGTTGTGCCCAAATGGCTAAACCTCGTCGTATAACTATTGGTCGCAGGCCATTTGACATGAGAAGCGCAGGCATTCTGGAGCTGCCGAAGGCCGGATGTGACTTCTGCAGTGCTTGCACGTTGTAAATTGCCCTTACATCTGAATTCTCTCATGCTTGTGGTCTTGTGGATATATACATTTTATTTCAGATTTTGCCCTTTATAGAGTATAATCCGACATATTTCCCAAATAAGGATGCATTTTGATATGTGATGTTTTCCTGAGTACTGCGTTTGAGGGTCTGAACCTGCACACTGGTATATGCACAGTAGGCCTAAATTGCAACATCATAAATCATGAATTCTGATGGTGCCCTGGTCAAAACTCCAATCATATAGATGCCACTAGAATTTGAGCCTATTTAGGTGTCATAGGATGGCGAGGAATCAGCTGCCCGCCTGCTCCATTTGAAATTAGAAACCAGGTACTGCCCACAGCAACATAATGACCAGGAAACATGGGTTGAATGTAACAAATCACATGGTATGATGCAAATCAAAACTAGAACACATCTCTTGATATTGCAGCAAGTTGTCTGAGTTGAATACCAACTTGACCAGTGGCCCAAGAGTAAGGGGCATGCACCCATTAAAACTGGTTGTTCAAAAGCAATGTATTGTGGGCATGGACAACCGTCGACTATATATCTCAATCTCAGGGGATATCCAGATCTTTAAACAATTGATATCTCACTGCCAACAGAACTGTCCCTCACTATTCACACATTGGGCCTAACTTACATGTAGTCCTCATGAAGCATGCCCCCGAGCCATTAAACAGGTCAGTATGGCAGCACATCGTGATATCCAATCACCCAAACACTACCACTATTGTGTCCAACAAGTACCAAAGAGGTAGCCTCTAAACATTGCATGTGAAGCTCATGGCCTTGTCCCTTGCCAGCTTGCTTTGATAGCTGCACTTAAGCTGCATGCTTATCCCAACCCCTATATATACATCAGCTCTGCATCACTGGTTCCATCCACAAGCAAAGCACTACAGCTAGCTTACTTGACACAAAACTCTGAGCTTTCTGCCAAGAAAAAAGGAGATACAACCATGGTCAGTTCCAAGAGACTTTCTCAGATGATAAAGAAGTGGCAAAGAGTGGCAGCCATCGGGAGGAAGAGGCTTCTGTGGACGACAGTGAAAGAAGTTGATGAGTGCTGCACATCTGTTGCAGTGAAGGGCCACTGTGCCATGTACACTGCTGATGGGAGGCGGTTCGAGGTGCCATTGGTGTACCTCAGCACAACGATCATTGGGGAGCTCCTGAGGATGTCTCAGGATGAGTTTGGCTTCACAAGTGATGGGAGGATCACACTGCCGTGTGATGCGGCAGTGATGGAGTATGTCATGCGTTTGCTAAGAAGGAATGCATCAGAAGATGTAGAGAGAGCTTTCCTGAGCTCCGTGGTGAGACCTTGCCACTATGGAAATTGTTTGGAGCCATCCATGGGAGTTAGCCAGCAAGTTGCTGTTTCTAGCTTCTGAAGATTCAATGTTTGTGTTACCTTTTTTTCAGTCCATTTTTTGGATGATGTAAATAGTTCTATAAAGGAGATAGGAAATGAAAGAATCATATAGCAAGTTGACCATTTGACTCCCGTCTTGACTCCTGACTGCTTACTCCCGCAACTCCTTTGTGTGACAAATTAAGCTAAGGCTTATTGCATAAGACGACTATAGAATGAGTTTGACATGCTGATTTGACCAAGGGCACCAAAAATTTGAAGATAATTCAGTACTAATTTAGCAAAATGGTACATTGGCATGGTCAGGTAGAGTTATATCTTTTTTAGTAACTGTTAGAACCTCTTGCAGATCATCAATCTTATTCGAGGCGGTCAAAACTAAAAACAAAATCATGAAACCTGTTAAAATCTCATAGGAAATTGTAGGAACAACAAGTGAAGTGGAGTTCACATATGAGATGCTGCTAATAAAATAGACCATCAACTAAAGAGGTGATGTGAGATTATTAAGCAAGTTGTTTGGACATCTAAATACTTCAGCAATAATTCTTTATGGGCATAACCTCCGACTATATATCTCCATCTTAGGGGCCACACTATATTTATTCAGGATATGATCAAGCACTCAAATAAATTGGATCATGCTGCACAATCGTAAGATGGTATACATTGTTGGTGATCGTGTGACAGATCCTTGCACAAACTGAAGTCTAACTAATAAGTTACGATCAGATGGCTAAATCTTGTATAATGATTGCCTGTAGGTTATTCGACACAGGAATGCGGCATTTCCGAGATCAGCCGAGGGCCAGAAGTTACTTTCGCGATGCTTGTAAGCTGCCATCGTCGCCTCTGAATGGCTTCATTTTTCCACGTGCATATCTTGATTGCAGAATGTATCTTTTCAATGAATATTCTAACATAGTCTCAAAGTAGGATGTACTTGTGATTGCATTTTATTAAGAATTATCTTTCTTGAATGCTGTTTCAGAGGATCTTATCCTGCACACACTGCTGAATGATATATAAACAAGAAGCCAACATTATAACATCATACACCATGGTGACATTGGTTATCAAAAAGATGCACTAGAATTTGGGTCTATTTAGGTTTCCTGTAGGACATTGAGGATACAGCAATCTCATTTTACAATTGAAACAATGGAAGCAACGCCCACAGGAAAATAAAGACCAGGAATCATGGCTCGAACGAGGCAATCACATTGATGCACTGCAAATTCAAATTATGTATTGCTACAACTACAAGTTGCTTGAATTGAATACCGACATGTTCAGGGCCACAAGCATTGGCGGTGCACATAAATTTTGGGCTCTATCAGTCTTCTCACAATAACATGCTGGCTAATTCCTAGAGGTGGAACTGCATAGTACGGTGGCATCGCCATGAAGTGGAGGAACGCCGCCTCCGTCTCCACTGAGGTACTTCTCCTGAGAAAGGACATGGCGTACTCCGTCACCACGGCGTCACATGGCAGCTTGATCCTGCCTTCTCTGCTTGCGAAGCCAAACACCTCTTGTGACATCCGCAGAAGCTCACTGAAGGCCACCGTGCTGAGGCATGCCAATGGCACCTCGAACCTTCTCCCATCAGTAAAAGTGGCCCTTTCCAGCCACTGCTGTTGAGCACCCTTCAGCCGCTGTTGTCGTCGTCATGGTAAGCCTCTTCCTCCTGAGAGCTGCTACCCTCTGCCACTTCGTTGCTAGTTGAGCGATTCTCTTGAGTTGATCATGGTCGGTTCTTTTTTTGCTGGGAGTTCGTAATTCCAACTGAGTTGCAAATGCTTTGTTTGTGGATAAAGCAATGGTGTTTGGAGGGCACTGGACCAAGAATTTATAGCTGAAGGCATGAGCCATGTCAAGTGCCATCGATGGTTGGGTAAGGGGACAAGGCCAAGAGGTTTGTTTGTGCAATGCCGCAAGCAGATCAAGAAAATAATGTTGGGTTTATATATTTTCTGTAGGGCCTAATGTTTGGTGCATGATGGGCACTGCCATAGTGGCACGTTTGGTGGATAAGTGGCATGAGGACTCCATTCCAACAGCGGTCCAACATTGTGTAATGAGATATTGACAGACAACCCTTGTGCAGTCATCTTGGGTCCAGCCCTTTTATTTATAGCTAACTGTGAAGGATTATATACTTATGTTTAGTTGCAAGATTAATCATTTCACAATGATCAGGGGATCTTACTCTTGTACTTTGCGATTCATCAATACTGAGATTGCAATCAGTAGCGCTTCAGTGCAAATTATTAACATTTTGATTAGGTTTGATGGGGACAACATTAATTGTTGCAACACAAGCAACTTGCTGAACAGTTTAGCAACTCTGCAACCAGCTGCAAGCGCGTAAAACATGGGTCCTGTAAATTTAGCCGAAAGCCAAGTTTGACAGGTATGGACTAGTCTTATGTTGCACACTTTCCTTTGAGCATTTTCAGGCCTACTGCCTTCTGTAAAGTCTTATTTTACCTTTTCAAGACGTTCAATTTATCTGTAACAGTTAGACATAATCCACTGATTTTACTCTAAAAGTTAGCTCTGCAGTTTGTACTGCTACTGAAATTTCGCTTTTCCATTTTTGGATTTTATGCAAAAATTATGATAAGTAAGCTGACAAGTCTTGTCTGAGTAGTTAACATTGTGTTTTGAACAACACCCTCGGTAATTGTAGAAAATTTGCGTCTATCATATGTATTATCTGAGAGAGCTGCATATATTACAGATCATGAAACTGTGAAAGAGTTTCGATGACTATTGTTTTTCTTGAAACTATTACTTCATCAATAAATATAGTTTTGTGGTTTAGTCAGCATATAATAAATTTGCATATGTGATTTCCTTACTGTTACTTGTTAGGCGTAAGCTTCTATCGCTCTACATTTGTACTCTGAAGCTCGAGGTTGAAGTAAATAGCTTTTTTGCACCTTATGGCCCAATGCTATATAGTTTCAATTAAGAGGACTACATAAGATGAAATAAGCTGGTATGCTAATAAATAATTTCCTCTCTTTAGTGCTAAACTATTTTAGATACATGCAAATTTGGACTAGGTTGAGACATCCTTTTGTGAACGGAGGGAGTACATCGTATTGGATAAGACATGCAAAATGGAGAGTAATGAGGCAAAAACTCTGCATATATTCAGGAGCTACAAACTGCAAGCTGCTGGTGCAGCGCTACATGCGGCACCGTACAGCTTGCATATTGGCAAGGCATCACTACAGAGATCAGGAACGCCCTCTCTACTTCCTCCGATGCATTTCTTCTGAGCAAGCACATGACATACTCCATGACCGCTGCATCGAATGGAAGTGTGATCCTACTGTCACATGTGATTCCAAACTCATCCTGGGACAGCCATAGCAGCTCACCAAAGACTGTCGTGCCGAGGTACGCCAACGGGACCTCAAACCGCCTCCCATCGGCTGTGTACATGGCACAGTGACCTTTATCTGCGACCGGCGATGTCGTGCAGCATGCTTCATCGTCTCTGGATGCCGTCTTGACTCTTTGCCACTTTCTCACTAAATGAGCAATCCTCTTGGGATGGATGATGGCCATGGCTTGGTGTTCTTGGTCCTCAGGTATTTTGCTCGGAGATGCTTGGTCTGCGAGTTTGTTGATGAAGTGATGGTGTCTTAGCTCATGAATATATAGGCATAGAGATGTGAGACTCCCTAGCAGTTGACAGGGAACAAGGCGCATGCAATGTTGGCTCTGAAGGGAGGCAGCCAAATTCAGATCAGATTTTGCTGGGCCATGGCTTGCTCTGTAGAGGCAAAGGTAGTGGACTAGTGGCTGGACCATGCATTATGAATGCTACAGTCCTTGATGCTAAATTGGGTAGAGGCATTATGCAACCATCTGGGGTCCAGCTTTTATGGATCTGTTCCATTTGGTTCGCTGTCCTGTATCATGAGATTAGGAGCTAATTAGCCTCGTTCAGAAACTATCAGTTCTGAAGGATTTGATGACCATGTGTGTGTAGTTTTGCATCAACCCGGTGATTGCAGTCAGGCGAGTTGAAGAGCCAGCGTCACAGGGGACACTCCATATGATGGTCAGGAACCTTCGCTGAGTAGATGCAGAGTTTGAATCACTGCTTTTGCTGGTGTACTCTGCACTTACAGCTGCAGCTGCTTGCTAGCTGGTTTAGCAGTGCTTTGATTGCTTCAAATCTAGCCAGTTGTTTGACGGCTCCATATCTCATGGTCCGCATGAGTTTTAGCATCGCATGTGTCAGCCATTCCCTTGTATCTCCCCTGCATTTTCCAATGGGCCTACAACTAGTTGGTAGAACATCAGGTCACCAAGTTCAGCAGGAAAGTCTGGTCCTGGGGCTTCAGGTATGGTATTGAGTCCGTCTCTACGGAGCCGTCATTGGTTCAGTCCAGTACATTTTTTGGGGGGCCAGGACTGCAGTAATGCACGATGCAACACAGGGCTCATTTGTTAGTACCAGAGAGTTACGTGCATGTCCATGACAGATTGACAGGGACATAACTAGTGGTATTAAATTTCTTTTGCTGAAGAAAAGTCTTAATGAGCTCATGCTCTGTCACAGACCCAATTTCTGTATACTCACAGGTTTTCTGGTGCCAATTCAAATATAATCTGGCAGTTTTGTCTTTGTTGAATAAAATGCAGCAGCTTCTCTCTAAAAGGTCAGTTCCCTTTTCCATCTGTGAAGATTAAGTATTTGTTTTGTTAATCCGTGAAGATTAAGTCAACATTTTTTTTGTAACATTTTGGGTTCATATGACTCCAGGAGAAATTTGTTCATGCATCATGGTTAGGTCCTAAAAATCGTTGGTAACTCATTTATCTCCGCAACAAAAATATACATCGAAAGAATAGTGGCTATCTACTGGTTAGTATCTTCCTTGGCTGCTTCTTTGCTTTCAAGTCGCCAAATACCTCTGTACCAAGGAACACCAGTGGCACCTTCAACTGCACGCCGTGGGCTGTACGTATACACGACGCAACAGCCCCTGGTTAGTATCTTTCTCCGTCAGAAACGTGACAAGTGAGCCTCTTTCCCCTGAGGACCACCGTCCTCAGCCACTTCTTGGCCAGCTGAGTAAGTCTCCTTAGGCTCATCATAGTAGCTTTTCATCTTCTGGAAATTGAAGAGATTCTTCTGTGGGTTTTTGCTTGGAATGCTTTGTCTTGTGGACGGAACGATGGTGTTTGGAGCCATGGATTTATATCTAAGGGCTGCCATGGACATGAGACAAGACCATGAGCAGCCGAGATTATGCTGGGGCAAGTGTTTGGCGTGTGCCAGAGCTTGGATTGGAAATCGCCTATGCTACCATGCTGATTGGTCTAGCACGAGGACCCCATGTTAATTGCGAGTCTTCAGTGCTCACACGAAATACAGTGGCAAGTTGCCCAAGTTGGTGCAGTGGGCGATCACTGTGACCGAAAATCTGGTCCCATAGAAATCTCATCAAAATCATTCATCACATTGTCTGCTGCTAGGTGCAACAACATTGCATCCAGAGCACTCATGGCATTGTTTCCTGCCCACCGCTCTTGCTGATAGCTACACACTACCCACACATATGCACTGCCCAGAGCCCTCTCTTCCTTGTACTATTAATACTTGGCCTGCTCTGCACAAACTTCATCTCGTCGGCAACCAACATCACAATCTACACCACACCTTCAGACTTTCAGAACCAGTGAACTTTAGCTAGCCAGGAGCGCATCAGACTCAACCATGATCCATCCAAAGAAGCTTGCTCAGCTGGCCAAGAAGTGGCAGAGGAAGGTCGCAGCCGGAGTTGGTGGCCATCAAGCCAACGAGTGCTGCAGCACAGTCGCTGACAAGGGCCATTGCGTGGTGTACACCGCCGACGGGGTGCGGTTCGAGGTCCCACTGGCATACCTCGGCACGACGGTCTTTGGTGAACTCCTGAGGATGTCCGGGGAGGAGTTCGGCTTCACGAGCGGCGAGGAAGGAAGGATCACGCTGCCCTGCGATGCCTCGGTTATGGAGTATGTCTTGTGCCTGGTGAGGAGAGAAGCCTCCGAGGAGGTCGAGAGGGCATTCTTGAGCTCCATTGCTGGGCATTGCCACAGCCAAGAGGCATCGTTGGGACTCACCCATCAATTTGCTCTTTGTACATAGCTTAGCTACTGAGAATCTGAAATATTTTTGGTCCAATCCCAAGAATTTTGTACAGTCTGATGTGAGATTCTATTGTAGCCGGAAATGATATGAAATATATCTTCGGTTCTGAGAGAAATTTAATTATTTGCCACTCAAAAATCAAGTCCAAACACATTACTTGCCATAGTTTCTACAGAGTACAGAAAAGGTATCATATGATCTCCATTCCACCCGTGCCAGTGTCATTGAGTCCTCGGCATCATTCTGGGAGTCTACCATTTGGATGTGCAGCTAGCATTTGCTGGCATGGGGTGGGCGGCATCTTGTCCTCTCTTCTACACTCAGTTGAGATTCTTTATACCAAATAAGCCCACTAGTCGGTACTAGTCATTAGGAAAGCAAGCAGATCTGCTCAAGTTCTTCATTACCTGCTTGTTGTGACTTGGGAAGTGAAAATACGCTTCCTTCTGTCCTATATCAGTTTGATCTTGGTTGGGTACAATGTTCTCATACTGCTTTTGATCTTTTATTTTGTGCATTACCCTATTACTGCATTGAAAAGTTATTTGACATGAAAATGCTACCTTGATCTACTGTAACTTGCCAATTGGACCTCTGAAAGCATCTGTCGTTCTTTTTTGCAGAAACCAGGAGCCTTTACTCAGTAGATGCAGAGTTCACTTCACTGCTTTGGGGTATGTTGATGGTTTCCAGGCTACAGCCTTGAATCTATCGAAGGAGTTTCATTGTGGTATTTCTTTTGGGAAAGTGAGCATGCTGCAATGTGAGCTGCAATAGAAAAGCCTTGAATCTATCGAAGGAGTTTCATTGTGGTATTTCTTTTTGGGAAAGTGAGCATGCTGCAATGTGAGCTGCAATAGAAAAGCTTATTTATTATAGTTTATGACTGGAAAACTGGCCTGACCTGATGACGACCTGATTTTTAGAGGAAACGCATTTCTTTACATTGGAAAGATAGAGATGCTACTTCCTCCTAGGAGGTACAGTTCCACGAATAACTAATCAGTGTACATCCCAAGTGTTTGGGAGAATGGCGCGCAGACCCAATGCACCGGCTCTAGCCCAAAGTGCAGCTTCATCCTTGATCTTGCTCACCAAGGCGTTGGTTGATGGGGACGACCTGATGAAGTACTTGGACATAATAAGAGGTATCAAATTTATGTGCCAATCACGTCTTGATGAGCTCATGCTGTGTGACAGACCCGATTTCTGAACATTTGCAGATTTGCCAATCCCGACTCGAGTATTAATTCGAAGATTTTACCTATAGTTGAACAGAACGCAGTAGCCTTATCCAAAAGGTCAGCTCCCTTCTCCCTATGTGAAGATTTGCATGCCCACCTCAACTTGCCATTCTAACATTGTGCCTGAGGCCATATAACTGCACAGAAGGAATTTGTTGACGCGTACTTCTTAGGTCCTAAAACAGCTATGATCGATCATTTTATCTTTGGAACAAAGTATATATATATACATTTAAAGAACAATGTCTAACATAAAAAAAAATCTTGATTGCTTCTGTGCTTGCAAGATCAAAATGCTTCACACAAACAACCTCCCTTTTTCTATTTTTCCAATATCTCCGCAGTTGCTTGGTAATCAGGAGCTGCAGACACCAAAATGCTGGCTAACTCCCAAATGAGGCTCCGCATGATAGTGGCATGGCATCGCCATGGAGCTGAGGAACGTGGCCTCCATCTCCGCAGAGGCGCTTCTCCTGAGCATGGACATGGCGTACTCCATCACCGAGGCATCGCAGGGCAGAGTTATTCTGCCATCGTCGGTGCCTGCGAAGCCAAACTCCTCTTGGGACATCTGCAAGAGCTGAGCGAAGACTGTCATGCCAAAGAGTACCAGTGGAACCTCGAACCGCATGCCGTCAATGGTGTACACCACGCAGTTGCCCTTGCCAGCCACTGACGACGACACGCCACATGACCCTTTGGTTTGTTCCGCTGATGTCGATGACAGGTGAGCCTCTTCCTTCCAATGGCCGCCACCCTCTGCCACTTCTTGGCTAGCTGAACGAGTGTCTTGGCACTCATCATGTTGTCGTCTTGTGTTCCTTGAAATGGGAGAAATTCTTCTGCGAGTTGGGGATTAGTATGCCTTTGTCTGTCGATGAAGTGGTGGTATTTGGAGGGCACTTAGCCATGGATTTATAGCTCAAGGGTAAAGCAGGCGCCCACATGGTTCAGTGTGATTGTTGGGCAGGAGACAATCCCATGGGCACGGTACGTGGGCTGCTGCGGTTTTGGAAGTGCGGTGATGTGATCTGGATTAGGTTCTGCTAGGGCCAAATGTTTTGCACTCACTAGAGCTTGGGCTGGACGCCAGCACAGCCGTGGTGATCGGTTTGCTGAGGAAATGGCACGAGGACCCCATGGATTTAAGACATGGATGGTGCTTGAAAATCTCATCAAATTCATTCATCACATTGTCTGTAGCTAGTTGCAACAACATTGCATGCAGAGCACTCATGGCCTTGTCTCCTGCCCACCGTTGTGATAGGTACACACAACCTACACGCATATGCACCGCCCTGAGCCCTATCTTCCTTCTACTATAAATCCATGGCCTGCTCAACACAACCGTCCTCATCTCATTAACAAGCAACATCAAAGTCTACAACACGGCTTCAGACTTTCAGTCAAAGTGAAATTCAGCCAGCCAGGAACACATCAGACTCAACCATGATCCATGCAAAGAAGCTTGCTCAGCTGGCCAAGAAGTGCCAGCGCATGTTGGTGGCCGGAGCCGGTGCCAGCAGTCGGCAGGCCTCAGACATGGCTGACGACGAATGCTGTAGCACAACGTCATCTGCGGTTGCCGATGAGGGCCATTGCGTGGTGTACAGCTCCGATGGAGCACGGTTTGAGGTCCCTCTGGAGTACCTTGGGACAAAGGTCTTCGCTGAGCTCCTGAGGATGTCCGAGGAGGAGTTTGGCTTCGCAAGCGGTAGCGACGCAGGCAGGATCACGCTGCCCTGCGACGCCACAGTGATGGATTATGTCTTGTGCCTGGTCAGGAGAGAAGCCTCTAAGGAGGTTGAGATGGCGTTCTTGAGCTCCATTGCTGGGCACTGCCGCAACTACAATGCTAGCTGCATGGCGCTGTCAATGGACCTCAGCCATCAATTTGCTCTTTGTACTTAGCTACTAGCTTAGCTTCTGATTTTTTTTGTTAGGACCAAGAGGAGCTCTGTAAGATTCAGTTATCACGGGAAATGATATAAAAAAGACAATTTTCGGTAAAAGATGGATTGTTTTGACACATCCTTTAACACACTTCGTGTAGAGTTTTGAAGAAAGTAGAAAAACCATGGGCTTATAGTTCGTGGCTAAAAGGAGACGATGGGGATGGGGAGGATTAGATGAACAATATATAAACTGGTGTTCCTACCTCTGACTAGAACAGTCAGATTGAGACTGCATGACCCAGATGGAGGTGGGTCGAGCAGTTTGTAGGTTCTGGTTAGAAGTAGCAATGGCGATTTGCTGCCTAAGAAATGGACGCTTCCACTGTCGCTGCCGGAAGTGGCCAATTCTGGATCTCCATTCCTCGTGTGCTGGATATTGCTTGCATTGGCTGGGCAGCCTCGTGTCATCTCACAACACCGGTGTGAATTCCAGATACCAATAAGCCCTCTAATCAGTAGCAGTATGTAGCAAAGCAAGCGAATTTCTGACACTTGCTTTTGAATTTCTGTTCTGTAGGCATTTCCCAGAAATTAAATGAGCCTTGCGGTTGAGCATATGGTACAATGACTTCTTTTTTACTGTTTTCTTCTAGGATGGCATCTATTCATTCTTTTAAATGCAAATTAAGTATCTTCTTTTGTGAAGAAACTGACTGTAGGTTCTGGATTGGTTAAAGCCTTGCAACATTGAAAAGGCTTTACGTAGATTTCATTAGCAATAAGAGTATGCACAGTTTCCATTCTCTTTCTATGTCAAAAACCTACTTTAATAGTAAGTACTAAACAGAAAAACATTAGGAGCTGCAAACATCTACTTGTTGGTTAACACCCAGAGATGGTGCCATACAGCTTCCGTAGTGACATGGCATTGCTATGGAGCTCAAGAATGTCTTCTCAACCTCCAGTGAAACGTTTCTCCCAAGCAAGCACACTATGTATTCCATCACCGTGGCGTCACATGGCAACATGATCCTGCCATCGTCGCTGACGAAACCAAACTCCTCCTGAGGCATACGGAGGAGCTCTCTGAAGATCATCGTGCCAAGGTACACCAATGGCACCTTGAAACGAGTCCCATCAGTTGTGTACATGACACAGTGGCCCTTGCGTGCCACTGCCATTGACATTGAGCACCCTTCGGCTTCCTTTGTCACCAATGGTAAGCTGCTTCCTCCCGAGGAATGCCACCATTTGCCACTTCTTTGCTAGTTGAGCAATTCTCTTGGCATTGACCATGGTCACTTATTGCTTCTGAAAGGTGGGACTGGAGACTCTGCATGAGTTGCAATGCTTTGTTTGTGTTGATGGATAGTGTTTGGAGGGCACTGAACCAAGTTTATAGCTGAAGAGAAGCAAGAGGCCTGTCAAGTGCTATCCATGAGTCTGGTATGTGCAATGTCGCAAGCAGATCCAGGCAATGTTATTGACATCACATGTTGCTTTGGGCCCAACTGTTTGGTGTGTGCCGGGTACATCACCATGCACCGCTAGTGACATGTTTAGCAGATAAGCAGCACGAGGACCCCATGCAAACCGGGTTGAATGCGTGAGGGCTAGTTGTTTAGCAATTGTGCAATAATATATTGGCATACAATCCTTGTGATTGTAATAGGGACTGTAGTTGGATTTAATGTGTGTTGTTAATATTTTTATTAGGTGTGAAAGGGACGGTGTTAACTGTGCAACACACACAACTTGCTGAACAGTGTCTTATCTCAGTCTTGCTGATGGCTTGCCTGACTTGTAGCATTGCATGTGGAAGCCATTCCTTAGCTCCTTCTCTGAACTTTCCTTTGGGCTTTCAACCAGCTGCATGTCTGAAGTGAATGACAGGCATATACCACATCTTGCACCGACAGTACCTTATGTGAAGTTTGTGGGTAAAACATTCAATTCTTCAGTAACATCATCACATGTTTTTAACCCAAATTTAAATATGCCTTAGAACACTAAATACTTTGGAGTAGAACCTGCTATTTCTTCTGTTTTGTGTCTTTATCCTACTTTGTTACTTCTCGTATTGGTGTCCATCTAAAGTTTTTTCTGACAGTTTATCATTGTAAATGTCTCCTTCACCACCTTGTCATTTCACAAATTCACGATTTAAAAAAATATTTTTAATGGCCTGTCTTATATGATAGATTGTAAAGAAACTTGGTGTGTATTCTCTGTTCACCAGTATGCAAGTATCGATATCTAAAACTAGAGTCAAGACCATTACTGGTTCATTTTGTAGTTGTATGGAACTGAGAGGAATGGCTGCAACTGCTGGTTAGGTTGCTTTGATGATCACAATCCTGTACATACAAATTTCCTTCTTCTAGTGTCTGTTATCTAACTAGCACTACCCAGTAAACTACACAAAACAAAAGACACCATCAGGGTCCCTGCATGAATGTTCTTCAGAAGCTACAAACAACAAATTTGTTGGCTGGTTCCGACAGTACGCATTGCACTGCTAGCGGAGGACGTCACCATAGAGCTCAACAGTGCACTCTCGACCTCGGCAGAGGCATTTCTCCTTAGCAAGCACATGGCATACTCCATGACTGCGGCATCGCAAGGCAGTGTGACCTTGCCATCGCTTGCAAAGCCAAACTTGTCCCGAGACATCATCAGGAGCTCGCCGAAGACCGTGGTGCTGAGGTACATCAACGGGACCTTGAAACGCCTCCCATCGGCCATGTACATGACGCAGTGGCCCTTGGCTGGTACGGAAGTGCAGCACCCTTCATCTTCCTTGGCTGTCACGGTGAGCATCTTCCTCCCAAGTGCTTCTGCCCTCTGCCACTTCTTTGCTAATTGAGCAAGTCTCTTGGTTCCTGCCATGGTTGGTTCTAGGTATTTGTGTTTTCAGCTCTAAATCTGAAGAAGTGAGCTATGGAGGTTGCAATGCTCAGTTGGTCGATGAGATGTTGAAGTGGTGGTGTTTCTAGCCGCTTGCCGAATTTATAGGCAAGGTCGCAAGGGGAAGGACATTGTGACGGTGAAGTGTAGTTGTCATTGTGAAGAGTGGGCAGTGGCGGAGCTAAGTGGAGCCTCCCGGGTGCAGAGGACACCGGGAAAAATTCAATTTCTTTGTGAAATAGCTTTTTTTCACCATGTGTGCTACCGGTAAAACAAGTTATTTTGCAGTGAGGATACCACCGTGCACCCCTATGCTCAGTTTTCTAGCTCCGCCACTGAGAGTGGGCAAGGGACAAGGACATGGGATCAGTGTGTGCAATGTGGCATTCATGATTTGGTAAGGGGACAATGCCATGAGTCTAGTCCATGCAAATGTCGCAAGCACATGGGGGCAATTTTATTGAGATTAGATACTGATGTTGGCCCAACTGTGGTGTGTGCCGTGTACATCACCATGCACTGCCACTGACATGTTTAGTGGATAGAAGTAGCACGGGGTCAATTCTGTATCTATATGGTAATGATATATTGCCAGACAATCCTTATTATTGTGATTGGGAAATCTTGCCAGCATGTTTAGTTGCCAATAGTTTTCCTTTGGCAGATGCTAAACTGGCTTAGTTGGGATTTATGATTGCACTTTAATGCGTGTTATTAGCATTTTGATTAGGTGTGAAAGGGATGGTGTTAATTGATGCAACACACCCAACTTGTTGAACCAATGAACAGTACCCTATCTCAGTCCTGTTGATGGCCCGACTTGTAGCATTGCATGTGGAAGCCATTCCTTAGCTCCTTCTCTGCACTTTCCTTTGGGCCTTCAACCAGCATGATGCACCAAGTGTTCATTTTACAGCCACACTTATTGTTCGTTTTCCAGGCCTACTGCCTTATGTGAAGTTCTGTGAGTCGAAGGATATTCATTTTTTCAGCAACAGTTAATCATTACTTATTTCTATGCCAAAAAACAATCTTCCTGAAACTCCTAAATAAATCCTATTCTCTCTTTCATTTTTTGATTTTTGTCCTGCTTCATTACTTCATATATTGATGGTCTTCTAATTTTTTCCCAAAGGATTCATCATTGAAAAGGCGCCTGTACCATCTAGTCAATTCACAGATTCCCATTTGTGACCTTTTTAGTGACCTAGCTTGGATGATAAATTATAATTCTGCAGCAGGATGAAACTCTTGACATCTAAATATATAGTTACAACCATAGGTAGTCCATTGTACAGTTGTATCGTACGCAACTCAAATGTAAGAGAAGATTGGCTGCAACCACTTGTGGTTTGACAAAATGCTGCTTTGAAGATCACATTGCTTTATATACAGTTTTCCTTCTCCAATTGTCTGTTATCTAACTATCTTGCACTATCCAGATAAACTACACAAAACTGAAGACACCATCAGGGTTTTCATGCATGTTCTTCAGAAGCTACAAACAGCAAATTTGTTGGCGGGCTCCGACAGCAGGCATCACATAGCCAGTGTAGTGGCAAGACGTCAATATCGAGCTTAGCAGCGCATTCTCGACCTCGGCATGTTATTTTCTGGTGTTCCAAATTCCAGCGGTAGTACCGCTGGGTTAAGCGGTACTACCGCTGAGAGCTACCGCCATCGCTACCGCCACCGCTACCGCCTCCGCTACCGCTGAAATGGCCGTCTGCGCGCTTGTCCGGTACCTACTGGTACCGCTGGCGGTACCGCCGCCGGTACCGCTGAGGTGGGAAGAGACGAACCAGCCCACCCCAGCGGTAGTACCGCTGGGTTAAGCGGTACTACCGCCGAGGTGGGATTGTTTCCGGGATTGATTCCGGGTTGGACTGCAGCCGACCTAGGGTTTGATGTTTCTATTTATTCCTCTTGTAAGCCGCCGTTTTGGGGTAAGCCACACATTGTAAACCCACGGCGTTTGTAACCTCACCCGATATAGTGAAGTATTGCTGGCTGGCGCCCGTGGTTTTTTCCTCTCCTTTGTTTGGAGAGGTTTTCCACGTTAAATCTCGTGTCCCCTTTGGTTTGATCGTTCCGCTCTTCGTCGTTTCTTTGCTATCGTTTTACAACAAGTGGTATCAGAGCCCTGTTTCAGATCTGTTTTCAGATTAGGGTTTTGGATGGCATCGATGAAGTTCGATCTACCGGCGCTGGACTACAAGACGAGATTTCGTTGTGGCAGGTCAAGATGCGTGCGATCCTCGCACAGTCCAATGATCTTGACGAGGCGCTGGAGAAATTCGGCGACAAGGATGCGGCGGCATGGACCGCCGATGAGAAGCGGAAAGACCGTAAGGCTTTATCGCTTATTCAACTTCATCTATCTAATGATATTCTGCAAGAAGTACTCCAGGAGAAAACCGCAGCGCTGTGGGCTAAGCTGGAGTCGATCTGCATGTCCAAAGATCTCACCAGCAAGATGCATGTGAAGATGAAGTTGTTCACGCACAAGTTGCAAGAAGGTGGTTCGGTAATGAATCACTTATCGATCTTTAAGGAGATCGTTTCTGACCTAGTGTCGATGGAGGTAAAGTACGATGATGAAGATCTAGCACTTTTACTTCTATGCTCGCTGCCAAATTCCTTTGCAAATTTTCGTGATACCATACTGTTAAGCCGTGATGAACTAACCACCGCGGAAGTATATGAGGCCCTGCTTGCCAGGGAAAAGATGAAAGGTATGGTACAGAAAGAGGAGTCGTCGTCCTCCAAGGGCGATGCTTTGCAGGTCCGAGGGAGGCCTGAGCAGCGAGATAACCACTACCACAACAACAACAGAGACAAGAGCAAGGGTGACAGAGTCGCTCAAAGTCTAAAGGCCGTGACAAGTTCTGCAGGTATTGTAAGAAATCTAATCATGTCATTGATGATTGTTGGAAGTTGCAGAACAAGGAGAAAAGAAAAGGTACTTACCAACCGAAAAATAATGAAGGTAAAGATACCGGTGAGGCTTCTGTTGTTGATGGTAGTTCTGATGGCGAATGCCTAGCTGTTTTAGCTGCATGTGTTTCTCGTCAGGATGAATGGATTCTAGATACTGCATGTTCTTTTCATATTTGCTGTAACAAAGATTGGTTCAGTTCTTATGAGTTAGTGCAGACTGGAGATTTCGTGCGTGTGGGGAACGACCAGCAATGCAACATTGTTGGCGTTGGTTCCGTTCAGGTCAAGACACATGACGGTATGACACGCACGCTGACGGGAGTGAAACACATACCAACCATGGCAAGAAATTTGATCTCGCTCAGTACCCTTGACTGTGACGGGTACAAGTACAAAGGAGGAAATAAACTCCTAAAGGTATCAAAAGGTTCTCTCATAGTTATGGTTGGTGATATGAATTCTGCTAAGTTATATGTTCTTAGAGGTAGCACGTTATCTGGTACTGTTGCTGCTGTTTCTCATGATGACGCTAGTAAAACTAACCTTTGGCATAAGCGTCTTGGACATATGAGTGAACTTGGTATGGCAGAATTGATCAAGAGAGACTTGCTGCAAGGATGCAGTTTGGGTAAGATGCAGTTCTGTGAACACTGCATTTTCGGTAAGCACACAAGAGTTAAGTTTAATGCTTCTGTTCACACCACCAAAGGTACACTTGATTATGTACATGCTGATGTTTGGGGGCCATCTCGTAAGCCCTCTTATGGTGGTGCTCGTTATATGCTTACCATTATTGATGATTACTCTAGAAGAGTTTGGCCTTATTTCATGAAAAATAAGGATGATGCGTTTGCTGCTTTTAAAGAGTGGAAAGCTATGATTGAAAGGCAAACAGAAAGGAAGGTGAAATTACTTCGTACTGACAATGGTGGCGAATTTTGTTCGAATGCCTTTAATGATTATTGCAGGAAAGAAGGCATTGTCAGGCACCTCCATCCATCCCTCAGCAGAATGGTGTAGCGGAGCGGATGAACAGGACCATCATCTCCAAGGCTCGCTGCATGATCTCCAACGCTCGCATGAGTAAGCGTTTTTGGGCTGAGGCGGCTGCCACCGCCTGCTACTTGATAAACAGGTCACCATCTATTCCCCTCGACAAGAAAACTCCCATTGAGGTATGGTCAGATTCTCCTGCTGATTATTCACAGCTTAAAGTTTTCGGCTGCACTGCTTATGCTCATGTTGATAATGGAAAGTTAGAGCCGAGAGCTATTAAGTGTGTGTTCATTGGTTATGGTTCGGGTGTAAAAGGATACAAGTTATGGAATCCCGAAACTAGCAAGGCATTTATGAGCAGGAGTGTTGTTTTCAATGAATCTGTTATGTACTTTGATAAGTTGTCCTCAGATGTTTTGCCAGATTTTTCTGAGGAGCAGGTTCGTGTCGAGGTGGAGCACTCTGTTGAAAATGAAAATGTCACTGTTGACAATGATGGTGCTGCTACTTCAGATGATTCTGATCCTGATTCTGCTGGTTCTGATGATTCTGTTTCTTCTGATTCTGATAATGATAATGTTCAGAACTCACCCCCTGTTTTGCAGCCACAACAGTCTATTGCTGCTCGTAGGAACAGGAGGAATTGTGGTCCTCGACCACGTTTAATTGAAGAGTGTAACATTGTTGATTATGCTCTGAGTTGTGCAGAACAGGTGGAGCACGGACATGAGCCGTCCACCTATACTGAAGCTATTGGTTCCGGTGACCGCGAGAAGTGGCTTGCTGCTATGCAAGAAGAAATGCAGTCACTCGATAAGAATGGCACATGGGAAGTTGTGCGCTTGCCTAAGAAAAAGAAGGCAGTCCGCTGTAAGTGGATCTTCAAGAGAAAGGAGGGTTTATCTCCTAGCGAGCCTCCGAGGTTTAAGGCAAGGTTAGTTGCAAAAGGCTTCAGTCAAATTCCAGGTGTGATTATAATGATGTTTTCTCTCCGTTGTTAAGCATAGTTCAATTCGTACATTCTTTGGTATTGTTGCTATGCGTGATCTTGAGCTTGAGCAGTTAGATGTAAAGACTGCGTTTCTGCATGGAGAGTTGGAGGAGGAGATATACATGGACCAGCCAGAAGGGTTCATAGTGCCTGGTAAGGAGGATCTTGTGTGTAAGTTGAAAAGGTCCTTATACGGTTTGAAACAATCTCCTCGTCAGTGGTATAAAAGGTTTGATTCTTTTATGTTGTCACATGGCTTTAAGAGGTCTGAATTTGATAGCTGTGTGTACATTAAGTTTGTTAATGGATCACCTATATACCTGTTATTATATGTTGATGATATGTTGATTGCTGCCAAGAGCAAGAAAGATATCGCTGCTCTCAAGTCACAGTTGAGTAGCGAGTTTGAGATGAAGGATCTTGGTGCTGCTAAGAAAATTCTAGGTATGGAGATTACCCGTGACAGAAATTCTGGTTTGTTGTTTCTTAGTCAGCAAAATTACATTAAGAAAGTTCTTCATCGTTTTAACATGCATGATGCAAAGTCTGTTAGTACTCCTATTGCTCCTCACTTTAAATTGTCAGCTGAACAATGTCCTAGTACGGATGAGGATTTTGAGTACATGTCTAGAGTTCCATATTCTAGTGCTGTTGGTTCTTTAATGTATGCCATGGTTTGCTCACGTCCAGATTTATCATATGCTATGAGTTTGGTTAGTAGATATATGGCTAATCCTGGTAAAGAACATTGGAAGGCTGTTCAGTGGATTTTCAGGTACCTTCGTGGCACATCCAATGCTTGCCTCAAGTTCGGCAAGACTGATGAGGGACTCGTAGGCTATGTGGATTCAGATTTTGCTGCCGATTTGGATAAGAGGAGATCCCTCACAGGTTATGTGTTCACGCTTGGTGGTTGTGCCGTGAGTTGGAGGGCAACGTTGCAATCCGTTGTTGCCCAGTCTACCACTGAAGCAGAGTACATGGCTATTGCTGAAGCATGTAAAGAATCGGTTTGGCTGAAAGGTTTGTTTGCTGAGCTTTGTGGAGATGATACTTGCATTAACCTGTTTTGTGATAGTCAGAGTGCTATTTACCTTACCAAGGATCAGATGTTCCATGAGAGAACAAAGCACATTGACGTCAAATACCATTATGTGCGTGATGTTGTTGCAAAAGGTAAACTGAAGGTATGCAAGATAAGTACTCATGATAATCCTGCTGATATGATGACAAAGCCAGTTCCTGTTACTAAGTTCGAGCTTTGCTCGGGCTTAGTTGGTATCACTGTCTAGCCCAAGAGGCTATTTGGCGCCGAAGGTGTTTTTCTTTGTTGTTTCAGGATGAAGTTCTCTTTCATGCTACAAGATGGAATTTGTCTCAAGGTGGAGTGTTATTTTCTGGTGTTCCAAATTCCAGCGGTAGTACCGCTGGGTTAAGCGGTACTACCGCTGAGAGCTACCGCCACCGCTACCGCCTCCGCTACCGCTGAAATGGCCGTCTGACGCGCTTGTCCGGTACCGACTGGTACCGCTGGCGGTACCGCCGCCGGTACCGCTGAGGTGGGAAGAGACGAACCAGCCCACCCCAGCGGTAGTACCGCTGGGTTAAGCGGTACTACCGCCGAGTGGGATTGTTTCGGATTGATTCCGGGTTGGACTGCAGCCGACCTAGGGTTTGATGTTTCTATTTATTCCTCTTGTAAGCCGCCGTTTTGGGGTAAGCCACACATTGTAAACCCACGGCGTTTGTAACCTCACCCGATATAGTGAAGTATTGCTGGCTGGCGCCCGTGGTTTTTTCCTCTCCTTTGTTTGGAGAGGTTTTCCACGTTAAATCTCGTGTCCCCTTTGGTTTGATCGTTCCGCTCTTCGTCGTTTCTTTGCTATCCGTTTTACAACACGGCAGAGGCATTTCTCCTGAGCAAGCTCATGACATACTCCATCACTGCGGCATCACAAGGCAGTGTGATCTTCCCATCGCTTGCAAAGCCAAACTCCTCCTGAGACTTCCTCAGGAGCTCGCCGAAGATCGCCGTGCTGAGGTACACCAAAGGGACCTCGAAACGGCTCCCATCGGCCGTGTACATGATGCAGAGGCCCTTGGCTGGTACGTAAGTGCAGCAACCTTCATCTTCTTTGGCTGTCACGGTGAGCCTCTTCCTCCCGAGTGCTTCCACCCTCTGCCACTTCTTTGCCAGTTGAGCAAGTCTCTTGGCGCTACCCATGGTTGGTTCTCGGTCTTTGTGTTTTTAGCTGGAAATTTGTTGGTGTGAGCTATGGATGTTGCAATGCTCAGTTGGTGGATGAGCTGACGAATTGATGGTATTGAGCCAGCAGCTTGCTGAATTTATAGGCGAGGAGAAGGACGTCTTGACAGTGATGCGGTTGTCATTGAGAAGAGTTGGCTACTGGCAAGGGACAAGCCCATGGGATCGGTCATCGGTGCATGCAGTGTTGTTGTATGATTAATTTGGATTAGATTGCCATGGGGCCAAATGTTTGGTGTATGCCGGAGCCTGTAATTGTAACGGGTGGGCATTAGTTTGCTTTCTTATCATTCATGTCTACCACACTGAACCGCGTAGAGAACAAGAAGCGTGTCGAAAATGTGGCTCTTGGCAATGTGCGCAGAGGGGACAGCGATGGCTTACAGATTCAGGGATTGAACAATTACAGCGAACACTGTATATGTGCTTCTGCTGACCGATACCTGACATTGTGATGTGCCTTGTTCATGCTCCTTATGAGTCTTTTCTGTGAGCATTCAGTCAAGCTCGTGTTGGTCTAGCACATGATATGTTTGATTTCCGGCATCTCACATGGGTACTGTTCCTTCCTTCTTTTTACACCTCTTGGGTACATGAGTACAGGGCCAGAACCAAAGCTGCAGCTATATCACATTTCCAAACTGAAGCAGATGTCTCTGATAGTCTGACGTGTTGTTGTGTTGACTGTTCGGTTCCAATGCATAGATTGTATTTGCAGTGTGAACTTTCCCGTTATAGTTTAGTTTCTTATTTATAAATGACTATTTAGTCCAACATAATTTTCTTTTTTGAAAAGGAAACCTCTCTCTAAAAATGCCATGACACAGATGTATTACTTCCTCCTGGACATGTTCAGCATCGGGTTGTCCAGCTTTCTTTAAACATTTTGATTTCTAACCTGTGCACATTCAAAAAACATCTATATTTTTGTACCCGGGCATTCTTCTAGTGAGCTGTTAACTGCTTTAGATTTGTACAATTCTTGACTGAAACTTGTGAAGTGATGGTGCAATTAATAATCTGTTCCAATTCCTGAATTTGCAGGCAATGGAAAACCAAGTATTCTAGGAGAAGGCTGGGTCAAGTGCATACATGTCACTGTGGCAAGCTGCTACAATCCCAATGGATGCATGCATAAAGCATGTGTGTAGTGCCAACCTAATCACTGTTTCTGATGAGGCTTTGATGGGTTCATGTGCTCTCGTTGCTTGCACATCAACAGTGCATGCAGCTATTGCCATGCTGACTAGTTCAGTGACTCTGGAACCGACATGTGGGCCGCATGTTAATCAGGCACAAGCCGCACAACGTGTGTGATGATATGATCCCAAGTTCTATTAGCAAGCAACCAGCATCAAAACGATTTGTATCACGCCCGCCTCTTAAGTAGCCAGTAAGAAGGTCAGTATAGTGAGAAGATGTCATCATAGAGCTGAGCAACGCGTTCTCAACCTCGGCAGAGGCATTTCTCCTGAGCAAGCACATGACATACTCCATCACTCCAGCGTCACAAGGCAGCATGATCTTGCCATTGCTTGCGAAGCCAAACTCCTCCTGGGACCAGTGCCGGCCCATTGGCCGGGGCAACGGGGCGGTCGCCCTGGCCCCAGGAGGCAGGGGCCCCAACCCAGGTATATCCTTTACTGTAGTACGTTTCTATTACTGGGCCCAGTAATTTAGATAATTCAAGGAAAAATAAAAGCCCAAGCTGCAGCCGCACAATTCACCAATCAGAAGCAAATCAATCCGTTGATGCCTCGAGCCCTCAACTATGACCAGTCCAATCGCTCTCCTTGGACCCCTCGACTCCCAGATATGCAGAACCACGCCGCCGCTCATGTCGCCTGATGGTCGCGAGCATTCATTGGTGGAGGCCAACTATTCGGTGGATTATGCAATCGGATCTCCCATTCTCAATAATTATCATCCCTATATGTTTCTCCATTTCCTATTCTCAATTCTGCCAAATATCTCTTCTCTTCTCCTCAATTTCTGAACAAGAAACGAGGATCAGGTTACTCACTATTTCCGTTTTATGTTTAGAATCTACAGGTGATCATTATATTGGAGAGAGTGTTCAAGAGAAAGATGACGGGAAAAGGATCTTTAATGCATCATATATATGTTTACCGTGAGGTCTTCTTATTCTTGTTCGGATCCAACCACCAACATCCGTATCAAGCCATAATCAGGTGCTTCTGTTCCTCATATTGGCCATTTTTATGCAACTTGTGTGATGATGTGTCTCCTAGTAAGTTTTTGCTTGCAAGTAATGAAGGAAAAATGCATAAAGATACGTGGGTAGACAAAGAGCAATTGATATAAACAAGTATCATGGTACGGTTATCTCAGTCCATAGAAGATGCAGTTTGTACTACACATCATGCATGCATCTGTGCAATGTAAACGTACTGATTCTTAACTTTGTTGTTGCAACATGGTACTTTTTCTTAGGAATAGTGATATGTATTTTTTTTCTAAATCTTTGTGTGTGACAAGGGCCCCTTCGTCTCATCTTGCCCCAGGGCCCCCAATTGCTGTGGACCGGCCCTGCCTGGGACATCCTCAAGAGCTCGCCGAAGACCATCGTGCTGAGGTTCACCAACGGTACCTCGAAGCGCCTCCCGTCGGCCATGTACATGATGCAGTGGCCCTTGACCGCTGTAGAGGTGCAGCACGCTTCATCTTCTTTGGCTGTTGCTGTCAGCCTCTTCCTCCGAAGGGCTGCCATCCTCTGCCACTTCTTTGCCAGTTGAGCAAGTTTCTTGGCGCTGACCATGGTTGGTTCTGGCTCTTTTTCTTCAGCTGGGAATTCGGAGAAGTGGGTTATCGATCTTGTAATGCTTGAATGGTGGTGGACGAGCTGATGCTGTTGAGCTTAGCGATTTGCTGAATTTATAGCCGAGAGGAAGGACGCCGTGATGGTGAAGTGTATTTGTCATTGGAAAAGGTGACAATGGTCAAGGTCATGTGATCAGCCAATTCAGTGTTGTAGTATGATTAATTTGGATTAGATTGTGATGGGGCCAAATTTTTTGAGCACGCAATTGGTTGGCTGACATATCATTTTTGCAGTGTGGCAAGCTGGTGAGGGACAAGGCCATGCTCTATTCTGCGATTCGGATATGGATGGATTGGCTGAGATACTGCCAATGATCATGTTGTTATCTGAAGCTCTGGATCGAGTCGTCCATGGCTGTGACTGGTTGCCAATAACCTTCTGTCTCAGATTGGTTGTTGATCAGTCAATACTGCTCGACAGAGGTCGCTGTTTATTAGCTGGTGGTCTGCTCCACTCCCAGCATCTCATGTGGTCTCCAGTTCGTGATTGTTTCCCCATTTTAACTTTAATAAGAAATAAATATGCACTGTTTAGAAAGGTATATTTCATAACTTAATCCTCACATTTCATAACTTAATTTCTCACAAAACTGAGATTTTTATCTAGGAGCATTCAAGTGTTCGGTAACTAGTTCTCCCACAACTGCTACATCTGTAGGTGTTCATTAATTATTCAGCTGAGTTTGTTGTTTAATGGAGGTTCATGTGGAATGCATAGTTGAATGTAGCACCCTTTGCGTTTCTCTTCAACGATAGGCAAATCTCATTCAAGAAAAACGTATGCATGACTCATTAGTTTTATAGTTCTAAAACAGAAGTACAGATCAGTTTTAGTTTGAAAGTGTATTCCTTGATGAAATTTGTTAACACACAATATAGCTGTAATACTGAAGCTTTGTCGGTTGCACCGACTCTGAAATAAAAAGTTGAACTGCACATTTTTTGCTGACCAGAAAGGTTGCAAATTTTCTTCCATTTCGATTCTACTAACTTCATATTTACATCTTGCATCAAACAAAAATGGTGCCTAGAATAAGGATCCGCGAGTTGCCATTGCTCTGAAGCTAACAAACATCTACATGGTGGCTAAGCCCTACACCGCGTGCAAAGCGGCCCGGCCCTTAGCAAGCACATGGAATACTCCATGACCGTGGTGTCACAGGGCAGCGTGATCCGGCCATCATCGAACCCAAACTCCTCCTGAGACATCCTCAGGAGCTCACCGAAGACCGCCGTGCCGATGTACGCCAGTGGCACCTCGAACCTGCCCCTGTCAGTGGTGTATACCACGCAGTGTCCATTCACCGCTACTGAGGTCGTTGCGCGGCACTCCTCCTCGACAACTCTTCTCGCCGTGGTAGTCCGGGTGAGCCTCTTCCTCCCCATGGCCGCCATCCTCTGCCACTTCTTTACCAGCTGAACAAGCTTCTTGGCACTCACCATGGTTGCTTCTCTTTCTTTTTTTGGCTCAAAATTCAGGGGAAATTTTGTCTGATGTGGTAGTACTCAGCTCGGTGTTGTAGTGGTTAGCTTGTGGATGAACCGATGATGAGATAGTGGTGGTAAGCTGACAGATTTATAGGTGCAGCTGATCAATCTATCATGACAAGTTGGCAAGGGACAGAGCCATGCACTCAGAACATGCAATGCTGCAAGAGTGCAGGGGCAAGTAATGTGATCGTGATCTGACTTTTCTGGGGCCATTAGTTTGCCACTTTTTGGGGACTGTACTAGCGGATGTAGTCCTGGTGCCTGGACATCACAATTTTGCTGCCATACTGATCTGTTTCGGTTCAATGGTTAAGCTAAAATATAAGAAGCATATTAAAGTGGGCCCATTTCTTTTTGTGATTAAGCAACGAGATACCAATGCTTATTTAGGTGTTGAATGATATCCTAATGACAAGAAGTATACATTAGAGTGGCCCCTGAAATGGAGATTTATGGTCTGACAGTCTTTGCTTTCTGAACATTCAGTTGAAAGCTTGTGCTGGTATAGCGCATGCTTTGTTCAGGTTTCAGCTGTCTCACATGGTGAATGCTCCTTGTTTGCTACCCCTGTTTCCTCTGAAAGCGGTATATCGCATTTCCATGCTGAATCGGAGTCTGTGATGTGTGTTATAATGCTCCTTGTCACATCTTTTCTAAGAATGTTGCCTTTCTTTTTGTTAGATCACTCTTAAGAATGCTTCCTTTTCTTTTGTGAAATCACTCTAAGAATGCTGCCATTGTGTGATCCTTATTCTAACTTGTTCAGAATTGGAGTGTCCGCCTTTGTGTGATCCTTTTACTTGTAAACGTGTACAGACATGTTCTGTTACTTGGCTTGGCCTAATTCAGATGCTTGATCTTATAGACGATAAAAAAGCTGAGTGGTAGGTTAAGTGCATCTGTGCATATACTTGTGAGTGTGTGTGTGAAGCTGGGAAGAGAGTGACAATGCCATGAGCACGTAGCATGCGCTGCTGAAACTCCAGGCGTGAACTGTGTGCCCAATGATTGGGTGCAATGCATGCATGAACCCTAATCTAGAAACTGTGTGCGGCTGCCATATCAAGCGGTTCAGTGGGGAACCGGCATGTGGGCCACATGTCAATAAGCTACAACGTGCGTGATAACCCAGAGTTCCATTAGCAGAATCACTACATGTACTTCTCATGAATCATGCGTCCTAATTAATCATCAGCCATTAAGCGGGCCAGCGAGTATGTATGGCTGGTTTCATCTCTCCAGACATAAATCACGCATGCTCAGTACAACACTGCTATTATAGTTGTCTCCGGCAAGAGCCAAATAGTTTGGCCCCATACAGATCAAATCGAGATCCCATTGATATCTTGGTGTTACACTTGCTGTTAGCACTGCATGTTCAGAGCTCATGCCACTGTCCCTTGCCAACTTGGCAAGTTGGCATCCATGATAGCATCGCCGCACCTAGCCAGACTGCATGCATTATCCTCCTTTCTTTCCCCTCACCTATAAATCCATCAGATCAGAACCACAGCTTCCATCAACAAGCAAAGCACCACATCCACCACAGCTTCCATCACCTAGCAAAGCACCAAGCTGAATACTACCTCACACACAAAGTTCTCTCAACACCATGGTCAGCGCCAGGAGACTTGCTCAGATGGCCAAGAAGTGGCAGAGGATAGCGACCATGGGAGGAAGAGGCTCACCCGGAATACGGCGACAGCGAAAGGAGCCGTTGATGAGTGTTGTACAACGTCGTCGTCGGTACCGGTGAAGGGGCACTTCGTGGTGTACACCGCCGACGGGGCGCGCTTCGAGGTTCCGCTGGCATACCTTGGCACGGAGATCATCAGCGAGCTCCTGAGGATGTCCCATGACGAGTTCGGCTTCGCGAGCGACGGGAGCATCATTCTGCCATGTGACGCGGCTGTCATGGAGTACGTCCTGTGCATACTCGGAAGGAACGCATCCGAGGAGCTTCAGAGGGCTCTCCTGAACTCCGTGTTGAGGCCTTGCCACTGGACAGTGGCTTGGAGCCGTCCGTGAGAACTAGATCAGTAGTTGTCTCTACTTTCTGAAGATCCACAACGTGATCGTTTTGAGCCATTAGACACCTTGTTTAGTTGGGATGATGTACAGATATACGGGAGATATTAAAAATGAAAGGATCTTATTGCAAGTTCACATATGTGCATTAGAACAATTTGTTTCCTTTATTTATTTTGCGTGTGGACTCTTCAGGCCTTGCTTGCATTCAGTGTGAATTTTGTGTGTTCCACAATAACTTGTGACTGAATTTAAGCCAACCACTATGTATATCATCACTTCCAGAATTGCTCGTCATATTTCTTTTTTCTCCGTAAACCTGCACATTTCTAAGAAATACTAGATCAATTGTGAAATGTGGTCCAGCACTAAGGATTAGTTGGAAAAAATATCACTATAAAAAAGTTGGAAATGTTCCACTACAACTTAATTTCTCATACCTCTACATACTACATATGCCATTTCCTTCACTAATCGCAAGTCAACACTAAACCAGCTGATTCTCCCTTCTTAGAAATGTTTCATGCAAATAAAAAATAAGTTCTTTAGACATGGCTTGGTGATATGGCTCAGAATGAGAAATATCCGTCCCTTTATAACATTGTCCAACGGAAAAACATATTTGTGGCAGTTGTCTTAGATGGAAGGAAAACATAGTGTCTGTTATCTTAGATAGCAGGGAAAACATATTCGTGAAATTTTCTATTGGACAATGTTAATGAAGTGAAAATGTCCCTTCCTATGTAACATTGTCAACCGATTTTGTTTTTCATATTCTTTGTTTTTTTAATGGTGTGAGATTTTCCGGCACAACTTTCCATAGAAAGGGGTTGAATCATTCAACACCCTCCCTTATTGTCTCTTACAAATATAACTACTTGGATATATTAAAATGAGTTTTGCCAATTCTTAGAATCAAACTAGGTAGTTCAAACACGACTTACTTGCGAAAATAGGACGAAATTAATTTAAATGGAAAAGTACTAAATAGGAAATAAAATAATAATATAGAGGAATTGTTCATCCGACAGTGTAAAAAAAGAGAGATCTCATTTTGGGTCATATTCTTTGCACTGACTTCACAAAAAAAAAATCATTTCGGCACCTAGAAAATGAAAAGACTTGTTTTGTAACGGAAAGTCCGAAAATTTATTGTGGAACTATTGTTTGACATGGAAATACGCACTTTCGTGGAGAAGATGGTCACATTATCATGAAATATGTCATCGATATGGCCATTACCTTGATCATTTTGGTTGAAAATCATCCGGAAAAAATTCGTTGTTTGCATGGGTAGCTATAGACCCATGCGTTGACCGACACCCATGTGCAACGGTAAAATAGACCACTCAAGGGGATCAGGGAGATGTCGCTATTAGAGTATATATTCTTATTAAACAATGATTTGAAATTTTCACTCCCCACCCCCATTATGATTATTTCTAAAAGTCAACGCACAAAAATGAAGACAAAAAATATTATTTTTAAAATTTTGAAACCAGTTTTGTACACCAAAAATACTTCTAGCTACCACCTTAATTAGAAAATCATCTCTGAATGTCATGAATGTCCATGCTTGATGAATATTTTTTGTAAAAGATGTGAAAACCCATGTTTATAAATTTTCCTAACAACTACTACACATAAAAGAACTTCATACTAGAGGACTGCATTTTTGAATTTTCCTTTTCTTTGATTTTTCTCAAAATGGGTCAAAATTGTAGACACAACGATTGGTGGCAAAAGTTTGAATATTTCAACTTACTTTGTGGCTATTGCATCGAATCATACTTGAATACCTTAGTTGGTTTTACAAATTCTTGGCCCAAACTAGATTATATTTGTAGTTCAAATTTGAATTATTTTTGGTAAACTGGCCAAATTTCATTTAAATGGACCAAAGTAGCAATAAAGCAAGAATAATATTAATATTTGGGAATGGTCCATCCAAGACCTACTTTATGTGAATAATAGAAGGGTGTAATTTTGCACAACCGAATTTGCATTTTCTTCACAAGAAAAACACATTGTTGGAATTTAGGAAATTTTTGGCACTATAGTTTGGCATGAAAAGATGTACCTTTGTGCCAAAGATTGTCACATTATAATGATCTATGTCATGGATATGGCCATCAACTTGGTCATTTTGTTTGAATGTTTCATACATGATAGGCCATTTTGTAAAGGGATTTTAAAGATTACAAATCCATTTTTATCATTTTTATTATCAACTAGTACACATCAAATGAATCCATACATTGGATTTTTGAAATTTTCTTTGTTTTTTCATAAAAGTGGGGTCAAAATGGTCGGCATAACTATTCATACGAAGGGCATGATTATTTCAAAATCCTGTATGGCAATTGCATAGAATTCTACTTGGGAATGTTAAAATGATTTTGCAATTTAAATTAAGATTGCCTCGCTTTCTAGGTGTTTTCCCATTTAAATGAATTTTGGTCAACTTCTAGAAAGTAACAAATTGGAAATAATAGTGTTTTTAGTTTGGTCTAAAAATTGTAAAAAATTATTTTAAGCTACCCAAGTAGGATTCTATGAAATAGTTAGAGGCTTTTGAAGACTCCGACCCTTAATATAAATAGTTGTGCCTATAATTTTGATCCTAGGTTAAAAACAGCAAGGAAAATGAAGAAAATGACAACAAAATACATGTTGTTAGCATGGAGTCATTTTACGTTTACCCGGTTTTGTTCTTAATATATATTTTTTGTAAACCAAGTGCATAGAATATTTTGTCTAAGAAATAGACAGGTGTTCCACAATATTCTATGCAGTTGATGTACAAAAAGAAAATTCATTTTTTGCAGTTAGAAAATGGAAAATTGGCACATTGTCATGAATCAAGCATTATTTTAAACTTTGTATTAAAAATTATTATTTATTCTGAGTTCAACCCAAAATACGAATCCATGCTATATGTTTTGAATTCATGACAAGTTTTAGGTACTATTTAATTTATCCCTATTAAAGGGCTCTAGAAAAGTGTAAATATTTGTTTTTGAGGGAAATAAACTAAAAAGTTCAAAAAAATCTTTAAATTTAAAATGTATATTTGCAGAATATTTTATTTTACTTGTTTGATGAGTATTTTTTAAATACCCATCAAAGTCAGGTCCGCCGTCTGTTAGCCGTCAAGTGTGGTTAGAACAGACAAGTGTCGACATATTTGCCGGGTATCGTCCCAAAAAACACTCAGCAAACTACTAATATGTCGAGTGTTTTACCATGGCACTTGACATGTGTGCTTAGTTGCCGATCGCTAGATAAAGGCACTCGACAAACCCCCGGCAATCGGCAAAAGAATCGTTTCCCGTAGTGATGAGAATAATCCGGAAAAAGGATATCCCTCTTTAGGATATGTTCAAGATTGGTACACATGACACATCTATTAGTGCCTTTTGGATATGTTCAAGATTTGAGTTTTCCAGCTTTCTGTAATCTTTTGTTTTGAACCTTGTGTATCTGTTCAGTCATATAATCTGCCTGCTGGCTTAATGATTAATCTGTTGCAGTGCCTGAATTTGTAGGCGATCAGAAAGCAAGTGCGATATAGGACAAGGGCTGGCTCAAGTGCATGCTTGCATGCACTTGTCAGTGTTGCAAGCTGGGAATGCTGCTGCCTGCAAATCTGAATGTCTCACTGAGCAGCTAACGTGCAATGCTGCTGCCTGCAAATCTGAATGGGTGCATGAATGCAGCAGTCTGTGCGCGTTCTAATGGGGCCTGCAGCTAAGTGCAGGGTCATCTAGTCAAGTGTGGTTTGCTTGCATATCACCAGTACGTGCATACAACCATTGCCATACTGTCAAGTTCAGTGACTCTGGAACTGGCATGTGGGCCGCATGTTAATCAGGCACAACGTGTGTGATGATAGCAAGCAAAATCATCTATTTGTATCATGCCTCTTGAGTAGGCATCACATTGCGATCTTCAATTACCGAGACATCACAGGCACTGCTATATGCTCCGTATATACCATTGTCTCCGACAAGAGCAAACGAGATTGGCCCCAGAGAATTCAAATCAGGATCACGTTGTTATATCTTGGCCTTACACTTGCAGTTAGGCATTGCACGTTCAGAGCTCATGGCCCTGTCTGTCCCTTGCCAACTTATCATCCATGATAGCATCGCCGCACCGAAACTACGCACAATGCATTCTCCTCACCGCAATCCCTCCCCTCCTCCGGTTATATATAAATCAGTCAGCTGGTTACAACCATCAACACAAGCGAAGCATCTAGCTAGCTGTGATTAGATACTGAACTCTGAACTTTCTGAACACCATGTTCAGCACCAAGAGGCTTGCTCAGATGGCCAAGAAGTGGCAGAGGATGGCGGCCATGGGCAGGAAGAGGCTCACCCGGACTACATCGGCGGCAAAAAGATCCACCGACGAGTGCTGCACGACAATCTCGGTGGCGGTGAAGGGCCACTGCGTGGTGTACACCGCCGACGGAATGCGCTTCGAGGTGCCGCTGCCCAGGGGCGGGCCTAGCTCAATGCAAGGGTATTCAAGTGAATACCCATTATTTTGCCAAACATTACCTACTTATTGTATATAGTGTGTGCATGTCTGCAAAATCATGAAAAAGTAACATAAAATGGCATCCTAATCATGGTATTTACACCAGATATCTCCTTGCTCCCACAAGGCTCGCACCTCCTTCTCACATCTCATTAGCCCATAGTTGAAATAGCAATCAAGAAAATGGCTTTATACGGTAAAAAATATAGGCTTCGTTTTTTGAATACCCAGTCTCCAAATTCTAGGCCCGCCACTGCCGCTGCCATACCTTGGAACAGCCATCGTCGGTGAGCTCCTGAGGATGTCCCACGACAAGTTCGGCTTCGCGAGCAACGGGAGGATCACTCTGCCTTGCGACGCGGCAGTGATGGAGTATGTCTTGTGTTTACTCCAAAGGAACGCATCGGAAGAGGTGAAGAGGGCTCTCCTGAGCTCCGTGGTCAGGAATTGCAGCTACGACAATGGCTTGGAGACGTTCATGGGAACTAGATCAGTAGCTGTCTCTACTTTCTGAAGATCTACAAAGTGACCCCTTTAGACTTCTTAGCCATTATTTAGGATGATGTAAATATGTAGTTTTACATGGGTGATAGTGAATGAAAGAATCGTATGCAAGATATAAATATAGGACAAATATATGTTCTTTTTCACAGCAGAGTTGAGACTCCTGAACGCTGACTTCTGCAGCTATGGGTGTGATAGGTTAAGCTAAGGCTCAATTGCATAATCGCACGTATATATAATGCGTTCGAGTACACCAAAGATCGCATAGGCTGGGAGTTATTCTTGTATTATCTATAAAAAGTACAGCAAAGGTTCGAAGAGGATGTAGTACCAGATCATCAAATCTTGTTCAGGTCAAAATGCGGTACTGATTTGCCAAAAATGGCATCGAAACGAGGTGAAAGTTAAATTTTGCAGGAATGATTAGGATCTCTCACTGATCATCAATTCTCATTCTGGTCAGTGAAAACTTCTTTTCTCTTTCAAAATTTTGTTTTTTTAGTAAATCCTGTAACAAAAATTTCAGTCCGAAACATGTATGATAGCAGCTCTCCACCTCTGCTCCTACAGAAAAATAATATAGATGGCCATCTCGAATATCAACTGAGAAATGTGGTCCAACAGGTCTGCTCACATAATAATAATAATAATCATCAGCTACTTGCAATCTTTTTGCTAGATGTTTGGGGGCCACTGAAGAGATTTAATCTGATTGTTCAGCAACACTCTGTCATGGGCATGGATAACTGTTAGACTAAAATCTGTATCCCCATTTCAGGGGCACTCTACATATATCATTTCACTAGGATGTGATTAATCAATCACCAAAAATATCCGTAATCTTTGCGCCATCGCATCCAGAAATGGACCCAATTTACACATGGTCCTCATCGATCAGCCATGAGCCATATGCCTCTTATCTTAGCCACCCAAACAGGTGAGTATGGCAGCACACTCTGCTGTCGAATCACACACAAGTCACTGCTAGTATTGTTCCCAACAAGTGGCAAATTGATGGCTCCAGAGGAGATCAAATCAAGATCTCATTGCTTGCATTGCACCTCCAGCATTGCACGTTCAGACCTCATGGCCATGTCCCTTGCCAACTTGTCAGGATAGCTGCACCTAAACCACATTGTTCCTTTCTCATTCTCCCTCGCATATAAACCCATCAGCCTAGCACCACGATCAGCTCATCAGTTCATCCACAGAGCACAAGATAAAGCAGCACCACAACACTACACCTAGCCAAGAAAGAAAGAAAGAAGAGCAAAAAAAAGAACATGGAGTGCTAAGAGACTTTCTCAGATGGCAAAGAAGTGGCAGAGGATGGCCGCCATGGGGAGGAAGAGGCTCACAGAGAATACGGCAGCGACGAAAGGAGCAGCCAATGATGAGTGCTGCACGACGTCATCAGTGGCGATGAAGGGCCACTGCATGGTGTACACCGCTGACGGGGCACAGATTGAGGTACCTCTGTCGTACCTCGGCACAGTGGTCTTAGGTGAGCTCCTGAGGATGTCTCAGGAGGAGTTCGGCTTCGAGGGCGGCGACGATGGCAGAATCACGCTGCCCTGTGATGCTGCAGTCATGCAGTACGCCATGTGTTTGCTCCGGAGAGATGCCTCCACAGAAGTTGTGAGGGCGTTCATGTACTCCGTTGCGAGGCCATGCAGCTTTGACGGTTGTGTTGTGGCGCCATACATAGAGTTTAACCAGCAAGTAGCTGTTTGTTAGCTTCTGAAGAATGGAAGTTGTAGTGCTAGCTTTAGCCTTTTTTTCCTCGTCGTATGATGTGAATATACAGTTTGGCAGACTGGACATGTAAACAAAGATTGTGTTGCAATCTGAGTGGTGAACTTTGTTACAACAGAGAACCACGAGCATATAGGTAAATCTCTGATTCTGAACTAGACCATACAATACAGCGGCAGCTCACGAAAGTCCAAGTATAGCTGGGGCTACATGTAGCCTGTTTTAGTTCTCATGGAGCATGCCTCTGGCATTAAGCAGGCCAGTATGGCAACAAACTCTGGTTTAATCTTCCAAATCACCCAAACACTATTGTTGTCTCCCACATGAGCCAGATAGATTGGCCCCAGCCATATCAAATCAGATCAAAAACAGACCTCCGCATTTACATGTTCAGAACTCATGGCCCCGTCTGTCCCTTGCCAACTTGGCATTCATCCGTCATAGCGTAGTTGCACCTATAAATCCACTAGCTGAATACCTGATCATAGTAGAATGCTTCATTCAGCATTGGCTTGCAAGCGTCCGTTGAGGTTGATCAGCCAGCCGAGTGCTTGTGCCTGCTCCCCAAGCAGATGCTGCAACTTGCCCCACCGTCTTTAACCACCTTCAGTGAATCAACAAGACCACCATGAGCAACTCCGACAAGATATGGGGGTTAGTTCTGTTAATATTGCAAATAGGCCAACTAACTTCTCTCTATTCCAAACAAGGTCATATACAAAGTTACAAGTACATGGGCCACTAATGGGCTAGATAGACATATACTCTAACACCCCCCCCCCCCCCCCCCCCCCTTCAAACTCAAGGTGAATCTAAAACATTGAGTTTGATAATATGAAGACGATGTTGTTCTCTAGTTTGTGACTTGGTGAAGAAATCTGCCACTTGGAGCTCCGACGGAACATATTGAAGACAAATAGTTGATTGTTGACAATGTGAACGAGTAAAAGAGGCATCCACACCAATATGTTTGGTTAGCTCATACTTGACAGGGTCATTGGCAATCTGAATAGCAGTGGTACTATCACAAAGAACATTTGTGGGTGCCTCACACAAGACTCCAAGATCAGTCAAGAGCCACCGAAGCCATACAATTTCTGAAGTGACAGTGGCAATGGCACGAAGTTCCGCTTCAGCACTAGAACGAGACACGGCTGTTTGTTTCTTTGACTTCCATGCAATGAGAGAAGTCCCAAGAAAGAGGCAATATCCAGTGACTGAACGACGATCAACGGGATCACTCACCCAAGTGGAGTCAGTGTAAGCATGAAGCTGAAGCTGGTTAGAGCGGGCATAGAATAATCGGCGAGATGATGTCCCCCGCAAGTACCGAAGAACACGAAGCAAGTGGCCATAGTGAACTGAGGTAGGAGCACTAACAAACTGACTGAGAATGTGAACTGCATGAGCAATGTCCGGTCGTGTCACAGTGAGATACACAAGGCTGCCTACAAGATGACGATAGCGAGAAGGATCCTCAAGAGTGCCGTCGCTTGGACGCAATTGCAGATGGAGCTCCATGGGTGTGGAAGCAGCATGTGTGTCAGTCATACCTGACCGTGAGATCAAATCCTTGGTGTAACGATGCTGAGAAAGATAGTAACCATCATCAGTACGATCAACCTCAATTCCGAGAAAGTAACTAAGAGACCCCAAATCTGACATCTTGAATTGCTCACTCAATTTTTTCTTAACAAAAGCAATGTACTTCTGATCATCTCCGGTGATCAACATATCATCCACATAGAGCAGAAGCAAAGTGCGACCATGGCCAGATGTATGAATAAAAAGTGCTGGGTCATGCTCACTAGAGGAGAAACCAGCAGCTTGAACCACAGAGCTGAAACGCTCAAACCAAGCACGAGGAGCTTGCTTGAGCCCATAAAGAGCCTTCCGAAGGCGACACACATGACCCGGTGGGGCCTCAACACCGAGAGGTGGCTGCATATATACTTCCTCCTGTAGATCACCATGAAGGAAAGCATTCTTTACATCCATTTGAGAGATTTGCCAAGACCGAGCAGCAGCCACAACAATTAGAGTGCAGACAGACGTCATGTGAGCAACTGGAGCAAAGGTCTCATCATAATCTCTCTCATGAGCTTGTTGAAAACCTCTAGCAACAAGACGAGCCTTGTAGCGCTCCACAGAACCATCAGACTTGGTTTTCACCTTGTATACCCATTTGCAGGTGATAGGGGCTGATCGAGGAGGCAGAGGTACCATATCCCATGTACCGGTACTCTCTAAGGCTGCAATCTCCTCAGACATAGCTAACTGCCACTCAGGGAACACAACAGCTCTTGATAACTATTTGGCTCACAGGCTGCCCCCACACTGAAATCATTTCTATATCTGCTTGGAAGCTCAAGAGTGTCGCGATTGCGAAGAGCATACCTGCTTGTCTGAGAGGATTCATCGGTGCAAGGATCAATAGTACTAGTAGGAGGAGATGACTGAGAATCAGATGATACTCTAGGACGTCGACTATAGTGAAAAGGAAAAGAATCTCTAAGTGGTGGATCTGGTGGAGGTGATGAGGAAGGAGAGAGTGAAGGTGGTGAGGTTGGAGAGGAATGATCAGAGTCTGGCTCATCTGAGGAGAAGATAGGTGGAAGTGAAAGAAAAGAGGTGGACTCTAAAGTGGTGGAGGATGATGGAATAGTGGAGGAGGAATAGAAGAAAGGTTGATCCACATTGAAACTGACATCATGAGAAAAACGAATACGACGAGCCGAAGGATCATAACAACGATAACCCTTATGCTCAAGACTATATCCAAGAAAAACACATTCAACAGACTGTGCAGTTAACTTGGTACGCTCACGGGGTGCGAGCAGAACGTAGCAAAGACAACCAAAAACACGAAGATGGTCATACTTGGGAACAGAACCAAACAAAACCTCACCAGGACATTTGCCCTGAAGACGCGAGGAAGGCTGGATATTTATGAGATACACTGCCGTGGAAATAGCTTCACCCCAGAAATGAGTAGGCACAAAAGAGGAAATCAGGAGAGTACGAGCTGTCTCAATAATATGGCGATGCTTACGCTCAGAAACACCATTCTGAGCATGAGCACCAGGACAAGAGAGTTGAGGAAGGGTACCCTCGGAAGAAAGAAACTCACGAAAAACTGCAGATAGATACTCTCCCCCTGAGTCAGAACGGAAAACACGAATAGCACTAGAAAACTGAGTGTGCACCATGCGTGCAAAAGCCTGATATATGGAAAACAGTTGGGAACGATGTTTCATAAAATAGACCTAAGTATATCAAGAGTGATCATCAACAAATATGACATAATGTTTGTGACCACCTTTTGAGACAAAGGGAGAAGGGCCCCATACATCAGAGTGCACCAAATCGAAAGGACGACTAGAACAAGTAGTGCTAGAAGGATATGGAAGTTGTATTTGTTTCCCTAGTTTACAACCCTTGCAATGGAAATCCACATCCACACGAACACGGCCCAAGACACCCTGCCGAACAAGACCAGATAGACGAGAACCACATAGATGACCTAACCGATGATGCCATTGGGCAAAAGGAGTGGATCTCGATATTGATGCACTAGAGGGAACCACAGACGATGCGGAAGCTGAGGGGAGATGCAGTGCGTCAAGCTCGTAGAGAGATGTGGATCCTCTACGACGATGACCAGTACCAATGATCTTCCCGCTGCGACGATCTTGTACATAACAAGAGATGTCATCAAATCCAACAAATTAATTTCTATCAGTCAACTGACCAACTGATATAAGGTTCATTGAGAGCTTAGGGGCGAAGGATACATCTGAAACTGCAAACTGAGAGGTAGAAAGTGTCCCTTTATGAGTGACCTTGCATGGAGTGCCATCGGCTGTATGAACACAAGTATTTTCTGCTACAGGTCGGCATGATGTAAGTCATGAGCTGTCGGATGTCACATGGAAAGAAGCACCAGAGTCTAGCACCCAAGGAATGACAGCACCTGAAACTGAACACGATGGAACAGGACACCCAACGGATCCATCAGCTGAGGCTTGTAGTTGTTGCAGCTTGGACTGAAGATTGCCTAACTGATTCTGAATTTCACTTAGCTGAGTTGCAAAAGATTCCAAAACACCAGAGGGAGGTGAAAGAGCATGACACAAGGCAGGTCTAGTATCAAGCAGACCATCGGAACCCATAATGTATATCCGTTCAGCAGGCAGCAAGCAGCAAGAACTAAAATCCGGATTCAGGTCGGAAAGATTTCCGGGTTAACACCAGGTGAACTCCGGGTGAAAACTGAGGAGTCCAGTAGCAGTTTTCTCGGCCCGGAAGAAAATCCGGAAAATTCCGGGACTGATACCGGAAAAGTCAGCACTCACCAAATCGATCTGGATCGAGATCGCGTGGTGGCGCGGCAGAGCTTGGGGAGACGACGGAGCCCGGGGCGGCGGCGGGAGTAGTAGTAGAAGCGGCCGAGGAGCTTGGCCGCGAGGAGAAGAGCCGACGAAGAGCTTGGCCGCGAGGGGTGACGAGGAGACGAACGAGGAGAGCTCGGCCGCGACGAAGACCGAGGACGGCGGGAGAAGAGCCAGCGGCGACCGTCCGGCAACTTGCCGGAGCAGCGGCGGCGGCGTGACGGCGGCGAGCCGGAGCTGGCGGCGGCGACGAGGAGCTAGGTCGGGACGGGACAATGCTCTGATACCATGTTAATATTGCAAATAGGCCAACTAACTTCTCTCTATTCCAAACAAGGTCATATACAAAGTTACAAGTACATGGGCCACTAATGGGCTAGATAGACATATACTCTAACAAGTTCAAGAACATTCAAAATGGTCAGTAGATGCTAAAAAGGGACTGGTCAATTAATTAGGAGCATATGTGTGTGATTTGGATATAGCTATACATAATAAAAATTGCGCCCCTGCCCTCCTACACACGGCAAATCCAATTGATATTAACATTTCTGGTTAGCGAGAACATCTCACTCTGAATATAACCAAAATACGGTTTTCAAAGGGAAAATGTGGCACCAAGCATGGGCTTCCATTGTGCGCACATACATACCTTGACCTGCATCTGGAGTTCCTTGATGTATTCGGTGACCAGATCCAACATGTCGACTGTGTTGGTTTGCAGCAGTGATGTCAGATAAACCAGTTAGTGCTATAAATAATGGCTCAGGACCAGTCGGCTAGCTCACTAAGCTAACTAGAAGGACCCAACCAGCGTATACAACCAGTCAACCACTGTGGTCCTTCCGTGGCGCACAAACCAAATGGGAAGAACTACTAATCATGCACTGTCCAAGGATTTCACTACTGATGGATTAATTCTACACAAAGCCGTCCTGATACCGTTTTGGCAGTCAAACAATTCGTTAGTTACCTTTTCCATGTTGGGGACGAGCCCCTGCAGCTTCCGTATCCGCTTGCTAATCTCCCTTCTACGTCGCAACTCGGCCGCACTCCTTGCATTCAAGTTCGCAACCCTATTTGGAACCAAAAACGCCGAATAGCTGATGACAGCAAACGCTTAGCTTCCAATAAAACCCAATGAGCGAAGCAGGGCCGGTCCTGACATATGAGGGGCCCGGTGCAAGCCAAAAAAAATGGGGCCCCCAGCCAAGTACCACTGTTGGTGATCTCCTTGCCGCTGACAATCGCGCACCGCCGGCGCTGCCTCGCCGACCTCCCTCTGCTCGTCACTACCGCAAATTTGATGTTTCGATTGGGGCTTGTGTTTGTTGTCTCTCTCGGTTCTATGGGGATTAGGGGAATGAGGAAGGAGAAGTAGAGAACAAACTGAACCATATCGGATGAACCAAATCGGATGAGGGTACTGACCGTTCCAAATCGACGAGGAATTTCTTGGCAATCAACAAATCAGGATCTCCTTCTCCATTAATAATTTACTCAATTCTGCTAGAAATCTCGACCGAAAAGCGACGCTTCATCGTGAGCAGTGAATGGGGAACTGGAAAGAATCAAGGAGAATGATGAGGCGAGACAGCGAGCGAGAATTCGATGCAACAAGGGAGGCGAACTGGACGGCTAGACTGGAGTCGATGCGTTGGTCTTTTTTTGGCGACCTAGACACGCATGTTGGGCTGCTGGCTACTACGTACATGCGTCATGTGTTTCTCAGGCCTCAGCTGATGGCAATTACGGTGGGATGAATAGCTGATTCCATTAACCTTTTTTTCTAAGCGAAGGACCTGGCTGTACGCATGTACGCAAGCAAGTAATGGGGCCCTAGCAATCGGAGGGCCCTGTGCGGCCGCACAGGTTGCACCTGCTCAGGGCCGGCCCTGGAGCGAAGTGCACAAACGAGAGGAAAATCACAGTCCGTACCTGCTCTGGCCATCTTTACTGAAGCCCTTTTGAGGGACAATATCAATATGCTCTACAATCGATGGTCTGCACATACATACCTTGACCTGCATCTGGAGTTCCCTGATGTAATTGATGGCCACATCCAACATGCCGGCCGTGCTGGTTTCCTGCGGTGATGTCAAGTAAACGAGTTAGTACTGTGAATAATGGCCACATCTAGTTTATCTTGATCTTTGTTCCTTGTAGTGTCTTATGTTGTTTGCATATCTATGACTGTATTCTCTAGCTGCTGTCCCCAGCATTTTCTTTTTCGCTTTTTCTGTAATGTGTTTATTGGTTGTACAATTGGCTGGTTGTGGCTTTATTAATTATAAAAACGCGCTCTATCAGCGTCCAGTTAAAAAAAAGCCTGCAATCATCATACACAACTAGTCAACCACTGTGTCCTTCTATGGCGCACAGACCAAATGGGCAAAAGAACTAATCATGCACTATCCAGCGATTTCAAATTTTCAATACTGATGTATTAATTCTACACAGAGCCATGATGATAAGGTTTTGGCGTGCAAACGGTTGTTAGTTACCTTTTCCATGTTGGGGACGAGCTCCTGCAGCTTTCGTAGCCGCTTGCTAATCTCCATCCTACGTTGCCGCTCGGCCACAGTCCTTGGTTTTACGTTCGGAACACTATTTGGAACCAAAAACGCCGAATAGCTGATGACAGCAAACGCTTAACTTCCAATAAAACCCAATGAGCGAAGTGAACGAACGAGAGGAAAATTACTGCCCGTACCTGCTCTGACCATCTTCACTGAAGCCCTTTTGAGGGAGAATATCAATATGCTCTACAATTGAATCTTCCTCCATTTCTTTTTGAGAAGGAGGGAAGCCCACCGGCCTCTGCACAGAATGGTGCACACAGCCAATTGAGTCTTCCTCCATGATGTCATTTTTTTTTGGCAGAGTCATGTGTTCTTCCTCTTGTACCCAACTATTATCATCATCCTTCCCACTGGAGATCAAATCTACTTCCTCCACGATCTCGTATTGTTTTGGCTGAATCTGTACATTATCATCCTTCCCACTGAAGATCCAATCTAGTATTTCCTCCACGACCTCGTATTGTTTTAGCAGAGCCATGTGTTCTTCTTCTTGTACCCAACTATTAATATCATCCTTCCCACCGAAGATCAAATCTACACACTGTATATTGAAGGTGGGACGTGATGGATGCATCTTAATGATGTAAATCAACGCCGATTCTGCAGCCCTTCTATCAGGGTCATCGGCACCAGCACCTCCAATTTTTGCAGATATTTTCTTAAGGCCTGACAAGTGCTCAATGCCAACAGGCAACAGGTATAGTACTGTGTTGATCTACTCCAGGTGCATCAAAACCTAGCTTGAGCTTCCGGAGATTAGGCATAGCATCCGCCTCAAATTCCACCCAAGGTACACTGCACGTGAACTTGAAGTACTTGAGAACCAAGAATCCTGTCTTGTTAAAGACTATCTTTTCTACAGGCTTCGTTCGTACGTACAACGACAAAACAGTGAGTCTAGGCAATCCTATGAGAACATCAACATCATTTCTCACTAGCTCGCTCACCCCAATCTTTAAGATGCAGAGCTTGTCAAGAAGTCCAATCCACTGGGGAAGGCTGGAGAAGGTGCAAATCCGTGGCAACCACTCAAATCTCCGAAGAAACACAGGCGCAGAGGATAAAATGCTCAACCCATCACAGGAAATGCTCACGCTTGAAGATCCAGCATCGGGAATACTTGAAGGCTCCAGGGTCAGAGATCTGAGGTTGCTGAGTTTCGCAAGAATGGAGCCCATACTATCCATTTTGCTCTTTAGATAACAGGAAGGCAATGTAGAACAGGTCAGCCGAAGATCCCGGAGATTGGTCAGATCACCGAGGCTCTGCACGTTCTCTGTTGAGTTAAGACTTAGATCAAAATATCCAAGTGTGCAAAGGGATTTCATGTGGCCAATACCATTGGGCAGATTTATCTCGATGGGAAGACTGAGGTGCAACAGGAATGGCAAATGAACGATATCTGATGGAATTGCACTTACTCTTGCATCTATTTTTAGTGTCTCCAAACATTGTAGAGCTCGCATCTGTATTTGCTGTACTTTTAAGGTGACATTACATTTGACATGCAAATATCTCAGCCGAAAAATCACAGATATTCTAGTGAGATCAAAACTGATGCTCTCATCATCATCATCCCCCCAGAGATGTAGAATCAAAACTTGAAGAAGTCCAAACTCCGCCACTGAAGGGACACACTTCAAGATCCCAAAAAACGCAAGAGTTCGAACTTGTGATAGTCTCATATTGGTTGGTGGTGTCACTTCTGCATTACCAAAGTGAAGAGACAGTCGACGAACCTTGTCAGAGATTCTTGCAGTTGTCTGACAATGATTTATTGCGGTGACAAAATTATCTTCTATGGACTTCTGCATGACAAAATCAAGTACCATGTAATGCACACTGAAGGACAAAACATCATCGTTGTCATTTACATGTACAGGTTGGATCATTCTACTACTGATAAGTTCATCAAAATAGCTCCTTGATATTTCCTCCTTATCTTTCTCTTCTGTTGCATGGATAAAACCTTCGGCTATCCATTGCTCTACCATATCATCCTTCTGAATTATGTAGTCCTCTTCATATATACTGAGATACATCACACATGCCTTCAAATGATCAGGAAGACTGTTGTAGCTAAGGTTCAGTACTTGTTTCATCCCTTCAGAATTAATATTTGTCCTCAACCCATAACCTAAGGAGTTATTTACATAATCCCATTGTTCTGGTTTGCCAGTCTGGCTTACTAAAAGATTGGCAACAATAACCGTTGCTAGTGGGAAACCAGCACATTTCCTTATAATACTATTTGCAACTTCAATAAGTTCGGATGGACAGTCATATTTTGGACCAAAAACTGTGTTGAAAAATAATTTGCTTGAATCACCATGACAAAGTGGTTTCATCGTAAAAACATACTTAGAGTCGTAACCACAACACTTTAGAGCTACATCCTCGACTTCTGTCATTATTAGTATTTCACTGCAAATATTACCATCTGGCAAAGCATGGCTGATGATATCCCATGTTTGCGTATCCCATATATCATCAATTAGGATCAAGTACCCGATGAATGTTTTAGCACAGTTGTCAGCCTAAAAGAAAATTTCAAATCAGAAATATTTCTTTCTATGCTTAATGGAATAGAAGAAAGTGGCTTCAGCATAAATGCATACATAAATATTGTTCTTCCTACAAGATATAAGATTCAAATAATTGTATCCGTAACTTCTCACTTTAAAAGACTAAATTTCTTAAACTCTTTGCCAACCCTGAAATCATGCAACTAATATTGAAAGCAATCACAGACCGTTTCTGTGCACTAAGATGACACGATAACATGTTGTATGATAAAAAATCGCACTACGGACCTGCTCAGAAGATTTAAATTCATGTCTTCATAGAAATTGCAGTTCTTATGCATCAATAGATTAAAATGTATACCTCTTATTTTGGAGATGTGTCCTGATATCGGCAATTAGGCTATGCACCTTCCAAGTGTGAGGGGTGTGGTGTGGCCGAACTTGTGAGAGCATGCTGATGAGAATTCTTCTGACATCAGGCTTTCGGGACGTACGAACAAATGCCCGGCACTCAAATTTCCCTCCAATTCTACGATACAGCTCGCTGGCAAGCGTGGTCTTACCGACCCCTCCAGATCCAACGACAGAAAACACCTTGAGCTTCTGCTCTCCATTCTTATCCAGCCACGCTTCAAGCTTCTTCAGAGGGGCATCGATACCAACAGGCTCCCCGTAAGGTGTTGGGTGCCAAGAGCCAAAAGATGGATCACATATGGTAGAAGTAGCAGCAGTGCTGCTGCTGATGCCATTGCCACCAGCACTGTTGTTAAACAAGTTGTACCGCTGAAGCGCCTCCTGCGAGCGCACGCTGAACTCCCTGAGCTTGTTGGCCATCCATAGGCGCCACTTCAGCTTCTCCGGGAGCCGCCAGGTGGTCTTGCCCCCACGGCAAGTGATCTTGCACTTCCTACAGCGGAGAGATAATGCCCATCTCCTGGTGCCTGCAGCATGCTCGTACTGGTCGACGCTGTCCTCCATGTCATACGACAGCTCCCGCACCTCCTTGGTCAGGCACTTGACCATCATGGCATGATCCTGCGTCCCCGATTTGTCATGCTTCTGGAGAATGGCTACCATCTTCGCAAGATCTTGATTGATAAGAGATATCTCATCTGCCGCCCCCCTGGACAGCATGTGGCCATGACGGACCAGTAGTGCATCTAGCTTTCCCGGAAGTCTGAACATGGCGTCCACCAAAGCGCAACCAGGGGCCTCCATTAGATATCCCTGAAACCAAAGAATGACAGGAGCCTTCATTATACATCATGGACCAATAGACCAATTAATGAGAGGCCGGATAACATGGAAAACGTGATCTCAATTATTGATCAGGAGCTAGTGCATGAAAGAATTTCTAGCGAACCAATTATAAAATCTATACTGGCAAACATACATAAATGTATTTTTGGCATTTATAGTATAAAGTAGGGTTTTTTTAGTTGGCCTATTTTAATGGGAAATGATAACGATTTTTCACTGGTATATAGCTCTATTATTTCTTCACAAAGATATACTATTCTACTATCTATAAAGGGGCGCAGAAACCGCGGCTTCTCCGCGCTCCACATTGCCGGCAAACACTGGCCGTCCGATCGGCGCGACGGACGGCTAGGATCGGGCCAAGTCGTCCTCCCACCCGCGAAACACTGTAGCAGCGATTTTAGACCAATGAGCACGCGAGACGTCGCCCCGGTCACCCCCGGTCACTCCCGGTCACCCGTCTGCACGATTTTTGGCGCAGCTTTTTTGCAAAAAACCGCTCGCAAAGGACCTTTTCGCTTTTTCCAAAAATTTGAGGACTTTCTTGCAAGATTACCCGCGAGCCCCCCCTCCTCTTCTTTCCTCTCCTGTGACCGTCGCGTCGCCGGCGGCCGCCGCCGCGCTCCGCCGCCGCTATGGCCCTCCTCCTTCCAATCCAAGGGGACGGGGAGATGCGCCGCCGCGTCCTCTCCCTTCTCGCCGCGGATCGCGGGCCGGGACGTGCCACCGCCGCCGGGATCGACGCCGCCGTCCGCGCGGTGCTCCGCCGCGTCCGCGCGCCGCCGGCGGCCGCTCCGGTGACCAGAAGCGGGCGGCGCCGCCACCTCCAGCTGCACCGCGACGAGGCGCGCCTGACGCGCCCACGCTCGCGTCCCGGAGTGCACGGACGCGTCGCCGGCTAGCGCGCCGCCGCCGCGGGCGTCCCGGGCAGATCCGCCGCCCCTGTGACGTCAGCACGACGTCACAGGGGGCCCACCCTGTCAGAATTTTTTTTTCTTCGCAAAAAAAAATACCGTTGAAAAAAACCTAAATAATTTAAAACAACAAATTAGTATGTGTTTTTTTTTCTTTTCCCAAAAACAAACTATTCATATAACTTTGAAAAAAAAACTAAATAATTTGAATCAACAATTTTAATATGCCCACAACAAAAAAAACTATTCATATAACTTTGGGAAAAAAACCTGGATAATTTAAATCAACAATTTCAATATGTTTTTCCCCAAAAAAACAAACTATTCATATAACTTTGATTTTTTTGCGAAAAAAACAAACTATTCATATAACTTCGAAAAAAATAGCTAAATAATTTAAATCAACAATCTTAATATGCCCACAACAAAAAAAAACAGACTATTCATAACACTTTGAAAAAAAAACCTAAATAATTTAGATCAACAATATTAATATGACTTTTTTTCCCTGTAAAAAAACTATCCATGTAACTTCGAATTTTTCACAAAAACAAAAACTACTCATATAACTTCTGAAAAAAAAGCTGAATAATTCAAATCAACAATTAAACCTAAATAATTCAAATCAACAATTTCAATATGGTTTTTTTCCCCGCAAAAAAAAGGAAGTATTCATATAACTTTGAATTTCTTGCCAAAAAAAAAACTATCCGCATAACTTTGGAAAGAAAAACCTAAATAATTTAAACGAACAAATTCAATATGGTTTTTTTCCCAAAAAAATAAAATAAACTATTCATATAACTTTGAAAAAAGAAAACTAAAAAAAATAAACCAACAATTTTAACATGCCCACAACAAAAAAACAGACTCTTCATATAACTTTGAAAAAAAACTGAATAATTCAAATCAACAATTTTAATATGGTTTTTTCCCCCAAAAAAACAAACTATTCATATAACGTTGAAAAAAAACTACATAATTTAAATCAACAATTTTAATATGCCCACAAAAAAAATGACAAAGTTTTCACATAAAAAATAAATATGCACGACTGAAATTCAACATTCAAATTTCCCTGTACTTTCAGAATATGTATTTTCCATATAAATCAAAATGATTTCAAATGCGTTAAATTATTCAAAATATTAGAAATGTATAAGTATACGCATGTCGCCAGAACTGTCCACTGACGTCAGCATGACGCCATGTCGGTCTTACATGTCAGCTCTGTTTTCCCTTTAATTTCCCTCCAGAAAAAACCCTTATTTAACATAAATAAAATAATTCCCAAATGGTACAAAACCAGGAAAATGTAATCTACCTACATATTAATAAATACAACACAGACAAAAAATGATCTCTAATTATGACATTTTTTTCCTCTCCAAAAGGAAACCCTTATTTAAAAAAAAATAATAATTCCCAAATGATATACAACCAGGAAAATTTAATCTACCTACATATTAATAAAGATGTATAAGAGAACATACCAAAAAAGACCTCTAATTATGACATGCAAGCAAAGTTCAAATTTTAAAATTTAGAGTTCTTTAAATTTGGGGTGCTTTCTAAATTTATCCACTTTCTTACAATCTACAACAATTCAAAATATGGATAACTTTCCATTCTGCAAGACTTCCCGAAATATGACCAATCTTCAGCTACCATTTCAACAAAGTTAAGAAGGAAGGAAAACTATGCCGGAGCTTTCTAATCGAAATTTCAAATTCAATCTTCGTTTTTTTTTCACATCCACGGGTGCGGCAGAGCTGCGCTTAATCCCCTAGTAACAAATAATGGACATGTCCATATAGCTTAAAAAAGAATTAACTCAGGAGCAGTTAAGACACATCTAGCAGCAGCTAATAATTACGAACATGTTGAAATTGTACTACATTAAGCATGGTATACATATTGAGAGAGGCAAGTTCCATGACATAAAAAACCGTGAATGTGCCCGGAAGAAACTAATGAAGCAGAGCAAAGAAAACGTAACTGGCAGCTTTCTAGTGTACACACGACACGGATAAAAATGATGCATAGAACTAGAAGGATGGTGTTTGCCTACCCTGGAGTGGGCTGCGCTGGAGGTGGAAGAAGAGTTGGACCAACGGAGAGATATGGGAGACAGAGCAGGCAGCCCGGCGGTTGACTTCTGGCACCTCTGCCGTTGTCTTGGAGCTCTGTCACCCTCTCCCGGAGCGCTGACGCCTCCCTCTGGGCTTCCTCCTGCCTTGAGCGCCCGCAGCTTCTCTTCAAGCGGCTGCTACGCCTGGGCTGCGATGCGATCATGCGAGAAGAGTAGAGGCGATTGCGGCGAGAATGGGGAACGGAGCGTGGTTTGCTGAATCTGATGTACCCAAGAGAAACGAGCGGGACGTTGACTTAGCTGGCCATATGAGCCGTGCTCGCGGGCCGGCCCCGAAGCAAGATTTTTTGGCCTTGCATAGACCCGGCACCCGCTATCTTTTTTTAGATGGATTAAGTATACTAGCAAAATGCCCATGCGTTGCTACGGGCTTGTGAAACAATTTGATGATTGATTGTTCGCACCAAATAACTATGTAGGTTCATCGAAATATGGCAAGATTGAGGTCACCATTTTTTCAGTAGGTGTATCTGCAAATGAATGCGTCTCATGGAAGTGCAGTTATACAGAACTACAGATCATCAAGAGAAATCAGCAATACAAGTATGAGCTGGTATCATGGTAATGCAAATTTAAGTGGTGTACCTTGTTAAGAAAAAGTGGTATACCAGGTAGATATCAGATTCGGTATATGCATATTAAGAAAATGGTCCATCCGCATAAGACCTTAAACTGAGTGTATCCGATATAGTAAAACGTATAAGAATAGAATGAATAGAGATGGTTGTTTAGCAGAACACTCAGGAATTGTTTAGCTGAGCTAATTAGTGAGCATATATAAGAAGATTATGAAGCAGCAAATTAACCAGAGATTGAAGGCGTTGTAGCTGCCTCCAGTCGTCTCATCAACCAGAACCTTCCCAGGATAGCCGAGGACGCCGCTCCCATATAGGATGTGCATGCCTGAAGCGCGGCATCCTTTTCCGCTGGTAGAGCAGGTCGCTACCACGTCGGCCAGCACGCGGGGGAGCTTTGTAAGTTGCAACCATGCCGTCCGTACCAACGTTGACGTTGGGCAGGGCCAGGGGCTGGGCATGTAGCCTGTATGGCGGCCACACACATACGCGTACCAGTCGGCGCAAATTGTTGACCACTTTCACCTCGTGTCATGCCTCCATTAGCACAAAGCAATCAAATCTCTGCTTGGGCTGTTCATACCCACCGATCATGTCACTACAGTCCACAATGGCATCATTCTGGGCAATGACACCACACTACTTGACGTCTTGGTCCAGCCCGTGCCCTTGAATCAACTCCGATCCCAGTAAGAAAGCTAGGGCGGCCATGGTCCCAACTCCATGATGCCGCACCTCTTAAAACTCGCTGAAGTATTACGGGGCCAGCTTGACACATACCCATCCACCGTCGAGTTCCACCTGACGGTGTCCCTGGTCGGCATTCCGTCGAACACCCTGTTGGCATCCACGACAATGCCCAGCCTGGCGTAGAATGAGAGCCTGGTACCCCGCGGCGTGGTACTGTCTAGGGCGCCTAGGCGCACGCAACACTTGAGGAGGACGGGGAAGGTGAAGTTGTTCCGGCGCGTGACGGCGCCAGCATGCCACAGGCACCAGACTACCTCTTCTCTTGGGAGCGGCTCCGTCGGACCATCCTCGGCGCGCTTGTCACTGCTCCGCGAGCACGGCCTCCCCCACGTTATCGAGTTCATCCGCTACGCGGCAGGCATCGGCGTCGAGGCCGCCGTGATGGTCGGCCTGATGCGTCCGACGCCGCTGCCGGCAGCTTCTGGACGAGCGCATCATGGTGGAGTTTGTGGAGGCAATCGAGGCCCGCTCGATCCGGGCAGGCGATCTCGCGGGAAGAGCTCCGGGAATCCCTCTTCGAAGCAATGGAATCGAGAGCTTCTGGGAGGATCGGGGGCCGCGAACATAATCGTCGGGCGGAGGCGGCGGAGTTCTCGTGATTTGAGGACAGTATCCATGACGTTCAAGCCGGACTCGGCTGCCGCGTCTAGCCATAACCTACGATGGTTAGTTTGGATGGAGTTCGGGCCGGACTCTGCTGTCGCGGGCTCGGGAAGTTTCCAGATGCAACAGCGACGGACGAAACAAACCCAGCCCGACGTACCAAACGGACGAAAATCTGGGAGGAAGAAACCTTAGCTATATTATATGGTAGAGATATTTTACCCTCAAAATCTGACACATAGGATAGAAATCTTCCTAGAAAATAAATTGGTCTGATTTCAACCCTCAAACAATACAATACTGTCTAAATCACCGCTGGCCTGGTTTTGGTCGGTCTGAGCGGTTTTGAGGGATGACGTGGTGTCGGCCATCAGTTAAGGAAAAAACAGCGTTGTGTCTTAGCGCTCGCCACCGTCAGTCCGGCCGGCGCGACGAAATCTTCGTTCTCCCACCACGTCAGCTGGGTGTGGGCGCAGAATGCTAGCCACTGGGCTGGTGATGTGTTGCTGAAAGAAAATGGATCTCACGGAACAAGAGATTAAGTGGCGACGTTAACTGAACCTTCGAACAGAGCAGGATTCAGACTTGGCAGGAGGTCTACGGTGACAGAACGAGGCCGACGACAACCACGATTTGGCGGTGTGACGACGAAATATGGCGATATAAAGGGAAAGGGGGATCCCGGAGGATGGAGAGATCACCCTAGACGCTTGAAACGTCTAGGCGGGGGTGGAGGAGGTCGAGGACGGCGGCAATGGCGTGGAGGTTCATCGGCCGGAGGCGGGAAGAAATGGACGGTGCAGTCGATTCAGCGCGCCCCTCTTCGATTCCTTGGACGAGGAGGTAGACGACGAGGCGGAGATGATGGTGGTCTTCGATCTACTCGGGGATGCTTCGACCGACGGCGACGAGCACTAGTAGGAATGTGCTTATAGCCACCACGCTACCGCTGTCGGACGGTCGTGGGCGTCCACCAGCGTTATTACCGCTGGCGGGCGGTTTACAATGTCCGCCTCTGGTACCTGGACTACCGCTGGCGGGCGGCCAAAAGTGTACGCCAGCGCTAGTATCACGCAGACCCGGGCAGGCGGGGCTAACTACCGCTGGCGGACGACTGCAGTGTTCGCCATCGGTACTTTACTTACCGCTGGCGGACGGTGTGGCGTGCCCGCCAGCGGTAGTTGGCTCAGCTGGGCATCTGGAGCGAGCCACTTGCCGCTGGCGAACCATCCTAAGTGTACGCCAGCGGTAATACATCGTTAACAGCGGTCGTAAGTTAGCCCCGCCCCGCAACGCGTCGCGCGCACCCTCTCTCTCTCCTCCTTAGGATGACTCCAACGGGGCGACGCATCGAGTCCGCGCTCCTCCATTCCTGTCCGCGGGGGCCAAAAACACGGCCCAACGGACCGCGGCCCGTTTTTTGGTCCGTCGCGACGCATTCCTGGCCCAAATTTGGGCCACCGATGCGTCGGCCCCGGACGCGCGGTGGACCGCTTTTGTGTCCTGCCCTAGTCCGCCCCTGGCGCGCAAATCAGTCCATTCCCCACCCTCCTCCTCCTCTCTCGCCCCTCTCGCCGCCACAGCGCCGCCGCTCGCTCCCTCGAGTTGGCACTGCAGGCCATTCCGGGGACGCCGTCTGTTGCTCCTCTTCCCCGCCGTCACCGAGCAGTTTCCTCACTGCCACGGCCAGTGAATCTTGCGGCCATCTCTCCTCGCAGCGCCCGCGACACACACGCCGCCCACAAGGTGTTCGGCCGCTCGCCCCGGCAAGAACTTAGGTACGAACTCGGCCATGGATAGCTCGGATGAGTGGTACTACAAGAACTACATCCTCTGCAATCGCTCGCCCCGGCAAGAACTTAGGTACGAGGCAGCACTACGGTAACCAGTAGTTCCATTTGATGAACTATTGGTCTTTATATTTATTTGGTTTATAAAACTATGCATTTGTGAAACAATTTGTATTATTTGAAGAACTATTTGGATTGTAATAACTATTTAGATTGTATTATTTGTATTGTAGCATTTGGATTGGTATATGTTTTGTTCTAAATGTATTATTTTACTTCCAATGTGATCAAAAACCCTGGCCGGAAATGATCAAAAACTCTGACCGGGTGGACTCAATGTGTCGGCCCGTTGGCTCCAGTGGCCGGAAAGGGGCGAATCTGGGCCGGACGCGCGTCCTTTTGGCGACGCAAACGGACCAAACGCGGACCAAACGCGCGTCCGTTTGCGTCGCCCCGTTGGACTCATCCTTATCCTCTCGTGCGCGCCATACCCTCCTCGACTCCTCCGTCTCGACTCCTTTCTCTCTCCACAGACACACCGCATCTCGATGACTCGATCCCCTTTCTCTCTCCACCCCTACGCCGCCGCTCCCCACCTCCTCCGCCCGATTCTGCTCGCCTCCCGCACTCCGGCCTTGACACCAGCCGTCGGCGTCCCTCCTCGCCGCCATGGACGCGTGCCACGGAGGGGAGACCACTTGCCGACCACTGGCCGCCCACTCCAAGCTCGCCGCCATGGACGGCCTCCACATGGAGATCGAAGCCATCAGCGCCGTCTCCGCCCCTCTCGCCGCCTCCGCCGCCGGGGACCAGGTCAGCCAGCGCTCCTCCCTTCGCCCCCTCTTCCACATGGATTGGGTTGTTGTTCTCGCTCACGCCGAGGCATCTGTGCCGCTGCTTCGCAGATGTTCGTCCACGCGGACCGGGACGCCAGCGGTGGCGGCGCGTGGCCCCAGGAGGAGGCGGAGCTGGGCCTCTTCGACGCCTTCTTCGCCAGCCTCTCCATGATCCTCGTCAGCGAGGTGAGCTCGTATAATTCTCGGATCTAGATACTCCCGCTCCAGCGATCGTGCGTTACTTTGCTCTGCTGCCTCCGTGTACTCATATGGGTGCTGCCTGCGTGTTTATGCCTTTGCCGCCTGAAGATTTGCGACGAGACGTTCATCATCGCGGCTCTCATGGCCATGTGCCACCCCAAGTCCATCATGCTCTCCGGCGCGCTGTCGGAGCTCGTTGTTATGACGGTAGGTGAAACTACAGCTTTCTGAACTAGTAGATTTGGTTGGCAACAATTTATTCTTGACCGATCCTGCTGTGGCTATGCTGTGTAGGTGCTGTCGACTGGGCTTGGCAGGATCGTTCCCAACTTGATATCGAGGAAGCACACTAACAGCGCAGCAACTGGTAAGACTAATGTGATTGTTAACTTACTGTCTGTTGCTTGCACATCTGTGGTGTTCATCAAAAGAAATGGCGCAGTATGCTGTTCCAAAAGCATTGATACACGTTTTACATCAAGATTGTGGAACAGCTTAGATTACATTACTGGATTTACCAGTTTATGTTTTGAAGCAAAGTGCCTAACAGGAAAACAGGAATGACCACTCCAAGGTCCACTCGTTTAAAACCACTGAAAAGGATTCCCTGAAACTACATCAGCCAATTTATATTATCTTACTAATCTACCTATTCTATAATGGTTGCAGTAAACCATAGGGCCTGAAAACAGAGGCAAAACCAAATTAAGCATTCAAACTTTAATTTCATCAAATAAACACAATTCTGGTAGACACACCTTTCCTTTGTGTCAATACATTGGGAAACCCTGCTTTTTAATTGTTTGTTGTGGTATTATATCAGCTATCATGATCTTATCGCCAGCACGCCAGCGGTAAGTTCGATACCGCTGGCGGCCATGTTTGAATGCACGCCAGTGGTAAGTTTGATACCGCTGGCGGCCGCCCGCCAGCGGTAATTATTACCACTGGCGTAATGATCGCTGGCGGGCGGCCAGCGGTAGGTCTTTTCCTACTAGTGGAGCTCACTGAGCTCGCCAAGGCCGCTGTCAAGGAGGTCGAAGGCCTGAGGGAGCACCACATCGGCGGCGTGCCAAAGGACGGAGGCCGGCGATGCGAATAGGTAGAACGAGTCAGCAGTTGCGGCATCTGGCGGGGACGGCCTTCATGACGTCTAATGCTGGTGGGGCCCACTAGTCAGTAATGGCGTTAACGGCCGGCCACGTCACCGCCACATCACCAGTTGAAACATGCAAAACAGCCCAAATTAACACCAAAACTACTTAAATTCTTCCAAAACCAGTGTCAGGGGTGATTTAGACGGTATTGTGGATTTGAAAGTTGCAAGTAGACCAATTTATTGTTCAAGGGGGTTTATGTCCAATGTGTGAGATTTCAGGGTGAGAAATCTCTACTATATAATATAGGTAAGCGACCGTGGTAGTACGTCACCCACTTTTGCATTTTGGTCCCTCAGAAATTTCAAAATCAACCCGCAGTTGCAACGGGATCGCCCACTTTTGCGTTTGGTCCCTCAGAAATTTCAAAATCAACCCGCAGTCCAAACAGGTCGGCACTTTTACGTTGTACCCCCCTAAACCGGTGAACCCTATCCAGTAGACGAACAAGTCAACGCATGCGACGCCGCCACCGCGCTCGCCGGATGGCCACCGACTCCAGCACCCCCCGTCCCTCGGCACATCCAATAGCTCCTCGACACCTACCTTGGCGCACCTCGGCCCCAGCGGCTTCCAGATCTCCTAGCGGCTAGCGCCACACCAAAGGCCGCCGGCCTCACCTTCCGTATCTCCCGCGACGCCCGGTCGCCCGCACGAAGGCTGCTTCGCTGCCTCGACCGAGGCGCGCCTCTCCAGCTCCCACGCCGGCAACGCATGCCTCTGCATCGGATCCCCTGCGCCTCCGCGCATGCGATTTGCTTTCGATCTGATTTGCTTCATTTTATTTGGCTGTATCTAGATGTGCAAGATGGCACTGGTTGCTTAGTTAGATTAGTGTGCTCGAACAGAATAATTTGAAAAAAAATTCATATATAGCAATGAATTATTTCGATACAGAACACAATCATTTTGAAGGAAAATGAGCTGAACAGATCAAGCAACAGGGAAACACCGATCTGTTCTACCGAATGAGCTGCAAAGGAGATTCAACGATTAGCTGGTTTCAGAGAAGGACAATGCCAGCTTCAATCCCTTCAATTTTGCAGTCGCTCCACCTAATTTTTGCACTTGGACAAGAGTGTAAGAACCCCAGGCAGGTAGAACGGCCTCACCTATATTGTTCCTAATAAATAATAATGGCAGCCCACAAGCCAGTCAGTGGCGGCGCCAGGAAATGAACACTGGGTATTCCTCCTAATTTTTTTTGCTCTAAATGTACTATATGACCCAAACAACACAACACTAGCAATATATGGATAAAACAACACTAGCATAACAGCAATAGCAATATTTCAATTTATAAGCCCATAACGACATGAATACATATGTACCTTTTGATTGATATAGTGATGATATTCCATCTTACATTATAACTTTGCGGTTGCCTTTTTTGGAAGAGATTGATGACATCCTCATCCTTTACTTGCCTGAAGAAATCTCTCTCAACAAATATAACCATACAATGGTTCAAATAGTCATCACCCATTTTGTTCCTTAGCTTATTCTTCAAATAGCTCATTGAAGAGAATATCCTTTCAACACTAGCAGTGGCTACTGGCAGAATCAATACCAACTTAAGAAACTTGTAAACAATATGATATTGTTCATACTTCTTTGTCTTGACAAGCATAACTGAAAGGTCACATAGATTTTTCAAGTTGTGAAACCTTTCATCTCTACGCAAATTAGCAACATACATGTTTAGTTGCCATGGAAGTCCTGCCAGTTCCTCACTTGTAAAATCATAAGCATAAAACTTTGTAGCAAGCTTAACCAACTTCTCTTGATCATAAGCAGCAAACAAATGAAGTGGACTGAATGCTGCCATGAAAATAAGTAGCTCTGTGTTGACCTCATCAAATCTGCTATTCAGCTCACCAATTTGCCTATCAATGACACCCACAAACACATCAACCTTGAAGCGGTGGTAATTGATCACACCATTGCATAAACCCCTTCTAGGCCGGCCAACGGGAAAGTAAGGACCCTCCATATCAACAACTTTGATCTTATGCTTTGTACAAAAATATGTGACATTTGTGAGAAAATCATCCCATCTAGCATCAGACCGCAAACCCCCCAAGTAAAACTTTGTTTCATCGACAACCTGAATAGCATGGACAATATCTTCATCTTGCTTTTGCAAAGCTCTACACAACTCATCTTTGTATCCAAATATTTCTTGCATCAAGTGTGCCATGAAAACAAACTCAAATGATCGAAATGTTGTCTCTATGGTTAGAGCCGCTTGCGCCTCCGCACTATTGTACTCGTCTCCAATCTCGCGAAGGACTCGTCGTAGTGCACCATACATAGAGATGGCATGGTTCACAGTTTTGAAATGAGAGCCCCAACGTGTATCACATGGGCCTTCCCAAACCCATTTCCTGATTCAGCCCACTCCCTGTTTCTACTTCTTCCAATTCCAATGCAGCAATGAGTTTTTCAGCCTGAGCTATCCGAAGCAATCTCATTTTTTACAAGACATGCCAAGAGCATTTAACAAGTGTGCAAGCTGCTGAAAGAACCAAGTACAATCACCACTCTCCTTTGCAACAGCAACAAGAGTTAACTGTAGTTGATGGGCAAAACAATGAACATAATAGTAGAAGGGGACTCATCCATAATCAGTTTTTTCAGGCCATTAGCATTACTTTTCATGTTACTAGCTCCATCATATCCTTGCCTACGCACCATTGCAAAGGTCAAATTGTAGTTCATAAACATTTTCTGAATTGCAGCTTTCAGTGTCAAAGAGGTAGTATCTTCAACATGAGCAAGACCAAGAAATCTTACAACCGCCCTTCCTTTCTTATCAACATAACGCAAGCAAACAACCAACTGTTCATTCTGATACACATCACTAGACTCATCTGCAAGTATTGAAAAATGACCCCATTCACTTTGTCCTAGAATCCACATTCACTTCGTCCTTCTCTTTTTCTTCCAAAAAATGTAGTTTTGACTAAATCATTATAAGCATTCTTCTAACACGTGAACCACTAGACAGTTAGATTGGTCCAGCTCTGAATGCACAAACTTCGTCATCTCTTCTTCCTATGTTGGAGGACATAACGAAAATAAAGATTGAACTGAGGATAGGTTTAACATTACGCGAGTCTATCGATTCTGGGGTAAACTATTAGGGGCTATATTTTTCATCCAATTTTTTCCGCTCCCGTTGCAACGCACGGGATTTTTGCTAGTATACTTAATCCTTTTAAGATTAAAAAATGATCTAAAAGGCCAAAAGGACCTAAAATGGCACGGAAATGGCATAGAATGCTGGAATAGCACGCGGGCGGGCGGTTGCCATGTCGTGCCAGGCTGGCCCGTTTAACGGGTGTGTTGTGACTGTTGTCCAAACGAGGTCCACGTACCAGGGAGAAGTGAGGGTAAGATCCAAAATTTGAAAAATATTCCTCTCGTCGATGAATTAAAATATTTTCTGTGAAGCCCATTGTAAGGAAGTAGTGATATTATGTGGCGGTGCAAGCTCACGGTTACCTGTGGCTAGGGGCAAAATTTCGACAACTGATGTTTTTGTTGGAACGTATGGATAGAAAAGAGCAGGAAAAGGAGAGGAGAGAAAGAAGAAGAACATGGAGGAGCACCATCCGCCGCTGAAGAGGAGGAAATAGAGAACACTCTCCTTATATGAAGGAAATGCCACGACAAACACACAACCCAAAGCATGATCAAAGTTATAAATCAAATATAATTCTCTCCAAACTGTTTTCGTAGCTCGTAGAAGGCACACAAATACGACATAGCTAGTTCAAATAAGGACGAAAACACATAGCCCGGCCAGCTCACTGAGAGACATAATACTCCCTCCGATCCATAAAAAGTGTCACCCACTTAGTACAAAGTTTGTACTAACTTAGTACAAAATGAGAGACATTATTTATGGATCGGAGGGAGTAATACATTGCTACAATTGATTTCTTTGTTCCCCTTGTGCTGCATTATCCTACAAGTTCTGATGCTGCATTTTCGTTTTTGAGATGTGATGCTGCAGCAGTTCCTACTGTAACTGCTGGGTCTCCTGGAATTTTTCTGCATTTTTTCCAAGCGTTAAAGCTTATCCATCTTGTTCCAGACAGTTCCCCGAAGGTCAATGATGAGTTACTTCGTAATTGTCCCCATCTCCTCAACCCCTTGATGTGATTATATGTAGTCCCATCTTTCTGCACTCTGTCAATATGAACCAATCAAGTGAACAAATCTAGGCAAGGTTTGGATTAACTTACATGCACTAGTAGAAAACAGGCCTTTCGTCCGGGCCATTAGTCCCGGCCGTGGCCTGGGCCGAGACTAATGGTCCGGACACGTTGCCTCGAAAACGCCGAAGCGTTCGGCACCCTTTAGTCGCGGCTCGTTAGGGACCAATGGTCCCGGTTCGTGACACCAGCCGGGACTAAAGGGGTATGCGCCAGATGCGAACGGGTGCACCCCTTTAGTCCTGGTTGGTTACATGAACCGGGACTAAAGGCTTCAAACGGTTCCACTTCCCGCGCGGTTTCACGCGATCGCTTTGGAAACGCCACGGCATTGATCGCTGGTGCTTCGATCGCTTCGTCGATCGCCGGCGAATTTGATTCCGGCGCCTGTTCACCTCCCTCTCTACTCCTATATAATGTACATCTCTTCACATCCATAAGCACATCTAGCTCGAATTCTCCTCTAATCCCTCCCAAAGCCCTCCCTCTATCTCTCCCTCTCATTCCAATGGAGCCGCTCGCGCGAACTCGGGTGTACCACCTCACCGCCGAAGAGATGAGTTTCAAGGTCACGGTCAATGCCCGTGCATCAAGGGTGGAGAGGTGGATCCGCGCCGTCAAGAAGGAGTTCCTGGACGCCGCACCGATCAAGTGTGTGGGCCTGGACTACGAGTTCACCAAGCCTCGTGAGGGTAGAAAAAATCAGCGCGCCGCCGTCCTTCAACTCTCGGTGGCGTCCGAGAATTTGGTCTTCCAAATTTGTTGGGCTGATAAAGTGCCGCAGCTGCTCAAGAAATTCTTGCGGGACACCACCATCAGATTCTGCGGCGCGGCTATCCACAATGATGTGCGCATGCTGCGATACTACCGAATTGACATTCCGTCTGTGTTCGACCTCCAACAGGTTATCCCGAACCCCACCGACAAGACCATTCCAAGTCTCTATGACGACCTGGCCAATGCTACTATTGGGACAAATCTTGAGAAGAAGAAGAGGAACAAGAAGGACGACAAGGAGAAGAACAGGAAGAAGGACGACGAGGAAGAGGAAGGCGATGAACTAATATTTGGTTGGGGCAACGTTCCATTGAGCTTCGAGCAAGTGAGGTATGAACTAGTATGTTTTTTTATAATTTCTGGATAGTGTGATTGGGGAATAGAGTTAACCAACCAATTGTTGAAGTATGTTCTATAACGGAACATTTGGAGCCCATAATTTATCTCGTTTTTCTGCAAAATTTACGCATACAACTTGTACGAGAAAAATAGACCACCCTTATATTCTGTTATATACAAAATGTCACACGAGTTTCGCTTGTGATCTTGCTTCATGGCAATGATTCATTTGTACTTTGCGCTTTGAGACAAAATTTAGTTGTTGCATATTGAAAGCAAGGCCCCGCATATTGCAGCTTTCGAACATTTGAATTTTATACTCACCTTTGCCTTAATAATTCATTGAAGGCTCTTGTGTTTGTTCGGATATTTCTTTCTTGTTTATATAGAAGGCCTATATAAGCAGTTGTGGGTCCTCTTTGCACCGTATTTTTTGCCACATTAGTTGCCAATGTATGACTTCTTGTGGTGCCTTTTTGGGGTCTTGTATAATGAACTCTTTAGTTTCAAGAAGTTAAATAAATTCACTCTCATGTCGTGGTTTAATTAGTTAGAGAAAAATGGCACTGTTAATAGCCAGGCTTAATATCAACATCAGATCATATTTGTATGTATGAGTTTTCCTTGTAAAGGTGAACACAAAGCAGATATCTAAATTTTGCTATTGTTTATTTCTCGAGATTATTGTTCAAAGTTATTTTTTTATGTTTGTTGTCTATGGACATGAGTTGTAATAGAAACTGTGTGTGCCTCCGTGACACATATATTTAACTCCTGTTGCAATGCACGAGCATGCTTGTTATAACAATTATTAAAATAAGATTATAAATAACAACGATGAGTTTCGGTCACATTTACGATTATCTATGTTATTATGATAGATTTTAGTAGGCCTTTCCGGTCAAGAAAGAGCATCACTTTCTAAGGGGTGGGACGACGACAACCGCAACATCATTTTCTACGCTAGCATGACCCAAAAGGTAAATGCGTCCCCGTTAAAAAAATGCTTCATTCCAAAAATTTATTTATGATAGTGAAACTACATGATTAAAAAGTTCATAAAGATCAACACGTAATGACGCATGGACATATTTCCTAGTATTCCGACACACAGATGGAATGGCAGTGGCTTTGGCTCAGCGTCGTGATCTTCCACAAGGTACTAATTTAAATCCCCTTTTCTCAATTCTTTCCTTTTTGGATGAGCAAATTGTTGAAAGGGTTGCTAAATTAGGTGTTTCTTTGGGTAGTTCTCAAAAAGATAGAATTAATGCTGCTAAGAGTATTAAAGATTCAGAACTAAGTAGGACAATTCATATGTTAGAAAATAACCTTAAGCCATCGGGAGAGGATGATCCGCACAATTTAGTTCTAGACAAGGCCTCCAGTGTTTCAGAAGATCTAGTGGAGAATGAATATAATAGGGACTTGGAGGATCAAATGGATCCTTCGATTTTGCCTGAGAAACTTAAAAATGTGCGTAAGAGGAAGGACTATTCTTCTGTAGTTAAAAGAAGAAGTATTAGAATTAAAAAACAAAGCAAAAAAGTAAAATGCATGGTCTAAGAGGTCTTTTTTTGCAACAGTGAGGGTCTTCAGGATCCTGCAAAACATTTATTGATACAATTCTTAGCAGAATTAGTTCGTATGTGTGAAAATGAGCCATTACCTATGATGGTGGGTGGAGATTTTAACATTATACGAAATCCTGATGAAAAGAATAACGATAATTATAAACCCCGATGGCCGTTTATGTTTAATGCGATAATTGAGAGCATCGGCCTCAAAGAAATAGAGATGTCTGGTAGACAATATACCTGGGCGAATAGAAGAGATACACCAACTTTTTCAAAGTTAGATCGGATACTTGCTACGATGGAGTGGGAACAGAAGTTCCCACTGGCCATGGTGCAAGCTTTAACACGGGCAGGATCTGATCACACTCCGCTATTTTTGGATTCTAGAGTTTCAGGCACATCTTGGAAATAAAGCACGCTTTTCTTTTGAACTTTCTTGGCTGAGGCAAGAAGGTTTCTACGCTATGGTGGCAGCTGAATGGTAGACGGTCACCAAAGGGGCTATAGCTATTGAGGTGTTGCAAAATAAAATATGACACTTGCGTCGTTTTCTAAAAGGATGGGCTAAAAATCAAAGTGGGAAAAAGGAAAAGGAAAGACTGTTGGATGTATGCCCAAAAAGGCAATAAAGTTTAACATCTGATTCATAATTATACTTCATGATTCTATGCTATAACTACGGTGACTCCTGAATATGTGATTCAGAGGAAACTCACTCGCACGTGTAGAGACATGAATAGAATAAAGTATACCCTAGTCTTGCCTTTTAGACTAATTCGTTAATTGCTAGAGACCACGTTTTCCTGGTCTGGGACATGTTTATGTCAGCATCAATGAGTGGCATATTGTTGGTGGAAACAATATGGCTGGGTAGACCCAAATCGTTGATATGCTAAGAAGATTCCAAAGTGTCTTTTTGTCCTTAATTAGTGCAATATCGCAGATGGTTATTATATGATATGTCCATTGACCATGAGGTTATTAGGGTTGTGTATACTGGAAGAGTTACTTTGGTACTGTCAACCATCACGGCCGTAACTGGGTGATCATAACGGCAGGCACTAGGTGATTCCGAAGGTGTGCACATATCCTAATGTTCCAAGATGGGAAAATTACTCCTTTGTCAAAAGAGAGATACTTTCAGGGCCCACTCGGTATGTATGATATCCAATATGTTCTGCGGACAATGCGTGATGAAGTTACATCATGTGGGATATCGGATTACGGTAACGAGAAAAGGAAATTTACCGGTAACGAGATAAGACGAAGATATAGTGAATCAGGGATTGATTCATGGAAATATCAGGAATACTTTATCTCGGGTAAATTCAGTATCGCGAGTAATGGGAATGACGAAATAATAATCAACAGGTTCAACAAAGTGTCCTTCGTATAATGGTAGCAGTTATTCAGGTAGCCCATGTACCTGACCCTGGCCGGTGATTAGATGGAAACATCTAATTATAGCTACCCTTTATCGAACCTGTAGGGTAACACGCTTAAGTCAGTTCTAGTCAGTTGTGTATATGGTTGGTCTGGAAACCGAGAGAGTATCACCGGAATGGTTTCTGCGTGGTAGATAATATCTTTATCAGAGAGATTGGATTATGCAGACACTAGGTGTCTCGGAGTGACAGAAGTTGCTATCACTAGTCGGAGTATTTTGTCGGCGGACACTGGGTGTCCCAGATCATGTAAAAGTGTTTTATATGATAAGTGATTAATTCGGGGAATATTCTATAAAACTAAATATTCAAATAAGAATTAATTAGACAAAATATTATTTTACTAAATATTAATTAATTTAATTAATTAATAATTATTGGAAAATATTGGAGCCACCGAAGGGGGATGCCAAGTGGGCCCATGGGCCCACAAGGTAGCCGCACCCACACAAAGGGCGGGTGGGCCAGGCGCACCAAGGGGGGAAGTTCCCCCCTTGGCCAAACCCTAGTTGGACCCTAGGCCCAATGGGGGGAGACGGTTTAGGGGGGTCCTTGTTGGACAAGGACTCCTCCCCCCAAACCGAATTGGACAAGGGGAAGGTTTTCCCTTCCCCAAACCAAATTGGGTGGGGAGTTGGAGTCCAACTCCAACTCTCCCCCATGGAGTGCGCATCAAGGAAAGGGGGTTGGAGTCCAATTCCAACCCCTAGGGCCGGCGCACCAAGGGCAAGGGTTTGCCCCCTTGCCCAAGCACCTCCACCCCTTGGCCTATTATATAAACACTCCCACCCCCATGGGAGAAGACACACAAGTTTAGATCTCTTCTAGTTGGTTTAGAGGGAACCTCTAAATATTTAGAGGGGTCATCTCCGGTTAGATTAGATCTAGATCTCTAATCTCTCTCTCCCTCCTTCTCATGTGCTGAGATCTCCACCTCCATATACACCAGCAGTGAGTGCTTCAAGTGTGGACGGTGAAGCCCTACTGGACTAGATCAGATGTATGAGTGCGAAACTCAGAGGGGTGATCCGTTGAGAAACGGTTGACTCTATCTAACTCTGTTGGATCAAGGCGGGACGCGAGAGGAGTCTATGAGTTCTCTCGGCTAGGCTTAGTCGAGGGAGTTCTTCCACAATCTTTATTGACGTCGTCATCGACATCGGCAATGACTACGTCGACTACATCAACATCGTCATCTCTTCCGCTTCAACGGTGTCGGTAACGATTTACAGTTGGATCAAATATGCATGTTTTACACTTGTATCTTCATAGTAGATCTTGGTTGTTGCGTAGTTGGCGAAATTTTTGTTTTCCATGCACGCAACCCAATAAAGACTTCTAAACATTATAGATGATTTAGACATCAAAGCTGAGACTCTACCTCTCAGTTCTGCCGAGCGGGAGAGGCTCAAAGATGCTAATGATCGCATTAGTACCTTACGCAGGGATGAAGAAACGAAATGGGCCCAAAGAGCAAAAGTGAAACATGTTCAGGAAGTTGGAAAAATACATATTTTCATCTAATAGAAAACAGTAAACATAGGAAAAAGAAAAATTCAACTTGAGCAGGATGAAGGAACCATTATTGGGGAGCAGAATTTGTGGATGTATATCACAGAATATTGTAAGAAATTATTTGGTGCATTGGCACCAAATAATGTTCAAATGGATGAAGATTTTGGTCATGATATTCTGAAACTATCGTCTGAGTAGAATGGGATTCTTACAATGAGTTTCTTAGTGGAGGAGGTGTATGAAGCAATTTCCCAAATGGAATTGAACAAGGCGCCTAGACCTGATGGTTTTTCGGCTGAGTTCTACTAAAAATTCAGAGATGTCATAAAACATGATTTAATGGCACTGTTTGAGCAGTTTCAACTTTGATTTTTCCTTTGTTTAAACTGAATTATGGTGTTCTTACGTTACTCCCCAAGAAACAAAATGCTATCCAAATTCAACAGTATAGACCGATATTCCTTTTAAATGTCAGCTTCGAAATCTTTACAAAAGTAGGGACTAATCGTATTACAGGAATTGTTCATAAGATTGTTAGACCTACTCAGTCGGCTTTTATGCATGGACGTTATATTTCAGAGGGGGTTGTGATCCTCCATGAGACCATCCACAAACTTCAGAGGAAGAAGATGGATGGTGTTCTTTTTTAAAATTGATTTTGAAAAGGCATACGGCAAGGTAAAATGTCCCTTCCTTCAACAAGCCTTGCGTATGAAAGGATTTGCACAAAAATGGTGTAAATGGATTATGCAATTTGTTCAGGAGGAAGTGTCGGCATTCATGTAAATGATGGCATTGGTCATTATTTTAAAACGAAAAAAGGTCTAAGACAAGGGATCCAATGTCTCCTATCACTAGTACAGAACGACACATCGGATACCCCTCTATGGAAACGGCACGAGTTAGGCGACAGAGAATCATGATTTTAGCGTTGCGGACGAAGCCTGGTCCGTCAACATTGGTTACGGAGATCTTACCAATATTCTTGGCAATGGTCATAAATTCACCTCCGTTTCCAATACGTATCTCTATGGCAACGGTTGTTTATGGATATCCGTTTGCGATGTTCTTGGGAAATTGCAGTTGCAAACAGGAAGCGCGCCTGTTCAATGCGGCTTAATTCATGAGGGATAGGAACCATCTGATCGACGCTAATAAAATGTGATTGGAATCACGCGAAGCCAGGCAGTTCTCGCATTCTCCCCTTTGTTCTCTCCCACATTCTCTACCACACTAGCACAATTGCCATGGAGGAATCCTAGTGGCAGAACGAGGAAGTCCCGAGTGACGACGCGAGCGCTGAAGACCGCAGTGACGTCCCATGGTGGGATCAAGACAGGCTGCCGGACTCGGACCCCGACGACTCGGACCCGCCATCTTCACACTCTGTAGAAGCCGACTCCGATGACTCGGACCCACCGTCTTCACGCGAAGGAGAAGACGACTCCAAAGAGGATAAGTCACCGGAGGAAGAGGAGCCGGAGGACCCGCCGGAGCCGTATTCTAGGCAGGAAGAATACGACGCCGACGAGGAGGAGGAGGAGGAGGCATCGGAGGAGGCGCCGGAGGAGGACACGCTGGAGAAGGAGAAGGCAACCGGCAAGAAGCGACGCCGCGTCGCGGATGACAATGGCGCGGAAGCAGGGCATAAGAAGAAAAAGTAGAGTAGATAGTTAGTTCAATTCTACTGTATCGATTCTTCATAAGTAGGTCCAGTGTGTCAGTGAAGAAATAAAAGGAAACGGTTGTTTATCGCCTCCGTTTGCGATGTTATACTTTGTGCTATAAATGTGCCACTGCGGCAACCCTAACGCTCTTGCTCTCACTCTCACTCCACAGTCACAGTGTGGCGGCGGCTTCAAGCAGCACCAGACCTAACCCTTGTCTCGCAGATCTGAGTGGCGCGTCGGGCCGGCATCACCGCCGTGCATCTTCCCCCAGCGGCGCGTCGTCGAGCCGTCGCGCATCCTCCCCAGCGGCGCGTCGACGAGCCGCCGCACATCTTCCCCGAGTATGTCGCCGACGCAGATCTGCTGGTCTATTGCCGCGCATCTTCCCCGAATATGTCGCGGACTAGATCTTACATTTTGTTTAAATTAGTGATGACCCACAAGTATAGGGGATCGCAACAGTCTTCGAGGGAAGTAAAACCCAAATTTATTGATTCGACACAAGGGGAGCCAAAGAATATTTATAAGCCTTGACAGATGAATTGTCAGTTCAGCTGCACCTGGAAGTAGACTTGCTCGACACAGTTTATCAGTAGCAACAGTTTTATGACAGTAGCAGTAGTGAAATAATAGCAGCAGCGAAATAAAGACAACAGTAATAATTGCAGTAGACAGCAGGATTAAAATACTGTAGGCATAGGGATGGATGAACGGGCATTGCATGGATAAGATAATTCATGAAATAGTCATATGCAGGGAAATTGCAGATAAATATGATGAGGTACCCAAGTAATAATCCATCATAGGCATGTGTTCCGTATTTAGTCGTACGTGCTCGCAATGAGAAACTTGCACAACATCTCTTGTCCTACCAGCCCGTTTGCAGCGGGGCCTCAAGGAAAACTACTGGTAATTAAGGTGCTCCTTTTAATAAAGCACCGGAGCAAAGCATTAACACTCTGTGAACACATGTGATCCTCAAGTCGCAGCCATCCCCTCCGGTTATCCCAATTTCTCTCACTTTGGGGCCTCGGGTTCCGGACAGTGACGTGTGTATACAACTTATAGATATGATCCAAAACAATAATTATTCTCATGATTCAACAACATGTTCAGATCTGAGATCATGGCACTCGGGCCCTAAGTGTCAAGCATTAAGCATAACAAGTTGCAACAATGACATAAAGTACTACCGATGGATACTAGGCACCATGCCCTAACAATCTCACAACTATTACATGAATGATCTCATCCAATCCCTACCATCCCCTTCAGCCTACAGCGGGGAATTACTCACACATGGATGGGGGAATCATGGATGGTCGATGGAGAGGCGGCGGTAATGACGATGGCGATGATCTCCAATTCCCCATCCCGGCAGGGTGCCAGAACGGAGTTTCTGGTCCCCGAAATAAGGTTTTCGATGGCGGCGGAGCTCTGGAAGTTTTCTGGAAAAAGCGTCGATCCCCCTGAAGTTTTTAGGTCAAAGGCAATATGTAGTCCAAAGGGGAGCGTCGGGGGCCACACGAGGTGGCCACACCACCCCTCGGCGCGGCAAGGGCCCACCCGCGCCGAGGGTGCGTGTTGGGCCCCTGTGCCTCCTCTTCGCTTCATCTTCTGGCTCCCTGGGTCTTCTGGAAAAATAAGAATTCTGTAATTTTTCTGGAATTTTCCTGAAACTTTGATTTTCTGCACAAAAACAAGACACCAGGGCAATTCTGCTGAAAACAGCGTTAGTCCGTGTTAGTTACATTCAAATCACACAAATTAGAGGTAAAACAATAACAAAAGTGTTCGGAAAAGTAGATACATTTTGGACGTATCAACTTCCCCCAAGCTTAGCTTATTGCTTGTCCTCAAGCAATTCAGTTAACAACTGAGTGCGATAAAAGAAACTTTTACGAACACATTTGCTTCATATGACGTACACATACCTACTATATGATCAACTACTTAGGCAATTCATAATAGGAACCATGCAAATAATGACACCTAGTAGTTATGCAAATCATGAAAAGATACCAAAGTACTAAGAATGAATAACATAGCATACATCTATCCACAAGAATTGCAATGTTCGTAATAAGATATGACAAAGTGGTGTCTCACTTGCCTTTATTTGAAGGGCAAAACATAAATGTCAAGGCACCTCTGAAGTTCAAGTGAAGACTAGATATAAAGATATCAAAGATAAAAGCATCATAGTTATACCTCAATTAATCGTATCCTGGAACAAGCACATTACACTAAGAACGACAGTTATGCTCTCGAAGAAGTGCTCAAAGAAAAGATGGTGACTCAACATAAAAATAAAAGATTGACCCTTCGCAGAGGGAAGCAGGGATTAACACGTGCTAGAGATTTTTATTTTAAAAACAGAGGTAAAAATGTTTTGAGAGGTGTTTGTTAATTGTCAACGAATGGTAGCGGATGAAAACAGTATTCCCCTTGTCAAACAAACTTTTAAGAGCGGCTCCCATGAAGGACGTTATTTCCACCAGCAAGGCAGATCATCCCTCTTCTCTTTGGTTTACACACGCAGGTATTTCACTGTTTGTCATTGCTTACTGATAAATCAGGGCAAAAGTGTGAAGAGAATTAAACGGTTAAAGTTGTAATTAATTGGGACTGGGCACCCCGTTGCTAGCTCTTTTTGCAAAAATAAAGGATAAGCGGATGTAATTGCCGCTAGTCCAGGTGTAAAAGTCTGTTTGATAAGTTGAATAAAGGATAACCCACTACTTCCTCATGAGCTGGTAAACATTGACACAAAAGGGAAATATTTTGAAGGTTTTAAAGGTAGCACATGCAAATTTACTTGGAATGGCTCGAACCATGCATAGGAATTTTTGGTGGACTCTTTGGGATAACTTGGTTTTAAGGATTTGGATGCACGAGCAGCATTCCCGCTCAGTACAAGTGAAGGCTAGCAATAGACTGGGAAGCGACAACCAAGAGAGCGATAACGGTCGTAATCATGCTTGCGACAAAATAAAATTAACGGAGCCAGAAAGATGATACTAAAACTCTGAGGCAAAATAGATCATCAAGCCTTAATTGACTTTTATTTTTCAGTCATAACATGTGTGAGCATGTGCCAAGTCGATTCAAGTGAATTATTCAAACAAGCCCCTCGTGCCTGGTTTGAGTGTTTCGCCTCTGTGGTGACTGCCGCTGGTTTCTCGCCCAGCGACCATGACCCCGCGTTGTTTGTCCACACCTCACGTCGTGGTCGGACGCTCCTCCTCTTATATGTCGATGACATGATCATTACTGACGACGACCCTGAGTATATTGCCTTTGTTAAGGCCCGCCTCCGTGAGCAGTTCCTGATGTCTGATCTTGGTCCTCTTCGCTATTTTCTTGGGATTGAGGTCTCTTCGACTTCTGATGGCTTCTTCATCTCCCAAGAAAAATATATTCAGGATCTTCTTACTCGCGCCGCTCTTGGTGATGAGCGCACTGCTGAGACTCCTATGGAGCTCAATGTTCAGCTTCGTGCTACTGATGGTGATCCCCTCACAGACCCCACACGCTATCGCCACCTTGTTGGGAGCCTTGTCTACCTAGCTGTCACTCGTCCAGATATATCATATCCTGTCCACATTCTGAGTCAGTTCGTTTCAGCTCCCAGCTCTGTCCACTATAGTCACCTCCTTCGTGTTCTCCGATATCTTCGTGGCACGATCTCCCGTCGCCTTTTCTTTCCTCGCTCCAGCTCTCTCCAGCTCCAGGCCTACTCTGATGCTACGTGGGCTAGTGATCCTTCTGATCGCCGCTCGATGTCTGCCTATTGTGTTTTTCTTGGAGGATCTCTCATTGCCTGGAAGACGAAGAAGCAGACTGCAGTTTCCCGCTCTAGTGCAGAGGCTGAGTTGCGAGCGATGGCTATGTTGACGGCTGAGGTGACCTGGTTGCGATGGTTACTCGAGGATTTTGGTGTTACTGCTGCACCCACTCCTCTATTGTCTGACAGTACAGGTGCTATCAGCATTGCGCGTGACCCGGTGAAGCATGAGCTCACCAAGCACATCGGTGTTGATGCCTCCTTTGTGCGTGCTGCTGTGCAGGACCAGCTTCTTGCTCTTCACTATGTGCCCTCTGAGTTACAGCTGACGGATTTCTTCACGAAGGCACAGATTCGAGCGCAGCATGAGTTCTTTCTCTCCAAAATCAGTGTTGTTGATCCACCATGAGTTTGAGGGGGTGTTAGATGTGTGTTAGATGTGTATAGCTTTACGGTTCATCTACTGTTCACCACATGTATATGTACTGGCCTTTGGCCCCATTGGAATACAGTTGCTCATTCGTAACAGTGTTCAGAGAGCTTTGTGTGTGAAGTAGTATTCAGCTTGGTGCTTTGCTATGTGATGGAAGCTGTGGTAGATGCGGTGGTTTGCTTGGTGATGGAAGCTGTGGTTCTGAGCTGCTGGATTTATAGGCGAGGGGAAAGAAAGGAGGACAGTGCATGCAGTCTAGCTAGGTGCGGCGACGCTATCGTGGATGTCAAGTTGGCAAGGGACAGGGGCATAAGCTCTGAATATGCAATGCTACCTGCAAGTGTAAGGCCAAGATATCCATGAAATCTTGATTTGATCTCTCTGGGGCCAACCTACTGTTTGGCTCTTGTCGGAAACAGCCATACTGGCCTGCTTAATGACTGATGATTAGGACGCATGCTTCATCAGAAGTACTACCAATTAATCGTTTTCGTTTACTTGCCAATGGAACCTTCGGTTATCACACACGTTGTTCCTGATTAACATTTGGCCCACATGCTGGTTCAGGGATGCAAAGTATATCAATATGGCTGAAACCCTGCGCCGTTGACGTGCAGGCTTCACTGCCAGATCCGGCATTTGGCCCCATTGCGACAACGCACGAACGTCGGCTGCAGCTTCCGCATCATTGCTCGTGAACTTGACCGGAAATCTGCTTCAAGGCAAGGGGGTCACCAGCGGCTAGTGTTGGGGCAACTAACGATGCAGGTGGGACGGGCCTGCCACTAAGCCCACCTCCCGTCCACCTTAAAAATCCCAGATATCCCGCTTATGAGACCCCGTTTAGCCCAGCGAAATTTGCATCACCGCCCCCACTAATCCCGTCTAAACCCGCCAGCGTAGGTGTGCGGGGGGTGCGAGGAGCTCTCCGGTGTGGAGGAATGAGTCCAACGAGCGGAGTCAATCCAGCTGAAATCAGCATCCGAAGTTAGTTGATGGGACCCGCCAGCCCATCTATCCCGGTTCCTCCATTCCCGCTGACCCCGCTTAGTCCCGCTGTCCAAAATTAGCGGGAGGTGGGCTGCCCAAGTCCGCTCCACTCGCATCCATAGGGGTAACCCCTTAGCCTAGCTCGGTTGGGCCTTAACCATCAAGGGGCGGTGGCGACAGGGGGAGGGAGCCCCTCCTCCAAGTCTACCTCCCCCTCTCCACTTATATAAACATACAACCCCCTCCTTGATGTACAAGTTGGCTTTGTGTCGTCTCCAATGCATCTCCCTCGCTCTCTCAGTTGTTGTGTTCCACCATACGCCGTAAGGCTAACATACTCCAGCACCTCTCACGCTCTGGGTGGGCGGCTGAGTGCTACTCAACTGAAAATGACGTACACGTGGATACCTGTCGCCAGATCGTGCTTTTGATGTGTGGATGGAGAGAGAATTATTCTCTCGGGGGAGGGATACGCCTAAATGCGGGGATCTGCATATATCAAATCGCTACACCGATATCTGTTTCACCTACATGATTTTGGTAATCATCTAGATCTGATATTTGCTTGTACCTTCTAGATCTAATATTTATTTGTACATTCAAAAGTGTTTAAAATGATGGGAACTCTTAACTTTCAATAAATATGCTTACTTAACATACACCAGAAATCTCCATTGAGATATCTGTTAGACCGTACTATATACATGTATCGATTACCATAAATATGTATAAATGATATAGTTTATGCATTGTACAAAACATAGCTCTAGATTAGACTTTTTCATAAAATAACTTCGTTATCTTTTAATATTGAGTACAAACAAAAAACACACGAACTAATATTTAATAATATTGCCAATTATGTGGTTAAACTATGCGACTAAATAGAAAATTTACTTGTAATATTGTAACATGCTAAAAAATAAAATTTAGAGAAGTATAAAAGTTTAATACAAAATGTATGTATTTTGATAGAGCCCATGGTGGCCCGGGTTACGGTAAACAATCATTTGGTTTTTGTTTTAAATTGATTAGACATGTAGATGATAAGCGTCGTTATACTCGATATACTTTTCGGTTTTTGACTCCAATCATGAAAATCCTTGAAAAGACAAATTTTGCTCGACACAAAATTAATTAACTCAAAGAACCTGATAAATTTTTCTGCTCTAGGCGATGTGATATCAGCCCTTGCATCCAAAAAAAGGCACGACTCGTATACATTTGTACTCTCAATCAACATTAGGTTTTCATCTCCCGTGTTCCTCACTTTTTTCATACTTCTTTTGAACAGGAATTCCGAGCCGACTCAGTTCCAGCAAGATTTGTTCCGTAATGTGATCTTCTTAGACAAAAGGTGCAAAGTGTCCGACAATAAATTGCCCCGCTGCTAGACCTAACTGGGTTATGCTGCGGAGACTAGATTAGATTACAAATCACACCCGTGTCAACGTTAACGTACCAATAACACAATAAAAATGCCGAAGTGATGAAAAAAGTTTGATAATCCACATATACTATAACATCTCTTGTCACGCGTGACCGAGGAGGCCAACACGTTCAGAAGTGAATAAAAATCTCAAGTATGACTCAAGAGGCGTATACGTGAATACAAAAAGGACCAATACATCAACTGGTAGAATAACACATCAATGTTCATTAAATCGCGAAAGTCAAGTCTTGAATCCAAATCCTCACGACTGTAACACCATGTGAAATTTCATGCACTAGCCAACACAAGCATTTTTTTTTGAAGTTTCATGCACTGGTCAGCGCAATCAAATATATACCCGAACTGATAAAAAGAGCTAGAAAATTTATATATATTGTAACATGCAGACCTTACACACGTCCTCGGGGAACTAAAGGCATAAGCGCCGAAAATTGCTAAGGAGTAGGAGGATGAGACGTAGCCTGCGGCGGCGAGTAGGTGTCTACGAAGAGGGTTCAATCCGTGTTCGGAAGACATGTGCATGTAAGGGTTCAACCTGTGTTGGGAAGCCAAAATATCGCATAAGTTTTTTTTATCTTAAAGATGTGCTAGCTATATATCATGTGGAGATGTGAATTTCAATTGCTATTATTGGCAGGAAATAAGCGTGTGTTATTGTTTACATTGTAGGGTTATGTATTATCTTGTGATTAATTATTCCTCTGAATATGTTCCCTAGAATTCGCATGTCATTTGGATAAGATATAAAAATCATGATATTGTATGAATTTTGTTTTGCGTAAATTTATCATTCTTTATCTGTAAGCTAACTACTATGGATTATACATTTGCATGTAATTTCCTAACAATGTTTTATTTGTAGTCTCTCTAAATTATAAAAAAAACTGTGTTGCTCGTGCAACATTATTAGTTTTATAAGTGCTAAAAAAGTGGTTTACTGGTGACTTGCGATGAAGTCTTTGACTGAATATATTCGTTTCCAGCCCTTTCTTTCCAAAGTCCGTCTTCATTTAATATATATTTTGAATATTTTGTTGTCCGGAAGATCAAAAAAGTGCCGCTCAAGTTAGGGCACAAGGGTAGTATTCCTTGGAACCGCTATTCTTATAAGTGAAGAAAGTGGCGCAGCTTGGGCAGTGCTATATTATTTCATACTTAATTATGCTATTTCTGTGTATTTTGATGGTAATTGTCGTCTATATGTGCGCTATCCGCTGTAATTTTTTGTGTTCCGAAAATAAATACCACTGGCGATGTCCCTTACAGGACACGCCATCGTCAGTGGTATCTACAAATACCACCGGCGTGCCCGCCAACACCACTGTTGCCCATACGCCCACGCGGTAGTAACCTTTAGCACTGGCGTGATGTTACTAACGTAAAAAACGTCACGCTGGTGATTAGTTGTTTTCTAGTAGTGTGTAGAGCTATGAGTTGGTTGTAGTGGCACATTTGCAACTTTTGTTTTACAATGATATATTTCTAACCAACCCTTGGTGCTGGACCATATTTCACAATTGATCTAGTATTTCTGAGAAATATGCAGAATTTGCAGCGAAAAAATAAACGTGACATGTTTTGCCCACAATTCCGGAAGTGATGGTATAAGCAATGGTTGGCTTAAATTCGGTCACAAGTTACTGGTCTGATGCACATGTGTGAACTTCAGTACTTTACTATCTCCCATATATGTACATCATCCTAACTAACACAAGATGTATAAAAAGCTCAAAAGTATCACTTTGTAGATCTTCAGAAAAAAGTAGAGACAGCTGCTGAACTAATTCTCATGGACGGCTCCAGGCCACTGTCCCAACTGCAAGGCCTCAACACGGATCTCAGGAGAGCCCTCTGAAGCTCCTCCGATGCGTTCCTTCCCAGCAAGCACGTTACGTACTCCATCCCGCGTCGCACGGTAGCATGATCCTCCCGTCTCTGGCGAAGCCGTACTCGTCGGGGGACAAACTCAAGAGCTTGCCAATGATCGCGGCACCTTGGAGCCTGCTTCGTCGGCAGTGTACACGATGCAGTGTCCCTTCACCGCCATAGATGACGACGTGATGCAACACTCGTCGGTGGTTTTTTTTGCTGCCGATGTAGTCCGGTTGAGGATCTTCCTGCCCATGGCCACCATCCTCTCCCACTTCTTGGCCATCTGAGCAAGTCTCTTGGCGCTGACCATGTTGCTGAGAGAGTTTTGGATGCGAGGTAGTATTAAGCGTGGTGATGGAAGCAGTGGTAGATGTGGTGGCTTTGGTTATCCATGGAAGCTGTGGTTCAAAACCGATGGATTTATACGTGAGGGGGTGGAGAAAAGAGGGCATTGCTGCAAGTGTAAGGTCAAGATATCAATGTGATATTGATTTGATCTCTCTGGGGCCAACCTATTTGGATCTTGTCGTTAAGCAGAGTGTATCGCCATACTATCATGCTTCATGAGAAGTACCAATTAATTGTCCTTTTGGTTACTGGCTAATGGAACTTATGATCATCACACATGTTTTTTTTAGAAATTGGAGCAAAGCCCCAGCCTCTGCATCAGATGATGCACACAGCTTTTTATTAAAGTAGTTCAAGAGTATAACTTATTACAATCAACGATCACATAAGGTCGATACATAAATCAACCAAGTGAAATAAGCAGCGATAAAGAATCTAGACATATTTAATCCTACTAGTATGCCGGCACCCAACCCGGTTGATAGTATCCTGAGCGACCATCAACAAGTGTCTGCATCCAGAAGCCATGACATCTCTCTGGTCCGAAGGTAGAAGGTAAGCCACCGTAATCCAATTGCTGGCCATGTAGAAAACCTGCAAGAAATTAGTAGTTCCAACCTTGTTAAAAACTAAATTATTTCGACAGTTCCATATGGCCCAACACAAAGCAGAAACGCCAATGCGAATTCTCTCCTTTGTTTTTTTCTCCACACCATTCAACCAATTGCCAAACATATTAGTAATATTAGTTGGTGGATGTAAATCAAAAGAAAATTGGACAATAAGCCAGACAATCTTAGCAAATGGATATTTTAAAAAGAGATGCTCAATTGACTCCTCCGAGTCACAAAAACAACACTTTTTAGACCCTATCCAATTCTTTTGGCCAAATTATCCTTTAGTAAGCAACACCTTTTTAAGAAGGAACCACAAAAATATTTTTATCTTTAATGAGATCTTAAGTTTCCATAGGTATTTTCTAAGAAACCGTGTATGTCCATTCATCATGTCAGCATACATAGATTTAACCGAGAAAATACCGGAGTCAGTTAACTTCCATACGAAGCTATCTGGCTCTTCCGACAACTGAATAACCATTAAACGTTGACAAAGATGGATCCAAGCATCCCATTTATTGCCAACCAAAGCCCTCCGAAATTCAAGATTCGGATGATCATGCATAAGAACACTCATAACAGAAACCTCTTTCCTATTGACGATGTTATACAATGATTGATATTGCTGGGCAAGCGCCGTATCCCTAGCCACACATCCTCCCAAAATCTAGTACCCTCACCATTTCCGAGTTTGAAAAACCCTTTGCTAAAGAACACATCTTTAACACTCATAAGTCCTTTCCAAAATTGAGAATTAGTGGGCTTGACCTGCACCTGAGCAAGTATTTTGCCACGCAAATATTTATTATGTAGCAGCTCCTGCCACACGCCTTCTTCATAAAGAAGTTTGAAAAGCCACTTACTAAGCAAACATTTATTCTTAATATCAAACACCTCAATATCCAGCCCCCCTTGATCCTTTGGGCGACAAACTATATTCCACTTCGTCTACCGATATTTTCGTTTAGTACCATCACTCTGCCAAAAAAACCTCGATCTATAAAAATCAAGGCGTTTTCTAACCGCTTTGGGTATTTCTAAGAACGATAACATAAACATCGGAAGACTTGTGAGAACATAATTTATAAGCACAAGCCGATCCCCATATGAGAGAAGCTTGCCCTTCCAACACCCCAGCTTTCCTTCGAAACGCTGTTCCACTGGGTGCCATTCTGAATTCTTCAACCTTCTGTAATGTATAGGTACCCCAAGATACCTAAAAGGCAAGGAACCAGATTCACACCAGAAAATCTGCTTATATAGGTGTTCCTCTTCCAAAGCCTTTCCAAAACAAAAAATCTCACTCTTGTGAAATTTATCTTCGAACCAGACAATTGTTCAAAGATAGATAGAATTAACTTCATATTAACCGCTTTTGCTAAATCATGCTCCAAGAAAAGGATAGTGTCATCAGCGTATTGCAGAATGGAGATATCCCCCTCAACTAGATGAGGAATGAGACCTCCAACTTGGCCATCCTCCTTTGCCCATGCAATAAGGATAGCCAACATATCCGCAATAATATTAAACAGTATAGGCGAAATAGGATCCCCTTGCCTCAAACCTTTCCTTGTTTGAAAATAATGACCAATATCATTATTAACTTTAACTTCAACACTTCCTCCTTGAACAAAATTGGTGATCCATTGACACCATTTTTGGTCAAAACCTTTCATACGCAACGCTTGTTGCAAGAAAAGCCATTTCATTTTATCATATGCCTTCTCGAAATCAATCTTATAAATTATTCCATCCATTTTCTTCCTGTGAAGCTCATAAATGGTCTCATGTAGAACAACCACCCCTCCAGGATATGTCTACCCGGCATAAAAGCCGTCTGAGTGGGCCTAACCACCTTGTCCACTTCCTGATTAACATGTGGCACACATGCCGGTTCACGAATGCAAAATATGACAATGGCCGGTGAGGTGCAAGCCGCACTACCAGATTCGGCATTTCGCCCCATAGAAAAAACAACGCACGCAAGTCGGCTGCAGCTTCAGCAGCATTGCATCGTGCTGGTGTACTTGACCCACCCGGCCACACCCTCATAAGCGCATGCATGCATCTGACCCAGCCTCCCGACTTAACTTGGTCCTAAAGCTATCTAAAGTACAATATATGAGGACATGATGAATGGTCATACAATATATCTACATAAGTATCTTTGGAAATTAAAAATACCGCAAAAGATTAAAAAAATTATGTGGTTCCTTCATCGAAAAGTCTTGTTAACTAAAGATAATCTAGCTAAGAAGAATTGGAAAGGTAGCTCACATTGTTCTTTTTGTGGGAATGATGAGAGTATTGATCACCTTTTTATTGCCTGCCCTTTTGCAAAACTTGTATGGCGTGTTGTTTTTTGTACATATAATATCCCTCCCCCTACTAATGTCACAAATATGTTTGGGAATTGGTTGAGGGGATAGACAAAAAGACCAAAGATAGGATTCGTATCGGCGTTTCTGCTATTTGTTGGTCTATTTGGAATTGTCGAAATGATATTGTGTTTAACAGAAAGGATAATTTTCATGTATTACAGGTTGTTCACAGGGCGGTTCACTGGATACAGTTATGGGCTTTCCTGCTGCCTTCGGACCAGCGGGACCTTATGGTGGCGGGGTGCACGAGACTACTGCGCGTGGCACAGGAGTTTTTCTCCCGACATACGTGGCAACATATTAGTCGGCTTTCGTAGTCTTTCTTTTAGTTTGTCATTGTTGGTTGAGGCATGTCGCGGCCTTTACTCTTTGTGAGATGTTAGCACAAATAAGATACTTATAAACTCTGTAATAATCGGCTGTGTGCATCAATCGATGCAGAGGCTGGGATTAATAAAATTCCCTTTTCTAAAAATAAAAAAAAATAAAAAAAGCTATCAAAAGTATAGTGGAGGAAAGCCAAGTAACAAAACATGCATGATACGTGTTCAGTGTTCTCTATACAAGCTCAAAACCTAAAAGGGATCACAAATATCTAGACAACTCGATCCTTTTGAACAAGCCCAGAAATCTGGTTCAATTCGTAAAGAAAGGTGGAACGGATTAACTGCAACAACGCTAATCCTAATCCTCAGTTACAGCAGCAGATGTAGTTTCGAGCCGAACAGATTATACTACCGCCGGTCCACTTTAATTGTCGTGGAAGTAGTACTGCGTCAGTACAAAGTACTAGTACGTCTCACGACAATAATTACGGATCGGAGGGAGTAAATGATTCCAGAGCAGTTGAATTAATGCAAGAAATGAATCACATGTACCAAATTAAGCATGTTCCTACATATGTGTACGCAGGGTCAGAACGAAATAAGGATGACAGGAAGCTTGATAATTAAAATGCTGAATATATCCAGGAGGAAATAATAATGACAGGAAGCTTGAAATTCTCAGGGAGAGGCCTTTCCTTTACCGAATTATTCTTATGTTGCACTAAATAGTCATGTTCAACCAAATAAACGATAACTGGAAGCTTCACAGTGCAAATCCAAAACATGGACTGGAACCGAACAGTCAACACATCAGATGTCAGCATCAGCATGCATGGAAACGTGATAAACTTAATCAGTTTGGTTCTTGTTCTGTACCCTAGAAGAAATGGAATGCAAGAGCGACCAGTCACCATGTGAGATGCCGGAAATCAAACATATCATGTGCTGGACCAACACGAGCTTTTGACTGAATCTACACATAGATAGAACAGACTGACATGGGGCATGAACAATGCACCTCACGATGTCGGGTATCTGTCAGGAGAAGCGAATAGATAGCTTAATCGATCAGTGCTCACCGAAACTGTTCAATCCCTGAAGCCCATAGCGGTCTTCTTGCACGTTCCAATAGCCATGTTATCGACACGAGTCTTGTTCACTACATGGTTCGGTATGGCAGCCAAAATGATAAGGCAAGCCAATGGCTACAACTTGCAGCGATCGGCTCGGGCTCCGACATACACCAAACATTTGGCCGCATCACAGTCTAATCCAAATCAATCATAGCGCAACACTGCATGCCCCAATGCCATGACCATGTCCATTGCCAACTCTTCTCAGTGATAGCCACAGTTCCCTGTTAAGATGTGCTTCTCGTGCTTCTCTTCGCCTATAAATTTAGCAAGTTGCTGTCTCAACACCATAACTTCATCAGCTCATCCACAGCAACTAGGAATTGCAGTATCCATAGCTCACTTCGTCAAATTCCCGCTGAAAACACAAAGACCGAGAACTAAACAATGGCAGGCGCCAAGGGAGTTGCTCAACTCGCAAAGAAGTGGCAGAGGATATAAGCTCTTGGCAGGAAGAGGCTCACGGCGACAGCCAAGGCAGATGAAGGTTGCTGCACCTCGGTACCAGCCAAGGGTCACTGTGTCGTATACACGGCTGATGGGAGGCGTTTTGAGGTCCCACTGGTGTACCTTAGCACGACGGTCTTCAGCGAGCTCCTGAGGATGTCTCAGGAGGAGTTCGGCTTTGCAAGCGATGGCAAGATCATACTGACTTGTGATGCCCCGGTGATGGAGACATGGAGTCTGTCATGAGCTTGCTCAGGAGAAATGCCTCGGCGGATGTCGAGAATGCGCTGCTAAGCTCTATGGTGACGTCTTGCCACTACACTGGCTGTGCAATGCCTACTCTTGGAGCCAGCCAACAAATTTGTTCTTTGTAGCTTCTGTACAACATGCATACAGGGACCCTGATGTTGTCTTCTGTTTTGTGTAGTTTTGCCTGGTTAGCGTAAGATAGTTAGATAACAGACATAGGGAAAGGAAAACTGTATACAAGAATTTCGATCATCAACGCAATAAATCGGGAATATGGCCAACCAGCAGTTGCAGCCATTCTTCTCTTACATTTTAGTTGCATATAACTATAAAATCAATTAGCAATGATTGCAAATCTATTTTTAGACGTCGATAGTACCAATACTGCTGGAGAGAGAATACACACCAAGTTCCTTTACAAAATCCATCATCTAAGCCAGGCCATTAAAAAGATAAAAAATGTGACACTGTGAAAAGACCAGGTGGTACACGAGCCATTTACAATAACAAGCTGTCAGGAAAAAAATTTAGAATGCCATCAATACAAGAAGTAATAAAGTAGGATAAAAGACGCAAAATGAAAGAGAAAGCAGGGTTTACTCCACAGGTACTAAGGCAGACTAATTTTTCGGGATAAAAACAAGTGATGCCTGTTACTGAAAAAATGAATGTCCTAAGGACAAAAAATTACAGAATGTAGTGTCAGTGCGAGATTTAATATCTGCCATTAACTTCAGCCATGCAGCTTTTTTAGATAAAGGGATTTTATTACTTAAGAGTTTTAAGCATTACACCCGGCCTCTGCATAGCTAGGATGCACACAGCCACAAGTTCACGAGTATCCAATTCTGAAATTTAAAAAAGGCGAATTACATATCATAATGAGAAATTGTAAAGCCGCCTAAGATGATGGTAGTCGATCCGGAGACTATGTTGTCATCCATGCCAGGAGAATAACTCCCTGGCCGCCGACTCCAAACGTAATGCCACCTCCAAAAACAAGTCTCGGTGCTCCACACGCTGTAGGGCCGATCATGCTCGTAGCGTTGCCGTACACCGATAGACAACCTGCATAATAGAAGCATTTTTATCGTTAAAAACCTTGTCATTTCTACATAGCCACAGCGACCAAATAACGGCAATCGCTCCCACCCTACTGAAAAGTTTAAACCTAGGATCCACCCCATTTAACCAGTTGCCAAAAATGTTTGCAACGGTACGCGGGGATGTAAGGTAGAACCTATCTGGATGGCTGACCATATAGACCTGACGAACTCGCACTGAAAGAATAAGTGTGTAATAGTCTCGTCATGCTGACAGTAGACGCACTTTTTACTTCCGTGCCAATTGCGTTTGGCAAGGTTATCTTTTGTAAGAATTACTCCTCGACGGAGATACCACGCAAACACCTTAGTTTTTAGCGGGATCTTCATCTTCCAAATTTTGTTATTATCCTTAATATCGACTGGGACTTCGGGTAAGATTAATGCTCTATACATAGAATCAACCGAGAATTTACCATTCTTCGTAAGATTCCATTGAAATTTATCTGGACCTTCCGACAGATGGATGGACTCCAATCGGATGAGCAAAACATTCCAGGATGCTTGTCTTGTTCCAAGTAAACTTCTCCTGAACAAAACATTTGGTGGGAGGTACCCAACACCTTAGCGATCGTGTCACTCTTATTTCGTACAATAGCATACAGAGCCGGATATTGTTCTCTGAGAGTAGATTGGCCTAGCCATTTATCCTCCCAGAAATGAATTTCTGATCCATCCCTAATTGAGAAAGAACCTTGTGGGAAAAAGAACTTCTTCGTAGCCATAAGGCCTAGAAGTGTGAATCGCCAGGTTTCCAAAGAACCTGAGATACGGCTTGAGAACCCACATACTTTCTCCTAAGAGGGTTTGCCAAACTCCATCTTCAGAAAGAACTTGAAGAGCCATTTACCCAGCAAAGCTCTGTTCTTGACCTCAAGGTCATGAACTCCGAGCCCTCCTTGGTCTTTAGGGCAGCAAACCACACTCCACTTAGTCAGCCATATTTTTTCTTCTCACAATCCCTTGCCAAAAGAATCTAGACGGAAATAATCCAATCGTTTTAAGACTCCTTTGGGTAATTGGAAGAATGAAATCATATACAGTACCATGTTTGTTAGTACCGAGTTTATGAGAACCAATCTTCCTCCCAGGGATAAGAGTTTGCCTTTCCAGCTATTTAAACGTATTTGAAGTCTTTCCTCCACCTTTTTCCACTCAGCATTTGTAAGTCTCCGATAATGAATCGGAATACCCAAATAGTTGATAGGAAATTTCCTTGCTCACAGCCGAAAAGTTCAGCATACAAGGCGGCGTTTTCTTGAGCCTCGCCAAAGCAAAACAGTTCACTTTTATGGAAATTAATCTTAAGACCCGAAAGTTGCTCGAATGCTGACAAAATCAGCTTTAAGTTACGAGCTTTTTCGATGTCATGTTCCATAAAAAGAATTGTGTCGTCGGCATATTGAAGAATCGATAAACCACCATCGACAAGATGTGGAATCACTCCTTCAATTTGGCCCTCAGTTTTAGCGCGTTCGATTAAGATAGCCAACATATCAGCCACTATATTAAATAGTATTGGCGATAGCGGGTCACCTTGTCTAAGTTTTTTCGTTTGAAAGTATTTGCCAGTGTCATCATTGACTTTAATGGCTACACTTCCTCCAGAAACAAAGCTATCTATTAACGCTCTCCACTCAGTAGAAAAACCTTTCATTCTGAGTGTCTGCTGAAGGAAAGACCAATTGACTTTATCATAAGCCTTTTCAAAATCAATTTTAAGAATTACCCCATTCAGCTTTTTCCTATGTAGTTCGTGAACTGTTTCATGTAAGATCGCCACCCCATCCAGGATGTTACGACCTTGCATAAAAGCTGTCTGAGACGGACGAACCACATGATCTGCACACTGTTCAATCGAATCGTAGCAACTTTGGTAAATATTTTAAAACTAATTAAGAAGGCATATAGGTCTGTATTGTTGAATCCTTTCTGCCTCATTAACCTTAGGTAATAAAATTATCTCACCAAAATTGAGACGAAACAACTCTAGTTGTCCATCATGAAGACATACAGTTGTAGTAAATCAGACTTGATAACATCCCAAAAGTTCTGGTAGAACTCCGGGAAGCCATCAGGTCCAGGTGCTTTATTATGTTTCATTTGGAAAACCGCCTTTCTCACCTCATCCTCTGAATAGAGTTAGTAAGTAGACTATTTTCCTCATCTGAAACCTGGGGTATATCCTCTGTTCGAGACTCATCCAGTGTGAAGTTTCCTTCCTCTGGGGCTCCGAACAGGCCTTTATAGTAATTTGTAATATACGACTTTAATTGTTCATGGCCCTCAATCGTTCCCTCCTCCTGGACTAGAGAATGAATACGCTTTTTCCTGTGTCTGCCATTGGCAATACTATGGAAATAGCGAGTATTCGAATCCCCTTCTAGGATGAATTGGGCTTTAGATCGTTGATACCATTTTAACTCCTCACGCAGTAGTTTCGCTATCTGTGCATTGGATTGGCTCTTTAACTCAATCTCTTGCGCGGATAACAGTCTAACTTCTGCTAATGCCTCTAGAGCATCAATTATTGAGGAAGTCGTTGCTTTTCTTTTTTAAGTAAACCAGTAGTATGACGAGCCCAACCAACGAGGTGTGTGCGTAAAGCACGAATCTTGTTGTTCCACCTCTGGATCGGCGTATCACCAGCAACCGGTCTTTCCCAAATTCTTTTAACCATCTCATGGAACCCCTCACGATCCAACCACCCAAGTTCAAACTTGAAACGTGGTTTACACTGTGGTCTAGGCATGCCAGTGGTCAAAAGAATGGGAGCATGGTCCGACAATCCCTCAATACGTTCTAGAACCCGTACCGACACCAATGGGAACCTCGCTTCCCAATCAGTATCCATCAGTACACGGTCTAGTTTTCGTATGTGGGTTCAGGGAGAGAATTAGCCCAAGTGAACTGTCTCCCGACCATTGTCATCTCTCTTAAGTTCAAGCTGTCAATGACTGCATTGAACAAAAGAGACCAACGGTTGTCGAAACGACCCCTACTTTTCTCAAATGGAAAACGAAGCATGTTGAAATCCCCTCCAATGATCAAAGGATGAGGGTTATCTTTTGCCAAGTTTACCATTTCACAGAGAAAAGCCGTCTTAGCCACCTCCTGGGCCGGCCCATACACGGCAACAAGACTCCAAATGAAATTGTCGGATTTATTACGGATGTGCATTTTTATATGGAAATCACCATCCGTAGCATCCAACACTTCCATGGTATCTGTCCTGATACCTAGTAAAACTGCCATGGGGAGGACGCGAGTACCAATCAAAATCTATACCGCCTGAAAGTCGGTTCAATAGTGATTGCGAGAACTCACGTCTTCCCGTCTCAGAAATAGTTAAGAAATCCAAATTATGGTCCCGAATACAACCAGCAAAGTGCAAATATTTAGCCAAGTCACCAAGACCTCTGCTATTTGCGAACATGCCATTCATTGGGAAACCGTGGGGGATTTGGATAACTTTGCCCGTTTTCGGGACGACTTGTTGGTGTTAGATTTTGATTTCCGACCAGATGCTTTTAACTCATACAATGAGCACAAACCGTCGTCATCCAAACCACCCTCCAACACTTCACCAATTAGATGAGAAAGAAGTTGACCATCTGATGTGGCAATCGCTTCCTCTTCATCCAAATAGGTGGATGTCAACACCGTCGAAGATTTAGGAATAACCATTAGACGGTCAAATTCCATATGCCTCAAGACATTAGTTGAAACCTCTACTTGATGCTTACTACTACCAAGATTAAAACCTACGCTACTAAGCTTAGACTGAATCGAAAGTGGAGAAAAAGAAAGAAAATACTTAGACTTCATTTCCGTATCTAGAGAGTCCAAGTGGCACGCCGCTTTGCGACGCATAGCCTTCTTCAACGAGTCCTCATCCGTCATGGAGGCCCCATCCACCGCCACCCCAAACCGTCCACTACGACGGATCGGAGTGATCCCGTCGGCAAAAGCCGTCGCTGTGGGAGGAGGTGTGCGTGGCAAGATGGAGTCTCCAACCGGGAATGCCGCCACCGGAGAAACCACTCAGTCATGCAGCTGGTTGAGGGCCCAAAGGAAACTGTAGAGAAGAAGCTAAGGAATGGCTACAGGAGTGGGATATGACGTTGTTCAGCAAGTTTCGTGTGTTGCATCAATTAACACGGTCCGTTTGACACTTAATCATATTAACAACACGCATTAAAGCGCAATCACAAATCTAACTTACTTAGTTTATCATTTGCCAAAGGAAAACTACTGATAACTGAACATGCTGGCGAGATTTCCCTAAACATGTCAGTGACGGTGCATAGTGATGTACCTGGCATGTTTTTTTCTACTTTCCTCAGTAATCTATATGAAATATGTAGGATGTGTCAATCAATTGATGTTTTCACAGAAAATTTGTCTCTTTTATATCATTTCCTGTGATAACCGTATTTTTACATCAAACCTACAGAGCTCCTCTTGGTCCTAACCAAAATTCAGTTTCTAAGCTAGTAGGTAAGTACAAAGAGCAAATTGAGGTCTGAGTTCCATGGATGGCGCCATGCAGCTAGCATTGTAGCTGTGGCAGTGCCCAGCAATGGAGCTCAAGAACGCCCTCTCCACCTCCTCAAAGGCCTCTCTCCTGACCAGGCACATGACGTAATCCATCACCGTGGCTTCGCACGGCAACATAATCCTTCCTCCGTCGCTGCCGCTCCCGAAGCCAAACTCCTCCTCGGACATCCTCAAGAGCTCTGCGAAGACCGTAGTCCCGAGGTACGCCAGAGGGACCTCGAACCGTGCTCCATCGCCGGTGTACACCACGCAGTGGCCCTCATCAGCGACCACAGATGACGTTGTGCTGCAGCATTCGTCGCCATCCATGTCCGTGGCCTGCCGGCGGCGGACACCGGCCCCGGATACCAGCATCCGCTGGCACTTCTTTGCCAGCTGAGCAAGCTTCTTTGGATGGATCATGGTTGAGCCTGTGTGTTCCTGGCTGGCTAAATGTCACTTTGGCTCTGAAAGTCTGAAGATGTGTTGTAGATTTGATGTTGCCTGAAGATGAGATGAAGAGGTTTGTGTTGAGTAGACGATGGATTTATAGAAGTAGAAGGAATAGAAGGGTCAGGGAAATGCACATGGGTGTAGGTTGTGTGTAGCTTTCAGCAAGAGCGGTGGGAAGGAGACAAGGCCATGAGTGCTCTGCATATGCAATGTTGTTGTAGCTAGCTGCAGACAATGTGATGGATAGTTTTGATGAGATTTTCAAGCACCATCCATGTCTGAAATGTGCTTGTGGCAAGAGAGCCCCATGGGGTCCTCGTGTCATTTCCTAGGCAAACCGATCACCATGGTTGTGCAGGCAAGACGCTGAGCCCAAGCTCCAGCAAGTGCCAAACACTTGGCCCCATTAGAACTGATGCACACATCACGGCACCTCCAAAATCGCACCACCGGAAGTACCATGCACAAGGCATTGTCTCCTGCCCAACCATCACGCTCCACCATGTGGACGCCCACTTTCCCCTTGATCTATATATATCCATGGCTAAGTGTTATCCAAACACCGTCACTTCATCGACAGACAAAGCTAGCAATTCCAATCTCCGAACGCAGAAGAATTTCTCCCATTTCCAGAAACACAAGAAGACAACATAATGAGTGCCAAGGCACTTGCTCAACTACCCAACAAGTGGCAGAGGGTGGCGGCCATCAGGAGGAAGGGGCTCACCTCGTTGTCATCAACGTCGGTGGACGAAACCGAAGGATCGTGCAGCACACCATGCTCGTCTATGGCTGGCAAGGGGTTCGAGGTGCCGCTGGCATTACTCGGCACGATGGTCTTCAGTGATCTCTTGCGGATGTCCCAAGAGGAGTTTTGGTTTTGCGGCGCTGACGGTGGCAGAATCATTCTTCCCTGTGATGCCTCACAGCCTCAGTGATGTACATGCTCAGGAGAAGCGCCTCCGCAGAGATGGAGGCTGCATTCCTCAACTCCATGGTGATGTCATTACACTATCATGTGGAGCCTCATCTAGGAGTTAGCAGGCTTGTTTGGTGGCAAGGGTGGCAAAACCCAGGGTTGCAATGCCCCCGGGGGGAATTTAACGTGCGCACACGATCCCTGGGTTGACGTGGGGGAGATCCCCAATCCCTGTGCTCATTTGGCAGAACGGAGGGAGAGGGAAACCACAGACACCCTCCACACACCTCAACAGAGCACGGATGGAAACCACGGACACTCTCCAGTCTCCACAGTCCACAATACGTCTAGTCTATTTTTCTTTTCAGAATGTTTTGGATTTTTTTTCATATTTTTTTGAATTTCATACCCAACAAGGAGCATGTGAGCTCGGGAGGAAGTTTGAATTTCCGTATATATAGTTGTTGATCGTGTTTTCTATAAACTTGGCCAAACTTTACATTGTTTGACTTTTTAGAAGTTTCATACAATAGCTAGGTTGAGCCAATTGTGCAATGCTTCGAGACCTACATGATATTACGTTGAGAAAATACAACGCGGGTCAACGTTGTGATATCATCATCATCTGCCGCGGTCATAGCGTAAGATGTTTTCATTTGTTTTGATAAAGGAGTGGAGTCAATCCACTTTTAATATTTATCCCATTGTCATTTTGAATGAACTTTAATATATAGTTTTACTTACGTGTTGTTTAATTATTCCTTCTTTGAGCTCATCGTAGACTGTATTTTCATTTTTTTTCTTACATGGTAGACTGTATTTCATTAGTCTGCATAGAAACTAAAGTTGTACCAAAAAAGGGATAAAGTTGGGCAATGTGCTCCTAAATAAATATTAATAGCCCACTAAACACTACTGCCTAGACTTCTGTGTGCACCCAAACAAACATTGTTAATATAAACTATATATTATAAGGATTGAAAGAGATGCACATAATACACATAATTTTTTCGATGCAAATAGTACATGGTGCTGTTAACACAAATGGCACTAGGAACAAGAAAACAGAGGCAGATCCTCATGGACACAACATGCCTTTGATAATCAATCGAATAATCTTGGTAAATCTATGTTAGATTAATATATTCATGTGTCGATCGATCTTTTAGCTTAAAAATTCTATTTTGGTGCTAATATTTTCTGTCAATACGATTTATTTAAGTCGACTTTTTTAAAATTAGGGCCCCGATTTACATTTAGCACCGGGGCCCCAAATTCTTGGAGACGGCCCTGCATATTACTTACCATGCAAAAACAACAATGCAAAATTAAAAATGTTTTACATTTGTAGCTTCGATAGCAATCAGCTGGAGTGGAACTGAACTATAGGATGAAACCTAAATCGTTTTCTCTTGCTTGAAGGAAGACTATTCATGGGCTAATGAGAGAGCCTTTTCACCATACCAAAGTATTTTATAAATAGCTCTTAGATGCTAAAGCTAAGCTATTTCAGTTCTAAAACTAAATGTGCTCAATATCAAACCAAAATAAACATTAGACTTTATCTCAAGCATGTATATTAGCTGTAGAATGCTAGATGTGTATTAACTAATTGTGGAGCTGCTTCTTTATCACTTAATCATGTTTCAGATTAATAGTAGATATATATAGCTGAGACTAGTTATAGTGGGGAGTAACATTGAGTCGTAACATACTTATGTTACTACCTTATGTTACTACTCCCTCCGTCCAGGTTTATTAGGCCTCTAGTGAAAATACATCTGTCCAGGTTCATTAGGCCCCAATTTAGATTTAACTGCGCTATTTAATAGCCACGGTGGCCATCAATCTCCATGCATGCGCTGGAGGATTGGGCAATTCTGTTGCATGCAAAGGACCAACCGTGATGGACTTGAGCTATTGGTTGTTGTTTTGCCTCCCCATAATAACGGCCAAAATTAAGTGTGATTAAGCCCGATTTTTACTCCTCTCTTTTGGGTATAAAAAACGCTGAATTTCTCTCTCGCCGTATCAGTGATCATCTTGGTCGCGCTGCTGCTACTTAAAGGCCCAGTAAACCTGGACGGAGGGAGTATCTCTATAGTTATAGTAGGTAGTAACTTATTTGTGGTGTCATGCATGATAGTATTTATTAAATTGTAGACTAATTTTGCCAGCAATTTGGACACTGTTGACCACTGGACGAAACTATAATACAAAATAAATCTCCGGCGAAACTATTTCACGCATCTAACTCTTTTGGGTAGCGCCTAACGATCAGGCTTTACACTACACTGTGTAGCGCCTTACGATCAGGCTTTACACATCCGGATGTGTAGCACCCGAGCCTAAGGAGCTATACTCCTGGCTATTTTCAGACTTTATTAGAAAATGTACTCCTAAGTAGACATCCGAATTGAGCAGGCGAGATGGTCACAGGGGTGTGTGAGAGGTGGCTAGGTCGTGGGTTCGAGTCCCCCCGAGTGCACATTTTTTCGTTTTTCACTTTTTTTTACAGAGCTCGAGAAGTGTTTTTTCGGCCACCAAAATCGAATAAAAATGAAGTGTCTTTTCCTTTTTACGTTTTTTAAATTAGTTTTTAATTTTGAACATTTTAAATCTTAATAAATTTCAAATTTTGACGTTTTTGAAAATCCGAACGTTTTGTGAATTTGATTTTTTTGAATTCGGACATTTTCAAAATCTGAGCGTTTTTTTAGTTCGACCAAATTTCAAATGTGAATTATTTTAAATCGGACAATTTTGAAATTTGTATTTTTTGAACAGCCTTCAAATCAAACATTTTTTAAATTTGAATATATTTTACATCTGAACATTTTAAAATTGAAATATTTTTTCAAAATTCTAAACGTTTTTTAAATGCAAACAATTTTTAATTGTGAACTTTTTTAATTTGATCAATTTTCGAAATTTTGAATACTTTTTAAGTCTGAATAATTTTCAATTCTGAACATCTTTTCAAATGTTAACATTTTTCAAACATTTTTAAAATTGATTTTTTTTTCAAAATTTTGAATATTTTCAAATCTGAATTTTTTTCAACTGTGAACATTTTAATAATTTTTTTTTCAAAAACTGAACTTTTTCAACACTGTCTGATCTCTCGAGCTTCGTAAAAAAAGTGAAAAACGAAAAATGTGCACTCGGGGGGGCTCGAACCCACGACCTAGCCACCTCCACTAGTACAGAACGACACATCGGAAACAGGCCAAAAAACCCTTCGGCAACAAAGAAAGGGTCCGTGTCCCTGACCCTGTCACTGATGTGAAGGCCTTCATCGGTAACGGAGTCAAAAAACCGTCACCGATGAGGCATAAGTTGGCTACGGTTGCTGACCCATCTCCGTTTCCGATGTATCGGTGCATCAGTAATGGAGATTCTATTTTACTCGTTTGCATTGAGGTTCTTTCAAAAGCCTATAGGAGCAATTCGGTTGCCAAATTACATTTAAAATCTCACAGCAGAAGCACAAAGTTGCTATCAAATCCATTCATAACGTATATAAGAATTGTCATCATTACATAGCATCAAAAGATGAGTTACACATGCCTCGCTAATCCTATCATTCCCATGCCTCTCTAAACTTAACTTTTATGACACTCCACTCTTCTCCAGCTCCACCTTCTTCCTCAGTTCCGAAGCGCCGAAAACGGAATTCGACTAGCAAAAGACTCGAGTAGCGGTTTCATGCTTCTCCAAATCACATCTGCAGCCAAATTGCTACACGCATACACAAAATAGATGGAGAAACTAAAAACAAGAAACCACACCGAGCTCGCAAGCCTCCTTAGCAAATTAATCTTGCCAAATTCTTCGTAGCGAGGCTTGCTCCATCTTGGACGGTGTCACCGAAATATAATAACGTCACCGCTGTGACATTTCGGCCACACTGTTCAAGACACACTTAATTAAAAAAGTGTTTTGAACAGTGCAGCGAAACGTCACAACAGCGACGGTTCACGGATATGATCTCACTTTGTATTTAGCTCTTTTAAATCTTGTTTAGATCTGCATGGCGCTTCTGCATATAAAATACATGGATGTCTAGTTAGAAAAGAGTCAAATATGATGCTACATGACATAAATACAATTTAAGATGAAAACAGTTTACACCTTAAGCGCCTATATCCGTGTGCTTGCTATCCGATCGAAACGATTTGGAAGCAGAACTTGAAGGTGATGTTACCTTCAATTGCCTCACCATTTTTTGCCATTGTCGCCGAAATATACTATTACTTCATACACTAGCTACACAAAACCATAACGAGGATTAGCACATTGACAAAGAGTTGAAATTAATCTATTAGACTTCAAATACTAAAAACGAACACAACACAATACTAGAATTCAAATACTAGACAAGTTGAAGGTAATGTATTCATCATCGGCAGTACTAAAAACAAACACAACACAATACTAGACTTCAAATACTAGACAAGTTTTATATGCTACTTTAAAAAAAATGTAAAATCTAGTGTTGAGTGGTGTATTCATCATCGGCAGCACTACAATATTAGACAGAACACAATACTACAATACTAGACAGTACTACAAGATCGGTATATGCTACTTTAAATAAAATGTAAGATCTAGTGTCGAGGGGTGTATTCATCATCGGCACTAGACAGAACACAATACTAGACTTCAAATACTAGACAAGTTTTATGTGCTACTTTAAACAAAATGTAAGATCTAGTCGGCTACATACCCGGGGAAGATGCACGGCAATAGACCAGTAGATCCGCGTCGGCGACATACTCGGGGAAGATGCGCGGCGGCTCACGACGCGCCGCTGGGGGGGATGCGCGGCGGCTCACGGCGCACCGCTGGGGGAAGATGCGCCGACACGCCGCTGGGGGAAGATGCGCCGACGCGCCGCTGGGGGAAGATGCACGGCGGCGATGTCGGCTGGGTGCGCCGCTCAGATCTGCGAGATAAGGGTTAGGTCTAGAGCCGCCGCCACACTATGACTGTGGAGTGAGAGTGAGAGTGAGAGTGAGAGCGAGAGCGAGAGCGTTAGGATTGCCGCAGTGGCACATTTATAGCATATAACATCGCAAACGGAGGCGATAAACAACCGTTTCCTCTAATTTCTTCACTGACACACTGGGCCTACTTACAAAGGATCGATAGAGTAATTGAATTAACTATCTACTCTACTTGTTCTGCTTACGCCCTGCCTCCGCGCCATTGTCATCCGCGGCGCGGCGTCGCTTCTTGCCGGTTGCCTTTTGCTCAGGCATGTGCTCCTCCTCCTCTGGCTTGTGCTCCTCCTTCTCCGGTCGTGCGTCCTTCTCCGGCGAATCCTCCTCTCGCGCCTCCTTCTCCGGAGCATGATCCTCCTTCTCTGGCGTGTCCTCCTCCGGCGCATCCTCCTCCGATGCCTCCTCCTCCGGCGCCTCCTCCGACGCCTCCTCGTCATCGTCGTCGTCGGCGTCGTATTCTTCCTGGCTAGAATAATACGGCTCCGGCGGGTCCTCCGGCTCCTCTTCCTCCGGCGACTCGTCCTCTTCGGAGTCGTCTTCTCCTTCGCGTGAAGATGGCGGGTCCGAGTCGTCGGAGTCGTCTTCTACAGAGCGTGAAGATGGCGGGTCCGAGTCGTCGGGGTCCGAGTCCGGCGGCCCGTCTTGATCCCACCATGGAACTTCACCGCGGTCTTCCGCGCTCGCGTCGTCGCTCGGGACTTCCTCGTTCTGCCACCAGGGTTCCTCCATGGCGGTTGTGCTAGTGTGGTAGATAATGTGGGAGAGAACGAAGGGGAGAATGCGGGACCTGCCTGGCTTCGCGCGGTTCCAGTCACATTTTATTAGCGTCGATCAGGCGGTTCCAATCCCTCGTGAATTAAGCCGCATTGAACAGGCGCGCTTCCAGATTGCAACTGCAATTTCCCAAGCACATCGCAAACGGATATACATAAACAACCGTAGCCATAGAGATACATATTGGAAACGGAGAAAATTTATGACCGTTGCCAATACTTTTGGTAACGGAGATATAAAATTGTCCGTAACCAATGATGACGGACCAGCCTCTGCCAGGCCTCGTCCGCAACGCTAAAATCGCGATTTACCGTCGCCTAACTCCTGCCGTTGCCATAGAGAGGTATCCGATGTGTCGTTCTGTACTAGTGCTCTCACACACCCCTGTGACCATCTCGCCTGCTCGATTCACATGTCTACTTAGGAGTACGTTTTCTAATGAAGTCTGAAAACAGTCAGGAGTATAGCGTCTTAGGCTCGGGCGCTACACATCTGGATGTGTAAAGCCTGATCGTAAGGCGCTACACAGTGTAGTGTAAAGCCTGATCGTTAGGCGTTACCCAAAAGGGTTAGATGCGTGAAATAGTTTCGCCGGAGGTTCATTTTGTGTTATAGTTTCGCCTCGAGATCAACGGTGTCCAAATTGCTCATTTTGCCTTGTGGTGTATGATGTGACGGTAATTAGCTATGTTACTCCAACTTCCTCTCTCCTCATTAATTACTTGCCACATCACATGTTTTGCCTACATGGCATTGAAGTTACTAGCTATGTTACTCTCACTATGGCTAGTTTGAATGCCCTGTTTTTTCCTAGAACTTGTTGTTGGTTGCCTTCCTTAAACATGTCTCTGCTATCACAGTAGACAAGTTCCTAACGAAACTAAATATTCACTCTGACGCTTATCAAGTAAATATACTACCTATATGAAAGACATACGAAATCGCGCTCCCTCCGCTGCCCGGCTACTGTTCATGCACTGTTCATTTCCTACAGTGCCACGGTGGGACCCACCTGTCAGCCTCACTGCGAGCCAACATTTCACGAAAACGTCCCTCGCTACCGACGAATAGCTCCGCGGTCCACGGTTTTGCAAAGAAAAGGATCTACATGAAATTCTAGCAAAATACGAGGACTTTTCTGCAAAAACTCCCCACAATTCCCCTCCCTCACCTCTCTCTCCCGCCAGTACCGATACAGCGGCGGCGGCGGCGCGGTCGATTCCACGGACACAGCCCTCCCCCAAGCCTCTTCCCCCGCCCGCCCGCGCCCATGGCGATGCGCCGCCGCCTCCACGCTCTCCTCCAGATGCGCAACAGTCCAGGTGCCGCCGCGCGGGCCTCCCGTTCGACGGCGCCGACGCGCTGCAGTGAGGGGTTGTCTCCTTGGAGCAGGGGAAGGCGCGGTGTTCGACCTTCTCCGGCCGGGCCGCCGCTGTTCACCGGCGTCGTCGCGACCTCAAGGCCGGCCGTGCTGCTGCCGCCGGCGGTCTTCCACGACCACGACCGCGATCTGGACCTGCTCCTCCTCCCCTCACAGGTCGTCCTCAACTTCCTCTCCTCACAGGTGAGACCAGTTTCTTCGATCTGGGCGTGCATCTCTTCTTTTGGAAATTTCATCTCTATCTGTAGCTCTGGACGGGCGGCTCCGCCCCGGCCGTGAGCTTCCCCTCCGCCTCCTCCTGTGCGCAGCCGGCCGCCGCCTCCTCTACGCTGCCGGCCGCCGCCTGGCCGAGGTACCGCGTCCTCCCCCGCGCAGCTGACCGCGTCGATGGTGCCTCAAGGACGGAGACGACCTCAGGTTCATCCCCCACCAAACCAGGAAGCTCGCAAGAAGCTGCCAGAGCCGCCGTACCTGGAGACTGTCGACTGAAGCAAGTGGCACGTATTCTGGGTCGACGAGAGGGTCCTGCTCAAGGACCACGACGCCAGCAACTACAAGGTCGCCTACGATGGGTTGTTCTCTAAGGTAATCCCGGTTAGTTCTTCCTGGGTTTGCTCTTCTCCCGCAACTGCTCTTCTCCTCTTTCCATTGATCGGTCAGGAGATCTGGAAGACACTACTTTATGCTGCCCAAACGTTGGAATGATGGGGGTTATACAGGAATAGCATTATGGCAGTGCTTGAATTGATTGGAACTTCAAGCTAATGATTCATGTGCGTACTATGCATCAGCACATGTTGCATTGGCAGATTTTTTTTTTTGCCTATTAGATGTTGGAGATTGAATTTGCGCAGGTTAGTTGTTATAAATATTTAGTAATAGGTTAGTTAGCTTTACAATGTCATCTTTGAATAAATTCGGAGCTATCTGAGTGTATTGGTGAGTATATTTGAGAAAGCATGTGGCTTCTTTCATGTACTCTGATCCGTTTCTTTTAGAATCATGTGCACTATATGTTGCTTGAAAACATATTAATCAAACAACCTGTTTGCTCTAGAAGAAACACTTTTATTCTGCATCTTTATACTCTTATCTGCATGCCAGTACATCCATTGTGTTCCTTTGGTTTTGTTTCCTGTTTATTGAAGCGTTGAGGACAATTAAACGATATGTTTGGTCAAGAAGAAACAACCTAATAGAGAAGTTACTCACGTTCTTCTGGTCATGGATTTTTTTTGCTATAACTAAGTGAATTCGATTTATTAGTCAGATTCTGCTAACTTTGTGTCTGCCTAAAAGTATTCGTTGTTCCTATGAGAACAAATCAGTGTATTTTCAGATTAATCTTTTTGTTCGTTTGTGCTTAACTAATTTATTTATCTGATGAAGTCATCTACATAAGAACTCCGCCTATGTCTTCTAGGCATAGCCGGTCCCAAGCCCGGATAAAGGAGGAGGGTTGTGATAGGCTTGGCGAGCCAACGTAAAAACTAGCCAGTCCCATGGATATGAAACCCACGAGAGTAGTACTAGGGTGGGTGACCTCCTGGAAAGTCCTCATGAAAGGTTTCATATCTAAGGGTTGTGATAGGCTTGGCGAGCCAACGTAAAAACTAGCCAGTCCCATGGATATGAAACCCATTTGGGCGAGAGTAGTACCAGGATGGGTGATCTCCTGAGAAGTCCTCGTGACAGGGTTTCATATCTAGCCTACCCCAACTTGTTTGGGACAAAAGGCTTTGTTAAGGTAAGGTAAGTCATCTACATAAGATGGGTCGTCATCTTCTTACTGATTAACTCACTCTTCTGATGCGTACTAAGGTCTTGGCGGTTAATTTCAGCTAGAATACCAGTGCTGATGTTCTGACGCTTCCATGTGTGCCGTGTGCTTGAGGTGTGGAGTGATGTTGGATTTAGCAGGTGCTTTCAGATGGGAGGCCTCTCTGCATCATCTTCAGCCTGGTGAGCAACAAGGGGATACGGCAGGTTTTGTGCCCTGTGAGATTTCTAGACGTCTGCTTTCTACACATATAGCATACGCGGTAAAGAAACATGGTTTCAGAGATGCTGGCATAACCTTGCAGCAGGATCATCTTTTAGTTCTCAAGGGTGATTTGCAAATCTAATTGAAGTTATGCCAGATGTTGCATCTCTGACAGAACTGGAGATGTAAGAGTTAGTTATATTCATTGATACATTTGTCCAAGTCCAATGCCCTATACTTTTGTCCCTGTTTGTAGAATCCTAATTAGTTCAATGGATATTATTTTATCTGGTAGTTACTTCACTAACGAATTTTCTACAACAAGCTGTTAATTATGTGAGGATTCTTAGAACTAATTTCTCTCTGTGTACAGCTTAGTTTTTGTGTCTGCCCTAAGAAAGAAATCCAAGATATAATAACAATCTGCATTTACTTTTTAGATTATTTTGTGTCCCCATTCTGTGACTTAAATCATATGCTCTTTGTTAATATGTGACTGAATCTGACGTGTTCTGGAATATCAAATGTGGGTGAACTTTATTCCTCAAATTTTCTATTCATTACACCATGCTTATGAGTGAACTAAATGTCATTCCCTCTCTATTATGTTATTCCAATTTCATTTAGTATTTTAATTTGTGTTGTTGTATCTCCTAATTTTTCCGAATGCATCCCTGCATTACCATTTTGGTTAATTCCTTGGTACAAAGATGATTTCGTTCTAATATCAGATTAAGTGTTGTTGTTTGTGCATGTTTCTCACTGTTTTTTTTTTTGAAACTTATGTTTCTCACTGTTCTTATGGCAACAGGGTAGTTCTTACAGTGATTAGCAAAATTGGCATACTATCAGAGTTATAGTGGGAGTGTTTGGAGAATTTACGGTAGCTGATTATAGTTACAACTTACTAGCTATGGATCTTTGTTTCATAGCAGACACATTTCCACAGTATTATACTTGCCTTGCTTGGAGTCACTACGATGCTAAGTTAACAAATTATATTGTTATAATTTGTATCTGTATATTCATTAGTGCTTGATAAGCCACCAGTCAAGGAAATGACTAAACCAGTTGACCTCAAATGTGGGTGAACTTTATTCCTCAAATTTTCTATTCATTACACCATGCTTATGAGTGAACTAAATGTCATTCCCTCTCTATTATGTTATTCCAATTTCATTTAGTATTTTAATTTGTGTTGTTGTATCTCCTAATTTTTCCGAATGCATCCCTGCATTACCATTTTGGTTAATTCCTTGGTACAAAGATGATTTCGTTCTAATATCAGATTAAGTGTTGTTGTTTGTGCATGTTTCTCACTGTTTTTTTTTTTGAAACTTATGTTTCTCACTGTTCTTATGGCAACAGGGTAGTTCTTACAGTGATTAGCAAAATTGGCATACTATCAGAGTTATAGTGGGAGTGTTTGGAGAATTTACGGTAGCTGATTATAGTTACAACTTACTAGCTATGGATCTTTGTTTCATAGCAGACACATTTCCACAGTATTATACTTGCCTTGCTTGGAGTCACTACGATGCTAAGTTAACAAATTATATTGTTATAATTTGTATCTGTATATTCATTAGTGCTTGATAAGCCACCAGTCAAGGAAATGACTAAACCAGTTGACCTCAAATGTGGGTGAACTTTATTCCTCAAATTTTCTATTCATTACACCATGCTTATGAGTGAACTAAATGTCATTCCCTCTCTATTATGTTATTCCAATTTCATTTAGTATTTTAATTTGTGTTGTTGTATCTCCTAATTTTTCCGAATGCATCCCTGCATTACCATTTTGGTTAATTCCTTGGTACAAAGATGATTTCGTTCTAATATCAGATTAAGTGTTGTTGTTTGTGCATGTTTCTCACTGTTTTTTTTTGAAACTTATGTTTCTCACTGTTCTTATGGCAACAGGGTAGTTCTTACAGTGATTAGCAAAATTGGCATACTATCAGAGTTATAGTGGGAGTGTTTGGAGAATTTACGGTAGCTGATTATAGTTACAACTTACTAGCTATGGATCTTTGTTTCATAGCAGACACATTTCCACAGTATTATACTTGCCTTGCTTGGAGTCACTACGATGCTAAGTTAACAAATTATATTGTTATAATTTGTATCTGTATATTCATTAGTGCTTGATAAGCCACCAGTCAAGGAAATGACTAAACCAGTTGACCTCCTTGTCCATAGTGATGTACTCTGCGCTTGCTAGATTTGATCAACAAGTAAGCCTCCTTACAAGTTCATTATATATTGTATATGTTGTCAAATTTATAAATTCTACAGAACCAGTGTGCTACCTTTTTCATTATATTAACTATGGCTGTTTGAGGATATAGACATCAGAGAGAACCAAGAAAGGTGAGCAAGAGCTTGGAAGCTTCAAGAGAAGTTGGAGGAAGAACAAAGGGTAAGGCAGTCCAACTGTCTATTTATTTTGTATTCGTGCAGTACAGAGCAACTTCCAACAATATTTGTTTTTGTTGCCGTTTTCTTTGTTATTAATTTGTAATCCAGCTTACTAATTTGTCATCCAATATGCCATACAGTGTACTGCCTTATTTTTTGTTTGTTACCTTGCTGATGCAGGTTTGGTGCTATCAAGGATTACGCTAATTAAACTGTAATATAGTACCTCTATCAAAAATCAACTTATTTTGCGCCAAGGCCGCGGCGTGCCGCCGCGCCGAATTCAACTAGTAGCATATAATTAGTGTCATAAAAAGCTCACATCAAGCACATGCGTTAGATTTTATACATCAGAGTGCAATACCCACGCATGTCTATCAAGCACTGAATAGCTCGTAACCACACAATGATTAAGAACAGATTCAACATCATGAATTGTAAAAGACATAATAATCAGATAATACGAAACGATAGTCCAAATTTTGATTATATGTCGACACACGGCATGCCGTATGGGCGCATGTAAAGACTTGAACCAGACTCTCACACTCAATTAGTCATTACATAGATAAATTTCTTATTCTGGGCACAACGACGACGAGGCAGCGTGCAAATTGTCGGAGCCCATGATGATCGATCGGTCAACGACTTCTCCTGGTCGCTTTACTTAGTTCGGCGACCCAGCGGCCGTGGCGTCAGCGAGATCGGTGTGCTTCTGAACAACCGCCTCCAAGGCTAACCTGCGGCAGAGGAAGGCCGCCATGCTGACGTCGATGTCAAACGCCGCACTGGTGTTGCCCTTGGAGAGGACCTTCTTATAGACACGGGTGATCCCGCGGAGGGCGTCGTGCTGGACGAGGCGCTGCGCGGCGTGCACCACCTCGAGGTGCACGTTCTCCGGCACGTCGTCTGGGAGATCCAGGGTCATGAGCGCGCAGAAGAGACGGTTTCCGCGGAGGCCGGCTAGGGCGGCAGGGAGCGCCGAGGCTGGGCGCGTGGGCTGGAGGCGAGCGGCGAGGTCGTCCAGGGTCCTGGTGACGGCGGTGAATATGTCGACGAAGCCGTCGATCGCCTCCTTGAACCAGGCAGCGAAGGTGGCGTCGAACATGGCAGACACCAATACGGCCGCCAGCGTCAGCTGGAGGCGTTCCCGAGCGGCAGATGGCAGGCCGGCGTCGTAGGCCATCTGGCACAGACGCCTGCACACCAGAACCGCCTCTACGGCTGCCGCCATTCTTGGTATCTAGCTGGTTATCTACCGCTCTCGATCGATCTCACTGTTGCCAGCTACTAACTAGAAGGTAGGAGAAGACTGGATTGAAATCGGAGAGCCACCATGGGGGCAGTCGGGGTGGTGCGGAGGGGTGCTGGTGCTCGGCGCCGGCGTCCTCTTTCGCCTGTACAGGGGATCTTTTGCTGGGATCTCGGTTTCTTCGCTGGCGGTGTTCGAGCTCCTCTTCCCGGCCATGGTGGCAAGGTTTCGAGCGGCTCGTGCTTCGTGGTGCTTCTTCTCCGCCTTGCTTCCTCTTTCTCCGTCCGGCCGTGGTGGCAAGGGGAGAAGGGGTGATCCAGGCGTGTTCTCGGCGGAGAATCCGGCAAGCTGCTTGTGCTCTGTGCAGGGTTCGTCGGAAGTTGGGTGGTTGCGGGGTGGAGGAGCTTGGCCGTGCTCGTTAATCGTTTCTCCGGTTCCGTCGCCTGCGGCGGACAGCTTCTGCGGCTTGCTACATGAGTGGGGTTCTTCCTCCCCGGGGTGTGCGGCGTCCTGCAGGCTCCATCTCCGGCGGTGTTCGGCGGTGATGTTCTTCGTCAGGCTTCTGCGGTGGTTCAGCATCTGTTGCTGTTGTGCTGAGTGTTTCAGTTTGTTTCATTTGCAAATTCCTGTTCTTCTGTTGCTTTGTAATTTGTGGTGAATTTGCAATGAAGATCCTTGTTCAAAAAAAAAAGAAATCGGAGAGCCGGGTGCTTTATATAGGGGGGGAAATTAAGTACTCCAGCAGCCTCCGAATGTCAACCGACGCGGGTTAAATTCCGTAATTCGTTTCTTCTTTCGAGAAGGTAGAGCGCGCGAGAATTTGAAAAGCGTTCCGTGTTCACACCATCAACAGGGGCAAAATCTTCCTTTGACCATAGTCTGACCGTCGTAACTAAGCACACCGGTTACCGTGCAACAATAATTCGAAATTGCCTCACATTTTTTTAGATAAAGAATGTATATTAATATCGTGGAGATACAAATTACACCCAGTCTCTGCAACAACGTAATAACCAAAGCTAGTACGGATACACACAGCCGAAAGACAATAAGAAGAAGAAATAAAAAGAAAAGTCCCGCTACAGAGTTACAGTTCTTGCAGCAGCCGCACAACCACCACCAAGACATCACCTGATGTCCAATTCTTCAAAAGCAACGCTTTCAAGAAGAACGGTGTCAGGCACAACCAATTAAGGTCAGACCTTGGGTTTTCACCCTGAAGATAGTCCCGCTCACAAAACAATGTCTTCAGCAAGATCATTGTCAGACACAACCAATTAAGGCCAGATCTTGGATTTTCACCCTGAAAGGTAGAACTTTGAACTTCACCTGTGATGTTGCCCCCACTAACATACCGCTGTTCCGCCTCCTGCAACTCCAAGCAAGTTCCTCATCGACGCAAAGAATCCAATCACCATTTGCTAGTCTATTAATTTCAGCTTTCATGACATTCCTCGCCTCCGACTACACTATGGATTTGCCCATGATGGCACAGAAGCAGAGCTTCACGCCGCTCCCTCCGGCGCGACTGAATCCCTCCGATCCAGCAATCTTTAGGAATTAGCCCATGAAAGATCACCGGCGGAGCCTTCCGAAACTCGACACTCTTGCCAGATCAAGGTACCGGCGTCAAGTAGATCTTCATCTTGACGTGATTCGGAACCGAGGACCACCGCCTTTATTCGCAAGACCAACGGCCCCCACGCCGCTGGTCAACTCCAGCCGGACTGGCCATAGAGGCGAAGGTAGCACATCGCCGACCTGCCAGCCTTCGCGCAGGACAGGCCCGCAAGATCCAACTCGGGCACATGGCCCAGATCGGTCCGCCAGCCGCCGCCTACCGGAGACTCGGCCGCACGGCAAAGCGCCACCAGATCCTCACCGCAGGTCCGTCGGAGGCCCTCAGGCCACAGCCGCCATGGCCGCGCCGCTCTGCACCCGCAACCTTTACCCCACCTCTCCCGTGGTGCGCCGCCGCGGAGCGCCTCTTCTGCCCACCGTCCGCGACGGGATGGGCGCCGCCACCGCCGCCAGGAGGGCAGCAGCAGCGGCCTGCGCGGATTAGATCGGTGGAGGTCTAGGGTTCGACAGGTGGCGGCGCCCCCGGAGCCGCTCGGGAGGGAGCAACTCGGGAGGGGAGGGAGCGACTCGTTTGCTGTTAGGACGGATGACTCCTGACATACAGTGTTTAACTTCCAATAACGTACGACGCTCGCTTTGTACCGTGCTAAAATATTACTGCCCGTGCGGAAGATGGAGCCCAAAACCCAAACCCGTAATACTCTACTTTTTTTTCGACCCCGTAATACCGTGCCTAACCCCACCAAAACATGTCCACTATTCCTTCTCTTACTACCTTTCAGTCTTTCACGCCTCCTCTTCCGTCAAACCTGTCTAAACCTGTCCCAAACAGAGTACATAACAAGCCGCTCATACACTGTATTTTGCAAGTCAACTTTTTTGGCAAAATTCAGCCTATATAATCGTTGGTTGTAAGAACATCTATATGCTACAGGGTGGATCAAGTATCGCTTCGACTGTTTGGATTTATTTGTAAAGTAGGACGAAATCTTGTTTCCAGATTAAGTCGTTGGATGAAGTATATTGCCTCTTGTTATCGAAATACGCAACCGGAGGGTTAAGAGTATCTCCAGTCGCCCCCCAATATAACATCAGGTAACAGTCGGACGAGCGCTATCGGAGGTGCCGGCGCATGCGTACAGGGGCGTACGTATCCAGGACGAGAGGGAAGGGTTCCCTTTTCGGCGTCGGAAATGGAAGGGACTACAGCCACCCCCAACCTGTGTGCAGAAGGTGGTCTTTGTCAAGCAGACGACGGATCCTTCGAGGCTGTTCAGCCTCCCCTTGGTGGCTTCGTGAGGAGGACATCGATTTCATCAAGTTGTGCTTTAATTTTTGTTTCTTTGTTGCTTGAGTTCGAGGTTTGTAAGCCGGTTCAACATCCCGTAACAAAACCTGGCCGTTTGGGGCTTTATTAAATTAAAGCTGGGCACTTTGTGCCTTGTATCTAAAAAAAAGTATACATACTTACCCACGTTATTGCACACTTCAGATGGTTATTTATGAATCATCTCAATTCACTACTGGAAACACAACAGTGCTGAGTACCTGCCGAGTTGCCGAGTGTTTTTTTATGGGGCACTCGACAAACATAAGATTTTGTCGAGTTCCACGATAAAAACACGTGGCATAATCATGGTTTGTCAGAGTGCTTCCACTCCGGAAATTAACATGCTTGGCATAATCGGTGTCCATGTGTTAATTTTTAACCGTTGTTAATAGAAAGGCGTAAAATCATATTTGCCAAGTGTATCTCGTAAAACACTCGGCAAACAATAAAATAATATGCAACCTATATTTGGATTTTAAGTAGCAAACTTTTGAGCTTTTAATTTCTAAGTGTTAGAAATGAGTTTTCATTGTGAAAAAAGTGTAAGAATAATGGTGTGAAATAACACGTCACCAATTTTCACACAAAGTAGAAGATACTGGCTGTCCAATTTTCAAATATTAACAATTTTCTCAAGTTTTAGCTACTTGCATCCTTTAAGTGAATTTTGGTCGAATTTAGAAACGTAATTTGAATTGAACTATAAGTGTGTTCTACTTTTTCCTAAAATTTCTCAAAAAGTCATTTTAAGATAATCAAGTATGATTACTGCAATAGACATAGCGGTGCAAAATATTTCCCTAGCAATGATTATGACCCAGTTTTGAAAACAAATCAAAAAATGAAGAATATAAAAAACTATCATTTTCCATGGAGTCCGTTTATGTGTGCTAGTTATAGAAAAATGATAAACATGGACGTTGACATCTTTTGTAAAACCTACACACAATGGAGTATCATGTATAAACATTAACGGTTTTTGGGCCAATTGAGCAACATCATGGCTATATCATGGGATAGTTCATGATAATGTGACCTGATGACGTGAAAACACACGTTCGTTGGGAGATCCCAAGAGAAGGTATGATGTAGTGCAGCAGCAATTTTCCCTTAATATCTATCAAGGTTATCGAACCAGTAGAAGTCAAGAGAGCTTCAGAAAGGTGTCAACGGCGCCAGAAAATGTGACGTGTTGAAGGGGAAGTCTTCTAACAGCACCAGAAAATGTGGTGGTTGACGTGGACCTGCACACAACACAATCAAAGTATTTTGCCCCAACGAAACAGGAATGTTGTCAATCTCCCCGGCTTGCTGAATACAAAGGATTAAACGTATGGTGTGGAGAACAATTATAATTATGGAAAGTAACAGCGAATAAATGATTGCAGAGCGTGATGGAAACGGAGTTTTTATCAGTATAAAAGAATGGACCGGTGTCCACAGTTCAATAGTGGTGTCTCTCCATAAAAGATAGCATGCATGTTGGGTAAACAAATTATAGCTGGGCAATTGACAAATAGCTAGCGCATGACAATGCAATATATGACAAGATTCTTTATTGTAGTATTTATTGGGCATTACATCATAATACATAGACCGCTTACCAGCTGTATCTATGCCTAAATAATCCACTTCCAAGATAGCATCCGTGTCTCCCGTCAGTATTAAGTTGAAAGCAACAGATTATTGCATTAAGCAAAGTGTGTAATGTAAACAAACGCATTAGAGTTAACAGCAGTACCCTTAAGCTAAGCATTAGTTATTTTATCCCTAGTGACAACAGCACATCCACAACCTTAGTCGTTTCTGTCGCTCGAGCCAAGATTACTGGAGGCATGAACCCACTATCGAGCATAAATACTCCCACTTGCATTCACAAGCATCTACTTGGCCAAAATATTTACTAGCAACGGAGAGCATGTAAGAACATAAGTAAAACAGTAGATATATTGATAAACAACTTGATCATAACATCACTATTTATCGGATCCCAGCAAACACAACATGTAGCATTACAATAAGATGATCTTGATCATGTTAGGCAGCTTACAAGATCTAAACATTATAGCATAAAGTGGAGAGACAACCATCTAGCAACTGCTATGGACCCGTAGTGCAAGGATGAACTACTCACGCATCACTCCGAAGGCGGGCATGGTGATGTAGAGCCCTCCGGTGATGATATCTCTCTCTGGCAGGGTGCCGGGAAGAGCTTCAGAACCCTCCCGAACTAGGGTTGACGACGGCGGCTGCGACGGAACTTTTCGTGGAATAATGCTCATGTATTTAGGCTTTTCGGGACGGAGGCAATATATAGGCGAAAGGGCGGCGCGTGGAGGCACCCGAGGACGCCACACACGACCCCGGCGCGCCTGACAGGGGGGCCTCGCCGTGGTGGTGTGTCGCTCCCCTGGGTTGCCTCTTCGTGCGCCCTTCGTACTTCGTCTTCGTGTCGGTGAAAAACTGGGCTCCGTTGATTTTTCGTCCAATTTCAAGAATATTTCCCGACTAGCTTTTCTGAAACAGAAAAACAACAGAAAACAGGAACTGGCACTGTGGCATCTTGTTAATAGGTTAGTCCCAGAAAATGCATAAAAATGTTATGAAGTGCATATAAAACATGTAGCAATATGTATAAAACATGCATGGAATATCAAAAATTATAGATACGTTTGAGACGTATTAGCATCCCCAAGTTTAGTTTCTACTCTTTTTCGAGTAGGTAAACGATAATAATATAATTTTTGGAGTGCCATCCTACCAACATAATCTTGATCAAATAGTAGTGTAAAGCAGATGAACTGAATGAAGTGATCCAAATCAATTATCTATAGTTGCTATAAAGTAAACAATGAGCAATCAAAATGCATCATACAAATAAAAACTTTTCATGGATAGTACTTTGGAGACAAGGAGCTATGAGAATTTGCATAAAAGTTAGCTCACCAAGCAACATTTTCTAATCAAAAGTGTTTGACCAACACAAAGGAAGATTTAAGTTTCAGCATTTGTTTCAACTTTCAACATATTTACCTCATGGATATTGTCAACACAAAGTAGCATAATTAGTCTAATATGCTAACATATAACAATTTTTATACCAAAGTTGACACTAGTGTTTGCTTGTGGAGAATAAACAGGAGTAGGAAAACTGACTCAACATAAAAGCAAAAGAAAGGCCTTCGCAGAGGGAAGCAGAGATTAAATCATGTGCTAGAGATTTTTAGTTTTTGAAATCATATAGAGAGTAAAAATATATTTTGAGAGGTGCATGTTAATGGTCAACAAATGGTAGCAAACAATACAGTATACCCCTGCCAACCAGACTTTTTAAGAGCGGCTTCCATTGAGGAACATTATTTCTGCAACAAGCAGATCATTCCTCTTTTCTCCTTTGTTTACACATGCAGATGTTTGACTGAGTGCTCAGGAACAAAATGTGAGGAGAGTTTATGATGAAAGTTGTAAATTAAGGGGGCTGGGCACCCCGCTGCCAGCTCTTTTTGCAAAATTATAGATAAGCAAATGTAAGCTGCTAGTCTGGATTAAAGTCTGATTGACAAGTGTAATAAAAATCATCTACTACTTCCTCATGAGCTGGTAAACAGAGACACAAATAAGAAGTAATAACAGTTTTGAATAATTTAAAGGTAGCACATGACAAATTTACTTGGAGTGGCAAGGAAATATCACATATAGGTAGGTATGGTGGACACAGATGGCATGGATTGTGGCTCAGGTTTTGGATGCACGAGAAGCATTCCCTCTCAGTACAGAGTTTAGGCTAGCTAGGTTATTTTAAGCAAACACATAACATCAACTGGTACAAAAAGAACCATATGATGAACATATAAGAAAAACTATAAGACTCCACAGTGTCTTCCTTATTAACCAAAGCATCCTTTTAACAGAAAATATCTAGACTTTGGAACTACCAATCATGACAAATCAAATAACTTCAAGCTTTAACGGTAGTTCTTCACTAATGAGCCTTTACTTACATGATACACAAGTTTAAACATTACCTACTTGATAACTCAAAACAATTGAAAAATATCAAGTTACTCAAGACAAATGATCTACAAGACTATGTAAGCATTTTCTTTATACCATTACCACATGCATATAGCATTTTCTGTTCCAACCAAATACCAATCAATTTATTTAACAACTCTCCAAACAAATATAAGTGAAGCAAGAGAGTACTTTCTTCAAAAGAACTAATAGCTCTAAACAAGAGATACATGAAAAACAAGAGCTAGAAGCATAGCAGCGCTAGATTAGAATACTCAACAAGTATAAGTGAAGAATAGGAGTATTCTAATGAAAAAGCGGAGCGTGTCTCTCTCCCAAACAAGAGTGCTAGGGTCCAACTAGTTATGACCAAAGAACAAAACATAAACAAACTGGAAATAAAACACACAGACGCTCCAACAACAGTACTTATAATGTGAAGAAATAAAAATATAGTCTCACTAGAGATGACCTGATAATTTGTCGATGAAGAAGGGGATGCCTTGGGCATCCCCAAGCTCAGACGGTTGAGTCTTCTTGAAATATGTTGGGGAGGTCCAGGGGAGCCTCCCCAAAGATTAAGCTTTTCTCTCTTCTTAATCTTCTTTTATCACCTTTCTCTCTTAATACTTGAAAACTTTCTTCACACCAAACTCAGAGTAAACTTGATTAGAGGGTTAGTGCATCAAAACATAAGCTCACTTGGTTCTGTAAAGACACATTATAAAAATCATTTTAAACATTATCTACTGTTTACTAGCCTTATGTGAAGCTCTTCCACCTTTAAAGAATTTCACTTAACACTTGTAAAAGAGAAAATGCAAAACAAGACAGAATCTGTCAAACCAGAACAGTCCGTGAAGACGAATTTTTTCGAGGCACTTATGTGGCGCCCCGACCTGACTGCTATACAGTGATACTGTGTCCCCGGTTATCCGATACCACCGGACACATTATCAAAGCATAATAGAGAGATCAAGACTGTGGAACAACTGGCACATCACAGACTCTACGACACAAATCATATAGTTCAACTCTTATATAGAGAAAGATAGCAAATGACAACCAGAGGTCACAGACCCAACATTACATCATGCGGAAGCGAAGTGTGTTGTTCTAAACAACAAGAACCAAATTATGGCCTAAGAGGCCTGCAAATAAACATCACAGCGCCAGCTGTTCCGGGATGTCCCAAGCTGCCACCTGGGAACCCCAGACTACTCGTTGACGTCCACAAAGAACCCACCTTCGAGGTCGGTGAAGTCCTCTCCTGAAAAATAAGCAAACGACGTTGAGTTCGACGAACTCGCAAGATTAAGAGCTAATATATGCTCCATGATTGGCTTTCAAAGGTTTTATGGCTGTTTTGCATAAAGCTGATTTTGTTTATAAAACACAACTCCATGGCATCGACTAATCAGAATATTTTTGAAGAGGGGTAAGAAGTAACTCTTTTTCTTCTGATCACTTTCTCATCAGCAACCATCATCACCATCATTGTACCTGTTCATCAAAGGCACCTCCCCGAATCACCCTCGAGGAAGTCAACCTTGCATTCGTGAAATTGGTACCTCTAGTACCCAAGTTTTAATCATTCCGTTAAAGTTATTCTATGATCAGCGTCCATTCCCAAGTTGTCCGTAACCGTGGACACGGCTTTTCGAAAAGATTAACCCTGCAGGGGTGCACTGTGTTTACCTTCGGTACCGCCCGGCTCATTGCCTACACGTAGCTCTCTTCCGGGGAAAGCCGGCTGAGTGGGAACGGTTACAACCTTTACCTTGTTAAGGACTAACCCAGGATCATCAGTGGGGACAGGGCTGCCAGGATCACACACCCCGCCCTGTGGCCACTCATTTTCCTAAACACCACCATCCTCGTCTCAGTCTTGGCCACCATCTCAACGCACACGCAAATGGAAAGCCAAACTAGAGGACCCTGGCTAGTCCCGCTCAAGTTAGTCGGTCGACGAGGGCTCCATATACCCCACCGAAAGGAAGCGCGCTCAGTCTTGGTTCAGGAGGTCCAGAACTCGCACCTAGGCGGTGAGAACGAGACAACCCACCACATCCCATGTGGCCTCTCATCCCCACCTTTAGCATTTTATTACCCATGTCTCCACAATTTCTCCATCATCACATTGCTGTCACAAGTCAACACCTGTTTCCAGCATGTACCACTAGGCAATTCACTAAGCATGGCTAAGCACTTGCATAGCATAATAATTATATCAGGCCAACAATGCAACCTATGGTAATAGGAGGGGAAAACAGGCATTGGCATCGGAATCTTAATGCATTCTATAGGATACTCTAATCCAAGCAAAAAGACATTTAGAACCGCATGCAATATTATAGTGGAGAAAATATTTGCGGAAAATAGGATAAGACATGCTCAGAGGGGGGATTACGCTTGCCTTGTTCAGGGTACTGGTAGTACGGATCGTCACAAGACGGGGGTGGCACTTCACCTCTTGATCTATCGAGGCATAGCAACGGAAGAACAATCAATCACCACACCAACTTTAGCAAATGCAATGCACAAACACATGATGACATGTCAATTTAAATCCCCGAGAGGAGGATGATTCAACTATTCAATTTAAACGGAGTTTGGGTGCTTAGTGGGGACACACCTCGAATACACCGTGGAGTTAAGTAAGGAATCATCTTTACTTGTTGATTAACGTAGTTGAGACCCTAGGATTTAACTTGTAGATGATATGACATGATCATGTGAGAGATGCAATGTTTAGGTGGTTAACATTCTTGCAACAATTATAAGGCAACGGAAAAAGAATTGGTGTTAAAACAAGTTTCAGAGAGCATCCGGTTTAAAATCCGGAATTTTCTGGGATGATTCCGGGTTTTGTACCGGGTTTTATACCGGGTCTGGCACCGGGTTTAATTCCGGGTCAATTCCGGGTATGAACCGGGCGAAAAAGGTCGAGTCCAGTACCGTTTTGCTTAACCCGGTATAGATTCCGGACCATTCCGGGTCTGGTACCGGGTGATTCCGGGTTCAGTTCCGGAAATTTCCGGGTTGGACACCGGATTTGTCAACGCGACCAAAACGAAATAGAGCTACGGGGATTCGACGAACTAGAGGGATAGGGAGGGAATGTAGGGGTCCAGAAGCACGGCATGCTCACCCTGAACTCGTGGGGGTGCTTGGAAGGACCGGAGATGGACGGAGACGGCCGGAATCGTCCGGGAGAGCTCCGGCGGTGGTTTGCGGAGAACTTGACGGTGAGCGCGATTGAAGGCTTCCCGGCTCGATTCCTTCGGTGGAGAGGTAGAGGACGGCGAGGCGGAGCTAATGGCGGTCTTCGTTTCGCTCGGGGACTCCTCAATCAACGGCGGCGAGCTCGGCCATGGGAGCTAGCTTTTGGAGCTCTATGGGGAGAGAAAAAATATGGAGAAGAGAGTGAGGGAGAGGGAGTGGGCTGGTTGGGGTTTTCTCTCCTTTTCTTTAGTGTCCCTTTTTACACAGAGCCCCCTGCTCTTTTGTTTCCAACACGGACTAGTCCTTTTCTCTTTTAATTTTGAAACCAGTCGCACGTTTTGAATTTGTAATTGAACAAGTGGGGCATTTGTTTTTAGATGGTGCCAAAACCATTTGTGTGTTGTTTAGCAAGTTAATATTGGATGCCATGATGCAATGCAACATAAAAGCGAAAATTTTAAACAGGTTTTCAGGTTCTCAAGTTTGGGCTGTTACAATTCTACCCTCCTTACAGGAATCTCGCCCCGAGATTCTAAGATTGTGGAAAGAAGTCGGGATACTCCTCACGTAGACTAGACTCTCGTTCCCAAGTCGCTTCTTCCTCGGAATGGTGAGACCATTGAATCTTGAGAAACTTGGTAGTCTTGTTCCGGGTCTTTCTTTCAGCTTCATCCAAGACACGGATAGGATGCTCACGATAAGTGAGGTCTTCTTGTAGATCTAGCTCCTCATGATTAACTCCATGGATAGGATCCTTGAAACACGGCGAGTTGGGAGACATGAAACACATCATGCACATTTGGGAATTTGACCGGTAACTCCAACTTATAAGAAAGATCTCCTCGCTTTTCCAGAACGGTGAAAGGACCAACATAGCGAGGGGCCAATTTCCCTTTGATTCCGAAGCGGCGAACGCCACGAAGGGGAGAGACGCGGAGATAAGCTTTATCACCAATTTCATAGTGGATTTCCTGATGGTGCTTATCATAGTAGCTCTTCTGCCTAGACTGAGCAATCTTCAGATTTTCCCGTATGATTCGAACCTTCTCCTCAGCTTCATTGATCACATCCGGACCAAAGAGTGCTCTCTCTCCGGTCTCGGACCAATTTAGAGGAGTGCGGCATTTTCTTCCATAAAGAGCCTCAAAGGGAGCCATGCCCAGACTAGCTTGATAGCTGTTGTTGTAGGAGAACTCCGCGAAAGGGAGATACTTTTCCCAACTCTGGCCAAAAGAGATCACACATGCCCTAAGCATGTCTTCCAACACTTGGTTCACTCTTTCGGTCTGACCATCAGTTTGGGGATGGTAAGCGGTACTGAAGTTGAGACGGGACCCCATAGCAGTTTGGAAACTCTGCCAGAACTTGGAGACAAAGATGCTTCCACGGTCAGAATGATCCTCAAAGGGACCCCGTGCAATGGAACAATACGAGCCAAGTATAAGTCCGCGAGTTGACTAGCACGAATCTCATCACGGACGGGTAGGAAGTGAGCAACCTTGGAAAGACGATCAATGATTACCCAGATTGCATTGTTGCCCTTTTGGGATCGGGGAAACCCGGTGATGAAGTCCATACCAATTTCATCCCATTTCCATTCGGGACAGCAATAGGGCGGAGAGTGCCGGCAGGTCTTTGATGTTCAGCTTTTACCCGTCGACATGTGTCACATTCAGCACATACTTGGCGATTTCTCGTTCATCGAGTCCACCAGAATTGTGGCGAAGGTCTTGGTACATTTTGGTACTACCGGGATGGATAGAGAGAGGTGATTCATGAGCTTCTTGGAGAATGAGCTCCCTCAAATTCCGGTTCTTTGGCACCACTAGACGGTCACCAAAATAAACAACTCCGGATTCATCTTCTGAGAAACATTTGCCTTGCCACTAGCAATGTTCTCTTGATTTCAGAATACCCTCACAGCTTCTGAGCATCCTTAATCTGGTCTACAAGAGTAGCTTTGATCTCCAGATTTGCAAGGTAGCCGGAGGGAACAATTTCCAGTTCAAACGGGCAAACTCTTCATGAAGAGCGGGTTGGGCTTTTCAATCATCAGATTGTTGCAATAGGACTTCCGACTTAGCGCGTCAGCCACGACGTTTGCTTTGCCGGGTTGATAGTTCAGACTCACATTGTAGTCCGTGATTAACTCCAACCAACGCCTTTGCCTGAGATTTAAATCCGGCTGGGTGAAGAGGTACTTCAGACTCTTGTGATCCGAGAAGATCTCGCAACGGTTACCAAACAGATGGTCTCCATTGCTTCAAAGCATAGACCACAGCGGCAAGTTCTAGATCATGAGTTGGGTAGTTGAGCTCATGCGGCTTAATTGGCGAGAAGCATACGCCACCACATGGCCATCTTGCATTACACACACCCAAGCCTTGTAGAGAGGCGTCACAGAAGACGACGAAATCCTTGCTGTGTCCGGCAGGACAAGCACAGGAGCGGACGTGAGCTTGGCTTTCAGGTTTGGAAACTCTCTTCAGCTTCGGCACCATACAAACTTTTATCCTTCTTGAGAAGGTCAGTCATGCCTTGGCTATTTTGGAGAAAGCTTCGATGAATCGGCGGTAGTAACCCGCCAATCCGAGAAAGCTACGAATGTCCTTGACTGACATTGGAGTTTTCCAGTCTAGAATAGCTTGAATTTTGTCGGGGATGACTTCCACACCATTGGCAGATATTACATGTCCAAGGAAGACAAGTTTATCCAACCAAAACTCACACTTGGAGAACTTGGCATAAAGACGGTGTTCACGAAGCCGTGTCAGAACCAACCGAAGGTGTTCATCATGCTCTTCGTCGGTTTTAGAATAGATGAGGATGTCATCGATGTAAATGACGACAAACTTATCAAGATAATCCATGAAAATGGAATTCATGAGCCTCATGAAAGTAGCTGGAGCATTTGTGAGACCAAAGGACATGACGGTATACTCATATGAGCCATAGCGAGTAACAAATGCCGTCTTTGGGATATCCTCCTTTCTGATCTTTATTTGATGGTACCCTGACCTCAGATCCATCTTGGAGAATACTCTTGCACCAGCTAACTGATCCAACAGATCATTGATGCGAGGAATAGGATACTTGTTCTTGATTGTCACCGCATTCAACGGTCTATAGTCAGAGACAAGACGAGGCACGGTAGAATCCCTCTTCTTGACAAAGAGTACCGGACAACCCCATGGTGAACTGCTAGGCTGGATGAACTCCTTAGCTAACAGCTGATCAATTTGCTCTTCAACAGAGCCAACTCTTCCACCGGCATACGGTAGGGCTTCTTGGAAATTGGAGCAGTACCGGGAAGCAAGTCTATGACAAACTCCACACTTCGATCAGGTGGCATGCCAGGCAACTCTTCGGGAACACATCCGGGAAGTCACACACCACGTGTATGTCCTGGATTTCAGGAGGGGACAAGCCTTCCATGAAACATAGGGCGATCTCCGGGGAGAGGGGATTGTCTGATGATGGAGGTCCTGAATATGTAGCCCAAAACTGCACATCGTAACCGGAAGGGTGGGTCACGGTGATGGACTTAGCAGCACAGTCGAGATTAGCATGGTATCTTGCTAACCAGTCCATGCCCAGTATGGCATCAAGGCCCTTCGACCTCAAGGCTATCAACGGGAAAGGGAAGGACAGGGATGCTATGATAATCTGGACCTCAGGAGTAACGCCATCGGTTTGCCATTTGGACCAGGAGTAGATCTCCAAGGTCGTCTCATTTTCTCGAACGGTATTTGTGCTCTTTTGCAAACGCTATGGATATGAATGAATGCGATGCTCCAGAGTCAAACAAAACGTAGCTGTATTGCCGTTGATTCGTAACTCACCCATGAGAACGCCGGGATCATCTTCAGCTTCTTCAATAGAGACGTGGTTCAGGCGACCACGCACCATAGGTCCAGCCTTGCCAGTTGGAGTGGCAGGGGCTCGTGCAGGAGTTATCGCGAGAGGTGCCTTCTGGGGGCACTCCCTGGAGTAGTGACCAGCCTGGCCACATGTGTAGCAAGTGACTCCAGGTGGAGCAGGTAGCATAGGACGGTACCCACTTCCGCCTATCCCAAGTGTCGAAGTAGTGGGCGCGGAGGAGGTGGCCTATATCCTGCTGCCCTCGGCATGAAGGGAGCACGAGGTACGGCGCTGTAGGGACAAACACCCTGCGCTTCTTGCTCTCAGAACCCGAGGAACTCTGGTGTCCCCATGTGCGGGCCTCTTGGAAGCTTCAAGTTCTTTCTTCCTTGCTCAAGGTGAAAGCCTGGTTGAACAGCTCCTGATAGGTCTGGAACCTGAAGGGCAATAGCTCATAGCGGAGCTGCGGATTCAGACCCTTGCGGAACAGCTCTTGCTTGTCAGCATCATTGGTCACGTCCCTTGGGGCGTAACGAGAAAGATGGTTGAACTCACGACCATAAGTGCGGAGGTCCATCCGTCCCTGTTGCAAATCCAGGAACTCCCTCCTCTTCAGATCCATGATGGCTGGGGAATGTACTCCGCACGGAAGGCAGTGCGGAATTCCCCAGTGAAGACATGGTTGGCTGGAAACAAAGCCACATGGCTTTCCCACCAACAGCCAGCAGCACCAACCAAGAGATAGGTGGCAAAGTTGACTTGCTCAGCCAATGGGACATGCAGCGCGGAGAACTTGCGCTCCAAAGCACGAAGCCAATCATCAGCTTCCAGTGGCTCCTTAGCATCAGCAAAGGTGGGTGGCTGGACGCAGGAACTCGGTGAGAGTGTTGCACTCGTTCCTCCGTGCATTCTGCTGCACCAACTGTCAAGCAAGCGCTCATTGCGCCCACGGTTCTCCTCAATGGCCATCAAGACTTGAGCCATTGAGGGTGGTGGCGGCAGATCATCCTCATCATCATTGTGGTTACCGCGACCACCACGGCCTCCACGCCTCCTCGAGCCATTCTGGAGATTTGACAATGACACGGTTAGTATCTTTCTCCGAATGGTCGAACAATAGCATTAGCGTCTCACAAGTACACAGACTAGGGACGATAATACTTTGCGAGAAGGAAAACAACAAGATAGAACTTGGGTCAAAGATCAGCATCATGTGCTACTAGTGAGAGTTAAGAAATCACAACTTAACACACTCTAGTTGGCACAATCCGGGACCTTATGTTCAAGTCCGTGGGTTAACACCCAAAGAAAGGATCAATTGATCAACTCGGTAGGAACATCTGATTGATTTGGGATTGACAACGCAGCGGGAGCAACGTGACACATAACACTAAAGGTCGAACCCACCCCGTTTCTAATCATTTTGAAGTAACAGGTGAGAAGTAAAACCTTTAAACTCAAATCGAGGTAAGATTGCTCCGAGATTAGAGGGTAACCAGATAAGGAGTAAAAAGAATCCTAAGATGGTTTTCACAACTCATTTTTAGGTTAAAATATTTTCACAAACACTAGACTCAACATCGACCAGTAGAAGGGTTTCCTACAGGCAGTACTGCTCTGATACCAACTTGTGGCGCCCCGACCTGACTGCTATACAGTGATACTGTGTCCCCGGTTATCCGATACCACCGGACACATTATCAAAGCATAATAGAGAGATCAAGACTGTGGAACAACTGGCACATCACAGACTCTACGACACAAATCATATAGTTCAACTCTTATATAGAGAAAGATAGCAAATGACAACCAGAGGTCACAGACCCAACATTACATCATGCGGAAGCGAAGTGTGTTGTTCTAAACAACAAGAACCAAATTATGGCCTAAGAGGCCTGCAAATAAACATCACAGCGCCAGCTGTTCCGGATGTCCCAAGCTGCCACCTGGGAACCCCAGACTACTCGTCGACGTCCACAAAGAACCCACCTTCGAGGTCGGTGAAGTCCTCCTCTGAAAAAAAGCAAAGACGTTGAGTTCGACGAACTCGCAAGATTAAGAGCTAATATATGCTCGATGATTGGCTTTCAAGGTTTTATGGCTGTTTTGCATAAAGCTGATTTTTTTATAAAACATAACTCATGGCATCGACTAATCAGAATATTTTCAAAGAGGGGTAAGAAGTAACTCTTTTCTTCTGATCACTTTCTCATCAGCAACCATCATCACCACATTGTACCTGTTCATCAAAGGCACCTCCCCGAATCACCCTCGAGGAAGTCACCTTGCATTCGTGAAGTTGGTACCTCTAGTACCCAAGTTTTAATCATTCCGTTAAAGTTATTCTATGATCAGCGTCCATTCCCAAGTTGTCCGTAACCGTGGACACGGCTTTTCGAAAAGATTAACCCTGCAGGGGTGCACTGTGTTTACCTTCGGTACCGCCCGGCTCATTGCCTACACGTAGCTCTCTTCCGGGGAAAGCCGGCTGAGTGGGAACGGTTACAACCTTTACCTTGTTAAGGACTAACCCAGGATCATCAGTGGGGACAGGGCTGCCAGGATCACACACCCCGCCCTGTGGCCACTCATTTTCCTAAACACCACCATCCTCGTCTCAGTCTTGGCCACCATCTCAACGCACACGCAAATGGAAAGCCAAACTAGAGGACCCTGGCTAGTCCCGCTCAAGTTAGTCGGTCGACGAGGGCTCCATATACCCCACCGAAAGGAAGCGCGCTCAGTCTTGGTTCAGGAGGTCCAGAACTCGCACCTAGGCGGTGAGAACGAGACAACCCACCACATCCCATGTGGCCTCTCATCCCCACCTTTAGCATTTTATTACCCATGTCTCCACAATTTCTCCATCATCACATTGCTGTCACAAGTCAACACCTGTTTCCAGCATGTACCACTAGGCAATTCACTAAGCATGGCTAAGCACTTGCATAGCATAATAATTATATCAGGCCAACAATGCAACCTATGGTAATAGGAGGGGAAAACAGGCATTGGCATCGGAATCTTAATGCATTCTATAGGATACTCTAATCCAAGCAAAAAGACATTTAGAACCGCATGCAATATTATAGTGGAGAAAATATTTGCGGAAAATAGGATAAGACATGCTCAGAGGGGGGATTACGCTTGCCTTGTTCAGGGTACTGGTAGTACGGATCGTCACAAGACGGGGGTGGCACTTCACCTCCTTGATCTATCGAGGCATAGCAACGGAAGAACAATCAATCACCACACAACTTTAGCAAATGCAATGCACAAACACATGATGACATGTCAATTTAAATCCCCGAGAGGAGGATGATTCAACTATTCAATTTAAACGGAGTTTGGGTGCTTAGTGGGGACACACTCGAATACACCGTGGAGTTAAGTAAGGAATCATCTTTACTTGTTGATTAACGTAGTTGAGACCCTAGGATTTAACTTGTAGATGATATGACATGATCATGTGAGAGATGCAATGTTTAGGTGGTTAACATTCTTGCAACAATTATAAGGCAACGGAAAAAGAATTGGTGTTAAAACAAGTTTCAGAGAGCATCCGGTTTAAAATCCGGAATTTTCTGGGATGATTCCGGGTTTTGTACCGGGTTTTATACCGGGTCTGGCACCGGGTTTAATTCCGGGTCAATTCCGGGTATGAACCGGGCGAAAAAGGTCGAGTCCAGTACCGTTTTGCTTAACCCGGTATAGATTCCGGACCATTCCGGGTCTGGTACCGGGTGATTCCGGGTTCAGTTCCGGAAATTTCCGGGTTGGACACCGGATTTGTCAACGCGACCAAAACGAAATAGAGCTACGGGGATTCGACGAACTAGAGGGATAGGGAGGAATGTAGGGGTCCAGAAGCACGGCATGCTCACCCTGAACTCGTGGGGGTGCTTGGAAGGACCGGAGATGGACGGAGACGGCCGGAATCGTCCGGGAGAGCTCCGGCGGTGGTTTGCGGAGAACTTGACGGTGAGCGCGATTGAAGGCTTCCCGGCTCGATTCCTTCGGTGGAGAGGTAGAGGACGGCGAGGCGGAGCTAATGGCGGTCTTCGTTTCGCTCGGGACTCCTCAATCAACGGCGGCGAGCTCGGCCATGGGAGCTAGCTTTTGGAGCTCTAAGGGAGAGAAAAATATGGAGAAGAGAGTGAGGGAGAGGGAGTGGGCTGGTTGGGGTTTTCTCTCCTTTTCTTTAGTGTCCCTTTTTACACAGAGCCCCCTGCTCTTTTGTTTCCAACACGGACTAGTCCTTTTCTCTTTTAATTTTGAAACCAGTCGCACGTTTTGAATTTGTAATTGAACAAGTGGGGCATTTGTTTTTAGATGGTGCCAAAACCATTTGTGTGTTGTTTAGCAAGTTAATATTGGATGCTATGATGCAATGCAACATAAAAGCGAAAATTTTAAACAGGTTTTCAGGTTCTCAAGTTTGGGCTGTTACAACTTACGTCACTCAAATTAGAAAATGCTAAACTAACGAAAGATAGGTAAAAATCTCAGGCCTCTACACAAAAAATTTCAGATTAAAATACTGATCGTGATTTTTCACGAATTTGTACTGTGAGGCACAAAAATATGTTTTTGGACAGCAAACTAAACTTTTAGTGCTATCTTGCTATGAGGCTCTTCTCGGCACAACAAAACGAAAAAATAAAGGATACAAAGGAATTATTACAGTACAACAAATCCTTGACTCAAAATAAAAGGAAATAGAAGAAAATAAAATGGGTTGCCTCCCATAAGCGCTTCTCTTTAACGCATTTTAGCTAGGCATAGTAATTTTTATGATGCTCACATAAGGATCAGAGTTGAAACACAAAAAAGAGTATCAAGAGAATATATAAAACATGTTTAAATCTAACACTCTTCCTATGCATAGGAGCCTTGTAAGAAAACAAGTCAACGAAACACAAAGTGACTAGCATAGGAATGCTAAACAAGTGCAACTTCAAAACTTTCATAAAGAGAGGAGACTTAATATTAATTAGATATATGAAACCGTGTCTCCCTCTCTCATAATGACCATTAGGTCTTAAAGAAACCAGCATATAAAAGCAACACACGAGAAAGCTCAAAACTTTCATCATAAAGAGAGGAAATTTAATAACATGAAGATTTCTATAACCATATTTTCCTCTCTCAAAATAATTTTCAGTAGCATCATGAATAGACTCAACAATATAACTATCACATAAATCATTCTTATCATGATCCACATGCATAAAAGTATCATTACTCTCCACACAAGCATAATAAATTTCATTAGTAATAGTGGAAGTAAAACTAGCACATCCATCATTATAATCATCATAAATTGGAGGCATAGAATAATCATAATGAATTTATCCTCAATAGTAGATGGACTAAAAATATCATATTCATCATTGTAAACATCATATGTAGGAGGCATATCATAATCAACATAAACTTTCTCCTCAATACATGGGGGACTAAAAATATTATTTTCATCAAAGCCGACCTCCCCAAGCTTAAAGTCTTCCATGGCATTAGCAATAATGGTGTTCAAAGAATTTATAGTGATAACATTGCTACCATCATGCAAATAAATTTCTATAGGTTTTTTAATTTTCTCTTCAAACACTTCATGTCCCAATTCAAGATAAATTTTATAAAACTCTCTCATGTTGTTTTCAGCCAAAGACTAGTTTCAAAGAAAGTAACCATTGATAGCAAGTAAAAAACTAGACATAATAACAAACCAAAATAAACTAGGTGCAGGAATTTATTTATTTTTGTGTTTTGATTTTTTTTAAGCAAACAAGATAAAATAAAAATAAACTAAGCAAGACAAAAACAAAGTAATGAGATTGGAAGTGTGTAACTCCCCTTGCTGTAGCTTTTGTCCCAGCAACGGCGCCAGAAAATGTGCTTGATGACGTGAAAACACACGTTCGTTGGGAGACCCCATGAGGAAGGTATGATGTAGTGCAGCAGCAATTTTCCCTTGATATCTACCAAGGTTATCGAACCAGTAGGAGTCAAGAGAGCTGCAGAAAGGTGTCAATGGCGCCAGAAAATGTGGCGTGTTGAAGGCGAAGTCTCCTAAACGCGCTAGAAAATGTGGTGGTTGACATGGACCTGCACACAACACAATCAAAGTACTTTGCCCCAACGAAACAGGAAGGTTGTCAATCTCCCCGGCTTGCTGAATACAAATGATTAAACGTATGGTGTGGAGAACAATTATAATTGCAGAAAGTAACAGCGAACAAATGATTGCAGAGCGTGATGGAAACGATGTTTTTATCAGTATAAAAGAATGTACCGGGGTCCACAGTTCACTAGTGGTGTCTCTCCATAAAAGATAGCATGCATGTTGGGTAAACAAATTACAGTTGGGCAATTGACAAATAGCAAGCGCATGACAATGCAATATATGACAAGATTGTTTATTGTAGTATTTATTGGCATTACATCATAATACATAGACCGCTTACCAGCTGCATCTATGCCTAAATAATCCACTTCCAGGATAGCATCCGTGTCTCCCGTCAGTATTAAGTTGCAAGCAACAGATTATTGCATTAAGTAAAGTGTGTAATGTAAGCAAACGCATTAGACTTAACAGCAGTACCCTTAAGCTAAGCATTAGTTATTTTATCCCTAGTGGCAACAGCACATCCACAACCTTAGTCGTTTCTGTCGCTCGAGCCCAGATTACTGGAGGCATGAACCCACTATCGAGCATAAATACTCCCTCTAGGAGTCACAAGCATCTACTTTGGCCAAAGTATTTACTAGAAATGGAGAGCATGCAAGAACATAAATAAAACAGTAGATATATTGATAAACAACTTGATCATAACATCACTATGCAACGGATCCCAGCAAACACAACATGTAGCATTACAATAAGATGATCTTGATCATGTTAGGCAGCTCACAAGATCTAAACATGATAGCATAAAGTGGAGAGACAACCATCTAGCTACTGCTATGGACCCGTAGTGCAAGGATGAACTACTCACACATCACTCCGGAGGCGGGCATGGTGAAGTAGAACCCTCCGGTGATATCTCCCTCTCCGGCAGGGTGCCGGGAAGAGCTTCAGAACCCTCCCGAACTAGGGTTGACGATGACGGCGGCGACGGAACTTTTTGTGTAATAATGCTCGGGTATTTAGGCTTTTCGGGACGGAGGCAATATATAAGCGAAAGGGCGACGCGTAGAGGCACCCGAGGACGCCACACATGACCTCGGCGCGCCTGAAAGGTGGGCCGCGCCGTGGTGGTGTGTCGCTCCCCTGGGTCGCCTCTTCGTGCGCCCTTCGAACTTCATCTTCGTGTCGATAAAAAACTAGGCTCCGTTGATATTTGTCCAATTCCGAGAATATTTTCCGACTAGATTTTCTGAAACGGATAAACAACAAAAACAGGAACTGACACTGTGGCATCTTGTTAATACGTTAGTCCGAGAAAATGCATAAAAATGCTATGAAGTGTATATAAAACATATAGCAATATGTATAAAATATGCATGGAATATCAAAAATTATAGATACATTTGAAACGTATAATGACCACATATGGCACAAATTTACATTTTGCAATGTCAAACAATAGTGTTAAAAGGAGTTTACAACTCTAGTTACATTTTTTTCATTTTCTAAGTGCCAAACATGGGTTTTAATTGGTGAAGAAATTGCAAAGAATATGGTACAAAATGGAACCTCTGTAATTTTCACACAAAGTAGACCATATCGATGATTAATTGGTAAGTATTAATATGATTAATTGCAAGTATTGATACTTTTTTCTCCATTTCTAGCTACTTTTTCCAATTCAAGTAAATTTCGGTCAATAACTGGAAGTGATTCAAATTTGAGTTACACGTGTGTTTAGGCTTCCATCTTGCACCTAGTATTACCAAAATTCTCTAAGGTTCCTAGGTATGACTCTACGCAATAGACACAAAGGGTGTTGAAAAAACATTTAAACCTAGCTATGAATAGTTTCGCTAGCAAGTTTGACACCATTTTGAAAAAAGAAATCGAAGAAAATGTAAAGAAACAAAAATTCTTTGGCATGGAGTCCTTTAAGTGTACGACTTATGAAGAAAAAAGATAAATATGTATTTCGACATACTTTGCAACATAATTTTCACATAATAGAGTAACATGTATGAACATTTATGAGTTTCAAGCCAAATGATCAAGATTATGGCTGTAAAATAGTTCATTATAATGTAATTACATTTGGCACAAATGTGCATATTGGCACGTAAATCAAGAGTTCCGCAAGGAGTTTCCCACTTTTAGGCAATGTTGGGGATATCGCTTATCGATAACTTATTGGTCGACCCAAGATAAGGGGTAAATCGGACGATATATCGACATATCCGCCGATTTATCGGCCAATTTATCTTATCGGTCACACACTGAGAAGCGATAAATTGGCCGATTTATCGGAACATCGGAAAATATCTTGAACAATGCTTTTAGGTAGAAAAATTCTAAGTGATAACATCGTTTCTTTTTTGTAAATCAACTGTAATGAATATGATAAAAATCACACATCTCACTAGTACAGAACGATACTAAAGACACTTCTGAATTATGTCAATGGAGAATTTAGAATTTTTGTGGGCTCAGTAATCACTTGTGTCTTTGATAGAAGTTAACTTGAATAAATCGGTGCAATTTCTTTTATATCAGAAACACCCACCAAGTGAAGCCATTTGATTGGTTTTTGAATGCATCAGAAAAATCATCTTAGTGTTGTTCGAAGCTGCAAAAAATAGACATAACAAGGAGCTCGTCTCAAGTGGATGGAAAAACGATAGTGTCTTTATCTCCAGTGAGGAAGATCCCATCGCCAATGTTGCTCTAAACTTTGTTCTACTTTACTAAAAGGTTGGCCATGGCTAGACACTACATTGGGCAATTCATAAAAGAGTTATTCATGAATTTCTGTAGTGAAGAACAATATATCGCATACTTAAATTTGTCATTTGTTTCCAAAAAAATACTATACTCCGCCCTCATAGAGGTACGTTTTCCTTTATTTTTATACTCAAGTTTAAGCATAATATTGCATCTATATTGATACTACTCACTCGTAGACTTTGACATTTTAAATATGGTACTTAGTTTTGTACTGAACTTTTATACTTTTTCGAATTTATTGTTTTGCATTTTATAGCATTGATGAGTTAAATTGTGTAGTATATGCAACTAGTTAACCATATAGCAATAGTTTTTACATTTTAACGTATATATTGGAACAAACTTGTTTTCAGCTCGGTATGAACTGTATTTATAAAAAGGCTCTGTTTTGAATTATTGTTTTAAAGTAGCAAACCATATAGTGTATAAATGTCAATAAAGCATACTACGTAAAAAATATCTCCAAAATATTCTCCAGTATATGATTATATGTAACCGTCACTAGTAGAGAAAAGCTTATAGAAATATAACTTTCTGTGGCGCACCAATTTCCGTGCGCCACAGAATATTTCTGTGGCGCACCAAGCCCGGTGCGCCACAGAAAGTCACATTTCTGTGGCGCACTAAACCACATGCGCCACAGAAATTAGACTTTCTGTGGTGCGCCACAGAAAGTCACATTTCTGTGGCGCACATGGGCATGTGCGCCACAGAAAGTCATCTGGGGGCGGGTGAAATTTGAGAAAAAAAATTATGTGGCGCACCAAGCTTCGTGCGCCACAGAATTTTCTTCTTCAGATCCCACACACACACACACACCCCCGTGGATCGCCTTTTTAGTCTTGTAGGAAGTAAAATAAAATGATTAAAAATTCAATAAATAAAATCCTTTGCGATGTAGTTAGGTATGAGTGTCTAGTAGGTATACAAATTTTAAAACATGAATTTTGACCTTTTTTACAACAAATGAAAAAAAAAATTTATAACGGCCATAACTTTTGCATACGACGTCGAAATAATGCAAAAAATATGTCAAAAAATACTAGAGAAAAATCCGAATTCGAAACCGCCCGGATTTGCCGGCCAGCAATTCACAGATTCCACAAATTCCAAACGAAAAAAAAGTTATTTCAAACAGACGGTTTTTCGCAGCAAAATCAAAAAAAAAGAAAAAAAAGAAGAAATTTTTTTATGTGGCGCATGGGCCAAGGATGCGCCACAGAATTGTTGGCGGGATTCGAAATTTGAATCCCGCCGGCCGGGCCCCTTCTTCTCCCTCTCTTTTCCCCTTCTCTCCTCCACTTCTCCTCTCCTTCTCCTCCACTTCTCCTCTCCCCTTTTCCTCCATCCTCCTTCTCCTCCACTTCTCCTCTCCTTCTTCTCCACTTCTTCTCTCCTCCTCCTCCTCCTCCTCCTCCTCCACCACCTTCTCCTCCACCTCCTCCTTCACCACCCCGGCGACCTTCTCCACCTCCGGCGACCTCCGGCGATGTCCTCCACCACCTCTGGCAATCTCCGGCGACCTCCAGCTCCACCTCCGGCGACCCTCCTCCTCCACCCTGGCGACATCCGGCTCCAACTCCGGCGAACTCCGGCGACCTCCGGCGACCACCATCCTCCACCAACCTCCGACGACTCCCTCCTCCACCCACCTACGGCCAAGCCCGGTGCTGCCTCCGACGAGCTCCGACGAAATGAAATTCCGGTGAAATTTGGGCGGCCAGATCTAGATCTGGCCAGAATCCCGATCTAGATCTGGCCGCCCTTTTTTTTTAAAATTCAAAAAACAATTTGTGGCGCACGGTGGGGGGTGTGCGCCACAGAATAAATTTTAGTGGCGACAAGTCTGTGGCGCACCCAGCAAATTTGCGGGTGCGCCACAGAATGTCAAAAAGGTGCGCCAATAAAAGCCCTTTTCCTACTGTGCGTATCTATTGAAACTTCTAGAGTATAAGTTGAACCGTGGGCATGATTTGTTATTGGTTTTATGCGATCAAATGTCAGTTACAAGGGCTCATAAATAGATTGACAATGAGTGCAAGCTATGCACTTGGTATCTAGATAGTATTATTTATAATATACACTAGTGAGCATAAAATGATGTGAATAGTACTACGATTGCATATACAATTTAAATATTTGATTTGCTCGCCAATGTATTGTTATAATCTAGCGTATATGAGTGCTCCCGTCAGTTTTTGAAATACGATGTTTCGTATCAAACGAAATATAGAGATCTAGTTAGCATAAATTTCAATATGACCTAACTAAACTCGGAGAGTATACGAGATGTTTCTCTGTGTTACACGATTTTTCATCTGGACCTTCTCCTATAAATTGAATAATTTTATACATATTCAATTATGGTGTATTGGACATAATAGTAGATTAAAGTGCAGTGGTTACCAATATACTTTTCAATTTAGGTCCTCTTGGGGCCGGGTCAATCGCCTTGTTTGCTCAGCCTATGAGCCGGTCATGTTCAGTAGCAGGAAAAAAAAGTAATATCGTCGCTCGATGGCATAACCCTTGGGGCTAGGATCATGCAGTTCCTAGACCCAGTTTAACCAGGACACCCTGAATTTTTCCACCGGAAATGCAGCCTTTAGGACATCCGCCGCACTCAGCGGGAAAATGGAGTTCAGCCGGCCAGGAATAGACGGGTCATGAAAACAGACGGTCCAATAAGATGAGGGTACGAAGGAGCTCCTAGAGTTCCCAATTTTAATATCCTAAATAAATAAATAAATAAATAAATAAATAAATAGTTAAAATGTATGGGTACATTTGTGATAAATTTCCGTAACCGGTATGTTAGTGCAGTCAAAATTAAGCAGTAAACAATGGAATTTGCTTGAGTTTGTTGCACACACACACAAGAGCCATGGTACATGGTAGTCGGGAGATGAAAACTGTTGTGAAAAAAGGTAGAACTGTATGTTTCCTTTTGCAATAAGATCCTCTGATGCATTTTTTCGTTATAAAAAGATCCTCCCGTGTGATTAGTATCTTCCATATGCAATTATATATTTACAACATTGTCCTAAATAAATGGCTACAAGGTACAAAAAAGATCACTTTGTGGATCTTCAGAAGCTAGAAACAGATGCGCCAAAGTGTCACGGATGTATCCAAGCCATTTCCATAGTGGCAAAGGCATGACCATGGAGCTCAGGAAAGCCCTCTCCACTTTCTCTGACGCATTCCTTCAGAGCGGCACATGACGTACTCCATCACCGCCGCATCACAGGACAGCGTGATTCTCCCGTCGCTCGCGAAGCGAACTCATGATGAGACATCCGCAGGAGGTCACCCATGATTGCCGTGCCGAGGTACGGCAGCCGCACCTCGAACCACGCCCCATCGGCTGTGTACACCATGCAGTGGCCCTTCACCGCCAGGGATGACGACGATGTGCAGCACTCATCGGCGGCTCCTTCAGCTGTCGCCATAGTCCGGGTGAGCCTCTTCCTCCCAAGCGCTGCCATCCTCTGCCACTTCTTGGCCATCTGAGCAAGTCACTTTGCACTCACCATGGTGTTTGAAAGTGCAGACAGGCTTTCGTAGTTGTGTGCGAGGTATTTGGATAGCCAAGTCTTTCGTAGGTGTGCGATGTATTCAGATAGCTAGGTAGATGTTGTGCTAGCTTTGGTTCTGAGCTAATGAATTTAGATGTAGATGAGGGGAAGAAAGGAGGACAATGCATGCAGTGTAGGTGCGGCGATGCTACCATGGATGTCAAGTTGGAAAGGGGCAGGGCCATGAGCTCTGAACATGCAAAGCTAAGTGCAAGTGTAAGGCCAAGAATCTTGATTTGATATCTGGGGTGCCAATTTCCTAACTGCGAGAAGAGTAAGGCCAAGAGTATATAGCCATACTGGCCTGTTTAATGCCTGATGATTAGGATGCATACTTCATTAAAACTACATGTACTATTGATTTTGGTTTGGGTTATCACGCATCGCTGTAGCTTATAAACATGTGTCCCACATGCCGGTTCTCCAATGAACCGCTCGATATGGCAAGCTGCTCGACCTGCCCGGGTGATGTGCAAGCTGCGCAGTGCGCACACAGTTTCTAGATCAGAATGCAACGCACACAGTTCATGCATGCATCCAGTGGGCACACAGTTTCAGCAGTGTCAATCCCTTCCCAGCTTGACATGCGCAATCGCACTTGACCTAGCACTACAACCCAATTAACATATGCTTCATATATCTTAGCTTAGCAAAAGTAACAAAACATCTTCTCAGCAAAAGTTCAGAAGCAAGAGGATTATAGAAAGGTGGATACTTCAATTCTGAACAAGTACAGAGCAAGGAAACAAGGCATGTGTCCCAGGCAGCATTCTTAGAGTGATCTCACAAAAGAAAAGGCAGATTTCTTAGAGAAACGGTTAGTGTTGTCCTCAGTCGTATGCTTCTTATATCTTATCTTAGCACCACCAAGTATGGCAGGTCAGTATGGCAGCAAATTGTAAATGTCCAGGCACCCAAGACTACATCGGCTAGTACAGTCCCCAACAAGTGGCAAACTGATGGCCCCAGGAAAATCAAATCAGATCACATTGCTTACCCCCACACTCTTGCAGCATTGCATGTTCCGTGCTCATGGCTCTGTCCCTTGCCAACTTGTCACGATAGATTGATCAACTGCACCTACACTGCATCGTGCGTCTCTCCCGTCTCACCTATAAATCTATTAGCTTAGCACCACCATCTCATCATCAGTTCATCCACAAGCCAACCACTGTAACACCGAGGTGAGTACTACCATCTGAGACACAAGTTCCCCTGAACTTTGAGCCAAGAAAGAAAGAAAGAAAGGCAACCATGGTGAGTGCCAAGAGGCTCGCTCAACTGGCAAAGAAGTGGCAGAGGATGGCGGCCATGGGAGGAAGAGGCTCACCCAGACTACGGCGGCGAGAAGAGCAACCGAGGAGGAGTGCTGCCCGACGACCTCGGCAGCGGTGAAAGGACACTGTGTTGTGTACACCGCCGATGGGGGGCGGTTCGAGGTGCCATTGGCGTACCTTGGCACCGTGGTCTTCGGTGAGCTCCTGAGGATGTCCCACGAGGAGTTTGGGTTCGCAAGGGGCGACAATGGCCGGACCATGTTTCCCTGCGAAGCCGCGGTCATGGAGTATGCCATGTGCTTGCTCAGGAGGGATGCCTCAGCAGAAGTTGTGAGGGCGTTCCTGAGCTCCATTGCAAGGCCGTGCCGCTTTGACAGCGGTGTAGGGCTCAGCCAGCGTGTAGCTAGCTGTTTGTTAACTTCTGAAGAATGGCAGCTAGCTAGGATCCTTGTTCTAGTCACCATTTTTGCCCGATGCAACCTGTAAATATGAAGTTAGTACATAAGAAATGGAAGGAAATTTGCAATCTTTCTGGTCAGCAATATGTGCAGTTCAACTTTTTATTTCAGACTCTGTATGTGACTGACAAAGCTTCAGTATTACAGCTATATTTGTGGGTTAACAATCTGAGTCAAGGCATACACTTTGAAAATAAAAGTGATGGGTGCTGCTATTTTGGAAACTATAAAACCACTAAGACATGCATACACTTTGAACCAAACTTTATGCAAGCTTTTCTTCCTATCATTGAAGATAAAAGGCGAAGGGTGATGGAAGAAAACTTCCAGTAAACACAAAACTCAGCTGAGTAATTATGGAAACCTGCATATTTAGCAATTGTATGAGCAGTAGTTCCCAAACAGGTGAACACTCATAGATAACACAAGGCTGACCTTTGGGGAAAATTTTACCGTTTCTGCGAGAAAGTAAAGTTAGGAAATGGGGGAGAAAGGTGGAGAACGCGTTGCTCAGCTCTATGGTGACATCTTGTCACTACATTGGTAGTGCGATGCCAACTGTTGGATCCAGTCAGCAAATTTGTTGCTTGTAGCTCCTGAAGAAATTAAAAGCAGAGCCTGATCTTGTCATCTGCTTTCTGTAGTTTACCTAGATAGTATCGACAGTTAAATATAGGAAATAGGAGAAGGAAATCGTATGTAAAGCGATGTGATCACCAAAGCCAGTGTTTTGTCCAACCAGCAGTTATTGCCGCCATTCTTCTCTTAGATTTTAGTTGCATACAACTATACAATGAAACAGCAATAATCGCTGCTCTGTTTTACGATGTGGATAGTTTCAACCTGTACAGAGAATACACACCAAGTTTCTTTACAATCTATCATCTAAGCCAACCCATTAAAATTTGGTGAATTTGTGGAATGAGCAGGTGGTAAAGGAGCCATCATGTTTACAATGATCAACCGGTCAGGAAAAATATTAGAAGGCCATCAATACAGTAAGTAACAAAGTAAGAAAAAGGACACAAAATGAAAGATAAAACAAGGTTTACTCCACATGCATTAAGGAGTATTGGGCACATTTACTTTTGAGTAAAAACAAGTGACGTTGTTACTTAAAAGTTGAATGTCCTACCCACATAACTTTGTAAGTGCAAGATGTCGTAGACGCCTGTTATTCACTTCAGACATGCAGCTGGTTGAGGACTCAAAAGGAAAGTGCGGAGAAGGAGCTAAGGAGTGGCTTCCACATGCAATGCAACAACTGGTAGGCCATCAACACGACTGAGATATGACACTGTTCAGCAAGTTGCATGTGTTTGCGTTAACACCGCCCCTTTCGCACCTAATCAAAATGTTAACAACACACTTTAAATCCAATTAAGTCAGTTTATCATCTGCCAAAGGAAAACTATTGATAACCGAACATGCTGGCTATATTTCCCAAAACATGTCAGTGGCGGTGCATAGTGATGTACCCGGCACGGTTTTTCCTACTCTCCTCAGCATTCTATATGAAATATGTAAGATGTGTCCAATTATCGATTTTTCACAGAAAATTTGTCTCTTTTGTATCATTTCCTGTGATAACTGAATTTTTACATCAGGCTCTACAGAGCTCCCCTTGGTCCTAACCAAAATACAGTGTATAAGCTAGTAGCTAAGTACATAGAGCAAATTGATGGCTGGGTTCCATTGATGGCGCCATGCAGCTAGCATTGTAGCCCTGGCAGTGCCCAGCAATGGAGCTCAAGAATGCTCTCTCGACTTCCTCAGAGGCCTCTCTCCTGACCAGACACAAGACGTAATCCATCACCGTGGCGTCGCAGGGCAGTGTGATCCTGCCTCCGTCGCTGCCGCTCACGAAGCCAAACTCCTCCTCGGACATCCTCAAGAGCTCGGCGAAAACCGTCGTCCCGAGGTACGTCAGAGGGACCTCGAACCGTGCTCCATCGTCGGTGTACACCACGCAGTGGCCCTCATCGGCGACCACAGATGACGTTGTGCTGCTGCATTCGTCGTCATCCATATCCAAGGCCTGCCGGCGGCGGGCACCGGCTCTGGACACCAACATCCTCTGGCACTTCTTGGCCAGCTTAGCAAGCTTCTTTGGATGGATCATGGTTGAGTCTGGTGTGTTCCTGGCTGGCTAAATGTTACTTTGGCTCTGAAAGTCTGAAGGTGTGTTGTATCTTGCGATGTTGCTTGGAGCTGAGATGAAGAGGTTTGTGTTGAGCAGGCCATGGATTTATAAAAGAATTAGAAGGAAGAGAGGGCTCAGGGCAGTGCATATGCGTGTAGGTTGTGTGCAGCTATCAACAAGAGCGGTGGGCAGGAGACAAGGTCATGAGTGCTCTGCATGCAATGTTGTTGCAAGTAGCTGCAGACAATGTGATGAATGATTTTGATGAGATTTTCATGGACCATCCATGTCCGAAATCCATGGGGTCCTCGTGCCATTTTCTCAGCAAACCGATCACCACAGTTGTGCTCCTAGCCCAAGCTCCGGTGAGTGCCAACCACTTGGCCCCAGCTGAACCTGATCCAGATCACATCACGGCACCTCCAAATCCGCAGCACAGCACGTACCATGCCCATGGGCTTGTCTCCTGCCCAACCATCCTACTCCAGTGTGTGGGTGTCTGCTTTGCCCTTGAGCTATAAATCCATGGCTAAGTGCCCTCCAAACACCACCACGTCATCAACAGACAGGCATTCCAATCTCCAACTCACAGAAGAATTTCTCCCACTTCCAGGAACACAAGAAGCCAACATGATGAGTGCCAAGACAATCGCTCAGCTAGCCAAGAAGTGGCAGAGAGTGGCGGCCATCGGGAGGAAGAGGCTCACCTGGTTGTCGAAGTCGGTGGAAGAAATCGAAGGGTTGTGCGTCAAGTCGCACTCGCCGGTGGCTGGCAAGGGCCACTGTGTTGTGTACACCGCTGACGGCATGCGGTTCGAGGTGCCACTGGTGTTCCTTGGCACGACGGTCTTTGGTGAGCTCTTGCGGATGTCCCAAGAGGAGTTCGGCTTCGCAGCCACCAACGGTGGCAGAATCACTCTACCTTGTGATGCCTCGGTGATGGAGTATGCCATGTGCATGCTCAGGAGAAGCGCCTCCGCGGAGATTGAGGCCGCATTGCTCAGCTCGATGACGATGCCATGCCACTACCACGCGGAGGCTCATCTGGGAGTTAGACAGCACTTTAGGGTCTGCAGCTCCTGATTACCAACCAACTGCGGAGATATAGGAAAAATAGAAAAATGGAAATAGTTTATGTGAAGCATTTTGATCTTGCAAGCACAGAAGCAATCAAGGAATTTTTTTTATGCCAGACATTGTTCTTTCAATGTATGTATATATAGTTTGCAAAGATAAATGACAGATCAGAGATTTAGGACTTAAGCCGTACGTGTCAACAAATTTCTTCTCTGCAGTTATATGGTCTGAGTCAGACACGAAATGTTACAAAGAAATGTTGAGGTGGGCAGGCAGGTCTTAACATATGGAGAAGGGAGCTGACCTTTAGGATAAGGCTATTGTGTTTTGCTCAGCTGAAGATAAAACCATAGAATTATACTAGGGTCCAATTGGCAAACCTGCAATTGTTCCGAAATTGGGTCTGTCACACAGTTTGAGCTCATCAAGGCATGCTTGGAAAATAAAATTTTATACCACTATTTATGTTCGTGTCATGGATGTCAAAGTAAAAATCATCAGGTAAGATAGATTTACCTGCGTTGGAACTCACTTACAACAACTCCCCAATGGAAATACCAGTATAAAATTAATTACAATTCCATGTCATAGATTCAGGACTGGCCTGGAAATCCTCAACTGAACAGCAAAATGTAAGATACCAAAAAATGGCTGGCTACTGCAGACCATGGGTGGACAATGAGATATGGACCTGCCCAGCAACTTGCCAGATCTGCAGAAATTAAAGCACTGTTGAACCAACAAGTACCTAACATGCAGTTGCAGCCGTAAGTGCAAAGTACACACCAGAAAGCAGTGAAGTGAACTCTGGATCTACTCAGGACGCTATGACGCTAGCTCTTCACCTCACCTGATTGCAGTTACCCGGTTTCTGCACAAGCCCGGAGATAACGGGTGTATAAATACCGCAATATCTTCTAACCTCTTGATACAGGAGGCTGAACTGAATGGAACGCCGACATGAAGGCTGAACCCAGATGGTTGCACAATGCCTGTGCCCAAATTCAGCAGAAAAGACTGTTGTATGATTGTATCTTCTTGCTGCACAATGCGCCTGATTATGCAGCCACTAGTCCACTATCCTTGCCTCAACAGTGCCATGGCCTAGCAAAATCTGATCTGAATCTCACTGCCTCCTTCCGGAGCCACCATTGCATGCAACATGCTCATGGCCTTGTCCCCTGCCAAATGCAAAGTCTTTGGCGAGATGCTAAAGATGTCCTAGGAAGAGTTTGGGTTCATATGCGACAGCAGATCAGCAGAATCGCACTGTCCTTCGATGCAGCGGCGATGGAGCATATCATGTGCTTGATCAGAAGAGATGCATTGAAGGAAGTAGAGGGCGTTCCTGAGCTCTGTAGTCATACCTTGCCAATATTCAAGCTGTACCCTGCCACCTGTAGCAATGCACCGGCAGCTTGCAGTTTGTAGATCCTGGATATATGCAGAGTTTTTCCCTCAGTGTTCTCCATTTTGCATCTCTTATCCAACACGATGTGAAATAGTTCAACACTGGAGAACGGGAGGTATATATTAGCATACGAGTTTGTTGCATTATACGAAATACCACTAACTACAACTATATAGCATTAGGACATAGGGCGCAAGAAAGCAACTTACTTTCATATCGTAGGGTGCAAATGTATAGCTCAAGCTAACGCCTAACATGCACCACTACCACTAGAAGAAGAAAAGATTTGATTCTGTTCTGTGATAATAAAAACAACATTATATTATTAATAAAGTAATAATGAAAAGAAAATAAAACCCACCCTAGTTTTTCCTTGTTTCATGATATCCTAACGCTTTCAGTGGAAACAAAGGTAGCTTCGTAATCAGTTTGATTCTAGTTCTGTAAGTACTGATGTACCCAATAGATATGAAATGAAACATGGAGCAGACACCATGCGAGAGACCGCTGAAACCAAAACAGATCATGTGCTAGACTGAATGTGCAGAGGGAAAACAAGATTGTTAGGAGCATGAAGCATTGTCAGACCAGATAGGGACCACTCTAGATGCTCCTTATCATTAGGATATCATCCACACCTAAATAATCAATTAGCATCTCATTGCGCAATTAGGCAAAATCCACGATAACCCCCCCAGTTCGCGCGCCTTTGATCATATGCCCCCCTTTGTGTCACTGACATGTGGGGTCCGGCCCCACATGTCAGTGACACAAGGGGGGCATATGATCAAAGGCGCGCGAACTTGGGGGGGTTATCATCAATTGCCCCGCGCAATTACAAACAGAAATAGACCCAATTTACAGGTGGTACTTGTCTTGGCCACTACTTAAAACAGGTCAGTATGGAAGCAAGCTGGTGACCAATCACCCAAGAGGCCAAGAGTAAGACTACACTGCTAGAATCTACAGTCTCCAACAAGTGGCAAACTGATGGCCCCAGAAAAATTAAAACAAGATCACATTGCTTGCGCCTGCACTCTTGTAGCATTGCATGTTCTGAGTGCATGGCTCTGTCCCTTGCCAACATGTCATGGTATATTGATTAGCTGCACCTACACTGCATGATGCTTCTCCCTATAAATCTATCAGCTTAGCACCATCAGTTCATCCACAAGCCAACAACTACAACACCTAGCTGAGTAATACCACCTGAGATAAAAAAAAATCCCCAGAACTCTGAGCAAACAAGAAAGAGAAGCAACCATGGTGAGTGCCAAGAGGCTTGCTCAACTGGTAAAGAAGTGGCAGAGGATGGCGGCCATGGGAAGGAAGAGGATCACGCAGACTACGAAAGCTAAAACAGCTGCCGAGGAGTGCCACACAGCGACATCAGTAGCGGTGAAAGGACACTGCGTGGTGTACACCTCTGATGGGGCCCGGTTCGAGGTGCCACTGGCGTACCTTGGCTCCTCAGTCTTCAGCGAGCTACTGAGAATGTCTAAGGAGGAGTTTGGGTTTGCAGGCGGCGACGATGGTCGTATCAGGATGCCCTGCGACGCCATGGTCATGGAGTATGTCATGTGCTTGCTTAGGAGAGATGCCTCCCCAGAAGTAGTGAAGGTGTTCCTGAGCTCCATTGCAATGCCATGTGGCTTTGACGGCAGTGTGGTGGCTCCATGCATAGGGCTTAGCCAGCATGTAGCTGTCTGTTAACTTTTGAAGAATAGCAGCTAGCTAAGATCCTTGTTCTAGGCACCATTTTTGTTCGATGCAAGATGTAAATATGCAGTTAGTAGATCGGAAACGGAACAAAGATTTTTTGATGAAATTTGCAATCTTTCTGGTCAGGAAAAATGTTCAACTTTTGTTTCAGAGTCGGTATGGAACTGATAAAATTCATTAATACAGCTAAATTTGTGGTATCAACAAATTGAGTGAACTCGTACACTTTGAAACTAAAATTGATGTGTGCTGCTATTTTAGAAATTATGAAATAGTGTGTAATGCATATGTTTTTCTTGAAGAACAAGCCAGGAGCTAGGAGCTTTGTCTATCATTGAAGAGAAAAGCAAGGGTGATTGATACATTCAAGTATGCATGCCAAATGAGTTTTACACTTAGCAGCTTAGAATTAGATGAAAGAAAACTTCCATTAAAAAATAAACTCAGCTGAATAAGTAATGGATGACATCTGCAGATTTAGCAATTATATGAGAACTAGTTACAAACACTTGAACGCTCATAGATAAACAAGGTTGACCTTTGGGGAAAAATTTTCAATTTCTGAGAGAAAGTAAAGTTCCGAAATATACTTTAAGAAACAGTGTTTTATTTATTTATTTATTTATCTCTTTCTGACTTCGAGTTAAAATGGGGGAAGCAGCAGAGAAATGGAGACCACAAGAGATGCTAGACTGGAGCGAACATACATGGAGCAGACCACGAGCTGAAGAACCAGCGGAGTCTGCCTAGCAAGTGGATCCAGGCAGATGCACGCATCTAACTGATCAACAACCAATATGACACTGAAAGTTTAGCGGCAACTGATTACGACCATGAACGATTTCTTGAGCATTAGTCCTACGCGTATTGTTTCAGCCAGTTCAGAGTCAATCACAGCTTCAGATATCAGCATGATTATTGACACTGCCGATGATCTCAAGAGGGTCCATCCATATCCGAATCGCAGAATACATCATGGCCTTGTCCCTCACCAGCTTGCCACACTGACATCTGATATGTCAGCAAACTAATGGTTCGATCTTCGATGCTACAGCTGCTGGATCCGGCATGCTCCAAACATTCGGCCCCATCAAAATCTAATCCAGATTAATCACACTACAACATTGCATGTGCTGATCCAGTGGCCTTGTCCCTTGCCATCTTCTCCAATGACAACTACACTTCACCATCAATGATGTCCTTCACGGCTATAAATTCAGCAAACGGCTAAGCTGAACAGCATCGGATCATCCATCACAACATAGCTCTCTTCTCCGATTTTCAAGCTGAAGCACAAGACCCAGAACCAACCATGGTCAGCGTCAACAGACTTGCTCAATTGGCAAAGAGGTGGCAAAGGATCGGAGCACTTGGGAGGAAGAAGCTGACAGCGACAGCCAAAAAAGATGAAGAGCGCTGCAGCTCTGCAGCAGTTAAGGACCACTGCATCGTGTACACAGTCGACGGGAAGCGGTTCGAGGTACCATTGGTGTATCTCAGCACGATGGTCTTCGGCGAGCTTCTGAGGATGTCCCAGGAGGAGTTTGGGTTCACAAGCGATGGCAAGATCACACTGCCTTGCGATGCAAAAGTGATGGAATATGTCATGTGCTTGCTCAGGATAAATGTCTTTGCCGAGGTCGAGAACATGCTGCTCAGCTCTATGGTGACGTCTTGTCACTACACTGCTTGCGTGATGCCAACTGTTGGATCCAGCCAGCAAATTTGCTGCTTGTAGCTCCTGAAGAACATGGACGCAGAGCCTGAACTTGTCCTCTTTTTTCTGTAGTTTACCTGGATAGTGTAGATAGTTAGATATAGGCAATAGGAGAAGTACAAATGTTGTGTAAGGCACTACAATCTTGCAAGCAATTAAGCAGGAAAATCAGTACTTGCAGCTGTTCTTTCCTTCTAACGTAAACTTGACTTGAAATGGTAGAAGCAACAATGGAATGGAGACCACATGCATGAGCTGCTGGACTAGAAACAGCGATATTCTGTCAAGCAAGTTAATCAAGGCAGAGGCACGCCATCTGACTGATTGTAGTCGCGAGAGCTCACCTTCTCTCCTTTCTCTGTGGCGGCTGGCTCTGGAGAAGTGAAGTTTCGTGTCTCTTCCTCTCCTGCTTCAGTGACTCTTCTAGGTCAGTCCCAAAATGGGCTTGGGCCACATATGGGCCACAAACGTTCCAACACTCCCCCTCAAGATGGGTGATAAATATCTATCATCCCCATCTTGTTGCATGCCAAGTTACAATCCTTTGTTCCTAATCCCTTGGTCAAGCAATCTGCAACCTGTTGCCCAGAGCTGACATGAGTAAGACTGATGATCCCAGCATCAAGTTTCTCCTTAATGAAGAAGCGATCAATTTCTACATGTTTTGTTCTATCATGTTGAACTGGGTTATTTGCAATACTTATAGCTGACTGATTGTCACACCACACTCTCAAGGGTCCCTTCCTCAGAAGTTTCAACTCGCTCAGAAGGTGTTTCACCCAGAGCATCTCACTCAGCCCTTGAGATAAAGCTCTATACTCAGCTTCTGCTGTTGATCTAGACACAACTGTTTGTTTCTTGCTTCTCCATGACACCAAGTTTCCTCCCACAAAGACACAGTAGCCTGACGTTGATCTTCTATCATCTTGACAACCGGCCCAATCAGAATCACTATAGCCATCCACCTCAAGATGTCCGCTCTTTGCGAACCATAACCCCTTTCCTGGAGTTCCCTTCAAGTACCTCAGGATTCCGTGGACTATATCAAGATGCCCACTCCTTGGTTCATGCATGTATCTGCTCACCACACCCACGGCATAGGAAATGTCAGGCCTGGTGTGACATAAGTATAATAACCTTCCAACCAATTTTTGATACTCTTCCTTGTTCACTAGTTCACCTGATTGAGCAGTCACTTTATGATTTGGTTCAATTGGGGTGTGTGCTGCACGACATCCCATCATGCCCATGTCACTCAAGAGATCCAAGGTGTATTTCCGTTGGCATAGAGAGATTCCCTTCTCTGTCCGGGCCACTTCTATGCCAAGGAAGTATTTTAGGTTGCCCAAATCCTTCACTTCAAACTCCTTGCTCAGACACCCCTTCAGTCTCTTTATTTCCTCCTGATCATCTCCAGTGATGATAATGTCATCCACATAAACTGCAAGAATAGTGATCTTGCTATCTGAGTGTCTGTAGAACACCGTGTGATCACCATTACATTGACCATACCCCATACCACAAACAGCACGCTTGAACCTATCAAACCATGCTCTCGGCGATTGTTTCAGCCCATACAAGGATTTCTTCAACCTGCATACCCTCCCCGTTGTCTCTGAGGTACCAAATCCTGGTGGTATCTCCATGTACACTTCTTCCTGTAGGTCACCGTGCAAGAAAGCATTCTTGACATCTAATTGGTGAAGTTTCCACCCAAAGTTAGCAGCACAGAAACCAATATTCTTACTGTGTTCATCTTTGCCACTGGAGCAAACGTCTCATCATAGTCAATTCCATAAGTTTGACTATACCCTCTAGCGACCAATCTTGCCTTATACCGTTCCACCTTTCCTTCAGGATTCTGCTTCACTGTATAGATCCACTTACAACTCACTGCTTTCTTTCCGACCGGCAATGTGGTTAGTACCCATGTTTTGTTTTTCTTCAGTGCTTCCAACTCCTCTATCATCGCTGCACGCCACTTTGGATCTTGCTTTGCAGCCTTGTAGTCATTTGGGATTGACACAGCTTGTAGAGAGGCAACAAATGCTTTGTAGGAGGGAGACAAGGCCTCATAAGACACAAAATTGCAATGTCATGGTCATCAAACACGGTTCGCAGGGCCTTCCTTGCCGCTGCACGTGTCCCTTTTCGCAATGCAATCGGTAGATCCAGTTCCGATGTGACAGAAGGGCTTGCATCACTGCCTTGTTGCAGCTCCAGTTCCGATGTGTCAGAAGGACTTGCATCACTGCCTTGCTGCTCCCCCTGGACTTGTGGCTGCTCCCCCTGCACTTGTGGCTGTCGTCGAGAATAAACCAGGGGATTTTTCAACCACCGGTCTGGCTGCTCCCCCTGCACTTGTGGCTGCCGTCGAGAATAAACTAAGGGATTCTGCAACCAACGATCTCGAACAGGAACTGGAACCTGAAGAGAACCAATCTGAATTGTACCCACTACTGGCTGTACCTGAACCTGCACATCATCAATGTTAGTGCGCACAGAATCACGCTGAGCAGCCTTCTCCCCCTCATGACCATCTTTCACAGAGTGTAGATGGTCAAGCTCGGCAAACAACAGACTAAGATCAGTTGGTTCACCATAGTATGGCTCAGACTCCCTGAAGGTGACATCCATACTTACAAACATGCGTTTCGCAGAGGGACTCCAACACTTATACCCCTTTTGACTTGAGGAATATCCCATGAACACACATTTCACTGCCCGTGGGTCCAGCTTCCCAATGGATGGTCTATGATCCCGAACAAAACAGGTACTGCCAAATAACTTTGGAGGGACAAGAAACTTATTTTCGCCAAACAACAACTCACATGGGGATTTCATACCTAGTATCCTTGAAGATGTCCGGTTGATCAAGTATGTGGCTGTCATGACTGCTTCACTCCACAAAAACTTGGGGACATTCATCGTGTACATGAGAGAGCGAGCTACTTCCAAGACATGGCGATTCTTTCGCTCGGCAACACCGTTTTGGGGAGGGGTATCTGGACAAGATGTTTGATGAAGAATACCTTGGTCAGACAAGAAGGCCCCAAAGGTGGAGTTCACATACTCCGTGCCATTGTCCGACCTGATCACCTGTACCTGAACGTGAAACTGATTCTTCACATATGCATGGAAGTTCTGAAAACAGCCAAACACCTCATCCTTGTGACGCATCAAGTAAATCCAAGTCATACGAGAATAACAATCAATAAAGGTAACAAAGTACTTCATTCCATTCACTGACACCACTGGGCAGGTCCATACATCAGAGTGGATGAGCATAAAAGGAGATATGCTCCTAAGCCCCTTACTTACATATGAGGTTCTTGTGTGTTTAGCATATTCGCAAGCATCACAAAACAACTTTCCCTTGCCTATGCCACACATAACATCCGGAAATATCCTACTCATCTTGTCAAAAGAGACATGTCCCATCCTACAGTGATGGATCATTGCCTGCTTCTCCTTGTCCTCCATGGTTGCAGCACACACCACGTCTGGCTGCACCCCCTGGTCCACATACCAGAGTCCTCTACGCCTGATGCCAGTCCCAACCATCTGCCTCGTCTGCCGCTCCTGAATTAAGCAACCAAACTTGTCAAGAGTCACACTACAGTCTATTTCATCAATTAGAGCACTCAAAGAAACCAAGTTAACAGGAAACGCTGGCACATGCAAAACAGAGGATAGCGAGATGCTCGAAGTGCACTTTACTGTGCCAATACCAACAACAGGCTGTTTTGTACCATCGGCAGTCTGAATTGTGCCCTTGTGAGTAGGAGGATGCTTAGTGTAAGATTCAAACACACAGAGTTTACCCGCAACGTGTTTAGATGCACCAGAGTCAAGAACCCATTCGACATCATTGTCATTAGTAGCAAGAGATGCCTGTTCAGGATTACCTTCATCAGTGGAGGCCCAGTGAGCAAAGTCTCCATAGGCAGCATCATCTACTCCTTCGCCCTTGGATTGCACATTTTCCCCTTCAACTACCATGTGTGCCCTCTGACCCCCGGAGCTTCCTGAGTATCCACCTCTGCCACGAGTAGTCTGCCCCCTGAAGTTTCCCGAGTATCCACCCCTACCTCGGAAGAAAGTCCTACCACTTCCCCCTCTGTTATATCCTCTGCCCCTGCCACGAATTGGGCAGTCATACTTCACGTGACCTGTCTCCCCACAAATGAAACAGTCCCTAGTCTCTCTCCACTCCCTGCGCTCAGTAATGGCAAACGTCGGAGTCGGCACATCCTTTTTGTCAGCTTGTTCAAGAGATAGCCGCACCTCCTCTTGTGCCATTGCTGCAATAGCATCATCAATGGTAGGCAGAGAAGTGTGGTGCAGTAGGGATGCCTTCCTGCCATCAAAGGACCGGTTGAGCCCATTTAGAAGTTTCAACACGCGCCTGCGCGCCATCCACTTGTGTCCTGACTCGATGCAGGCTGCATCATAGAGTTCGAGAGGATCACAATTATCCTGATCTGCCCACAAAGCCTGCAGAGCTGCCACGTATGCCATCACTGACATGTCACCTTGGCGTAGATGCTGAATCTTCGCATCAATCTGAGCAATAAGCATGACATTGCCCTTGCCGGAGTACTGAGTGGACAGAGTCTTCCATATCTCAGCAGCTGTGGGTAATCCCTCCACAGAGCGACCAATGGAAGGCGCCACCGAGTTCAACAACCACCCAATAAGCAAGGAGTTGAGAGACTTCCACTTCTTTCCCTCTGCACTAGTCTTGTCTCCTGGATCTGTAACAGTCCCCACCAAGTGCCCATCAAGGTCTTTCTGCTCCACAGCTAGCATCGCCCTCCGAGACCAACTCAGATAGTTGGTAACCCCCTCTAGTTTGATGTCAGTAGGAGATAGGTCAATTTTCTGAACAACTTCCTGTCGAGAGACCACAGCCCCAGAGTTCGAGCCATCCTCCTTAGAGGTAAGGAACTTAGTGAGCTGCTCCACGGCCAAAGCTAGTGTCTTCTCGTCAGCCATCTTCGCCGATCAACAATCCTTCCCGCAGCCCCTTTTTTTTTTTTTTTTTTTTGGACTCAAGGCAAAAAACTGCTAAGGACCAGAAATTTCTGGCACTGGAGGCAGCCGGAAATTCCGAGTCAACCTCAACCGGAAATTCCGAGTCAACCTGACTCTCACTCAATCAGCAGTACCAGGAGGTGCACCACACACGCACGCACGCATCGAGCGCTCCCTTCCCCTGCTCCTTCTTCCTCTGCTCCCGAGCGCCTCCGGCCTCTCACGCAGCAACTGAGCAGCCCCAACTCCTCCTTCCGCAGCACAGCTCCTTCCTCTGCCGCAACAGCCCGCAGCTGCCTCCTTCTTCAAGCAGCAGCCGCACCTCCTCTCCTGCTGCCGCCTCCTTCCTCTGCCGCAGAAGCCTCCACCTGCTCCGCTGCCCGCGCCTCCTCCGAAGCCACCGCCGGCGCCACCTCCTGCACCACCACCAGCACCTCCTCCGCCGCCGGACCCCGCCGCCGGCCGGCGACTAGACCACCGTGGGCTCTGATACCATGTAGTCGCGAGAGCTCACCTTCTCTCCTTTCTCTGTGGCGGCTGGCTCTGGAGAAGTGAAGTTTCGTGTCTCTTCCTCTCCTGCTTCAGTGACTCTTCTAGGTCAGTCCCAAAATGGGCTTGGGCCACATATGGGCCACAAACGTTCCAACACTGATCAACAACAAATCTGAGACTGAAGGTTCAGCAGCCAACGGTCACACCATGAACGAGTTGCTGATAATTAAAACATCTAAGTCGGGCCTTTAAAACATCAAATTTCACTTTCTGTACAGTCTAGCATCTAAGTCGGGCCTTTAAAACATATCATACAGACTCCGAGAAAGTGAAATGGCCATGTGGTACAAGGTATACCCAGTGATCAACCCTCAGGATATAACTTGAGAAGGTCCTCAGAATAAGAAATACTGAAGTACTTACAAGGAAATGGAAGCGAAAGTATGTTTTTTTTAGCAGTATGAGGCGGATTTCTTTAGTACTCCTAATTTCTTCAGAATTTGGAACTTTATTCCCAAATTAAACTGATATATTGCAGAAGGAAGCATTTTTTTTCTACTTGAATCGTAACAGGAGATCAACTGCTAATCCTTCTTGTTACTAAAGACTACGAACTTACAAGTCCACATTTTCTTTTCAGGAAACAAGTCTACATATACTGTAATTGCTTATACGGATGTGAGTACTTCGGCACATGAAGAACTAACTCAAGAAAATCCCCTAGATTTGCTACCTACTGCTTCCAATTCCAGGGCATATTTGGAGCCGAAAATTCTCACCGGACTATAGAGGAGGTGCTCCAACCGACAGGTGACGCCTGCAGAAGTGCACCAGCAACACATCTGACACCACCAAGAAGCTTCGAATAACTGGTTCCCAGAATGATGGTGTGAGGCCAAGGACGGTAGCCCAGGAGGAACCAGGAGACAGAAGCGGCCACCACTGGCATTGGACGGCAGCTGTGGTGGCCATATCCAGGCCGTTCACCCTAAAAACCTATAGGCCAGTCAAACCACCTCGATCTGGACCACACAATCTTAATCCAACGACTCTTTGGGTTTAGGAATGGCAGTTTTACTCATCCTTTTGAGTTTCCATTTACTTTCTTCAGTATGAATTACGATCTGTAAATCAAATGCTGCCAGGCAACTTCCCAATCCAACAGGGTGTGTATGGAAAAGATTGTTCTACATGCATATACATTGAAGAGTAATTTTTGGGGTAGATGTTGCCCAAGTCTTCAATCTTCGAACTATTGATATGGTAGGCCAATCCTCTACAGACTGATTCATTCAGAAAGACAACTTCTTTGTAAGGATGAAATCCAAGGATTGTAATACTTCTAGTGTAATGATTTCCGACACTAAGTCTGGTGTCAAGTGTATTCTCATTGTCCGAGTTCCATTCAAATTTATCTTCTTGAACTGCTCCTTCGATATCAATTGGAGTAGGACGGTCGAAATTGTAGTTTATATCTTCAATAATCCAGGGCCCTTGAACTTCTCGATCATACATTCCACGTGACAGCATATGATCAAGGTTGTTATCATGCTTCAGCACCCACTTGATCCCGCCGTGCAATTCATCAAGGATCCAGACTCGAAGCCGACGCTGTTGATCAATTGATGCAAAATAAACCCCATTCTCTGACCTTCCTAGACAATACACTTGATCGGTCATGCCAACATCTACGGGCGGTTCAATTGCTTGGTATGTGCAGTTTGATAAGGATATTCTGGCAAAAACAGAATCATTGACAATAAGACGATATCAATAAGCCACAAAACTGGGCCGGGTTAAGCAGAAAATACATAAACATAGTGAAAAAATGGCATTAGTTCGTTTATACAGTACCTCATAACAAATTGATTCAGCACATAAAGCTGTCCACGCCAGTAGGCAGAGCGGTCTTGCACCATGGACCGCCTCCGTCGCTGCTGCACGTGGGAGACAGTCCCTATGGCATCCCCTCGCCGAGCGAACGACCTCTCCTCCCAAACCCCTGTTGTCGAAGAGAAGACGTGCATAATAAAAGGCGATGGAGGCCATTCCAGCTGCAATTCAAACCCAGTGGTGCGCCGTGGAAGCGTCGGGATGCTCAACACCTGGTAGTGCGGTGAGACAGCGGGGTCGAACACAATGTGGCGGTGGTCAAACCCTGGCGGCGGTGGCGGCAAGGGTGCCCAGCGCCGTGTGGCTGGGTTGGCCACGTAGGTGCAGAACAGAAGAAGGCCATTGCAGTGATCCACGGCGACGGTGTCCTCGATGCTCGTGGGCACATGGAATTGCTTGCCGCTGACTGGGGTGTCTCTAGGGGGGCGGAAGAAGAACTCAGAGATGTCAAGGTCGTGGTAGTTGATGAATATACCGGCCAGCGAGGGCGGGAAGAGATCCAGCAGACGACGAGCGTCGATGATGGCGTGCCAGGCCTTGCAGACGCAGCGAGCCGCCGCGAGGCCACGCGGCGGAAGACGGCCGAGGACGGCGACGAGCACGTCATCCGGTAGCCGCTGTGCCGGAGCCGTCATCTCCATGGCCGGCGCTCGCAAGAGTGGGGCCTTGGCTGATCTGCTCGAAGAATTTATGGAGGAGTCGGTGAGTTAAGTAAGGAATCGGAACCGGAAGCCGAGTCGACCTCGATTCGAGTACTTGGGCGATGATGAAGAACTGAATCGAGCGAATCCGCGTGATTTTCGACCTACTGCTACCAATACCAAGGCTCATTTGGTATGGAGAAATTCTCACCGGAATGTGCTCGAGCCGACCACGATCCGGCGCTCTGCCCACGCCTGCAAACGCGCGCTAGCCGAAAATCCGACGCCGCCAGAAGCTTCGAATAGCAGGCTCCCAGAATGTATCCGAGGGATCAATAACGCTGGACAGCAGGAATGGGGACCCCGTGGCGGCGGACGGCGGCGGCGGCGGTGGTCGAGGTGCTCATCTTCCAGAGAGGTGTCGGGGGCATTTGGGTGCAGAGTGGAGACCGCTCGATAGAGCTCGATCTGGACCGTGCAATTCAATCCGACCGCTGTGGTATAACCGATAATGGATTTTTAATAAAACATATATAAAAATAGTTATAATAGAGAAATAGTATCACTGGCTCAAACTCTTGCAACATGATTATTCAGCCATCCTCACATGAACAGAGTAGAGAAGAAAACACAATTATGTCACTAGTAGCAAGGTTAGTACTACACTATCAACAGTGAGAACATGTCCCCGCATAGCAAAACATAATCTCTGTAGATACTCAGTTAGACGATCAGGATACAACCACAATTATCAAATGTCATGAAAGTTAAATTGTGTACATGGTTCTACGTAGATTTCGACAACAATTTTTTTAACAAAGTTCCGACAATTTGTAGACAATGTATGATATGAAGAGCATTGTAGACTCGAGAGATAGATTAGCCAGGAGGAATGTATACCTAGAGACGTAAGCGACCAGCTCTGGCGGTGGATGGCGTCAATGGCTGGAATCCCCAAGCAGGTTTCGATAGAAGCCACTGTTCCCCTAAAAGACACTATAGACCTCTCAATCCGCCTCAATCTGGACCCTCAATTTTAATCCAACGATTCTTTAGGTTTAAGAATGGCAGTTTATCTCATCATGTCATAGTTTCCTTTTACTTTCTTCGGGTTTTTATACGAATTAAGACGAAGAATGTACATTTTGGAATAGAAAAAGACTAAATTTCCCTCATAGCAAAAATGAAATAATTTGTATTATGTCCTGGTGGAAATCCTTACAAAGCATATACCAAATGCTGCCAGGTAACTTCCCAATCCAACATGGTGTATATGGAAACGATTCTGTTACAGAACTACCCATGGAAGTGTAATGATATGGGTAGATGTTGCCCAAGTCTTCAATCTTCAAACTGTTAATATGATAGGCCAATCCTCTCTTGACCCATTCATTCAGAAACACAACTTCTTTACTTGGATGAAATCCAAGAATTGAAATTCTATGATGCTTTCTAACTCTAAGTCTAGTGTCAAGAGTATTCTCATTGTCCGAGTTCCATTAAAATGTATCTTCTTCTACTTCTTTCGGGTCGACCGGAGGGATAGAACAATACGAATTGTAGTTGATGTCTTCCATAATCCATGGTCCTTTAATTAGTTCATCATACATTCCACGTGACAGCTCATCGCCAATGTTGTTGTCATGTTTCAACACCCACTCCATCTCGTCATCCCATTCATTAAGGATCTAGACCCGAAGACGATATTGATGATCAAATGATGCAAAGTAAACCCCATTCTCCGACCTTCCAAGACAGTACTCTCGATCCCTCGTACCAACATCTACGGGTGGTTCAATTGCTTGGTACGTGCAGTTTGACAAGGATATTCTAGCGAAAACATAGTTATCGGCAATAGAAACAATATCAATAAACCATAGAAGTGTCAGGGTTAAACAAAAAATAATCATAGCAAAAAATGGTATAGTTCGTTCATACCTCATAACAAATAGGTTGAGCACATAAAGTTCTCCACGCCAATAGGCAGAGTGGTGGTCTCTCATCGTGTACGGCTCCACTAGCTGCTGCACATGGGCGACGGTCCCTATGGCATCCCCTCGACGAGCAAACGACCTCTCCTCCCAAATCCCTTTTGTTGAAGAGAAGACGTGCATCGTGAATGGCGATGGAGGCCATTCTAGTTGGAGTTCAAACCCAGTGGCGCGCCACAGAAGCGGCGGGACTAACAACACCTCGTAGTGTGGTGAGATGGCAGGGTCAAACACTATATAGCGTGGGTCAATGTCCATGTCAGCTGGCTCGGGCGGCAAAGGTGCCCATCGCCGTGTGGCGGGGTTGGCCACGTAGGTCCAATACAGAAGAAGGCCGTTGCAGTGACCCTGGACGATAGTGTCTTCCTCGCTGGTGGTCGGCACGTAGTGGTGGAGCTTGCCGCTGACGGCGGCGCCCTCCCTCGGCGACCGGAAGAAGAACTCGGAGATATCGAGCTCGTGGTAGTTGATGAATATACCGGCTAGTGACGCGGGAAGAGATCCAGCAGGCAGAGAGCGTCGATGACGGCGTGCCAGGCCTTGCAGACGCAGCGAGCCGCCGCGAGGCCGTGCGGCAGAAAGCGCCGGAGGACGGGCACGAGCAAGTCCTCCGGTAGTTGTTGCGTCAGGTCCGTCGACTCCATGGTTAGTTGTCACGCCTGCACTGCTCTGCACTCTGCGGCGACGCCGGTGATCGCTTGGTTGCGGCCTTGACTGATCTGCTCGCTCGATTTCTCCGTGGAAGAAGAATTTATTGAGGACAAAAGAGTTCAGGACCGACTCGGTTAAGGACCCTATCTGGAATCGGAAACGGAAATCCGAGTTGACCTTGATGTGAGTATGCACGGGAGTTGTTAGCATAAAACCAGCACTTTACAAATTCAATTTTGAAAAACCACCACTTTTGATCGAAATTGCTGAAAACCACCACATTTTGGTACTGGCGTTGCGAAAATCCACCGATTCGTGCTTGATAGCGAATTGACGGCGAAACTGACAAGGGGGCCCCACCCGTCAGCGCAGAGGTGAGACGGGGCAAAAACAAATTGCTGACGTGGACGGGGACCCACTTGTCAGGACAATAAAAATAACATATTAAATTTTTTGAAAAAAAATGTCAAAGAACGTGGCTCCAATCAGCCCAACCTCACACCGCCACGCTCCCGTCCCGGTCGACGTGCCCGCCTCGGCCGCGCCGCCTGGAGGTGCGCCCTCGCTCACCCGCGGCGCCGCTGCCGCCGCGCAGGGGGTCCCGGGTCCAGCTCGAGGGGGAGGTCGGCGAGCAGGGGCCGCGGCGCGGCGTGCAGGGTCCTCGCCGAGCTTCCCCTCGAGGGCCTCATCCTGTCGGCGTGGACGCGCTCTGGCCCGGACGCTCGGACGATGGCGCGTGCGTGGTCCACCTCGTCGCCGTACAGGCCTGCCTGCGTGCCGGCCGGGAGCTCGGACGGGCACGTCGGCCGGGAGCGCGACGGCGCGGACGAGCACTGTGGCGACGATGGCGAGGACTCCTACCGGCAGTGGTGGTGCAGACCAGTGGAACGGGGCCGCGGCGGAGTGCTCTTTTACTTTTTTTTCTTAGAAATTTTGATATATTGATTGTTTAATGGGCTGACAAGTGGATCCCAGGTCCAGCTGACCAAATTGACTAAATTCTTGCCACATCAGCCTGATGGGTGGGGCCCGCTTGTCCTTTTGGCTACCCAAATGTGGTGGTTTTCAGCAATTTCGACCTAAAGTGGTGGTTTTTCACAATTGAATTTGTAAAGTGGTGGTTTTATGCTAACAACTCTATGCACGGACTACGGTGGCCATGCCTCGTCGGCGCTGGCCGGCTGCTAGCATCCGCTGGCACTTCCCGGCCAGCTGAGCAAGTTTCTTCGGATGGACAGCCATGGTCGTTGCGGGCCCTGAAGGTGTAGTATGGGCGCATAGTGGCTGAAATGGTTTTCCAAGTCTAGTTATTTGTGGGTTCAACTACTGTTTGGTCTCCGCGATATTAATATATACTATTTATCTATAAACTATTGTTTGGTCATGTAATTTTTCTATCTTGCTGGTAGTGTGATTTAACAATTACTTATGCAGAGATGTGTCTTCCCTGACACTTCAAATAAGCTGCATAAAGATAGGTAGTAGCTGAGGGGCTGTCGTGTCATCCCCGCGCACTCGGCGTCGACGTTCTTGATACTCTGTTTCCGGCAGCTCTCGAAGATTTCAAAAAGGTTGCATTCTCGTGTAAAAAAATCTTCACAACTTACAAACGTTGCTGGGTTAGTTTTCCAACATTCTCGTGTCAGCACGGGGAGACACACGGTGTTTACGGATATCAGGTTTCAGAATGACAGCATTGGACCAAGAGTGTCGGAAGCGGCCACCGCTGGCAGTGAACGGCGTCAGTGGAACACCATCGGTGTGTACGGAAAAGATACTTTCCAATCCAACAAACCTTAAACTAAATGCTTCTATGTAACTTTCCAATCCAACATGGTGTGTACGGAAAAGATACTTTCCGGTTTAGGAATCCAATGACTCCTTAGGTTTAGGAATGACAGTTTCACTAATACATTCTGGTTTCCTTCTACTTTTTCAGTGTTGTCCTACTATATATAAAAGACGGCACAATCCCGCCCCTCTCCGGCCCTCCACGTCGTGGGCGTCCCACAGCCGTCCGATCCGCAAAATCGACGACCAGGATAGGCCCACGTCGCCCCATTCGCGCGGAGCAATGTGCATCCCGATCATTTGCCAATGGCAGCGCGCTGCGTGGCCCGGTCACGCGCCGGTTCCATCCGGTCGCCGCGGCCTTTTCCAAAAACCCCCCGCGGAAGGACCTGTCTGTGATCGCGGGAGGACTTAATCGCAAATAAAAAAACTTCAGGGACCTTCGTGCAAACAAACGCCACAGCCCCCTGTCCGTCCTCTCTCTCTCCCGCGACGCCGGACTCGCCGCCACCGCCGCCGCGCATCGCGGCCGCTCCACGCCTCCCCGGCCAAATCCACGGCCACGGACAGCTCCGCCGCCTCCGCCTCTCCCTCCTCGCCGGAGATCAGGTGCTGGGACTCCCGAATCTCGTCGAAATCGCGGCCGCCACGTTTGCTGCCCTCCGCCGCGTCCGCGGCTCTCCGGCGACGCTCCGGCGACCCAGCAGGGGCGGCGCCGCCACCTTCTGGCAGTCCGCGTCGAGGCGCGTCGAACGCGTCGAGCCGCGCGGCCCAGAACGCACTGCAGCGACCGCGCCGTCGCCGGCGGATCCGCGGCCAGATCCGCACCCGCCATTGCTGACGTCAGAACGACGTCAGCGTGGGCCCGTCCTGTCAGCGGCTGCGCAATTTCGTAATTTTTTTAAAAAATTAAAAACCCTGCCAGGTGGGCCCAGCTTATTATATAAAATCCACAAAAATCATTAAATTTGTAAAAACAATATCTTTTCACTGGTTTATCAGAAAAATATGAATTATATATCAAAATGTTCAGAAAAATAAATCTAATTTGTTTGTGTTAAAATCCATACATTTTGGAACATTCCAATTTGAAAAATATTTGGAAACAACCTAAAGCCATTCTGTATTTATAAATTTAAATTAATCAGCTTAGTCTCGCTGGTTCGTCAGAAAAATATGAAACAAATATATAAACACGAAAAAAAATAATGCGGAAATGTTTTATAAATATTGGAACAATAACTACAACAGTATTTTGAACCTACAGATATGGAAGAACAAAAAAAATTCAACGATTTCAGATCTGAATAAATTTTGAATATGAACATTTCAAAAATTTGAACACCTCCACAACCTCGACAATTTTTGAATTTCAACAATTTTTGAATTTTTGAATTTCAACAACCTCGACAATTTTTTTTCTTTTCCGTTTTTTCCCGTCCAGATTATTTAAACAGTTCTAAAAAAATCCTAAAAATTGCAAATTCAATAACTTTAAATATATTCATCAGAAAAATATTAAAAATATATCAAAACAATTACAAAAAATAAATGCTAGCTAACTACGCCACACGATGAAAATTTAAATTTGAATATTTTAAAATTTTAAATTCCCTTCAAATTCGACCATTTTTGCGAACGTTAGAAGAATTCAAATCCGAATAATTTCACTAATTACGCCACACGACCAAAATTTAAATTCGAATACTTAAAATTTACAAATTCTCTTCGAATTCGACCATTTTTGCGAGCGTTAGAAGAATTCAAATCTGAATAACTTCACTAAATTTCAAATTAAATCTCTCCGAAAAACCAAAATTCTTTCAAGTCCACGGGCGCGGCGGAGTCCGCGCCTAATCCCCTAGTATGAATTAAGGCAAAGGTTGTATATTTTGGAAAGGAAAAACAGTAAACTTCCGTGAGCGCAATAATAATAATTTGTAGTATTATTTTTCGGCAGAACTCCTTACAAACCGTATATTAAATGCTGCCAGGTAACTTCCCAATCCAACATGGTGTGTATGGAAAAGATCCTTTGATGGTACTACTCATGGAAGCGTAATGGTATGGGTAGATGTTGCCCAAGTCTTCAGTCTTGGAACTATTGAGATGGTAGGCCAATCCTCTATTGACACATTCATTCAAAAGGATAACTTCCTTATAAGGATGAAATCCAAGAATTGAAATTCCATCGTGCTTTCTAACTCTAAGTATGGTGTCAAGAGTATTCTCGTTGTCCGAGTTCCATTCAAATGTATCCTCTTCTGCTTCTTCCGTGTCGGCCGGTGAAGTAGAATTATATAAGTTGTAGTTGATATCTTCGAAAATCCACGGTCCTTTAATTTGTTGATCATACATTCCACGTGACAGCATATCATCGAGGTTGTTATCATGCGTAAGCACCCACTCCATCTCGCCATGTAATTCTTTAAGGATCCAAACTCGGAGACGATGGTGATAATCAATTGATGCAAAATAAAACCCATTCGCCGATCTTCCAAGACAATACTCTCGATACCACGTACCAACTTCTACGGGTGGTTCAATTGCTTGGTACGTGCAGTTTGATAAGGATATCCTAGCGAAAACGAAATCATACACGATTAAACAATATCAATAAACCACAACTTGACGTACAACTAAAACTAGGTTAAACAAAAAAGTATAATTATGGTTAAAAAATGATATTAGTTCGTTCATACCTCATAACAAATTGGTTCAGCACATATAGTTGTCCACGCCAGTAGGCAGAGTAGTTTCGCATCCAATATGGCGTCGGTCGCTGCTGCAGGTGGGTGACAGTCCCTATGGCATCCCCTCGACGAGCAAAGGATCTCCCCTCCCAATTCCCTGTTGTCGAAGAGAAGACATGCATGGTAAATAGCGATGGAGGCCATTACAGTTGCAGTTCGAACCCAGAGTCACGCCATGGTAGCCGTGGGATTATGAACACCTCATAGTGTGGTGAGATGGCAGGGTCAAACACTATAAAGCGTGGGCCAACGTCCATGTCACGAGGCGGCGGCGGCAAGGCCAGCGCCTTGTGGCCGGGTTGGCCACGTAGGTCCAAAACAAAAGGAGGCCGTTGCAGTGATCCTTGACGATAGTGTCATCATCTTCCCTAGGGGTGGGCACATACTGGTGGAGCTTGCCGCTGACCGCGGCGCCTTCTCTCGGTGGCCGAAAGAAGAACTCAGAGTAATGGAGGTCCGAGTAGTTCATGAATAGGCCGGCCAGCGAGGACGGGAAGAGATCCAGGAGACGGAGCGCGTCGATGACGGCGTTCCAGGCCTTGCAGACGCAGCGAGCCGCCGCGAGGCCGCACGGTTGAAGACGGCGGAGGATGGCAACGAGCAAGTCCTCCGGTAGCCGCTGGGTCAGGTCGTTCGACTCCATGGCACGTCGCCGCCTACCCTCCCCCTGTCCTGCTCTTTGCGGCCTTGGCTGCTCGATCTCTCCGTGGGGTCTTGCGAGCTACTATGACAGGAGAATTTATTTGAGCAAAAATATCTCAGGACGTACTCAACGGTCCCGATTAATATAGACCAATGCGCTGATGCGCACAATAATTTCTTACGTGGAATCGGGATCGGACTTGGCGAGCTTGGCGGCCATATGGTTGTTCTGTTGTGAACTTGTGATCTTGGCTCTAAAGGTGTGGTGCATATTGTTGGAAATTGGAATTAATCCAAACCTACCTTAGGTTGAGTTAATTAGACGAGTCCGGTCAGGATTTGTACTTACCATGTACGCTCCCTCCGATCCGATTAAAATGTCGGAGGGAATGAACGCTACACGCACAAGTCAATACCTGTACGAGCGACAGATTTTTTTCGGATCCCAGGAGTACTACTTCTCTAGTTTGGGTTTGGATAGGTTCAAAAAAAGTTTGGATTACGATGGAATCCGATTATAGTATTAGTCTCCTATCTATCTGATTTGTGGTGTGCACATCTATACCTAATAATAAAAGCATTAAGGTTTCTTGTGGTACGTCATTTTTATTTCCGATTTTATCCCTATGTTATCAAAAGTATTACCCACCACTGCCACTCGTTAGTCATACCGGTTCGTTTTTTCTTTTTTTTTAGCCGTCGTTGAGGACGCTGCGGACGGACGGCCTTCGCTCACAGGCATCGCTCGATCCGTCGCAGCCTGCCGGCGTGGGCATGTTGGCCTCGGCTGCTACAGAGGATCACCGTGGCGGTCAGTTTGGCCCCGATCCGGCTCTGGTGCGCAACATCCCAATCGGAACGGAGGCGGCGGTTCCTCCTCCGTCGGGTCCATGGGGAGTAGGGGATTTGAGATTGAGAAGGACCAGCCATTGGTTGACCTCATGCGTGGTGGACGGCGTGATGGCCGGGGATGAGGCGGGCGTTCTCAAGGAGCACCGCGGCGGCCGGATTCACCCTGGGCTGGGAATCGCCGGCCGGATCTTTCTCTTACCCGCTTGATTCTCTTCTGTGGCCAGCCACCTGGCCCTCCGCTTGGAGTGAGCGAGACCAGAGACCCCGAGTCGCCTTGAGCGCAACGAGGACGCCTCCTCATGCGCTGTTCTGCTCGCCCAGCAGCCGCTCGTCCGGAGAGATCAGCGCCACGGAAGCTCGAGAAAACGGCCGGTGATCGGCGAGCGGGAGAAGGTCTGCTACCGGATGACACCTCTTTCCTCGCGTCCATGGCTCCATGCCCCCGCTCACGAGAGAGCCACCCTCTACGCTCCTTCCCCAGTTCTCGGTCAAAGGCAAGGATGTCTTAACTCAATTTGGCAAGCTAGCTCAAAAGCAACTCGATCTGAAAATCAGATTCATGTAGCTAGCGTGAGCACCAAAGCCTTCTAGCACAATCGATTCAACTTGTGCTCAAACCGAGGGAATGGGATGAGCGGGCGGGTGGATTTTCCAAATTGCAGTTTTTCTTTACAGTTATTGTTTATTGGGAGAGATTTTGAAGCAGGTGCAGGAGAATTTGAGGAAGAAGAGGTGCGGGAATTACAAGAGTGGATTGTGATGGATCAGAAATACTCCTATAGAGAGGTGGTGGATCAGGGAGGTTGGCGGAGTAATGCATAGTCTCAGATTTGATCGTTGGGCGATGTAAAATCAAACCCACCGCGTGGCCGTCGAAGTTGCATGATTTTCACAGACACGCCACGACCTTAGCCACGAGAACTAAATGTGTATCCGCAACATATATCAGTTATCTCCCGTTGCAATGCATGGGCATGTTTACTATAAGATAAAATTACAAATATGCAACTTGGGGTTTAGGCAGACCACAAAGCGGTTATTTTAGAAGAATTAAGTGTGTACAGACCCACGAGCGAGAGTTGGCACTCGTACTCGAGCGAGCGAGCATTACAGATATCAGCACCTGATAGCCATCCGGGCTAGGCCACAATTTACTGCACATAAGATGGCATTTAATTAAATCTAAATCGATAGAGCATTAGACAATCTCTAAAGATTAACCTGAGGGAGACTGGTCACTTGAAAATAACGAGGGGAAAAGGCTGTATTTAATACTAGTAACCAAGAATATGTTTGCTCTCCCTTATCTACTTTGTACTTTGCATTCCGTAATTCCTTTCATGGTTTTAACTCAACCATGATAAGAATTGTGGAACATAAGCATAGAAAAAAATAGTCTATGGTCTACATTCATAATTAAGTTCAAAACCCAACAAATAATTCCCCTGAAATTAATTTTATTAGAAAAATACTCATATATATATATGTAAAATCCGCTTTGTCTCCCGTCGGTATTTGTAAAACACATTTTGAATGGTAAAAAAATTCAAAGTAAAATTTTACTGATATATTTTCACAATTTATGTGTTCAAAATCGTTAATATCTACTCCCTCCATTTTTAAATGTAAGATGTTTTAGGTGTTTCACATGATGTCTAGATACATATTAAAATGAGTGAATGTACACACTAAAACGTGTCTAGACTCTAGATACATTTGTGTACATGTGAATGTGGACAAACGCTAAAACATCTTATATTTAAAAGCGGAGGGAGTATCTCCGAACATTTTTTAAAAAAGATCCTGACATTTTAAAATTCGGTTAAAACGTATTCAGCCAAAACGCCACTCCCTCTATGTATCTCCAAATGAACAAAATGAGTGTTGCCTGCCTCCAAAATCCCCTGCCGCAGGTGAAAAAAAGAATCGGGCCTACCTGGGCCACGGCCCACCCAGGATTTCGGTCAAATTTGTTTTTACCTACTACGCATCACAGGCCGGCCTAGGAAACTCCCTTGGCTACTTTGCACGACCGCACGAGTCGTTGGCATTTCCTATTCATCGACCTGGTCGATGATAGGAAACGCCTCGCACACCCCGGCTCGAGAGGAGAGGGCGCGAGTGGGCCTGGCCCAGTTCATCGACGGAGGAGGCGCGACGGCGGCCGGCGCAGAAGGAGATGGCGGCGCGGCGAGGGGAGGGGAGGGGAGGGCTACGGACGAGTCGGCGGCGGGCGGGCGACGCGGCTGGCCGCGGCGCCCGACGGCGACGACGAGACTGGAGCGACCCGGAGCCGCCGGAGACGCGGCTGGCCGCGGCGGAGGCGGTGGAGGCGAGCAAGAAACTTAACTGGGGGTGGGGGTGCCGGCGCCGGAGAAGACACGGCCAGCGGTGGGGGGGTTTAGAGGGAAGGTCGGGCGGCGGCGGACCGGCGGTGGGCGGCGGTTGGAGGAGGGCGGGGCGCCGAGGCGACGCGGCAGCGGCGCCGGGCACGGGTGGCGGTGGTAGGCGGCCTGGCCGGCGGTACGTGGCGACGGGAGCAGCGTGCGGGAGGAGCAGGTGCGGGAGGAGGAAGAAGGAGCAGTGTGGTGGCGGCCGACGGGGTGTGCGAGGCGGCGTTATCGTCGCACAGGTCGACGAAAAGGAGCACCCCGAGTCGTTACTCGAAAAAAAAGAATAGGACCCGGCGAATCGCTGGTAGCCCCCAGAGACCGAGACCGAGACCAAATCCATGGCGCGGTCACCTCCTCAGTCGCTAGGTTTACGAATTCAGTGAGAAAGTGGAGTTCTGGGCGGAGCAGGGCAGCACTGGACAGCGACGCCGTGCCGCTTCCGCCCCCGGAAACCAGGAGTTCGTCGATTCGCCGCGCCGGCAGCACTGCAGCAAGGGGGCGTCGAGCCGCCGACTCGCCGCCGCCGGCAGCACTGCAGCAAGGGCGGCGACAACGCCGAATTCAGACGGTTTCTTCCCCGATTTGCCTATCCAGGTACCTCTGCTACTTTCCCCTTTAGTAGTCTATTTAGCATTTGTCAATTTGGAGGAATTAATTGGTCTTGTCTCGGAACAATTTAAAGATGATTGATCCGCGAATTTGTTTTCGATTTTATAAAGTGCAGCAGCCATGGTGAAGGCAACTCAGAGACGAATTGATTTCGTGTTGAAGACATACTATCTTTAATCTGATTGAAAGGTTACTCCGTTTGCTTATTACACTTCCAATTTCAACAGCCAGTGCAGATCGTGCATTTTCTAGTATGAAGATCATTAAAACAAGGTTGCGCAATAAGATGGAAAATGACCATCTTGACAATAATCTCTTGGTTAACATAGAGGGTGAAATTCTGAAAAATTGCAGCTACGAAGATGTTATTGAAGATTTTAGTAAGACGAAAAATCGCAAATCTGATTTGTAGCTTGTAGCTCCATGCGTAGCTTTATTTTGGTCAAACTGAATCTGGTATGCTTTAATTTGTTTAGAGTAAATCCTGTGTATAAAATATCATATATATATTAATCATTGAGCAAAAGGTACTTTAAGATTGACTAGCCTACTTGTCTATAATTTAATAGGAACTTTGCTTCACGTTGCTTCAGTTTGTAGCTTCGTCATTAACCAGTACTGCATCAACTCGTCTAGACTCTAGAATCTTAATTTTTTTGTGCTTTGCTTCAGGTTGGCCCGCCCAACATTTTCTTTCAAGCTCCCAACTTCCCAACATCTCAACGGGACGGGATGGAAGAAACGTCCAGGGAGGGGAAGCCGCCGACGCCGAGCCTCCCCGACGACCTCTTGCACGAGATCCTGGCGCGGGTGCCCTACCGGTCCCTGTGCCGCTTCCGGTGCGTGTCGCCGTCGTGGCGCGCCCTCTGCTCCAACCCGGCCATCCTCAGGCGCTCGCCGCAGACCCTCTCCGGCTTCTTCTGCTACGCGCTCGACGACCTCCGCGACGCTCGCTTCCTCAACTTCCCGGGCAGATCAGGCGGCCGGCGGCCCCTCGTCGATCCGGCCCTCCCTTTCCTGTGCGGCGCCGGCTATGCCCACGGCTTCATACTCGTGGACTGCTGCGGCGGCCTTCTCCTCTGCGAGTGTTTCACGTCGCCGACCCCGTCGTCCCAGCTGGACACGGATTACCTCGTGTGCAATCCGGCGACCGAGGACTGGACTGTCTTGCCTCGCACCGAGGAGCTCCACCCGGGGAACATCATACGTCTGGGGTTCGACCCCGCCGCCTCCTCCCGGTTTGCGGTCTTTGTGTTGCTGCAGGATCTAGATAATGACGGCGAGCTCACCGGAGTGGAGATCTACTCGTCGGAAACTGGGCTGTGGACTTCAAGGCAGGCTGAGTGGAGTCAAGGAACTGCTGTGGATGATCCCGTAGATGAGTCGGTTTCTGTGTTTCTCAATGGCAGTCTGCATTTGGCGACCAACGACTCGTCGATCATCACGGTGGACATGGATGGCGAGACCTTGCGTGAGTTTCGGAGCCCTACTTTGGTCCTGGATACATCGGGCAGTCTCGGGGACGCTTGCACGCCATGGAAATTGTTCAGCGTTATGATGATTGCTGCCTACTCATGGTCTGGGTTCTCGAGGATTATGCTAGTGGAGACTGGACCATGAAGCATGCTGCAAACATCTTGGAGCTGCTAGGAAGGCAAATCTGCAAAAAAGGCGAGTTCTACACGTTGATCGCGATACATCCAGAGTGTGATTTGGTTTTCTTCGTGGATGAGGTGGAGGAGAGACTTATGTCCTACGATATGGATAGCAAGAAAGTCCATGTTGTCTACAACAAAGGGGAATACTACCTTCCACCGTATCATCCTTACACTCCCTGTTACGCTGAATGGTTCCCAACCATATAGTCACTGGAACGCATGGGACCAACGTGATCATAAAAGAAAATGGTCAATATGGGCCTGATCTCTAGTTCTAGGGCAGTTGCTTAGAAAAATGTTTTGCGCATACTTCGATTTGTTGTTCCTGCTTGTTTGTGCTCGGGTGTACGTCCTGTTTGTGACTTTGAACAATGTAAGGAGAATTCGGAGCCTTCTGTTCCAGTGTCAGTTATGTAAACGTACCTAGTTACTTAACGAATTAATATATTTGCTTTCATGTACTGGGTTATGGTTACTGTTAGCTCCTCGTGTGGCTGTTTGCGAGAAAGCAGATTATCTATCCATTTGCAGCATCACAGGGCTCAAATAAATGACTCAAGTCACCTTCTGCTAGTCCCTGGAGAACAGAAGAATTCTTATATCTCTGCTCCTAGTAATGGAGTTTCTGCAGAACATGAAGATGTCTACATTGTGTCAGGTTCAGCCTCCTTGCATATTATCAGCCTATAGAGCACATTATTATGATATAATCCATAGATTGTATGATACCTTGGACAGATTAATTATATTAAATCTCTAGCGTACTTTACTTTTTTTGCACATGTTCGATGCCCTTTTTTCGCCAAAATTTGAATCTGAAATACCAATCTGCATACTTCTGTGCTTATTAATCATATTTGCTCCTTTAAGAAATTAGTTCCTCATACTTGAATATTACCAGCAAGGCAGCAACCATCTCTCCCAGATCAATAATGCCTAGTCTTTTTTATCAACAATGCCTAGTCTTAGTGCTCTTGTTCCATCTGTTTTGAATAATTTTAGTCACTTAAAAAATATGCTTTTGACCAAAAAAATTGACAAATATGTGGCCGGCCTTAGGTATTTTTTTGCGGAAATTTATCTGTAATCTTTTGTTTTATATATTTGTATAATGAACATATGCATGACTCCTGTAGAAAATTGATGAGATGGCTGTTATGACAGTTCTTTTGCATAGTTTTGGACAACTAAATAAAGTGGTGTAGGTTTTTGGGCAAGCACATCGCACTGACGAGGTATTTTAACTACTTGCGAGGAGCTTTACTTTTTCGTGCTATTAACTCCCTTGTTGCTTACCAGTTATCACCTACTCCCTCCATTCCAAATTAATTGACTTCCATTTGTCTCAATGTGGATGTATCTATACTTGTAATATGTCTAGATACATTCACATGTGGACAAATGGAAGTCAATTAATTTGGAACGGAGGGAGTACTTTTGTAAGGTCTCTGGTCAGTAAACAAGACCAGAAAACATATTGGTTGCTCTCCAGCTCCTTATTTGGCGTGAAGTTATAAATACTTCCTTTCTTACCTGAATGGCTATGCTACATGTCCCTCAATGTGATTCCCTTAATTACACGCTTTTACTCGAGCTCCCGCGACTCACCAGCTAGGGTTCCGCCTCCGCGCCGCCACCGCCGCCGCCGCCGCCCGGCCCCCTCGGCGCCGCCCACCTCCCCCCCGTGTCGCACCCAGGCGCCACCTCAAGCCGCCGGCGGGCTCGCCCCTCCGCGCCTCTCCCCGCCGCTGCCGCCGCCGGCCTTCGCGCCGCGGCGGTGGCGGCCTCCCCGCTGCCACACAACTGGCGGCGGGGGTGTGCCCTCTTGCGCTCGTGCTGGGGGAAGGTTGCCGCGGCTGGGACGCGGCCGGCCGGCTCGTCGGCGCACGGACGCCGGGGCGGCGGCCCCGGACCGGTGGAGCGTGTCAGCGGCCGGTTCCCGCGCGGGCGGCGCGGCTGCTGACGCGGGAGGAGGCCGGGGCGGCGGCCCCGGGCAGGAGGCGGCGCGGACGTGCTCTGCTGGTCGCGACGGCGCGAGGTGGAGCTGCGGAGCAGCGGGGACGGTGGCTTCGTTCTGGGCCTGGCGGCCCCGAGCGGGCGACGTGCGGACGGCGCGGGGAGTTGGCGTGCGACGGCGGCAGGCGTTCTTGCGCTTGTTGCCGCCGAGGGGAGCGGCTGGCCGGCGTTTTCCGTCGGCCCGGGGCTCCGGGGAGAGGACGCCGGGGCGGCGGCCCCGGATCGATGGCGCCTCGCGAGGTCGAGGCCTGGGCGCATCGGTGCGGTCGGGGTTGCCCCCGGCCGGGTGGCTGGCATGTGGTGGCCATGCTGCACCTCCGGCTGTGGGTTCGTCTTCCAGTCGGTGGAGAGGATGCCGGGGTGGCGGCCCCGGGTTTGGTCGGCGCGGCGCCGTTGTGGCGTGAGGTGCCACAGTGGCTGCGGCATGCGTTGTTGGTGGTCTGGCCGGTCCTCTGGGCGGTTTGCGAGGTTTGCGACACATCGCCGGCCGAAAGCCCTGCCCTGGTTGTCGGCCAGGGCCGACGACGGCGACGCCCTTGGGCGCCGCGTCCTTCTTGAAGGCGTCGTCGAGGTGGTTCTGTTGCCTCCTCGCGCTGGGTTCTCCGGGGGAAACCCCAGATCCCTCGCGGGATCGGGCGAGGGCGGCGCTCCTGCGTCGCTTGCCTCTTGGGGCCTCGCTTTGGATGTTCCACCGGCCAGGGGGACCAGTGGATTCAGATGGTGGTTGGCGGCGGCGAGCCTTCGTCTTCGGCTAGGGGGAGCGCGGCAATCGGACCGGTGTGGATGTCGGAGCGGCGGCTCCGGATTTTCGTCTTGCGTTGAGATCGTCTCCGCCGTGTTGGGTGTTGGCTATGGTCGCTAGGGTGACATGGTCGTCGACTCGTTTGGGGCGCGGCAATCGGTCCGGTGTGGATGTCGGAGCGGCGGCTCCGGATTTCGTCCTGCGTTGAGATCGTCTCCGCCGTGTTGGGTGTCGGCTATGGTTTCGCTAGGGCGGTATAGTCGTCGACTCGTTTTCTGGGGCGTGGCCTTGGGGCCGGTGTGGTGCGTTGTGTTGTACGGTTTTCGGCCGGTTTTTCCTCATAAACTGTCCAACTCTTTTCGACTTTATCAATCAAAGGCATTCCCGAGGTTCGAAAAAAAATGTGATTCCCTTCTGGTCATATGTTGTTGTTTCTGAGCATGTCATGCAGAAACCTAGAGATCACCAAATCAGTGTACCATCCTATCATTTGTAGTTTCTTGTCAGTGTTCGTTTTGATACATATGTAGTTTCACTGTTGCTTATCATCTGTAGTTTCTTCAAAATTAATCTACTCTGAATATTAACCCAGACTCAATATAAAAGGCAAAGCTTTTGCCTCGTTTCAAAAAAAATATTAACCCAGACGAGTCTAGATGCTTTTGTGACGACCTACCTTCAACTCCGCCTGTACATTCTGAATTTCCCTGAAATGTCATTTCCATTATGTGTCATCTGTTGGTCTTTAGTAGTTACCCTCTCATTACACAAAACCTATATCCTGAACTGTTTGCGTCGTCATTGGCAGGTGTGTCGTCTTTCTTGCAGAGCACAAAGGTAGCGATGTGCTGCTCGTTCTGCCTTACTGCGGAGCAATTTCCTTTCTACCTGGCCTGCTTCAGCGTCTGACTAAAGCAGCACTTCACATGTCCGATCTGCAGTGCGGAGTTTTGTTGTGTGACGACGGCCCTAAAAGCACGCGCGCTGCCTCTGTCAAGTGCAGTGGTAGTAGTCCCTCCATACTCTCCTAAATAATCAAGGTCAGATTCTGCCACCGCCTGTCTGTCGGTGGTGCAGAGACAGACGTACCCGCCCAGGCCACAATCGGATTCAGATTCAGGAAGGTACGGAGTACCAACCAAGGGAGGAAGGGTCCCTGCGTTCTTGACATGCCCTGAAGCTAGGTCCTTTCTTGCGCAGCCTAACTGTAGAAGTAGAAACATTTCGACGTGTTGATAGATGGCTGTTACAGGTTAGTTTTTGGGGTTTCTACAAAAGGAGTTGCTTTTCAGGGGTTTGATGTAAATATGTGGACCACATGTTCATTGATCACACTCGGCTAGGCAATGCACAGTTTCTTCCTGAAGATCAGCTGCCGCCTACTTGGAAGATTTCATTCAAATATGTTGCAGACTTGCAGTACATCCGTGGTGAAGCATCACCCTTCTCCTTTTGTCAAGTTTCATGACTCATGCATCTCCATCTTTCAGCGAGCATGAGATGAATTTCAGGATAACAACGTTGCAAGAAGCTCTTGTAACTATTTTTTGAACATAAGCTCTTGTAACTTTTGTTCACTGTTACTACATAGTTTATTGCAGCAAAAGGGTTTTCCCCGTATATTTATTTGTGTGATCAAGTACAGTTTGGTCATGTAATTTTTTCCTTCAGCAGTTATTATGCATAGATGTGTCTTCCGTGACACTTTAAGGCCCAGTTCTTTTGGAGCTTCTCAGCAGCTTCTAGGTGAAAATAAGGTTAAGCCCAAAAGAACTGGAATTTGAGCCGCTTCCTGGGACAGCCGGCTTCAGCAAATCCTTCATAGTGGGAAAAAGCTGGGGTACTCCAACTGAGCCTAAGTTAGCTGCATGAAGATATTGTAGTAGCTGAGGGACGTCCATGCCCGCTAGAGAGCCATCCTGGCATCCCTGCGCGCTCGGCGTCCACGTTCGTGCCGTCTGCTGCTGGCAGAAGAACCACAATGGTGTCGTCTTCAATGATGACGATACCCATTCCTCCTGGTGCTCCGCCGTTGTTGCCGTGACGATGTGGTCCTCTGGCGGCATGGCCTCCCGGTTGCCCCTCGTGAAGATGTTGGTGAATGGCTTGCCCGGCTCGATGTAAGGGGCAGCTAGTTAGTTCCCCTCCTTGTAAATTTCTTTGATACCCTTGCTCAAAAGAAACGCACCGGAGGAAGTAGCGCATTCCTGAGCTCTAGGGTGATGCCATGCCAGCATTCAAGTTGTATGGTACGACCTCAAGCCCCGCACTACCAGCTTTCAGTTTGCATCTCCTGAAAATATAAAAATAGTTTAACACTGGCGAATGGAAATTTAAACTTTAGCATGCTGCCTTTTTTGCAAGTCATTTACTTTAACCTTAGGCTTCAGAGTACGCTACGCTGGCAGAAAGGACTTCAGATTTCAGAGTATATGTTAATAACTTACAGCATAAAACTATAGAATCTAAGAGGCACGCCACTACCATCTCCAAGTGTGCTAAAAATAATTACACAAATCATAACAAGAAGCATTGTTAATGAAGTATCCAAGCAAATTAGCAGCCACCCTAATTCTTTAACTGTCTCATGTTCTGCCATCTGTGCAGTTCTCTTATATTGTCTGTCTCGTGTTCTTTAACTGTCTTATGGTACAACAGTACCTATACAATTGATGGAAATACTCTTGTTAGAATCATCATAAAACTGCTTATTAGTCAGGCACTAATATATCAACTAAGGAAATACAATCATGCCAATTGTTCAAAGTGAATAATCCATCAGGAATATGGTCAAGATACTGTCAGCCATACCATAACCAGATAAATTTCAAAGGAAAAAAAACACAGAAACCCGCGTGCATTAGGAAGTCGGTGGCTGCCGGAGTTTGACTGCATCTACAAATCAATGTCTGCATACGAAACCTCTACGAACAACAACTGCATCTAGAATAGCCATGGCCCACCAAAAAAATAGGAAGAACAAACCATGGGCTCTGGTACACAGGATCGCTGGATAAATAAGCACTAGGGAGCAGATACTGAAGTGGTTAACAAAGCAGGATAACTACCGGAAGAATCTATGGACTGGAGACCAAAGGGAATCTGGAAACCAAAACGTTGACCAGATAATACGTCGATTAAGTTAGTCATGAATGTCAGGAAATGAGCAACTATATTTTCAGGGGGCAAAGGTCAGTACTTATACATGTGTGATGAACAGTAAACATGAACAGTAACCTATACACATCTAACACCCCCCTCAAACTCATGGTGGGTCAACAACACTGAGTTTAGAGAGAAAGAACCCATACTGCGCTCGAGTATGTGCATTCGTGAAGAAGTCCACCAGCTGTAACTCAGATGGCACATAGTGAAGAGCAAGAAGCTGATCCTGCACAGCAGCACGCACAAAGGAGGCATCAACACCGATGTGCTTGGTGAGCTCATGCTTCACCGGGTCACGCGCAATGCTGATAGCACCTGTACTGTCTGACAATAGAGGAGTCGGTGCAGCAGCAGTAACACCAAAATCCTCCAGTAACCATCGCAACCAAGTCACCTCAGCCGTCAACATAGCCATCGCTCTCAACTCAGCCTCTGCACTGGAGCGGGAGACGGCAGTCTGCTTCTTCGTCTTCCAGGCAATGAGAGATCCTCCAAGAAAAACACAATAGGCAGACAGCGAGCGGCGATCAGAAGGATCACTAGCCCAAGTAGCATCAGAGTAGGCCTGGAGCTGGAGAGAGCTGGAGCGAGGAAAGAAAAGTCGGCGAGAGATCGTGCCACGAAGATATCGTAGAACACGGAGAAGGTGACTATAGTGGACAGAGCTGGGAGCTGAGACGAACTGACTCAGAATGTGGACAGGATATGAAATATCTGGACGAGTGACAGCTAGATAGACAAGACTCCCAACAAGATGGCGATAGCGTGTGGGTCTGTGAGGGATCACCATCAGTAGCACGAAGCTGAACATTGAGCTCCATAGGAGTCTCAGCAGTGCAGTCATCACCAAGAGCGGCGCGAGCAAGAAGATCCTGAATATATTTCTCTTGGGAGATGAAGAAGCCATCAGAAGTCGAAGAAACCTCAATCCCAAGAAAATAGCGAAGTGGACCAAGATCAGACATCAGGAACTGCTCACGGAGGCGGGCCTTAACAAAGGCAATATACTCAGAGTCATCTCCAGTAATGATCATGTCATCAACATACAGAGGAGAGTGTCCGTCCACGAGGGAGGTGTGGACAAACAACGCGGGGTCATGGTCGCTAGGCGAAGCCAGCGGCAGTCACCACAGAGGCGAAACGCTCAAACCAGGCGCGAGGGGCTTGTTTAAGGCCATAGAGAGAGCGCCGAAGACGGCAGACCATACCATCAGGAACAGAGTACCCCGGTGGTGGCTGCATATAACCTCCTCACGCAACTCCCATTGAGAAAGGCGTTCTGGACATCAAGCTGAGACACAGACCAATTACGAACAGAAGCCACAGCGAGAAGAGTGCGGACAGTGGTCATGTGGGCTACGGGAGCGAACGTCTCATCATAATCGCGTCCCTGCTCCTGCTGAAAGCCACGAGCCACAAGACGAGCTTTGTAACGCTCAAGAGAACCATCGGAGCGAGTCTTGATCTTATAGACCCACTTGCATGTGATGGGACGAACACCGGAGGAGGGGAAACAAGATCCCACGTGCCAGTGCGCTCAAGGGCAGCAATCTCCTCAGCCATCGCAAGCTGCCATTCGGACTGAGCCATGGCATCACGGTAGGAAGTGGGCTCAGCAACAGCAGAAAGACCGTACTGGGAATCAGAATAGCGATCAGGAGACCGTAATGAGGTCCGAGAACGAAGGTTATGAACCGGTGTACACGGGGAAGGTGGCGCTCCGGAAGTAGAGGCATGCCAGAGGGATCATCCTCAACACGAGGGCGACGAGTGTAGTGGAGAGGGAAGGGAGAAGGGGAGGATGCACTGGAGAGGGAGGGGCGAGGGAGGAGAAGAGGATGGTGTCGGCGGTGTATCGGGAACAGTGGGACTCGGTGGAGGTGGAGGTGGAGAGGAACATGAGGCACGGAGGGAGATATGTCGGGAAGTATAAGGAAGGAGATATCCTCAACCGAAAAGGTCGAGGCAGTAGGACGCGGATAGTACGAACGAGACTCATCAAAAGTCACATCACGGGAAATACGTAGCCGACGACTAACAGGATCCCAACATCGATAGCCCTTGTGCTCATCACTGTAGCCAAGAAAAACACACTCCACCGACTGAGCGGTCAATTTGGTGCGTTCGCGGGGAGCAAGGAGAACATAGCACACGCACCCAAACATGCGAAGAGCGGAGTAGTCAGGAGAACGACCAGAGAGACGCTCCATAGGAATACCACCCTGCAAAGCAGCCGAAGGCTGGATATTGATGAGATAGGTGGATGCGGAGACAGCCTCAGCCCAAAAGTGGGGTGGAAGAGAGGCGGCGATCATCATCGCACGAGCCGTCTCAAGAAGGTGGCGATGCTTGCGCTCAGCAACGCCATTCTGAGCGTGAGCACCAGGCAAGAGAACTGGGCAAGAGTACCCTGTTCGGCAAGAAAACCACGCAACATCTGGGAGATATACTCACCAGCCGAGTCAGCACGAAAGACACGAATGGGCGTGGAAAACTGGGTGTGTACCATGGCAGCAAATCGCTTGTATATAGGGAGAACCTCGCTGCGAGATTTCATAAAATAGAGCCAAGTGTAGCGAGAGAAGTCATCAATAAATAGAACATAGTAGCGATGACCACCTTTCGAATCGAAGGGAGCAGGACCCCATACATCAGAATGAACTAAGTCGAAAGGACGCTGAGAGACTGACTCACTCGTAGGATAAGGTAATTGAGTCTGTTTGCCAAGTCTACAACCATTACAATGTAAAGATACATCGCCAGAGACAGACCCTAAGACACCTTGATGCACTAGCGAGGACAAGCGAGAGCCACATATATGACCAAGCGATGATGCCACTGTTGGAAGGACGCAGAGGAGGGGGCAGCAAGAGCATGCGAGCTGGCGGGTGTGGTGGCAGCGGAAGGAACACAAAGCCAGTCAACCTCCCAAAGGCCCTGAGCCTCACGGCGCCGAGGGCCAGCTCCAACTAGAACCTGGGTGCGACGATCCTGAACAGAGCAAGAGTCGGTATCAAGAATAACACGACAGCCAGAATCAGTAAGTTGAGCAGCGGAAAAGAGATTCATGGTAAGACGGGGAACATGAGAAACACTAGGAACAGAGAAGGACGGAGTAGAGAGAGTGCCACGACTAGCAACAGGAAGAGGTGTGCCATCGGCAGTGAGAACATTGAGAGGAGAATCAAGAGGTCGAAGAGAAGACAGAGTAGAAGAATCAGAAGACATGTAAAGGAAGCTCCAGAATCCAGAACCCACGGAGATGTACCTGACTGTGTAGGCGGTGGTGGCGAAGTAGTCAGCGAGGCAGCGGTGCCAGTCGAGGAAGAGCCAGAGGAAGCCAGCATACGCTTGAGCTGGGCAATGTCCTGGGCAGTGAAGGACTGTGCAGACGAAGGCGCTGGAGCCGTAGTAGAGGAGCGACCCATGTCGCGCTGCTTCTTGAAACAATTTGACTCTGGATGACCCAGCTTCTTGCAATAATCACAGAACGGGCGAGACCTGCCCCCCTGCAGAGGGCCGCCTACCCACCCCCCGTGGTGGAGTGAGTAGCAGCGGTGGAGCAGATGACATCGGAGCACGGGCTGCAAGCACAGTGGGAGCCACAAGCAGACCAGCAGACCGGAGGCGAGTCTCCTCAGCACGAAGCTCTGCAAGTACCTCTGAGATGGGAACACGTCGACCATGGGCAAGCAAGTGAGCACGCCGAGCCTCAAACTCAGGACGGAGGCGAGACAGGAACTCATGGACACGCTGAAACTCCAAATCTGACCTGACTGTCTGACAGCAGCGACAAGTACCACAAACAACGGTACTCAGAGAGTCAAGCTGATGCCATATGGCAGAGCACTGTGAGTAGAACTCATCAACAGTAGAGTCTCCTTGCTGAAGATCATGCTTCTGACGGACCACAGATAGGTAGAGAGCATCACCAGAGGGCTGATAGCGCTGACAAAGATAAGTCCACATAGCAGGAGCAGTGCCTAATCCCATGAACTCAGACGCAAACTGAGGCAGAACACTAGCAGTGAGAACAGAAGCAGCACGGGCATCATCATTGCACCACTGAGTGTAAACAGACAGATCATCCCGGTAAATAGAGAGGAACTCAGAATAATCCGATACCTGCTGGTCGTAGGCTTCAACTGCATGATCATCAGCATCCTTGGCAGCATCCCGATCAGCCTGAGAAGCATCAGCAGCAAGAACAGGTGGCACCAGTGGAGTAGGAGCCACAGGAGCAACGGGGCATGGCGGACAAGAGACCTCGCCAGAGAGAACGCCCCACAACAGGAGGCCGCACATGTGGATACGCATAAAGCCCACAAACTCGGCGTAGTTGGTGCCTTCAAAAATCACAGAGCACCGAGGAATAGCAACATAGCCCGACGGAGACATCGCGGGCTCTCTGCTGAATTTTTTTTATTTTTTTTATTTTTTTAAGAACGAGGTCAACGGCTCAACACACACAGAGATCGATCCAGATGCAGGCCATTCAAGTCAGATGCACTTACAGGGGATCGATCCAGATGCAGATGCAGGCCAAACGAGCCAAAAGCAGGCCAGTAGCGACGGGCAGGATCCAGATGGGATCCAGCTTGATTCAGGCCGGAGCTGCGGCGGCCGGCCGGGAAACGGCCGGGAACGGGCAGAGACGCGGCAGGCCGGCGGGACGGCGGCCGGGCATGCGCGACGGCGGCCGGGCTGGGGTGTGGCAGGCCGAGGCCGTGACTGCGGCAGGCCACAGAGGCAGCAGCGGCCAGATGCAGAGGACCGGGCGACGGCGGCCGGGCACGAGCACGGAAGCCACGGGAAAAAGCAGCTGAGAAAGGGCCAGCAACCGGGCAGCTCGATTCCGAGCGAGGAGAAGAGAAAGTTTCCGGCCGGAACTAGCGACGGCGACGGAGGAGCACGGAGTTGCGGCGTGTGTGGAGAAACTCTAACCTGGGCTCTCTGATACCATGTCAGGAAATGAGCAACTATATTTCCAGGGGGCCAAAGGCCACTACTTATACATGTGTGATGAACAGTAAACATGAACAGTAACCTATACACATCTAACAATGAACAAGTTTCAAATGAGTAATCTGGCCCGTGGACGAAGCCCCGGGTATATTTAGCTCACTAAGAAGCTGCACCGTGGGGATGGTTAAACAAACTCTGTTTTCGTTGTCTCGCTTTCATGTATCTCTACATCAACAAGTTGGCTAGCTTAGCCATCCCCCAAGAAAAAACAAGTAGACTTAGCCAACAAAAAAAATCAAGGATGTGCTCGCCACAACTTGCCCATCAGCGGAACCCGTTAGGAATGTAAAACCAAGCGGCATGAGGCAGACTACCTTCATGGAAGAATGGGACAGACATGTACTGGACTAGCAAAAGGGTAAATAGAGTGGACCTAAAGTGCAGACTAGGTAGCAAAGACGTGTGACGCCCTTCCTCAAGGCAGCGGAACTGAAGAAGAACGTGAAGATGGCCAAGCAGGCCAGATGGGCCAAGGGAAGCGGGGCGCGAGCTCAGAGGGCCGCCATCGCTGGCCCACCACAAGGCGCGACGGGCAGACCAGATGCAGACACGATATCTAGCGATTGAAGTGGTCAGGTCGAAGCATCGTGTTGTAACAGCTGAAGCTGCTTATCCTTTCCCAACTACTCTCTTCTTCCAATTCTCTCTTCGATCTAGATCGAGAGGTGCTTCTGAACTCGGCGTGACGCTGAGCTTGTATCCAAATTACATACTAGTGTATCGTGTGGAGACTGGATCCTCACATATTGGTATCAGAGCCACTCTGTGGCAAAAATTTCCCCACAGAAAATCGATTCCGGCGGCGATCTCTCTCAAGGCGGTGGTGGAGGGCAAATCACTAGCGCCAAGGCGGCGTTGTGGCGGCGGTAGAACAGATCGGGGACAGATCGAGTGACAGCGAGCGGTTGGTCGCAGACATCCTGCGATCGGTAAAATCCCGGCTCTGCGTCTCGATCCGTGTTCTTAGGAGGCGACACTATGGTGGCGGCGGCGAATCCGGGCATGGATGCGGTGCAGGCGGACATCACGGAAATGAAGAACCAGGGAGCAGCGGTCTAGACTGCGCTCAAAACCATGACCGACACACTCACGGCCATGGGGAATTGGATGCCAAGCGTGGACAAGTCCATCGACTCGCTCAAGACCTCGCTCGACGCGGTGGGCATCCGGGTGACTAACCTGGAGACCCAGCACACTCCGCAAGCAGGGGACCAGGCATCACTGGCCATAGGGCACGGCGTGCAACAAAACGCACAGGGTCTTGCGATTGGTGGCCCAACGGCACCTCCGCATGCCCTGGCAAAGGGTAAGCGTGATTTTCACCATACCCCGGTCCAGTTTGATCTCGGAGAGAGTTCTGTTCAGTTTGACAATACTGCTGGATCACACTCACGTTTCAGTCAGACCAATTCACGCATGCCTAAAACTGATTTTCCAAAATTTGATGGCGACAACCCACAGTGGTGGAAGACATGTGCAGAAAAATATTTTGCCATGTACCATGTTTCGCATGAGACATGGGCCAGTTTTGCTACACTGCATTTCCATGGGAATGCAGCCTTGTGGTTACAAACGTATGAGGCTATGCATGATATTGATAGCTGGGAAGAGCTTGTAGTTGCTGTGACCCAGAAGTTTGGTAGAGATAAACACCATAGACATTTAGAAGCATTAGAAAGAGTTTCCCAAACCACCACGGTAGATGAATATCACCATAGATTTGAGGAGCTGATGCATAGAGTTTTGGTTTATAACAAAAATTATGATGAAGCTTTCTTTGTAACTAAGTTCATTAGAGGTCTTAAGTCTGAAATACAGTCTGCAATTCGTCTACATAAGCCGAGAACTGTTGATACGGCTCTATCTGTTGCTCAAACGCAGGAAGACATGCTGGAAGAGACTAAAACAGTCAGTACACCAAGATACAGGAATGAGTACAAGTCATCCTTCCGATCATCACCAGGCCCAGCAAAAGGTATTATGGGATTCAGCCCCGAGGACAAAACAAGCAGCGAAGAGAAGCACAAAATTGCGCAGAAGCTTGATGCCTTGAAGAAAATGAGAAGAGAAAAAGGACTCTGCTTCACGTGTGGCAAAAAATACAGCAGAGGCCACAAGTGTGCATCGTCAGCGCAAGTGCAAATGATTGAAGACTTGTTGCTATTGCTGGACTACAAGGTGGACGATGATTGTGAGTCTGACACAGATGATGACACAGATAGTGAAAAAGAAGGCCTCCACTTGTCAGAGTGTGCAATTACAGGCACAACTAGGAGGAAAACAATTCGGTTACATGCTGAACTTCAAGGACATCTAGTGCTGATATTGGTGGACTCTGGTAGCTTGAGCAACTTTGTCAGTCAAAAGCTGGTCGACCAGTTGAACATGGCAACATTGCCTACCCCTACATCACAAGTGACTATTGCAGATGGTGGAATGATGACGTGCAATGCACTAGTGCCGCAAGCAGAATGGTTGTGCCAAGGGCACACATTCACGACTGACTTGCGTGTACTGCAGCTAGGGTGCTATGACATAGTATTGGGCATGGATTGGTTGGAGTCCCTTGGGCCAATGTGGATTGATTGGAAGAAGAAAACCTTCAGGTTCAAGCACGGAGGGAAACGAATTACAATGAAAGGGATTAGAGACAAAGTCACAGAGTGCCAGGAGATATCTGCAGATCAATTAACATGCATCATCGAACAAGGGAGCTTGCGCAAATGGTGCAGATAAGCTGTACATCAGACAAGGCAGTAGGCGATCCACTACCGCCTGAAATTCAGCAAGTGTTGGAGGAATATGAAGAAAGATTTGCAGAACCAACTGAACTGCCACCACCAAGAGAATATGACCACCGCATACCCTTGGTGCCTGGGGTGACGGCAGTATCTGTGAAACCCTACAGGTATTCACCACAGCAGAAGGATGAACTGGAGAGACAGGTGAAAGAAATGCTTCGTCAAGGTATCATAAAAATTAGCCACAGCCCGTTTGCCTCTCCAGTGCTGCTGGTGCGCAAAAAAGATGGATCATGGAGATTCTGTGTTGATTACCATCAGCTGAACGCAGTCACAGTTAAAAACAGATTTCCCATGCCTATTGTTGAGGAGCTGTTACAAGAGCTAGCAGGAGCCACATTCTTTACCAAGCTCGATCTGCGTTCCGGGTATCATCAGATACGCATGGCGACTGAATATGAAGCAAAAACATCATTCAGAACACACCATGGGCACTTTGAGTTTCGAGTAATGCCCTTCGGGTTGACATCAGCGTCGGCAACATTTCAAGCAGTGATGAACTCGATTTTTGCTCCCATGCTGCGTAAATGTGTATTGGTGTTTGTGGACGACATCTTGATATACAGTAAGTCACTCAATGACCACTGTCAGCACCTGAAGCAGGTCTTTGCACTGCTAGCTCTCCATCAGTTGTTTGTGAAGAAGAGCAAATGCTCATTCGCACAACGGGCCCTTGAATACTTGGCTCACATAATCAGTGAGAAAGGTGTGGCCACTGACCCTTCCAAGATCAGTGCAGTTGAAAACTGGCCAAGACCAATGAATCTGAAGGAGCTGCGAGCATTTCTCGGCATGGCAGGGTACTATAGACGGTTTATCAAGAATTTTGGCATCATCTGCAGAGTGTTGACAAATTTGTTGAAGAAGCATGTGCCATTTACTTGGACTGAGGTTGAAGAAACAGTATTTGTAGCACTGAAGAATGCACTCATACAAGCCCCTGTGCTGGCATTGCCAGACTTCACGAAGCAATATGTACTAGAGACAGATGCTTGTGACACTGGCATTGAAGCAGTCCTCATGCAACAAGGGCATCCGATAGCATTCTTGAGCAAAGCTCTCGGTGTCAAGAACAAAACACTCTCCACTTATGACAAAGAATGTCTGGCGATTCTAATGGCAATTGACAAATGGAAACCATATTTACAAGCTGGAGAATTCTTGATCTACACGGATCAGAAAAGTTTGGTACAGCTGGGAGACCACCATGCTAATACTGTGATGCAGAAGAAGGCATTCTTTCGGTTGATGGGGTTGCAGTATAAAATAATTTACAAGAAAGGGCAGGAAAATCGAGTGGCAGATGCCCTGTCCAGGAGAGAACACACTGAAGAAATGCATGGAATTTCCTCTGTCCAACCCAAGTGGTTGGAAATCATTGAAGAAGGATATGCACAAGATGCAAAGGCTCAGCAATTGTTGAGTGAATTGGCGTTGTCCAACTCTAGCCCGGAAGGATTTTCCCTTCACCAAGGAATTATTCGACAACATGGCAAGATTTGGTTGGGCAGCCACAAAGCAGCCCATGCTGCAGTGTTACAGGCTTTGCACAGTGGTGCAATTGGAGGGCACTCTGGTGTTTTGGCAACATACCAAAAAATCAACAACTTGTTCATCTGGCCAGGCATGAAGCAAGACATCCAAGAGTTTGTAAAAACCTGTGAAATCTGTCAACAAGCAAAAGGAGAGCATGTGAAAACCCCGGGGCTGTTGCAGCCACTGCCAGTGCCCCCAGAGGCATGGCATACAATAAGTATGGATTTCATCGAGAAGTTGCCCATATCACAAGGGTATGACACAATTCTGGTGATTGTTGATAAATTTTCGAAGTATGCACATTTCCTTCCTGTCAAACATCCTTTTACGGCTCTGTCGATTTCACAAGTTTTCATCAACAATGTGTACAAATTGCATGGGATGCCCCAGGTGATCATCTCTGACAGGGATAAGGTGTTTACAAGCAACTTGTGGCAAAACTTGTTCAAGCTGGCTGACACCACACTGAATCTTAGCACAGCGCATCATCCCCAGACTGATGGGCAGACAGAAAGAGTGAATCAATGTGTTGAAACCTTTTTGCGTTGCTTTGTTCATGCCAACCCGAAAAGGTGGTCTCAGTGGTTGTCTCAGGCCGAATACTGGTACAACACATCATTCCACTCAGCATTGGGACGCAGTCCATTTGAGGTTTTGTATGGACAGAAGCCGAGGCATTTTGGAATTCAAAAACCTAACGATCTAACACCAGTGGAATTGCAGAAATGGTTGGAGGATCGTGCAATCATGCAACAACTAATCCAACAACATTTGTTGCGAGCCCAGCAACGCATGAAGTTGTTTGCTGACAGACACCGATCCGAGAGGCAATTCGAGGTGGGTGACATGGTGTTTCTCAGGCTGCAGCCCTATATTCAGACTTCAGTGTCACATCGTTCATCGCAGAAACTATGCTTTCGGTTCTTTGGACCCTTCAAGATCATACAGAAAGTGGGGGCCGTAGCATACAAATTGCAATTGCCTGAGAAGAGCCAAATCCATCCTGTGTTTCATGTTTCACAACTCAAGAAAGCCCTTCGACCACATGAACAAGTAAGTTCTGAACTTCCTGTCATGAGCATTGACGAGGTGGCCACTGCAGTTCCAGGTCGCATTCTTCAAGAACGTTTGCTGCACAAAGGGCGCAAGCTGGTGCCGCAGGTGCAAGTCTCTTGGGAAGGCTTGCCTGACGACTTCGTCACCTGGGAAGAGCTTCATGCTCTCCATCGTCGTCATCCTGATGCGCCCGCATGGGGGCATGCGGCGGCTTTAGGAGGGGGCATTGTCACGCCCTTCCTCAAGGCAGCGGAACTGAAGAAGAACGTGAAGATGGCCAAGCAAGCCAGATGGGCCAAGGGAAGCGGGGCGCGAGCTCAGAGGGCCGCCATCGCAGGCCCACCACAAGGCGCGACGGGCAGACCAGATGCAAACACGATATCTAGCGATTGAAGTGGTCAGGTCGAAGCATCGTGTTGTAACAGCTGAAGCTGCTTATCCTTTCCCAACTACTCTTTTCTTCCAATTCTCTCTTCGATCTAGATCGAGAGGTGCTTCTGAACTCGGCGTGACGCTGAGCTTGTATCCAAATTACATACTAGTGTATCGTGTGGAGACTGGATCCTCACAAGACGGTATCAAACTCAATCATGCAGCGCAAGTAGCTACAGCTTAAGAGGATAAACCTCAAGACTTTTCCTCTGCTAACTAGTCATACTGATGGTTACATCCATCTGACAAACTTATGGCTGCAGTGTTCCCTTGCTACCCTATAAATACATGGAACTAGCACACAAGCCTCTTCACACCATCAAAAAAACTGAAGCACCAACACATTTCTGCAAAAAGCGCAAACACACCATGATCACTCCTAAGAGGTTAGTTCAGCAGGCAAAGAAGTGGCAGCAGCTTTATGCTGCCCTTGGGAAGCGGAGGCTGACGAACATGACGGTGATGGGGGCGATCAAAGACGCAAACCCTCGCGGTGCCTCGTCAGCCATCGCAGACAAGGGCCACTGCGTCGTCTATACCGCTGGCGGAGAGCGGTTCGAGGTCCCGTTGCCGTACCTCGGCACGACGGTGTTCGGGGAGCTCCTGAGGATGTCCGAGGACGAGTTCGGGTTCACGAGTGAAAACCGTATCACCGTGCCTTGCGACGCGGCGGTGATGGCGTACGTGATGTGCTTACTCAGGAGAAAGCCCTCGGAAGAGGTGGAGAGGGCAGTCCTTAGTTCTGTAGTGGTTCCATGCAGCAACCAGAGTGGCATCGCCATGGTGTACAAGGGTCTTGGCCAGTCACTGGCTATATTTTAGCTAGCGAGAAGCGATGATGTCTTTTTGGTGTATATATATGCACTCCCTTTTTTGTAGATCTTCATGTGATGTAATCTGTAAATAGATGGATGCACATACCCTGTAAACAAACAGGTGAAGAAGAACAGTTTTGCAGTTGAATCTATGTCCAACTATTAGTATTTGGTATGAAACAAAGGGGATATTGTACAGACCTGAGATTGCTTGGTCCACTGCAGAGGCAGGAAGCAATAAAATCTTCCTTCTCAAAAAAATAATGATCCATATAACCGAAAAATAATAAAGATTGAGGGATAATAAGGCTGCTCACAATGGGGAGTAACTTAGACTAGTAACATGCATATGTTACTACTCTAAGTTACTACCTCCATAGTGGGGAGTAATGCCTTGAAATGTGTAATGTTATGGTAACATACCTAGTTATCACAACCATCTCTCTCCTTATTAATTACCCATCACATCAGATTTTTTGACTACGTAGCACTGATGTTACTACCCATCTTACTCCCATTGTGACTAGTCTAATAATCAAGATGGCTCGAGGCGAAGCTGACGCAAATGGTGGCACTTATAATTTACCGTTTAAATATTCAGCAAGGAAAATGAGCCACCCCGCTGGTTTAACATGCTCGGAACGACAGGCTCTTATATTGTGCATACAAAAAGGGTAGCATCCTGAATGTCAACTTCTATGACAAGGCAAGAAGTTCAGTGAAATCAGCATCTACTCTCCGAACAGAAGTGCAGGCCCATGTGCAGTAACTAAAGCAGGACAAAGTAGATAGACAGAGCATCTGAAGATCACGTTGACAATCTTCAGGCTGCAGGCACTTATGATTTCTTAGGCTAATACTAGACGGAGCTTGCTCTCATGGGCTTCTCTCGGTCCTTTGACAATAACAGGGCCTGAAAAGGAACCAAACATTTGCCAATTCTATTGCTAGGAACCTAAAAGATAGCATTCCCTTGTAACCGAAGAAGAAGCACTACACGATCCATACAACCTAAGATCCCTGGTTGGCACGTCCATCAATCACCAGGGCTCCAAAAGCAACCAGAAGCAGGTCTACTAAACTAGAGCCACACACAGTTTCTTTGCGAATATGGCCGGCGTCAGTGCTGATTTCTAAACCAGCGCTGGTTCTAAATAAAACAAAAATGATTGTCAGCAAACCATCCAAATATGTAGTGTGAATTCCCTCGCTGAAGAACTCTCACCGAGTCACCGAATCATCACAAATTGACCAAAGCATCCTGGCATGGGCAACACATACGGCAGCGTAGAGTGCGAGTGCGAGGCACGCGGCTGAAGGAGGAGCCGGCGCAGCTCGATGGTGGATTGATGGGTGGAGAGACGGAAGCGGGCGGCGGAGAGATGGTCGGGAGGGCGCCGGAGGGATATTTCCGGCAGCGCAAGGCCAGGCCAAGGATTTGTGCCCATCAGAAGAAAGGAGGCCGGGGCTGAGCCCAGGCATGTAAAGTGAGCTACAAAAACGGACCGACACCAGCCTAGCCCAGTGGAGCAACGCGGCCACTGCCCTGACCGAGATCGTCGCCGCCAGTGGCCCAGTGCCACTGCCGCCGGCCTCCGCATCCCCTACGACGACGCACGACGGAACCTCGCCATTGCCCTGACCGAGGTGCTCCGTCCGGCCATCCCCAGTTCTCTGTGAATCTGGCTGGACGCGAGCCGGCTCGGTCCGGCTCGGGGCGAGCCTGGGAAAAGCTCGAGCCAAAATGGCGAGCCCCGAGCCAGCTCGACATGTGAGGCGAGCCTGACCTGGAGGCTCGGCCCGAGCTTCCGACCAGCTCGGTCAAACTCGGTGCGGCTCGCGAGCCTGGCAGTGCCGGGTCACTGACAGGTGGGGCTACTCTTTTCCGGCAACGTCGTAGTACGGCGGAGGCAGCAGCAACCATGAGGGGCGGCGGTGGAGGACGAATTCGAGGATGGCGAGGAGAGAACGTGCTGGTATGTGCGGCGCCGACGATGTGGGTCAATGAGTGTGCGGGAAAGGCGGCGGCCGGAGATGGGAGGAAGAGTGCGGCGAGACTGGGAGAGGCGGCGGCGCCTCGGCGTGGCGGCGGCCGTGCCTCGGTGTGGCGGCAGCATCCATGTCTTGTTCATGTGCGATTTGAGGAAAGAAGAGACCCGTGGTGCGGCGGCTACGCGAGGAAGACCTAGGAATCTACCTTCGTGCGTAACTGCGTGTGTGTGTGTTGTTGACTCGTTGCCTCCTAAATGGGCTGGAAAGGCAGCAATACTCCTACATGGGCCGTATGCTGCACTCCGGAGCGAGCCGACGAGCTGGACCGAGCCGAGCTTGGCTCGGCCCAGGCCTTTACGAGCTGGGAAAAGAGGCTCGGCTCGGTCTTTTTTTCCTTCGGGCCGAGCCCAACTCGGGGCGAGCCAGAAAAACTCGGGCCGAGCCCAGAAGCTCGGTCTGGCTGTCCAGCCAAATCTGTGATCGGCCTAGCAAGATGTGTTACTGACATTTTCGTTTCCCTCTATGATTTGGATAGAAGGAGAGGGTGACAAGATGACATGCTAGTTGCTACACAGGATAACATGTGCAAGCATTCTCCATGATTTAAGTCCATAGTCTGAGACTAAGGAAGCAATAGGAAGAGTGAGGCTCGACAGGCAAAGAATGGCTTAAGTGAAAGCTGGAGTGGCACAAGGCGGAGCCCAGTTGACAGGCGGCAGGAGCAGCGGCAAGTGCTTGCTTGGTAGGCTAACAACCAGCCCTGTGAACGGCACGGACCGGAGGTAGTAGAATGGGATCCGGAAATAGGATTAACAAGGGTAAAGGTGACGTTTTAGCTCTTCATTCCGCTCTTGGTTTACAGGCTTGAGAAAATTGCTTCTATACCATTGACAACCTCCACAATGGCTCATTTGCCACCAAACAAAGGTTCAGTTCATATATACCAAATACGAACACATTCTAGTGCTTATTTGCCATCGGGGTTAACGTGTCCATGTTTTCCTGCCAATCTATTTAAAAATTCTGATGTTAAAATACGATGAAAAAACACTCACTCATACTCTTTCCTCTAGTCTCTACGCACTTGAATGTTTCATCGGACACAATCCAGGAGACACCCGACGCATGCCTCCACATGCGGATATAGATTTATTCTGAATCGTCGTATAAGTAGATAGACATACTTACTCTTCATTGATGATTCCAAATAAATTATAGGATCCACACTATTAAAAAATTCGCCAAAGGCTATATTACAAACATCTTTGTAAACTTAAGATAAAACTCCATTGTATTATACATACTTCCCTGAAAACAAAGGTTGTGCAGGGCTTCACAAAATATTATAATATACACAATATTATGGCAATAGGGTGGACGCATACATAAATAGAAGCACAAATTGAATGGAATGGGTTAACTCTTTTTCCTATGGCTAACCAAAATGGTACGTTATTGCGTGTTTAATATTATTTGATCCAAGATATCATTATTAAGTTCATTGTGCGTTTCTATATCTAAAATTTATACATGCATTACAATTATTAGAGGCACGATGATGAATTTTTTTCTACACATGTGTTACCATCGTTGCTCATTTTCCATTGAGGGCAAAGCAGTCATTTTGTCATCTTATCACACTGATATAATGCTAGACTAACTACCGGTGGTATATATGCAATAAAATCTTGTCATGGTGTAAACTGCACACGTAGGTTGTGTACAGGCTATAGTGTAAACACATACATACGTTGTGTGTTGGTTGTGGTGTAAACAGGGCACACGAGTTGTGTCCTGAGTAATAGGCATGCTGCCTTGCTTACATCTCTGACGAATATAGCATGTATATATAGCATTTTTTTGGTAAATATTGTACCAGGTTGCAATCAAAGTTATTCTCTGGCAAAAAAATGTATGGAGACAATACCTGATTATATTTTTTGACCAACTGAAAAATTCAGAATATTTGACCTTGTTTTTGAATTATTATTTTTTGTAATATCGGGTGCGCTGGTACACGAGAGCCACAGCGTATTTTCGATGAAACACCACAATACTACTAGAAGACTATACAGTATATACAAGTGAACATGGAGACCAAAGCAATGACCAGTAACATGCATACACTTGCAAACCTCTAGGAAGATAAAGCTCATGCTTAGATTCTTGCCAAGTAGAAAGACTAATGATTACACACATTAGACATAGCTTATGATCAGCTCCAGTGTATCCTTCCTTACCTACGAGTCTATGAAACTAGTCCACAGGTTAATCCAAAAACTGAAGTACAAACAGGTTTAAACAAGAAACGATCTCATCAGAAGAAATACACAGTTCTACTGGTCAACAGGAGGGTATAGGCAACAACTCTTGACAATTTCCCCTTACACATTTGTCACCAGCTCTTTCTTTCTTCCTTTCCCTGTAGCCATCAAAGTCGACACTTCCTCAAGACACGATCTCTCACAGTGCAGTTATGCATCTACATTCTACAGTAGTGGTCTTGCCCACAGGACTTCTTCTCATCCTTGATAGGAAGTTTTTTTAAAAAGGCCTCTACCTCCACTACTTTTGGCGCGACAGCATTAATCAAACCTTATTTGCACAAGTGCAGAGCTGTGACAAGAACAGAACGATATTTTCTGTGCTCACAGGACCATCATTTGCCACAGGGTCGACTAACTTTTGGTTTCTGAATCCTCCTGAGGCATAAAATGACTTTTAGAGTTCGTAGGATTCAAGTATGTGTATAGAAAAATTGTGCAAGTCTACATATTCCAATGATACACCCACCGTCCCACCCTGTGAAGCATGTGTTTCTGAATCATGCCACCCTGTGAAGCAGCGATCATGCACGGGAAGTACATGATGATGAGCTCGCTTGAGGCATCACATACCAGCTATCTTGACACCATAAAAGTAATGCCTATCAGTACATCATATATACTACCGCCGTCCCGATTTAACTGTCGTGGATGGAGTACTGCGCTTGTACAAAGTACGTATAAAGCTTGCGACACTTCAAACAGAACAGAGGAGTACCAGCTAAGAACATACTTGCCCAAGTTTGAGACGACAGGAATAGAATGGCTGATGGTCCACCATAAAGCAGAATGGAGAAAGAAACATGGACTGCAAGCCTCAAGGGGTGCTGGGAATGGAAGGCTCAGAAGCAACTAACATCGGATACGGCACAAGAAACAGTTAAGAAAGCAAGAAAAGCTAAAATACTGAGAGAATAGATGGACAGAGAATCTTGAGGTCAAGCGATGACCCACTGATGTAGAAATAGTTAGGAAAAGTTGATCATGCATCCGAGTAACCAGTGTCATATCTCCACATCATAAAGTTCATAGCTCAGGAAATAGGACAAGGATACGATCTCAAATTAGTTGCAGCATCGGGCTAAATTTACAAAGGGAGACGAAGAACAAAACTGGGACCTTTTGCTCACATGCTTGATATTTCAACAGTATTAAGTAGATCTTACTAGTTCTTAAGGTATGCAAACAGACTCGACGAAGCAGACGAAGCAGCAGTATTAGGTAGATCTTATACTAGTACTTAAGTACCAACACATTCAAGCAAAAGCTCGTTCATGAGAAGAAATACAGCATGATCGCTTCAAACAGGCCAAACAGGCTAGTTCAACCGGCAAAGAAGAGGCCATATGCTAGACCTAAACAACCTCCCCTCACGCATTTCTCATCAACTCTCTTGCTGCCTTCTTCCTGTAGCTATCCAAGTCGGCACTTGTCCTAAATACACGATCCCTTGCGGTTGTTGTGCATGAGAGTTTTAAACATCAAGAACATTGGGACTATCTTTTGTGCCCATGGGACAAACATCAGCAACACTATCTCCAGTAACCTTGGCTTGTGAGTCCTCTTGATCCTGGGACATAAAAGAATATTTCGATGTGAGAAAAGGATTAATATATCTGTACAAACAAATTGTGCAAGGATATAGATTCCAATCATAGAAAAGTTCAGCATCCATGTAAGCAGAGAAAGGGAAATAAGATTTACTACACCAATGCCATCTCATATTGGCTATGCAGCCAGAGTACGCTTTTGTCTTTTCTGGCTTTTGGCTGTTCCGAGCATTTGCTCACCTTTCCATTATGTAATCTCTTAAACTCCTTAATTATTTAATTAATGAGATGAGGCAAATATTTTGCCTCCATTAAAAAAAACATATTGGCAACGCAGCAATTTATATCCATGTGCTATCATATAATATGCACACACGACAAACAACATGGAGCACCACTTGCATTTTATATCCTTGTGCTATCATAAAATCTGCACAAATGGCATTCTAAATATTGCATCCTCCTACACAATTTGCAATTAAACTCTTGTACTTTTACTATATTAGTTACTCAAATCATTGTACTGTATCAAGAGTCAGAATTAAGCCATTGCTGTGAAACAAAAGAAATCAACTGACCGAAATTGCAAAGTGTGAAATTAACGGCAGATTATCAAATTGTGCAATGATACAATGCTGAGAAGTAACTTAATATAATTTAAGGACCAAAAAGTATGGAGAAACTTTACTGTGATCTTCAAGCACGGGCTCACCTTGTTGCATACCAAAGAACGAGGCCACATCATGATGTAGGGATGAGCAGGGCTTGTATATGTATCATCAAAGAACTTGCTCAGCTTTCCTGTTTCCAGGCAGATGGATAGGAGGGACTCAGGTTGCTCAGCATACTTGGCAGTTACGTACACAAAGCCATCGATGACCGCCTCAACCTGCAATGTGGCATAACCCGCTGTGACATCGACAAATGTACTACACTGAAACGCTTTTGCTAACTTCCATTCCTTAACACCGTCATCATCGGCTCCCCAAATCCAAACAGCAAGCGTTCCTACATTCGCTTCAGGACTATATGTGCCAAGACTGCCAACGATACATAGCTTCCCATCTTTGGTCTGACCTATTTCTCCCGCAAACCCCGGCAAATCCAGTCTAGAGAAATGCAGTGTCACGGTGTCAAGAACGAGTGCATAGGCTTGGCTCGTGTGTGTCCAGTAAATCAACCCATTCAACCGAGTACCACGATAAAATGAGATAAAATCTTCTCCATCCTCCTCAGGTTGTGGCGGCATGGGTGGAGCTCCACCATCCTCAGGTTGATACGGCTCTAGTGGCCGATGAGAAAACAGCTATTAACGCGGGCACGTGCCCTGACATGCTGAGGTGTTGGATACCGACCATACGGAAAACCCCCTGGTCCTCCTCGGAGATGACAATGTAAAGCTCAAGGAACCCGAACCGGAAGGTCTGCCCATGTGGCATGGGGAAGATATCCAGTGCCTGCGTGAGGGGGTTGTAGGCAGCGATCTCCTTGGTGGTCTCGTTGAGGAGGACGACGTAGCCGCCATGGCAGCTCGCCAGCGCCCACCCAGAGTCCGAATCGCCGCTGCCGTGTGGGAGGTGGGTGAGGAAGAAATCGGAGCGGCGGACAACAGCGGCGAGGTCCCGGTCGGAGCGTCTGCGGAGGGGGCGAAGGTTGGGAAGGCGCCGCGCTCGAAGAAGTATCCAAGGATCTGGGGCGGGTGGAGGGCCTGGAACCGGCGGCGGAAGGCGGGGGAGGATCGGACGGCGTGGAGGAAGGTGCTGCAGGCGATGGCGGCGCGGACGAGGCTCGGGAGGGACGGGAGGAGGATGAAGATCTCGCGGAGGAGGTCGTCGCCGATATCAGTGATGGTGGTGGTGGGAGCCGGCGGCTGGCGTAACCCTAGCTCGGCGGCGGCCATGAGTGACTGTCGAGTCGACTTCGAGCTGGAGGAAATGGCGTGGGAGTTTTCGTCGAAGAAAAAAGGAATTGAAAAACAGGGGATCTCGTTTGATGTGTGGAACAGGCCGGGCAGCCCATTAAGCCGGACATGATGCCATGGGCTCGTATCAGTTTCGGGCCCAACATTTGCCGTAGGTTTCGGCCTCTCCAGAGTCAGGACCTGTCCCGCAATCTTTGTTTTTTTTGCTTGCACTCTGTCTCTTTAGATCTAGCTTCAGCTGTTGTCAGGTCATACTGAAGCACAAATTACTGATGAACCAAAATACTGGAGCAGTTTATTTAACAAATTACTACCGCTAATTCATGAAATGCAAAGACGATCGGAACTCTGCAGTATCAACTGAAGAAAAAAAGTTGTTGCTGTGATACTGCAGGTGCGACGAGGCGCATGGGCTCAGCCCGCATGTGCATCATCATCAGCCGGTGCAAGACGAACTTTTGCTCCGGATGTGTCCTGCGACCGGTACTGCTGCCGCAGGCAGTACTCTCCAACCTGGTGACCTGCGAGCCGACTCTCTACTGCAGCTACGCCTACCACCACCACTCATCATCCGTTAACCCATTACAACTTGTATTTGTCTACGAATGCCTCCATTACGACCTATAATACGCTCACTTGTGTCAACATTGCTCATCTTCTTTATCTGTTTCCATTCCTTGAGTGTCCACGGAGAGAAAACCATCTCATGGATCTGTCACATCCTATTTATTCTCTACATGGTACTTCAAAGCCGTCTTGTCATCTGTAGCGTCGATTGAGATCGTCGAGCCTTCACATGCTTCGCCATTAACCAACATGTCGGAAAGAATCATCGTCACATGCTTCTGCACCCATCTTTGTATGGGCCTTGCGCCGTACACCTACGAGCGTTGAAGCAGAGGCATCGATGGTTACCAAAACATGGAAATAAATCTTTGATGGTTAAAATTTGGACATTGGATCCTTCAACAGTTTGGTGGTCGTGAAAAAATAAGCTATACTCACCGGGTCGTGTGATTCTGACCAAATGACGTCTAGGGCAGCATCGGTTGCAAATAGAGAGACACCCTTGTTAGCGACCGTGGCAACGACATTCTTCATCTGGATCTTCACGATCTCTCTTAGTTCGTTGTTGGAAAGCGGCTCGAATATCACGACCTCGCTCAATCTATTGATTAGTTCACGCTTGAAGCATTTCTCAATCTGCACAACAAGTTCATGTCATTGGTTGTTCATTGAGGACGTAAGTTGCGAGGAAGAGTTTGGCCGGATCCACCTACCTGTTTCATGAGTAGGCTTCTTTCAGCTTTCTTTGTGCTTTCTCCCGTTGTTCTTGATGTTAGGTGCTCTGCTCCCAGATTGGAGGTCATAATGATGATGGTATTCTTGAAATCTACGACTTGTCCTTTACCATCGGTCAACATACCATCGTCGAGCAGTTGCATAAAAACCTTGAACACCGTGGCATGTGCTTTATCCACTTGGTCAAAAAGGACAACACTATAAGGGCGCCTCTTGACTTTCTCGGTGAGTTGTCCATCTTCTTCGTAGCTTTACAAAGTGAAATGAGTTAGCTAGATACAAAATAGAGCGTGCCTAGAAACAAAACATGTTCAAAAAGTGTAAGAAATTGAACCTTCTAGGTCCTCCGATGAGACGCGACATAGATCCACTGTCGGTGTATTCGGACATATCAAAACGAACCAATGTCTTCTCGCTATCGAATATCTTGTCTGCGAGTGCTTTAGCAAGTTCAGTTTTCCCAACGCCAAGCGAGCCCAAAAAGAGGAATGAGCTTATCGGTTGGTTACATTGGGAAAAGCCGACCCTAGACCGTAGCACTGCTTGTGCAACCAAATTGACCGCTTCATCCTGTCCAACAACCCGCTCATGCAATTTTTCTGCTAGGTGGATCAACTTCTCCTTCTCCTCTTGATCAAGTGTAGTAAGAGGAATTTTAGTCCATCGGCTCACAACCTTCAAATAACATTAGAATATGATGAAAGGAACATCATATTTGTAAATGATGGAGAGTATTTTGACACATGTGCATGATAAGGAGTTAAGGACTTACCTGCGCGACATTACGTGGGCCAACAATTACGTCCTCTAGTGTAATTATACAGTCACCATTGTCTTCATTTTCCACCTGTGTGTGTTTGTGGGCGTGCAACTTTGTTGTAGCGCATGCCTCGTCCATAAGATCAATTGCTTTATCGGGGAACTGGCGACCTAGCAATGGTATAATCCACTAATTATATATCTTCAGCATAAACACCAATTATATACACAAAATAAACAAAAGTCTTGACGACGTATGTACTACATACCGGTAATATAGCGGGCAGCGAGTTGCGCAGCGACAACAAGAGCGTCGTCCTGGATTTTCAGGCCATGGTGCTCTTGGTAGCGCGGCTTCAGTCCCTGCAGGATGGCAATGGTCGCCTGCACGCTGGGCTCCTCGACGGCAACCTTCTGGAACCGCCGCTCGAGCGCAGCATCCGTCTGAACGTACTTTTGGTACTCTTCGGAGGTGGTGGCACCCACACAGCGCACTCGACCACGGGCCAGCGCCGGCTTGATGATGTTGGCGGCGTCCACGGCGCCTCGTCGGTCGCCGGCGCCGACGATCATGTGCATCTCGTCGATGAACAGGATCACCTTGCCTTCCGCGTCCTCTGCCTGCTTGATGGCGTCCTTGAATCGCTGCTCGAACATGCCGCGCCATTGCGTCCCGGCGACCATCGCTCCCATGTCGAGCTCCAGGATGCGCGCGCCGGCGAGCGCGTCCGGGACGTTCCCCGCGGCGATGCGCTGCGCGAGGCCCTCGACAATGGCCGTTTTGCCGACCCCCGCGGCGCCGACGAGCGCGGCGCAGTTCTTGGTCCGGCGGCAGAGGATGCAGACGACCCGGTCGATCTCGTCGTCGCGGCCGATGACCGGATCAGCAGCGCCGCCGTCCAATGTCCTGACGCTGCAGGCGGCGCCGGCGTCCGAGGGCGTCTCGAGTTGATAGGGGCGCCTGTCCTCGAGCAACGTCCACGTCGCCCAGGTCAGGACAGCGCTAGCGACGGTCGTTGCCCCGAAGAAGAGCAAGCTATCCGAGGAAGGCCACGACATTGCCGACAATCTCAAGGGAAGTCCCGGCGACCGAAAATTTGTTCGATTCGATCGATGTGGTGTGTGCAGTAGTGCTGATCGATGTGGGCGATCGTGTATATATGTATGCACGTAAATTGTTCCGTACCGTTTCGGTGTAGAGCCCGCACGGGCAGAGGCACCATCCGTTCGGGATACTAGCTAAGATTCGTTTAGGAAGCGACCTAAGCAAAAAAATACTACGTGAGCCACACGGGTTATGCTTTGTGGGCCTTGCACCCTCGCACGCGACATTTTTCACCAAATCATGTGTGTCATGAATTAATTTGACCCCATATTATTAATTAAAGTCATAAAACACAAAAGGGCTCTGGCTTTGAGACTGTCAATTAACTAAAAAGTTACTCGCCAAACCTCCATCGCTCCGCCATGACAGTGTGGTTGCGCGCTCGACGTCTGTGCCAACCCGCATTGTAATTCGGCTGCTCGGCCTCACGCTCGGCGTCTGTGCCAACCCGCATTGTAATTCGGCTGCTCGGCCTCACGCTCGGCGTCTGTGCCAACCCGCATTGTAATTTGGCTGCTCGGCCTCACGCTCGGCGTCTGTGCCAGCCCGCATTGTAATTCGGCCACATGGCCTCTTTTCTGTGAAAACTTATATGCCTTTCAGGGCATATCCTTGAAAAAATTAACTACAAAGTTACATCGATGTTCTTTAAAACAATTTATCTATATTATACATATCTATGTTATTCTATGTAATAATAACATGATATGTAAAACACTAAAAATAAATAAACCAAACCATATAAAGTGGACTTAATGTAAAGATTTTGAAAAGTCACCGTGAGCCGCCCTTTCCTAATAGGTAGAAACCTTAAATTGTTAAAATAATTAAGTTTACCATGTATCATTTATAATATGTAGCCTTGCGTACCTCTTCTAGGCAAACACTTGTATCTTACTTACACCAAAATAATTATATGTCGCGGGAGGATTTCAATATCGAACTTTAATGTAGACCATGTGGTAGCGTGCCAACGGTCGGAACCACATGGGTCGACAAGAGTAGACCTGTTCCAAGACAATACGGTCTCAATATATTATTACTGCGTAGACTTTGTACGATATATATGCAAAGAGTTTAGAGCTGTGGCACATATCGCCAACAAACACCGACACTATAGATCGAGCTACATGTAGCTTGCCCCCCCCCCCCCCCCCCCTCCAGTTTTCAGTGAGAGAGAGAACGTATGAAAGCCGAGCTACCCTGGGTATCCGATGAAGACCTGGACATGGGCAGCCCAGCCCGAAGCAAAGCCAAAAAACTAATCCCCAAGGTCGGCTCGAAAGATCGAATTAGACCCTAAACTCTTACATTTTGTATATTTTATTAGAAAATAGGCTATTTTTAATACTATTGAACCACAAACTTGATTTTTTATTAAAAACATGGACTTTTCACTGTTTTGGGCCTGACCGGGCTTTTCTAGGTCGGGCTTTTTTAGACCCGGCCCGACAAAGGCTCCGAAGCGTCCATTCCCACGTTTTGGTCGGCCTGGCGCTTAGTTTGGAATAGATACAGGCCGATACGGTGGGAAATATTAGATGGGCCGGCGTATGAAGAAAACAATACGGCTCTGCTTGTACATGGGTCGCCGCATATCCGGTGCGGTTGGGTTGCCGCTGTGCTCACCTCTTCGACAGAAAAGTCTCGCCCGGCTACTCAAGATCTTCCCCGAATCTGGCGCAAAAGCTTCCGGAAGAGCAGCTACCAGATGGGGCGAACTGAACGATGGGCTAGAGTTTTTGGGAAGGTGGATCCAAGGTATGTAATTTGGGGTAGTATTGCCGCCATCGCATTGGGATTTCCTCGATTGAAATTGATATGTAGCATTAGATCTAGGATTTCGACCGATGCCGATATTGAATCACGTTTTAATGAAGGATTGTACTACCACGGGAGTGCGCGGGGGAAGTGCTGCAGCAGGACATGTCACATGATTGCCGTTAGCCACCTGATACTATCTTAGTGTGCAATCATGGAACTTGGGGCATGGAGTAGCGGCGGCGCTGGATCTTCGGGCACCATCTACGTCATCTGCTAGCTCGGCAAGAATACATGAGGATCCACCAGGGGTTTCGTCCATTCGATCTTACCTCTGTTGGCTGCAAACGTGCAGGGGATTCGATTCACGAATCAGATACTATGACTTAAGAAGATGATGAGGTGGGTTCCGCAGCAAGGCCAGCAATTTCGCTTGGAGATCATAGGTGGACCTATCGGTAATTCCTTAACCAGCACATTTTTCGTCGGAGCATTCAAAACAAGCACTATGATGGTTGATTTAGTGCGTGAGAAGACGTCTGTTGCAAAGTATTGTGCTTTATGGTGCCCATAGATGCAAACATAAATTTAGGAAGCTGTTGAAGCGAATGATGCATGCAGCTTCGATGAAATGGGTGTGGATTTTTACACCGGCATTAAGACTATTAGTCTTTGTAGCAAAGATAATTATGCTGGAGCATGCTTTTAGGGAATCGTTTGCAGTTTTGATGCACCAAGTTTAGAAGTTCTCTTTAGAATAAAGATGCATTTTGTCTTTTGAGCCGTGTGATTTGATGAGTGGTGTCATTTATTATGTAGTTTGCCGGGGATACTAGTACTAAACTACTAATGCTGTGTGTATGCAAACAAAAAAAAATATGATTTGAATGTGCAGACATCACGAGAAACAGAATTAGCTTTGTGATTCAATTTTTTAGTGAGATAGGATTACTTGCCACAGTAACAATATCTGCCGACTGATGTTCAGTAACAGATTTTTAAATGCTCTTTTATGGATCCCAGCCCTATGGTACTCTAGGCTGTGGACTTAACCAACAGTTTTGGTATGTTAAATTGAAGAGCATATACAACTAATAGTAAGCTGCTATCTTGCTTGATTCACAATTTAGCATCTATTTTCTCAGATTCATCTTGCAGCTGCATGAAAGCAAGCAGTCCAGGTCAGGTATGGGAGACACTAACAGTTGTAGTCTTGTAGATATTTATCCCTAAATTTTCCTCAAAACTCTGATAAGATGATCGCTGCACATTTCTTATTTATGGCAGGATGGCTTTGCAAGTGAATTGACCCACTAATAGATGAAAAATGAATTTTAATGCCCTGACTACTCTTTGATCAGAAAATGAAATGGTCATTTGAATCCACTAGACATGAAAGTATATGATAGATATCATACAGGTCACATCTTGAAAAGCTACATTAAATAATTTATTTTTCCACATTCCTTATAAAATTATATACGTTTGCACATTGCTTTTCCTTGAATGTTTTCAAAATAACAGAGTATATGCCCCTTCAGAATCTAGAGCAGCCCTTGAGAGGGGCACAGCTACTGGGGATTAACATGCATACAATGATCAGGCCATCTCACATGCAGCAGCCAACCAAATCACACTTCAACTATGGGATGTACTCACTCCAGTATTGCAAAAGGGTGTGAGGCAAATGCAATCCTATCTGGTATAAAACAACAAATCGTGCTAACTTTGGTATGGAAACAAATGTGCTGTTCCCTGCCTAGCCCCTGGTGAGATTTTGTGATTCACAGTAACTAATGCTCGAGCATCGCAGATTACTTTCTTCAATACAAGTTGAAATGAAAAATGTTTCAGCCTGCAATACTCAGTATGTACACTAAAGCTCGGACAGCCCTAGAAGGTAGAATATAATCTGGAGATCAGAGAGCCATAGAAGGCAAACTATAATTCATTTTATAGGTGCAGGCTGTGGACGTGACAGAAAACACTTCAGCAAACGACGCATCCCGGGCATCAAGGTGGTGGTGTCAATCGTATGTCTAGGTCTGCACATCCCGCGGGTAGGCAGAGAAGCTTGATGCAGCTTGGAGCTGACGAGACTAACTGAGTGCAGATATCAACAAGTAGTTTATGTAGTGTGCTGAGTATGTTGTATGCATTGTATCGTCCATAAGGGACTTCTGTAATTAACAAGCAGTTCTACAATAATGTATATGCGTATTTTTATTTTCGAGTGAAAATGTGGCCAGGAGGGTTTTCTTTCCCTGAGATGTGATGATGAAGAAAGACAGTTCTACAATAATGTATATGCGTATTTTTATTTTCGAGTGAAAATGTGGCCAGGAGGGTTTTCTTTCCCTGAGATGTGATGATGAAGAAAGACAGGTTACACATGACATTCTCAGTTTTCTTTCTAAGAAAGCTTTGCATAGAACTCATACAGTTATCAATCATCAGAATTCAGTTGTTTTAACATGTCAAGCAGTGTTATTGATAGAACAATGTTAATTCATAAGTGACTAGTGACACTTGGCGGAATCACATTGACAGAGATGCATCACATACTGCAATTCACACATAGATAGCATATAACCTCTGGAAATCTAATTGATGAGGGAAAATCCAACTAGAAGCCAATGCATATAGCTGAAATTTGCATGCACCAAACTAGATTGGACCCAGATTGCATGAAAAATGGCCTCAATCAGACCCTGCTTGCCACCACACTAAAATGCTGCTTCTGGTTGTAATCGATTTAGATAACTTAAACCATGAAAAGCTTGATGTGATAATTAATCAGGGTGAAAATAATCTTTCCTGCAACATCAATATTTGCAGCTTCGATATCATTCAAGATGATAAGAACAATCCATTTTCATTGAAGATGATAAGAACAACTGAATCGCATTGACAGAGATGAAATGCATCACATACTAGTACAATTCAGATCCGATAGCGTGCAGATATATCATGAGAAATTTGACAAGACGTCTCACGAAGTAATCCTGAACAAAAATTTCAACCAGCAATCCGGCATCACATTGTAATCCTGAACAAAATTTCAACCAGCAATCCAGCAAGCGTGCAGCTAAAAACGAAGTAACAGACACACTGTGCAAAGCAAATCAAAGTATCCATGCAACAAGAATGTCAAACCGGCGAGGCGGTAGAAGAAGCGGCGGCCGTGGTCGAACCCAGTGCAGGGGCGGTCAAAGAAGCGGCGGCGTGGCCGTGGGCGAACCCGGTGCGGAGGCGGTCGGAGAAGCGGCGGGCGTGGTCGAAACCGGTGGAGAGGCGGTCGAAGAACCGGGCACTGTGCCGTCGTCAGGCGAAAATGGCGTGGTCCCCGAGGTGCCGTCGTCGGCGTCGAGCCGAAGCGCCTCCGCCTCGCTCCGTGCCTGATCCTCTTCCTCCGCGCGGCGCTGGGCCTCGTCGGCGAGGCGGCTAGCTTCCTGCTCCGCGGCGACTTGAGCCGCGCGGCGCCGGGCTGCCTCCAGGCGCAGGCGCAGCGCACGCCTCCTCCTCGCGAGGAGCGCGAGCGTCACCACCACCACGGCACCCACGGCGATCCACTCCCATCTGGGGCCGCGGAGCGGGTCAGGTGGGGCATCTCCGGTGGGATCTCGAGGCAGAGGAAGCAGAAGCGGGAGCCTCGGCGTGGTCTTGGGTTGACGGAGCAGGCCAGACCCGCAGCGGAGGATGGGGCCGAGGCACGGCGCCCCGTCGGCGAACTTGGGCACCAAGATGAGCCCGGCGTCTGTAGGGTAGAATAAGGAGTCGGGCAGCGGGATGTGATGGACGCGGAAACTCGGGAGCGTGAGGCGCGTCGTCCCGTCGACGAGCAGGGAGAGGGACGGCGGCAGTGAGCGGGGCGCGCAGACGATCTTCTCCAAGAGGAACTCGCCGAGGTTGGTGAGGTCCTTGACGGAGAGCTCGCGCCTCTCCCCAGAGTATCCCGAATCCCTCCGCGCGCGCAGCCACTCCAGGAAGCGCCTGACGATGTAGCCGAGCCCTTGCTGCTCGAGTTCGCCGCGGAACTTACTCTCCAACTCCTTCAAGAATTCCTCCCAGAAGCGCCTCCAGTTGGATACCCTCCGAAGAAGAAGGCCGTGGTCCATGGCGTCCCTGCGCAAGCAACCGATCCTTGGTACCATTTCGAGCGCACACGCCGACGGCGATCGACGGCGAGAGCGGGGAAGGAAGGAGAAAGTTGGGGAGGAGGAGGACGGAAGAGGAGGTACCTCGCGATGTACGGCGAATATTTCGTGGACGGAAGTTGGTCGGCGGCTGGCCTCGCTCGTCTGCGCCTGCGCTCGCTTGCCGGAGACGGAAGAGAGAGGTGGTGGTGGGAGAAGAGAGAGAAGAGGGTGGGCCCCTGCTTATAAAGGCGGTTCGCGCCCGGCGGTTAGATGTCTATCCTGTGGCTGGAGCTGGCCGCAAGCGCTGGCCCACATGTGCCACGTCGGCTGGCAGCCCCAGCTCTCCTCCCGCTCATTTCAGAAACGAAAATTCATCTGTAAAACAAGAAATCACCAATTCTTGTTTTTACCTTCAGTCCTTTTCCATGCCCGTAAAAATAAGTCATTTTTCTAATCCAACGCCTGGTATCTTGCAATGGTTATTATTTTTAGCGAGCGTGAGAATTTTGATTTTGCGCTCACGAGTAAATTTGTTCTAAACTTCAGAAATACTGAACAGAAATGTTTGGCTACTCGAAACAGGCTTTCGCCCCGCTATATTAATATAGCAACCAACCATACAACTCCAATGCCACTGCTGGGGCAAACAATACAATCAAGCCCAAAAGAAACAAAAAAGAATAAAAAAGAGAAAACAAAGCCGACATCAGTGGTTCAACGAAAACAGAGAAGACTCGTGACCGCTGCCCCCTCCGAAGAATTACCACCACGCTCCTAGCACACCGAACCCCCCTCGTACCAAGCAACACCTCCAAGAATGGAGCGACGACGACGACGCACGTTCATTTTCGTGTATACGTGCATCCCAGAAACGTAGACCCAGAGAATCAAAATTTGCCGAGATGGCTCACGATTTGTGGATACCTTGTACCGGGAAATACCGTCTTGTTACCACTAGAATTCTCAAACGAATTTTGAGCAAATAAATTGTCAGCAAGAGCAAGTTAGTTTTTTAATTGAATTCAAAAATATGAAGTTTGAATTTAGTTTTTGCTCTTTCAGCTCATTAATGAAGTTGAATACAAGTCCAAAGAGAGCACGCCCAAGATTACAACGCTACAATCAACAAACTAGGTTAGCGCCCTATCGAACGCTCCGGGAGACCACCAGGAGGGCACACCAATGATCTGACTCTATTAGTGATGGGATAGCCTCGTTTTGTGACTAGTGGACTAGTGGAAAAGATGGGGAGCTGCTTATAAGGAGAACCCTTCTCCCACTGATAAGTGAGTGAGAATAGGAGGAGCCTAAGCGCACCACTCCTCCTCCGCCGCCGCGCCTAGCCACGCCACGCACGCTGCGTTTTTAGAATCGAGTTTGAGCCTTTTTTGGTGAAATATTAATTTTTATTGCGCTGCTTTCACGCTTCTCCATCCCGGCGGCTATCCAGGTTAGCAGGCCTCTGAAACACCGTCCCTTGAGATCCTGCACCGGGAGAGGGCCGATAAGATTTTTGGTGAGTGTCTCGGCGCGACTGCTCGCTTTTACAATGCCGACTTCGCATACGTCCTCTTCATCGCCATGCCCGACAACAACAATACCGTGGCAGGGACCTTCCCCGTCAACACGTACACTAGTACAGGAAACCTTACCTGTGGCGCACAGAAAACAGCTACCAGACGTGCGCCACTGTAGCTCCGCCAGTGGTAACACGTTATCTGTGGCGCACGGGCTCGTGCGCCACAGATAGGTGATTCTGTGCGCCACTGGTAAGGTCCCTGGGACACACCACTTATACGCGCACCACCCACCTGTGCGCCACAGATAAGTGATTCTGGGCGCCATGGGTAAGATATTTTGCAATTTTTTTAAAAAAAATGAAATAATTTGGAAAAGCTAAATATTTGAATTTTTATTTTATTTGCATTTTTTAACCTATCTCAGAGGATGACTTCCCGCTAGGTCACCCATCCTCAAATTGCTCTAACCCAAGCACGCTTAACCACTAAGTTCTATTCAGCTCAGCCACCCTTGTGGTACTCAAGTTCTTATTGATATAAGTATCATATCGGCCCACTTAAGCCTTATACATATGTGTAGTTTATGTGTGTATGTGTGTTTTTAATTTTCAAAAGTTTCAAAACTTCAAAAGTTCTATTTTTTTTTAAACTTCAAATGAAATTCAAAAGTTTCAAAAAATCTCAAAAAAAATCAAAAACATCAAAAAATCTCAGAAACTTCAAAAAAAAAATCAAAAAACCCAAAAATTCAACAATTCGGAAAATCTCGAATTTTTTGATTTTTTTTGAATTTTTTATTTTTTTATTTTGTAGAAAAAAAACTTCTTTTCGAAATAACTTTGTACTCTTTTGGAATTTCCCAAATCTGAGAAAAGTTCACCGGGTAAACCCTAATTTTTTTTCTATTTTTTGCAAAAAAAAAGGTCAAAATTCATATTTCAAAATTTCTGTACCAAGTAGACACTAAAACCTAACTACATCTCAAAGGATATAATTTTTTGAACATTTTTATCATTTCCTTTTCTTGTTTGCAAAACTGAAAAGGCGATCCACTGGGGTGGGGGTTAAGGGCTCTGCCCAGGTTACCAGTGGCGCACAGGCTACCTTGTGCGCCACAGATAATGCATTTACCTGTGGCGCACAGGGCCGTGCGCCGCCACAGGTACCTATGGCGCACGGCCCTGCACAAGGTAGCATGTGCGCCACTGGTAACTTCACCCTGTTTGCACAAATCTGTGGAAACTTACCTGTGGCGCACCGCCATGCTTGTGCGCCACAGGTAATAATTTACCAGTGGCACACAAAAACCTTGTGCGCCACAGGTAACTTTTCCACAGATTTGTCAAAACAGGAGAGAGAATACCAGTGGCACACAAAAACCTTGTGTGCCACAGGTAACTTTTCACGTATAAGCAGTTTTCTACTAGTGGTATGTGCTGCTTCTATCTCTTTTTGCACTAGTATTTGGACCATATGTAAATCTACTAGATATGACTAGTTTGTCGTATGCGGTTGAACTCATCAGAAAAATTGCGTAAGTACTAGCAGTCCATTCATTTTACTCCTTATATAGTCCACATTGAAATATTCAAAACATTTTATAATTTGAAACGGAGGGAGTATCTTACTAAAAAGACTTGTTCGGAAAGCTCTAACTTTGTGATAAGATTCACATATTTCAATATTTTTCTTCCATACATTACCCAATGATATTTTTCTTCGATGGACTATCCATCAATATTCTATCTTACTACCCAACAATACCAGTGGTAAAAAGCTAAATCACCATAGTGAGCATTAACACTAACCCCCAAATAGTGCATATCTTCTTTGAATCTATCAACTTTAAAAACCACATGTCTACCTCTTTATCCAAGTCCATCAACCACTCATATATAGGGCCTTATAGATATTCCAATCCACCAACTAAACATGTAGAGACTATCATAGATATTGACAATAAAAAGCTATCAGTTGTCTAGCCTACTAGTACAAAATCAAGATATTTTCATCTATGTCTATCTACCAATCCAAAATGAACCAAGTATCACACATGAGCCAAATTAAAATGACAAATCCAGAATATCTAAAATTGTATTAATAGTCAAAATCTTTTAAGAATAAAGTCACACGACTAAAAATCCAATAATTCACTTACCTTGACAGTAATTCAATTCCATACTCACAATCCAAACCCCATCCATTATCTGAACTTAGTATTCAATCGCTTTATCATCTATAGATGTAGCACTCATTTGTTGAGATATGTGACTAAATCAATTAATAAGACCAACTAAAATTAAAATTGGATTTGTAGCTGATTTCATGTTTCCCACCCTCTTATACACCAACAGCTGACCCAATACATCAGGCACTCCACGTTGATGACAAATAACTCTCAACACCGGCGAAAAAGCACTATCCACACCGATGAGAAATCACCCTAGCCTCCGCCCGTAGCAAATCTAGGAAACCACGCTAAATACCAAGATCTGGTGCGTGAGGTGGGTTGTATGCCAGATGTTATGGTTGGTGGCAGGTAGGGTTCAACCAACCAAGGACGAGCTCAAGACCTAGAGCCACAAGCGTCAGACTGGTTCGAACCCTAACACCTCGGGAAAAAGTGAAAGGCTCGAATGAAATGAATAAGTGTAATTACCCTATCAACCTCAAGTTTTGAATAAGTGTAAATATTTTCTTTCCCTTCGAATTCTTTAGGTGGGAACAGAATCTGCGATTTGAATGTGTGTGATACCAAAAATCGCAAGGACTGATTCGGGGGGTGGCGCCGGGTGTCCGGGTGCAGATCATGCCCACCAGCGGGCGCGTGCATGACATTGTTGAGAGAAGGGTGTATCGTCCTTGTATTCAACCCCGTTGCCATACTTCCATGCTTCATGGATGGTGGACACATATGTTTTACTACTAGGACCCTCTCGTCGTGCAGGGCGACTCGGAGGTTGCCGCCGCCTGGTGCCGCCACACCTCCCACATCATGTCGTGCCGGTGACGCAGGATCGTCTTGCGACGATGACGAGTCCTCAGGCGGAGGATCTCATAGGGAGTAGGCGGTGCACCGATGATCGGGTCCGGAGCAGCGTGCGGCAGTGACGCGCGATTGGTGGGCCTCCAGATAGGGTTGGGGGATGCAGAGGTAGAGGCTGCAGATGCTCTTGCACACCGCATCTAATGGTCTCGCACCCTCGTCCGAAGCAACTTCAGGAGATACCTCAGACTGCTCAAGATCGAGCGATGGCGGTGCTTCTGCGTGGCAGTCCCTTTCGTAGCCATCGTTTTTGGAGCTTGCAACGGATGGAGTGATGAGTGGTGGCGATGCTAAGACATGGATGTTAGGTTGAAGGAGCGAAATCTGCAGCGGCTTGCGGCGGAAAGGTGGCGGCTGCTGTGCGTGGTACCGTTGTTGTTGGCTGCCGGTCTAGCGGCAGCTGATCTGGCCATGATCTGCTAGCTGCAACATTACTGAAGGAGATGGCGACCGTTGAATACTCGAATCTCCCTCCGAAAAAGAAAAGAGGATGCGGGCTCTCGTCTGCCATGTGGCACAGTCTGGCCAGCCCATCAGACGACGAGTCCTAGTAGCAGTTTCAGGCCCAGCTACGCAGGACGAAGCTTCTTTATCAGTTTTTTTTTCCCTCAACAGGCATACCGACACCGTGGCCGTCCACGAGACCACGACCATCCATTGCCAAACTGATCACCAGCCTCACGAACCGACGAACGGCGCGACGATCCTGGACATCTTCTAGCCGGAGCGCTGCCGCCGCCGACGAAGTCATCATCGGCGAGCACCACGAACCGGAGCCGGCCAGCGAGCCGGACGGAACTAATTAACCAAGCCATGGCGAGACCGGTGGACTGCGACCTGGACCCGGAGCTCCAGAACGTGTCCCTCGACACGCTCTTCCTCATCGTCCTCCAGGCCACCGTCGTCATCGCCCTCGGCAAGTTCATCCACCTCTCCCTCCGCCGCCACAACCAGCCCAGCGCCATCTCCCAGATCATCGTACGCATGCACATTCCCCCATTAATTGCACACGCGCATCCTCTCGTCTCTGTCTCCGGTGATCAATTTAGCGTTTGTTCTTGCAGGCGGGGGTCATGGTGGGGAGCCTGGGTCTGCAAGAGGTGATCGTGCACGTGGACGTGGTGAACGTGGAGGACACGTACGAGTGGTACGTCTCCGAGGCGCGCATCTTCTACATGTTCTACGTCGGCCTCGACGCCGACCTCTCCGCGCTCTGGAACGACAGCCGCCGGTGCATCGTAGCCACCTACGCCAGCGTCGCCACCTGCCTCCTCCTCGCCACCTTCGTGTCCGGGGGCATGTACGGCAGCATGATGCACGCCCCCGTCAGGTCGCCCGAGCTGCCGCCGCCGTGCTCATGCTCACCATCGCCAACACCTCCTCCGTCGACGTCTCGCGGATGGTCCACGAGATGGGCCTCTCCGCCACGGGCACCGGCCGCCTCCTCGTCGCCACCGCCATCGCCACCAACGTCATCTGCATCGTGGGCGAGGGCGTCTTCTCCTGCATGAAGATGGCCTCTTCCCGGACGCCCGGGTACAGCGCGTCGCAGCGGCTGGGCCTCGGCGTGCTGGCGCTGCTCAAGATGGGAATCGCGCTCGCGCTGCTCCGGCCGGCGGTGGCGTTCTTCAACCGCCGCAACGCGGGGAGGCACCGCATCGGGAACTGGGAGCTGGTGCTGATCCTCATCGCCGTTTCCTTCGTCGGCAACTTCTCGCGGCGGGCCGGGTTCGACGGGATGCCGGCGAGCCTCCTGCTGGGGCTGGCGTTCCCGAGGGAGGGCCCCGTGGCGAGGACCATCATGCACGCGCTCGCGTACCCGCTGCACGCGCTGGCTCTGCCTTTCTACTTCGCGACCATGGGGATGCGGCTCAACTTCAGCGCCATGTCCGGCGCCGTCGTCGTGCCGGCCGTCCTCCTCACCATCCTCGGCCTCGTCGGCAAGTGCCTTGGAACCATGGGCGCGCCAGGTTCCTCCACATGCCGCTCGGCGACGCCGCGCGCTTCGGCGTCCTCCTCAACATCAAGGGCCACGTCAACATGATCGACATGAGCTTCGCCAGCTCGGAAGGGATCTGGGCGGAGCAGGCGCTGATGGTGATGGTGATGGGGAGCATGATCAGCACCGTCATCGCCGGCCGGTGTTCTCCGTGATCTACCGCAAGGAGAGGGAAGCGTACCTGAGCAGCGGCCACAGGTCGCTCGAGCGCCTGGTGGTGCCCGATGACCAGTCGTCGGAGCTGCACATGCTCGCCTGCGTGCACGGCGCCCGCGGCGCGCCGGGGATGCTCAGCCTCGTCGAGCTGCTGGCGAGCAAGCCTGGCACCCAGTCAGCCGTGCACGTCCTGCACCTCTACGACGCGCGCGCAAGCACGCACGCGCCGGCACTGGCGGCGCCAAGCGCTACCACGAGGGGTCCAGCTCGACAGCGACAAGCACGTGGACCGCATGAACGACGCCGCCACGCAGGTGAACTGGACCGTCGACCTGTTCGCCTCCGTCACCGGACTCGTTATCCGCCGGATCGACGCCGGCGACCGCGGCCCCGTCACGAATCTGAAGACCGTCCGCCGCTGCACGGAAGAGGTCCGTGCGGACGTACTGCAGGTTCCGTACCACAAGGAGCAGCTCTACGACGGGAAGATGGTGTGCCGGTGGGAGGACCGCCGGCGTTTGTGCCTTGGGGCGCTGGGCGCGCGCCGTGCACCGTCGCCGTCCTCGCCGACCGCCCGTTCCGGAGCGCCGGCACCAGCTTCCAGCTGCCGACAAAGATATCTACGAGCGAGGAGACGTTGGGAAACCAGCGCGACGACCGCGCAGCCGCGCCGACCTGTTAGCATCAAGCCATGAGCCTGGTCACGGTGTGTGCCGGTGGCGCCATGAGTGTATGCTCACGTTCGTGTCGAGCCGGGTGCCGTTGTGATCTGTTGTAGGCTGGTCGCGTTGTGCGCGTTGGAGCGCGTCAAGCGCGCGGCCGGAGTGCGCGGATCAAGCAGCTGAGTATGACGTGCATATAGGTCTTGTGCTGTTAGTGGACTGAGTTAGTGCGTGCGTGGGTTAGTGGCCGAGTGTGGGCAGCGTCGTGTGTGTGCACCTGTGCTAGCCCGGGTATAAATCCCACCCTGTACCGTTCGTTGTAAGGTACTGAGTTGCCGAGCATGAGCCATGTAAATACAGAGAAGAAACTCGGGCGTTCGAGCGCCCGCGGCGGCGCCCTGTGCGCCGGCCGGCAAAACTGTTGTGTCTCCCTCTCCGGTCCTCTCGTCTCCCACCTCCACTGTTCTTGTCCGAGCGAGGGCAGAGGTCCAAGAGTGAGAGGGTGCAGCCTCGCGGCTGCACCAACAATTGGTATCAGAGCCTCGAGCTCGGGGCCGTGGCGCGGCGAGGCTGCGGCGGCGGCCGTGGCCATGGCCGTGGAGCAAGGCCATGTCGTGCGGGCGGAGAGCGCGGCGGCCGCAGCGGACCTGCGTGGTGGCGCAGAGGCTGGGGTGACGCGGCGTAGCTCGGCGCGTGGAGGAGAAGCCGTTCGTGCGGCGGGTGAGGCAGCTCGAGCGGCCACGTTGCTTGCGTAAGGGCACGGCATGTGCGTGAGCCGAGGGCGTGCGGATCACCGGAGGAGAAGCTGTTCGTGCAGCGGGTGAAGGCGGCTCGAGCGACCGCGTTGTCGCGTCGGAGCGCGACATGGGCGCGAGCTGAGGGTGCGCGGACCACCGGAGAAGATGAACGCGTTTGTGCGCAGGGCGTGCGTGCGCGGTGGAGAAGGAGCTCAGCGTGAGGTCGTCGAGGAAGAAGAAGGTGGCATCGTCGAGCAGAGGTGGTGGCCGTTGCAGCGGTGAAGCCGACGTCTACGACGATGTCCTGTTCATGGCTTGGGGCGTGAATGTTAGCATCAAGCCATGAGCCTGGTCACGGTGTGTGCCGGTAGCGCCATGAGTGTATGCTCACGTTCGTGTCGAGCCGGGTGCCGTTGTGATCTGTTGTAGGCTGGTCGCGTTGTGCGCGTTGGAGCGCGTCAAGCGCGCGGCCGGAGTGCGCGGATCAAGCAGCTGAGTATGACGTGCATGTAGGTCTTGTGCTGTTAGTGGACTGAGTTAGTGCGTGCGTGGGTTAGTGGCCGAGTGTGTGCACCTGTGCTAGCCCGGGTATAAATCCCACCCTGTACCGTTCGTTGTAAGGTACTGAATTGCCGAGCATGTAGCCTGTGAATATACAAAGAAAAGACTAGGGCGTCTGTGCGCCCACGGCGGCGTTCGTGCGCCGGCCGGAAAATCTCTTGTGTCCTGTGTCTTCTTCTTCCTTCCTTGTTCGAGTGCGGAGAGGGAGAGGTAGCTAGGGTTGCCAGGCTTGGCAACAACACGACCCACGTGGCCGCTGTCTTCCTCGGCGGGCCCGACGACCGCGAGGCCGTGGCTTTCGCCTGCCGCCTTGTCAAGAACGACACCGTCAGCCTCACCGTCATCCGGTTCGTGCAGCGTGGCAAGCAGGACCACGCAGACGACGGAAGCAGGCAGACGACACGCGCACATGATCATTCCGACGGGGAACTATCCGTGGTGGTGGACACCGGCGACGATCCCGACGAGGTCTGCATGGCGGCGTTCCACCACGAGTACGTGGCGAAGGAGCTCGCTTCTTACGTGGAGAAGGCGGTCAGCGCGCCGGCGGACGTGGTGGATGCGCTGCGCGGGATGGCCGGGGCGTACGCGCTGCTCGTGGTGGGTCACGGCGGGCGGCAGCCGGCAGGGCTAGTGGCAGGGTTCGAGCGCTGGGTCGAGTGCGACGAGATGGGCCCGGTCGGGGACATCCTCGCGTCGGATGAGTCGCTGGAGATGGGCTCTGTCATCGTCGTCCAGCAGAAGAAGGCCATGCCGCCGCCGCTCAATCTCGACCCACCGGCGGTGCCGATCTGATACGTGCAACATGTGGAATTAAATCAGACAAACAAACTATTGACAAAGTCGTAGATGTGTGTACTTATACTTAGAGCGTAGAAGGAGTAGACCAAATTTTTACTACTCCCTCCATTCGGAAAAGGATGTCACAAAAATGGTCTTTTCCGAACGGAGAGAGTACTACTTAGGATTATTTTAGGATTGTTTTTAGATAAGTAGATGTTATTAGCAATATTAGATGAATCCCCGTGCATTCTCACATGCCCCCATATGTTTAGAGAACATAGCCAGATATAATTTTTTCGCGCAAAGCCTTGATGTTTTGAATCTGATTCAGGCAAGAAAAAACATGACCATTCTGAATCCTAGTTTTGGTTGCTTTTACTACTTTCTCCAGCAAATTAAGTCCACTTCCGAAATTCTGGAAACCAGCACAACTATACATCATCGCAAAGACGGCCGCCACACTCTTCCTCCTCTACTTAGGTAGGTACATACACACACTCACACCTATACATGCCTTTGCTTCAGCAACTTACATTACACATGGCATCTTTGATCTTCCTCGGCATATATAGACATCTTGTTTACAAGCTGGGGGTATGCACCTCCGGCGTCTCCTGCTCCTTGGCGCGTGCCAGAAAGATGCTCGGTCACCTGTTTTTTTTTTACGTGTCCACCTGTATCAGAATGAGGGATGTGGTAGGACTTGGGAGAGCTAGCAGACCATGCAAAGGGGTAGGAACAGATCAACAGTTAACTGTTTTAAAGTTGCCCAAGTTCACTTCTTTCGCAAAAGAAGATCCAGTACGATGACGGGAATCTCAGGAAAAAGTTTAGACTAATTGTTCTAAAAAATGAATGGGATGGAACATTTGCTTTAGTTTAAAACAAGGTTTAAGAATCAAGGAAGAAACTCAATAGCTGACATGACTCTCACTAATGATCTGTTTAGACATTTGCAAATTCAACTCTCACTAATCATAGTAGCGAGTTAGAATGCTAGCACGTGCCAGGATCACTCTACGTCGTACTCTACCACCACTCCAGCACATCGCGCGCCGCATGCCTCGATATGGGAGGACTCTTGTGTAGAATACCATGCCAGCAGAGAAAAATAAGTCTCCCTCTCGTAGGGCTTCTGCCTTCTCACCTCCACCGACGCCCTCCATCACAAAAGTAGTTTTATGCTATTAACTCGTGTATAGCCTAGACAAAGTTTAAACAAAGGTCGGAGCTGGGCGAGAGAGTCGATGAGTGAGCTGAGTCACGGTTTATACGTCTAATCCAAGTATATCACTACCTTTTTTTTTAAGGACAAAACGGTCGTATCCGTCATTCGATTAGAAAGAATAGAGTGTTATGTACAGAATTTTGAACTAGGGAAAAAATCTCTTCGCAACAACAAAAACTAGTCTCTAGGATCTTGTGTGTGGGCGAAAGCCCGTCTCGCCAACTCCTCCCGCACCAAAGCCGCCACCTCCAAAAGCGAGATTGCCACATTGTAGAAGGTCCTTTGTCTCCTCTCCTTCCCTGTCCGCCAAGTCAAGTGGATGATGGTTTCGCTAGGCGCTCTCCTGGCCTCATGTGAAGAGCCCACCAGTGCTCGCCATCGCCATGACAACAGACAACCTCGAGCAGCAACGCACTGTTCTCCTTGTGCCCCACAGACGCAAGAAACACCTCCTCTCAGCATTTGCAAGGAGGAGTGTCCAAGCAACAGAAGCTTCATCATCTACGCCTCCCTTGGCGGCATCTGCCGCACCATCGTGGCCCCTGACGCCGTCTTCTTCTTCTTCTTGGTCTTGTTCACGGCGAGGACGAGGTCGTCGATGGCTGCCACCTCCTGGTCCAAGAAGGGACGGTCCCTGACATCTAACAATGCCAATAAGTCATCTCGCCGAAGCCCTGAGGGGTGGGCCTCCTCGGTCAGCGAGCCGAGACGGCGTGCCACGGTCTCCCTGGCCAGCTGCTCGATGTTGGCGCCCTTCGGGTGCAGCTTAGCGAGCCTCTCGCTCCTCCACACAGACGGCGCCTCCGCCTCCACCTCCATCTCGTGGACCAGCGGCGTGGCCGGCGTGCCCAAGACGGTGGCCGCAAGTGGCACCGTGAACCGGGCTAAGAAGCCCGACAAGGGGCACAGAGATGCCCTGACCTCCATGTCCTGCTGCCCAGGTACAGCCTGCATCGGCGGGACAAAGTCCTTCACGAACTTCTGCCCATCCACCTTCTCAACAACGATCTCCCCCCGAGCGGACAACAGGGTAGAGCCCGCTCCAGGCTCGGCAAAGCACTGCTCTTCATCCTCCACCTGCTCGCTCAGCAGCACCATCTCGCCGGACACCTCGCCTGGCGAGACGATAGAAGGTGGCTCGTCGCTCACAACCGGACGCGGGGAGCACCCCGAGGCCGGACACGAGTCCCACGCCGAAAACTCGCCGATCAGACCTTGCCACGCCAACCTCTCCACAGACTCCCTCGCCTGGCAGTCGCCATCCTTTACTTGCTTTGGTGGTAGCATCAGCCCGGCCCGCTCGTTCTCCTCTGTGAGAGCTCCATCCACGCTCACTTTGTGGCACCGCTCGTTGGGCAGCAACACCTCCGATGCCGCCGTGGAGCAGCACCTGACAATCTCGCACTCCATGAGCACCTCCCTAAAGGAGCGTAGCGGGCTGACCGGCGAAGAGCAAAGTCGAGGAAGGCCTGCCGGTCGAGGACAATCTGGTGGCTCCTCCGGAAGGTCTTGTGGCGCCATGAGGATGTCGCGGAAGGAGCGCAGAGGAGAGACCGGGGTAGTGGTGCGCCGACGCGGTGGGGCGGTGGGCTGCGGGGAGGCTAGAGGCTCGTTGCAGCTCCAAGCAAGGTGGCCTGCACGGTGGCAATGCCAACAGACCCGAGGCTCTCTGCAGTCGATTGCAAAGTGCCTATGCAAGCAACGGAAGCAGCGTCCCCGCATCTTCTTAAGGAGCAGCTTCCGCCGCGCCAGGCTGCCCCCTCTGCTCCGAGGCCGGCCCCCATCTCCGCACGAGTCCCGTCGCCACCAATGCGGCGGACGAACGGTCTCCCATCCGTCCAGCCCTCGCGGTGCGCCATGCCGCTCCAAAGAAGGCCCATCTTGCCTCCTGACTCCGGCGTCGCTTCGTCTTGAAATCGAGGAGGAGGCAGCATCCACCCGAGTAGCAAATGGACGTGGCTGACCACTGGGAGGCAGACCCGGCGGTGGAGGGGGCGGCCGCCTACCCTCAAAGAAGCCCATCGCAGAGGCCTTTTCCTCGAGTTGCCGAAACGGAGTTGGGAAAGCCGCATCAAAGGCGCCTGCCGCGTCCCCGCGGCGCTGCGGCGGGACATAGCGGTCCCTAGACCTGACCACTGGCGAGGTCTCGCCGTCTTCAAGCTCCGCATCCTGCAAATCCGGCACAGACTCCAGATCGAGATCTTGTGAATCCGGCACGAAGTCAACGCTCTCTTCCTTCTCCACTTCATCCGCCCACGAGAACCTCGTCGAGGAAGGCTGAAGCAACAGCGAGGCCAGCTTGGAAGGGGCTGGGGTCTGGGTGGTGCTGGCTATGGCTGCCGCCGTGGTGGTCGCCGCGGGAGTCGCCTCTACGGGGTCGGGAGGACGCATACCGGTCATCATAAGTCAATTTTGTAAACCAACTGGCATCACTACCTTTTATAATATGATTGAAGAATTTAATTAATCTCACGCCTCCTGAGATGATTAGAGATGGAAATATAATGTAGAAGCAAATATATAATTCCATCTTGGAGCTAAATGAAGACCAGACCAGAATGCAGGCTCACTGTCCGTGGGGCTGCTTTTGAGTTTTCTTAATTAATGAATTAATTAGCATGCATACGTGTACTTTGCATGCACGAGTATTTAGACTTTCTTTTGTGGCAACGAAAAGCAGGCAAGGAGACTGGTATATATTACCACAGTCGCCGGTTTGAGGTGTAGCCGTGTTGGTGAAATTTGAAACGACCAAGTGAGCTGAGCTGTTACTGACCGTATCTCCATGTATCTTGAATTGGGATTGCACTGAGGTCTCGCTAGCTCTCCCCACTAACAGTGTTCTAGAGTGGACAGTTTGTTCTTACGCGAGTGCCACGACATATCGTGCTGCTGGGGCCTCGGAACGGGACGGATCATGGATTAGTTGCACTCATATGAGCTATCATAGTGTACGAGCGACTGCCAAAATACGTGATACACGTGGTCCTCGCATTTTTAATTTGTTTGTAACCGGTAAAATGTCACGGTGTGTTGCTATGGTTGATTGGAACACTATCAAATATCTATGTTCCCTCTATAAGCGCTAAAACGTCCCGCTCCGGGTCTAAAATTTTGTATGTGAAACGTCGGCAAGTAGAAAATTCGATAGAACGGTGTAGAATAGCCACTAGTAGAGAAAAACTTATAGGTAGATGACAGTCTGTGACGCACCTTTTTTCCATGCGGTGCGCCACAGAATTATGCAATTCTAACCACATGCGCCACAGAAAGTCTCATTTCTGTGGGGCACCAGGCCTGGTGCGCCAGAGAAATTCACGCACATGGCCATGTGCGCCGCAGAAAGTCCTCTGGGCGAGGGGTGAGATTTGAGAAAAAAATATATGGCGCCCGTGGCCATGTGCGACATTTCTGTGGCGCACATGGCCAGGTGCGCCACAGAAAGTCATCTCGGGTGCGGGGGTGAGATTTGAGAAAAAAAATCGGTGGCGCACCTGCCCATGTGCGCCACAGAAAGTCACTTCTGTGGCGCACATGGCCATGTGCGCCACAAAAAATCATCTGGGGGCGGGGTGGGATCTGAGGAAGAAAATATGTGGCGCACATGGCCAAGTGCGCCACAGAACGGTGACATTCTGTGGCGCACCTGGCCAAGTGCGCCACATAAGTTTTTTCCTCAAATCTCGGCCCCCCTTTGGATCGCCTTTTAGTTTTGCAGAAAGCAGAAGTAAATGATAAAAAATCAATAAATAAATTCTTTAAGATGTAGTTAGGTTTTAGTATCTACTAGGAATACAAACTTATGAAATATGAATTTTGACCTTTCAAGCGAAAAACGAAGAAAAAAAATCTTGTAAAGGCCATAACTTTCTCCAAATTCCAAAAGAAAATTCATAGATTTCATCCGGGTTAACCCGGTCAGCAATTCACAGATTCTCCAAATTCCAAAAAAAAAAGTTATTTCAAACAGACGATTTCCTTCTACAAATTCAAAAAAAAATCATAATTTCAAAAAAACCAAAAAGTCCAAAAAAGGACAAAGAAATGTATAACAAAGAAAATTGTTGAATTATTTGCCTTTTTTGATTTTTTTTTAAAAAATTCATAATTTCAAAAAAATCAAAAAGTCCAAAAAAGACAAAAAAATGTATAACAAAGAAGATTGTTGAATTATTTGCCTTTTTTATTTTTTTGAAGAGTTTTGACTTTTTTATTTTTCGGATTTTTTTGGATTTTTTTTGTTTTTTGAATTTTTCTTTGTTTTTTCAATTTTTTGGATTTTTTGAAACTTTTGAAACTTTAGAAGTTTTTGAAAAATAAGAAATTTTAAAATACACATTTATAACACATACCACACATATACAAGACTTAAGAGGGTTCATATGATATATATATATATCAATAAGAACTTGAGTATTGAGGATGGGTGACTTAGTGGGAAGTCATTGGTTCAAAAAAATTAAATATTTAGGATTTTTCATATTATTTCATGTTTTGATTTTTCTGAATTTTTTTGAAACTTTTTTTGCATTTTTTAATTTAAATAAGAACTTGGGTATTGAGAATTCTGTGGCTCATATGGTATGGGTGCGCCACCGAATTGCCACATTTCTGTGGCGCACCTACTGGGTGCGCCACAGAATTATATTTTAGTGGCGACAATTTTGTGGCGCACCCAGCAAAGTTGCGGGTACACCACAAAATCCCAAAAAGGTGCGCCTCTAAAAGCTCTTTTCCTACTAGTGAGCCTTATTGGACGATACAACACAACTATCCACATGCACATGATTATAATTCATATAACATCTTAAAAGTATTATTTCTAAATTTATTTGAGTGTGTTTAAATTTATTTGATTTTATTTATCTTTGTACAATTTTGTACAGAGTAATTATTTACTCCTTCATGCTTAATTTTAAATTGGTTTCATATGTAATCTCTATCTCTCTCTCGTCTTCATCTTTCCTATTCCCCTACCGCACCATCCCCATCCAATTTAGCAGTTTGACGGCTTCGTCTTTCTTTTTTGCCACGTAGATGTGACAGTGGGACCGTATTTCCAGACATCCTATCAAGACAATTAATCTGACGAACCAGTGCAACTTGTCACAAAACTGAGTCAATGTGCGGTGGTTTCTGTCCGTTGCCTCACGGTGGTATCTGTCGCTTATGCCCTAAATGTGGTGGTTTTGCGTCATTTTCTCCTTCATGAGCAAGTGAGATGCTAACTCCAGAGATCTAATAAATGTGTTTATAGGTTGGACCCTTGACGGTTTTTATTTTCGTGCGCTAATCTTGTGGGGGCTATAGAACGAAGTTTTCCCGACTTTCCACCATAACTAAGGCGATGACATCATCACACCTTTAACTCGCGTGTTGCAGTCACTGCTATGTGATCTATTTGACCTAGATATATTTTATGTTCGATAAATCTAACAAACGAATGACGCCTTTTTGTCAGCACACGGCTTCCTTATAGAACAGAGGGACCAACAATACTCATGCATGCAATAAATCTTTTACATTCGCAAATTCAAAATAAATTATCTCTTAATCCATTAATCCGATTGACGATCTGCTTTCACTGTTGGGTTCCTCTCGACAAGAAGATCCCATCTTATATATTTTGAGGAACATTTTTTTCACCGTCAGTTACCAGATTATTATACTTTAGCTACCAAGTTATTAGTTAACAGTTACCACCCAAATAATTTTCTTACGAGATAATTTCAACATACATTTTTTCATAGCAATGGTCTACACGCTCGGGGAGTGACTATTTGATCCACTCTAAACATGCACAAACATGTATAAGATGAAATTACCATCATGAATGTCTTACATTCTGGAAGAACAAAGTCCAGAATCCCTGTTAAGCATTTGATATTAATCTGGTAACCGACTTGACTCTGTCTGGCGACCAAGTGACTATAATCTGGTAACTATGGTCCCAAAAAGAAGTTGTCAGCATATATGAATATGGGATCTACTTTCGAAGTTCTCATCGTAACAACACCAACCGTGAAAACGGACCTTGAGTTACGGTTTAAGACACAAAACATTTTAAAGTTTCACAAATAAAAATAATCTACGTGATGCATGCATGCAAGGTGAGAGAGGGTGGTTCTACGGTATTTGATCGGCCGTATGGAACTCTAATCCTGGGCACGGGCCTTAGATAGCAAAGTCCTTTATAAAAATAGTAGTAACATTGGACCTTTGGGAGCCAAAAACACTTTCCGACCCGCTAACAACTACTTTATGATCTACACTGGCACTTATGGGTAATTGGTTAGTTGCATGGACTTTGTTCTTCTCCTATCCAGGCTCTACGTTGTCTAACTCAGGAAAAGTGTGAGTTCGGTCCATGTTTTTCACCTTGTCTGGCGGCCTACAGAGGAACACAACACCACCACTTGGTTATGACCGTGTGCAGATGTGCACATTGTCAGTTACTCTCAACTCAGGCTACATATATATCTTCACCGATTTAGCGAGCTGCAACTAGACAGCTAGTTGGATGTCCCCCGTTTATCTAGGACATCCAATTATATACAATTCATGCAACTTCCAAAAAAAGATATACAATTCATACACAAATTATCAATGATTTTTCAAGTATAAATGCATTATAATAATTTTCAAATTTATGTAATATATTTTTTGGATTAATATACTAACAAGAAACTTCTGAACATGGATTAACACACTTTATCACCTAGGGACACTCTTTTTCAATCTTGTTGCCACATCGCGGTCAGATCATCGTCAAGATCTATATAAACATGTTCTTCATAAAAAAACTCATCAATACATTTTTTTTGTTGCGAAACACAGTACAAACATAGACGCTCACATACACGTGCACACATTCACCCCTATGAACTCGCACGCACACCCTACCCCTATGAGCACCTCCAAAGTACCGAGCCGGCGGGTCGTGTCTTGAGATTGACGGAGTCACTCAGGCGCCTCGCTGTCGATGGGAACGTCGCCTCCCACTGAAGAATATTCTGACTAAATGAGAAACAACAGCGTCAAACCTGGAATTTAAACTCTGTTGGATTGGGGATACAACGACCCTGCTAAACATCTTGCCACGGCAAGCTCTCAACTCATCAATACATTGATCGCCACCGCTGCTGCAACATTCAGAGAGACAAACACGTTTCCGCTGGCAGTAGTACTGCAAGACGCGATTGATACCGACAATGATATTGACCTCGTCAGACCGCTAAAACTGCATCCACACATCGAGATTACTATCTGTGATGACCTCTACAACCACGCACACAGTTCCAAAAGAATCGTTGTGTGTAACCACGCTATAAAATACCTGCAGCGTACAAGTAGCAACTGTAGTACGGAGTAGCTAGTTAGCTACAACTCGTAGCAGATTCCAGAATGGTGGGAGCACTTGTGGCCTCCAATTTCTCCATGTGTGATGCCTACCGGCCAGCACTTGCTGTCGTTAATGCTCCAAGATCTCGGAAGCTCTCCAACACTTCTCCTGTTATTGCTTCTTCTGCTGCACAGATCCGCATGTACAGAAGAAATAAGAAGCATTTTGAGCAAGGTGAGCGTTTGGTGGTGAAGACGAACACAGCAACCACGAGAATTGCTGCTGCTGCTGCTGGCGAAAGGGATGATGCGCCGAGCCAGGCCCAGTCACGCCGGCCTGCCGCTCCGCTGGCGGTGAGGTTGTGCAACGCGCTGGAGGAGGTGATCAATACGTTCATGGACCCGCCGGCGCTGCGACCGTCCGTGGACCCCCGCCATGTGCTATCGAGCAACTTCGCGCCCGTGGAGGAGCTGCCGCCCACACCGTGCCCCGTTGTGCGCGGCTCCATTCCCCACTGCCTCGCCGGAGGAGCCTACATCCGCAACGGGCCTAACCCCCAGCACCCCCCGCGTGGGCCGCACCACCTCTTCGACGGTGACGGCATGCTGCATTCCTTGCTCCTCCCCACGTCCACGTCTTCCGATCCCGTCCTGTGCTCCCGCTACGTGCAGACGTACAAGTACATCCTGGAGCGCGACGCGGGCGAGCCTGTCTTGCCCAACTTCGTCGCTGGCTTGCACGGAGTGGCCGGGGTGGCGCGCGGCGCTGTCGCGGCGGCCAGGGTGCTGACCGGCCAGATGAGTCTGGCCGAGGGCGTGGGAGTCGCCAACACCAGCCTAGCCTTCTTCGGAGGCTGTCTATACGCGCTCGTCGAGTCCGACCTCCCCTACGCCGTGCGAGTCGACCCGGACACCGGCGAAGTGACCACGCACGGCAGGTGCGGCTTGGGCGGCATGGGCATGCGCATGACTGCGCACCCCAAGAAGGACCCCATCACCGGCGAGCTCTTCGCCTTCCGCTATGGCATCGTCCCGCCATTCGTCACCTACTTCCGATTCGACCCAGCCGGGAACAAGGCCGCCGACGTGCCCATATTTTCCGTGAAGCAGCCACACTTGCTGCACGACTTCGCCGTAACGGAGCGGTATGCCATCTTCCCAGAGACACAGATGGTGATAAAACCCATGGTGATGGTGATGGCAAACGGCGCCCCCGTGGGGGCGGACTTGGGCAAGGTGACACGACTCGGCGTGCTTCCCCGGTACGCCACAGACGAGTCAGAGATGCAGTGGTTCGAGGTGCCGGGCTTCAACATGATGCACTCGGTGAACGCGTGGGAGGAGGCTGGCGGCGAGGAGCTGGTGCTGGTGGCGCCCAACATAATGCCCATCGAACATTTGCTGGAGCGCATGGAGCTGGTCCACGCCTGCGTCGAGATGGTACGCATAAATCTTCGCACCGGCACTGTCTCGCGCACGCCGCTCTCTGCAGAGAACCTCGAGTTCGGCGTCATCCACCCAGGTTGCCTTGGCCGGCGAAACCTGTACGGCTACTTCGGCGTCTGTGACCCCATGCCCAAGATCGGCGGGGTGGCAAAGCTGGACTTCCACCGCGCCGGCGAGGGCAACTGCATCGTGGCTCGGCGTGACTTCGGTCCAGGGTGCTTTGCCAGGGAGCCATTCTTTGTCCCCGACCAAGTTGACGGCAATGCCAACGAGGACGATGGATACGTGGTGTGCTACGTGCACAACGAGGCCACTGGAGATAGCCGGTTCGTCGTCATGGACGCACGGACGTCGGACTTGGATATCGTGGCGGAAGTGCAGCTGCCCAGTCGCGTCCCTTACGGTTTCCACGGCATGTTCATCACTCAGGCCGAGCTCCGGTCAGCACGTACTCCGATCCATAATCCAAGTTTAAATCACAAAACAAAAGATCAACACTAGTCACTAGGCAATCAACGAAGTCTTGAAAGCTTTATTATCCAGCCTTCCAATCATACTCTTCCACTCTAGTCGACACCACGTACATATATATGACAATGTTGTATTCTAACAAGGTGTAATATCTCAACTAGAAATGTCTTATATTTTAGCATGCACATAGATGACAATCTGAGATTTGAAAGTAGTGAACTATGTACAATTTCAAGTTTCTCAAATCTATCAGATTTTCTAATTTTTGTGTAGTCCAAAATATGGATTATTTTAATTTGAAAATTTGCAGTTGATAAAATGCACCATCGTCTATATCCGGGATTCTTTTCAAAAAAAAGTTGAAACATAAAATATGATTTTTGCTTATATTTTTTCAAAATCAAAGGCTATATGGAGCTCGGCCTCTGAGTGCACTCACATAAATTAATAGCGTGTGCGCTCGCGTGAATATTCGCGACTTATGACTTTGGACTTTGACGACGGCGCGGCTAGCTTACTAGCAAATAAAATCTATTTTTTCACATAGTTTCTAATATATTTTTATTTAGCGTTTTTCATGTCACACAAGATCGATTAAATAGCAGCCTTATGGCCGAGACACAGTTCCTATATAAATACCTTGGCCACAAGGTTGCAGCAGGATTGAAAAAGAGTGTCCCTAGGTGATGAAGTGTGTTAATCCATGTTCATAAATTTCTTGTTAGTATATGAATCCAAAAAATATATTACATAAATTTGAAAATTATTTATAATGCATTTATACTTGAAAAAACATTGATAATTTGTGCATGAATTGTATATCAATTGGACGTCCTAGATAAACAGGGAACATCCAACTAGCTGTCTAGTTGCATCTCCCTAAATCGGTGAAGATATATGTTTGGTAGGTCGCAAGCCTCCATACGGGACCTCTGGATGCAAATTTTGGATGTTTGCTGCGATGGTTCGTATAGAGAATCTCGTACAACACGATACTTATACAAGTTGGATCAGGCCCTAGAGTAACGCCCAAACCCACCGTTTTCTCTCGTGGAATCTCATACATACAGGGGGAGGGAATGCGCATTCCCAGCCAGACCTGCCAGGTACATTGTTTTGCTTGATCTCACCTTTATTAGTCGTCCTCACCTAATCTTGTCTAATTTACATAACCATAGATCGATTCGAAATAAAGTATATACGAAATATATGCATGTCGACGCTATAATTGCATTCCTGTGTCCGGTCTCGAGTTTTCTCGATTATAACTACTTGATTTTCAGACTAATATTCGAGGCCGTTTTACAAATTTTGTCAAATTCATTGCACTTGTCGACCATTTGAAATTTTCTTTACAACTAGATTTATCTCGCCGTTTTCCAAAATTTTGTGCTGCAATTTTTTCGTTTTGACGGATATAAAAAAACGAACCCAACCAGGAATAGCCCTTGGTGGAATAATAATAGGTAAAATCTCACCTTGTGACAATTACAGAAATTCCGCTCCTGACAGGAGTTGAACTCTGGTCGCTAGGTACCCCACTGCGTATCCTAACCTTGGGCTACAGCCCCGTTCTACGACGGAGATATACGAGTAGATCTTATGACCTCTGTGTCGTCTTCTCTCAACCATCACCGCTCGCCGTTATGAACTCTATCATAGGAGCAGTAGCTACTAAGGCGTGCTTGGTCTATGTGTTCATAGTACGCTCGTCAATGAACTTGTGAACATGTTCACGGTGCTACGTTTTCAAACTCTATGTGGTCTCCACTTCACGTCATCATTCACTGTCGCTAGAAACTTATGGGTACCGCGACCTCCGCCGCTGCGTCACGCCATTGTCCTTATCGCGCTACTCATGGGTTGCCACGTAGATGATTTGTCTTAATTATGATGGTGTGAGGCAAGTTCACCATGTAGTGTGAGTTGAGAGTAACTGACAATGTGCACACGTGCACACGGTCATAACCAAGTGGCGGCGTTGTGTTTGTAGTCAGCCAGAAATGTATGTTCGCTACCAAATAAGGTGAAAATCATGGACCGACTCACACTTTTCCTTAGTTAGACTATGTAGAGCCCGGATACGAGAAGAACAAAATCCATGCAACTAACCAACTACCCATAAGCGCCAGTGTAGATCATAAAGTAGTTGTTATCGGGTTGGAAAGTGTCTTTGGCTCGAGGGGTCCAATGTTCCTACTATTTTTAAAAATATCGAAAATCTTGTCTATGAGTTTCAAAAAATTCTATATATAAAAAACTGAGGTAGCTAATGGTGTCTCCAACAAATGTGTAAATATCAGTTTGAAATGCTTTTTATAATGGGCCATATAACACTAACAAAAATGCGATAAGTTTAGAGATTTGAAATATGCATGTATACTCAAATTCACACTTTTGTCGGTAGCTCATACAAAATATTTAATATATTTTTTTCACGTTAGTGGGTGCACTATTGGATGCGTACATATTTGAATTTTAAAAATTTGTAAATATGATTTTCTATTTTTTAAAATAGGAGAAGTGGAATTTGGGAACCAAATATCTCCGCTCCTATCGGGTGCATGTTTGCGTGAGGGAGAAATGTACCTGCATGTACCTTTTTTTGTACAATTTCTTCCGTTGTTTCCTGCCGCCCGTACGATGGTGGAGCCTGCAGGACACAGAAGAAGCTCAGTGAAAGATAGACTGGGATTTGACAGCAAGAAGAAAGCAATCATAGTAGGCGGATTTGTCCTGTCGCAGGGTACGACGCATATGTCCCTGTTTGGTTGCCAAATCCGACAAGCGTACGCGCAGTTACAGCTAGCGGTGGTCGCATCGGTCCATCGCTTCGACCACATTGACATCGTATTCGGGTTGAAGTACTACTCCATACCCAATACAATTTGTGAGTAGTACATCCTTTTACAGATCCACACTACGTTTTCCAGTAAATGAAGTCCACTCTAGAAATTCCAAAAACTATTACTACCAGAGTAGTACACCACAATCGCAGAAAATATTTGCCATGGCAGCATATGCATCAACCGGTTTACACACACATAGTACTAGGGATGAGGGTCCAGGGAGGAACTGATCCATGGGGAACATCATCGACTCCCCGGTCTCAGGCTTCGCCGGAGCCGGCGCCAAAATCCTCGGCAAGCCACTCAACTTCCAGCTCGAGCCTGCGGTTCGACGCGGGATGCCATCTGCTACATCAAGAACTTCTGCGCCGCGAGTATCCTTGCAAAGACGGCCACCACCTTCTTCCTACTCTACCTAGGCTAGGTACAGTAGGTAGATATATACACACACACGGTCACACCTATACATGCCTCTGCTTTGACGACTCACATCTAGAGCTTACGTTACATATAACATCTTCCGCAACCCGAAAGTGGATTGTGATCCCGGGCACCCGTTTAAAAAATTCGAAAACCATATTTATAAGTTACAAAAAATTCTGAAAAAAAAATCCAGATGTAGCCCATGGTGTATCCTACAAACATGTAAAATTTTAATCTAAGATACCTTATATTATGGGCTACACAAAAATAACAAATCTTGTAAAACTTAGAGATTTGAAAATATACATTCTCAGATCTACACATTTTGTCATTTTTGTGTAGCTTAGAATACAACTTTTTTTAAGTTGAAATTTCTCATGTTAGTGGGATATATTATTGGCTATATGCGGATTTTTTTTAAGAATTTTTTGAAACTTATAAATATGGTTTTCGAATTTTTTCAACAGGAGGGTGCACTGGTGCCCGGGAGCAAAAAGTCTCCTTCCGCGACATACTATACGCATATAGTCCTGGGTTCTTCTACCTTGTCTACAAGCTAGGCGTATGCAACTGCTCCGCCAACGGGTCCCCACGATTCTCTGGTCCTCCGTTTTCTGCTCCTTCTTGGCGTGCCAGAAGTACTCCTGCCTGCGTCAAAATGATGGTTAGACACGCACAGCGGAAAAATAGACCTTCACCTCAATAAATATAGTAGTTAAGGTACTGAAGAGTGTAGGACACAAAGCATAATCTGAAATATCCCCCTATGCAGTAGGCATAAAAGAAAAGGTAAACCTATTCCTTTTCCAAGAAGACACTTACATAGTGACATCGAAGAGAGCTTCTACTCAAGTTCAAGCGATAGAAAATCGATAGAGGGTGCCACGAGGCATAGAAAACGCTGCAGAAAGATCCAAGACTATGATGGGAATCTCAGAATAAAGTTTAGACTAATTGTTTTCCTTTTTTACAACCATGAATAGTAGTTAAACTGTTTCACTACTGAGTGGTAGATTAACTATTAACAACCACTGCCATGTTTTTCCTTGTTTTCTTGATCAAACACATACATGTGTAATATTTATGTAAAAAACACACAAAAATGGTATAGCGGTGAATACAGACAAGGATGCAATACCTGATACTGCCGTGGATGCTACTCTGGTGACGCAATCCTAATTCCTCAATATGACAGAGCATATACTCCAATGTCATGAAGAGCGTACGGTGCGTGTCCGTGAAGCCCAAACTCCAAAGACCAGGAACCAGGACACAAACAAGATCGCCCAGCATCGCAATGATCCAAACTGGATTCTTGGGAAGACCTGCAAATACAGAGGATGATGGAAGTTGCACCATAGTCAGTCACGTAAACAGTGCCACCAGCAGGAAGTAAAGTGCTCGCAACAGAAGTTAAGGATATGACAAGAAAATAGGATATATGTACTCACAAATCGCAGCGATATTATTATAGTCAATGAACATAGACCTCCGAGAAGCATATGAAGACTAATTGCAGCAGCTTTCTGCACAGAAATTTCAAAAAATGAGCAAAACCATAGCACATGCATATAGCACCATACACATACAGAAAAATGAAAGAAATGTTCACATGATAAGCATGACGAGAGCAAAATCTGAGCACAGCTACACCTACGTTTTCTGCATCAGACTACCATACAGATCTACAATGAGTTCAGTGCTCTGCCACACAACTTATGAAATTTCACTGGTCTTTACTATAGGGTTTTGTCAGAAAAACTAGGGACCAATCATAACATGGAAAAGTACGAGTTGGTGTGTACAGCAATGCGCACTGATAATTTTGAGATGCACACCACATTCTGAAGGTAAAATTGATAGGAACCACAAGAATAAAACCGCTGCTTTATGCCTCTAAAAGTATCACCAGTTCATCTTATAATGGATGTGCAGCTGAATGTTCATCCAAAAAATTTGTATGCACTTTTGTTGAACATAAATATAAGGTTTGTCTATCTGTGCTTCTGAAACAAACTCGAAGAAATTTGAATGATCTTGTCCATAAAGAGTGGCATAACTTTGGAATGCTAAAGCAAACACAGAAAATAAGAATGAAGCTATGAAGGATAGATACCTTGCCAACGTGTGGAGCAACAAACCATGCAAGAAGAACAAAACCAAGGGCAATAGCAACAAATACTCCAGTACACCCAAAACTCCGTCTTGCGTGTGCTGCTCTTGCGGCGACAACACCGAGTTCTACAGAATTATTACTTGGGCTAACTGCCACTTCTTCGTTATGCCTCTGAGAGAACACCACATGTGTATTGTGAGGATTGAACCACGACGATATCTCGCAAAGCCGCTGTCTCCGTATTGCCGCAAGGGCGACCGGATCAACAGCTGCATCCACGCTATACTGGGAGTAGGACAGCTGCCCAGTAGACGTCCTCTCCCTCAGAGCCTCATAATCCTTTAATGACGCGAGGACCTTGTTGAAATCCTCAGGCCTCACATTTGCCGCGACATTCCCGCATATCTCGCACACGGTGGATCCGTGGCTGACAAACCACTTGAGCGCGCACGCGTAGTGCGCAAGTGCCAGCTCGTTCTTACAAGAGCATCCAAGGGTCACGACATCGTCCTGCGGACGCAGAGTGCCCGACTCCACGTCGGTGGCACACACGAATATCTCCCCCTCAGGGCTTATGAACTCGAGAAACGTCGGAGCTTCAGAGCCATCCTTGCTGGTGGAGGTCTTGGCAGTGGCGTCGTTGCTCGAGTCCTTGTCGGCACACGACGGAGAAGGCGGTAGAATGCCTAGGAAACCGAGAGCGGACTCGCCTCTCAGATCGGGCTCTGCGCAGTGGCACACCCGGCAGAGGGGGAGGCCGGAGTCTCTGTCGGTGCTGCAGCTTGATACACGTGGGGTGCCCGGTTTCTGGTCATTATCCGGAGTCGGTGGCTTGATGGCGTCAGGCTTTCCACCGCTGTCAGGCTGCACATCTTGCTCCTCCAGGCCCATTGAGTCAATGGATCACCTACCTAGTGATCTTCCAAGCTTCAAAGGATACAACACTGCACCTTTGAGAAATGAAAAACATGAGGTTAGTGACTTGTACTGTGTTAGTACAAACAAATATACCTTATGACAAGAGTGATAGTACAAGTTTGAAGCCGTCCGGTAAGAACTTCAGTATGCTAGCTAGCAGGTAGGGATGCAAGCGGCGTCCCCCACGCGCTAAAGTAGGGAGCAGTACAAACTGAACTAATCAGTAAAAAGCTGCTACAACTAACACGACTGAGCGGGGCAGATCGGGCGTCCCTACTGGCAGGGGAATTAGGAATACCTATCTATGCAGTTACAGGATGCAGCACAAGGCAAAGAAGTGATGGCCAGGACTGACTAGCTGAGCCACCCAACCCAAAATCAAAATGATGAATGAATAATCAGCCCAGAAGATATACTAACAGTAATCACGGGGGGATGCAGCCTAGTCTCTAGTGCTCAACCCAAAAATGCAACTAAATGATGGGATCCGCAGCTGATAAGCAAGAAGGGGATGACCACTAGACTAGTGGCGGAGACAGACTGTAAATCTAGGGGAGGGGAGGGGAGGGGTACCTGTCCCTCCCGGCCAGGTGAGCTAACGGATCAGTGGAGCCTTCTTGCCTGCGGCGCGGGAGAAGAGAAATCCGGTGAGACGAGATACCCAGCAGGAGAGGTAAGGGAAAGTGGATCCTTAACCTACCTAGGGCGGCTCGGACATGAGCAGCAGCGGCGGCGGCCTTGGATGGGTGACGGCCGCGGCGGAGGCGAGAGATCGGAGCCAGGCAGAAGCGAAGCGAGAGACCTGGGAGGCGGCCGGAGTCGAATCGCCCTAGTCGGATTTTCTTGTCTTTTTTTTTTTTGGTTCTTTCCGAATGTGGTGGCGTTTAATTGGCGGTGACGCAAGGAGGAAGAAGGAGACTGGAAGAGAGTCGGCCGCCGCTCGCTCGCTGTTTAGTGGGGCCACTAGAATCTGGCGGCATCGTGGGCCCCGCTTCCAGCTAGTCTAGTCCAGTTCTTTGTTTCCTTGCAGTCGATGACGGGGATTAGATTTTCTTGGAAAAAAAAAACTAGCGCACAAAATTTCGTAGGCAAATAGAAAAAATCAACTACGAGAAAGTATTTGCGTCGAGATTGCCCTCCATTCTAAAAATGTAAGACTTTTTTTTAATTTTTTTGGCCACTGTGTTTTAGTGCAAGATTCAACAGGTTGCACTTCACTAGGTATCTTTGTTTTCTCTTTCTCCGTGGGTTATAAGGCAATTTTATTTTTTATTTAAACACGATGTGTAAACATTATCCTTAAAGGCATAAAAGACCTTTAAGTGAATACACTAAAATTAAAACATGAAATGAAGAGAAAAAAATTGGCGTATACAAACATTCAACTAGGGATGAAAACGGAGCGGATACGGACGGAACTGAGTGGTACCACATTTGTTTTCATATTTTGTTGCGGAAGCGGAAGCAGAAACGAATACAGAAACCCGGAAACAAATACAAAAATATATATTCTCAGAAACAGATACAGACCGAATACGGTGCGGACACGGAACAGAAAGCAGATGTTTGTCGAAACCAAGCGACCACTTGAATAATACAGGAAAACCCGAGCAAACCAAAAACAATTATCAAGTTTATAAGATGAAATAAATTAAACTATAATATAGTGTTTATAAGTTATCAACTTTGGCCAAAAATACCTGCTATCGTCCCTAACCCTAGTGCAATAGTGAAATGCCAAACCGGGAATGCCTCGAGAGGAAGATGATATGCAAGTATGTAGGGCCTAAACATGGTCAATTTATATACTTTTCTTTTTTTGTTTGTTCAGATCTTGAGTTGTGACTCAGTGTTCCCACTAAAATTGTTAGACCTGCTTCATTCACATAGCACCACGTGGCAAAAAACGGAAAAATCCGTATTAGCGGAAACGGAATTTCCGTTTCCGTGGTCGTTTCGGTGGAATACGTTGTTCCGTTTCCGTTTCCGCATAAAAGTTTCCGTTTCCGTTTTGCAAAATTCCGTTTCCGCTTCCGTATTTCTGTTCTGTTTCCGTTTTTCCGCGGAAAAGTTGGAAAGTTTCCGCTCCGTTTTCATCCCTACATTCGACGCTCGTTAAAATTCAGCCAAACATAAGAAACTCCCAAAAAAAGAAATAAAACGGGTTATCCTAATGTGGATCCTTAACGTGCCCACAACGACTTAGATCGTTCGATCGAATCTTAGGGCTATAATACGTCTAAAACGTATCTATATTTTTTGATTGTTTCATGCCATTTTTATACTTTTAGCACTTGTTTTTATATTAAGTTTATTATTTATTTAGACTAACCTACTAATGGTTGCAAAAGTGCACAATGTTCTTGTTTTACTCTTTGATGTGTAGGAATTATCAAGAATTCAAGAGGAAACATTGTTGGAGTCGAATTTGGACTTTCCTGAAATCTGTCTGAAAACTATTTTCAAAAATCGACCCGTTTCGGCCCGAAGATGACGTCAAATGGAAAAAGTCTAGTCGCGAAAGTTGCAGAAAATTTTCTCCCAATAAATCGGGACTAAAATTCGGCCCAATCCGAGTCCGGACGCTCCAGATATCGCCGTCCCACTGCAACCGAGTCCATATAAAGGAGGAAACCCTAGATCGTGGTGGACACCCCATACACACGAATTTGCAGCCACCAAAGCCATGTTTTTGCCTCCCCCATGGATCCCATCTCCATGGGGGAGGGCTCCCAAGAAGCCATGAAAGAAGAGGGCTAAGGGGCGGCGCATCCCTTGATGCCGGCGCCACCGCCGGCGCCGGCGCCGCCCTGCGCTCCTCGCTGCCCTCTCCTCCGTCTTCACCGCCATCTTCACCGCCAATTCCTCCTTGTATACAGTGGTTCATCTTTCCACAAACCTCTGTACCGTTCTATGTAAACATGGTGTTTGATACTATAATATTTATCCTATGATCTACATCATGTTTCCATAGTTTATTTGTCTTTTGATTGCTTGGTTGAATGTATGAGGTTGATAACCCCCAAGAACAGGGGATCACTGTAGCACCTCTCAATGTGGAAGTAGGGTATCGATCCGCAGGAGCAAGAAGGAAAAGTTATCTATTCCCTACAACTAAAGTGTCACAAGTTTTAGTTGATTATGCACTAAACAGGTTTAAAGAACAAGATGGTTGATTTAATGGATGGAAGTTTAATGTCACAAAACAAGAATGTAAAAGTGTCCCAATCCTCTTTAATGCAAGAGGATAAGACAAAGGTTTTCTCTTAGAGGAACAATGGACATGGGTTCATGGGTTCACTCAATCCTCTCTCCTATCTATGGTGATTATCATGTTATAGATAAAAAGTACTGATGGCCCTTCACGTAGTTACCTGCGTGAAAAGTAAATGGGTTAGGTTGATACTCCAAGTGCAGAGCGTGTAGTAAGTGGAAGACGTGTTGCCCCACGAGGGGTGACTCGAGGGTTTAATATCGAACTCTCGGGTAATCAGTAGTGAAGATTTATCTTTCCTATCCTTTTTTTGGTTACCTACAAAACAAAGTAAATGTTTTGGTCATCAACCTCACCTAGTGGTTGTCAAGCACAAGGTGTGAGAATGATATCAAGATAATATGCAATGCAAACAAGAAATAAATATGCAATGGTGGTAAATAAATATGCAAGGATGGTGGTAGCAATGATAAATGATATTTTTGGGTTTTATATGATGAATGCAAGATGTAAAAGTGTTTTTGTATTTTCGGATTTTAAATGGCAGAAAATGGAAAAGTGGTAAAAGTTGTTGGAAAGGTGTTTCTTATGATTAAAAATGGACCGGGGTTCATGGTTTCACAAATGCACTCTCTCTTTAATAAAGTGGTAGACAATGGAACACTAGAGTTGACATATGAGATTGCAACACAACAGTTTAATGACAAGTTATAATTATATGGGCATCACGTCCTAACATAGAGACATTTTGGTTATTAGTCTCTCTTATACTCCACCAAGATGCGAACTAAATCATAATACCTCAGTAATTAATATAACTCAGAGTATAGCAATAAGTATCATGACATGAAGTTAAAATAAGAACATGCTAGATCTAGTCATGGAGTAGTGGCAATGGTCACACCCACATCTCCGGTAGCATGGTATTTCTTTTTATCCCTAGTGAGGCAACAAAGTAAGATAGAGATACCCAAGTGGATCGCAGAACTTTCTCTCACGTTCACTGCACTAGCCACCCCCCGTTACTCCAACTAATGCACACGTTCCCCCTCACACGCTCTCATAAACATGCTTGGTCATGACAAGTAAATAAGAACGGGGTACATAATATGCATCTACTTTCATAACTGAAACAAAACCATTGCAATCTCAAACGTATATTAACTCATAAAAAGATCCACCACAAAGATATTACATAGATGACCGTAATCATGTTCAGCAGCTCATACGGTACTAATTAGTGAACCTCGAGAGAGAGAGATACATAAGTTACTTTCACAAACCCATAGACCAGAGGTGGACTATTCCCTCTTCATCATGGAGACGGTGGAGAAGTCGTTGGAGAAGATGGAGACCACGTCGGCAGCGCCCCGCCGGAGTTTTCCCCCTCCAGTCTGCAACTCCAGGTCTCTGTTTCGGTGTTTCTGTGTTTCTGCGGCGCTCCTTCCAGAGAACGTCGGGGGACTATTTTTATAGGCGGTTTTAGGTCAAAACCGAGTCGGTGGAGGAAAGATCGACGGCAACGGAGCTCCGAGGGCCAAAAGGGGGGTCCCATGCGGCCAGGTACATGGGCCGCGTAGGCCCACTCATCTGGGCCCTCGGGCCTCCGCTTGTTTGCTTCCTTTGCTCCCACGCTTTGTTCCTTCCAAAAACCGATGCTCGTAAATTTCCAGGTCATTTGGACGTCGTTTGGGTCCCTGAAACATCAAAATATAGAAAATAGGGTTTTCTGCCAGTGCAGGGTTAATTCCAGAAAATAGGGAAACTGTGAAATATTCCCAAAATCAATATAAAACAATGATATAACCCTTATATGATGCAAATGTGATTGAAATATAAGTAATATAATGCAAAGTTCATGTATGCAGTTTACATGCATCAGAGGTTCATTAGAGTTGTATGTCGATATGGTACTGTCCTTTGATGTCCATTATATTTGTGCGCGCATGGATCAATATCTTAGGGTTAGTAGTATTTGTAAACAAAGCGGGGAAAGTTCTGCCGGAGTGACAGAAACCTGAGGACGCGAACCGGTTAGTTGCACGTATGGGAGTAAGAGGAACATGAACTTAAGGCTATGGTTGGGAAAATCTTAATGCATTGTTAGTATTTGCGGATGCCTGCTAACAATCCAATCATATAGTACTTGTAATTACGAGTAGTGTAGTGCATGTATATTTAGCCTCTCCCACATAGAAAACTGCATCGAGGACAATGAACCAAGTACCTTCACTAATTAATCTTGGACAAAGCCATCACAATTACCACCACTTTTCCACACTCATGGTACTGTTATTTTAAGGTTACTTAGTGTATTTTATTGCTGCAGCACTAACATTTACTTTTTTTATTTATTATCTCGCAAAGCTATCTCTCATACATATTTATTACTCTAGTATTATTTCCTAGATAAAGTAAACGTTTAGTGTGCGTAGAGTTGTATCAGTGGTTGATAGAACTTGAGAGAATACTTATCCTACCTTTAGCTCTCGTTGGGTTCGACACTCTTACTTATCGAAAAGGCTACACGCGATCCCCTATACTTGTGGGTTATCAAGACCTTTTCTGGCGCCGTTGCCGGGGAGCCATAGCGTAGGTTAATATTCTTGTGTGCACTTGTTTGCTTTATCTCTAAGTAATTTTTATTTTCAGTATTAAGTTGTTCTTTATATTACTATGGATAGGGAATGCGAATTAAAAAAAATTAGTTGTAGTTGTTATCTAAAAACGTTTTCAAAAAGAAAAGTGATTGGAAAGATGAGTAATGGTTAAATGGGGGTCGACCTTGAACACTTGTGTTCATGCCTATGAAACCAAAACAAATCTTTCCATGGAAGCTTTTCATCAAAAACATGTAAATATTGTAAATATTGTGTATATACCTCTGTACATAAAAATAAAATGCTAATTATAGTCTCTAGTTAATTGAAAGTTGATAGTTTTGTTTTGCTGTCCTGAAACAGATTTTCTGTGCTCCACCGTATAAAATGTTTAAAATCACCAGAACGTGATCTTGATCTGAAATTTTTGAGTGCAAAGTAAAGCTTATTATTTCTTTCATTAGTTATAACTTTTCTGATTTGAATTATGTAAATATGTCTAAAAATTCGATCTTTACTGACTGTTTAGTTTAGACAGATTTCTGTGCTTCTCTGTAATAAAATCGTGATAAATCTCAGAATAGTATTTTGACCTGAAAATTTTTGTGCATAAACCTGAGATTATTATCTGTATTTCATTAGTTTTAAGTTTTTTGATTTGAGCTACGTAACTATCTCGTTGAGTGTCATCTTTACAGACTGTTCAGTTTTGGCAGATTTCTATTCTGTTTATTTAAATATTGTACTTAGGGTTCAAAAGTTTCCTTAGTTTTTCGACGGACAACGGAAATAATAAGAAACCTCGGTATTACAGTGGCTAATGTTTAATAAATATTATGAAATTTGAAATACTTGAACATGAGTGGATTTTATTTAATGAGTACTAACCCTACTAATGAGTTTTGTGAAGTTTTATGTGGATGTAGCTTATAAGATCTAATTAATATGGTGATATGAGATGAACAAGAAGACGCAAGAGCTCAAGCTTGGGATGTGTAGGTGCATCCCAAGAACATATTCAAGAAGATACAATCATCTAAGCTTGGGGATGCCCGAGTCATCCCCCTATTCATCAACTAACATGAGGTTGTCTCGTTCATACTCTATATTACCCGTCCACATGATATGTATTGTCTTAAACTTGTATTATAATTGTTTTATATGTCTTGGTTTTACCTTCTTTAGTTTTATTAGGCTCTTTATTTGGTTTTATTGCTTCTTTACTTTCACTTATAAATTCAAAACAACAAAAATATTTTCTTTTGTTTTGCTTCTTTTGGTTCTTTATTTTGATTTATTTGGTTTTTACTTTTGATTTTTTTTAGAGTTTTCCTTGCTGTAGCTAGCATGTTTAGGTCTTGCTTAGCCTCTGGTCTCTTAGTTTATAAAAATAAAGTACCAAGTTTTACCCATTTAGCTTAGTTGATACATATGTAAAAAGTGATTTTCTGTTTTCAGCATCTACTGCTCATTGCGCGATTTTACATATTTTACTGGAAATCTAAAAATCACGTAAATTTACTGATGTTGTAGCACCTAATCCTCTGCATGTACAAAAATTGGCTAAAATTTCGGACATGTTTAAGTGCACCTAAAAATTACGTTTTCCAGCTGCTGTTTTTCTGGACAGATTCTGACTTTTGTTGCAAGAGTGGCCTCTTTGCGTTTTCATTTGATTCTTAATGGTTCTTACCTTTCATTTAGAAGTTGGCCATTTAAGCAACCTTTCTGTAACAGAAACAAAATTTGATTTGGTTTAATAGCAGCACCTTGGAAATATTATGTATTGCAATAAGTGCCTAGCTAAAAGGCGTTAAAGAAAAACGCTTATGGGAGGCAACCCATTATTTTTATTTCTGCAATTTTTCTTTTATTGAGTCAAGGAGGATGTTTACTTCTGTAGCAACTCCTTTGTATCTTTACTTTTTCGCATTGTTGTGCCAAGAGTAGTCTCTAATGATAAGATGATGCTAAATTTTGATTGCTGCGCAGGAACAGATTTCTCTGTTAACCGTATTAATTCTAAAATCACCAGAAAGTGAATTAAATCTGAAAATTTTGTGCGTAATCCTTATATATGTATGCATCTTTTGTTAGTTCAAAGTTTTTCGATCTGAGTAACGTAAGTGCCTCGAAAAAATTCGTCTTTGCGGACTGTTCTGTTTTAGACAGATTATGTCTTTTATTTTGCATTCTCTCTTTTACTAGTGTTGAGTGGAATTCTTTTTTGGGTGGAAGAGCTTCACATAACATTGTGGCAGTAGTTAATGTTTAAAGTAACGGTCATATTGCGTCTTACAGAACATGTGAGTTTTTGATTGTGCACTAACCCTCTAATGAGATTTACTTTGAGTTTGGTGTGACGGAAGTTTTCAAGGGTCAAGAGGGAAGAGTGATATAATAGGATGGAGAAGAGTGAAGAGCTCAAGCTTGGGGAGGCTCCCATGGATCTCCCCAGCATATTTCAAGAAGACTCAAGCGTCTAAGCTTGGGGATGCCCAAGGCATCCCTTCTTCATCGTCAAAATTATCAGGTCATCTCTAGAAACTATATTTTTATTATTTCATCATATGTTGTTTTTGGAGCGTCTGTATCTTATTATTTATTTATCTTAGCATTAAACACCGGTTACATTAATAAGCTGATCGTCACATATTTTATTTATCCTCTGTTCTCAACGTTTACTTGGTTAATGGATTATTTGTTGAAACTTAAAAATGATGTGTGAATGATATTGTTTAGTAGTTTATGTTTTCTTATGGTTGGCCTCAGCAAGATAATAGTGCATATTATGTTATTTTGATATCAACATGCATTGTCCTGTTCATAAGATGTTATGAAATTGTGGTATCGTCCTCTGAATGATTTACTTGAATCGACTTTACACATGCCACACATGTTTATGACTGAAAAATAAAAGTCAATTAAGACTTGATAATTGATGCATGTAAAATGCATACATGAACTTTGCACTATATTACTTATATTCCAATCATATTTGCATCATATAAGAGTTATATCACTGTTTTATAATGATTTTAGTAATATTTGACATGTTTCCTATTTTTTATGGAATTAACCCTGCGCAGGCAGAAAAACCCTATTTCTAATATTTCAGTGACCCAAACGACGTCCAAATGACCTGAAAATTTACGAGCATCAGTTTTTGGAAGGAAGAAGACTTGGGAGCGAAGGAAGCGAACAAGCGGAGGCTCGAGGCCCAAAAGGGGGTGGCCCACGCGGCCAGGTACAGGGGACGCATGGGACCCACCATCTGGAGCCTCGAGGCTCCGTTGCCGTCGATCTTTTCGCCCACGACTCCGTCTTGACCTAAAACCGCCTATAAAAATAGTCCCCCGATGTTCTCTGGAAGGAGCGCCGCAGAAACACATAAACAGAGACCTGGAGCTGCAGAATGGAGGGGGAAAACTCCTGCGGGGCGCTGCCGGCATGGTCTCCATCTTCTCCAACGACTTCTCCACCGTCTCCGTGATAAAGAGGGAGTAGTCCACCTCTGGACTATGGGTTTGTGGAAGTAACTTATGTATCTCTCTCTCTCGAGGTTCACTAATTAGTACCGTATGAGCTGCTGAACATGATTACGGTCATCTATGTAATACCTTTGTGGTGGATCTTTTTATGAGTTAATATATGTTTGAGATTGCAATGGTTTTGTTTCAGTTATGAAAGTAGATGCATATTATGTACCCCGTTCTTATTTACTTGTCATGATCAAGCATGTTTATGAGAGCGTGTGAGGGGGAACGTGTGCATTAGTTTGAGTAACGGGGGTGGCTAGTGCAGTGAACGTGAGAGAAAGTTCTGCGATCCACTTGGGTATCTCTACCTTACTTTGTTGCCTCACTAGGGATAAAAAGAAATACCATGCTACCGGAGATGTGGGTGTGACCATTGCCACTACTCCATGACTAGATCTAGCATGTTCTTATTTTAACTTCATGTCATGATACTTATTGCTATACTCTGAGTTATCTTAATTACTGAGGTGTTATGATTTAGTTCGCATCTTGGTGGAGTATAAGAGAGACTAATAACCAAAAGGTCTGTATGTTAGGACGTGATGCCCATATAATTATAACTTGTCATTAAACTGTTGTGTTGCAATCTCATATGTCAACTCTAGTGTTCCATTGTCTACCACTTTATTAAAGAGAGAGTGCATTTGTGAAACCATGAACCCCGGTCCATTTTTAATCATAAGAAACACCTTTCCAACAACTTTTACCACTTTTCCATTTTCTGCCATTTAAAAATCCGAAAATACAAAAACACTTTTACATCTTGCATTCATCATATAAAACCCAAAAATAGCATTTATCATTGCTACCACCATCCTTGCATATTTATTTACCACCATTGCATATTTATTTCTTGTTTGCATTGCATATTATCTTGATATCATTCTCACACCTTGTGCTTGACAACCACTAGGTGAGGTTGAGGACCAAAACATTTACTTTGTTTTGTAGGTAACCAAAAGAAGGATAGGAAAGATAAATCTTCACTACTGATTCCCCGAGAGTTCGATATTAAACCCTAGAGTCACCCCTCGTGGGGAAAACACGTCTTCCACTTACTACACACTCTACACTTGAAGTCTCAACCTAACCCATTTACTTTTCACGCAGGTAACTACGTGAAGGGCCATCAATGATCTATTTTGCCTCAGAGTTTTAGTATCATTTTTATGCCTCCGTTAATTTTATTCTGTCGCAAGTATGATTATGACTGTTATTGCTCTCTTGATTGTCGCTTTCCAGTCTATTGCTAGTCTTCACTTGTACTGAGCGGGAATGCTGCTCGTGCATCCAAAATCCTTAAAACCAAGTTATCCCAAAGAGTCCACCATAAATTCCTATGCATGGTATTTCAAACCATTCCAAGTAAATTTTCATGTGCTACATTTAAAACCTTCAAATTACTCCTTATTTGTGTCAATGTTTACCAGCTCATGAGGAAGTAGTGGGTTATTCTTTATTCAACTTGTCAAACAGACTTTACCACCAGACTAGCGGCATATACATCCGCTTTTCTATTAATTTTGCAAAAAGAGCTGGCAACGGGGTGCCCAGTCCCAATTAATTACAACTTTAACCGCTTAATTCTCTTCACATTTTGTCAACTGATTACTCAGTGAAACATCTGCATGTGTAAAGAAAAGAGAAAGAGGGATGATCTGCCTTGCTGGTAGAAATAACGTTCTTCATGGGAGCCGCTCTTAAAAGTCTGTTTGATAGGGAGAATACTGTTTTCATCCGCTGCCATTCGTTGACAATTAACAAACACCTCTCAAAACATTTTTACTTCTGTTTTTAATAAAAAGCTCTAGCACATGTTAATCTCTGCCTCCCTCTGCGAAGGGCCAATCTTTTATTTTAATGTTGAGTCATCATCCTTTCTTTGAGCACTTCCTCGAGAGCATAACTGTCATCTTAGTGTAATGTGCTTGTCCAGAATGCGGTTATCTGCGGTATAATTATGATGCTTTTATCTTTGATATCTTTACTTCTATTCTTCACTTGAACTTCAGAGGTGTCTTGGCATTTATGTTTTGCTCCACAATTAAGGGCAAGCGAGATACCACTCTATCATGCTTTATTATGATCATTACAATCTTGTTGATGTTTATAAATTTCATGTTATGAGCTCTTAGTTCGTTGATACTTTTCATTAGGAAACATGATTGCTAAGTTTTATTATCCATACATCATGCAATTGTTAAAGACCTGATCATAGCATTTACAATCAAAAATTATTTTGTTATCATTTACCTACTCGAGGACGAGCAGGAATTAAGCTTGGGGATGTTGATACGTCCAAAACGTATCTATAATTTTTGATTGTTTCATGACATTTTTATGCTTTTAGCACTTGTTTTTATATTAAGTTTATTATTTATTTGAACTAATCTACTAATGGTTGCAAAACTGTACAATGTTCTTGTTTTAGTCTTTGATGTGTAGGAATTATCAAGAATTCAAGAGGCAACATTGTTGGAGTCAAATTTGGACTTTCCTTAAATCTGTCTGAAAACTATTTTCAAAGATCGACCCGTTTCGGCCTGAAGATGACGTCAAATGGAAAAAAATCTAGTCGCGAAAGTTGCGTGGAATTTTCTCCCAATAAATCTGGACTAAAAATTTGGCCCAATCCGAGTCCGGACGCTCCAGATATCGCCGTCCCACTGCAACCGAGTGCATATAAAGGAGGAAACCCTAGATCGTGGTGGACACCCCATACCCACGAATTTGAAGCTACCAAAGCCATGTTTTTGCCTCCCCCATGGATCCCATCTCCATGGGGGAGGGATCCCAAGAAGCCATGAAGGAAGAGGGCTAAGGGGCGGCGCATCCCCTTGATGTCGGCGGCGCGGGAGGAGTTCCCCGCGCCACCGCCGGCGTCGGCGCCGCCCTGCGCTCCTCGCTGCCCTCTCCGCCGTCTTCACCGCCATCTCCACCGCCAATTCCTCCTTGTATACAGTGGTTCATCTTCCCACAAACCTCTGTACCGTTCTATGTAAACATGGTGTTTGATGCTATAATATTTATCCTATGATCTACATCATGTTTGCATAGTTTATTTGTCTTTTGATTGCTTGGTTGAATGTATGAGGTTCATTAGAGTTGTATGTCGATATGGTACTGTCCTTTGATGTCCATTATATTTGTGCGCGCATGGATCAACATCTTAGGGTTAGTAGTATTTGTAAACGAAGCGGGGGAAATTCTGCCGGAGTGACAGAAACCTGAGGACGCGAACCGGTTAGTTGCACGTATGGGAGTAAGAGGACCATGAACTTAAGGCTATGGTTGGGGAAACCTTAATGCATTGTTATTATTTGCGGATGCCTGCTAACAATCTAATCATATAGTACTTGTAATCCCGAGTAGTGTAGTGCATGTATATTTAGCCTCTCCCACATAGAAAACTGCATCGAGGACAATGAACCAAGTACCTTCACTAATTAATCTTGGACAAAGCCATCACAATTACCACCACTTTTCCACACTCATGGTACTGTTATTTTAAGGTTACTTAGTGTATTTTATTGCTGTAGTACTAACATTTACTGTTTTGTATTTATTATCTCGCAAAGCTATCTCTCATACCCGTATTATTACTCTAGTATTATTTTCTAGATAAAGTAAACGTTTAGTGTGCGTAGAGTTGTATCAGTGGTTGATAAAACTTGGGAGAATACTTATCCTACCTTTAGCTCCTCGTTGGTTTTGATACTCTTACTTATCGAAAAGGCTACACACGATCCCCTATACTTGTGGGTTATCAGGCTACGATTCACCCCGCTCGGAATAAAATCGCGGTCCCGGTCAAAGCCTTACCCTAATCCCATTTCGACTCCCCTCTCTTGGTCTCCCCGCTGCTCATCAGAGAGGCGACGCCACCCTACCTTTTGCCATTCCGACGCAGTGGATGCGCTAGAAATCAGATTTTGTTTGCCAAATGATAAAGGAGGCAAAACAAGTTGGCCATACAAGATTATGATAATCAAACGCAATGCTCTGTAACTTAATATTTGTGTCATATTCGATATTAATATGTGTATTATTAATAACTGGACTATGGCATGTGTGATGAACTTACAGAGTCTAGTACATGTGGGCGAGAAAGATATAACACATGCTAAACGAAAATAATGGATGGAAGTTGGGCGATTTTTAGTGGGAAGAAAGTGGAGAGGTTCATACTCTTGAAAATGGATTATACCTCCTTCTAAGAAGGTATTGTAGTTGGAGTGTATAATTACTCCCTTGATTTGAAATGTAAGTGGTCCTGATTTTCAAACTAATCAAACATATCTAAAGTTTGACCTCTGATCGGAAATGTGAGTACTCTTATTAATCAAACACTCTAGGTTTGGCCATGCATCTAGTTACAAGCGTGTAAGACGTTGAGTCGCAAAATATGATTCTTCATAGTAATATATTTGTATTTCACTTGAGGCGATACGGTTTTTCTAGAAATGACGGCTTAATATGATCAGCTTGAAGTAGTATTTTGGATCAGAATGGAAGACATTATCATCTTAATCGATTATATTGTCTTATCTTTACTATTAAAGGAGAGTCTGTCGTTGATGTCACACTTGCACTAATTTACACAGATGCCACCGCTATCTCTCCTCGCGCACGCACAACTACAACAACCATCGCGATTATCTCAACAACCAAAACAAATCTCTACCTCTAACCCGTATACATCCTCCTCGCACGTCTCTGTCTCTCTCGTGCACCTCCACCCCGACCCTTTTTCTCTCTCTCGATCTAATCGCGGTGGAGGCGAGACCAGGCAGGAGTGGTGACGGCGACCACGCGACCCGTGCTTCCCCCTCCCCTTGTGGAACTTCCTTTGCGACACTCTTTATCTCTCTCGCCTCCACGTCCTGGTCCCTTTCTCTCCATCTCGATCTAATCGCAGCCGGAGTGAGCGGAAGCAAGCACGCAGCAAGAAGGAGCAAAGAGCCAACGACGACGGCACATCATCATCGGCCCCAACTGGAATTTCATGGTACAAACCATCTATTGATCCTTCTTCTATACGCTTCTTCACTCTCGGTCACCCCGTCCTTGACCCCTGCACTCTCGCGCGCGCCCCCCATGAATTTATGCGATCGATGCTGCTTATTTATTCCCCTTTCCTATTTTTGTGTGCCGCAGATGGAGTTCTACTTCAGCGACAGCAACCTACCCCAGGACGGTTCCTGCCAAGAATGTCGAGGCGAGCCAGGATGGATGTACAAATTCCCCTCGTCCAATGATAGTTTCCATGATTATGCTGCTTTGCTTTCTGTGGTTCTGGTATTAAATTGTGTACTATTTTTTTGTGTAGGGATGGGATGGGCAGTGGTCAGCTTGGCTCTCATGTGCTAAGGAAATGCATGTATGGACCTATAGTCGTGCAGCCTCGCTATATATATCGAGAAGAGTTCAAAGCTAGAAAGTGACGCTGCTCTGATTCTTCTTACAGGTTAGCATGCTAAAGGATATGAGTTGCCAATGCACATGGACACGGCAGCACTTCAGGCATATGACCATATCCGCGAACGCACTCGTGGGATCAAGTGGGTTCGATAGTCAAAAAAAAAAAGTGGGTTTCAAGTTTCAACAGCTCATTTCATGGTTTTTCGGGTCAATAAGCAAATCGGGCTGCTAAGCTAGGCCTCCAAAATCTGGAAAGAACTTTTATTTGCAGGGGAAGCAGAGCTATTGGCCTATTGCTTGGACAGAAGCAAAATCTCACAGAACTCATTTCTTGAGAATGGAAGCTCAACCCCCAGGCATCCCACAAATTTATGCAAATCCGTGCATTAAAAGGATAAACTAAAATGTACTATTACCAAAATGGCATCCTGTTGCTTGTTTTTGCGGAAGAGCTCTCAACCCTCAGATCCCATGTTGCAACCGGCATGTGGTGGTGCAGGTTGTACGGTGCATATCAATCTATTGCGCGCCATCAGACCAGAGTTGGATGCAGTAGTTAGTAGCAAGGAATCATTCAGCTACTTGGCCAGAGCATGACTCTACCCAAATCGACCTATCTAGAGCAGATCCGGTTCGACCCTACTGTGGCCAGCGAGCGGGCAAGTGAAAGCGGAAATGGATTTGGGGATCTGGGGGGAGGACGGACCGAATCATCATCGTGGCAACCGCCGGAACGACCTCTCCAGCGGATTGCACAGGGAAGGAAGCCGCTCACGTCGAGGAGCAGCAGGGCAAGGAAATGCAGTCCCGTCCGATCCAGAGAGAGTGAGAGGGAGGAGGGGGATTACCTTGAGCCGCTCCTTCTTGGACGAAGCCGGCGACCTGAGCACCTCGCCGCCCACCAGTTCTTGCTCCACATCGCCGGGCGCCTGGATGCCTTGCCCCACGATGCCGCCGCCAACGGCCGGAGAAAGGGAGCGAACAGGGGGGACGGGGAGCGGCGCGGTAGTGGCGGCGGTAGCGAATTCTCCGGGCATGGAGGCAGGGCTCGCCGCCATCGCCATGGAGGCAGGGTGTGGCGACGACTTCGCCATGGAGCCCCGCGGCGGCGTGGCGGCGGTAGCGGATTACCCGATTCTGCCCTACTATTTTTTCGCTTACCCGTGGGTACCCAATAACGCAAAATAACTGGGTTCGGCCCACGGCGCCGTGGGCCTCCCATTCCCATCTACAGGCGGAGTCATCCTCCTCCTCCTCTCTCGATAGATCGGGCCAAAGTCCAAACCGTACGTACGTGCAGCCGGAAAACACCATAATTCTACTCTACTCCTAGAGTGCCCAAACAAAGTTACTGCTGCAGCATGCTACAAGTAGCATATGACCAACATCGTCGATAGATCGAGGGGAGTATAACTGTACAAGTATGGCACCTAGCTCCTCTCCGCCTCACTCACCGCGTTTCCTGGTGCAATACGGTTCTTCTTAATTCCTACACTAGTTTCAGACTACACTACGGTACTACCACTTAACCACTGCACTGCACATGCAAGACACCATCCGTGTCTGTCTAGTTGGTCAAATTGGAGGCATGGAGATCGATCGATCGATCGAGCTTTGCAAATCTCGAGGAGCTAGGACATATATATTCCCGGCCGGCTGCTTAATTTCCTCCCCGACCCAAATTTACTTTTCAGATTTGCGATTGAGGAGCACGTACTACCAAATTTAAAGAGATGTATGTGAGCTTTCTGCAGTTCTATATCTGCATGTCACATAGATTCTAGAATTGATAAAATGCTACAGAGACATATTATTTCTCAGGTAGTGGCACTATACAATTTTCTTTGTCTTGCCCCTTCCTATTTTTCTTGATTTCGTAGCCTAGAATTTGGTAACACCTTCATATTGAAAAAGAATGGAGCATATATTCTTGTAATGTAATCTGTGACAAGATTTTGTAATGACGCTGATTGAATAATTTCCCTTAGTTATGCATGTTTACTACTATTTTCTTGCATGGTAGTGGCAGTCAGGTTAGCATAGAAAATTATCCCTTTTTCTCATCGGGATTTAATGTTTTTATTTTTTTTCATGGATCCATTGCATCTGATTAGATCTAAAGACTCAGCTAACCATTACAATAAAAATCCATACTAGGAGATGGGATGATTATATTCGTCCCTTGCAAGCACCTGTAATATTTGTACAGGAAAGTGATGTTCTAATACATTCAATCTTTTTTTTTCATGTAATATTTGAAGTGTTGGACATACCTTGTCTTCGCTTGCCATGTTGTGCATGGCTAACTTGATGTTCTGGTAAACAGCCATCTCCATCTATCTCGGACACTATGCCAGATAGTCCTTATGTAGTTATATAGCTAAGTTATGTAACTCTATTTTCTGTTTAATTGTTTTTCATGTTGTGAGATGAGAATCTAACATAGATATGATGTATCCTAGACTTTTATCTTGTCGCAAGTGAACCATACAAATTTCATGAAACTTGTGGGTTAATGTGAAGACAAAGAACCATTCACCCGAATGATGGTGTTTGAATATATTTCAAATGGATCACTATTTGAGCACTTGCATGGTAAGAATTCCCAAGTTCATTTTGCTGTGCATCCTGCCAATATGACTCATTCTACAGGCAGTTATTATGCTCTTGTCATTAATTAATACTCCAATTGCAGGTGCTCCTGATTCTATGGGCACACTGGTACCTCACCGCCGAAAAGCCCTTGGCAGGTATTATTGACCCAACACGCAAATCACCCGAGGAGCAGGTAAGAGCACTCACTGAGCTGGTAAAACCGTGCCTAAATGATAGCCTAGGGCTGAGACGACAGTGGCAGGGGTAACCAGAAGGGTGCACAAGATCGCTGGGTTTTCTCAAGATCATTCGATCCCAAGGAAAACCGGATTGTGGTGGGCTGAACTTGAAATCCTAACGTCATGGAGTATATAGGCCTTTGTGGAATTGCCTTCCAGTAGTACTGTCCATTTGATAAAATGAACATAGAAATTTGTATAGTTTGGTGTTCTTACTCTTTGGGCAGGGCATACAGTTCTACGCTTATGCCCGCACTGCACTGCCTATTCTTTCATTCTTTTGTAGATCTTTTTCTTGTTCTGAAATGAAATTTCACGAGGAAATCCTAGAGAGCTTGTACAGTGAGGTGATTTGAATCAACAATTAAGAAAAGAGAGATACCTCGGCAATGAACTAATTTTGTATCGTAGAACTATACAATACCCGAAGAAAGCTCGAAGAATATATGTTTATGCAACTTTTGACTCTTGCGTTGATTATGAAATCTCATAATCTTCTGTTATTTGGGACGATGATTAGCATGCAGATGACCGGCTAGGAGGCGCCCCGAGGGGCGCCCCAGCCTCTAGTCACAAAGATGAGGTCACACCTTGGCCTAGATGCCACCGTGAAGGAGGACAGTGTGCATTGTGGCCCTCAGCGTCTCCAAGGACGGGAAACAAGTAGTTTTTCCATTGTCCAGCCTGTATTCCTATTTCGTGTCTAATAAGCTTAAATTCTAGGCGAAAGGACAGTATTCCATTGTTCAGTTTTATCTAGAGACCGACATGGTGAATTTTTTAGTTTACAGTATATTAGATGATTTAAATTGTGACTCTTTCTTATTGTTAGATAAAATCCATAATATAAACTAGCTAAGTCACCTGGTAAAATGGACGGTTGCTGCACACTTTAAATTAGACCAAAATGACACGCCTTACTTCAGCTGCTCTTATAGAAGTATGAAAGTGGCATGGTTCGATAACAATTTATTTTCATTTTGTACATTTTGTGTTTATACAGGTAAGAAAGTTGGTAGAGCTAATGATATGTTGAAGCTAGATGTAGGCCAATCGCATTGTGACCACGTCCTTGGAATGTAAAGATGGAAGCTGTTCTATCTTTCTTTGCTCAGCATGGCAAGGTATGTTATCTGTATAGCTGTGATGAATACCCAGACTTGACAGGATATGCTAGACCACATAGTGCTCGTTGCTTCAAGGTTCAGTAACACATAGCTGCTACTTTGAACTGGAAATGTTCTATCAGATCCACGATACATGTGAGATTGAATGGATATGATAATTTGGCAAACTATCAACCTAAAGGAACAACACTATGCATACACAAATGTAATGTCAATTCTGTTTGTTGTATTTGTTAATGACCTGTGTTATCTGTGAACAGCGTAAGGCTACCAAAACATGTCTCTGGTTATGTTTCGTTAATGAAGTTTGGGGCAAAGCCCTTCTGTTAAAAAAAAGAGGCACTTCTGCATCATAGCTTTAGTCGAATTTTGAGGAAGCAAACTATGTTATGGAGAAAAGGTTAGTTTTGCAAGAGCGGGTCTGGAAATAAAACCAAAGTAAATTAACAGCTGATTCAATCTTCTTTTTCATGCTTACCATTTACCAGTTGAGAATTTTTGTTTTCATTCTTCGTGCTTATTCTCAATTTTTTCGTTTCCATGATCTTTATTTATCCGTTGAAGATTGAAGTTAGCTTATAGGCGGTTTAATACTATCTGTGCACACTGTATGACACTTTAAGTCAGTTTCCCTCTATTTCAGAATCAGTAGTCGAGCGAATCATAGTTTTCACATTCATAACTCTATGTCAATACTGATACGTAATCAAATGCTGACATGATATAGGAAGGAATTTGATGCTTAAAGGTCGGCTAAGAAAGAAGCTTATGAAAAATTAAACCCTAATAAGAATGGTCACGACGAAGGGTAAACTTTCTTTACTAGCAGTATGTGGTATGTTGTTTTTTATTCCTAGAGTTTGACACTCGGTGAATCATAATTATTTGGTCATAGATATCCAAAAGGTCTAATTCTGGCTTTTAAGCTGAAGAAAATTCTAGCTAATGGTGACACAGAACAAAATGGTGGGGACAAAGTCGATGATATTGACACTGCCAAGAAGGAGTCTTCCAATTCTGCAGAGGAATCTTCGCCGGCCTCTTCGTTGATCGCGTCACTTGATGAGGACATCTGCTACCCTAGCCTGCAACCACTGCTGCATCGACCGGCCACGATCCGCCATTATCACGTCTCTCTGAAGCAGCAGCAAACCATGCAAGAAGAACAAAACCAAGGGCAATAGCAACAAATACTCCAGTACCCCCCAAAACTCCGCCTTGCGTGTGCTGCTCTTGCGGCCACAACGCCGAGTTCAACAGAATTATTACTTGGGCTAACTGCGAGTTCTTCGTTATGCCTCTGAGAGAACACCACATGTGTATTGTGAGGATTGAACCATGACAATATCTCGCAAAGCCGCTGTCTTCGTATCGCCGCAAGGGCGACCAGATCAACAGCTGCATCCGCACTATACTGCGAGTAAGACAGCTGCCCAGTAGACGTCCTCTCCCTCAGAGCCTCATAATCCTTGAGGGACGCGAGGACCTTGTTGAAATCCTCAGGCCTCACGTTGGCAGCGACATTCCCACATATCTCGCACAAGGTGGATCCGTGGCTGACAAACCACTTGAGCGCGCACGCGTAGTGCGCGAGGGCCAGCTCGTTCTTGCAAGAGCATCCTAGGGTCACGACATCGTCCTGAGGACGCAGAGTGCCCGACTCCACGTCGGTGGCACACACGAATATCTCCCTCTCGGGGCTTATGAACTGGAGGAACGTTGGAGCTTCGGAGCCATCCTTGCTGGTGGAGGTCTTGGCAGTGGCGTCGTTGCTCGAGTCCTTGTCGGCACACGACGGAGAAGGCGGTAGAATGCCTAAGAAACCGAGAGCGGACTCGCCTCTCAGATCAGGCTCCGCGCAGTGGCACACCCGGCAGAGGGGGAGGCCGGAGTCTCTGTCGGTGCTACAGTTAGATACACGGGGGGTGCCCTGTTTCTGGTCGTTATCTGGAGAAGGTGGCTTGATGGCGTCAGGCTTTTTACCGCCGTCCGGCTGCACATCTTGCTCCTCCAGGCCCATTGAGTCAATTGATGACCTACCTAGTGATCTTCCAAGCTTCAAAGATACTACACTGCACCTATGAGAACAGAAAAATATGTGGTTAGTTATTAGTCCTGTGCTAGTACAAGCAAATGTACCTTATGGCAAGAGTTGATAGTACAAGTTTGAAGCCACAAAGAAAGCACTGAAAGCCGTAGAAGAACTTCAATATGCTAGCTAGGAGGTAGGGATGTCGCGCATAACCCCGCTCAAGTAGGGAGCAGTGCAAACTGAACTAATCGGTAAAAAGCTGCTACCTACAACTAACATGACTGATTTTGACTATGGAGTAGGGCAGATCGGGTAAAAAGCTACTAGCAGGGGAATTAGGAATACCCAGGACTGACTACCTGAGCCACCCAACCCAAAATGATGAATGAATAACCAGCCCAGCTAAGATATACTGACAGTAGTCACGAGAGGGTGTAGCCTAGCGCCGCTTTCACGCTTCTAGCTTAACAAAAATGCAATTAAAGGATGGGATCCGCTGCTGATAAGCAAGAAGGGGATGACCAGTTGACCACTACTCTAGTGGCGGAGACAGACTGTAAATCTAGGGGAGGGGAGGGGAGGGGTACCTGTCCCTCCCGGCCTGGGTGAGGGTGAGGAAACCGATCAGCGGAGCCTTCTTGCCTGCGGCACGGGAGAAGAGAAATCCGGTGAGACGAGATACCCAACAGGCAGCAGGCAGCAGGAGAGGGTAAGGGAAAGTGGATCCTTAACCTACCTAGGGCGGCTCGGACCTTTGCAGCAGCGGCGGCGCCCTTGGATGAGTGACGGCCGCGGCGGAGGCGAGAGATCGGAGCAAGGCAGAAGCGAAGCGAGAGACCTGGGAGGCGGCCGGAGTCGAATCGCCCTAGCCGGATTTTCTTTTCTTTTTTTTGTTCTTTCCGAATGTGGTGGTGTTTAATTGTGACGCAAGGAGGAAGAAGGAGACTGGAAGAGAATTGTCAAACAAAAATGGAGACTGGAAGAGAGTAGCGTCAGTCGGCCGCCGCTCGCTCGCTGTTTGGTGGGGCCACTGGAATCATGGCGGCATCGTGGGCCCCGCTTCCAGCTAGTCTAGTCCAGTTCTTGTTTCCTTGCAGACGACTAGTAAATACGCACGTGCACGCACGTGTAATATTAGTACATATACAGATCATACAAAAACTATAATCTCATTTATCAAAGTGATACGGCAATATAGCCCAATTTTTTTTCGAGAGTACATAAAACCAAATTTTCATGTTTGGATTGCAAGGCCACTTTTAATCAAATTGTTCCTATCTAAAGAAAAAGGAAATTGCCTAAAAAAATGTAAAATGCAAATGATCTCTTACTCTCTATAAAAAAAGGAAAGAAAACTCCCTAATCAATTGTGGAAATAATTGAAACTCAACAAAAAAATTGTGGAAATAATGATAATCATAACTTCATCAAAATCACTGATCAGATGCAGAGTACATATGGACGTAACCAAGCACGTGCACATGCACGTTTCTGCACGTTTCATGCAATGCACGATTTTAAGTGCCTGATATAACAATTTGTATTCAGATTATATGAGCTAGCCACTAAGTTTAGGAAAACCTCCGGAAGCTGCAAAAGGATATTTTTTTTCCGGATCAACAGGGCAACTAAACTTCCTCCATTGTTTGCGTAGAATGCAAGAGCACATGGTAATGGGCATGTTCTATTTTTCTTCATACAGTGCAAGAGCACTAATATATATGAGGGATACCAGTCATGCAACAATACACTCCTCATCACAATTATGTGGTTGTTTTTGAGGTTGTCCTTGAGCAAGTTAAGAAGGTCCCTCAAATATTAAGGAGACGAAGCTTAATTGACTTTCCAGCATTTTACAAAAGAAACTCTACACAGCAAGCATACGCAAACATCTAGGACATTCTCACCTTATTTTTCCCAAATACATCTGCACCCGAGAAATAGTAAATCAAATTAAGTGAACATTTATGAAAGTGAATCTATATTCAGCATGCATCGATGATATTTTTACTATTGCGGAATTCACAGTCCTTGTAGTAAAGTTGGTGATGTTCATGAACATTTAAAAATACCATTTACAACTCGCTGAACCAAACCAGTTTTCATGTCATTGCGGTGCAAGATGCTTGGCATGTCAACATCCAAACTAAACAAGTACGTAAGGGCAAAACTGAAGTAACACATTAAGTACTCATCACATAAATTTAAGCCCAAGGGTGTTCTCCTTACCTGCATGCTATAAGTCTTTCTAGCTGCAGTCTATACAAATGTGAAGTTTCATTGAAAGGTTAGGAATGTTATAGGTACAAACACCTCATTTCACAGATGCTGCTTAATGTAAGGTTGTGACTGTAATAGGCCAAGCCTCACTTTAACTACTGGGATGTATATTGCAAAGATGTACGCAAGACTCCCAGGTACGTTGTATATATGTTAACATCGATACAGCTAGCCAAAACTAAACTAAAAATAAATATACCAAATCTCCTAACAAACTTGTTGAACGTCATAGTTCCTAACATTCTTCAGCATAGCCTCATCAACACCACTTCTGGTATCCACTTGTCTTAGTTTTGTGCACCCATCTGTCATCTTGCCATCATCGGCAAAAGATTTGACAATAAATAGCTTTATTATTGACAAATTTTGCTGGAATAGCGAGTAATTCCCAGCTGATAAATTAGCCTATAGGAAAGAGGAGTGGCGAAGTTAGTACAATTGCTAATTATATTTGCTTGGAGGAGAAGCAGCTAAGATGTAGCAAACAACGATACAGCTAGCAAAGACCAAAAAACAATTGCACGAATGTCATGTTTGTACTGGTCATAACTCATAACCACATAATAATTCAGTCTGCGCCTAAACGCTTGACAACGCAAATTATGCAGAATACTTGCTATATAATTAAATATCAACACGGTGACAAGGATTAAACTGCCACTGCTGAGTAACCACAAATATGCAAAGCAAAACAACCATTTCACTGGACAAAAGAGCATGTACAGTGCCTTGTACTTATTAAGAAAAAGTAACTCGAGTAAATGTATCTGGTGTACCTTGGAACTTGTCCTTTCGCAAGTGAAAGATGCCTAGCCATCAGAACATGGAGAGTACAAGCAATATTTACGATTGCTCTGATGTTTCCTCATGTACACGGTCATTGCGAACAATGTATTGATCACTCGAGCTCAAATCCTAGAAAGTAATACACCCATAGAATAAACACAATTGTGGAAGAGAAGAATAGACAATATGAACATACGCAGATGCATAACTACCTCGAGGTCCTTAGAACTCTGAGAATCCTTCATTTTCTTCTTGTATTTTGAGTTCTCAAGTTCTCATTCCATAGTTTTTTTTGTCACACCCTTGGTTTTGCATTCTTCTCGGCATAAAGCAAGTTCAGCCTGAAACACATCTCTGGCAGCATCAGAACGCTCTCTAGCATATCCATGACCTCTTTCAGACAGCTCCACATCACCACACTGTAACCGTAATTAAGAAATGAACAAGACGCATCAGAACAATCTAAGTGTACAGGGATGCAATATACACGCTCGCAAAAAAAGATCTCAGGAGGGGCAGGATAATTTTCAATAATGAAGGACAGAAGCAGGTTTGACCTTGGGATCCAGTTGCCAGTTGCCACACATTGAGGACGATGGACGCCACAACCCGTGCGACTACGGAGATAGGATGTCGGCGTGATGGCGTCGGTCCTCCTGGGCTGCGGCGTTGAGCACATGACGACGGGTCAATGAGGACGCCGTGACGACGGGGAGGGGAAATCAGCGGCACGGCGGCGGGTCTGCCTGGACTGCGGAGAGACGACGAAATCGGATTGGATCTCGAGCGGCGAGGCGGCGGGCCTGAATGGCTGAATGGGCTGCGGAGGACTGGGAATCGCGAGCGTGATTAGATTTTTGGTAAGCCACAAAATAGATGATTACCGCCGGTTTTTGGGAGGACGGCGGCGGCGATTACGGGTCGAGGAGGACGACAGCGGCGATGAAGGGGACTGAGGAACGGCGGTGTCGCCCTGGGAGCAGAGGCTGCGCTGTCACAGGTCAACTATGTCCCAGGAGTAGATGGGGCGGGGCAGCGGCATCACCGGGAAACATGGGATCGACGCCGCCGCTGTCGGCGAGAGGAGCGATGCGTCCGGGGCAGGGGAAGGAGGTCGGGGAATGGCGGCGGCGCGTGGGTGGGCGGGCGGCGGTTGTGCAGGAGTGGCGCATGGGTGGGCGGCGGTTGTGCAGACTGCAGAGTATCGGCGGAGGGCGGCTTCGTCTCCTTTTCTTTTTCTTTTTCTTTTTTTTCGCACTGTGCACAACATACATCATTCGACAAATTTGAGACGTTGGATTGGACCTGATGGACGGTTCAGATACTCCGGATCTGACAGACTCTGTCTTTTAATATTAGTGGAGATGACGGCGATTAGAATCTTTGGGAAGAAAGAACTAGCGCACAAAATTTCGAAGGGCGAACAGAAAAAATATCAACTACGAGAAAGTATATTTAGCTCGAGATTGGGGTGTACAAATTATTGGAAATGGTATGGAATAAGTGTATAGTTGATGTATTATGTCGAAGGTCAAGTGGCTTATTTGATTCAAAGGCATTGTATAGGGTTTTTGGAGAGTTAGATCCTATGGTAAATTTTTCTATGTTGGTTTTTTAATAGACTAGCAAAACATGCCCGTGCGTTGCAATGGGGATTAAATAAAAAATTGTCGAAAAACGACGGGACAATCCATGTTTTGCCCCCAACGTCGATCGACTGGCGTAGCCCTAGCTTGACTTCGCTCTGACGTCTTAATCATTAATTTGTTTTCTTTTGATATTCTCATTGATGCTTCACTTTTTATTTTGTTTTTTTAATTCACTCTTTATATACTTCATATTTGAAAGCAGTATTTTTTATTTAATATACATGTATTTAAATATAATAATCTACCTATTTAGCCTCTTCTCCCTCTTTTTTCATTTCTTATATATTTTTTCCGCACATGCTTCTCTGCATTTATTGAAATTTGGAGTACATGATCCATGATCCATGCTTAGTTATTCATTGATCTTCTATGCCTTTCACCGTGGCCGCCGCCCGCCGACTGCGCCATGAGACTGATATACACGTCGCGAGCACGCATGTCTCAAATTCTGAACCACCAATGGTAAACAGCGCACTGATACGTCTCAAACGTATCTATAATTTCTGATATTCCATGTTGATATTATACCAATTGTTACATGTTTTATATGCACTTCGTAGCATTTTTATGCATTTTCTGGGACTAACCTATTAACAAGATGCCACAGTGTCAGTTCCTGTTTTCTGCTGTTTTTGTATTCCAGAAAAGCTAGTCTGGAAATATTCTTGGAATTGGACGAAACTTGGACAGAACCTCCTATTTTTCCAACACGAACACGGAGTCCAGATGAGAGACGGAGGGGAGCCACGAGGCAGCCACACCATGGGGCCGTGCGGGCCCCCCTACCGCGCCGTGGGGTGGTGTGGGGCCCACGTGCGTCTCCAGCCGCCGCCCTTTCGCGTATTTATTCCTCCTGACACGAAAACCCTAAATACCCGAGCCATTATCCACGAAAAGTTCCAGAGACGCCGCCGCCGTCAACCCTAGCTCGGGAGGGTTCAGAAGCTCTTCCGGCACCCTGCCGGAGAGGGGAATCATCACCGGAGGGCTCTACATCACCATGCCTGCCTCCGGAGTGATGCGTGAGTAGTTCATCCTTGGACTACGGGTCCATGGCAGTAGCTAGATGGTTGTCTCTCCACTTTATGCTATCATGTTTAGATCTTGTGAGCTGCCTATCATGATCAAGATCATCTTATTGTAATGCTACATGTTGTGTTTGCTGGGATCCGATGAATATTGAATACTATGTCAAGTTGATTATCAATCTATCTTATATGTTATTTATGATCTTGCATGCTTTCCGTTACTAGTAGATGCTTTGGCCAAGTAGATGCTTGTAACTCCAAGAGTGAGTATTTATGCTAGATAGTGGGTTCATGCCTCCGGTAATCTGGGAGAGTGACAATAACTTCTAAGATTGTGGATGTGCTGTTGCCACTAGGGATAAAATAACCGATGCTTAGCTTAAGGGTACGCCGTTAGGTCTAATGCATTTGTTTACATTACGCACATTACTTAATGCAATTATCCGTTGCTTGCAACTTAATACCAACGGGGAACTCGGTATGACAACCTGGCGGTGGATTATTAGTCATAGACGTGTTGGATAACGGTCTATGTATTTTGTCGTAATGCCCACATGAATATCATAGTAATCATCATGTCATATATATGCATTGTCATGCGCTCAATATTTTGTCAATTGCCCAGCTGTAATTTGTTCACCCAGCATGTTAGTTATCTTTTATGGAGAGACACCACTAGTGAACTGTGGACCCCGGTCCATTCTTTTACACTGATAATACAACCAACTGCAAACACTGTTCCTTTTCATTCTCTGCAATTTACTACTGTTTTCCACACCATACGTTTAATCCTTTGTTTTCAGCAAGCCGGTGAGATTGACAACCTCACTGTTTCGTTGGGGCAAAGTAGTTTGATTGTGTTGTGTGCAGGTTCCACGTCAGCGCGCCACTGACAACCTTCAGAAGTGATTTCTTGCTCCTACTGGTTCGATTAAACCTTGGTTTCATACTGAGGGAAACTGCTGCTACACTGCATCATACCTTCCTCTTGGGGTCTCCCAACGAACGTGTGATCCACGCAATCAAGCTCTTTTCTGGCGCCGTTGCCGGGGAGTGGAAGCACTTCGGTTCAGAAATCTCCTTACTTCCCCTTCCACACGCCATTTTTCTGGCGCCGTTGCCGGGGAGCAAGAGGATTTCTGCAAGGGGAGTTTCACGCTTCCAATCTCTTTACTTTGTTTTGTCTTGCTTAGTTTATTTTTATTTTGTCTTGTTTGCTTTATTTATCAAAAACACAAAAAAATTAGTTTTCTGCATCTAGTTTATTTCGGTTTGTTATTATGTCTAGTTGTTTACTTGCTATCAATGGCTTCTCTCTGAACAAAATCTTATTGGCTAAGTGGGTTCACGAGGAACAACAAAATTATTATAAGGAATACCGCTTTCTCAAAAAGGGAAATATTTATGGGAACAAATAAGTAGATTGAATTATTTTGCTAAAACTTGTGCTCTACTTATGATGAATCCTACTGCTTTAATGAATCTTTATGTTGTAGAAGGCATAAACACCTCCCTTTCCAATGTGATTATAATGATAATGAAACCTTGGCTGCTTATGCTAAAGGAAACTATGACTTTGTAATCTTGAACAAATTGAAGAATTTTTTGTTTTTAAGGGTGCCTATGAAATTGCTGGTTATATTCAAGATGATGATCTCCTTATAAATCTGAATTTTGCTATACTTGGTTATTGCCTTGAATATTACAATGATAATCCTTATATCACTGAATTTCTTGAGAAAACTTATTCTCCAGAACAACTTGCTACCTTTCAGGAACCTGTGGGAGAAGAAATTGCTGAAACTGAAAGCTCATTGGATGAAAAAGAGGAAGAGAGTGATGAACAAAAGGAGGATCTACCTCTAATGATAGTAACTCTTTAACTCTTACATTATATGATTACCCTCCATGCCTACCTAAGGAGGAGAAATGCTATATTGTTGAATGTCATGATTCTATTGAAATATCTCCTTTTGATAAATTTGAAGTAACAAGCTCCTTGACTCAAGAAAAGGAAATTGCAGAAAGTAAAAATGTGCTCCCTAATGTTATATATGATAATGCTCTTGATGATGGTCCTATATTGCCTAATGATATTTATTATACTACTATTGTCAAAAGTGGGTTTAATGACCCCACTGTTTTTTAGCTTAATAAAAATTATGTGTTTGTAGATCATGAAAAGCATGCTTTATGTGATAGTTATATTGTTGAGTTTGTTCATGATGCTACTGAAAGTTATTATGAGAGAGGAAAATATGGTTGTAAAAGTTTTCAAGTCACTAAAACACCTCTCTTTATGTTGAAAGTTTTGAAGTTATATTTGTTTCATCTTTCTATGCTAGTTGCTTTATGCTTCAATAATTTATTTTGTTATAAGATTCCTTTGCATAGAAAGTGGGTTAGACTTAAATGTGTTTGATATTTGCCTCTTGATGCTCTCTTTTGTTTTTCAACTCTTATTCTTATGAGAGCATCATTAAAATCTTCAAGCCTAGCTAAAAGGCATTAAAGAAAGCGCTTTTGGGAGGCAACCCATTATCTTTTGTTTTCAGTTTTAGTCAAGGAGTTGTTTACTTCTGTAACAATTCCTTTGTATCTTTATTTTATCGCATTGTTGTGCCAAGTATTGCCTCTAATAGGAAGATGATGCTAGATTTGGATTTCTGCGCAGGAACAGATTTCTGCTGTTCACCGTTTTAATTCTGTAAAATCACAGAAAAATTATTTAAATCTGCAAATTTTTGTGCGTGATCCTCAGATATGTACGCATCTTTCGTTAGTTTAAAGTTTTTCGATCTGAGCAACGTAAGTGCCTCGAAAAAATTCGTCTTTGCGGACTGTTCTGTTTAGACAGATTCTGTCTTTTATTTTTCGCATTCTCTCTTTTACTAGTGTTGAGTGGAATTCTTTTTTAGGGTGAAGAGCTTCACATAACATCAGTGGCAGTAGCTAATGTTAAAAGTAACGGTCATGTTTGTGTCCTTATAGAACATGTGAGTTTTTGATTGTGCACTAACCCTCTAATGAGAATTACTTGAGTTTGGTGTGGCGGAAGTTTTCAAGGGTCAAGAGAGAAGGATGATATAATGTGATCAAGAAGAGTGAAGAGCTTAAGCTTGGGGATGCTCCCATGGATCACCCCAGCATATTTCAAGAAGACTCAAGCGTCTAAGCTTGGGGATGCCCAAGGCATCCCCTTCTTCATCAGCAACTTATCAGGTCATCTCTAGTGAAACTATATTTTAATTCTTTCACATCATATGTGCTTTACTTGGAGCGTCTGTGTGCTTTTATTTTCAGTATTTTATTTTTCTTATGGTCAACTTGATTGGACCCCAGCATTCTTGATTGGGAGAGAGACACGCTCCGCTTTTTCATATGAATACTCCTATTCTTCACTTATACTTGTTGAGTATTCTTATCTAGCTATTGCTATGCTTTTAGCTCCTGTTTTGCATGCATCTCTTATTCAGAGCTGTTAGTTCTTTTAAAGAAAGTACTCTCTTGCTTCACTTATAATTGTTTGGAGAGTTTATGTTGAAATAAATTGATTGGTGTTTGGTTGGAACAGAAAATGTTGCATGTGGTAGATGGTATAATGGAAAAAGCTTACATATTCTTGTAGATCATTGTATTGGATAATTTGATACTTGTCAATTGTTTTGAGTTATCAAGTAGTTCATGTTTAAGCTTTTGTATCATGTAGTTAAAACCTATTAATGAAGAACTACCGTAAAGCTCGTTGAAATTTGGTTTGCATGATTGGTATCTCTAAGGTCTAGATATTTTCTAGTAAAAGGGTTTGGTTAACAAGGAAGACAGTGTAGAGTCTTATAATGCTTGCAATATGTTTTCATATAAGTCTTGCTGTGTCGGTTGATATCCTGTGTTTGCTTCAAATAACCTTGCTAGCCTAAACTCTGTACTGAGAGGGAATGCTTCTCGTGCATCCAAAACCTTGAGCCAAAATCCATGCCATCTGTGTCCACCATAACTACCTATATGTGGTATTTCCTTGCCATTCCAAGTAAATTTTTCATGTGCTACCTTTAAACTATTCAAAATTATTACTCCTATTTTGTGTCAATGTTTACCAAGCTCATGAGGACGGGGTGGATGTCTTTATGTCAACTGTCAAACAGACTTTACCACCGGACTAGCGGCATATACATCCGCTTATCCATTAATTTTGCAAAAAGAGCTGGCAAATGGGGTGCCCAGTCCCAATTAATTACAACTTTAACCGCTTAATTCTCTTCACATTTTTGCCCTGATTTATCAGTCAAGCAATGACAAACAGTGAAATATCTGCATGTGTAAACAAAAGAGAAAGAGGGATGATCTGCCTTGCTGGTAGAAATAACGTCCTTCATGGGAGCCGCTCTTAAAAGTCTGGTTGGCAGGGGTCATATTGTACTTTCCATTTTCTGATTCGTTGACAATTAACAAACACCTCTCAAAACTTATTTTTACTCTCTATATGATTTCAAAAACTTAAAAAGCTCTAGCACATGATTTAATCCCTGCTTCCCTCTGCGAAGGGCCTTTCTTTTACTTTTATGTTGAGTCAGTTTTCCTACTTCTTTCTATCTTAGAAGCAAACACTAGTGTCAACTTTGGTGCAACAATTTTTATATGCTGTATATTGCACTTATTATATTGCTTTGTGTTGACAAATATCCATGAGATATATATGTTGAAAGTTGAAAGCAATTGCTGAAACTTAAATCTTCCTTTGTGTTGGTTAAATACCTTTTACTTAGAATCTATTGCTTTATGAGTTAACTCTTATGCAAAACTCTTTGATGCTTGTCTCGAAAGTACTATTCATGAAAAGTTTTTGCTTATATGATTCAGTTGTTTGCTCATTATCTACTTGCTAGCAAACTATAGACCATTGACCTGGATCACTTCATTCATAACATGTGCTTTACAATACTATTTGATCAAGATTATGATTGTAGCATGTCACCTCAGAAATTATTTTGTTTTTATCGTTTTACCTACTCGAGGACGAGTAGAACTAAGCTTGGGGATGCTTGATACGTCTCAAACGTATCTATAATTTCTGATGTTCCATGTTGATATTATACCAATTGTTACATGTTTTATATACACTTCATAGCATTTTTATGCATTTTCTGGGACTAACCTATTAACAAGATGCCACAGTGCCAGTTCCTGTTTTCTGCTGTTTTTGTATTCCAGAAAAGCTAGTCTGGAAATATTCTCGGAATTGGACGAAACTTGGACAGAACCTCCTATTTTTCCAACACGAACACGGAGTCCAGAGGAGAGACGGAGGGGAGCCACGAGGCAGCCACACCATGGGGCCGCGCGGGCCCCCCTGCCGCGCCGTGGGGTGGTGTGGGCCCACGTGGTCTCCAGCCGCCGCCCTTTCGCCTATTTATTCCTCCCGACGCGAAAACCCTAAATACCCGAGCCATTATCCACGAAAAGTTCCAGAGACGCCGCCGCCGTCAACCCTAGCTCGGGAGGGTTCAGAAGCTCTTCCCGGCACCCTGCCGGAGAGGGGAATCATCACCGGAGGGCTCTACATCACCATGCCTGCCTCCGGAGTGATGCGTGAGTAGTTCATCCTTGGACTACGGGTCCATGGCAGTAGCTAGATGGTTGTCTCTCCACTTTATGCTATCATGTTTAGATCTTGTGAGCTGCCTATCATGATCAAGATCATCTTATTGTAATGCTACATGTTGTGTTTGCTGGGATCCGATGAATATTGAATACTATGTCAAGTTGATTATCAATCTATCTTATATGTTATTTATGATCTTGCATGCTTTCCGTTACTAGTAGATGCTTTGGCCAAGTAGATGCTTGTAACTCCAAGAGTGAGTATTTATGCTAGATAGTGGGTTCATGCCTCCGGTAATCTGGGAGAGTGACAATAACTTCTAAGATTGTGGATGTGCTGTTGCCACTAGGGATAAAATAACCGATGCTTAGCTTAAGGGTGCGCCGTTAGGTCTAATGCATTTGTTTACATTACGCACATTACTTAATGCAATTATCCGTTGCTTGCAACTTAATACCAACGGGGAACTCGGATGACAACCTGGCGGTGGATTATTAGTCATAGACGCTGTTGGATAACGGTCTATGTATTTTGTCGTAATGCCCACATGAATATCATAGTAATCATCATGTCATATATATGCATTGTCATGCGCTCAATATTTTGTCAATTGCCCAGCTGTAATTTGTTCACCCAGCATGTTAGTTATCTTTTATGGAGAGACACCACTAGTGAACTGTGGACCCCGGTCCATTCTTTTACACTGATAATACAACCAACTGCAAACATTGTTCCTTTTCATTCTCTGCAATTTACTACTGTTTTCCACACCATACGTTTAATCCTTTGTTTTCAGCAAGCCGGTGAGATTGACAACCTCACTGTTTCGTTGGGGCAAAGTAGTTTGATTGTGTTGTGTGTAGGTTCCACGTCAGCGTGCCACTGACAACCTTCAAAGTGATTTCTTGCTCCTACTGGTTCGATTAAACCTTGGTTTCATACTGAGGGAAACTGCTGCTACACTGCATCATACCTTCCTCTTGGGGTCTCCCAACGAACGTGTGATCCACGCAATCACGCACCATAGACGATAACAAATCAACGGAGCAGTTGCAAGAGATCGATGGTGCCCACGGATGATGAACAACCATGGATGCACAGAGGAGGCACTCAAAGAAACTTTGCAAGCCGGAGAGATCCACCGCTAGGTGACTGATATCATGAAGATCGATCAGCACATCCATGACGTACACACTACAACGATGCTAGCTGCTTCGGTCCTGCTGCATATGCACCCACGCCTGCATGCTCTCTTGTCACCTTCATCGGATCAGTTCAGAGCAGTTGTCGCTGCCCTGCCCTCTGCAGATGAATCAGAGCTCCACCGTATCCACCCAGATATCTTCTTGAAGCTGGGTGGAGAGCTAGCTGACAGGGGGTCGGGGTCGTGCGTAAGTGTGGCCGGCGTGGGAAGGGAGAGAGGCTGAACCTGTTGCGCGCATCCATCGGCAAACTACCGTGCTGCCATCGTCCGTGGGCATGCGTGTGTTGCCGATGTCCGACCGATCCCAAGCCCCAGCTTCACGCGCGCAGCTGTGCGCCTGTGCGGGCCTGGTGACCCAAGCATCACGCTCGTGCATCAGATGCAGAGAAGCGCAACCTGCTGGTCGGAAAGCCATTGTGGCAGCGGTTTTTTTACCTTCACGGAGGAAGCGCAAGAGCGTCTGGTGTAGAGCTGAATCAGCCAAAGTCTCTGGTGCTCAAGGCGGCCGGAGCTCCGGGGTCGGGGAGCGGAAGCGGATAACTGCAGGGCAGATAGCAGGTTCTCGGGCGGTGCCAAAGCGGCAGGCGTTGAAGTCTCGAGCTCGACCGGGGGAGGGCCCGTGAAGGGATCAGCGGCGGGTGGTTCCGTTCCTCTCTCTGGAGGAGCAGAGGAAGCACCGCTCGCCGGAGATCAAGGGGCGGCAGCAGGTCGGGGAGGAACCAAAAATTTGGTGCGTTGGTTGAAGCGAACGGTGGGAGAGAAGAATAGGACAGAAAAAATCGAACCGTTTTTTTCCACTTGCCGGTGGCAGCGGTGGGTAATTTCCTTCAACTTTAGTGGCAATTTCAATGACGTACTAGAAGAAGCCTTCCTTCCTTTATTATTAGGTATAGATTGGATCCTATAAGATTTTGTTTTTTCTATCATACAAATCAAAGAGGCCAATACGTCTTTTGTGGGTTTTTATATAAAGACATTGTCGTAGAGTCAAAATAGAGTAGACGAATTTGGCGGGCTAGACGCTAGATAGGAGGCGACGGTGAAACATGTCACGGTGGCTGCCAAACTGGACATGAGGGGGTCGATCTTTGATGTTGGGAGCTAAAGAGAAGGTACTCTCCTTCATTTTACACTGAGAGAATAGGGCGACAGCGATAGACATAGGAACGGAAATAGACTAAAAGAGGACTCGCATAGAGGAGAGGGGAAACCCGCCTACATAGGGGCAATAGACCAATTTTTATTGAACATCATTTCCAGTGCTCGTATTGTATTGAGGCACTGAAGATACAAGTCAAAGTGGGTAAGAGAAAGGGCTTTCACTATTTATTATTAAGAGTAGAGATTTAATTAAAAGAGTAGGCCATTAACTGGACCCCAAAATTTATGAAGCAATCAACCTCACTCCTGAAAGGACACGGATGTCGCCTAGAGGGGGGGTGAATAGGCGATTTAAAATTCTTTACGGTTTAGGCTTGAATAAATGCGGAATAAAACTAGCGTTTAATTTATCAAGCACGAAACCTAAACAAGCTAGGTTTACCTATGTGCACCAACAACTTATGCTAAACAAGATATACAACTAAGTGATAGCAAGATATATTACTTCAAGCTCGATGGCTATCACAAAGTAAATTGCATAAGTAAGAAGCTCGGGTATAGAAATACCGAGGCACTTGGAGACAATGATTTATCCCGAAGTTCACTTCCCAATGGAAGCTACGTCTCCGTTGGAGCGGTGCGGAGTCACAAAGTGATCCCCGAATAGCCGTCAAATGGCACACCGTAATCTCCTTCGTGCCTCTACCAATGTAGAGTGCCACGAACCACTATGGGATACTTGAGGGTGGTCACCGAACCCGTACAAGGATGAGGCACACTCCACAACTTAATTGGAAGCTGTTACCGAATTCCCGCGGCTCCCAAAGCCACAAGAATCACAAGGTTGGGGCACGTCTCCACAACTTAATTGGAGGCTCCCAACTATCTCGCGAGCCACCAAAACTCTGAGATCAACAAGGACCGTCTAGGGCACTCCAAGTACCCAAGAGGACAAGCTCTAGGGCACCCCAAGTACCCAAGAGTAACAAGCTTCTCAACTTCAACTTCCACGTATCACCGTGGAGAACTCAAACCGATGCAACCAATGCAATGGGCAAGAACAGAAGAAGTGCTCAAAATCCTTCACTCTCAAATCCCACTAAAGCAACTAATTCTATTGGGGGGAGAAGAGAGGAAGAACAAAGAGGAAAACCAAATCCCTCCAAGATCTAGATCAAAAAGCTTCCCCTCACTTAGAGGAGAGATTGATTGGTGGAATGATAGATCTAGATCTCCTCTCTCTTTTCCCTCTAATTGGAGGCAAGAATCATGGAGGGATAGAGAGATAGCAAAGCTCAACAAGGTCAACAATGGGGGCAATTTTCGAGCTCAAGAGTTGGGGAACCTTTGGGGAAGAAGGCCCCATTTTATAGGTCCCCAAAATCTGACCGTTTGGGCCAGATTCGTGCAATCCGGAATTGGTTCGGATTTGGTTCGGAATTCCGGTTGACTCGGAATAATCCGGATGAAAACCAACCAGAATCCGGACTGATTACAGTACCGAAAACTCAGCTCGGAATCAGTTCGGAATTAGTTCGGAATTGGTTCGGAATTGGTCCGGAATTCCGACTGGCTCGGAATTCCGGAACGCACGGACGAGAAACGCAATAACTTATGCATACGAACTCCGTTTTCGATGTTCTTGGGCTCGTTGGAATCACCACAACGAGCACGACAAGATGATGCAGGAAAACATCATAGTCCAACAAGGGAGTATAAAACCAAATGTAGAAAGGTAAAACCTCTCTATAGAAGATGAACCGGGAGAAACTCCAAAACCGAAAACCCAACAAGTTTTTCATACGAAATCCGTTTTCGGTGAACTTGAGCTTGTTATGAAGGTCACAACAAGCTCCAAAACCCCACACAGAGAAAATCCAAATAAGAACCAAGAAAGATGATGAAGGCAAGAATGCAAATGTTTGAGCTCTCTCCAACTGATACGCTAAAGCTCAATGAGAGCCCCTCTTGACAGTACGGTAACTATCATATAACCCGGTCTCCCAACCAAGAGACCGGTAAAATAGAAACCCTATCAACATCATACCTTTGCCTTGCGCAGTCCACTTGAGCTAGATGACGTCGATCTTTATCTCTTCAAGTGGACCACCTTTCTTGATTGCGCTTTGCTTGGTGAAGACTCAATCATTGCTCCCCCATAATCCACTATGGGAGAGCCTCTCTTAGGCACATCTTCACATGAACATTATCTCTAAATGGGTGGCAAGCTTCAAGCCTAGGATTTCTTTGAGATGCTCCTCTTGAACTTGCGCTTCTCAACATTGATGCAAGCCCATAGAAAGATACCTAACCACACATAGAAATGCTACACACATATCATGGGTTACTTAACAAAGCTATATGGACAATTGCTTACTATACCAAGAGATACATGATCCCACTTGGTACATCTTGTAGCTTTGTGTGTTGATCAAAATCTTGATCAACCTTGTATCTTTTCTTCTCTTTTCAATAGATGATGTCTTGAAGATAACCATGAATGATCACATAATCCTTTTCTTCAAGACATACTTGCGATATGCTCAACTCACATATGACCAATCATCGGATAACTCCTCGAATACAACTTGGTCATCATATACTCTTCTTCTTGATCATATCAAGTATATATCCATACACCTCGATGATCTTGATGCCAAATACTTCATTATATCAATATATTCATGGCATCAACCTTGAATCCAACATATGGAGTTCAAGCATGGTCTATGGACAAACACTACAAGTACAACTCAATGCAACCATTAGTCCATAGGGATTGTCATTAATTACCAAAACCACACATGGGGGCGCCATGCCCTTTCAATCTCCCCCATTTTGGTAATTGATGACAATCTCTTTTACAAGGTTTTATATAATGAATTAAGCAACTATGCAAATCAACAAGCATGGATGCATGAGCATGAAAGGTAAATGCTTATGATCAAAACAAAAGCATAACACCAAATTCCCTTAAACCCTATAAAACTTCTCCCCCATTGGCATCCATTTCCAAAATGGGCGAAAAATCTTAGAAGGTCAATATAGTATGAGCTCCCCCATAACATGTGCATTTCTCAAAATATGAGTGAAATCAAATACACATATCCAATGACGAATAGTTGGGGAGAGCACAAACTATATTGAGGATCCAAAGATTGCAAAAGAATGATATGGAAAACTTTTTACAATTCTCCAAATAAAAAGTAAGCAATCAAAAAGATCCAACTAACCAAATAAACACAAGATATTATGATTTGAGCAAAAGAGTGTTTTAAAGAAATAGAGGAGCTCCCCAATATTTGTACACAATTTAGAATTATTGTATTTGAATACAAGGTGTACAAACATGGAATCCTCACTCCTCGGTATCCTCTAAAACACAAAACAAATGAATTCACAAGCTCAATAAGATGCAAATGAAAAACAAAGCTTGTGACATATCCCATGGTGAAGATTATTGGCTTGTAAAGACAAGCATGAGGTTAAGGATATTCACCAAGATGAGAGCACCAAGATGTGATAAAATAGGATAGGCACTCATAGGCCAAATTCATTCCGGGGTCACCAAAGAATAAAAAGGAATAAAAGAGGTGACACCGAAGAATTAGAATATCTAGTAAAGATGTAATTTCTCTCATGTATATAAGTTTCTAAGTGTACAACAATCATGAAGATATATATCCACAAGAAACATGTACACATAAATTAGTTACTAAAGAAAAGAACAAGATATCCAAAATAAAGTCATATATATACACATATGATGTTTGTGTAGGATCATAGCCCATAGCTCAATGATTTCATATTGTGTAATAATGAACTTCAAATTCAACCTCAACACAAGCATCACAAATATCACTAAGGGAAAAGGAGATAGTTGGGATGCATTGAGGAAAGCAACAAGTATCATAAGAGCCGAATAGAATTTGCAATAGCTACAACAAAGGCAAATAAATACTTTTCATGCCATGATGAAACCTACACAAGGTTCAATGCTATAAAAGTATGCATGAGGGTGGATACTTGTTACCGAGATGACATGGGTTGATGTAGTAGATAAGAGTTTATCAACCATCCTAGCTTGGCTCCAATAAGCATGTGGTGAAGACACTTTCATTGTAAATGAGACAAGCATCCAATGCATCTCCATGTACCTAAAACACATTCAAGTAAAATTGTTCCCAAACTAATTGGGTCCAAAGTAGTTAGTCAAACTACAATACATAGAAGGAACTCCACATAAATATGTGCATATAGATATGAAATTGAATTTCATGCACATCTTAGCCGATTTAGGATTCCGTGGAGTTTCACCTATATATTGGCACAAAGAAAGAAAGCATGCCATAAAATAAACATGTAGTAGATATGCATGCCTATTAACTTTAATAACCAAACGGAGATACAATTTGGACAAATATCAAGAAATCAAAGAAGGTCCAAATTATATCAAAGATCCAAAAAAAATTGATTTAGAGAAGCCAATTGAAACTAAAACAAATCACATATGATTGATGAGATACCAATTGGACAAAGATACCAAAAAGAAATAAGATACCAATTAATTAATAAATAAAAGGAATAGATATCAAATTTCCAAAAGAGATATCAAAAAGAGAGATATCAACGAATGATATACCCACTCCCAAAGAGAGATGCCAATTGGACAAACTCTCAAAAAGAAAGAGCGGGTTCCAACAAATAAACCACACCCTCTACACTTTTCATGATGGCACAAAGTACCAAGCCAAAAGGTTTGTCTTCCATGAGACATGTCATCGGGATCAAAGACCAATGGAAAGGATCAAATACAAATAGAATATAAATAGTGTTTAAAAGATACATGATAGCTCTCCCAACAAAAGTGCATTATTTTATGATCTTGTATTTGAATACACAATGCACACACATGGAATCATCGCTCTCAAATATCTATTCAAACACTAGTCATATATCAAGAAAAAGCAATAAGATCCAATACTAATGAAAATATAAGTTGTACTCAATATAGGATAGCTCACCCAAGAATAGTGCATTATCTATAAGTAGCCTTTGAATGCAAGGTGCACAATGATGGGATCAATGCCTCTCCTACACCAAATAAAACACTAGGAAAGTTTGAGTAAAGCAAAATGATCCACAAGAGGTAAGGAAGACAATGGGAGTTAAAACAAATTAATTTTTGGCAAGAAATAAGGCAATAAAATCAAGAGCCAATATGAAGATGATCTACAAATTTCACCACAATTATGACTATCAATTGTCATGGAAAAGGAGTATATGTAGAAATTTCTTAGTGGTGTATTGGATTGATATTCAAGATCATCTTCGCAACCAATAAGCACATGGTGAAGGATAAGATTTAAGCGCGATGCTTATGTAGATAAATGTTCTTGATAGCTTCAAATATTCACGCGATAATGCAAAGCAACTACAAAGAGTGCTTTGAAGCAATCGGTTTCCAAAGAGATATATGAGAACATATTAGAGGAAAACCTTACCAAGAACATTCATCACAAACAAGATCCAAAGTGTGAGTAAGTAAAAACATTTAAGCAAATGGGAACTTGTTTGAGAAACATGCCACAAGGAATAAGATAATTAACAATATCAATTCTAGGTGGCAATACCTCACATGTTCACATTGTCTAGGTTTGTAATATGCACATAGCTTATTACTCCCCCATAATGTGATAATCCATTTATTCTCCACAAGAGGCAATAAAACCCAACTAGAGATAATTAATGACATTATAGAATTTGAATTTCTCATGAGCATGACATACACATAGAGACTAGATAAATTGATATATCAACACTAAGTGGTATTCCTCATGTATATACATTTTTAGGATTGTGAAGTGCAAGCATATCACTCCCCCAAAATGGGATAGTCCATTAATCTCTCAAAAGAGCCAATTAAGATATAAGCAAGTTGATATAAAGGCTCAACACAAACTACACATACATGGTGTGCAAACCAACATACACATACTTGATTTCTCAAGATAAGTAAGTAGAGAGCACAACACATACAAACACTAGCAAAACCAAACACATGCAAGGGTGCAAGCAACTTTCAATGTATGTATGATTTAAATACAAGTTACCGCAAGGAGAACATTGGATATGAGATAGAACAATATAATCCAAATGACTTGGCTTGAGAGAATATAATTGATGAAGATCCCTTAATTCTTCATGATGTAGCCAAGTCTCCAATGCCCTCCACAACACCTATTGATCAAGTTTTAGCTTGTTGGTCCCCAACCAAGTTGGGTCCTAAGAGGTTAGTCACAATAGGCTTGGCAACCCAAATGGTTCTTTTCTTGACACCACTTTGAGTACCAACATATTTGGCAAACACATTGCCAACCTTATCCTTCCTAATAGAATAAGCATTATCAATTATTATGGGTTGGATAAGTACCACTAGTGCATGAAGAAGCAAAGTGACCCTTCTCACGCATATGTAGCAACATTTGCTTCCTCCTTTCTTCTTTGTTGAAGCTCATCATGAGGAGGAATGCTTGATTCTTCTTGGGAAGGGCCGTTCTTCACTTGGGAACTTTAGTTTGAACTTGAGGCATCTTCCCTTGTTGCTTCTCACTAAGAGACTTCTTCTTCAAAGGGCAAGATCTAACATGGTGCCCTTCAACTTTGCACTTGAAGCAAACAATCTTGGCCAAATTCTTGACTTGTTCATGGCCCTTCTTTTTCTTGTTATACTTGGACTTGTTCTTGTTATTGGAGTTGAATCCAAGTCCACTCTTGTCATTGGGGCGTCTTTGCTCACTCAACATGTTGTCAAGTGTGGACTTCCCATCATGACGCTTTTCCAAGTCTTTCTTCAAAGAAGTGACTTGGGCCTTGAGCTCTTTTAATTCCTCTACATGGTTAGTATCAACAAAAACACTAGAGGAAGTTGAAGCTTCATTGTTAGAGCAACAAGGCATGGAAAGTAATTCATCACAAGATGTAGCAATATTATGAGTGGATGAATTACTAGGACTAGCACATGGCAATAAAGCATTTTGAGTATAAGTTGTGCCATTGTCCACATGAGGCTCACAAGATGTTACCTTTGTAATAATAGCCTCATGAGCTAACTTTAGCTTATCATAGGAGACTAGAAGATCCTCATGAGAGCTCGAGAGCTTTTCATGGCTTTCTTCCAATTTCCCATATTTGCTAGATAGCAACTCAAGTTGAGCCCTTAGCTCAACATTCTCCTTCACTATTGGTGCTTCACAAGAAATAGAGTTAGTAGCACAAGCATTATCATTAGTAGCAATAGGAGAAGATAACTTGGTAAGCTCTTTTGAATATGAAGCTTTAGTTGTACATGAGACTCGGTGAGTTTGATGAGCTCACTCTTAATGACCCTAGAGCCATTTTTAGGTGCGCAAAATCCCAAGGAGTCTAGCATGAGCATCCACAAGCTCACCATTTTTATTTTGAATTCATTAACCACCTCAATAGCTATCATGGATCCTTTACCTAGAGAGTTCTAGAGTAAAAGTCTCCTCAAGAGACTCTTTAGTGGTTTGTTCTTCTTCAAGAGCTTCCTTGAGATCGGCGATCTCTTCCGCGTATTTATATTCGCGGCTTTGCATTTTCTCAATTGTGTCTTCATGCTCATCAATAAGTTTATTGCTCTCAATAGCAATAGTCAAGATTTCTATGAATTTAGCACAGCATCTTTATTCTTAGCAATAGCATGAAGAACCATTTTACCCTTCTCAATAAGGGAAGCATCATTATCATTTTCTTCATTATCATCATCATTATCATTTTGAGAAATATTGGGAGTCAAGGTAGAAGTTACCGTTGATCCCTTGCCATGAGGCAAAAGTGCGAAGTGGTTGATGATGATGAAGCAAAACTTGAAGCACCATTCAAGTCCATGTCTTGTTCCATGGAGTGTTTGGTTTCCTCTACATTGTTAGCCAAACAAATACTAGAGGAAATAGAAGTATTTTTATCAAGGGAACAAGACATAGAGAGCATATCATCACGAGGATTAGTCAAGCAATTTGCACATGATATGCAAGGACTATCAACACAAGCATGTGAATCATTTTTTTGCTAGATATGTTTAAGTCCAAAGATAAATCATTGCAATAAGATAGAGGTGAAGGATCATCAATTATAAGCTCACTATCATCATTGCAATATTTATCACTACTCACCATTGCATTACTTTGTGGCTTGCCACATGTAGGTGAGTAGGAAAGTTGAGAACTCATCACGGCCGGAAGTGGAGGGAGAACAATCATCTCCACAATTCTTGGACACATCATATTTGTCTTGAAGCTTGGTCCAAAGCTCATGAGCATTCCGAAAAGGAGTGACCGACATAATAACTACATCGCTCAAAGCATTGAAAATCATATTAGAAGCTTGAGCATCTAGATAGGAATTATTCTCATCCATAAAGATAATCTTTTGGGATTCCTTGGAGGAGAATAACCCCTATCTAGAATTCGCTCTATGTATGGGTCAATGACCCGAAAATATCAAGCATGCGAATTTTCCAAACATCATAATTTGTGCCATCTAATATAAAAGAAGCATTGTGCACTAGTTCACTAGACGACATCTTTACTCTCGAGGCGGTGAAGCCAAAAACGAGAGAACCCGCTCTGATACCAATTGAAAGGACACGGATGTCGCCTAGAGGGGGGTGAATAGGCGATTTAAAATTCTTTACGGTTTAGGCTTGAATAAATGCGGAATAAAACTAGCGTTTAATTTATCAAGCACGAAACCTAAACAAGCTAGGTTTACCTATGTGCACCAACAACTTATGCTAAACAAGATATACAACTATGTGATAGCAAGATATATTACTTCAAGCTCGATGGCTATCACAAAGTAAATTGCATAAGTAAGAAGCTCGGGTATAGAAATACCGAGGCACTTGGAGACGATGATTTATCCCGAAGTTCACTTCCCAATGGAAGCTACGTCTCCGTTGGAGCGGTGCGGAGTCACAAAGTGATCCCCGAATAGCCGTCAAATGGCACACCGTAATCTCCTTCGTGCCTCTACCAATGTAGAGTGCCACGAACCACTATGGGACACTTGAGGGTGGTCACCGAACCCGTACAAGGATGAGGCACACTCCACAACTTAATTGGAGCTCTCACCGAATTCCCGCGGCTCCCAAAGCCACAAGAATCACAAGGTTGGGGCACGTCTCCACAACTTAATTGGAGGCTCCCAACTATCCCGCGAGCCACCAAAACTCCGAGATCAACAAGGACCGTCTAGGGCACTCCAAGTACCCAAGAGGACAAGCTCTAGGGCACCCCAAGTACCCAAGAGTAACAAGCTTCTCAACTTCAACTTCCACGTATCACCGTGGAGAACTCAAACCGATGCAACCGATGCAATGGGCAAGAACACAAGAAGTGCTCAAAATCCTTCACTCTCAAATCCCACCAAAGCAACTAATGCTATTGGGGGGAGAAGAGAGGAAGAACAAAGAGGAACACCAAATCCCTCCAAGATCTAGATCAAAAAGCTTCCCCTCACTTAGAGGAGAGATTGATTAGTGGAATGATAGATCTAGATCTCCTCTCTCTTTTCCCTCTAATTGGAGGCAAGAATCATGGAGGGATAGAGAGATAGCAAAGCTCAACAAGGTCAACAATGGGGGCAATTTTCAAGCTCAAGAGTTGGGGAACCTTTGGGGAAGAAGGCCCCATTTTATAGGTCCCCAAAATCCGACCGTTTGGGCCAGATTCGTGCAATCCGGAATTGGTTCGGATTTGGTTCGGAATTCCGGTTGACTCGGAATAATCCGGATGAAAACCAACCAGAATCCGGACTGATTACAGTACCGAAAACTCAGCTCGGAATCAGTTCGGAATTAGTTCAGAATTGGTTCGGAATTGGTCCGGAATTCCGACTGGCTCGGAATTCCGGGAACGCACGGACGAGGAACGCAATAACTTATGCATACGAACTCCGTTTTCGATGTTCTTGGGCTCATTGGAATCACCACAACGAGCATGACAAGATGATGCAGGAAAACATCATAGTCCAACAAGGGAGTATAAAACCAAATGTAGAAAGGTAAAACCTCTCTATAGAAGATGAACCGGGAGAAACTCCAAAACCGAAAACCCAACAAGTTTTTCATACGAAATCCGTTTTCGGTGAACTTGAGCTTGTTATGAAGGTCACAACAAGCTCCAAAACCCCACACAGAGAAAATCCAAATAAGAACCAAGAAAGATGATGAAGGCAAGAATGCAAAGGTTTGAGCTCTCTCCAACTGATACGCTAAAGCTCAATGAGAGCCCCTCTTGACAATACGGTAACTATCCTATAACCCGGTCTCCCAACCAAGAGACCGGTAAAATAGAAACCCTATCAACATCATACCTTTGGCTTGCGCAGTCCACTTGAGCTAGATGACGTCGATCTTTATCTCTTCAAGTGGACCACCTTTCTTGATTGCGCTTTGCTTGGTGAAGACTCAATCATTGCTCCCCCATAATCGACTATGGGAGAGCCTCTCTTAGGCACATCTTCACATGAACATTATCTCTAAATGGGTGGCAAGCTTCAAGCCTAGGATTTCTTTGAGATGCTCCTCTTGAACTTGCGCTTCTCAACATTGATGCAAGCCCATAGAAAGATACCTAACCACACATAGAAATGCTACACACATATCATGGGTTACTTCACAAAGCTATATGGACAATTGCTTACTATACCAAGAGATACATGATCCCACTTGGTACATCTTGTAGCTTTGTGTGTTGATCAAAATCTTGATCAACCTTATATCTTTTCTTCTCTTTTCAATAGATGATGTCTTGAAGATAACCATGAATGATCACATAATCCTTTTCTTCAAGACATACTTGCGATATGCTCAACTCACATATGACCAATCATCGGATAACTCCTCGAATACCAACTTGGTCATCATATACTCTTCTTCTTGATCATATCAAGTATATATCCATACACCTCGATGATCTTGATGCCAAATACTTCATTATATCAATATATTCATGGCATCAACCTTGAATCCAACATATGGAGTTCAAGCATGGTCTATGGACAAACACTACAAGTACAACTCAATGCAACCATTAGTCCATAGGGATTGTCATTAATTACCAAAACCACACATGGGGGCGCCATGCCCTTTCAAGTCCCTTGACAAGATGTATTTGGGGTTTCTCAACGGGTTGTTCTTTTACTCAGTGACGGGTCTAGGACCCCAAAACTGTGAGTGCCATAATCTCTAAACAACAAAACTTTAGCACATCCATTGTATTTTTTTTGAGAAATACACTAAAAACGTATAATATAGTATAAATATCATCATAATTCAAGTAGTTTAAATAGGTTGTAGGCTTTAATAGAACTAGTGTTAATTATACAATACAAAGTGTTTTGCATTCTCTACTTCCACTAGGAATCTTTGTTCCCAAAGATATTTCTCTCTAGGTTATAAGGCAATTATATTTAAAACAATGAGTAAACATTAAATTTAAAGGCATAAAAGATTGTAAGTAAATGCACCAAAACTAAAACAGAAAAAGAACAATCTTGGCCCAAAAATGCTCAACTCCGTTAAAATTCAGCCTAACAGAAGAACCCCACTAGTGTGGCCACAACAACATAGGTCGTTCAATCGAATCATACGGCTACGACCTATGATTCACCCTCCTCGGAATAAAACCATGATCCTCATAATCCCATTTCCTATACCCCCCCCCCCCCCCCCAATTTCCCCGTTGCTCAAGAGAAAGGCGACATCGCTCCCTCCCCCTTGCCGTTCCAACGCGTGTGAAAAATAAGCAATCAGATTTTGTTTGCCAAATGATAAATTAGGCAAAAACAAGTTGGCCAAACAAGTTAGCATAATTGACGACAATGCTCAGTAACTTTATATAAATATCCTAGCCCAAATTAATATGTATATTATTAATATATGGAATGTGGCATGTGTGATGAGCTCACCGAGTATATTCCACATGGGTGGGGAAGATGGAACACATGCTAGACGGAATTATGTATGGAAGTTGGGTGATTTTTAATGGGACGAAAGAAAAGAAGTTCACACTATTGAAATTGAATAACACCTCCTTCTTTGAAGGTATTGTACTACTACTTTGATACAAAATGTAAGTGATCCTAGTATTCATATTAATCAAACATATCTAAGTTTGACCATCTAGTGACAATTAAGCATGTATGACTTTCAATAAATATATACAACTAGGGCAATTACAAACTATGTTATCATATCATAGACTTGTATTTCGCATGAGGCGATACATTTAGTAGAAAAAATGACGGTTGAACTATTTCATGGAGTAGATCAGAATGGCATTATCTTAATCGAGTGTACTCTCTTATCATGAAAACGTGACAAGCACGACATTGCCACGTCGACTCCATCCGTTCACGTGTCAAGGAAAGGAAAAGCGACGATCACCCAACAGTATGGCAGTTGATACAGTAATGCGGACTGAAGTTGGGCCGCGGCAGATTACAAAATGCTATAATGGCGACGGCGAGCACGCATGGTTTGAACTTTGACGGCTCAATTTTCCAGAGCAAACAAAGCAAAGCTGTCACCTATCAAAGCAAGATCATTTCGTTGCACATTTTGTTGCAAGACTTGGCGGCACGATTTGTGTGACGATACGCCATGTGAAATGTGATGCTGCCACAGTCTTTTCGTACGAAAATTTATCAAATTTGAATAGTCAACTTTTGACTGGCTCCCCAGTCGTCCAGGCCAGCCGAGCCCACCAGTCAGCGGCGCGAACTGGCTCGGCGGCTGCTCCGTCTTGCTTGACCTCCACCTCGCTTTCTTCCACTTCTGCCTGCACGACACGACTGACGACTCTTCTTCCTCTGTACCCATCCTCTATATCATCACCCACCACTCCGGCGGGTGACCGGACGCAGCCGAGCTCGACGGCCATGGCGACGAAGCCCGCCGCGTCCATCGACCCTGAGGTCGCGCTCGCCTACAAGTTCCCCGAGGTACCACACCCACGCGCTCCCTCCCCCGCTCCCCTTTCCACTTCCTCTGAATCCGCGCCTCACGTTCTCTTCCCCGCGCAGGTCTCCTTCGCCTACGACGAGAGGTACGTACCTCACCGCCAGCCGCCCACCTCCTGCCTGGATCAAGGGCGCCAGCGCGGGTGTCTCCTCTGCTTGATCCGATCGGTCCCCGTGCTCACCCCGTCTCCTTCCCCCTCCCTGCAGGGACGTGGCGCTGTACGCGCTCGGGGTGGGCGCCTGCGGCACGGACGCCGTCGACGACAGGGAGCTCCACCTCGTCTACCACAGCGACGGGCAGCGCCACATTAAGGTCACCCCCCTCCCTGTTTTGTTGTTGGTTGTTGACATTGAGTCTGGGGAGAAATACGAGTCCATTATCTTACAGAACTGTGCTAGCCTTCTGGACATTGTACATGCAGGGCATGGCTTGCCGTCATGTGTGACAGACGGCTCGTAGCTGAGCAAGGGGGGAATGATGCAAGCTATTCTCCTTTTACTTTCTCAATTCACAGCCGGCATTAAATTGGAAACTGCCCATTCATAATTACTCCAATTCTACTAAATTCCGGTAGAATACTAGGATGTGAGATGGCTCCTGTTGAGCAAGGGGGAGTTGATGCAAGCAATCCTTTCACTTTCTCAATTTACAGTCAACATTCAATTGGAAACTGCCTAATTACTCCAGTTTTACTATAAAAAAAGTTATGCTGAACAGTGGGTTTCCCCACTTTGTATATATATATATGTTTATTAACTTCAGATAAAAGAATGTACAAGCACAAACAAAGTTAGACTATGGCAAGGCCTTTAGCCTCTAGACTAAAGTTAGATGAAAGAATGCACCCAGTTTGTCAAACCCTAATAGGCTTTTCTAGTGGCCTTATGAATAAAGAGAGTCATCTCATCCTTTAACTTCTTTCTGCATCTATAAATATTGGGCTTTATCTCCTTGAAGATATAATCATTTCTTAACGTCCAAATTGCCCAAGCAACCAGAATCACAATTTCCATGGAGAAAGGCTGAGGAATTTCAGCTCTAAGACAATGTTACTAAATTGGCCGGCGATGTGCTCCTAGCCTTAAGTGGCCGGGTCGTGCCTCCGGCATAGTTGCTTTGAATTTTTTTTACTAAATTCTTGTAGACTGTGTACTGTTATCAGTGAGGAAGTTATCTTAGGCTTGAGATTATTTAGTAACTGAGCTGTGTCGACCTTTGGCTAATAACTAATAGCTCGACAGCTCATCCTAGGTCTTATGTTGACTTGGTGTCATCAAGTCGTCCCAAGTAAATTAGATGAACGAGGAGCTGCATGCTCTCCTGGCTGCTGAGAATAATCTTCTCGTGGAGAAAAAATGTTAAATTATTTCACATTATAGTGGAAATCATAATCTTCAAATCTCTATGAATCTACAAACGTGAGTTGTGATTTTATTTTATTCTGGCCCTGGAACTAGAACTCCCATAAAAATACAATTGTAGTGACTGAGATTCACTTGAGAGTTTAGAAGCCAATTGCAGAGCCAAGAAAATGAAAGCAACTGTACTGATGAATTTTGTTTAGTCAATAGTCATCCAAGGAATTCATCTGGTTGTCGTCTACCAAGTGTAAGAAGTCAAAGATGCATCTTCATGTTACCCCTTCTCTAAGCCCAACTGATCTCGGTACTCTGGTATCCTTTCACATGCATCTTCATATTACCCCTTCTCTGAGCCCAACTGATCTCAGTACTCTGGCATCCTTTCACATGCATATTCATGTTTCTTACTCTGGCATCTGTTTCACACGCCATCATAAATTGTGCATGAAATGTTTGAAAGATCGAGTCATAGTCAGTAGTCACTATCCAACCGGGCTTTCCACCCCTTTCCAGTAAAACGGAAATAATCAGTCTCAGTTTTATGGAAGGAAAGGGGAGAGAAGAAACTAGGGAAACGGAGATAGTCAGTAATCACTATGATGAAAGCAATTGTTTTGTCAGACTGATGCTCATGTTTTTTTTTTTGTATATTACATTGCAGGCTCTTCCTACGTTTGTTTCTTTATTTCCTTACAAGAACAGCAATGGCCGTGGGATTGTTAACGTGCCTGGCATTCAGTAAGACATACAGGAAGCAGTTTCTATTGAGTTTTGCTTTCCATTTATCCTGTGTTTACAAACTTCCCCTAGTTTGTATAATTCATATTTGTCTTATTTGTATAATTCATATTTGTCTTATTTCCAGCCCACTAGGTTTGTCTTTCAGGATTTTAGCAGCTAACATAGTTGGTTGACATATTATGTTCTTTTATTGGGAATTGATATATTATGTTACAGATACCTTAGCTTGTTTTATTTCTTTTTTCAGCGTCGATGAAAGCCTTCTATTGCATGGTCAACAGTACATAGAGATCTACAAGCCAATTCCTTCATGTGCTAGTGTAAGTAGCTTACCATCGTTCTAAAAGGTTTTATTTTAAGATCCCTTGTGCCTGGAGGCTATGCATGATTTAGGTGCTGTCTGATTGATCCAGTATTTATTTACTTGTTCTGATCTATAAGTGGCTCGAATAGTTTTTCCAAGTGGATATACGAACATGAGCCTTTTTTTCACTGATAATTAAGCTCTTCTAGTTGACTTTCCATGTGCATGCATGTTAGTTATGACTTGAGGGTTTTGTATCTCACTGTTGAGGTTGTTCTCTAAATTAAAGGTGGAACATTTTTAATTAATCACTAATGGAAAAACTATTTGTATACTGGTACTGGGGTATATACTGAAGATTACTTTTAAATTATAGGTTTTAGGATGGAACATTTTTCAGAGTTCTCATCTCTAGCGTCCACTCGCATGTTGCTTTTCTTTCTTCAGGTTGTAAACAAGATTAAGGTAGCTGGTTTGCACGACAAAGGTACAATAAATGTGCTTATTCCATACTGCATATATATTCGATGATTTGTACATCTTGCCTTCTCATTCTGAATTTAGGGTCTCCTGTTTTTATGAGTTTTACCATTGCTTTGGTACATGGTACTGCAATATCTGAATGTTCTGACAGTTGGTGGAACTATGACTAAGTTGGTACATGTTATCTTATCTTCCAACATTTTATTCCAGACCAACAATAGTCTTTACAATCTTGAAAATAAAAATTCTGCAGCTTTCCTTAAGTACAACGGCTGTAATAAATGCACGACATATTATCAGAAATAGAGAAGCATAATGGGATGAATCCTTTTGTTGGAGCTCCTCAAATACAACCTACTTTCATGCTGTTGGAGCCTTCAACTTCGTGCTTGTAAATTTTGCAATTGTAAGATTTAAGTGCTCAGCTGAAAAACGATCTCATCTTGCCATTTCATCCTATGCTAGTACGAAGTGCACCTTTTCAGTTTGTCCGTCAGCTGTTAGTGTCCATCCAGTCCTGAAAGGATAGTTTGGTCAAAGTGCACTCCAATTGCTATGTAGTTTTGAGTGACCATCATTGACATTCTTTAAGTCCTCTGACCACTTATTTGGAGCAATACAAAAACAACCCTAAGAGACTATACTCAAATGTGTGCATTATTTTATCGAGGCACTATTTTAATTTGCAGGGAAGGCAACGATACTCGAGATCGAAACTACCACCCATCTCAAAGATTCTGGCGAAGTGTTATGCATGAACAGGTCCGTGATATGGCCATCATGTTTGAGTCTTCCAGTTTTATTTCTGTAAAACTACAAATAAGCAATGCTGTTAACAACGCAGGAGTACTATTTTCTTGCGCGGTGCTGGAGGTTTTTCGGACTCTTCTCGTCCATACTCATATACGACTTATCCTGCCAATCAGATTTCTCACATATCTATCCCAAACTCCGCACCTTCGGCTGTGTATGAAGACCCGATCCAACAATCCCAGGCATGCTAACTAATTCTGCTTCTTGTACTATTTTCTTTGTGCAAGTATTGGTGATTGTTGGTAATAAGATGCACTTGGTATCTCAGAGAAACTATGGTAACCATATAACTCTGTAGCTGTAACTATGGTCTGTGTTGGCTTATGACTTGCATGCTCAACTGTCCACTACACTAATAATCCCAAGTACAATGATGCCTGTCTGCTCTTCCAAGCGTTTATGAGTCAAGATTTAGTCTTATTTGTCAAGAAGGCTAATTTTGTTTCTGCAGAAGAAGTCAAACTGTCATTTTATTAACATGTAACTGTTCTGCCGAGTCTAATTCCTTTTCGTTTTCAATCAAGGCACTCTTATACAGGTTATCCGGGGATTATAATCCTCTGCATTCAGACCCTATGATTGCACAGGTTGCAGGGTATGGCACTTTGATCTGGACCCAGCTTTCCGTGCGTGAAGCTATGCTCATCTTCTGAAAACTTCATATCTGATAAGAACTTGTGCAGGTTCACCCGTCCGATACTGCACGGTCTCTGCACCCTCGGGTTCGCGGTCCGGGCAGTCATCAAGTCCTTTGCAACGGCGATCCAGCGGCGGTGCAGAGCATCTTCGGTCGGTTTCTGCTGCACGTCTATCCTGGGAGACTCTGGTCACTGAAATGTGGCTGGATGGCCAGAGGTAATGTGTATAAGGACCAATTGAATTATGTGGCGGCTGATTTCTTTGCTCATGATCTTATGGAATGGTTGCAGGGTGCAGTACCAGACCAAGGTGAAGGAGCGTAACCGCGCCGTGCTCTCTGGATACGTGTTGCTCAAACACATCCCCTCATCATTGTAAGTGCCGTGTCATGTTGGTGACAGATATACTACGTACTGTACATTTTAATCTGTGTCCTACCACTTGATGCTTTAGTTGGTCAGAAAGGAGGCCGGTTTTGCATTGTAAATTATACTACGTACTGAGAGATGGCAAATGGGTTTGTACTCTGTGCGGATCTGCACACGATATTGACACGGGGAAGATATTTTTTTATGTGTTAAATAAATAGAAACAAACTTGAAATTGATCCGTATTGTACACATCTGGTTTACGTCCACTGATCCTCTGGCTTAAGTCAGGTGTGGGCCCACCTGTCATACAGTCGAGTCACTCTGACTTGAGTCCGATACTCCATAAGCATAAGTTGGCCTGTAGACATGTTCGGCACCAAAGTTTTTTTTTTTTCACAATCCATATGAGCCAGGCATTGTTCTATATCAACGACGGCAAGGTACGATTCTATTTTGTCCTGTCTCGGACTTCATTGTTTTTCCTGTGATCTGGAAACCTCAGCAAATGCTCTGACATTTCAATACGGGAAAGAATTTTCGTTTACATATTTTACAACTGAAATAGTATTCCTATCTTGTTCGTGTTTTTTTCGTTGCAAAATTAAAGTGTTTTGGCAAGTACACAAATTAATTAATTAACATTAAATTGTTTCATTTTCTTAAAATTTTGAGATGCACAAAATAGATTTGGTTGTGCTCGTATGCGAATTCCCGCCCTTAATTTCACAACCAAGATCAGCAATCAGAAGGCCGTTCTTTAGAGCATCTCCAGTCGGGGCTCCCAAACGGCCGCCCAAAGCCGTTTGGGACGTGCCGGACACAAAATCGCGCCCACTCGCGGCGCACAAACGTGAATTCGGTCCGGCGCGGCCCAGTTTTGTGTCCGGCACGCCCAGCCCACGCCCTCAACTTGGGGAGGCTTGGGGCGGCCCCAGACGGAAGGAAACGCACGCCTCCGACGCGCGGGCCACGCCTGGCAGTGACACACGGCCACGCCCGGCCGTGGTCAAAGGCGTCGTCAAAGGCGCGTGCCGCGTGGCGACTCCTCGTTTTCACGGCCGGCGGGCGGCCAGTGAGCCGTCGCGTCCTCTGCTCGCCGGAGTGAATACAGCGCGCCTTTTCGAGGCGAGCGGCGTTAATGCCACCGCTCTCCGGCCGCCATAAAACGGCTCTGGGCGCTCTCCACTCATCGCCACTCTCGCCCTCGCCGTTCCTTCTCCACTCGAAAACCGCCGCCGCTCTCCTTCTCCATGGCCGGCACCTGGAGGCGCACCGGCGGCGCCGCGGCCAACGGCTTCGCGCCGCGCACCCTGCTCAAGGAGCAGACGGAGGCGCTGCGCGACAACGGCTATCCGGTGCCGCCGGATATGCGTGTTTGCCACGGGTTCGTCATCGGCGTCAACGGCGTGCCGGTGATGAAGCCCCTGACGCGGGCGAACCGCGGCGGTGAACGCACTACTGGCGTGACCTGACGCCGGAGCAGCGTCAGGACCCGCGCTGGGATCCGCGGAACCCGGCCAACTATGGCCGGTACGAGGCGGCGTTCCAGCGCGCCTACGAGGAGGACTTCAACCGCTGGGACGGCCCCGGCTCGGCGCCGACGGACAAGAACGTCGCCGGGCGCGAGGCGTTCTGGAGCGTGCCCGGGCGCACGCTCCAGTTCGTGATGAACCACATCGCGAACGGTGGCTCGCTCCTGACGGCGGCGCCCGCCCCTGCTCCGGCCGCCTGGGCACCACCTTCGCCACCTCCGGCCAACCAGTGGGCGCCGCGCGCGACGTCGTCCTCGTCGTGCTCCACGGCGTCCTCGTCGCGGGCGTCATCCTCGCGCTCGTCCTCATCTCGCTCCCGCGCCTCCTCTCTGCTAACGCCGAAGCCGGAGCAGATGAAGGTGAAGGCGGAGCCGGAGCTCTCGCCGTTCATGGCGGAGCTCATAGCGGCGCAGGCGGGGACGGACGACGACGCCATTGCGGCGGCCGTCGAGGCCGCGTCGATGGACGACGTGCCGCCGCTCGATGGCCCCACGGCCTGCGCCTGGTCGGCGCGCGAGACCGCCAAGGAGAAGGGTGTGCCCTTCTTCGACCTCACCGTCGACGACGGCCCAGGACCGAGCCGCGTCAAGGAGGAGGACGACGGCGGCGCGTGGACCGGCGGCGCGTGGAGTAGCGGTGGTGCCGGGAGCAGCGGCGGCGTGAAGGAGGAGGAGGACCCCTACTATGCCTTCAGGCACCGCTACCGGGGTCAGTAGATTAGGTTTAGTTTTTTTAAATTTCATTCGAATCTGTAAAATTTCCTAAAGTTTGAATGAAAATCGCCAAAGTTTAAGTTTACAAAAAAATATTTGGGCGCCGCGAGTGGGGAGCGACGACGCCCAAATGGGTAAGGTAGTCCGGACGGCGCCCAAAGAGACTGTCCGGATGGCCTTTGGGCGTCCATTTAAGCGCCGTGAGTGGAGATGCTCTTACAGCGCACCATACATTGTAATCTATCTCCACGGTCCTTGAGATCGATCGATCCAGCTCGAGTGAGAATACGCGATACGGGAAAAAGAAAGTGGGAGCAAAAGGAAAAGGAGAGAATCTGAACCCCCGATCGAAGCGTAGAACACGGCACGGTCTCCTACGTGCGCGCGCTGTACTCCTGCTTTTGAAAGCTTTTCTCTCGAGTTCGCACCAGGCATGTATATCTGGATCTTCCGCCTTTGCAGAAGTAACATGCATGAGAGCAAATTTACGTCTACTCCATGGCGTGATTCGCCTAAAGCAAACATCTTGGAACACCTAAAACGATCGTCAACTTCAGGGCTCCAACACACGTCGTTTCAACGTAAGTTCGTATATGTGAAGAACTAGCAGACCAATTCTCGTCATTCGAAGAAAAAAGCAGGCTAATCCTTGTGAGATGAAGATATTTCTATATGCTAGCACCAGGTCGACCCTCAAAATTGCACTATTATACTCGGAGGAGCGGCGCAAATTAGCATACGATCCTTCTGGTACTAATCATTCCAGCTCTTCTTGGATCCCATCCAGGTATCGCGCGCAAGCTTTTTCCTTGTTTTCATTTACCTGCTGCTAAAACTAATAAAAAGGCTCATCATTCATCATGCATCCGTCCCCGGCGTACCAATCCACATTCATCCCTCTCAAAAGAAGAGGAAAGCTAAGCTACGTATAGCTACGCGTACTGTTTGTGTGTTCCATGCATGCACATCTCGCTTTTATCAAGCTACATGAAGTAGTTGGCATGTGTACGAATATAGCACCTACATGTCGGCGCCAAAAATAACACCTACCACCAGCAACAGTACAATAGGTGATAGTTGCAGTGAAACAAAAACATTACTCCCTCCGATCCTCAAAGACGACTCATAAATCGTGTCCAAAAGTACAATATACGATTTGGTCAAATTTGTAGACAAAGCGATCGGAGACTTGCAACAATGTATGCATATAAATATAATATGGAAATATGTTCCATGATGCTAGTGTAGACCTTGTTAGTTTTTGTACAAACTCGGTCAAACTTTACGTCGTCGTGTTAAAAAATAAAAGGGGTATGCCGGGTCGAGAGACTAGAAAACTTAATTTGGTCGCGTCGTACATGCACCGCATTTTAAACATATATATTATCCTCCTATATATAAGAAATAAAATGACATATTTTGCTTTTTCTCGAGAAAGGAATATATTACTATCAAGAGATGCCGTTTACACCCGACCTTCTAATTGCCAATTTGCTAACATGTGACATTCATCGATCCGTTTGGTGCAGGTGTAGCAGATCTTCAGAGGGAGAGGAAGGAGATGACTTGTAGTCGTCGTCGCACCACCAAAAAGAACCAGTATCGGTGTACGGAGATGTGCGGCTAGCATTTTTTCTTCTACGAAGGGCAATATACGATATTGAAGACTATACCACGTACATCTGAGTTCTACAACAACTGGATGTTAAGACGTAGTCAAAACATCGACAATGCACAGAAGCAAACTACTGTAAAGGGGGGAAATAACACACTGTGATGATTTGTTTGTCACCGTTGAAAAAGAATATGATGTAATTTGTCATTCTATCAAATGATAAAGTAATTAGAATATCCAAAAATCCATATCCCTGGAGACCCAAAAGAGGGATGATCCCAGCTCATTCCTGGTTGGGTCACGAACCAAACGGAAACGGACCCACAATTCTTTCCCCCGAAACACCTATTGTGGGACAAACCCAACATGTGGATTCTCTCATGCATGGGTGAGGATATAATAACCATGCAGCATTCCACGAAACTAGAGCTAAGCTAGACTGATATAGATAGTTGTCGTCCTGTCTGGTCTGGCTAGCGAGGTGTGGTTGGCCGGCAAAGTCGTTAGTACAGTTACTGCGTCTCCTCCCTCCCACCGGATCAGATCAAAATCAAATAATGCGCTGCAATTGCTTCCGGGGGCACAAACACGCACAGTTACTACGTACAAAGTGATGGTACGTCGTACGTCTATCGGCTAGGCGCCGTTCTACTTCTATCGCTCATATGCCAATGCCGATGTCGCCGGCCGATCGATTCATAGCTGGCCCACATTCACAATATGGCCATTGATTTAGCTGCACTCGATCGGTACAACGTAAGTAATCTATCAATACTATATATCAAAGCTGACCCGCTTTGCCCTCACCTCGCGCGCCCACGTCATTCAACAGTAAAAATTCCCACTTATACAGTGCGCGCGCCGCTCCGCGACGTCGATCTTCGATCGGACGGTTAGCGCGACGTTTTATGAAAAAGAATCTGCGTTCACTGGAAATTGCGTAGCAGTTCCAGCTTCCCATGTCGATGGACCTATTTGAAAATTACAGGAACACCGGGGACTTCCCTGTAAAACACCCGCACATCACCCCTTCTTACTCCTCTCTCCCGCGCGGCGTCGAACTCACCGCCGCCGCCGACGCGCTGCCCGGCCGCACCGCTGCTCCTCGCTCACATCGAAGCACATGGCGATCTTCGCCACCATCTCCTCCACCTCCTCACCGAAAATCAGCTGCCGGGACGCCGCGCGGGCGGCGGAATCGTCCCTGCCGTACTCGACGGCCGCCGCCGCCTTCTGATTACGTGGATCACACGTTCGCTGGGAGACCCCAAGAGGAAGGTATGAAGCAGTGTAGCAGCAGTTTCACTCAGTATGAAACCAAGATTTAATCGAACCAGTAGGAGCAAGAAATCACTTCTGAAGGTTGGTGGTGGCGGAATATGGCACGGCGCAACACCAGGGAATCCGGCGACCGACGTGGAACCTGCACACAACACAATCAAACTATTTTGCCCCAACGAAACAGTGAGGTTGTCAATCTCACCGGCTTGCTGAAAACAAAGGATTAAACGTATGGTGTGGAAAACAGTAGTAAATTGCAGAGAATGAAAAGGAACAGTGTTTGCAGTTGGTTGTATTATCAGTGTAAAAGAATGGACCGGGTCCACAGTTCACTAGTGGTGTCTCTCCATAAAAGATAACTAACATGCTGGGTGAACAAATTACAGCTGGGCAATTAACAAAATATTGAGCGCATGACAATGCATATATATGACATGATGATTAATATGATATTCATGTGGACATTACGACAAAATACATAGACCGTTATCCAACAGCGTCTATGACTAATAATCCACCGCCAGGTTGTCATCTGAATTCCCCGTTGGTATTAAGTTGCAAGCAACGGATAATTGCATTAAGTAATGTGGGTAATGTAACCAAATGTATTAGACCTAACGGCGCACCCTTAAGTTAAGCATCGGTTATTTTATCCCTAGTGGCAACAGCACATCCACAATCTTAGAAGTTATTGTCACTCTCCCAGATTACCGGAGGCATGAACCCACTATCTAACATAAATACTTACTCTTGGAGTTACAAGCATCTACTTGGCCAAAGCATCTACTAGTAACGGAAAGCATGCAAGATCATAAATAACATATAAGATAGATTGATAATCAACTTGACATAGTATTCAATATTCATCGGATCCCAGCAAACACAACATGTAGCATTACAATAAGATGATCTTGATCATGATAGGCAGCTCACAAGATCTAAACATGATAGCATAAAGTGGAGAGACAATCATCTAGCTACTGCCATGGACCCGTAGTTCAAGGATGAACTACTCACGCATCACTTCGGAGGCAGGCATGGTGATGTAGAGCCCACCAATGATGATTCCCCTCTCCGGCAGGGTGCCGGGAAGAGCTTCTGAACCCTCCCAGCTAGGGTTGACGGCGGCGGCGTCTCTGGAACTTTTCGTGGATAATGGCTCGGGTGTTTAGGGTTTTCGCGTCGGGAAGAATAAATAGGCGAAAGGGCGGCGACTGCGGAGCCACGAGGGCCCCACACCACCCCACGGCGCGGCAGGGGGGCCCGCGCGGCCCCATGGTGTGGGTGCCACGTGGCCCTCCTCCGTCTCTCCTCTAGACTTCGTCTTCGTGTTGGAAAAATAGGAGGTTATGTCCAAGTTTCGTCCAATTTCGAGAATATTTTCAGACTAGCTTTTCTGGAATACAAAAACAACAGAAAACAGGAACTGACACTGTGGCATCTTGTTAATTGGCTAGTCCCAGAAAATGCATAAAAATGCTATGAAGTGTATATAAAACATGTAACAATTGGTATAATATCAACATGGAACATCAGAAATTATAGATACGTTTGAGACGTATCAAGCATCCCCAAGCTTAGTTCTACTCGTCCTCGAGTATGTAAAACGATAAAAACAAAATAATTTCTGAGGTGACATGCTACAATCATAATCTTGATCAAATAATATTGTAAAACACATGTTATGAATGAAGTGATCCAGGTTAATGGTCCATAGTTTGCTAGCAAGTAGATAATGAGCTAGCAAGTAGATAATGAGCAAACAACTGAATCATATAAGCAAAAACTTTTCATGAATTTTACTTTCGAGACAAGCATCAAAGAGTTTTGCATAAGAGTTAACTCATAAAACAATAGATTCTAAGTAAAAGGTATTTAACCAACACAAAGGAAGATTTAATTTCAGCAATTGCTTTCAACTTTCAACATATATATCTCATGGATATTTGTCAACACAAAGCATATAATAAGTGCAATATACGAGCATATAAAAATTGTTGCACCAAAGTTGACACTAGTGTTTGCTTCTAAGATAGAAAGAAGTAGGAAAACTGACTCAACATAAAAGTTAAAGAAAGTCCCTTCGCAGAGGGAAGCAGGGATTAAATCATGTGTTAGAGCTTTTTAAGTTTTTGAAATCATAAAGAGAGTAAAAATAAGTTTTTGAGAGGTGTTTGTTAATTGTCAACGAATCAGAAAAATGGAAAGTACAATATGACCCCTGCCAACCAGACTTTTAAGAGCGGCTCCCATGAAGGACGTTATTTCTACCAGCAAGGCAGATCATCCCTCTTTCTCTTTTGTTTACACATGCAGATATTTCACTGTTTGTCATTGCTTGACTGATAAATAACGGCAAAAATGTGAAGAGAATTAAGCGGTTAAATTAGTAATTAATTGGGACTAGGCACCCCATTTGCCAGCCCTTTTTGCAAAATTAATGGATAAGCGGATGTATATGCCGCTAGTCCGGTGGCAAAGTCTGTTTGACAGTTGACATAAAGACATCCACCCCGTCCTCATGAGCTTGGTAAGCATTGACACAAAATAGGAATAATAAAGTTTGAATATTTTAAAGGTAGCACATGAAAAATTTACTTGGAATGGCAAGAAATACCACATATAGGTAGTTATGGTGGACACAGATGGCATGGATTTTGGCTCAAGGTTTTGGATGCACGAGAAACATTCCCTCTCAGTACAGAGTTTAGGCTAGCAAGGTTATTTGAAGCAAACACAGGATATCAACCGACACAGCAAGACTTATATGAAAACATATTGCAATCATTATAAGACTCTACACTGTCTTCCTTGTTAACCAAACCCTTTTACTAGAAAATATCTAGACCTTAGAGATACCAATCATGCAAACCAAATTTCAATGAGCTTTACGGTAGTTCTTCATTAATAGGTTTTAACTACATGATTCAAAAGTTTAAACATGAACTACTTGATAACTCAAAACAATTGACAAGTATCAAATTATCCAATACAATGATCTACAAGAATATGTAAGCTTTTTCCATTATACCATCTACCACATGCAACATTTTCTGTTCCAACCAAACACCAATCAATTTATTTCAACATAAACTCTCCAAACAATTATAAGTGAAGCAAGAAAGTACTTTTTTTAAAAGAACTAACAGTTCTGAATAAGAGATGCATGAAAAACGGGAACTAAAAGCATAGCAATAGCTAGACAAGAATACTCAACAAGTATAAGTGAAAAATGGGAGTGTTCATATAAAAAAGCGGAGCGTGTCTCTCTCCCAATCAAGAATGCTGGGGTCCAATCAAGTTGACCATAAGAAAAATAAAATACTGAAAATAAAAGCACACAGACGCTCCAAGTAAAACACATATGATGTGAAGGAATTAAAATATAGTTTCACTAGAGATGACCTGATAAGTTGCTGATGAAGAAGGGGATGCATTGGGCATCCCCAAGCTTAGACGCTTGAGTCTTCTTGAAATATGCTGGGGTGATCCATGGGAGCATCCCCAAGCTTAAGCCCTTCACTCTTCTTGATCACATTATATCATCCTTCTCTCTTGACTCTTGAAAACTTTCGCCACACCAAACTCAAAGTAATTCTCATTAGAGGGTTAGTGCACAATCAAAAACTCACATGTTCTATAAGGACACAAACATGACCGTTACTTTTAACATTAGCTACTGCCACTGATGTTATGTGAAGCTCTTCCCCCCTAAAAAAGAATTCCACTCAACACTAGTAAAAGAGAGAATGCGAAAAATAAAAGACAGAATCTGTCTAAACAGAACAGTCCGCAAAGACGAATTTTTGCGAGGCACTTACGTCTCAGATCGAAAAACTTTAAACTAACGAAACATGCGTACATATCTGAGGATCACGCACAAAAATTTGCAGATTTAAATAAATTTTCTGTGATTTTACAGAATTAAAACGGTGAACAGCAGAAATCTGTTCCTGCGCAGAAATCCAAATCTAGCATCATCTTCCTATTAGAGGCAATACTTGGCACAACAATGCGATAAAATAAAGATACAAATGAATTGTTACAGAAGTAAACAACTCCTTGACTAAAAAAAAAGAAAAATTGCAGAAATAAAATAATGGGTTGTCTCCCATAAGCGCTTTTCTTTAACGCCTTTCAGCTAGGCGCAGAAAGATTTTAATGATGCTCAAGAGGCAAATATCAAACACATTTTAAGTCTAACCCACTTCCTATGCAAAGGAATCTTGTAGTAAAACAAATCATTGAAGCATAAAGCAACTAGCATAGGAAGATGCAACAAATGCAACTTTAAAACTTTAAACACAAAGAGAGGAGTTTTAGTGACTTGAAAACTTTTACAACAATATTTTCCCCTCTCATAATAACTTTCAGTAGAATCATGAACAAATTCAACAATATAACTATCACATAAAGCATGCTTTTCATGACCTACAAACACATAATTTTTATCAAGCTCCAAGGTAGTGGGATCAAAAATTTCAAACCCACTTTTAAACATATTAAAACAAGATGATTGGTCACTCTCAATAGTAGAATGCATAATATTATCAAGCAATATAGGACCATCATCTAGAGCTTTATCATAAACATTTTCTAAACAAACTTTCTCATTACCATGCATTTCGAAATTACGCACAAATAAAGTATTATCATAAGATTTATCAAAATAGCATGGATTATCATAAATAACAGTAGCATACTCATTTCCACAAGTTTTACTCATAGGGAATATTTCAAGAGAATCCACAGGAACATAACATTCATCCTCCTTTGATAAGGATGGAGGGTGATCAAATAATGTAAGAGGTAAAGAGTTACTCTCATTAGAAGGTAGGCATGGGTAGCTAATCCATTCTTCCTTCTTTTGTTCATCACTCTCCTCCTCTTTTTCATCCAATGAGCTTTCAACTTCAGCAGTAGTTTCTTCTTCTACAGGTTCCTGCAAGACAATGGTCTCTTCTTTTTGAGGATGTCTTTTCTCAAGAAATTCAGTAATATAAGGATTATCATTATAATACTCAAGGCACTATCCAAGCATAGCAAAAGTATCAGATCTATAAGGAGCATCATCATCTTGAATATAACCAGCAATTTCATAGGCACCCTTAAAAACAAAAAAATCTTCAATTTGTTCAAGATTAACAAAGTCATAGTTTCCTTTAGCATAAGCAGGCAAGGTTTTATTATCATTATAATCACATTGGAAAGGGAGGTGTTTGTGCCTTCTACAACATAAAGATTCATTAAAGCGGTAGGATTCATCATAAGTAGACCACAAGTTTTTAGCAAAATAATTCAATCTACTTATTTGTTCCCATAAATATTTCCCTTTTTGAGATAAGCGGTATTCCTTATAATAATTTTGTTGTTCCACTGTGAACCCACTTAGCCAATAAGATTTCGCTTCAGAGAGACCAACCATTGATAGCAAGTAAACAACTAGACATAATAACAAACCGAAATAAACTAGATGCAGAAAACTATTTTTTTTTGTGTTTTTGATAAATAAAGCAAACAGGACTAAATAAAAATAAACTAAGCAAGACAATAACAAAGTAAAGAGATTGGAAGCGTGAAACTCTCCTTGCAGAAATCCTCTTGCTCCCCGGCAATGGCGCCAGAAAAAGAGCTAGCGTGTGGAAGGGGAAGTAAGGAGATTTCTGAACCGAAGTGCTTCCACTCCCCGGCAACGGCGCCAGAAAAAGAGCTTGATTACGTGGATCACACGTTCGCTGGGAGACCCCAAGAGGAAGGTATGAAGCAGTGTAGCAGCAGTTTCCCTCAATATGAAACCAAGGTTTAATCGAACCAGTAGGAGCAAGAAATCACTTCTAAAGATTGTTGGTGGCGGAATATGGCACGGCGCAACACCAGGGAATCCGGCGACCGACGTGGAACCTGCACACAACACAATCAAACTATTTTTCCCCAACGAAACAGTGAGGTTGTCAATCTCACCGGCTTGCTGAAAACAAAGGATTAAACGTATGGTGTGGAAAACAGTAGTAAATTGCAGAGAATGAAAAGGAACAGTGTTTGCAGTTAGTTGTATTATCAGTGCAAAAGAATGGACCGGGGTCCATAGTTCACTAGTAGTGTCTCTCCATAAAAGATAACTAACATGCTGGGTGAACAAATTACAGCTGGGCAATTAACAAAATATTGAGCGCATGACAATGCATATATATGACATGATGATTACTATGATATTCATGTGGGCATTACGACAAAATACATAGACCGTTATCTAACAGCGTCTATGACTAATAATCCACCGCCAGGTTGTCATCCGAGTTCCCCGTTGGTATTAAGTTGCAAGCAACGGATAATTGCATTAAGTAATGTGCGTAATGTAAACAAATGCATTAGACCTAACGGCGCACCCTTAAGCTAAGCATCGGTTATTTTATCCCTAGTGGCAACAGCACATCCACAATCTTAGAAGTTATTGTCACTCTCCCAGATTACCGGAGGCATGAACCCACTATCTAGCATAAATACTCACTCTTGGAGTTACAAGCATCTACTTGGCCAAAGCATCTACTAGTAACGAAAAGCATGCAAGATCATAAATAACATATAAGATAGATTGATAATCAACTTGACATAGTATTCAATATTCATCGGATCCCAGCAAACACAACATGTAGCATTACAATAAGATGATCTTGATCATGATAGGCAGCTCACAAGATCTAAACATGATAGCATAAAGTGGAGAGACAACCATCTAGCTACTGCCATGGACCCGTAGTCCAAGGATGAACTATTCACGCATCACTTCGGAGGCAGGCATGGTGATGTAGAGCCCTCCGGTGATGATTCCCCTCTCCGGCAGGGTGCCGGGAAGAGCTTTTGAACCCTCCCGAGCTAGGGTTGACGGCGGCGGTGTCTCTGGAACTTTTCGTGGATAATGGCTTGGGTGTTTAGGGTTTTCGCGTCGGGAAGAATAAATAGGCGAAAGGGCGGCGACTGCGGAGCCACGAGGGCCCCACACCACCCCACGGCGCGGCAGGGGGCCCGCGCGGCCCCATGGTGTGGGTGCCACGTGGCCCTCCTCCGTCTCTCCTCTGGACTCCGTCTTCGTGTTGGAAAAATAAGAGGTTATGTCCAAGTTTCGTCCAATTCTGAGAATATTTCCAGACTAGCTTTTCTGGAATACAAAAACAGCAGAAAACAGGAACTGGCACTGTGGCATCTTGTTAATAGGTTAGTCCCAGAAAATGCATAAAAATGCTATGAAGTGTATATAAAACATGTAACAATTGGTATAATATCAACATGGAACATCAGAAATTATAGATACGTTTGAGACGTATCACCTTCTTCCTCGCCGCCGGCGGCTCCGGCGACCATATGGTCCGCCGCGCCGCCTCTCCGGTTCCCTTGCACCTCCTCGCGCGAGTCCGCGCGAACCCAGGACCGCACGCGCGCAGTCGCGCTCGAGCGCGAGCTCTCGACGGCGCGGCCACCGCCGGCGGGTGACGTCACGCGATGATGTCATCGCGGGCCCGCGCTGTCAGACTTTTCCTATTTCCACAGATGATTTTTCGAATTAAAAAAAACTGACGTGTGGGTCCTACATGTCATAAATTTAACAAATACAATAAAATGCTGAAAATTGTAAAAAATCATAATTTCTAATTTGTTAATCAGAAAAATGCAAATAATATATCAAAAAAAATTCAAATTTAACATATTTTCAAACTCTTCACATAAGAATTGCATTAAAAAAAAGACCTCAACCGCGATAATTTCCAGACGATAATATTTGACTACATCAGACGAATTAACGTGAAACTTATTCTTTTCAAAAATATTTTAAAAAAAGTTAGATTCCTAACAGGTAGGACCATTTTACTTAAACAAATTCCATAAAGTAAAAATAAAAACTGTTCAAAAAATCAATATTTTTGAATCTACTCACCGAAAAAATATGAATAACATATTCGAACGATCAGAAAAAAATAAATACTAGCTATTTATGGCAAAAAAACAAACATGTTCTAAAATTCCAATTTGCTCAACATTTCAAGAAAATCCAAAATGCAAACATTTCAATTCGGGAAAATGTTAGATTCCTAACAGGTAGGACCATTTTACTTAAACAATTTCCATAGAGTAGAAAGTGTTCGATTTTTTCTTTCTACTTTGTTTTTCTGTTTACCAAAACTTTTGTAACTTTCGAAATACAACTCCAAATCAATTCAGACCAATTTCTATAAAAAATTAAAATTTAAAATAATCATTTTCGCAAATTTGGTACCTTTTCCAAATTATTTCAAATCTTACAAATTTTAAATAATACGTAAAGACTCATCTGACACCTTCACCTTCACGTCAATTTATAAAACATAGATTTCACAAATTTGTTCCGAACTCAAATAACAAAAAAATAATATCATTCAGTATGACAAAGCCAATAAAAAAAATTGGGTACAAAACATCTCATTCAAGTAGAGTTTGGTAAATCATTTAAATACAACTACCCACTTATATCATGGGCTTCAAAAAATCAAAATAAGAACACCAAAAATGTTAATACTGAGACATAGTTGTTTCAACCTTATTTTCCAAATAAATATAGTTGAGTCAAAGAGCAAAATTTAAAATAGAGCATGCTTTACGAAATTGTAAAAACTTTATAAATATTGTTTTACGTATTTAAACAATTTCCAGGAACTACTAAATGCTGCAAAATAAGTACCTTTAACCATATCCACCAACAAAATATGAAAAATATATCAAAATGATCACAAAAATAAATGCTGCCTACTTACTACATATGATCAAATTCCAAATTTGACATTTCCAACTTCAAAATTTCCTCCAAATCTGACCATTTTAGAAATGTAAAAAAAATCGAATCTAAAAAACTTCCCAATTTGAACAATTTTCAAAATCTAAACCATTTTTAACCACAGGCTTTCTTTGCATTTCAATAATTTCCAAATCTCCACACTTCTAAAATGTGGATATTTTCCAAAAATCAATTTTACTACAAAACCACGACGTACAAATTTGAATATTTTAAAATTTTAGATGCCTTTCAAATTTAACCCTTCTACTAACGTTAAAATAATTCAAATCTATATAACTTTCCAACTTGAATAATTTTCGAAATCTAAACAATTTCCGAACGTACGCTCGCTTTACATTCCAACAATTCTCAAATCTACACAATTTTAAAATGTCGATACTTCCAAATTCGAATTTTAGCACAACGGGTGCGGCGTGTCGCCGCACCGAATTCCACTAGTATACGTACAAACCAGAAACGACACAAAGAAGTTTACATACTTTTACTCATATCTCTCGCTCAAGGAGTGGTTGTAAGTGGTACTCACTCCGTTTCTAAATGTACTCCCTCCGTTCCAAATTATCCAAATTAGATGACTTGCTATTCACCACATGTGGATGTATCTAGACATGGTGAATAGCAAGTCATCTAATTTAAAACGGAGAGAGTATCTTTTTAAAGATTCTAATACGGACTGCCCTAACTCATTGATCAAACGACACTACATAATGGTCTGGTTTTGGTTTCCTGGACCATCAATCGGCTAAATAATCGGTTGCTTCTATGTATGTAACACTGGCTTAAGGGGCATCATTGGCGCACTTTGAAGATGTGGGGAAGGCTAAGCTTCTGATTAAAATTAAAATCTTCTCCTAGCAAATGATCTTGGACCATCGGGGCACTCAACTTGTAACGAGAAACGGGCCTTCCAACGGAAATTGCGCCTTAAGTCGGGCAGTCGAGATTCGAGAATGCAACTCATATTTTCTACAGGTGCTCCTTGGCAGAATTTGCATGGAGCGTGCTACGCCAACTGCTAGGGTGTAACTTGTGTCCGGCCAACTTTGCACAATTCTTTGTCATGCATCATCTCCTCGTTAGCTAAACAACCTCGTAGATGGTGGTGTGGTCGCTTTTTATTGCACAATCTTGCGCTTTGTGGCACATTCGCAACAAGTTATCTGTCGAGCGCAGACTGATTAAACACCCGGCTGACATACAAAATCTTGTTCATCTTGCAGCTATGGTCTCTCACCGCCAAGACGCAAGACATGCCAAAGCTCAAGGGGATGGTGGAAGCGCTAAGGCTGTTGTACACCTCAATTCGGCCACGCCCTGATATTGGAGCTTAGTTCCATGTTAGCTTTCTTTGGGTGGTCGGCGTGTCGATCTTACCCTAGTTCCCTTTATGTTTCCTATGACTAAGTTGTACGCGCATCATTTTCTTTATGTTTCTTATGGCTAAGCTATACATCGCATCATGTATAGCTGATTGTGTGGAACATCTGGGACCTCATAATTTAAAGTCGGGCACTTGTACCTTTTATGAAAAAAAACTACATAGAGAACAAATGAGTTCATCTACACTCTAAAATAGAGTCTACATACATTTGTATGTAGTATCTTTAAAAAGAATTTTAGAAACGGACGGAGTAACTAATTAAGCGTTCGGACAGGAAATCCACTTCGGTTCATAGGAGCATCTACACCCACTATCTAAAAAACGAATTTTAAAATGTCAAAAAAAATTCAAACAAAATTTTTGGATGTACATATGAACATTCTATGTTTATATACAAAAAAATCTGGATGAAAACACATTTTGTGCGGCCGGTGTAAAAAAGACAAATCCCCGGCGTTCAAAAATCATCTGCACGTAACATTTTTTTTCTCTTTTTTATACCGGTCACACAAAATATCTTTTCGATGCGAAACATTTTTGTACGGATAGATATTTTTCATATGAACACCCAAAAATTTTGTTTAATTTTTTAGCATTTTGAAATGCATTAAAAATCCATTTTGCAGCGAAAACATCAGCCTTTTTTATCTTGGTTGTTGATTTGGATTAGATATCCGCGGCATGCACTCACGAGAATGCATGGCAAATTAATTAAGCAATGGAGGACGCGCGCGCGCGGCTCTCGCAATGATGCATGTCCCCACGGCGTGGCGTAGTACGATTAAACTTAGCTACGGCCCAAATCGCAACATCATTGCGTCGCGCCGTGCGTGTCATAAGTGACTAGGCCGTCAACGGAAGGACGAGCATCATCGAAAACGCAGCTATTGCGATGTTTCCAGATGAGCCAATGGATCAGCAGTGTTGTGGAGGCCAGGCCCTTGCGCATTGGCTTGGGCGTAGAGCTTTGTGCGCGCAGCCACCATGAGTGCAGGAAGGTGTTTCGGTCAGGCGGTGCGCAGCCACGACAGGATCTCGTGCCACACTTAGCGTGAGAAGGGACAGGCGGTAAGGAGATGTGCCATGGTCTCCATCTCCTGATCGCAAAGTAGGCTTGGTGGGTGGTGTTGTAGGCCATGGCGTTGCAAGCGTTCCGCCGTCCAGCAGCGGTCCAGATCCACAAGCCAGTGGAATAATTTTACCTTGGGGGGCGCCCAGCGCTTCCAGATCATCTTCCAGGTATCGCTGGCATTCAACGGAACAAAGGAATGTCATATAGGCTTTCATACCTGATTTTCCTGTTGGTGAAAGTTTCTTCCAGGTATCGCTGGCATTCAACGGAACAAAGGAATGTCGTATAGGCTTTCATACCTGATTTTCCCGTTGATGAAAGTTTCTACATTTTTACTTGGTGTAAACAAATGCACTTTTTTTTTGTAATTTCTATGGTTTCTAATCCTGAAAGATTCAAGATGAAATGGTACTACAATCTGCATATTTGTTTCCCCTGTGCCCGCGATCTTTGAAATCCATCCTGCGAATCAAAGAGGTCCTCAACTACTTTCCAGTTCTGCAACTCTCATTCTTTCGTAATCAGTTTTCTCACCCATGCTTTTTAAATCCCAACAACTCAGACCACCCTTATTTGTGCTCTGGTTGCTGGACGTGTGCGCAAGAAAGCCTCTCCTGCATGCATCAAAACTGTTCTTACAGGTGAAGAGATTACCAAGTTACCAATGTCGCGAGTTGAACTGACATGTCAATGTGCCAGCATTTGCTTGTCATTCAGTTACAGAGCCGAGAGGAAAAGAATGCACACTATATTTCTCAGATTATTTTTTTTCTTTCAGCAAAATAAATTGCAAACCCACAAAGCCACAATTCACGAGTTTAGTATCCATTGTGTGGAATACAGAGATACAAACTACACCTTTAACAATTCATCATGTGTACATGGAGACAGTCTGTTTATTTTGTCGATAATTCAGGCTAGACAAAACATGATCCGTTATTTTTCAAGTCCAAAGTACAATCAGATCACACAATATGTTACCGCATGAACATGCAACGTCTTTCCCCAGCACCAACCATCTCAAGATGCATTGCTGGCTGACCTTGACGCCATCGCCATATGTTCAGATTTCTGCGCATGTGATAAACAAATATGCTTAAAACTCCTTTTAACACGCAGCGGTAGGGAGGCCTCCCACCTCAAAATTATATTCATTTAAGAAACGAGTTTGTACAACTATGCCTCTTAGAACAGCAAAATCAGATGAAACGATACTGCTTAACAAAACATAGGACGACTATTATTCAGATTTGAAACTGCCTCGTTCAATAATCATGCACTGAAATTCACTTGTAAGATTGGTAGTCATATTCTCATACTAATCGAACACTTTTTTGTAGGAACAGAGTACGAGGAAAACCCTGAAGAAATAACAAACCTGCTCGGTGTAAGGCAGATACTTCCCATCAAATGTGACCACCACACGAACTTTCCCATCAGCCCCTTGAACCTTGTCAACCGAGCAGTAGAAGTCTATAGCCGACATGCTGCAATTGGAAGCATTTGTAAAAAGCAGTATCATAAGGTAGGCAAATTATGCAAATCTTTATAATGCTGATGGGTATATTAGATTATTAAACAAAGATCTGTTGGGAAAACACAATCCTTGTAAGTTGGACCCAATAGCTGTGCACATATCAGACAACCTTGGGATATTATTGTTTTTTTTTTGGAAAAACAAAACCAAATCATCTCAAGTTCTGGAAGAGGTTCTAACTTGCCAAACACACCTATTGATAGACACAAAACATTATCAATAAGCGTAATAGAAGTGCGCACGGGTCTGGTAAGAACACAGGAAAACAACATACATAATTATAAACATTATCAATAAATTTATCTGATTCTCAAGTAATCGGAACTAATGCATAAACTGAGTATAGCTGGGTCTCTTACATTCCATCACCAAAGTCCTCATTGATGATTTCCTTGATGCTCTCTCCAAAATGCATAACAGCTTCATTCAGTCTGCATTCAGTGTGATACAACAATTAAGAAACCATGGAAGATGAGAGTTGGCACTTGGGACAAACCACAACACAGCTGGTGAGCAATAGTTAATTTCGTTGTTGTTTGTTACTAAAACAATTGTGGTACTTTCGCAACGTCCCTCCCTCATGTTTCACAAACAAAATCCAGCACAGCACCAAAATCCCCCATTTTTCACAAACAATAAAGCTAGCTATCACTTTGTTTCACCACATGACGCTGGACAAGGCTGCGCGGTCAGTACGCACCTGTATATGGCAGGCTCGTGGACGATGTCCGGGTGGTAGGACCGGAAAGGCGGGCGCATCATGAGCTCCACGAGCTCGTCGGTGAGCGCTGGGACGGCGGCCCGAAGTGCGGGCGCCGTGTCGGGCTTGAGCTGCGCCTGGCGGCGTAGCAGTTGCGCGACGTAGACGTTGGTGAGCCCTGTCTCGGCCGCGATGTCCGAGAAGCTCTTCCCCGACTCCGCCTTCGCCGCCAGCAGGCGCGGCACCACCGCCCTCGCGCTCGCGCCGCTCTCCTCCATGGCTGGCTCACTGCCTGGCTCGCGAGACGCTCGACGAAATTGTGGGGTGGGTAGGTGAGGCACGGCAGTCGGGACACTCGTGGTGGCTTTGCGGCTGGCGGCGACGGTTCCTAAACGACGGGGAAATGGTACTTTTTTTTCATTATTTTGGGAAAGGACGGGGAAAGTTTGGGCACGTAACTCGTGGCCAGGACGCGCCTTGTCGCTTCGTGGTACAATTCGGCCGGTTTTCCCTTCTTTTTTAGAAATAACAAGTGATGTTACTATATAGAGTATATTGGCTAGCCGGAGATGCTAAATTCGAAGATTTTTTCCCTGTTTCTCCATGAAGCTGAAGCATCATCCCGAAACATAATCAGACAGCTGGGCATATGGAAATATATCATGTGAAATAGAGACAGCAATTTATCATTTCGTATTTTCCTAGTTTGCTTTTTTTTCTTTTGCTTTTATTTTCCTCTTGTAAATCTTTTATATGAAATCAACAAAAATAACAGTAGAGACCTATTGTTTCCCACAAAAGAAAATCATAAATGGATCTGCAAAAAGAGCCAGATCAGCTAGTACCTAAAAGAAACACTGTCACTTCACTACTACTAAAGTATCTAGGTGATTATAAATTTTAAGCAATAAAAACAAATAGAGAAAATAGTGTACATTGTGCATACGATAGTTCATGACAAATTGATACTGACAATAGAACTAACTATGTCTGTTTATGTTTTATTACCAAGTTAACAGTAATCCACAATCTCAATGGGTTTCTTGTAATCTAGAAATACTTCGGATTTAGATGTAACAATCGAGACAATGCATATGTATTTCTTACCTTCTGGAAAGCTAACGCATGCATCAACTCTGTCTTTCAGACATATACGAACATAGTGTCATATTTATAAAACAACACTGTTCATACATCCTACCTCTTAATTGAAAGAGTAAACAAAAAAGTTGGTTGTCATCTGTCAAAAGTTTGCAGAATAAAATATGAGAGATGATAATATCCAACTATTGAAGAAGTAGGGAAGTAAAATATAGCTGTACCACAATTTTTCATTGGAACCGTAATTAGCACAATGAGAAATCAAAAATCTTTGAGAGGCAGAGACAATCTAACACATCAGAAAATGTTAATGCTTGAAAGCATTTCTGTGGCATATCTTAGACACAGGACAAAACTTATATGTGACACAATTATGCACAAATGGAACTTTTCACTGGAATAAATACCTGCAGTTATTGAACCGTTCCGGCCGTCTTTGTCCTCTGTGCTGAAACCTAAGGTAGATGTGCTTCGAAGCTCTTTAATTGCTTAAGACAACAAAGAAGCTAGATTCAGTTACCCTAACTATTGCACTTTTGCAAACTGGCATGTAAAAAAAGTCCATGTATCCTTTGTTTTCTTTACCTTCTGGTCCTTAGCAGCAAGCTCTCAAACTTACACATGCTTTTTTTCTTCTGGAAACTCCTAGGATTTCCTATAGCACTAATAGATTTCAGATTATTTAGCCTATAAGAATAATTAAATGTTAAATTTGTTCAGAGGAGTCAACTACAAACATCCAAAGCTGCACATCTATTAAAATTAAACCATTCACATGTGCATGGTCCTGTAATCTTAGATCCACGTATTACATATGCCTAGACTAAAATATTTGAATAACATGAGGTATTATCTATTAGCCTACTGATATCTTGAGAGCAATTGTACTTGAGCATATAGTAGAGCGTTGCATGCCAACAATAAATATACAATGTGAGCATCATCTGTAGTGCCAATAGTAGTAGAAAGAAGTAATAAACAGTAACTCAAGTTATCTTGTTTCAAATAAACTGGCGATTAATAAGAAAGTAACAAGACACGGCCCCGGACAAACATGGGTATGAGCGCTCACATGAAAGGTGCCAAATAGAAACAATAAGAAAGTAACCAAGACACAGCCCTAGACAAACATGGGTATGAGCGCTCACATGAAAGGTGCGAAATAGAAACAATTAAACTTGAAAGACAATTATAGATAAGCACCACTTTAAAATCGAATTTTTAAATGAAATTTTGCGAATCTGGCCAAGCAAGCTGGAAAATATATTGTATTTCTTGGATCACACATCTTCTCTATTCTTGGTCGCTTAAGAGCCAGCAATCCCGTCTCCATGCTTATCTTGATGTCTTCGTGTTGAACTATGAAAAGGAAAATAATGAGCAATATGAGATAGATAACTAATAAATTTGTACCGATACTCTTTTTTAAGGGAGCTACATAATGCTCAAAGATTCATGTATCAATTCTGAAACAGAAAACAACGGACATAAGTTATCTTAGTAATTATTCCATATTAATACCAGGAAGTCAAAGTAGTCACTGTAGGTAGAGCAAGAATAGCAACGTTTTAATATTGGGTTGGCAAAATCTTTAAAGCAACCAGATTAGAAAAACGAAAGTTGACATTTCCAGGGCAAATATGGTATTCTAAAATTTAGGAGAAGACACAAGTTAGTAGTATCTGAACCAAGCAATGATTAGGATCCCAGAAAATGAGAGATATCTACCCTAGAATAGTACATTGCCAATCAAAACCTGTCCAGCAATCAGCTCCGAAGACGCCTAAATCCTACTGCCTCACATGCTAAAAACCTTAAAACTGATGCCTGAAATGGCGAAGACTTTAACCAGTGCCTCCACCCAACCAACAAACCGAATCCACTCACTAGTAGAAGAGAACCACACCCAAAAAGAAATAGAAGAGCATCTCCCTTTCGTTTCCTCCTTGGCCACATCGGTCTTTTTGTACGTATGTCCAGCTGTCTCTGCACACACAAACCAAATCAAACGGAGAGCGTCAATGTACTAAGTCTCGAGTGCTCCAACACATGAGAAATTAAAAATAAACACCACGGCGTGAGCATGACAAACCTTAGGCCACAATTCGACGCGGTCAGCTGCGCGGGGAAGGACGCGGTACCTCGGCGAGGCGGCGGCCGGCAGCGTAGAGAAGGAGCCGGCGGAATCTGCACAAACAAAAACCAGAAGAAGCAGGTGTCATCATTGGTTGCAAGTAAAATTGCGGATAAATTTATTGAGTAGACATGATAACATAAACATGAATTAATCTGTACACACAGTCTACTTGGATTTTCCTCAAATACCTTTTATGCATTGATACAAAACACCTGCACAAACACAGAGGAGAAATTATTGAGAGTGGAAGAGGGAGGGGAGAAGCCAAATCAAGAGGGAACAAAAGGATGTGTACCTTGAACCTGGTATTCGTTCCTTTTGTTGTTCCTGTAGAATGAAAGATCCACAAATCTCGTGCATTCTTAATATGTTCATGAAGCAAAGAGGAGGGTGGCAGGAGAGTGAGAGCGTACCAGAACATGTGAGGAGAGATGCGTTCAGTAGCCACCGGCCGGTGCTCTCGTGACGCCACCGTGCGTGTCGGCGGCCGCGAGCAAGCTCTCTCTCTTATTCCCCAAATCCATCTCCATCCCTGCGTCCTCCTCTTCCTCCTGCTCCTCATCGAAGCTGATTTCGTGCTTGCTGCTAGCCGCCGTCTTGGGTGAGGATTAAAAGGTCAAATTAGAAATATGACTCAGATCGACCACCGAGAAATGCGAATTAGAACGAACCTTTTTACCATCCGACAACCATCCTCGACGCGCCGCCATGTCCCGACCGATTGCGCCGCTCCGGCGCGAAGAAGAACTCGGGAGAGGAGCATCGGGCGGCGGCGACGGAGGCCCGGTAGCTGGCCTGACGAAGGAGCTCTACTGGAGGTGCGACATCAGAGACGAAGAGAGCGGCGGCGGCGGCGACGGCGACGGGAGAAGGAGAGGCGCAGGAGGATGGAGAGGAACCAGAGGAGAACTAAGAGGCGGAGAAGAAGGACGGCGGCGGAGGTGGCCGGACCTCCTTGCGTGCAGGGCGCCCGCGCGCGGGACGCATCGCGTCCTTCTCCGCTGCGAGCTCCGGCCGCTGGCTTGCAACCGAGGAAGCACGGTGGAGCGGCGCCGTCACCGAACCCTAACCCTCGGGTTTGGGTTGCGCACGGACGCATCAGGCGAGGAGGAATGAATCGCCGGGGTGGGAATGGTGAGGACCGCGAGGCGCGTCGTTCGCGCCACAGCACGGCGGCGGAGGTGGCCGGACGTCGCCGGATTTAAGGGGCGACGGCGGCGGCGACCAGAGGCGCGGGAGCGAGAGCGAGAGGAGAGAGAGAGTGCGTGTGGGAGGAGAGAGGGGGGAAGAGGATTTCCGCGGTTTTGTTTTACGGAAAGGTCCTTGATGTTTTTTGTAATTACAATTAGGTCCAACGTAGCGTGGAGGGCTGTACTGCGGGTTGATTCATGGTTTTGTCAGGGGCCTTTTTGCAAAAACGTCACGGACGTCTTCTTTGGACCGTCCGATCGCCGGCGGACGGCCGGGATCGAGTACTGTAGATACTGTAGTTTTCTACAGTTCTTACTGTAGTTGCTACAGTAAGTGGAGCGCGGACAGGCCGTCGTTTTGGCCAACTTTGATATACTTAGTAATCAGTGGCACTACTAGTTCAATCACCCTGAGAATTTACGGTACTACTTTACTTTTACTAATGTTATCACTCTGATCAGTGGTAGTAACATCAATGGAGTAGTACAAGCAAAGCTGCATGCAACATGGTGCTAATTAGCAGTTAGCGCTGCAATTCTACCTTTACTTTTCCGGGGATAGAACATTAAAAATAAATAAAAATGAGTAAAATTTACAATCTCCAGTGTGCTACATCTGCCGCCTACCGGTCCTGTTATCCAATTATTTTTCATGAAAGGGGTCTGCAATCCAATTTTATGTACTGTACTCCGAAGAAAATGTAGAGACGTCGGGTCAACTAGTCGACCGACAACAATCAATGAAGCCGACACGTAGGGCTGGCGCATAGTAGTCACGCGCAGGGAGGGCCCACCTGCCAGCTTCCCCGCCGAAACAGACTCCACGAGACATCAGCGTGCCCACAGCGAATTCCGAGGTGGGGCCCGCGACCAACCAAATCCAAGTGGTAATAAAGAAATGCTGACGTGGTGGTCCTCCTGCTTCTTCTCCGAGGCATGCATCACCTAATGATGCTGGCTGCGTGCTTAACGTTAACCTCCCGTACATTTTTTTAACCTCAAAACATAATGGTTGACTGCTGTTACTGGTCCCGTAATTTTGATTCTACCAAATGTAACATTTCGTGTATCCATGCGTTTCTCAGGTTGCGTGCTTACGAATGTGAAATTTGACATGGCCATGTAGTTAGTAATCGTCTACGTATGATAGATTCGTCCACAAAAATAATGGTCTAATGCAAGATCCTTCTATTGACAGTGTTCGCTACATGTATAAGTACACTTAAACATTGGTGTCCAGTCATACTACCTTGATAGCATCTAGTTGTGGAAATGGAGAGAGAGGTAAAAAATGTAGGAACCTAGAAACAAATGTGGAAGCAAATAATGAAGAAAACAAATGAGCCAATGCGAGAGGTTTGCACATTGAACCTCCTCTCTCTCTCTCGCGACCCGCGTCGCCCCCGCGGCGGCCGGGCCGCGTCGCCTCCCTCCCGCTCCCAGCTCCTCTATCTCCTCCCTCCCTCCCCGTCGTCGGTGGGCTGCGCCGGCCTTGGCCGGGCGGCGCCGGTGGCGGCGGAATCTCGCGCGATTCCCCTTCGGGTGTGTGCGGCGCGGGGCCGCCTTATGCCTGGAGGTGCTGCTCGGCGACGTTGGTTCGGCGCGGCGGCGGGGCCTCCCTGATGCAGCGTTGGTGGTCTTCGTGGTGGAGGTGCTCCCGTTGGTGGCAGGGGCAGCGGTGATGGTGCTCCAGCCCTGCAGGCCCAGATCTGGGCCCTTTGGGCCCGATCTGGGTTAGGGCGGGCCTGTCTCGTTTTGCCTCCGGTTGGCCAGGTGAACTGCTCGTGCTGGAGATGGCAGCGATGACGCCACCCCTGCTGCAGCGTGGCGATGAGAGCTTCACGGGCCTGTCTAGGTCTGGCCGGGCCTATGGGCCGATCTTGAGGGTAGCGGCGGTGGCGGCCTACATGCAGCAGCATGGCGGCAGGGACTTTACGAGCCCCCGAGGCTCGGTCGGGCCTAATTGGCCTAGTGTGTCCCTGCTGCCGTGTCCGGTCAGCACCCGCCGATGCCCTCCAGCTCCAATGGCTCGGTGTGCTCTTGTCGTGGCGTCCGGTCGGCTACCGTCTATGGCGGTGGAGTTGTTCCCTCCCGCGTGGTTGTGATTCTGTCGGACTGGTCTACGGCTGCTTCGTCTCGGGCTGGTAGGCCTTGCTACGTTTGCCTTGGTGAGACGACGATGATGGCTGCAAGACCGTGGTGGCGTCTGTTGGTGGTTGGCAAGATGGGTGGATGAAAGGACAATGATGTCGCCTAGAGGGGGTGAATAGGCGATTTAAAACTTTTCCGGTTTAGGCTTGATAATTGCGGAATAAAACTAGGTGTTTAAATTAACAAGCGAACAACCTAAATAAAACTAGGCTCACCTATGTGCACCAACAACTTATGCTAAGCAAGACAAGCAACAAGGTGATAGCAATATATAATACTTCAAGCACGAAGGCTATCACAATGTAAAGTGCATAAGTAAAGAGCTCGGGTATAGAAATAACCGAGGCACGCGGAGACGAGGATGTATTCCTGATTTCTTCCTTTTTAGGGAGTACGTCTCGTTGGAGAGGTGTGAACCAACACAATGGTTCAACAACCACAAAGGTTTCACCTTCTTCTCCGATGAACCGCACCACAAAGATTTGGTTCACCTTCGACTATCGGAATTCCTTCGAGGCGGAATCCGGAGCCTTTCAACAACAATCCGGGGCACAACCCACAACGGGATTGGGGCTCCCGAACGGCTACAAGTGACCACCAAGGTTCTCAACCACCACACGGGCGTCTAGGGTCCAAAGACCGAAGAGTAACAAGTTCACAAGCTTTCAACTTCCACGAATCCTCGTGGAGAGCACAAACTGATGCACAAAGCAATGGCAAGAGCACAAGTGCTCAAATCCTTCACTCTCAAATCCCACCACAAGCAACTAATGCTTATGGGGAGAGAAGAGAGGAAGAACAACGAAGAACACAACAAATGGAACTTCAAGAACTAGATCAAAAGGGTTCCCCTCACTTAGAGGAGAAACGGCTTGGTGGAAATGTAGATCTAGGTCTCCTCCTTCAATCCTCCAAAGATCAACGAGTTTGGGTGGAGGGATTGGGAGTAATCGAAGAAATGAGCTTGCAACAATGGAGGGGAAGAAAATCTGGGCGAGCTAAAGAGCTGGAGGTAGGTGGAGGGTATTTATACCCCTCCCAAAAATCTGGCCGTTGGAGAAACAGGGGACCGGATATTTCGGTCCAAGTTGGGGCTAGAATATCCCCCCCCCCCCCGGAATATCCGGCCTGGAAACCAAAAGGTCCGGCCCAAATGTCCGGTTTTACCAGAGGCTCGCACTCGGGGCTCGAAACGAGGTAAAAACATTTTTAGGGCCGGAATATCCGGCCCCCGACCCCGGATATTCCGCCCCCCGGATATTCCGGTTGACAGAAACAGAGATATATACGAAAACAGCAATATATTTTTCATCCGGACTCCGTTTTCGATGATCTTGGGCTCGTTGGAATCGTAACGAAGAGCACAATAAGATCATGCAGAGAAACATCATAGTCCAACAATGGAGGATAAAACCAAATGGAAAAGGTTAGACCTCTTGATAAAAGAACAACCGATAAAACCTCCAAACCAAAACCGCAATATGTTTCTCATCCGGACTCCGTTTTCTATGATCTTGGGCTTGTTAGAAGATACTCACAAGCTCTACAAGATTATGCATATACACATCATAGTCCATCATGTGAGGAGGAAACCACAAGTAGAGAGTTTGACCTCTCTTAGAAAAGACAAACCGGTAAAACCTCGAACATAAAAAACGCAACAAGATATTCGAATGAAATCCGTTTTTGATGAACTAGATCTTGGTATGGAGATGAACACAAGCTCTAAATCTTCACATGGATAAAAGCTCAATAAGAACCAAGAAAGAATGATATGCCAAGTATGCAAAGGATTGAGCCATGAGCTATAAGAAATCTTCCTTTTGATGCAAGCCCATGGATAGATACCTAACCCCAACAAAGGAATGCCACACACACATAATGGGTTAGTTCACAAAGCTATATGGACAATTTCTTACCATACCATTGGATCACATGATCCCACATGGTATATCATTTAGCTTTATGTGTTGATCAACTTGAAACCACTCTTTGCACTTAGTCTTGATCAACCTTGTATCTTTTCATCTTCTTGATCATATCAAATATGTCCATCATAATCAATGATCTTGATGGCATACAACCTTGAATCCAACACATGGAGTTCAAGCGATGCCAATGGACAAACCTACAAGAATAACTCAATACAAACATTAGTCCATAACGATTGTCATTAATTACCAAAACCACGCATGGGGCAACACATGCACTTTCAATCTCCCCCATTTTGGTAATTGATGACAATCCCTTTTAGGAGGGTTTATATAATCAATTAATCAACCATGCACAACAAAGAGCAAGGATGCAAGAGCATGAAAGACAAATGCTTAAGAACGAAACTAAAGCATAAACCAAATTCCCTTAAACCCTCTAAACTTCTCCCCCATTGGCATCGATTGCCAAAATGGGAGGAAAAAATTAAGAAGGCCAATATAGGAAGAGCTCCCCCATAATGTGTGCATTTCTCATAATATGAGTGAAATCAAATGCACATATCCAATGACGAATATATGGAGGGAGATCAAACTATATCGAGGATCCAAAAAATGCAAAAGAAATCAAATTGAAAGATACTTCGACAAAAGAAGTAACCAATCAAAAGGATCTCAAAAGTGTTCTAAAAAACAAGAGGGAACTCCCCAAGGTACGTGCACAAAGTAGGATTTTCATTTTGATATGGTGTGCTGATACGTCCATTTGCATCACTATTAGCATAATTTACTGTTATTCAATGATATATTTCATATTAGAGGAGTTACTTATGTTATTTTGTCTTATTTTGCATGTTTGATGATCATTGGATAATTAACTGCCGGAGTCAGATTTCAGCTGGAAAAAGCACGTCAAGGCACTATATTTCTGGAGCACTAAAAATATTTCCGAGAAGACAGATGTTCCTATTTTATCAGAAGATGGACTAAGCCAAAAGGGGAGGCTGAGATGGGCCAGGAGGGGCCCACACCACCCCTGGGCGCGGGCCCACCTTGGCCGCGCCCTAGCCAGGTGTGGTGCCCCTGGCCCACCTCAGGCGCTCCCCCTTCGCGTACTTCATCCCCCAGAAACCCTAAGACACGGGAGTCCGTGAGAAAATATTCCGCCGCCTCCACGAGGCGGAAACAACAGAGAGAGAAAAGCTCTCCGGCAGGGAGAAATCTGCCGGGGAAATTCCTCCCGGAGGGGAGATCATCGCCATCCTCATCGTCATCGCGCTGGACTTCATCGGGATCATCATCATCATCTCCACCGCCATCACCACCATCACCGCTGCACCATCTCGTTCCGCTGTAACATCTAGGGCTATACTTTGTTTAGTTCATAGGGGAAACTCTCCCGGTGTTAATTACTCCTTGTGGTTGATGCTATTGAGTTTTATCGGTGAATTAAAGTATATGTTCAGATCGTTATCCATCATTATATCACCTCTGATCATGATCCATATGATGTCTTGTGAGTAGTTTGTTTAGTTCTTGAGGACATGGGAGAAGTCACGCTGTTAGTAGTGGAATTATGTTGAGTAATATTTAATGGTTTGATATTTAAGTTGTGGTGCTATTCTTCTAGTGGTGTCGTGTGAACGTCGACTACATGACACTTCACCTTTATGGGCCTAGAGGAATGCATTGTGTATTTGGTTGCTAATTGTGGGGTTGCCGGAGTGACAGAAACCTAAACCCCCGTTAGTATACCGGTGCACAAGGGAGCGTAGGATCTCAGAGTTTAAGGCTGTGGTTAGATTTATCTTAATTACTTTCTTGTAACTGCGGATGCTTGCAAGAGGTATAATCACAAGTATGTATTAGTCCAAGTAAGGGCGGTGCATTAGCATAGGTTCACCCACACAACACTTATCAAAACAATGAAGATTAATCAACTATGTGAAGCGAAAGCACTTGACTAGAATCCCGTGTGTCCTCAAGAACATTTTGTCATCATAAGTAAACCAACCGGCTTGTCCTTTGCTCTAAAAAGGATTGGGCCACTCGCTGCAATTATTATTACTGTCTTTTACTTACTCGCATTTTATTTACCTGCTATATCAAAAACCCCTAAAAACTTGTCTGCTAGCATTTACAGTGAAACCTTTACCGAAACTCCTTGTCAGCACCTTCTGCTCCTCGTTGGGTTCGACACTCTTATTTATCGAAAGTACTACGATACACCCCCTATACTTGTGGGTCATCAAGACTATTTTCTGGCGCCGTTGCCGGGGAGTGAAGCGCTATTGGTGAGTGGAATTGGTAAGGGAAACTTTTACTGTAGGTGCTATTTTTATTTCTGCTTGCTACTTTATTTTATCATGGAGAGATCTCCATTTGAATCCCTGTTTGGAAATACTACTACCACTGCTACGGTAGTAGAAGAGGAACCACCTGATCAAGTAATTCCATTTAAAATACCTATGAAAATTGTTGAACGAGTTACGAATAACCGCTATGCAGGAGATGGAACTGTCCCTCCTGGGGATCATTTGCTATTTATTCATGAATTATGCGAGTTGTTCAAGTGTGCAGGTATTTCAATGGAAGAGGTCAAGAAGAAATTGTTTTCTATATCGTTGACTGGTAAAGCTGCAAAATGGTATAGGATGCTGAAAATGGGCGTTCTATTGGCTGGGAGGAGATTGTGCCTCTCTTTTATTCTAAATTTTATCCTCCTAGTGAAATTCATCAAGATCGGAATCATATATATAATTTTTGGCCTCATGATGGAGAAAGTATTGCCCAAGCGTGGGGGAGATTGAAATCATTAATGCTCAAATGCCCCATTCATGAGCTTCCTGGTAATGTTGTTATTGATAACTTCTATGCAAGGCTTTCTCTTCAAGATAAAACTCTATTGGATACCTCTTGTGCTGGATCATTTACGCGTAATAAAGAGGAAGTTAAATGGGACCTTCTTGATCGGATTGAGGAAAATACTGAAGGATGGGAGAACGACAAAGGTAGAGAATCAGGTATAAAGTATGATTACGAATGCATTAAAACTTTTATGAATACTGATAATTTTCGTAATCTCTATGATATGTATGGTCTTGATTCTCAAGTTATTGCAAACTGTTACAAGGCTTTTGCCTCTTATCTTGATGTTCCTAAAGAAAGTTGCAATAAGTATCATTTGCCTTACAAAGATAATACTAATTCTGCCAATATTAAAAACATTGAAGTTCATACAGTTGATCGTATCTTGCCAGAACCTTATATTGAGAAACCACCTTTTCCTGTTAAAATTAGGGAACATTCTATCATAGCTAGTGTGGTTAATAAAAGTGCAAAGAAAGCTTTAGAACCTGCTGAACAAATAGCGGTTGAACCCACAATAGCAATAGTAAAGGATTTGGTAACTGAAAATGTAGAAGGAGGACATATTATCTTTTGTGAAGATGCCTCTAATATTGTTTCACATCCCAGTAGAGCTAGGAAAACAAGTGTTCCTGTGCTTTCAGTCAAAATAGGAGAACATTGCTATTATGGTTTATGTGATATTGGTGCAAGTTCTAGTGCTATTCCTTTTGATCTTTATAAAGAAATTATGCATGAAATTGGTCCTTGCGAACTTGAGGAGATTGATGTGGTTATTCAGCTTGCTAATAGAGAAACTATCTCCCAATTGGTATTGTGAGAGATGTTGAAGTTTTATGTGGTAAGACTAAATACCCTGCTGATTTTCTAGTACTTGGTTCTGTTGCTAGTAAAGCTTGTCCCATTATTTTTGGTAGGCCTTTCTTGAATACATGTGGTGCATTATAGATTGTAAGAAAGAGAAAATTTACACTAAATTTAATGGAGAATCTTATGAGTTTAATTTCTCTAAGTTTGGTAAACAACTTTATGAAACTGATTTGCCTAATGAGAATCAAATCGAACAACTTGCTGCTATTGCTGTTGCTCCTAACAATGCCTTGCAGCAATTCATGGAGGAACACGAAAGTGAAGTATTTATGGAGGAGAGGAATGAGATTGACAATGCCTTTCTTCGTCAACCACCAATACTTAAGCATAATTTGCCTGTGGAAGATTTGGGTACCTCAGCGCCTCCTAAGGAAGATCCTGTCTTCGATTTAAAACCTTACCTGATAATCTTAAGTATGTTTATCTTGATGAAAGGAAAGTATATCCTGTATTATTAGTTCTAAACTTTCAGGTAATGAAGAAGCAAGGTATTAGAAGTACTAAAGAAACATCGAGGAGCTATGGGATACACTTTGGATGATTTAAAGGGGATTTCTCCTACTATATGTCAACATGCCATCAACATTGAACCCGATGCAAAACCTGTTGTTGAGCATCAGCGTCGCTTGATCCCTAAATGAAAGAAGTGGTAAGAAATGAGGTATTAAAACTTCTTGATGCTGGTATAATTTATCCTATTGCTGATAGTAGATGGGTAAGTCCTGTGCATTGTGTCCCTAAGAAAGGAGGAGTTACTGTTGTACCAAATGAAAATGATGAACTTATTCCTCAAAGAGTAGTAGTTGGGTATAGGATGTGCATTGATTTTAGAAAGGTCAATAAAGTAACTAAGAAAGATCATTATCCTTTGCCTTTTATTGATCAAATGTTAGAAAGGTTGTCTAAGAAAACCATTTTTGTTTCCTTGATGGTTATTCTGGATTCTCACAAATTGCTGTTAAAGCACAAGATCAAGAGAAAACTACTTTTACTTGTCCTTATGGAACTTATGCTTATAGACGTATGCCTTTTGGTTTGTGTAATGCTCCTGCTACGTTCCAAAGATGCATGTCTGCTATTTTTCATGGTTTTTGTGAAGAAATTGTGGAAGTATTCATGGACGATTTTTCCGTCTACGGAACTTCCTTTGATAATTGCTTGCACAATCTTGATAAAGTTTTGCAGAGATGTGAGGAGACTAATCTTGTTCTTAATTGGGAGAAATGTCATTTCATGGTTAATGAAGGAATTGTCCTAGGGCACAAAATTTCTGAAAGAGGTATTGAAGTGGACAGAGCTAAAGTTGAAGCAATCGAGAAAATGCCCTGTCCAAGGGATGTGAAAGGTATCCGTAGTATTCTTGGTCATGCCGGTTTTTATAGGAGGTTTATTAAAGATTTCTCTAAAATTTCAAAACCCCTCACTAATCTTCTTCAAAAAGATGTACCTTTTGTTTTTGATGATGATTGCAAGGAAGCTTTTGAAACTCTAAAAAAGGCTTTAATCACAGCTCCTGTTGTTCAACCTCCTGATTGGACTTTACCTTTTGAAATAATGTGTGATGCTAGTGATTTTGCTGTAGGAGCTGTTCTTGGACAGCGGGTAGACAAGAAGTTAAATGTTATTCATTATGCTAGTAAAACACTTGATGCCGCTCAAAAGAATTATGCTACTACTGAAAAGGAATTTTTAGCAGTTGTTTTTGCTTGTGATAAATTTAGACCTTATATTGTTGATTCAAAAGTTACTATTCACACTGATCATGCTGCTATTAGATACCTTATGGAAAAGAAAGATGCTAAGCCTAGGCTCATAAGATGGGTACTTTACTGCAAGAATTTGATTTACATATTGTAGATAGGAAAGGTGCTGAAAATCCTGTTGCTGATAATTTGTCTAGATTAGAAAACATTTCAGATGATCCTATACCTGTTAATGATAGTTTTCCAAATGAACAATTGGCTGCGATAAAGGTAAGCTCACGCGAAAGTCCTTGGTATGCTGATTATGCTAATTTTATTGTTGCCAAGTATTTGCCTCCGACCTTTACAGCTCAGCAAAGAAGAAAGTTCTTTTATGATTTGAGGCATTATTTTTGGGATGACCCACATTTGTATAAAGAAGGAGTAGATGGCATTATGCGAAGATGTGTTCCTGAGTATGAACAGAAAGAAATATTGAGCAAATGCCATGGAAGTGCTTATGGAGGACATCACGCTGGAGATAGAACTGCGCAAAAGGTTCTACAATCAGGTTTTTATTGGCCTACCCTTTTTAGAGATGCTAGAAAATTTGTTTTATCATGTGATGAATGTCAAAGAGTAGGTAACATTAGTAGACGTAATGAAATGCCTATGAATTATTCTCTTGTTATTGAACCTTTCGACTGTTGGGGATTTGACTTTATGGGTCCTTTTCCTCCTCAAATGGTTATACTCATATACTTGTTGCTGTTGATTATGTTACTAAATGGGTAGAAGCTATACCAACTTCTAGTGCTGATGGTGAGACATCATTAAAAATGCTTAAAGATATTATCTTCCCTAGGTTTGGTGTGCCTAGATATCTCATGACTGATGGGGTTCTCATTTTATTCATGGTGCTTTTAGAAAAACTCTAGCTAAGTATGATGTTAATCATAGAATTGCTTCACCATATCATCCCAAACAAGTGGTCAAGTAGAATTATCAAATAGAGAGATTAAGTCTATTTTGCAAAAGACTGTTAATAAATCTAGAAAAAATTGGTCTAAAAAGCTTAACGATGCTTTGTGGGCTTATAGAACTGCTTATAAAAATCCTATGGGAATGTCTCCTTACAAAATGGTTTATGGAAAAGCTTGTCATTTGCCTCTAGAATTAGAACATAAAGCCTATTGGGCGGTGAAAGAACTTAATAGAGACTTTAAACTTGCCGGTAAAAAGAGATTGCTTAATTTGAATTCTTTAGATGAATGGAGAAATGCAGCTTATGAAAATGCTAGGCTCTTTAAAGAGAAAGTTAAGCAATGGCATGATAGAAGAATTCTTAAGAGAGAATTTAACGTAGGTGAAAAAGTTTTATTGTATAGGTCTCGTCTCAGATTTTTTGCAGGAAAATTACTTTCAAAATGGGAAGGACCTTATATCATGAGGAGGTCTATCGCTCAGGTGCGATTAAAATCAATTCACTAGATGGGGACAGACCACAAGTGGTTAATGGTCAAAGACTCAAGCATTACATTTCTGGAGATTCTTATAATGAAGATGTTGATTTATCAAAGTGGTAACTCCAGAGGATTTTATAAAAAGTCAAATTCAGACAACTGCAAAGCTGATTTGGAATAGGTAACAGTTTCGGTAAGAAAAAGTTCGCGATTTACTTTCAACTAAATATTTGTTGTTTTTACATAATATGGAAAATTATGAGTCGGAAAAGGGTAGGAAACGGTGCCCGAGGGCACCACACCACCCCTGGGCGCGGGCCCCACCCTGGCCGCGCCGTGGGTGCGTGTGGGCTCCTCGGAGCCCGTCTCCGACCCCGTTTCGTCCTGTACCTTCCTTTTGTCGTAAAACTTTTTGCTATATAATCACCCGGATCTCCCGAGGTCCGTATATCGTGTTTTCGTCGAGTTTTGTTTTCGAGCTGTTTCTGCCAGGTTTAGCTCCAGATTAGAAGATGTCTTCATCCGGGGCTCCGAAGGATACCTTCTTCAAGAACGTCGTCAACCCATACATCAATGAGCTAAAGCAGCACCCTCAAGAGATGCGGCTTGTGGATGGAGTCCTTGTTCGAGAAGATGTCAAGGGACCCAAGGTTGAAGGGGACATGAAGGCTAGGCTAGAAGAAGTAGAGCATGAAGTTTTCCGGTACCAGAAGATGATAGAGCGCGGAGTGGAGATCAACCACAAGATCATTGATGAGCTTATTGATGAACACAAGAAGGAGACTGATAAGCTGTGGGATAACATCTTCGCACTTAGTAAAACTACATCCAAGTTACAAGGGCAAATTTACGATCTTCAAAACCAAAACTGTGAGTATGAAGCTAGGTTCAAACGCATAAGCTCAGCTGCTAGTTTCAGGTTCTTGGAAACCAAATCCTCTTTCGTTGATGGGGAGCCTCTGCCTTGGAAATTTGATGACGAGGAGTCTTCTTCACCACCAAGAGATCAAGCCTAAATCGTCAAGGGGTAATGGCACTCCCTTGGCTTGTTCCAAGCTTGGGGGAGTGCCCAGTATCATCTTTATCCTTTCGTTTTTATAATTTCGTGGTCATATCATGAGTAGAGAAGTTATCTTATAAGATGGTTTGCGATGTGGAGTGTCAATCCTTTAGTTATCCATGTATCCGTTGGTTTGAGTGTGTCTTTGTTCAGAATATTAATGAGAAGTTCCACCTTTACTTTCGGTACATTTTATTTTAGCCTGCAATCTTCTTTATGTGCTGATCTTGCCATTGTATTGACGCCACTTTTGGGTACATAAGTAAATTATATTAGTTGTGGCAAACTTAGTATTGGTCATTAGCAACAATACCATGAAAACTTAAGTAGAAGGAGGGAATTACATGCAAAAATATTATCCCTTTATCTTTCTTTCTTGCTAGCCAATAAGATTAGTATTCTTTGAGTTAAAACATTTGTGCTTACAGGGAAGATAGCATGGTTGCTTCTATTACATATATTTGTGTGTATCCCCCAACTTTTATGCTTGCACATGACCTTGCTAGCCTTAACCACCGTACTGAGAGGGAATGCTTCTCGTGCATCCAAATCCTTGAGCCAAACCCATGCCATTTGTGTCCACCATAACTACCTATATGTGGTATTTCTTTGCCACTCCAAGTAAATTTTTCATGTGCTACCTTTAAATTATTCAAAATGTTATTATTCCCTTTTGTGTCAATGTTTACTAGCTCATGAGGAAGTAGTGTGGTTATCCTTTATTCTACTTGTCAAACAGACTTTACACCTGGACTAGTGGCATATACATCCGCTTATCCAATAACTTGCAAAAAGAGCTGGCAACGGGATGCCCAGTCCCAATTAATTACAACTTTAACCTTAATTCTCTTCACACTTTTGCCCTGATTATCAGTAAGCATGACAAACAGTGAAATATCTGCGTGTGTAAACCAAAGAGAAAGAGGGATGATCTGCCTTGCTGGTAGAAATAACGTCCTTCATGGGAGCCGCTCTTAAAAGTCTGTTTGACAGGGAGAATACTGTTTTCACCCGCTACCATTCGTTGACAATTAACAAACACCTCTCAAAACTTAATTTTTGCTCTCTATATGATTTCAAAAACTTAAAAGCTCTAGCACATGACTTAATCCCTGCTTCCCTCTGCGAAGGGCCTTTCTTTTACTTTTCATGTTGAGTCAGTACACCTATTTCCTTCTTCCTTGAGCAAGCATTTGAGTTGTTGTGATTCAACCATATATATCATTAATATTGTCAATCATGTCTTTATCCTTCTTGTCTTAGCACAAAGACTTTTGCCTCTAAGAATATAGCTTTGCAAGTTATCAATGACTGTAAAGAAGGTGTGATAATTGAGTGTGGAAGTTCTGCAATATAAGCTCTAATATAAAGACTCCTTTCGAAAGATAAGTATTGATTGCTTATTGTTCTATGACCAAGAATGAAGTGTGCCATTACTAATCTATAATTTCCTTCGTGTATTTTTATTGTGGTTGTTTCACTACTCATGTTCAAGTTAGGTTATATGAAGAGTAGTTGCTGTTTAAAATGAGTTGTGTTGTTTAGTAATTACTGATGCTTCTTGTCCGTATTCTTTATTATCGACGCTTCACTCCATAAACTTTTGTTCTAGTTTACTGAGCTCAGCTTTCGCTTGGGGACAAGCGAGGTCTAAGCTTGGGGGGGTTGATACGTCCATTTTGCATCACTATTTTATAGCATAATTTACTGTTATTCAATGATATATTTCATATTAAGAGGAGTTACTTATGTTATTTTGTCTTATTTTGCATGTTTGATGATCATTGGATAATTAACTGCCGGAGTCAGATTTCAGCTGGAAAAAGCACGTCAAGGCACTATATTTCTGGAGCACTAAAAATATTTCCGAGAAGACAGATGTTCCTATTTTATCAGAAGATGGACTAAGCCAAAAGGGGAGGCTGAGATGGGCCAGGAGGGGCCCACACCACCCCTGGGCGCGGGCCCACCTTGGCCGCGCCCTGCCAGGTGTGGTGCCCCTGGCCCACCTCAGGCGCTCCCCCTTCGCGTACTTCATCCCCCAGAAACCCTAAGACACGGGAGTCCGTGAGAAAATATTCCGCCGCCTCCACGAGGCGGAAACAACAGAGAGAGAAAAAGCTCTCCGGCAGGGAGAAATCTGCCGGGGAAATTCCTCCCGGAGGGGGAGATCATCGCCATCCTCATCGTCATCGCGCTGGACTTCATCGGGATCATCATCATCATCTCCACCACCATCACCGCTGCACCATCTCGTTCCGCTGTAACATCTAGGGCTATACTTTGTTTAGTTCATAGGGGAAACTCTCCCGGTGTTAATTACTCCTTGTGGTTGATGCTATTGAGTTTTATCGGTGAATTAAAGTATATGTTCAGATGTTATCCATCATTATATCACCTCTGATCATGATCCATATGATGTCTTGTGAGTAGTTTGTTTAGTTCTTGAGGACATGGGAGAAGTCACGCTGTTAGTAGTGGAATTATGTTGAGTAATATTTAATGGTTTGATATTTAAGTTGTGGTGCTATTCTTCTAGTGGTGTCGTGTGAACGTCGACTACATGACACTTCACCTTTATGGGCCTAGAGGAATGCATTGTGTATTTGGTTGCTAATTGTGGGGTTGCCGGAGTGACAGAAACCTAAACCCCCGTTAGTATACCGGTGCACAAGGGAGCGTAGGATCTCAGAGTTTAAGGCTGTGGTTAGATTTATCTTAATTACTTTCTTGTAACTGCGGATGCTTGCAAGAGGTATAATCACAAGTATGTATTAGTCCAAGTAAGGGCGGTGCATTAGCATAGGTTCACCCACACAACACTTATCAAAACAATGAAGATTAATCAACTATGTGAAGCGAAAGCACTTGACTAGAATCCCGTGTGTCCTCAAGAACATTTTGTCATCATAAGTAAACCAACCGGCTTGTCCTTTGCTCTAAAAAGGATTGGGCCACTCGCTGCAATTATTATTACTGTCTTTTACTTACTCGCATTTTATTTACCTGCTATATCAAAAACCCCTAAAAACTTGTCTGCTAGCATTTACAGTGAAACCTTTACCGAAACTCCTTGTCAGCACCTTCTGCTCCTCGTTGGGTTCGACACTCTTATTTATCGAAAGTACTACGATACACCCCCTATACTTGTGGGTCATCATGTGCACAACATGGAATCCTCACTCCCTCCTAGATCAAGATGGAAACGGGGACGGGTATCTCCGAGGGACACTGTACCATACCCGCCCCGATCCCCGCTAATCCCCATACCCGCCATCCCCGCCAAGCTTCACGGGGCGCAAATGGCCCCCGTCCCGTCAATGTCGGGTACCCGGTCTCCATGGGGACTCCACGGGGACTTCGATATCCCGAAGAATTGAGGGAGATGAGTGGCCGGCGGCTGCTGTTCGTCGCGCGCGGAGTTGAACTGGGCTGCTCATCGCCTCCTCGCGGCCTGATCTACATGCTGCTCGCGACCTCGACATGGCGGCGAGCGGAGAGCGGCGCGCCGGCGCCGTCACAAGCAGAGAGCGGCGCGGTCAGCTGCGTGGTTGCCCAAGGGCCAAGGCTTTCCTCGCAATCGACATGGCGGCGAGCGGAGAGCGCGCTTGTGCGAGTCGTGGATGCAGGACAGCAGGAGGCGACCACGACGGTGCGATGGTGCGAGTGCGCATGTGAGTCGTGGGCTTGCGGCGGCTGGGCCTGGGAAGCGAGGGAATCAGTGGAGCAGCGTAGAGATATTAGGGTTCCTGTGCGTACTTTAACACTCACATGTAGGGTCCCGGGTCCCCGTGGAGGCTCCATGGGGGACTTTTTCTCCCCATCCCCGCCCCGTTAAGCTAACGGGTACCCGCCCCGCTATCCCCATGGGGCGAATTCGTCCCCCATGCCCGATTCTTAACGGGTATATGCCCGCGGGTACCCGGCCCCATGGGAAAAACTGCCAACTTGACTCCTAGATAATGAAGAACACGAACCAAAGAAGATGTAGCAAAAAGGTCCACAAGCTTATTAAGATGCAAAAACATAACAAATAAAAACAAAGCTTGTGCCATTTAGAAACCACCAAAGAATAAAAAAGGAACAAAGGGTGGTCACTAAAGAATTGGAATACCAATTAAAGATGTAACTATTCTAATATGTATAAGTTTCTAAGTAGACACCAATCACGAAGATATAAGTCCACAAATAAACATGTACACACACAATGGGTACAAAGGTAAAGAACATGATATCCAAGGGGAAGTCATAAATACACCAATAAGATCTTTGCTTAAAAGCATAGCACAAAGCTCAATTTTATCTTAAAGTGATATAGATGAACTTCCAACACACACTCATCATAGCATCAAAAATATCCACAAGGGATTAGGTGAAAAATGGGATGCTCCGAGAAAGATAACAAGTATCGCAAAAGGCAAATGATTTGAAAAGTATCAATATTGCATATGTGAGACATAGAGTAGAAAGTGCTAGATTAACATATTTGAGATTGGTGAATCATGATTCCCCTTGATATGTAATCATCCCGGCTTGCCCATATTTGCAATAAAGTTGTTTTGCAAGAACCAAATGAATTGCAACAAAAGAGATTCATGCCAATAAACAACCTACACAAGGTTGAAAGCCAGAATTGTATGCATGAGCTAGATACTTGTTACCGAGATAGCATTGTTGATGTAGAAGATAAGAGTTTATGATCATCCGAGCTTGGCTCCAATAACACATGGTGACAACACCTTCCTTGTAGATGAGACAAGCTTCCAATGCATCTCAAGTGTACCTAAAACAAATTCAAGTACACATGGAACCCAAACTCATTGGGTCCAAAGTAGTTAGAGCAACTACAATACATAGGACAAACTCCACATAAATATGTGCATATTGATATGAAATTGAATTTCATGCACATCTTAGCCATTTGGGATTTGATGGAGTTTATCCTATATATTGTATCAACAAAAGTAAGCATGCCATAGGATATACATATAGTAAATATGCCTATACGAGACTTTCAAGAACCAAAGAGATACAATTTGGACAAAACACCAATTAAATCAAGAAAGCACTCACAAGTGTGACAAGAAAAAGAATTGTCCAAATTATATCAAAAACCAAATCAACACATGATTGAAGGAACCACTTTGAAAAGATACCAAATGAAATCAAGATACCAATTGAAGAAAATACCATCAAGGAATAAACCCAACCCTCTACACTTTTCATGATGGCACAAAGTACCAAGACGAAAAATGTTTGTCTTCCAAAGAGACACGTCGTCGGGATCAAATACCAAACGAAGACAACTAATGTTCAAAAAGCATATAGGATTGCTCCCCCAATATGTGTGCATTATTTATGATCTTGCATTTGTATACAAAATGCACACAAATGAGATCATCACTCTCCATATATATATATTCAAACACTAGTCATATTCAAGAAAGGTAAGAAGTTGCAATACCAATTTAAAGAACGATGTTCCACTCAAAGTAGGATAGCTTCCCAAAGAATAGTGCATTATCAAGAAGTTGACTTTTGAATGTCAATGCACAAGAATTGGATCATTGCTTTTCCCAACTCAAGAAAGAACAAAATAAATTTTGAGTAGAGCAACAAGGATCCAAAAGATACAAGAAAGACAAATGAGAGTTAGATCAAAACAAATCCTTGGCAATAAAATAAGGCAATTCAAAGCAAGAGCCAATGTAAATATGATCAATATATTTACCACATATATGATTATTACTTGTCAAGACAAGTAATGTATGGAGATATTTCTCGGTGGTGGATTGCAAGGATATATTCAAGATCATATTCACAAAACACAAGCATGAGGCAAAGGATAGGAATTAAAAGCCATGCTTAGATAGATAGAAATTCTTGATAGCTTCAAAAATCATGCGATAATGCAAAGCAACTCCAAGGAGTAGCTTGAAGCAATTGGCTTCCCAAAAAGATATATGAGAACATATTTAGGGAAAGCCATATCAAGAACTTCCATCACAAACACGATCCAACGGTGAGAGGCAAAAAGCATTTAAGTAAATGGGAACTTGTTTGAGCAACATGCCACATAGGAACAAGATAATGAAGAATATCAATTCGAGGTGGCAAACCTCACATGTTCACATTTTCTAGGCTTGTAATATGCACATAGCTCATTACTCCCCATAATGTGATAAACCAATTTTCTTAACAAGAGGCAAGCAAAACCAACTAGAGATAATTAATGGACATTATAGAATTTGAATTTCTCATGAGAGTGACATACCACATAGAGAGTAGATAATATTGATATATCAACACTAGGTGGTATTCCTCATGTATACACATTTTTAGGAGTGTGAAGTGCACGAAGCATATCACTTCCCCAAAATGGGATAGTCCATTAATCTCTCAAAAAGAGAGCCAACAAGATAAGATATCAAATAAAAGCAATAAGGCTCAACATAAGTAAATGGTGTGCAAACCAACATACACATTCTTGATTACTCAAGATAAGTAAGTAGAGAGCACAACACATACAAACACTCGCACGGTACAAAACCTAACACATGCAAGGGTGCAAGCAACTTTCAATGTATATATGATTTAAATAAAAGTTACCGCAAGGAGGAACATTGGATATGAGATAGAACAATATAATCCAAATGACTTGGCTTGAGATAATATAATTGATGAAGATCTCTTAATTCTTCATGATGTAGCCAAGTCTCCAATGCCCTCCAACAACACCTATTGATCAAGTTTTAGCTTGTTGGTCCCCAACCAAGTTGGGTCCTAAGAGGTTAGTCACAATAGGTTTGGCAACCCAAATGGTTCTTTTCTTGACACCACTTTGAGTACCAACATATTTGGCAAACACATTTCCAACCTCATCCTTCCCTAGAGAATAAATATCATCAATTATAATGGGGTTGGATAAGGTACCATTAGTGCATGAAGAAGCAAAGTGACCCTTCTCACGGCATATGTAGCAACATTTGCTTCCTCCTTTCTTCTTAGTTAGAATCTCGACTTGAGGAGGGGTAGCTTGATTCTTCTTGGGAAGAGGCCGTTCTTCAACTTGAGGAATTTGAGTTTGAACTTGAGGCTTCTTCCCTTATTGCTTCTCACTAAGAGCCTTCTTCTTCAAAGGGCAAGATCTAACATGGTGCCCTTCTACTTTGCACTTGAAGCAAACAATCTTGGCCGAATCTTTAACTTGTTCTTAGCCCTTTTTCTTCTTGTTGAACTTGGACTTGTTCTTGATATTGGAGTTGAATCCAAGTCCACTCTTGTCATTGGGGCGTCTTTGAACACTCAACATATTGTCAAGTGTAGAATCCCCAACATGACGCTTTTCCAAGTCTTTCTTCAAAGAAGTGACTTGGGCCTTGAGCTCATTTAATTCCTCTACATGGTTAGTATCAACACAGACACTAGAGGAAGTAGAGGCTTCATTGTTAGAGCAACAAGGCATAGGGAGTAATTCATCACAAGATGTAGCAACATTGTTAGTGGATGAATTACTAGGACTAGCACAAGACAATATAGCATTAAGAGTAGAAGTTGTGCCATTGTCCACATGAGGCTCACAAGATGTTACCTTTGACATAATAGCCTCATGAGCTAACTTTAGCCTCGCATGGGATGCTAGAAGATCCTCATTAGAGCTAGAGAGCTTTTCAAGACTTTCTTCCAATATCCCATACTTGCTAGTTAGCAACTCAAGTTGAGCCCTTAGCTCAACATTCTCCTTCAAAATAGATGCTTCACGACAAATGGAGTTAGTAGCACAAGCATCATCAATTTTAGAAATGGAAGAAGACAACTTGGCAAGCTCATCATTTTTAGATAGTTGAGTTTGGAGTTGATCATGAGACTTGATAAGGAGAGAGTGTTCACTTTCTAAAGCCTTGTGGGCTTTGTCAAGTCTCTCTATATCCTCAATTAGTCTAGCATTGCCAACACCAAATTCAACTTTTTCCTTTTTAAGCACTTTATATTTAGCAATAGCATGATCTCTTTCCTTAATAATTTTAGAAATAATAAGATCATTTGACTCATCAAGAGATTCAAGTTTCTCCTCAAGAGACACTCGAAGGTCTTGCTCTTCCTCAAGGGCATTCACTAAGGATGCTTTTTCATCGGCGTCCTCTCTGTCAATTTGACATTTCTCATCAAATTGAGTTTCCAAAACTTCAATGAATTCCCTAATTTTATTAATATAAGCAATGATTTCACATAGAGGAGGGATAGCTTTGCTACCTTTGGGAAGAGCACGAAAAACCATCTCACCCTTCTTGGTTAAGGAATCAATATCAAATTGTTCTTCATGAGAATCATCATCCACGTCATCACAAGATATGGCAGGATTCGAGGTAGGAGATACCTCGGACTCCTTAGCCATAAGGCAAAAGTGAGTAGTGGACAAAGATGATGAAGAATTACTTGAAGCACTATTGAGATCCATGTCTTGTTCCAACAAACGTTGGGATTCCTCTACATTGTTAGTCATGCAAGCACTAGAGGAAATAGAAGCATTTTTATCAAGGCAACAAGACATAGAGAGCATATCATCATGAGATTTAGTTAAGCAACTATTACATGATATGCAAGGACTATCAACTCTAGCATGAATGACATTTGGAGTGCTAGAAGAGTTTAAGTCCAAAGATAGAACATTGCAATGGTCAATAGAATATTCACCATCGACAAGGCAATTTCTATCACCACTCACCATATCATTACCTTGTGATAAATCACATGTTGGTGAAGTGGAAGAAGTTGTGAACTCATCACGCCCGGAGGTGGAAGGAGAACAATCATCCTCAATAATGTTGGACACTTCATATATATCTTGAAGCTTGGTCCAAAGCTCATGAGCGTTCCGAAAAGGCATGATTGATGCAAGGACTACATCGCTCAAAACACATATAAGACTATTAGATACAAGAGTAACGAGATAAGAGTTTTCCTCATCCTCCTTTGGAGAAGAAAAACCCATATCTACAATTCTCTTACATGTGGGTCTATGTCCCGAAGAAGGTTAAGCACACGAATTTTTCCAAACATCATAATTTGTGCCATCGAATTTAAAAATGGGATTGTGCACTAATTCTCTAAACGACATCTTTACTCTCTAGGCGGTAAAGCCCAAAAAGAGAGCCCAGGCTCTGATACCAATTGAAAGGACAATGATGTCGCCTAGAGGGGGGGGGTGAATAGGCGATTTAAAACTTTTCCGGTTTAGGCTTGATAATTGCGGAATAAAACTAGGTGTTTAAATTAACAAGCGAACAACCTAAATAAACTAGGCTCACCTATGTGCACCAACAACTTATGCTAAGCAAGACAAGCAACAAGGTGATAGCAATATAGAATACTTCAAGCACGAAGGCTATCACAATGTAAAGTGCATAAGTAAAGAGCTCGGGTATAGAAATAACTGAGGCACGCGGAGATGAGGATGTAGTTCCGAGTTCCTCCTTTTTACGGGAGTACGTCTCGTTGGAGAGGTGTGAACCAACACAATGGTTCAACAACCACAAAGGTTTCACCTTCTTCTCCGATCAGGGGCGGATCCAGGATTTAACCATAGGGGGGGCCGAACAAGACATTGACCGTAACATGAAAATATATCAAATCTTTTTTTACCGTGGCAAAAGATTTGCCATTTTCATTAATAGAGAAGAGAGTTTTTAGAGGTTTTAATTTTAATGCACAAAAGTCTAATCTCCAAGAATTCCATATATAACTCAAAAATTTCACCCCCGATTTTCCCCAAAGCTTGGCTCCTCTTTTATCTTGGCTATGATGATATTCGGAAGGGGGTCATGGCATCGGAATACCCGCGCATTGTGCTCACTCCGAATGGTCCAAGAGATGAGCATGGTGACAGAGGCCAAAATATATCAATTCTTACGAATATATGAAGTACATATCAAATTGTAAAAATGTATTATTTGCAATTGAGAAAAGTTACATTTCTACTCGTTTGAATCTGGATCAACGTTCGTGCCTATCAAACAAGCAACTCTACTAATAGAAAATAACCGATGAATAAACTTTATGAACTGCGTACATGTACAGTAATACCTTGGAGGTGCGAAACGGCGGTAGGTCGCACTCATCGGCGCTGGCGACAACTGAGCGGAATTGGCTTCACTAATCACCGACGCTTAAATTCATGTGGCCGTGTCCTGGAGGCGCGGTGTCGGCGATGATGCTAGTCGTGCGGCTGGGAGCGTCACAGGCGGAGATCGATTTATTGGAGATGAAATCGTGCCGTCGTGCGCCTAGTACAGGAAGTCAATCCATCAATTGCAGGGATTCCGTTTTCCCTGGGACCTAGGCACGTACGTGCTTTGGGCTTGGCCCATGAAATCAGCAGGCCACCCAATCTACAGTGTATAGTCGCTCGGTCGGGTACGAATAGGATTAGGCTTTCTACTAATTACCAAGATATATAATTGTATAACTAATAGTGGCCCCTGCTGCATTACGTTGGGGGTGGCCGAAGCATAGGGGGGGCCTGGCCACCGCTCGCCCCCTGGATCCGCCACTGTCTCCGATGAACCGCACCACAAAGTTTTGGTTCACCTTCCACTATCGGAATTCCTTCGAGGCGGAATCCGGAGCCTTTCAATAACAATCCGGGGCACAACCCACAACGGGATTGGGGGCTCCCGAACGGCTACAAGTGACCACCAAGGGTCTCAACCACCACACGGGCGTCTAGGGTCCAAAGACCCAAGAGTAACAAGTTCACAAGCTTTCAACTTCCACGAATCCTCGTGGAGAGCACAAACCGATGCACAAAGCAATGGCAAGAGCACAAGTGTTCAAATCCTTCACTCTCAAATCCCACCACAAGCAACTAATGCTTATGGGGGGAAAAGAGAGGAAGAACAACGAAGAACACAACAAATGGAACTTCAAGAACTAGATCAAAAGGGTTCCCCTCACTTAGAGGAGAAACGGCTTGGTGGAAATGTAGATCTAGGTCTCCTCCTTCAATCCTCCAAAGATCAACGAGTTTGGGTGGAGGGATTGGGAGTAATCGAAGAAATGAGCTTGCAACAATGGAGGGGAAGAAAATCTGGGCGAGCTAAAGAGCTGGAGGTAGGTGGAGGGTAAATACCCCTCCCAAAAATCTGGCCGTTGGAGAAACAGGGGACCGGATATTCCGGTCCAAGTTGGGGCCGGAATATCCCCCCCCCCCCCCCCCCCCCCCGGAATATCTAGCCTGGAAACCAAAAGGTCCGGCCCAAATGTCCGGTTTTACCAGAGGCTCGTACTTGGGGCTCGAAACGAGGTAAAAACACTTTTTAGGGCCGGAATATCCGGCCCCCGACCCCGAATATTCCGCCCCCCGGATATTCCGGTTGACAGAAACAGAGATACGAAAACAACAATATCTTTTTCATCCGGACTCCGTTTTTGATGATCTTGGGCTCGTTGGAATCGTAACGAAGAGCACAATAAGATCATGCAGAGAAATATCATAGTCCAACAATGGAGGATAAAACCAAATGGGAAAAGGTTAAACCTCTCGATAAAAGAACAACCGATAAAACCTCCAAACCAAAACCGCAATATGTTTCTCATCCGGACTCCGTTTTCTATGATCTTGGGCTTGTTAGAAGATACTCACAAGCTCTACAAGATTATGCATATACATATCATAGTCCATCATGTGAGGAGGAAACCACAAGTAGAGAGTTTGACCTCTCTTAGAAAAGACAAACCGGTAAAACCTCGAACATCAAAAACGCAACAAGATATTCGAATGAAATCCGTTTTTGATGAACTAGAGCTTGGTATGGAGATGAACAAAAGCTCTAAATCTTCACATGGATAAAAGCTCAATAAGAACCAAGAAAGAATGATATGCCAAGTATGCAAAAGTTTGAGCTCTCCACAAAGATGCGATCAAGTTACTTACTTGAGAGCCCCTCTTGATAGTACGCCGTCTATCCTATAACCCGGTCTCCCACATGAGACCGGTAAAATAGAAACCCTATCAAGATCATACCTTTGCCTTGCGCATTCCACTTGAGTTAGATGATGACGATCTTGATCTCTTCAAGTGGACTACCTTTCTTGATTGCGCTTTGCTTGGTGAAGACTCACATAACGCTCCCCCATACACCAAGATGGGAGTGCCTCTCTTAGGAACATCTTCACTTGACCATTATCTCTAAATGGGTTGCAAGCTTCAAGCATATGATATCTTCTAGATGCCCATCTTGAACTTGCACATCTCAACCTTGATGAAGATCACCACTTGACGTCATCCTCCATGAGCTATAAAAAATCTTCCTTTTGATGCAAGCCCATGGATAGATACCTAACCCCAACAAAGGAATGCCACACACACATAATGGGTTAGTTCACAAAGCTATATGGACAATTTCTTACCATACCATTGGATCACATGATCCCACATGGTATATCATTTAGCTTTATGTGTTGATCAACTTGAAACCACTCTTTGCACATAGTCTTGATCAACCTTGTATCTTTTCATCTTCTTGATCATATCAAATATGTCCATCATAATCAATGATCTTGATGGCATACAACCTTGAATCCAACACATGGAGTTCAAGCGATGCCAATGGACAAACCTACAAGAATAACTCAATACAAACATTAGTCCATAAGGATTGTCATTAATTACCAAAACCATGCATGGGGCAACACATGCACTTTCAGTGGAGCGCTATGGATTGTCCGGGAGGTGGTTTTTTGGGGTCTGGAGAAATCCTGGTCGTTTGGCACCGATACGGTGACGCTTGAGGGTGTCACTTTCCTTCCTGAAGGGTGTCAGGTGTACCCTTCCCCCCTTTCGGAGCGTACCGGGGGAAACCCTAGGACCTGTCCAGGCAGCAGTGTCGTCGTCGTCGCTTTCCTTCTTGGAGGTGCTGCTTGGTACGCGGTGACTCAAAGTGCTAGATTCGTGGTGGGAATTCTCCGGAGAGGATGCAACGGTTGCGAGTCATTTTTGTTTTCGTTAATCCGCCGGTGTCGGCTTTATTTTCTTTTCCTTTTTCTTTTGGGCGTGACTGTGCTGTTTGCAACAGCAGTGATCTTGTATTTGTATCGTGTGGTTCCTATATTTATATAGCGGGGCGAAAGCCTACTTCTTCAGAGGTTTGCACATTCAAAACCTTCTAAACCGTAAAAAAAACACAACAACGTTGGCCTAGGGTCTTTTTGCCAAGATGAGAAAGGCCGACCGATGAATGACGAAGCTTGGGAGCAGGAACGGAGGAGTCCTCACTGGGTTTGAACGAAGAGTGGGGAAAAAAGGAGATAATTTAAGTTCGTGTTAGGCCAGCTGTTGTATGCGCTATCCTCATGAGAAGATAGAGAAACCTTTTATGCTTAGATATATGGAAATTCCGTTTTGGCATGTATTTCCACCCCAAATTGCTCTTCCCTTTCAACTCCCTACAAATACAACTCGGTTCTGTTTCGGTTTTTGAGACCTTTCCATCTTCACACCTGCCAGTACCGTGACTACTCTGCTTGGCAAAATACTCAGTAGTTTTGTCATTTCATGTCTCTAAACCATCCCTAAGAATCATCCGATCTAACCATGAGATTCATGCGAATGTATAAGTAATTTGTAAAAAATAAATAGAAACATCTTATTTAATCTTGATCCGACGGCAATCGGTGATTCGGCGTTGACCCGGAAAATAGCTACTCATTCCGTCCTTAAATATGAGACGTTACTGCATTTCAAATTTAGACCGTCGAAAGTATCTTCTAGTTTTATTTACACATTTAGCTATGCTTTTGTTTTCTTTACTTTTATTGTATTTATAGGATTGGATTATTCTCCTCGAAACAGGCTTTCGCCTCGCTTTAAAAATAAAGCAACCTCACACAAGCATACAAGGATCCAATATCAAGTTCAAAAGGAAAAACAACAAGTCCGCTGGGGCCACAACACAAAAACACCCAAAGCTAAAACGAAAAGATACAACTCCGCACGGGAGTAACTCAGTGCCTGGATGACGCAGATAGAAGGCGTGCCGCCCTCAGAAGCTTCTCGATCAAGCCATCCAGCCGCTCCTTGTCCCGCTGTCTACAGAGCGGATGCCACTGCTGCAAGAATCCCAAGAATTTGAAAACAGAGTCAGAGGCACGCCTCAGAAAGACACGCTCGATAACCATCTTGTTACGTATAGTCCAAAGTGTCCAGGTCATCGCGGCAAACACTAACCAGAAGAAACGCCTCCTCTTACCAGTACGGTTTGCCTGCACTTCTAGGAACTCAGCAAGGTCTTGGGCCTACCACTCAGGCCCAAGCGCCTCTGCCAGAAAGCTCCACAAGAAGCGAGCTGCGGAGCAAGAGAAAAGAATATGGGTCCCCGACTCGGAGACCACGCATAAGGGACAAGTACTATCCCCTGGGCCAAAGCGCTTGACCACCTCCACATCTGAAGGGAGGCGGTCTCGCAACAACTACCACGTAAAGATCTTAATCTTCAGTGGCATTGGAGCCTTCCACAAGTGGGAGGTCCAAGAGAGCACGGGTCCTCTAAATAGGGCCCGGTAAGCAGAACCAACCGTAAAGCATTTCGAGGGCGAGAGGGTCCAAGACACACTATCCGGGGCGTCTGAAAGGGAGTATGGAAGGGAGGCCAACAAGCTCTCCCACCGGTTGGCCTCCACCATGCCAAAAGTGCGGCGGAACCTAATGTTCCAGCGCCCGTTATGGGCCGCGTCCACCACCAAGAGCATTGGGTCAGAGCAGATAGCAAAGAGCTCAGGGAACTCATGCCTAAGTGGTCGTTCACCAAGCCATGAATCCATCCAAAACAAGGTACTCCCTCCGTCACCTACGGAGAAGGTAGCCCCAAGCCGAATCTCATGTTTGATGGTTTGAAGGGATCTCCAAAACTGAGAGCCCTCCTTCCTCTCACAGGCCATGAGAGGACAACCACGTAGGTATTTTGCCTTCACTAGTTGAAGCCAAAGTACCCCATCATCCCTCAGGATCCTCCATATCCACTTCAACATAAGAGCCTCATTCATGCGACGAGAAGCCAAAATATCTATGCCCCCAAGCTCCATGGGGGCGCAAAGGTCTGCCCATTTCACCATATAATACTTTTGTCATCCATTAGCCGCCTGCCAGAAGAAACGGGACAGCTCTCTATCAAAACTGCCATGTACTCCTTTAGGCAGTATGTATAACCCCATCATAAACATGGGGAGACTAGAGAGGCAAGAGTCAATGAGAGTGGTCTGGCTCCCCTTGGAGATAAACCTCCCCTGCCACGGCGCGGCTTTCGACTTGACCCGCTCAACTAGCGGGTCCAGATCCTTTACAAGGATCCGAGTATCTCGGATTGGATTATTCTCGATCCCCAAAACCTTGAAGAGTTCATTTAAAAAAGCCGGTATTGGAAGGGGCAATCCAAAGACATCCCACAAACCCCTCATTTTGTGATGGAATGGTATTTAGGGGGATTTGGTGAAAAGAAATGTTTTACCGATCATCAATCTCTTTTAGGATGAAATTACATCGTACTCCTAAGATAGTAACGGATCATAGAAAATCTTTGCTAAGGTTCGGTTAATCTCTGACGCTCTGCTCATGGTGACACGCGCATAAAAAAAAGTTGAAAAGAGAGCTAGCGCGGCCACATCAGTCGCCAGTACTGCTCCCGTCGCTTTCCCCATCCGCATCGCCTCCATTCTCCTCCTCCTCCAGATGCGCCTCCGCCACCACCGCCACTCCCGCCGCGCCTAGCTCCCCAATGGCGAGCGTGTCGGAGGACGAGGCGGGCTCGGAGCGGTGCTCCGGCAGCTACAGCCCCAGCGCCGACGTCAGCGGCTCCGAGACCTCCAGCGACTCCTCCGCGCCCACCACACGCCGCTTCCTCTTCACCTCTTCCTCCGCCTCCACTTCCCGCGGCCTCGCATCCTCTTCCTCCTCCCAGCTCCCCACCCCCACCCCCTCCTCCGCCGCCGCCTTCTTCCTCTCCAAGCCCGCCTCCGACCTCTCTGGTAAGTACCTTCTCCCCGCCTTTGCTTAGATCTCACTCCACCGCGCGTGTCCTCTCCTCTGGCGGTACTACTTTTTTGAACGCTCACGAGCTTTGATTCGCGGTGTTTGTGTTCGCCAGAGATCGACATGATGAAGGAGCGCTTCGCCAAGCTCCTCCTCGGCGAGGACATGTCCGGCAGCGGCAAGGGCGTCTGCACCGCGCTCGCCATCTCCAACGCCATCACCAACCTCTCCGGTACCCACCCCCTTCGCCCCATTTGCATCAATCAACCCGCATTATTCCCGGCCTAGATTTTCTTCTTACCAAAAATACATACACGGGATGTTTCCAAATCCAGCCACCGTGTTCGGCGAGCTGTGGAGGCTGGAGCCGCTAGCGGCGCCGAGGAAGGCGATGTGGACGCGGGAGATGGAGTGGCTGCTCTCCGTCGCCGACTCCATCGTCGAGCTCACCCCGTCGGTCCAGGAGCTCCCCGACGGAGGCGGCCAGTTCGAGGTCATGGTGCCGCGCCCACGCAGCGACCTCTACATGAACCTCCCCGCGCTTAAGAAGCTCGACGCCATGCTCCTCGCCATGATCGACGAGTTCAAGGAGACGGAGTTCTGGTACGTGGACAGGGACATCGTGGTCGACGACGGCGGCGCAGGGGGGCCGTGCCCGTCCTCGTCCTCCGCTTCTTCCTGCGGGCGGCCGTCGTCGGTGCGGCAGGAGGAGAAGTGGTGGCTGCCCTGCCCGCGGGTGCCGCCCAAGGGGCTCCCTGAGGATGCTAGGAGGAAGCTGCAGCAGAGCAGGGACTGCGCGAACCAGATACTCAAGGCGGCCATGGCGATCAACAGCGACGTGCTTGCCGAGATGGAGATCCCCGAAATGTACTTGGAGTCATTGCCAAAGGTAACCACTTCAAAGCAGATGCATTGACTGGTGTGCTATCAGCCGTGCTTCTAGTTCTGTCCATGGAAGAGTTATAGTTCAGTAGTAGCTTACTACTTCAGTTGATGATAAGAGAATACCAATTGCATGGAGTTATTTGAACGGGACCACCTTGCCTCCTACATGCTTGCAAATGTAGCAGCTCAATTAACGTGTCTATTGCTAGTTCTCAGTAAAAATGGTGTGCACTATAAGTGCTGGAGCCTGTTTGTCGATTTGCATGAGCTAGTCTTGTTGCCCTCATTCTCGGTGCATTTTTCCCAATGAAAAGTTCATAGCACCCCCTTCTGTTATAGTACTAGTTATGAGGAGTTAGTTCAGTTGAATCCATGTCTGGTATATCTTTGATGTTGAAGAACTGAAGCTGCCATTGATATCCTACCTCATAGCTCTCATCAAGTAACCGTGTATTGACTCTGAGATTTATCAACACTTCTCTTGGAGGCTTGAAAGCTGTAGTGAAATCACTCTGTTCTTGATATTGCAAGAAGTCTTTCGATGGATACTCACATCTTATGTTAGGAGTTCTCTGATTATTGCACTCGCCTTGTATCTCTTTGTTTCTTCTAAGATGTTATTAGCATCATGGCTGCTTGCATTTAGAATTTCCTCGATTAGAAGGTGTGTCTGGTAGACAATAAAAAATAAGGTTGATCTATATGTAGAGTGCAGAAGATTGACAGTTGAAGAACTTCACCGTATAAATAATTTTGTCTTGATAGATTTTTTAACACATTTACCAGCTCAAGCTCAAATTTGATAGAATCATGTTGTGCAAAGCTAATGCAATGCTGCAATATTTTCTTGTTCAAGCATTTAATGCACTTGCATTCACATAATTCCTTTTAGCAGTTGCTAAAACAAATATCGGTTTCATCCATAACAATGTCCTGCTTTTTATCTGCAGAGTGGTCGATCTTGCTTGGGGGAGATAATTTATCGATACATAACAGCTGAGCAATTCTCACCCGAGTGCCTCCTCGACTGCTTAGATCTGTCATCTGAGCACCATACACTTGAAGTAGCAAACAGAATAGAGGCTGCCATCCATGTCTGGAGACTAAAGGGCCAAAAGAAATCGTCTCCTCAAGCCAAATCAAAGAAATCTTGGGGTGGAAAAGTGAAGGGTCTTGTAGGAGATTCAAAGAGCCATGTTTTGTCCCAAAGAGCTGACGGACTATTGCAGAGCTTACGATTACGACACCCTGGTCTGCCACAAACTTCCCTTGACATGAACAAGATCCAGTATAACAAGGTAATTCTCCACATATACTCATTTGAACACAGTGGTCTTGAAGTGATTGGCATGGTTTTTTTTCACTTTTATTTTGCCATTCAGAATTGATGTTAGCCAGACCTAGAGCATACACCTTGTTTTTATGATTAGACCCCTTCTCTGTTAACATCACTTAAAAATTTCTGCATCACTCGAGTGAATACAAAGATTCACCCTGTTTCTGGCTAATCTTGCGCAGGATGTTGGGCAGTCTATACTTGAGAGTTACTCAAGGGTCCTGGAGAGCCTAGCGTTCAACACCATTGCGAGGATCGACGATGTGATCTACGTGGACGACGCCACCAAGAAGTCTGCTGCCGCCGAGACCGTGTCCATCTTCAACCGCAGCTCAGGCATGCCGGTCCAGAAGAAGATCTCCCCGAGCCCATTCTCGGTCCAGCACACGCCGTACGCCTCCCCCTTCGCCACGCCAACCTTCTGCTCCTCCACTCCTGTCGCAGGCAACAGCCCCGGGAGAGCGCAGCCCCCACCGAGCAAAAACGGTCTGCAAGCTAAGCACGAGATCAAGGTCGAGAAGCTCTTCTCTGGCGATCTGGAGAAGGTCTGGACCTACGCCGGGAACCTGAGCGCGCGGAAAGAGGCTGGAGACACCCCCGAGAGGGATTGAATGATGGGTGGGTAGTGAAGCAAGGTCTGACTCTAGGCATGCCTCGTCAGTCAGGTCGGTCGACAGGTAGTATCAACGGTTCATGATCCGTGGTAGAGCTAGGTTTCATCCTGTACAGATGCAACATCATTTTTTTGTGCTTTCTTAGCGCTGGAGCAATCTTGATGGTGTCTACTTTCGCATGGCTGCCTCTGTTTAGCAGTGTACCCCTTGTTCATGTTCATACTAGGCTACTCTAGCTAGCAGGTTGAGCTCTGCATCAAGCTGGCAGGTGATCGAACTCCAGATTGTTGCCATGCTGCTGCTGTTTCTTTTTTGTGTCCCACCAGTGCTGTAACAGTTGACTGCATCGGCAGTGGAATGCTGTACCGTTGTTAACTTGTCACGTACTCTGATACCTGGTGCATGTCTGTACATTAATTCAGCTAATGAATCGATCTAATGCTAAGCTCTTCAATGTCTTGCCTGGAATTGTCTAAGTATGGTGATCACGGCTGCTGGACTGATCAAATTATGTACACTCCCAGTGCTAGTTCATTGCTGTCATTCTATGAGTAAAGATTGTGGTGTGTTGATCACAACTGCTGAACCGGTTACTTGATTTATGTTTCTTGATTGCTGCCATTATATGGCCGCACAGTTCTCTTAAACCAGCTCAGTGATTTCTTTCTCCTGTCTATGAGATTAGCTTCTCCAAAGAGGAAGCAGTGAATCGTGGCAACTTGGTCAACCCAACTATCTTATCAAATGCTGAAACCTCATGTGAAAAAAAGTATACTTGCCCTGGAAATATACCAATCCTTTGCCTTGCTCTCTGGTTCATGTGATCTTCTGGTTGAAAGGCAGCATCTCGCTCGGTAACTTGTCCCTGCACCGCAAGTCTCCGGTTAATCTTGCAAATCTTACGATCAAAATGCCATGGTATAAGTAGAGGCAACGCAACCATGTTGCAGCAAGCTTTGCAAGTTGCTCCCATCGACATTGTCTGACAGCAGTTGGTAAGCAGAGAAGAAGGAAGAAGTTTGCCTGCGGTGCGTGGCCGGACCGGCATGGGCACTCCGGCGAAGGAGACGATAGCGGAGAAGGGGACGGCAGCGGCGGTGCCGCAGATGAAGCTGCTGGTGGACACGCGGTCGCGGCGGGTGCTGTACGCGGAGGCGCGCAAGGACGCGGTGGACTTCCTCATCGGCCTGCTCCGCGTGCCCGCGGGCCTCGCCGCGCGCGTCCTCGCCAGGCACGCCACCGACACTGCCGGCGACGCCGACGCTCTCGCCGTGCCAGGCTCACTCGGCACGCTCTACGCAGGCGCGCGGGCTCTTGACGACGCCTTCTTCCTCTCCGCCGCGCCCGACCGCGACGCGATCCTCTGCCCGGCGCTCCCCTCTGCCGCGCTCTCGCTGCTGCTCACCGGGGAGGACTCCTCGCTTGTGGCGCTGGCGCCGTCCCCTCCTCCTCCGCCTCCCCCGCCGCCGCCACCGAAGCGGTACTTCCGTTGCGCCGGCGTGTACGGGACGTCGTGCCGCGGGAACCCGACGAGCGTGACGGACGTGTCTGGCCTGCCTTGCCCGGTGTGCCGGCAGCCGATGACCGTAGAGATGCGGTGGAGCCCCGGCGACGCGCACGGCAAGCTGGCGCTGGCGGCGGCGCAGGACGCGGCAGAAGCGGCGGCGAAGGAGGCGGCGTCGGCGGCTGGTGGCGGAGGAGGGTACGTGAAGGAGGTGGTGAGCTACCTGGTGATGGACGACCTCACCGTCGAGCCCATGTCCACGATCTCGGCCATCATGCTGCTCAAGAAATTCAAGATCGCCGACTGCTCCGCGCTGGAGGAGCTCACCGTAGACCTCGGTCACAAGGAGGCCGTACTGCTGCTCAAGGCTGCGCTGGAGTCCACCACGGCGCTCACGGACGTCTTCTGTGGCGGCGTCTCCATTGACAGGCTCGAGTGAGCAAACGAAGAAGAAGCCGATCGAGTAAAGGCGACCGTGGAACACAATTGTATGCACGTTACAAATATGTGAATCCAGGTCTAGTATGACACATAAAGTACATGACAGTGATGACACATGTTCAAAAGTACAAATGTGCTGAATGTAAAACGTTGAACTGCCAAAACGTTTGAAATTAAAGAACAGAGGTAGCATAAGACAACTAATATACTGGTCAAATACCCTGTGCGTTGCGTTGGTTATGTATAAACAAAATTAGTGCATATCAAAAAAGTAAGACATGCATCATGAGACTCTTACATATCTCCGTTATGTGTTATAAGATGTTTTAGTTGTTATAAATAAAATTGATAAGGATACAATTTAGTGTGTTTGTTCAGTATGTGACCCACATTAAAATATCCAAAACATCTTATAATTTAGAAGAGAGGGAGCGCGCGCCTTCCTGCTCTGGCCAAGGCCGGAAGCGCGGCGCTCATGGCGCTCCAGCGGCTGCGCAGCGCGAGTGACGCCGTCATATCGACGTACCTCCGGGCTGCGTACGGCGCAACTGCCCCCAAGGTAAGTCCCCATCGCAGCGCCCTGAAATCCCCTCCTCCCTCCTCGTCTGAAATTGTTAGGTCAATTTACATCTTGTGCAAGATAAGTTCATCCCCTGCTAGATGTTCTTGTGCAATATTGACATGTGAATTGAACGAGTAGACACCATCCCCTGCTGAAATGTTCGAGATGCTACTACTACTGCTTCATCGGGCAAGACAAATAAGGAAGCTGCTACCACTGTTAAGAAGTTGAAGGATCTGTTTGATGACTCCGAGCTCGAGATTCTGATTGCTATGGTGTGTGGACCAATGCTACTCATGGTTAAAAATGTCGTCCCATCCGCCCACGAGGGTTCTTGTCCATTTCTTGGACTTTGTCCGATGCCTTTTGATATTTGTCCAATCCAAGAGGGGATCGAGGCAGTCATTTTACTGTCGGCACACTGTGGCATTGTCCTCCTGCTCACAGTGGTGTAATCATCTGCTTGTACCATGATTTATATTCCTATGGTATGTTCTCATACATCATTTGTTGCATTTTTTGTGCTTCTTGATATAGTGATTTAGTGTCAAACTTGTTCTGCATGGACGTAAGTCTACCCAATCTGAATATATATTGAATATTTTGTACTAAAATTTCATACTTCGAACTAATTTGTAACATGCTATGATATTATCGAGTATAACTTTAAGTACTTATTTGGCATAGTTAATAACATAACAAAGTTACTAAATTTTAGTTAAGTGTTGCTTTTTATACAATTGAAATGTATTTCCATTTGAATTACGTTGTATTTAAAACTTACGTATAATATTGTTCATTCATAATTTATTTTTACAATTGCATAAACTATATTATTCTACATATTCATGATAGATATCTCTAAATAATATGGTGTAAAAAATATGCTAGGCTATTTTAGTATATGAGTATTTACGCATATATACTTGTAGAAACTTAGAACAAAAATTGATGAAGCATACTGGTGAAAACATTCTTGCATCAATATGTAAAGTTCTGGAAGATTTTGGTCTCACCAACAAGATATTTGCAATAACTATGGATACTGCATTGACTTACCTGTCTCATGTACTTAGCCAATATGGAGCATCTTGGTTACTGCATCAACGTTGTGCTTGCAATATAATTAATATTATTCCTAAAACCGCTTTAAAGCAAGTGCCTGGCCACATTACTGCATTGCGCATCGCAGTTCTTGGTTGGCTGCCTACAATCCTAGACTTTCTAACTACAAGAGATACTCTCATGCTATAAATGCTAAGGCTCATAGGTTTAATTTAGACATGCCTGTTAGATGCAAATATGTAGTCAACTTTTTTTGATGGTAGCTTGGAGGTACTATAGCCCCAATCATAGCTACTAATAAAATCAGATATCTATTTCTTTTTTCCAGACTTAAAAAAAAGGATCAAGAATACTCTTGTAACAACAACCAACTTTTCAATCCCTATTTTGATACTTGTCATAACGAGCAAAATATGGCTGCAGAATTTTGGATTTTACCCGCTCGTTTTCTAGATCGACTTTACTTATATGATGCTTCGAAAACTTCTCCCAGACAAACTGCAATTCTCAGAATTTGTTAATGCAAACTACCATACCGAGGATAAAACCCAACTACTGCCTGAATCAACTTGGCACATTGTTGAAGTAATGTTTAATTTTTTAAGATCTTTATGATTCAACGATTCAATTATCCGGGGTTTATTATCCCACATCCCATTTAATGATGCATCATATCTTAAAAATTGCTAGTCACCTCAAACATTATAAAAGTGATCTTGATTTACTTACATTTGTTGCTGAAATGAAAGATAAATATATGACATGTTGGGGACAAATTCCTTCCTTGTATGCATTCGCCTTTATTTTGGATCAAAGGGCTAAACTAGATGGATGTGGTAGTGCTCTTCCCTCTTAAAACTTTCCATTGATGACGATTATACTACTTATTTCACTGATGCTCGTGATAAGTTGAGTGAATTTTTCACTAAGCACAAAGAAAAGTATGGCGGAGTTTGGATGCAACGAGCTCCACCACCACCAGCTGGAAGCAAGGAGAATGGTGGGGGGGGAGAATATTTGCTTCTTTCTCCTCTCCCTCTACCTCTTCGACACAAACTCACCAGTGCTTTTTGGAGGTGGAGAGTTAGCGAAGTACCTTAACAGCGACGTAGGCTGACCACAGCAAGATGATGAAGACTTCAACATACTACAGTGGTGGCATGACCATAAGCTTACATATCCGCTGCTTTCCATATTGGCACGAGATGTGCTATCAGTACCCGTCTCATCGGTGTCATCGGAGTTTGCTTTCAGTCTAGCTGGAAGAATAATTGTTGATGAAAGAACAAGTATCGGCTGGGATATGGTGAAGACACTAATGACCGTGAAAAATGGGGAACTAGCCGAACATAGATCCCAACACACTCACGATTGAATTTTTGGAAATTCTTCCTTTTTGAAAATGGTTCCAATTTTTTAAAATGGCTTTTTCTTGAAAATGGTCCATTTTTTGAAAATGAACCGTATTTAAAAAACATTTTAAAATGGTTCCGCTTTTTTGAAAATGTTTCCGATTTAAAAATGGTTCTGACTTTTGAAATGGTTTCGATTGTTCAACATGGTTCCGATTTAAAACATTGTTCCGCTTTTCTGAAAATAGTTCTGCTTTTTGAAAAATGGTTCCGCTCTTTTTCATGATGGTTTTATTTTAAAAATGGTTCCGATTTTTGAAAATGGTACCTTTTTAAAATGGTTCCTTATTAAAAAGGATCTGATTTAAAAATATGGTTTCGATTTTTAAAAATGGTTCCTTTTTGAAAATGGTTCTTATTTTTTAAAATGGTTCTTTTTTTAAATTGGTTCCATTTTTTGAAAATCTTACATTTTTAAAAGTATGGTTCCGATTTTTGAAAATGGTTCTTTTTAAAAAGTTTTTCGATTTAAAAAATGGTTCCTTTATGAAAATGGTTCTGATTTTTAAAAATCGTTCCATTTTGAAAATGGTTCTTTTTTGAAAATGGTTCCATTTTCTGAAAATGGTTCTTTTTTTAATATGCTACATTTTTTCAAAAATGGTTCCGACTTTTGAAAATGGTTCCTTTTTAAAAATGATTCCGATTTTAAAAAGGGGTTCTGATTTAAAAAATGGTTCCTTTTTAAAATGGTTCTGATTTTTGAAAATCGTTCCTTTTTGAAAATAGTTCCTTCTTGAAAATGGTTCCATTTTTTGAAAATGGTTCTTTTTTGAAAATGTTACATTTTTAAAATATTGTTCCGATTTTTGAAAATGGTTCCTTGATGAAAATGGTTCCGATTTATAAAATGGTTCCTTTATGAAAATGGTTTTGATTCTTGAAAATCGTTCCTTTTTGAAAATGGTTCTTTTTTGAAAAGGGTTCCATTTTTTTTGAAAATGTTACATTTTTGTCCGATTTTTGAAAATGGTCCCGATTTTGAAAATGGTTCCGATTTTTAAAAATGGTTGCTTTTAAAATGTTTATGATTTTTGAAAATCATTCCTTTTGAACATTGTTCTTTCTTGAAAATGGTTCCATTTTTTAAAAATGGTTCTTTTTTGAAATTGTTATATTTTTTAAAATGGTTCTTTTTGAAAATGGTTCCGATTTTGACAATGTTCATATTAAAAAGGTACCGATTTTGACAAATATTAATTTTAAAAATTGTTACTTTTTCAAATAAAAAAAACTATACTTTTAAAAATTGTACGTTATTCGTATCTGTATAATTTTATATTAAACATTTTATATTATCACAATATATAAAATAAAGCCATGCAAAAAAAAAGGAAAACGAAAAGGTAAAACGTGCTTGTCATACAAGTAAGGGATGTGCGTATTAGTTTTCACGTGCCAATCATGGCGTACTGGTTTGGTTGTTAACTGTTGGTTGCGGGTTCGAATTCCAGTCAATGCAAGTTTTACATTTTTTCGGCCGATGTATAATGCTAACCTAAACCTTGCGCGATGGGCTTCGCGGCTTAATGGGCTGCGTCGCGGAACACATCTACGCGGGCGAGTCGTAGGATTCGACTCGCTAAGAGCGACAGGCAGGGAAACCCCTCTATCTGGCGCCCACGTGCTAGCACGGCACGGCACGTTATTTAACGGGCTATGATGGGCCGGCCAGTCCAGGCACGTGAAACTCCTTGGCCAGGTTTGCTTGAAATGTTGTTGCGTGCCGCCTTGGTCAATTTTTTTTAATTTTAATTGGGCTGACATGTGGGGCCTACTTGCCATATCATCCTACAAGTGGGGCTGCCCTGTCAGAACCGCTGTCTAAATTGCATCAGCTCGTCATTTGGGCAAAATGAGACAACCTGGGCAAAATGTGGTACCAAAATGAGATTACGGTGTGCAATGGTACCAATCGGTAAATTTGGCTACAAAAGTGGTAGTTTTACGCTATTAACTCACACCGCCTGTGACGCCATGAATGGCACGTAGGCCAGATGCCTCAAGACTCAAGAGCTAAGCGATCGATCCCTGTACTGTAGAATTGACCATTGCAGGCTCAAGTACACGACTCGCCGAGCACCCACATAATGTTCCGCACATGCATTTTTCAGAAAAAATCGAATGGAACGAAATCAAATGCCTCGCCTAGGGAGCAAAAGTTGCCCAAAGCCGGGCTGACGACGTGCTAACCCTGTGTGGCTGTGTCGTTGTGCAACCTATAATCGGCTGTTAAAATGATCTGATCCTGTTGTCATGTCCTGATACCAAGCATGCTCATGAAGGTTCGAACAACGCTGCGTGCACACTCATCGCACCGTGCCGTCACCCACCTCCGGCAGAAGCAAAGAGCACCGGCGCGTGGCGAGAACTCAGCGATCAGGTCGTGCGCGCCTCGCGTGCGCTAGGGCGCGGCCAAGCCAGCTAGAAGTGTGCGTGACGTTAGCACGTCGCCAAGGACGACGACATGGTGTCAGCATCGGCAACCGCTAGTGCCTCCATTGTCTCCGCCTCATGTACGTCTGCTCTGTTCGGCACCTGGCGCGGCCGAAGACCGTGCCCCGCCTTCGCGTCTCCCCGTTCCCTTTCCTTCGTTACCGGGGCGCACCTGGACGCTCTCTCTGCGTGCAACGTCTCTACACCGGCAGTCCGGCGAGCAACTAGGCAAGGACTATGATTTCTACGGCTACCTCCAGGCGCGGCTGGAGATGGTGCCGTTCCTGGACGAGGCCCAAGGCTTCACGGTGCCGGCGGCCATCATCTCCCACCGAGTTGGTCATCGACGTCGACGACGCCACGGATCAACTCCGTTCTGAACTTCTGATTGCACCTACCGTGGAGCATGCTGGTTCCTGCTCTGAACCGTCAGCGTGGGCGCGCTCCCGTCTGCGGCGTGCTCAACGTCTCCTTCGCCAAGATGCTGCAGCGGCATGGCACCAGTCACCGTCGGCGACGGGCTCAACGTCCCGTTCGCCAGATGCTCCAGCAGTACCACTCGAATTTCATGCAACGCAGGACGAGCGGCAGCGTGCCACGGCGTCGTAGAGCGTGCGAGTTTTGTGTTCCCTGGTTTTCGTCTAGCCGGACATAGGGCGTCGTTCTTGCATTTTCTTGTGTTTTCTACCTCGATCGAGGCAGTGGTTTGCTTTATATATCACGGCTGCCGACGTCTTATGATTTAGATCGGCGACTTTCTCTGGACAAGGCTTTAAGATTCCGGGTATGGACCCGGTTGAACGGCCAAATCATCAAAACTGTTTCTGAAATTCAGAAAAATCTGAAGCTTTTTGACAACACAGATGTTTGTGTCTTCTACATGCCTGTAAAGTTTCGTGAAAAAAGACATAAGTTATGTCCTACTGTAGATAAAAAAACTGAGGTCTCTCAAAATCAAGTTTAGAAGCACCAGAATTGTTAGTTTAACACGCAGCCCCCTGCTTGGCTTTTTTCAATGAAACTTTAACATGCCCTCGTGGAACATGGACATAAACTTGTGCGGTTTTTTTCCATACCTCTTTTGACAAATATAACACCATTTTTTCAACCAGGTGCAACTTTGAATTTGCGGACTTTCTTGACGCTACAATAATCTAAAAGCTAACTCGGGTGATGATTCGGAGGTCCAGATGTGGCACCGAGGAGGTTGGCACCTGATGCCGGACACTGGATTATTATTTTCAATTTATATAAGGGTGTTTTTATTAAGATTTGTTCTACTCAATATATGACCTTCGATTTTTCTTTAAGAAAAAGCAGAACACTTTATATAATACTCCTACTAGGAAACATGCCCGTGCGTTGCGACGGGATTAAAAAGTGAAAACTACTTTTTGTCGAAAAACTATTACAACCTATACTACTTTACTCCAAATTTGATCGACCTGTGTAGAATAATTTTATCCATATAACCATCAAGTTGACATACCAGTAAAAATAGCTCTATGGTACATATCTCTACAGAAAGATCGATATAGCAATGAAAACACCATTACTAAAATGTTCTTTACGGTTCATGCATATTCTTTCCCGTTCCCATGATTTCGTATTTGGAAATATACACAACTAATCAAAACTGATTCAATTGATCGATCTTGAGAGGAGTCCCGGTAAAATAGAAAAAATAATGATTTAGAATCAAAACTGCAATATTCTCAACGAGTGATCATATGCATCATCATAATTACCTTCGTCACCAGTAATACCACTGCCATCATCGCTACGATTGGCTTCAACAACCCCATGTTTGGTTATCCCAGCAAATCCGATCCAAAACATTTACATCATGGCACCGTTTATCTGCTAGGAGGACCAAGTTGCTGAACGCGATATCTCTAGAACCTTCACTTTGGTCTTCAGATAATCAGACCTGGGGGCACGCCGACTCGACATCTGCAACGACTTTAGACCTTGCTCCGTACCACTGCATGGCATTTCCTCATCTCCAGCTTGGCCAAGACCTGGTACTGGTAGAGCTAGGAGGTATCTGAGACGAAACAACGCAGGTCCTACTGAAGCTCGCTATCAGCTGCTTTCATCACTGGAGCATGGCGCCCCGATCAACTTCGTTAGTGCAGAACTCAGAAAATCATTGAACCTGTTCAGAAAACCTACGAAGCAATCTTACACCCAATATAACTTGTGTGGTCTCGGCTTCGCCAAGCATGCAAATGGCAGGACCCTGCAATTTGCCACTATCTGAAGCATCAAAATAACCGTAGACATGAACACATCTACATGGATGGATTGCCTTTTGCTATGCTTTGAGTCGTTGAACCAGCTATGGTTTTGGACTTTTGGAGAGCCTGCTCTAATGACACATGATGTCGGCATGTAGAGTCTGGACATATTCGCCGCAATGACGGCCATCAATAGGCTCCAGGAATCGATCTGCTCGTCGCCGCTAGCGAGTTCACCGTGATCGCCATGCCCAACAGCGGCTACGCGGCCAGGAAGAACCGAAGAAGGTCCTCGCCGGCAGCCGACGACGCCCATGCCGTCGCACTGTTCGAGAGCTCATCCGTGAGCTTCCTGATGGCTCCAACAACCTCAAGGCAAGACTAATCCACACATCAGCTTGTCTTCTTTCATCCTGCTCTCAGGCCCGAAGGTTGCCGTCGGGAGGATCCGCCTCCACGCCGATTGTGAAGGAGAGGTAGGGGCTAGCTGGACGCATCGATTCGCTGTTAGAGTTTGAGTGTCGGCATGTCAAGATCACGCCGATCTTTTCGTCTTTCGCATCGTGGAGACGAAACAAACTTAGTATTGATTCTCTCGAACGGCGACTCTACCCGTCTAGTACGTGATGGAGGAGACTCGATGGAGTCCTTGTTACATTGTGAAACTGAGGGATTATCCGTGCAGGACTCGATCGACTCGTACGTGTGTGTGGACGATTACGTTTGGAACCCAATAAACCTCACGCCACGTACGAACCGAAACCAACGCCATATCGACGTACCACACATACGGACGACAAACGTACGGAATTTGGGGGAAGAAACACTACTCGTATTATATAGTAGAGATATCCGTCACCTCCCCTGAAATTACTTTTGGAAGTGGCATGTTTCATTAACGTGAAATTCCCCAGCTCGACAATTTTTTTTCCGTTCCCATAATCCCATTTTCGCTACTCGAATATACATATTCCGCCCGCAATTCCCCTTTCCCCCGTAACCGCCTCACCCCGGTATTCCCACGCCAACGGCACAACCGCTCACCCTCTCCTTCCCACGCAACCGCCAGGAGCCCCTCACCCCGCCTGATAAGTCGCCACCATGGCCCTGCGCCGCCTCCTCAGCATGCTCGTCGCTGCCGCATCGACCCCTCGCCGCCCTGCCGGTTTTCAGGAACCTCCGCCTGGACGCCATGGCGGTCGTGCGAGCACGCGGCGACAAGGCCCGTGCCTGCGATGTCGCCCGCGTCGATAAGGCCCATGCATGCGCCGACGCGCGCCTCCGCGGCTTGCGCGCTGATGGAGCCGCGGCTCTCGCGTGTGCATAGGCGCGTGCCCGGGCGGCGCGGTGGTGCGGTACTACGATCACCATTGGAGGACTATGCATATGCTTATGCGTGGATGTAAGTTTATCTAAGCTGAATATAAACTGGATATTTTGTAATAAATTTTCATACTTCGAACTAATTTGTAACTTCCTATGGTATTATCTAGTATGACTTTAATTACTTATTTGACATAGTTAACAACATAACAAAGTTACCAAATTTTAGTTATGTGTTGTTTGTTATGCAGTTGTAATGTATTTCCATTTGAATTACGTTTATTTAAAACTTACTTATAATATTGTTCCTTCTTAATGTGTTTTTACAGTTGCATAAATTATATATTGTTCTACATATTCATGCTAGATATCTCTAAATTATATGGTGTAAAAATCTGCTAGGTTGTTTTAGTATATGAGTATTTAAGCATATATATACTTGTAGAAACTTCCAGAAATAAAATTTAGTTAAGGATATGCTAGAAAGGAATGCAAACTTCAATAGTCCATCTAAGAAACTGAAGCAAACGTTAAGGAGATAGTTGAGATCTTCGTCTAAATGAAGTGATCAAAGTGTTTGACATCATCAAGTATGGTGAAGATACTTATGGATTGAAGAAAAATAGTGGGACCGCCAAGAGAATTACTAATACTCTACGTGTAAAACATATCTTGACTAGAAATGTTCTAATTTTCTTGGCATGGTTCAATAATCTTTTGAAATGTTTTTCAGTGAAGGGCAAATCATTTTTCACTTTGGACATTAAGATCTAGGGTACATAGAAGAAAGTTCATTCACTCTCATGAGCAAACTCACGAGCTTTCAGGACGTACGTAGTTGCTTTTGAAAACGCCGAGTTCAAATATAACTTGTTGAGAATTAAGCCTAACTTTGTATTTTGACAAATTAAAAGCTTTGGATGTAATTTGCACTTCACGGAGAATAGAAAATTCAAGAAACATTCCACATTGTAAGTACAAAATATTGTGAAAATGGTAACTCTACATTTGTTTTTTAGAATGAGGAAAGCACAACTTGCATTTGGGGTTGGACCGGCCGGTCCGAGCATGCGCTTGCGTACAAAGAAGCCGTCGTGTAGGACGGCATGCATCTCCTCGTCTTCAAACACACATGTGGGCCGATCCAGCGCTGCACCACCGATCATCGTGACCGCGACCAGGCACACGCAGCGGCAGCGCAGCTGAGAGCGTGCCCAATTCCATTCATCCTTGCTTTTTCGATAATCATTTTTTATACAACCTAAATCAAGGTAATCCATTCTCTCTTCCCCAGGTTACAGCAACGGGAAACACAAACAGGAACACATATCAAACTTTACATCCCATCGCACATCTCTCTCCGAAACAAACAATCAGAATCCTACCAATTTGCATCTCCACCATGAAGCAGAAGTTGGAGGAAAGGGATCTAAAAGGTTTCAGCAAGTAATTAGATTCGAAAAACGGATGTAGTTTCCCATACTACACCCTCAGGTCCTTTGAGAAAAAGTTTCAGCAAGCATGACTGGAATCAAAATATCCACAAATGTGGTATTACTTGTTTTTTCTTTGAATGAACGAGTGATTATTAAGCTATTAACAAAGCACATACTCCATCCATTGAAACCTGCAGCTCATACTTAGTCACCTCAGAGCCAGCCGTCCTTAAGGCATCTTCAAACATGACGAATGTAACAGATCCATTACTGTCAAAAAGCTCCAGTAGGACTCTAACCTGCTCCTGCGAAAGGTTATCAGCGCTAAGCTGGAACCAAAACGAACGTGCGTATCAAATATTTGAGTAATAAGCAGGTACGTCAAAACGCTTTGTGTGAAAACCTGAGATGCGTGTTGTAAGTTACTAGACTTAAAAGTGGGATTCCATAAGAAAGAAGGGATAAGAGGCATGCATAGTTGGCTTTGGCGGTAACCGTATGGTTAACACACGTCAAAATAACAGTACGGTTAACAATAATGAAATGAAACATTCAAAATGAAGGTGTTAACTTAGCAATTAAGTACAGATCGAGCCATTATATTATTCATACCATCAGTGCCATCTTCCCATTCACCAGACTTTCTAAAACAGAAGAATCAGTAGGCTTTTGATTTGTCACAGAATGATCCGACATCCAAAGGTGACCTGACCAATATCGGAGGGAATAGCATCACGAGGAACAGATAATAAGAATAACACAACTACAGATATTCAGAATAACAAAGCTTAAGCAAAGTGAGGACTTACATAGGTCAACGATTGGGGAAAGACACAGACAACCAAAAGTGAGAATGGTGACTTTGGCAACATAACCCACTGTGTCAAGAGCTTCATCAATTGTGACAATATCAAACGGGAGGCCTTGGATACCCAAGAAGGGGCAAACTGGCTCCGGAGCGCTCGGCACATCATTCTCCAGAAAAGCAAACGGAGCCAGAAAGAACCCAACAATTGCAGCCCCAAGGTGTGGATCAAGTTGCTTAAATGCCTTAATCAAGTCCTCCACGGTGGTCAGAGAACTATCAATATCCTTGGCCTTCTCATACATAATCTTGAGTATTTCCCGGGGAGATGGGGTCTATAAACGACAAAATGGTACCGTATAAGCTATTAAGCCTCGGCAACATAGATTAAGGAAAGAATGTAAATACAAAATGGTACCGTATAAGCTATAAAGCCTTCACAATTTTATATGACTTTGCTCCTCAACGTTAGAGGAGCTGATTCCGTGTGGTGTGGGGTTTCAAATTCCAATATCAGATGTCGATCCACAACTCTGCAAGATGCAAAGTTGTATGACTTCTTTATCTAACTAAATCAGTAGACGCATGATCAGTTTGCTTTAAACTAAAAAATATATATATATATATACGATCATGTGACCAGGTTGATTAGCTTAACATTATGGACAAATATCATAATCTGAATATAAATTGAATACTTTGTACTAAATTTTCTTACTTCGAACTAATTTGTAACATGTTATGGTATTATCTAGTATAACTTTAATTACTTATTTGACATAGTTAACAGCATAACAAAGTTACTAAATTTTAGTTAGGTGTTGTTTGTTATGCAGTTGTAATGTATTTTCATTTGAGTTGCGTTTATTTAAAACTTGTTTATAATATTGTCCTTCTTAATTTATTTTTACAATTGCACAAACTATATATTATTTTACATATTCATGATAGATATCTGTAAAATATGCTAGGCTGTTTTAGTATGTTGTTTATAATATTGTTCCTTCTTAATTTATTTCTACAATTGCATAAACTATATATTATTTTACATATTCATGATAGATATCTGTAAAATATGCTAGGCTGTTTTAGTATGTGTGTATTTAAGCATATATACTTGAAAAAGAAGCCCGTTGTGGCCTTTGAGTTCGACGGCGTCTCCTCGTCATTCACGATTTCGGATCCATATGTACTCCAACTACTGACGTGTGGGCTCGGCCAACGCGAGGTGTCACTCAAGATGAATAGCCTGTGGACGTGCCATCTTACGCTAACTGATGGGTTAATATAGGGATGGTCCACATGTCATTGACCTGGAGTAGCACAGAATCGTGTGGTCATAAACACGCTCGGAGCCTAGTAGATCTACCAATAGCTCTTGGTGGGACCCACAACCATTCTACCGAACGAAAATGTGGGCCGATGCAGGCATGCAGCGCTGCATCGTTCTACTGCGGTCACAGCGGCAAATTTCGCCATTTCGGCCACGCACAAGCACAGGTGAGCTGAGAGCATCCAATGCTCACCCATTCATCCTTGTTTTCTACAGTAGTACATAAACATTTATCAAATGCAAAGTCCTAAATCACGTAATCAGTAACTAATTACGGTACTCCTAATGATTACATTTTCAATCGTAATTAAATTCTTCTTACTAATAAAAAAGATGACACTAGCCATAGCGTGAAGTGCGACTAGTTATACTTACTAAGAAGCAATGCCAATTAGGTAGTGTATATTGGTAATTCCTGAAAAAAGTTTTTTTTATAATGGTGACTGTGTCGGAGTATTGAAAGAGAAAATAAATGTTGATGCTAAGATATCATGTTAACATTGCATAGCGTTTTCAAGACAAAACGAGCCTAGAATTTAAGGGCCCATGCATTGATTCAAATGAGTTCTGCAAGATTGTTGCAGGATTTGAATCTTTAGGATTATTCGGATATGTGTCACTATTAATCGAGTGAATAGAGAGTGGAGCCGCTGCTTAAACTTAGAGACTCTTTGGTTCGTAAGCTTTGAAAAGGAATGATTGTCACGTTACTTGTAATCTTATATCTTATAGGAAATGCAGGAATCATTACTAGCTGTTGTTTGGTTCCATCGTAGAAAAAAAAAGTTGGAAATTTGTATAGGGATATAGCACATGTCATGCTTGTCATAAACACATAAATTATTTTACATGAGATCTCACCTCTTGCTAGGAATCCTATAGGATTGTAGTTTAGAAAAGGAATCCATATAAATATTGGAGGATCCATTCCTTTAAACCAAGCGGAATCCATAGGAAGTTCCTATGGATTGAAATCCTATACAATTCCTTTGATTTTTTAATCAAAGAGGCCCTTAGCCTCCTTTGATTCAAAAGAATGGAATAGCTTTTACTTTTTAGAGGATTGGATCATATAGGAAATTTTTCTATCTCGATCGTTTGATTCGTAGTATGGAATATAGGAAATTTTTCTAAGCAATCATTTGTAGTACCTTCCATAAAATCTATCATTTCCAACCCTTTTACAATGTTTACGAAATCGCACAAACTTTGATGCGTACAAAGTCATGTAGGATTAGAATGTACATGACCTTGAATACTATTCCATTTTTTTTGGTCTTTCGGTTTTCCTATCAGACGAATCAAAAAGACCCTTATATAATTTGTGCTAAATGAATCTTTGACAAAATTTCGGTCACATTTTATGACCATTCGGATAACCTGTAGTCAGATCAGACCTCTTTTAAAAACTTCATTCACAATGGCTTTTGTGAATACCTGAAAAAACATTCAAATTGATATTTTGGAGTTATGAGGTGTCAGAACCCGCTAAGTCATTTAAATTAAGCCATTCATGTTTCATTTTTGCATGTTCTAAACATTTGAGATTCTTGCCAAACATAGAATAAGTCATTCACGTTTTCATTTTTGATATTTTCGCTATAAACGTATGCGCAATTCAAGATTGTTTTAGCTACTTTACATTAAGTTTGTGTTGTAAAAAACGCCATCCTATCTAGGGAATGCCGTTTTGAGAGAGGACATGACCTGGTTGAAACTTTCCAAAAAAAGCTATTAGTGGCTAAATATTGGCCGAAGAACACAAATTATACGCTCACACTTAGGCTTTGTTTCTTGCGAGTGTATTCTAGAGCATTGGTAGGTAGGGATTATCCAGTAAAACCCTAAATATTCACATATATTAAAATATCGTTTGGTTCTAGTGTATATCATCAGAGGTTTTATCCCCCTTTTCCCAACAAATTTCTGAACTCTAGTGCTTTTTCTCAATACCCAAAACATTACCCTTACCTAATGCATGGAAATAAGGAGGATTTGATGAAGGTTGGGGCTCACCATTATCCTCACTATTCTACTAAAATACACGGTTGACAAACAAGCCTTTATGGGGTGCCCGGTACACCTGTCATTTATTTGACGTAGAACCGTATCATGTGAGGACATACACACGTTCGGCGGCTCTCAGATGTACCGACATCGCTATGTGGGGCCATCTTCTACTTCAGCGGGGAATCGAATTGTGCAGTGTTCTCTTCTTTTTGGCTCGTTCTCTGGTTTACTCTCACCTTTCTTTTGACTTCCGAACTCGACTCCGTCACCAATTCATGTCCGGGCCGGAAACAGCAGTCCGGTTTCGACTAGGCCCAAGGCCCGAAGCCTGGCTTGCTTCTCGGCCTACATAAATTTCGGCCCGTTAGGTATCTCTACATACTAGTTTGTTGGTAAAATAGCCGTGTCATCAATCAACAACTTGTTTTCTCAAAGAAAAAAAATCAATCAACAACTTGTTGTTCTAAAAAAATTAATCAACTACTTGTCCCAAAAAAATCAATCAACAACTCGTACTACTCATGTTTTTTTACACCACTCATGTTATCCATGTTACAAAAATCATCTTACTCCAAAAAAGTGTAGGTTTTGCAAGCGAGTCGGCGATCCTGGTTGCATTCTCTTCTATTGTGCAAGATTAGGCATTCATCAAGGAGGAGCTAGATTGCTCACCATTTGGATTTTTCAATGTTCAATGTTCGTCGAGCACAAAGATCTTTGCCGACTCGTTGTTGATGAATGACTATTTCGCTGAGGTACCGACTTATCTGGCTCACCTCTTCACGTTATCATATGCGTATATCTCTATTTGTTCGCATTGTTGAATCTTGCCGAGCAAAACGCTCGTTACTTTATTCAACGGAGACATGCCGCCGATTTGCTTCATACCAAAAAATATTTACGGCGATGAGGGTGATAGCATATTGTATTCCGGCTGACTACACCGATGAATATCTTTGCATTGGCGAAGATAGCACGCTCGAATGCATGCGACTGTTTGCCAAAACATTGATCTGGGTTTTGGGCCCGAGTACCTCTGAAGTCTGAATGAGGAGGATACGAAGAAGCTGATGGTGTTATGAAGCACGAGGCTGGCCGGGCATGCTTGGTAGTGTGGATTGCATGCATTGGAGGTGAAAAAATTGCCCGGCGGTTTGGCTCAAACAGAGATAATGTTATATGCAAAAAAGAAAAAATAGGGACGTTATCAGAGAGAGGAAAATAAAGCAAGGTGGCATGTGGAAAAAAATCTGGCCTGCCGAGGCACACTGTAATGAGTTGAGCTTAGCTCAGATGGTTAGATTCCTTGGCTGAACCAGCCCAACCAGATTCAAGTTCTAGACTTGGTATGGGTGTTCACATCTATCTCGGTTTCATCCAGAATTAATGGGCACTGTTCTTTCGGTGATAGGTGACGTGCCCATCAACAGAGAGACGATAGTGGTGTCTTCGTCGATCTTAGGATCCGTCGGCACAATATTTCGGAGGTGCTTGTTGGAGTACGGTGTGTCTGCATGCGTGTACAATGTACTATGTTTGCAAAAAAAAAAACTCCACGTCACCAACATATGCAGAGGGATGGAATTCATGTCGTAGGATGACACATGGTCGCTCTACAAAGATTTTTTTTTGAACGAAAGGCAAAAGATTTGCCTTAATTCATTCAAAAAGGAGAAGTTTAGAGTTTAGGTACAGGCATAAGTGTTACAGATAACACGCACACCCACAAGACGGAAGCCTACTCTCGCGGTACAATACAACCCAAACGCTTGGCACCCGCCAACACCCAAGACGACGCTTCTAGCTTAATTCTGTTGAAGACGATGGTAGGCATGGTGCACACGTTGTTGAAGATCCTTGCGTTCCTCTCATTCCAAAGTTCCCACGAGACGAGCATGACGAGAGAGGCCATGGCTTTTCTCCTACCTCGGTGTGAATGAAGGAGGTGATCCCACCAAGAAGTAACATTTCCGAAGTCCCTCCAATCGGAAGGGTTGAAGTCCACAAGCCCAAGCCAAACTTTGATCATATCCCAAATGCGAAGGGAATAGCGGCAAGAGAAGAGAAGGTGGCACACCGTTTCATCCACCCGACGGCAAAGAGGGCAAACCCGGCCATTGGGCCAACCGCGACGCTCAAGTCGATCCGCCGTCCAAACCCGGTTTTGGAGAATTAACCAAGAGAAAAACTTGCACTTAGGAGGAGCCCAATGTTTCCAAACCAAAGCATCCATGGGAGAGCGGACGGTTCCCTCGAATTGCGCCTTGTAAGCCGAGGAGCAAGAGTAGGTTCCGGAAGTGGTAAGCTTCCAAACAATAGAGTTCGGGGTGTCTTCCAAGAAGTGAATTTGGTAGGTGAAGCTCCAAAGCTTGACAAATTCCTCGAGATTGCCAACGGAGAGGCCGGCGGTGGTGTCAAGTTCTAGGACCCAAGCATCGTTGGTGAGAGCTTTTTTAACGGACCAAGTCTTTTGTTTGGAGATGGCAAAAATGGAGGGTGCAATGCATCTAGGGCTCACCCCATCCGCCCAAGGAGCCTCCCAAAACGAGGCTTTGTTGCCATCACCGATAGTCACCTTCGTCAAGGCATAGAATAGCCTCATGTCCTTGTTGTTGCACGGGTTCTCTAAGCCTACCCACGGACGATCCGGAGAGGTCCATTGTAACCAAGGCCATCGAAGGCGTAAGGCACGCCCAAATTTGTCCATGTTGATGATGCCAAGCCCTCCAAGGGAAGTAGGCCTACACACCGCCTTCCAATTGACTTTGCATTTGCCACCGGAGGCTTTGTCCGTGCCCGACCAAAGGAAAGCCCGGATGATCGCTTGGATGGCAAGAAGGGTCTCCTTCGGAATCGTGAGGGCGATGAGAGGGTAAAGCACTTGGGAAGTGAGAACCGACAACACAAGGGCGCGGCGCCCGGCGATGTTGAAGCATTTTCCGAGCCAAGGCACAAGCTTGGCCGCCGTCTTGTCTTCAAGATATTGGAAATGAACCCTCTTTAAGCTCTTCACCGCAAGAGGTAAACCAAGATATTTCATGGGGAAGCAAGTGCGGGTGGCCGGTAGATCATGAAGAATATCCGTGAGGTCGAGGTTGTCGCAACGGATTGGGGCCACTTGACTTTTCTCGAAGTTGGTGTGTAGACCGGTGCACAAACCGAAGTTGGTTAAGATGTTGGCAAGGGCCGAAATATCCTCTTTGATAGGGGCCACGAAAATGGCCGCATCATCGGCGTAGAGTGAAGTGCGGAACGTAGCCCCTTTACCGGGAAGGCGGTGGAGGAGGCCCAAATCGGTGGCCACTTGAAGAATGCGTTGGAGGGGGTCGATGGCGATGTCGAAGAGGAGGGGGGATAGGGGATCCTCTTGGCGCAGCCCCCTCCCATGCCTAATGGGGTTGCCCGGAACCCCGTTGAGGAGAATCCTCGAGGAGGAGGTGTAAAGGAGAGCCGCAATCCAATCACGAAAGCGAGGAGGGAAGCCTAGGCGTTGAAGAAGCTCCAAGATGTATTCCCATTTAACCGAGTCAAATGCTTTTTTGATGTCAAGCTTGAAGAGGAGAGTAGCCTTTTTTTCTCCGGTGGAGCCAACGGGCATAATTGCGGACGAACAAAAAATTGTCATGTATGCTCCTAGATTTTATGAACGCGCTTTGGGCCGTAGAGATGAGGTCGTTCATGCGGGGGGGCAAACGCATGGAGAGGAGTTTTGCCACAATCTTCGCGATGCTATGGATGAGGCTAATAGGCCTATAGTCAACAATGTCTTCGGCTCCATCCTTCTTGGGAATAAGAACAACATTTGCGGAGTTTAGCCAATGCAAGTGGCAAGTGCGAAGGTTTGAGAAGCAATGAACAACCGCCATAACATCCCCCTTGATGATCTCCCAAGAGCATTTGAAGAATTTTCCGGTAAACCCATCCGGACCGGGCGCTTTATTAGAGGGCAAGGCCGAGATGGCCGCTTTGACCTCCTCCTCCGAAAAAGGTGAGTCCAAGCCTCCATGGTCACAAGTGGGAAGTTGGAGGGTGTCCCAATTGAAGGACAAAGGAGGGGGGGTCCCCCCGGCCCATGGTGGAGGAGAAGTGGTCGAGGACCACCGCTTGCTTCTCGTCATGTGAGGTAACCCAACCGCGGTTTTTGCGAAGTTTGAAGATGAAGTTCTTACGGCGCCTCGAATTTGCCCTCACATGGAAATACTTCGTGTTGGCATCTCCCTCCCGAAGGTTGTTGATCCTAGCACGTTGTCTTTTGCGAGATCTCTCAAGGGTAGCCAAGCCAATGACTCTTCTTTTAAGGCGAGCGCAGATGTCCCTTTCCTCCGGAGAGAGAGATCTTCTCTCCATGGCCATATCAAGGTGGAGAATGACAAGGAGCGCCATGTGAAGTTGGATCTTAGCATTAGAGAAGAGGCTCTTGCTCCATTGTTTGAGGCGTCTTCCGGTATTATTGAGCTTGTCGTGAAGGATGTGAAAGGGATCCGAGTGAGGGGAAGGCATCTCCCACGCTTTTTTGACAACCTCATTGTAGCCCGGCATGTGAACCCAAAATTCCTCAAAGCGAAAGGAGAAGGGTTTCTTAGGATCCTGGCAGCACGCAAGAAGAAGCGGCAATGATCGGAGAGGGAGGAGGAGAGGGCTTGGAGAATGTGATCATCGTGTGAGGTGTCCCAAGCCTCATTGCAAAAGAAGGCATCGATCTTGCTCATGGTGGGGTTAAGGCGCTCATTGGACCAAGTGAATTTGCGGTTTTGGAGGTGAATTTCTTTAAGCTCGCATTGATGAAGAGCCGCCTGGAATCTTGTAATTCTACTATGGTCAAGGTTGAGGTTGTTCTTGTCACTAGCTTTATAAATTTGGTTGAAGTCGCCAAGAGTGATCCATTTTGTATCCGCAATGGGCTTTAAGGCAATAAGCTCGTTGAAGAAGTCATCTTTGAGGGCATTGTTCGTCGGACCGTAGACCACCGTTATCTTGAAGGAATCATCGTCGCGTTTAGAAACGACCGTGGCCGAGAGCGAGAAGGACCGGATATCCACATCCACAATATCCACAGCATCTTCATCCCAAAGAATTAAAATGCCACCTCTAGTACCGATCGCCGGCTTTTGGGCAAATCCGCGGAAGCGAAGGCCGCCAATGGAGGCAGCAAGGAAGGCGTCAGTGTGAGCAAGCTTTGTTTCTTGGAGGCAAACTATGTGGCAAGAGGTGTCAGCAAGGGTTTCTAAAACAGTAGACCTTCTATCTGGATCATTCAATCCGCGCACGTTCCAGCAAGCGATGTTGATGAAGTAATCACTCATTGGGTAACCAAAAAGACCCCAGGTAAGCAGCAGTGAAGGGAAACAACACACGTTCAAGTTCAGACAAGGCCTGGGAACAAACCCAAGCAACAGGTTCAGGTTCAGACGACTGGGAACAGACCCAGCAATACACTGCAGCTTTGTTGCCCACAAGCCGGACGAACAGCAGCGGCAGCCAAATGATTAACAGAAGCACAGGGATACCCCTGTCCGGCGACTCAAAGTTCTGAAGAAGCACTAACATAGGAACTGATAAACCCAGAAGAGCAGCAACGAAGATCAGGCCTCAGCCTGCACCTCCCCCGACGGCGGCGCCTCCTCAGAAGCATGCTCCAGTGCAGCATCCCCACCATGCGCCAGGAGCGCGTCTTCCACAGCCGTAGCAAGGTCACAGTCGAGACGGAACAGGGCGCGCAGCGCCGCCACGGCAATGTCCGGAAGCTTGCCCTGAAAGAGATCAGCAAACATGGTGATGGCGGTCTCCGTGAGCATGTCGCCCTCTTGAAGAATCCCCAGGCGCTTGCACAGCAGTTTTTCAGCAAGCGTCGCCATGGGAGCTTTGTTGCCCTTCGCCTTGATCCGCACACTGGAACGCTGAATGTTGAAGCCGACGACGCCAGCAAGCGTCTTGCGACGGGCCGCAGGAGGCGCTGGGCGAGGTGAGAAGGCCGCAGGAGGCGGCAGCAGGGGTGCGCGACGCGGCAGGAACAGGGGGCAGGCTTCGCCGGACGGAGGAGGGGCCTCCTGCTCCAGGGAAGGAGAAGAGGGCGTGCGGGCCGGAGTGGAGGCCGACCCATGCACCGGGGTGAGCACAGCACGCCCTCTTCTCCTTCCCTGGCAATGTTCACCAGATGTCATTAATCTTTGTAGACCATCATCCATGAGCGAGCGGCTGCGGAAGAGCCGCCCCGCCCAGGTAGAAGATGAGCTGCAGGGTCCTAATGGTTCTCTCTCTTTCCTATTTTCTTTCTGCAGAAAGTGCAATTCCAGTGGATAAAACGTAGGCACTCATGTGAGTGAGAGCTCAAAGGACTAGTATCAGTGCGGGTAATCGAAACAGACAGTCAATGGCAGTTTACATTCTGAGCACTGAATTTCCTTGGCGGCATTTCCAACAACAACGCCTGTAGCGAGTTGGACAGCACATAAAGATCACGTTACTGCCATATGCAGGAATAAAACAAGGAGCAAACGACTAGTGATATGGTGTTGAGACCTTCAGTGCGCACTTACGAAACTTAGATAAGTTACTGCCAGGTGCTGGATTTCTATTATCAAGCAGGGCTGGCGATGAGCCAGGCATAGTAGAATGCTAAAGAAATAAAAACAAGTCTTCCAGAAATCAGATATTAGCATAGTACAGAACCCCAAAGGGCACACAGCAGATTTTTCAGGTTTTATTGGTTCAAGGCCAGGGCATCAAGACCTTCTGCCACATCATTCAGTTCAACATCGGACAGTTAAAGTACCACCATCTACAAAACATGTGAGGTAAACCAAAACATTATGACTATGCTCATTCCACGACAGTACCCAAATTAATCCCTGAGAGTGAATACCACCGACTACGAAACAAAACCTGTTCTGAGTTGGTCCCATCAACAGATATCCAAGTGGAACTCTACTTCTGCATATAATGCGGCAGCTTTCACCTGAGAGGTAAGGGTCTACTGCCTCAGTTGGATCGGGTTTACACACTTCTCTCCGGAGATCAACGTTAACATGCTAGATTGGGGTTGAGATGTCAACTAACTTTACCGAGTAGACTGCAGAATGGGTTCAACTCGTGGAACTTGAAGGCAATCCATCAGTCCCCGTGCAACACCTGCTGCGAGTTGGTCCCGTCTCTAAGTAAAAGTAAGATGATAGTAATTGACAGTTCTTGTGCAGGACTCACAAAAATCCCATGGCAAACGAAGATTGTCGGGTCACTGGCCAGCACCAAAAACGAAACTTGGGAGCATCCAAAGGCCCTCGAGTTTACTGCAATGGACACTGAATTCTGGCGGATGATTTGGAGAACCGAATTGGATCCAGTCGAGTTTGTTGTGCACGACTGACCAATTTCAACTGCAGTCCACGGTTCATCGGAATCTTCAAGTTGCCTTGCGACATAAATGCAGTTGTTTCTTCCTCCCCATCTTTCAGGTCTCGAGCAAGAGAATGTGGGGTTCCTCCTATCTAAGCTGATGAAGAGAGCATGATTTTCCAACTTCTCCATCTCCACCAATCGTGCTGGTCCAACTGAAAGGTCGAAGCGGAAGACATGAAAGGTGCCAGACAGGTTAGACACTCCTCCCGATTTGCTAAAATCTAACTTGAGGCCAACAACGAGAAGCATGTCACCACTAACCACCAACCACGGGCGTACCACACAACTTATAGCCATGTTCCACACAGCCGGTACCCTCTGCGTGCTGAGCTGGGGTCCAAAGTGTAGGATGAAGACGCTCCCAACAATGTCTACGGCAAACATGTCACCTTTGAAAAACACGATCTGCTCGAAGCGTTCACCATCAAGACCAAGATGATGCTCTGACCAAGAGTTATCTGTTCCAATCTTCCACTCGTACATGGTTATTTTCGAGAAGAGAAGTAGGTGCAAGTTGGCTGAATTGTGTGGAGCCATGACAATGCCACAGTAAATATGAAAGCGGTTTTCATACTGGAGTACGGGAGGCTTCACCTCAGTGCCAGTGTACACATTGACCAGAAGGCTGTGGCCCTGATGAAAGAAGATAAGATACCCATATGAGGAGCCCATATAGAGCATCTGATTTGGAGTATTTTGGGGCACTGAACAGCGAAGGGTTAGGTTTCTCTTGGCAGGATCACTAATTTCCCATTTGCAGTCAGATAAATGCATGTACTCAGCACCACGGCTATCGTACGGCCGAAGAGCAAAACAAACATCTGGTTTGAGGTGGAGAGGTGGGAAGCTGAACGTATATGCAGATGCGAAGGAAGAGACCGCACTGCGCCAAGAGCGGCAGGTGCCAACGAAACCAACAAAGTCATGGAATGAGCCAAAGAGAGCAATGATTTCGTGAAGCAAGCTGTCCAGGAGATCTGCCCAAACTTGAGGTCCAGATGAGGGCGGGGAGCTAGAGCCAGAGGTATGGCAGATTCTGTTAGAGGACCTCTCCACAACAGCAACTTCTCTGCCAGACAGAAAATTCAAGAGTACTAGATCAGAACAAAGATCTGTAATATAATAGAGAGCAAAGCATAACTAGTCAGAAATACAGTAGGCTTTAAGCCTTTAGAGAACAAGAATGCACACTAGGACATCTATCTCGGCGAACTGTAATTACCCGTAGAACAAGATGTATATCAACATAGGGGAAGCATCAATCTGAAGAAGCTACAACCAGAAGAACCACGAACATCTATGTTTTTTCCACAATAGAAAAAAGGAAACCTTTTACTCTTCTTGGTGTAGCAGCCCTACATACAACTTTATATAACCAAATCATCATGAAGGCATTCTTTGTAGGGCAAAGAAATAGTATTACATGACGCAAATATCTAACATTGATATGCTCTCCTCTTCATCTAGACAGCTTGTATGTAATCATTCTGCATAAGGGACTGTGGAGTTACCAAGAAAGTAAACAAACAATCAAACAAAGTCTCGATCAAATCATATTTAACATTATTTTGGCCCTGAAGTTCACTTGGTCGCCAGTCGTTACACAGAAGAGAAGCGAGGATATTCATGGCAGCACCATGAGCATGAGCACGACCGAACTTTCATGAGGTTACTGCTTGACATGATAAGAAGGGCTCTTTCCTGACTCTACTTTGAGTCCAACCCAATCAGAGCAGGATGGCAACAATCCGGTCCCTTCTTTATGTGCACAAATTAAATGGGGACTTGACTTCATCACTGAACCAAGTGACCACGACCAAAAAAATTTGCCGGGGGGCACCATGACAATAATCTAAGAGAACCAAAACTGCTGATTGATGAATCGTAGGTGGTTGATTCCAGTTTTCGTCCACCGTATTCACCCAATAAACCCTAGTAAAAAGGAGGGGAGCAAGGTTGGGGTCTTAGGGCTAGGGTGAGCGTGCTGACCTGGGGCTGAGAGTGCCGGGTGCTAACGACGAGGATTCGGCGCCCCGCACTCTTCGGCGAAGGCGGCGGCGCTGGCGACCTCCGGCCATGGGCGCACCACGCTGCGTCGCGGGGAGGCGTCAGCGAAGAGGAGGAGGAGGCGGCGGCGGCGGCGGCCCTCGTAGACAATTTTCAAGGGCTTGGAATCTTGGACTCTTTTTTTAGGGACGCTTGAGAGCCCAACACCGGCCCGGTATGAGATGGCCTTCTATTGACTTCACGCCCAATATGTCTTTAGGGTAGTGGTACAATATGCCTTTGCTTATTTCCTCCTCTATAAATTTTGGTCATTTTTTTTGTGAAGAAAAGGACTATCCTTGAACGAAGAGAGAATTAGACATAAGTAACTGGGGAAAATCGGCGCACACTGCCTTCTACACATGTGGCGGTGCACCGCGAGCGAAGCTCAATGCTACCTCTAGATCTTGGAACCACGTCGGTGATAGGAACGAGTTGTTTATGTGAAAATTAGAAGTCATCGGTCAGAGGCAGAACAGGCAGAATTTTCTTCCTACTTGTTACAACTGTGAATTCATACAATCATACATCTCTAACATTGAGATAACATTGAGAAAAAACATGAAATGAGCATGACGGTCCCGTGGGCGACCCGTAGCACGGGGCTATAGCGCTGCTAACTGAACAACTCGCTGATAAAGCCTATGGAACGTGTAGAATGAGCATTTCAAATTTTTATTAGTCGACGATTAATATTCACAATGATATTTCAATACCAAGTACATTGCACATATTTTTCACAAAAAAATACATTGCATATAAAAATGTCAAATTATATTGAACCAAAATATAAGTCTATAACCGGAAAGGTACATTGGACCACGAAACAAATCATTAAAAATCTTACCTACAATTCTACGTATAATCATCAAATTTTCATCTATCCTTTAGATGTTTCTATAACTATGCATATATACTGATATACAAAAACAAATATTAAGATATTTTTCAGAGATACTTTTCGGACCATAGGATTTATATACCTCCATCATGAATTTGTATAATATGTATTTTATGTAATTACAAAATAATTTACGAAGGAATAGTGTTACGATATATGCTTATATAGTGAAATACAAGTGTATTTTGAATCAACATACATTAAAATTGTATAACAAACACAAATATAATTAACTAATATATAGAAACTTGCTATGTGTTTAACTATGTCAAATATCTAACAAAAAATATACTCGCTAAAATCGTACCAAACTTAAAATAAGTTCAAAATATAAAATTTTAGTATAAACTATATTAATGGAGTGGAGTAAACTAAATGACTAGATTAGTGATGAGTTGGCGAAGAATCAAGTGGCTGAGGCGCCCCTGGGGTTCCCTTGGGTTTTGAGATGTTCTGCAACTGGGAGGTCCATGTTGTGTCTCCAGATTGGTTTGTATTTGAGCGCGTGCGAATTTCAGATTACACTGTGCATCTGTCTTTGACCTTCTACCAGGTACTGCAGTATATCCTACAGCGCCACCCCGTGATGGGCATATTTGGGGTACGTGAAGACTATGTCAACCTTCCCCCGATACACATCTACAGACAACCCACTGCTCACACCCGATGATGGTTTACACATGGTCATGATTTTTGGATGTGGTATGTGGCTTGGAGAGCCGTATGTGGTATATCTCAACATCGGGGGATATGGGTGGGGGGGCGGCAGTATAGGCAGAGTTTATTGGGATGAGTTCATTCAGAGGCCGGGAACGCAGAATGTGATCTATACGCTGGAGATGGACGGAGTCCAGGTACCAATTCCTCCAGCGTACCCTCCGTATCCGCCTCCTCCGAGGCCGCCGCTGCCTCCTCCTGGGCGGTCGCTCCCACCTGTTGGTCCGCCGCTCCCACCTCCTCAGCCGTCGGTACCACCTCCTCAGCCGCCGCTACCACCTCGTGAGTCCCCGCCCCCACCATCAGGATCCGGTGCCGGCACCACCCATGGCGACAAGGTCAGGAAAGCTTCTTCTGGCAAGCGAGCTGCACAGTATGCAACAGCCACCCCCAAATCAAAGAAGTTCAAAAGGGGTTGAGGACATTGTAGGAGAGCAACTTGAATGAAATCATATGTATCATTTAACCTTTGTTTTCTGGTACTTGTCTCTGCCATTTATTTTGGCAAATTTTCTAGAACTTGCTTGGAGTTAATTTCAGCCAGACATCGAGCTATGATCAACGATGTTTCTAAATTGATGTTTTAGCTTAGAATTATCATGTTTCTGTCACCATCAACATATGTATGGCTGTTTGTGCCGGGAAGTCATGCACTAGAGTAGTACATAGGCTGAAGTGATTGTGTGTATTTGTTTGTACTCGCAAACTACCCCAGCTTGAACATGCACTAGTTTTACTTTTATTTCATAAAACTTTTATTTTTAGAAAAAACATCCCTATATCTTTGTTAATGCATACTGCTATTTGGGTAGTGATTGATCGTCTCTCCAAAGTTGCTCACTTCCTTCCTATTCGAGAGGACATCACCGCTAGTCAACTGGCAGATCTGTATGTCTCCCGAATAGTCTCACTCCATGGTGTTCCAAAAAGGGTAATCTCAGACCGGGGAAGTCTGTTTACCTCCAAGTTTTGGGCAAGTTTCCACCAAGCTATGGGAACTCGTCTGTCCTTCAGCACTGCTTATCATCCTCAAACCGGTGGTCAGATCAAAAGAGTGAATCAAATTCTTGAGGACATGCTCCGAGCTTGTGTTATATCCTTCGGTAAAGATTGGGAAAAATTCCTTCCATTTGCCGAATTCACTTATAACAACAGTTATCAATCCAGCTTGGGCAAAGCTCCTTTCGAAGTTCTATATGGCCAAAAATGCCGAAATCCGTTGAGCCAGTCAGAAACCGGAGAAAGATCATGCTTTGGACCGGATAAGATCAATGAAGCTGAAGAACAGGTTCGCTTTATTCGTGAACGTCTGAAAACAGCTCAGTCTCGCCAAAAGAGCTACTATGATCGTCATCATCAGGATGTTCACTATGAAATTGGTGACAAAGCTTATCTTCGAGTCACACCTTTGAAAGGTGTTCATCGTTTTGGAATCAAAGGCAAATTGGCTCCTCGTTATGTTGGACCTTTCCGTATCCTTGCTAAACGAGGTGAACTTGCCTATCAACTGGAGTTGCCTTCCAAGTTTCCGGATGTTCATGATACCTTCCATGTATCCCAACTCAAGTGTTGCTTCAAGGATCCTATGCGTGTCGTTGATCACGAAGCCCTTGATCTATCTTCAGGAAGATCTCACTTATCGAGAATATCCTGTCCGCATTCTTGATGAAGCCGAACGAAAAACCCGTCGCAAGAGTATCAAATTTCTCAAATTTCAGTGGTCTCACCATTCTGAAGCTGAAGCAACCTGGGAACGAGAAGATCGTTTACGATCTGAGTACCCGACTTCTTTTCTAAAACCTAGGAATCTCGGGACGAGATTCTTGCAAGGGGGTAGACTTGTAACATCCCATGTTTGTAATAAAAGTAAAGTTTGTGCATCATGAGCATAGCATGCATTTAATTAACTCATAAAAAAATATTGCAATTGTAGTTGAAATCAAACACTACATGGACAAATATTTCTGTCTATTTTATATGTTCAAAAACAAAATTTCACAAAAGAACAATCTAATTTAAAGTGGAATCTGTAGGTAAAGAGAGGAAAACTGTACCGTAGCTTTAGCTAATAATATAAGCAGCCTTTGGTTTGATATCTACTAGCTACAGTACCAACAAATCTAAAATATACAGGGAGAGAACCGTATTTGACCTAAAGAGAAGTGACCAACGAGTACTGCTTCACCCCAACGTAGCAGACCACCTTAGAGCATCTCTAGCAGAGCCCGCATAACGTGGAACCGCAAAACTGTTTTGCGGGTCGCGTTTTTCGTGTTCTTGCGCAAGAAATGGTGCCGCGAAGAACAGAGCCCGCAAACAAAACTGCAAAGCCGCGAATTTCAACATTTCAGATTACGCGGGAACAAAAGGCAGTTCAACATTTTGGATGTTCTTCGCTACAGATGGATGTTCTTCGTTGATTTTGCACAAAATACAAACCCTAGACAAGCCTAGAACTACAGATCGCCGCCCAAACCCGAGAACGCAAAATTTGGCTCCTCACCGGAGCCACGGGCGCGGCGGCGACGCAGCGGCGGAGGAGCTTCACTCCTCGTCGGAGACGAGGTCGATGTGCGGGAGGCAGCTGATGACCAGGCTCTGCTGCAGGAGGGCCTCCTCGAGCTCGCCGTCGCGCTTGGCCTTGGCGGTGTGCTCCGCCGCCTCGTACTTGGACCGCAACAACGTCGCCACCAGTGTGCGCTCGAGTTGGTCGTCGGGGATGAAATCCTCCAGCCCGAGCGTGGTGCCGAAGTGCTCGGGGTTGTAGCCGTCCGGCGGAGGAGCAGTTGGCGCGGCGGAGGAGCTGCTGGCGCCCGCGGAGGAGCTGCCCTCGCCTTGGAGGCGCTGCTGCTCGCGGCGGCGACGGGCCATCTCCCGCTCCCGCTCCTGCCGGAGCCGGTCAAACTCCGGCACCTCGCGGCGGAGGAGCGACTCCGACACCTCCTCGCCGAGCTTATACCGGCGGGCGGACCGCTTCCGTGCACCATCGCTGCGGACGACCAGCGCCTGGTTCGCGTCGGAGTAGTCTCCGCCATACCTGTCGTCGCCGGGGAGCGGCTCTGGTTCCCTCTTCGGCGCCATGGCGGCTCGTCGTCGTTGGATCTGTAGAAGGGGAGGCGGGATTGCTCGTCGGAGACGGCGGAGTGCGAGAGGGATTGCTCGCCGGAGTGCGAGGGAAAAGAGGGTTGCGACCTGCATCCGCGGTCGCAATCCGGCTAAATAGAGGCTCGCGGAGGAGATTCACGGGCCCCCGCAAAACGTTTGCGGGCTGGGCTAAGCTCCAAGCCAGCGCCATGTCAGTGACCTAGCCTGGAGGGGAACTAGTTGAAGGAGTGCAGGAGTTGCAGCAAGGAACGGAACCAGGGAGAAGAAGGTCGGGCCGTCGCCGGAGCAGAGGTCAAGCAGTCCGTGGCCGGTGTCGGAACCGAGCAGGAGAGCATCTGGGAAGGCAAGGAGGAAGAGAAGAACAGAAGCTCAGACCACACCGTCTCCGATCTGTTTTTCCTTCACCTTGAGTACAGGTACAATTCGCATGTGAGGCCACGAACAGTGGGTCTTCTTATTCAAGATCGATTCCTTGTATTCCTGTGTGATGAGCTGATGCTTGGAGGAGGAAAGAATATTTGAGATGGGAAGAAAGAACCTCCAGATCTTTTATTTCATCTTAGACAAAGTCTGCTGTAGTATCACTTCCTAGATTTAGTTACCTCTTAACTTATTTTGCTCTATACTGAAATTCGGTTCCTGTAGTGCAACTATCTTGCTCAAACTGAACCTTGTAATTTCGAAATTCAGTAGCCAGCAGAAGATTTATAGTTCTCAGAGTACGAGTTGTACTTCAGTGCCTATATTCAAGTTTTAGGAGGAGAGGTAGAGCCCAGAAATCCATCAGTTTTGGCTTAATGTCTAAAACGACTCTGAATCTGAATATCCAACTCTGGAAAGGCAGTGACATATATTCTGAATTTTCGAACTGCTGTAGTGTGACTCTGTACGTAGGTAGTCTGAGTCCAGGCTGAACCAGATCAACTGCACAACTCTGGGCTGTTAAGAACACCTAGTTGCTGCCCTCTTTGTAAATCATATTGTTTGTTCTCAGAATTTTCAGAAGATAAACTGAACTTGTATAAATCATAATTAATTCACTGTTTATCAGAAAAATACAAATAATATGTCAAAACGTTCAGAAAGTTAATTCCTATCTGTTAGTATCGTTATCATGCATGTACGAATAAACTGCAGTACCGTTTGTTGGCTTTATGCAAAACAACCGTCATACAATCTCTCTGAACAAGCAGATATAAAATAGGTTAACTACATCTTGCTGAGTACTTTTAGTACTCATGTTTGCTTAAATTTGGTTCAGGTGAAGTTCCTCGCTCCGATGGTGGATTCTACGTTAACATCGACGAGTAGTTTGGGGTTCCCAGGTGGCAGCCTGGAACTTGTAGGTTATGTAGCCTACGTTGCTTATTTTCTGGCCTCTTAGGCCTTTTGCTATCTTGTTGAATAGCAACATATCCGCTCTCCGTTGACTGATGTAATGTTGGGTCATGTGACCTCTGCATGTAATTTTTGCTATCTTCACTTTGTTAAGAGTTTGAATTATAATGCTTTGAGTCATAGAGTCTGATGTGCCAGATGTTCGCAGTCTTGATCTCTCTATTATACATTGATAGTTGTGCCTGCGTTATGGCATCAATCGAAGTGTTGTGTTGCGGATGATCAATTTCGAGCAACGCCTGCCAAAGGTTTTGGCCTGGGAGTGGTGTGCCCAGTAACCTTCGGTTGTATCGCATGACCAGTGACACACAGCATCTCTGTATAGTTTTGGGGTTGGGGCGCTACAAATTTTTGGTATCAGAGCAGGACTGCCTGTAGGAAAACCTTTCTGCTTGTCGATGTTGGGTCTAGTGCTTGTGAAAACTATTTTGAACCTAAAAATGAGTTGTGAAATTCTCATTAGGATTCTTTTTACTCCTTACCTGGTATCGCTCTAATTCTGAGTCACCTTACCTAGAGTTGATTTGAAAATGTTTTGGCTATCTCTTCTAGTTTTTCAAACTCTAGGTGCCTCGAACATAGGCCGTGTCTTAACCCGTTGACCTAGAGATGTTTTCTCTAAAGTCTCGTGTGTGTTCTGAGTTTTTTCTTTCTCTTGTTTAATCTGAGAGATTTCCTCCCATAAATGACTTCTTAAATTTGTGGGTTCCACATCGTTTCGTTCTAGGCTTCGAGGTTTGCTTTCACCTCGGATGTCTTCTTTGCTTTGCTTTGGTACTTCTGAAGCATAAGATAGCGCCCAGTGTGTCGCTGAGCACAATCAAATCGGTATCAAAAGAACATTCATAAATACCGAATGAATAAACTTACTTGCTTGAAGTCGTAAGCTTCAACAGGTACTTGCACCAGAAATCATCAAACAACATGGAGCCCAAGTCATTTGCCATAAGACCCTACAGGCAACTGACTGGGAAGCGCCCTAGTTCGCATCGACGTCTTTGAAGTCCTCTTCTTTGAACTGCTCATCTTCAAAGTCTGGCTAAGACAATAGCCAGGGACGAAACCATTATGAGTACATTTGATTGTACTCGCAAACTACCCCAGCATGAACATGCACTAGTTTTACTTCTATTTCATAAGACTTTTATTTTGAGAAAAACATCTCTATGTCTTTGTTGAAAAAGAAAAGGATAGACTTTTGTTTAATAAAGCTTGGCTTTGAAATCTCTACACCTTTGTTGAAAAAGAAAAGGATAGACTTTTGTTTGATAAAACTTTGTTTTGAAATCTCTATATCTTTGTTGAAAAAGAAAAGGATAGACTTTTGTATGATAAAACTTTGTTTTGAAATCTCTATATCTTTGTTGAAAAAGGCAAGAAGAATTTTTGAACATTTCTCCAGAAAATTCCCATTTTATTTATTTCACCAAAACTCCTCCTTTTCCGCCCATAGCCCTTCATGGTCATATTTTCCGGCAAACTCATACCGACCCTTTGGTATAGTTGCATAAAACATCTCCACTTTATTTTCAAAACTCAAAACTTTGCACAAGGCCTTAGGACAGCCTTCCAACTGTTCATTACCGAGGACTCGGCTATTCGAATAGTTTTACACTTTGTAGAGGTAGCACGCTTTACCCACACCCATCCGGCAACTTATCGTGTTAGCCACGTCCCGCCACACAAGGTGTATGCGAAGTTGAGTAACCGGCCATAGCCTCTCATTTGCTCACGCTAGTACAGGACCCTGCCCGTATGACACTTTCCATCGACACCCAGTCCAGTTCCTCGTCGGAAACCCTAAGTGTGAGGACTCATAGTTCTGCCCGGTGACCGTATGGTGGCGGTCTTCTATCCTCCACCAATGTGCGAGGACCCAGGTCAGGGGTAGGTCACCGAACCATCCCCTCATGGAACGGAGTCATCTCCGTTGTTGAGGCATCCCATACTAAAATGAGCAAACTACATGACTAAGCCCCGTCCCATATGGGGGTAAATGTGGTCGCACAGGGTATGGTTGGTCGTCATAGTACTAAGGACGCATTGTGCATTTTTGGAAACAACACCATACTCTGATTCCTTCTCCATCTCCAATTTAGATATCTCATAATCCACACAAGGATATTCAAAGGAGTTTTAGTAAAACCATTTTGTTTCCCATCCTATAGTTTGATATAACTATCTTATACTTCTACATAGGTGGCAAAATAGTTTTTCATATACTTTTGAAAAAGGTTTTAAAAAATCATAGTTGCTTTGTGTAAAACATGTAGACAAAATAGATGCAATGTATATATTGGTGCATGCTCAGAGAGTAGCTTGCCTTGCTCAACAAAGTGTCTCTGGTCTTGCTCTTCTTGCTTGACAAACCCCCCTTCCTCGTACCCTCCAGCAACGTTCTCGTCTAATCGTTGACAATCAAGCAAATACACACAATCATTTCACAACTCAACCAAGCATCACAAAATTGTAAACTAAAATTCTACAGATAGATACTGTCATATAGAAGCTAACACAATTGGATTTGTTTCAATTGGATTCACCAAATTCCTTACATAAATGTTTTAGTACATAAGCTTGTTAATCATGTTTTAGCTACTGTATATGTTCTGTTAATCACAAAATTAAATACCTTTAGGGATAGCAAGCACTGGTCATTTATGATCTAACACAATTGGATTCAAATCATTTGGATTAATAATTTATTCTAGATAAATGTTTTAGTACAGGAGGTGTTACAATTTTACTTTCAATCTTAACTTAATTCTGGTGATCTATTAGTTCCACAAAAATTAGGGCAGCTAAGTAATCTCAGTACCTAGCTAACAAAATTGGATTTGCATTATTTTAGTTAACAGAGCATCAGAAACAAACAAGTTTATGTTTTAAACCTTCTGTGCTACTTTAAATACAACACATTTTTATTAATCTAACCGAGATGAAACTAGTGTGGTTGGAAGGACAATTTAATAAGCTTTCCAGAGAATTTTAGTTTGATTTATTTGGATGTGTAAATCTCGAGATATTGAATTTTCAAAGTTGAGTACAGTACTGGATTTTTAGTGGTTTTAAATTTAAACAGAAAAACAAAAATATACTCGAAGTGGATAACGTTGAGAATCCTGACGGATGGGGCCTACCCGTCAGTGACTCAGAGGGTTATTTTTCCCGCGCGTGGAAAAGTTTAAAACACTGACAGCGGGCCCCGCCCGTCAGTGGCTGCGCCTAAACGAAACGGTGAGCTACCGTTGGATTAAATCCAAAGGCTGAGGAAGGGCACGCCGGCGGCGACCACAGAGAGAGTGACGGTGGTGCTTCGCTCACCTAGGGGTGCCCGGCGACGGTGAATCCGATGGAGGCGAGTGCGAAGAGCTTGGGGAGTGGGATGGCGGTGCAGGCACGACCCGGGAAGACCAGAACGGCGACAGAGGTTCAGGCGGCTGCTTCGGTCATGGACTGCTCGACGGCGAGCTGCTGGCGGTGCCCCTGTGCAAGAAAAGAGAGGGGCAAAGGGGTGCGGTGAGGTTCGTGCATCGACATAGCAAAGAAGAGAGGGGAATAGGAGAGGGAGGCGACACGGCCGTGATCGCCTTCAACCTCGGGTCAGTGGGACGGCGGTGCTCGGCTTCGCAGCTGAGGCGCGGCAGCAGCACTCCTGCCTTCCTGGCAGGTGCAGAGAGAGCTGGAGAGTGATGGAGAGAAGCAGGGAGCGAGTGGTGCGGTGGGAAGCGGAGGTCAGGGCGGTTTTTATAGCCGAAACTTTGGCGTACGGTGGTCGTGGTGCATGGAGGGGGCTAGGGTGTGCGGGTCTACGCCATTGGCGGGTCAGGGCGGTGCGGTGATGACAGGTAGGTGGCCGTTAGGGTTTTGGAGAGAGGAGAGCAGTGGAGGTGGCCGCGGAGCTCGGGGTGGTGACGGCGTTGGGTGCCCGCGAGGTGTTCGATGGATTCCTGGCGTCATCGTGGACTAGGGGTGGTGACGCCATGGTGTCTGCGGGGTCGAGGAGAGGCTGGGGAGGGGCCACGTCGAGTGGTCCGAGCCGGGTGCAGAGGTGGTCGTGGCCGGCATCGGCGTCCATGGCGTGGCCGTCGCGGGTTTGGCGTGCGAGGTTTCGCGGCAGAGAGCAATCCGACGCGCGCTGCCGTGGCCCAATGAGCGAGGGAGACAGGGGCAGTGGGGCGACGCGGCGTGGCCAACCCAGCACCTAATTTTCCTTCTCTTTTGCAGGTCGGGTCGAGGGGAGGGAAGAGAGAGGGTGCGGCCAGAGATAAACGGCCAAAAGGGCTCGGCCACTCATGTGCTTCTGGTCTGGCAAGGTGAGGGAGAGAGAGAGAACTCGAATTCGATAAAAAATCGATTGAATTCCCTCAGTTTGGTTTCAATTTCGAGTGCAAACAGCTTCTGCCCACCAATCGATTTTTGATCTGGCAAGGTGAGGGAGAGAGAGAACTCGAAATTCAAACCAAACTGAGGGAATTCAATCGATTTTTGATCGAATTCGAGTTCTCTCTCTCTCTCTCACACACACACACACACACTCCAGACCACGTAGCACCCCTGTGGCCGCACCAATTTTGGCCTGTAGCTGCTGGCCTCACCTCTCCCTCCCCTCTCTGGTCATGTCGACCTGCAAAAGAAGAAAAGAGGACGCGGCACTAGCCAGCACCGCGCCGTCCCACTTCCATGTCCCCTCTGTGCCGTTGTTCAACGGCTGATCACGCCCCGACCACCCCTGCCCTGTATCCCGCCTGCCCAGTCCATGTGCGCCGCGCTCATGGTCGTCGACGACGCCACGGCGTCCATGCCACCCCAGCAAGCGCTGCTCGACGTGGCCCTTCCCCGACCTCGCACGAACCGCGTAGACATGCTTGCGTCACCTAGGGAGCCCCATGGTGACGACAGACTTCCGTCGAGCACCCTCTGTGCACTCGACGCCGTCGCCACCCCGAGCTCTACCTTGCCTCTCCCTCACTCAGCTGCCGTCTAGAGACCAAACGGCTACCTACCTGCCGTTGCCGCACCACAAAGAGCCGCCAATGGCGTACCCCCGCACACCCTAGCCCCCTCCATGCGCCACGACCACCGTACGCCGGAGTTTCGGCTATAGAAACCGCCCCCGACCCCCGTTGCTCTCCACACCGCTCCCCACTCACTCTCCCTCACTCCACTCACCTCTGTGCACCGCCAGGAGGGCAGGCACACTGCTGCATCTCTCGCTGCCGTGGTCAAGCACGGCCACGGGCTGCCGGAAGACGAGGTCGATGCCGCCATGGCCGTGTCGCCCCCTCTCTTCTTTTTCTCTCTCTCTCTCTCTCTCTCGCTCTGCCGTGCTCCGCCGCAATCTCACTCACTCGCCTGCCTCGTTACGCACACAGGAGGCGCACCAGGACATCGCCAGAAGCTCGCTTTCGCCGTCTCGCGTCCCGGAAAGCCGCGCTGCTCGCCGTCGACGTTCAGGCCATCTCCAGCAAGCGCCGCTCCTCCCACGACCTTCCCCAGGCCGCCGCACCCCTTTCCGTCGTCTACGCCATCCCCGGAGACCCCTGGTGAGCATCCACGCCTTCGCCATCGTCACGGCCACGGCGGCGCCGCCGATTTGTGGTTGCCGCCGGCGCGCCCATCACGAGCCGTTGGATCGCGATCCAACGATAACTTACCGCTTCGTCTAGATAGGTCGCTGACAGGCGGGGCCCTCTGTCAATGTTTTAAACATTTCTCCGTGCGGGAGAATTTAAACTGTTGAGCCACCGACGGGCTGGCCCCACCCGTCAGGGTTATCATCTTTTCCGGCGTGGGAAATCCAAATGATTAAATTGGAAATTGAAACTAGTTTCTGCTGCCATCTTTAAAATTTAATAGCTCGAGATTTAGAAGTCTAAAAATAGCAAACCAAAATCCTATGGAAAGCTTATTAAATTGTCTGTGCAACTAAACTAGTTTCAATCTGTTTAGATTAATAACAATAGTGTATTATTTAAATTGCCCCAGAAGGTTTAAAATATAAATTTGTTTGTTTCTGATACTCTGTTAACTCAAATAATGTGAATTCAATTTTGTTAGCTTAGTATTGTGATAACTTAGCTTCCCTAATTTTTGTGGAATTAATTGAGCAACAGAAATAATTTGGCATTCAATTAAAGTTTGTAGACCCTTCTATACTTTAACATTTTTGGTTGTTAAATGGTTATAATCCAAATGAATTTAATCCAATTGTGTTAGGTCAGAAATAATCAGGGCTTGCTGTCCCTAAAAAGGTTTAATTCTGTGATTAACAGAACTTGTGCAGTAGCTAAAACTTGATTAATAAGCTTCTAGACTAAAACATTTATGTAGAGAGTTTAGTAAATCAAAATGGGCCAAACTCAATTGTGTTGTCTTCTATAGGACAGTAGCTATCTGTAGAAAATTTAGTTTGTAATTTTTGTGATGCTTTGTCGAATTGTGGTGTGATTGTGTGCATTTGCTTGATTATCGATTATTAGACGAGAACGTTGCCGGAGGGTACGAGGAAGGGAGATTTGTTGAACAAGAGGAGCAAGACCAGGGCCACTTTGTTGAGCAAGACAAGCTACTCTCTGAGCATGCACCCATATATACATTGCATCTATTTTGTCTACATGTTTTACACAAAGCAACTATGATTTTCGAAAGCCTTTTTCAAAAGTATATGAAAAACTATTTTGCCACCTATCTAGAAGTATAAGATAGTTATATCAAACTATAGGATGTGAAACAATATGGTTTTACTAAAACTCCTTTGAATATCCTTGTGTGGATTATGAGATATCTAAATTGGAGATGGAGAAGGAATCAGAGTATGGTGTTGTTTCCAAAAATGCACAATGCGTCCTACGACCAAACATACCCTGTGCGATCACATTTACCCCCATATGGGACGGGGCTTAGTCATATAGTTTGCTCATTTTAGTACAGGACGGGATGGCTCAACAACGGAGATGACTCCGTTCCATGAGGGGATAGTTCGGTGACCTACCCCGTCCTCGCACATTGGTGGAGGACAGAAGACCGCCACCATACGGTCTTCTCATACAAGCTCATGTGATTGAAAAGTGACACAAATTGCATTCATCTTTGGGAATTTCCTTTCTACTTGTTACAACTGTGAATTCATACAATCATACATCCATTAGAAAAAACATGAAATGAGCATGACGGTCCGTGGGCGACCCGCAGCACGCGGCTACAGCGCTGCTAACTGAACAACTCGCTGATAAGCCTATGGCATTAGGTCTGTACATCTCTGAATTGTGAACAACTTCTAAGAAAAACTGGGAATAGCCGTGTCATGATCAAATGTTCCTCCTCTTCCAAAGCTCCGGACCTGCATCTTCTGCATGCCTGATCTGTAGATACCAACCAGGGTGTAAGATAACAACATAGTGCAATACAACAGCTGAGAAACCATGACACACATACATCTTACCAGGGAGCAATCACCACGACATCATGCGCATGTATACTGGTGATTTTGGTTAGCTATTGGACGTGTTTCTACTCCTCTTTCCTCGCTGCATAAATAGGCGAAATTCAGAGAACTGAACGTGTTCTTAACCCCATAATCACTTTTCTAGCAAGAATAAAAGAAGCACAATTAGTCTATCCGATAAAAAAGAACATAACGTCACCAACTTCCATATAAATGATAACCCATCACACCTATTTAGATAAGCAAACACCGCTCTGAACAAAAGTGAGGACACTATAAAAGGGAAATTCGGAAAACAAAGATGTAAAGCCAAAGAGGGACTTATGTGGATACTATTTTACTATCCGACGAAAATTACATTTTCAATCACCATTCATCTTAGAAACTATCCATCTTTGTTATTGGATGGTAATATGGCATTATAAGTAGTGATATTGAAACTTCCATGAATAACAAATAGTTTTCAAGTTGGATAAAAAGTTCTGTACCTTAAAGCTTATACTCTAGTTTCAAAAGTAAACTGATGGTATTGTAATAAGTATTGCAGCAAACTTCAGACAGCACAATGTACTTTTGGGATAACAATTTAACCTCTGATGCATGTAAACAAAGGATAAAGGTGGTGATACTTTAGATGAGGAAGAACACTTTGTAAAATGCATGATTTCTTGCAATTCAAAATGGAGCAGTTTCAAGAAACCATTAATACTTGATCAAGAAAATTGGCTTTTATCAGTACATTCTCTTACCTAACAACTGCACGCAATCGTCAAGTTCTATTGGTTCAGATAGGGCATATGGTCCAGCGTCAGAAATGGAGGTGCTTATTCTGGCCATTAAAACAAGTTAATGGGAACTACAGAGAATGTACTACCAACATCATTAATGACTTTTGCAACAGAAGTCATTAACAATGTTGCTATTTATTTGTGAGTAAGTACTAGCAACATTTATTTGTGAGGGTGACTGAGTTTATCGCCAAGAACACACTTTACCTCTCCCTCGAACAGATTATATCTGAACTGAGTTTCAATTGGTAGGAGTATGCTCCAGATTTCTCTTTCGATTCATAGACTAAAAGGCAGGTAATCGGTCCACTCGACCATTGTCATATTGTCTTTCAACAGAAGAACATCTGGGAGTTAAAAGATCTCTCTGGAAGGTGGATCATCACTGTGGGATATCAGTACAGATTCTGAACCAGCTCAAATCCGTTCTGGACTTTTCAGGTATCCTTTCAGCTACTTTAGAAACTGTCAATATAAAAAGGACGTATCCTTGAACCAGAATGACCAATGAAATGTCGAGAGATAGTCCCATCTGATCTTACAACCAATGATAGTGCCCTGTACCACTGATTCAAGCAATCATGAGTGTTACTACTCCTGAGAGATTCTAACTTTGTAATCTCAATATATGAAACCCCTTCTTTCAGTAGAATATCTTTTAGTGCCTTGAAAGTTACATCATTTGGTGGTGTGCTTGATGCCAACATCTTCTGAAATATTTTGACAGCCTCCTCCATCTTTCCACCAGACACGTACATTTGGAGGGCAGAATTATAACTCAATGCTTGAGTTAGAAGCCCTAAAGCTTGCATTTCCTTAGAAATCCTGTGAGCTTCATCATAGCGAGCAACTTTCTTGTACAAGCACATCATCATTGCATATGAAAATTCATTTGCACTTTCCCTAACCTTGAGGTTCTCAAAAATCTCACGTGCTTCGTTCACCATACAATGATCACTGTAGAGGCCGATCATGCAGTTGGATGCATAAAGGTTGGTGCCAGTATCTAATGATTTCAGAAGCTTGTATGTTTCTTGGGCCTCTGCAAGATACCCTGCTTTCGTGTAGAGTTTGATCAAAGAATTATAGATTGAAGCACTCCCAGATAGACCGGCTTTGGTCACTAAACCAAAATATGCTGCAGCTTGCTGGACATTTCCAACTTCAGCATATGTATCAATTAAGGTAGAGTAAACATATGCATCCGCATAGACCCCTGAAGTGACCATTTCTCTGAATAGGCTTTCAACCATGTGCAAATTGTTATCCTTAGCAAAGCTAGTAATTACCACAGAATACGGAACACAATCAATCGGCATTTTAGCTGCCTGCATCTTTCTGAAGTAGTAGAGAGCTTTCTCTGGCAGTTTAGCAGTTGACAGAAGTTGAATGAGAGAACTGTAAGTCAAGAAATCAGGTAGTACGCCGTACCTCTCCATGCCAACAGCTATCTCACAGGCCTCATCAAGCTTCTCTGCTAACCCATAAGCCTTGATCATAACATTGCACACGGAGACACTAAGCCTTTTCCTCTCCACGCAACATACAAAAGCCTTCTCTGCGAGGTTTATGTACCCTTTCTCCCCAAACGCATCAATATTTGCGGAGAAACACTCGAGTCCATCTGATTACGGAACCTCTCAAACCAACGCCACGACTGCTCGACCATCCCAGCATTTACATACATCCTCGTCACAGCTGACTGTGTGTACTCATCGATCACCAGGCCACTCTCATCCATCTCTTGAATAAGGGCTTCGGCTTAGCGAACATTCCCCTGGTAGAGTACCCATACAAGAGAGTGCGGCAGCTCACGACATCCGGCACCAAATTCTCGGCCTTCATCTTACAAAGTAGCGCTCCGCAACATCGATTTCATTGCTCTCCCTGTAGAGCCAGATAAGTATGTTGTAAGTCCTGTGTCAGGGAGGCACTGGAACTCCTCCATCATCCTCACCAAAGAAGCCACCTGCTCCATCCTCCGGTGCTTGCCCCAGACATGAATCAGCGTGTTGAACGTGACGACGCTCGGCGCGACGCCTTCTCAGCATCCGGTTAAACATATCCGACACCTTCTCGAGCTGCCCGGCCTTCCCATAGGTATCGATCAAGGTGTTGTAAGTGTACAAGCCGTAGCAACATTCTGAAGAAGATTCAGACGACCAGCTTCTGAAGAAGACCTCCGCCTTGTCGTACTCGCCGGCCATCTTGTGCGCGTGGACGACGGTGCTCATGGTGACCTCGTCGGGCGGCAGCCCGCGCTTGCACATGTCGGCGAGCCACAGCAGCGCCGCCCGCTCCCTGCCGCCCCTGCAGTAGACGCCGATGAGCGTGCCGTAGGTGGCGTTGTCGGGCGCCACGCCGCGGGCGCGCATCTGGCGCCACAGCCGGCGACCAGGTCCCACCGCCTCGCCCGCCCCACCGCGCAGAGCACCACGTTGTAGTGGATCACGTTGAGGTCGTCGGCGTTGTGGAGGCGGAACCAGCGGAAGATCTGCATCGCCCGCGCCAGTCCCGCTGCTCCTTGAGGAGGATGGTCCGCTCCCGGCCGCTCAGCGCGTCCCGCCACGGCCGCAGCGCCTCCCCGACGTCCCGGACGCGGTCCAGCGCGTCCAGCATCGCCGGAATCGACCCGCCGTAGCCGGCAGGCTGGCCCGTATCCTTGTTCTTCCTCCGTTGGAGGGTGGTCTGTCTGGCGGCGGTGCGTGGGAGTGGGGCCACCGCGACGGCGGGGTGGGTCTCCACGGCGGCGGCTCTTCTCGCCGGCGCCGAGACCGCGTTGGGCTGGAACGTGAGGCATTTGTCCCTGCGTCTGGCGCCGGGCACCGAGGCCGTGAGGTTGGAAGGCGGATTCAGCGGCGGCGGCGCGGGAGCGCGGTGGAGGAAGCAGTCGCACGGGCTCAGCATCGCGCCTGGAGCGGAGGCGGAGCTTATCCGCCCTGGAAAATAGCCTGGAGTGAGCGCTGTCCGGCATTTCGGTCAGGAATTCGTGGAGGCCATTGGGGTTTACCCAATCGCCGGAGGAGAATGAAAGGAGCTCATACCTCGATTACCAGTGGCCGCAGGGGGTGGAGATAGGACGAGCCCGACGAGGGAACGAGGGGACGGGCAAGGTGGCGGTGGCGCGCGTGAAAGGCGCGGGAGTTTGCGGTGCCGGCCGACGAGGAGGTACGGCGCGGCGGTGGCGGACTAGAGCGGCGCTGGGTGAGCAGGAGGGAGATGGTGGGGGTTTGGGTGTGGATGTGGATGGACGGAGAGGGCGGCGAAACGGTTCTTTCACGGTTAACCGTTACCCCCTCCCTCTTCATTTTTCCATCTCGAAATTTGCCCCAGTTCTTTGGAAGCTGCTTCTAATACAATTTTGCCCCAGCTTTGTGGACCTTCCTACCAAATCATCGAATATTATAATTTTTTTTTGTCGCGGAACAAATTTCCGGTGCGATGACTGGATTGTTCACAATGGAATTTTGGTTGGAATATACAGCTGATGCAATACACATTGCATTGTATTCAATTGCTCATGTAGTATGTACAAAAGATTTTTTACATCAGCGAACTAGCTATCTGAGTAAAGTTGGTTCAAAAGAACAGCACGTCCGCACTGCAGTTGCGGTTTCAGTATTAAAATTCAGGACAGGATACGATTACTTTCACCAGCAAACAAGCCACCGTGTCCAACAAAAAAGGAACTGACAAAGTACATGAAAATGGCATACTCCAAGGATGGCAGGAGAATTGACTATATTTTATCTGGAAAGAAACAACAACAACAACAACAACAAATAAACAAGAGAGTAAATGTGAGTAGTCTTCACTTCTCCTTCATATTTATTCAGTAGTACACTCCAGCATCATGCGTCAGTTGACTGAAATTCATGGAAATGGAGGATTCTCGTCCGTATCAGCAGACTTCACGTCATCTGCCGACCCGTCCAATTTGCTGGGGTTTGTGTTGCTACTCTGAGTACCAGATGATATTTGTTCTTCCAGTTTGGACGGGGTTTCAGCCTGAGATAGACTAGTGATACCCTCCTTATTGCTCGATTGGAGATCTCTTTCTTCAGGCTGCTCAGCATCAGAGGCTGTTTCACCACCTTGGGTTTTGCCCTCAGTCTGTATTTGCTTCTTGGATTCATCAGAAGTTCTCAAACTCCTCTCAGATTTCTTGTCTGCCAGCTGGACGCTACCTGGTGCATCTTCAGTTCGTTTGGAACCAATGTTCGTGTTGTTGCTCAGTGACTGAACCGCTGGGACAAGCTCTTCTGGTTGTTCCAAAGCATCCCCTTGAGATGATCCATCCTTCTTCTGACTCGTATTTTGCAGGAGATTCGTCTCGTAGAGCTCGTCGGGTCCAATGACACGTGCCTCGGTTTCTTCAAATTGCTTTTCATCGTCCAGTGTTGATTCAGAGACAGCTTGGTCAGCCTGTGTTTGGTCTCTGGATCCTTCAGCTGCCGGTGTGCTTTCCTTGAGCGGCGAAGGCTGTATATCTCCAGATGTTGTGGAGATGTCCGGGTCTGTAGTTCCCTTGGCTTCAACGGTGCTGTCATCTTTAGATGATCGAGTGCTGGACTGGTTAGTTTGCTGCTGCTGTGATTTTTCTTCCGGTGATGTTTTTTTGAGGTTAGTTTGAGAAAGAGGTGATACAAAATCTTTGGAGAGCAGTCCTTAACTGCACTATTTTCAGATTGACCAACTGGTTGGCTGGCTGAGAGACTGACATTTGATATTGTGTTGGTCTGCTCACCTTTAATCATAGTGGGTTTCTCATTCCTTGACATATCAAAGGAAGCTTCACGCGAAGTCTGAACTGGATCTGTACCTATAATTTGAGGAGAAAAGTTTCATAAACAAGTTGTGCAAGTACATATTTTTATCCTAGCATTTATCCTGAGGCAAAATAGTGTCGTATTTGGTTTATGCCTAAACTGCTAAAGGTTCAATGAGCAGGGATCACTCGCTAGGACTCTCAAGTTACGAGTTTCTACATTGTCCTTTGTGTTGTTCAGCATGATCTTGCTAGTTTTTAACGGCAGCTTTGTGGCTAAAACAAAAATTTCTATACTGAATAAGTCTAGGGCATTACTGTTTTACCTTCCATAGGAAGCAGTGGTTTCACTGACTTGACGAGATAAGCATCAGGGCTAAATTTTGGTATTTTCTCTGAAGGACGTGTAGCATCTGAACTTGCAGGCTCTCTCAGGCCTGCTTGTGATACATTGGTTTGATTAGCATTAGCAACAGCTTTCCTTAATATGGTAGAGGGAGACAACTTTTGAGAATGAGTTGATTCTTGATCTTCAGTACAGCAATTATAAGTGTCAACAGTGAAATAAGGATTAATTTATATTGTTCAAAAAGTATTTGATCTAATATGGTCTAGTAAAAGGTGCATACATTGTCCATACAGAAAAGCCCGATTATCTAGTGGAGTAAATTTAAGTTTACCAGTGGCTGGTTCAAGTGGTGTTGTACCTTGCGGAGCATCTTGAGCTGGTGCTGGGCTAGAACTTGTGGCTGGCCCATCATCACTTGTACGACGAGCATCACCAGTGATTGGTGCTGAATCAGGCCCAATATTTTTAAGCTCGTAAGATTCATTGTCTTGTGCCTCAGTTTCTTCAATTTGCTTTTCATTCTCCTGTGTTGACTGAAAGACAGCTCGGCCAGCCTGTTGTTGGTTTCTGGATCCTTGAACTGCCTGCATGCTTTCCTTGGGTGGTAATGGTTGCATATCTCCAGATGTTGTTAAGATCTTAGGGCTTGTCATTCCACTGGCTTTTATGCTGTCATCTTTAGATGATCTAGTGCTGGACTGCTCAGTTCGCTGCTGCAGCTTTGTTTTTTCTTCAGGTAATGTTCCTTCGAGGTTCTTTGGAGAAAACAACGATACTGACTCTTCAGAGAGCGGTATTTTAACTGCACTATTTTCAGATTGACCAACTGGTTGGCTGGCTGAGAGACTGACATTTGATACTGTGTTGGCCTGATCACCTTTGATCATTGTGGTTTTCTCATCGCTTGATAAATCCAAGGAAGCTTCATATGGTGGCTGAACTGGATCTGCTCCTATAATTTGAGGACAAAGATATCAAACCGTTACTTGTGTAAGTGCAGATTTTGATCCTAATGTTATGTATGAAGGCACAAAAATGTCTTTTAGTCCAGCAGGGAAAAGCACAATAACGTCGTATATCATTTATTCATGGACTGGTCTAGGTTCAGTGAGCAGGAATCATTCATTAGGAGTGCCAACTTGCGAATTTATACATACCTTTCATAGGAAGAAGTAATTTCTCTGACTTGGAAAGATAACCATCCGGACTAAATTTTTGTATCTTCTCTGAAGGGAGTGTAGACTCTGAACTTGCAGGCTCTCTCAGGTTTGCTTGTGATACATTGGTTTGATCAGCAATATCTTTCCTTGATATAACAGAGGGAGGCAGCTGTGAAGTAGTAGTTAAATCTTGATCTGCAGTAAAGCAGTGATCAGTGTTAAAAATAAAAGAATGATTAATTTATAATCTGTGAAAATTGCCGGATCTAAACTGGTCCGGTAAAAGGTGCATACGTATAAACGAGACCGATTATCTAGTGGAGTAATTCATGCTACCAGTGGCTGTTTCACGTGGTATGGTACCTTGTGGAACTTCTGGAGCTGGTGTTGGGCTAGTCATAGGCATCCTGAGTTTTTGATCAGTGGAGGCTGGTGTTTTTTCATCAACAGCACCACCTGCAGCGGGAGCTGGTCTTTCACGCTGTTCATAAGCACTTCCAGCGTGAACTTGGTCTTGGCTCTCATTAGGTGGTTTTGCTAATTCACTGGCTTGAAGATCAAATGGAGTTTTTTCTTTGTCTGTAGAAGGAGTTACTCGTTGATCACTTATTGTCTGTAGCTCGTTGGTTTGATCAGATGAAGCAACAATGCCCTTTTCTTTTGTTGGGTCAACAAAGAAAGGCTGTGGTGCAGAACGAGCCAAATCTCGAGCTGAAATGCAACAAACAGCCTTATTACTGGAAGAATAGTTAATTTTATATTTTAAAAGTAACTGTTGCGCCTGAGTATAGGTTGCTAATTTTTTTATTATTTGTCCACATTCAAAGGAAAGAGCTTGATTACCTGACAAAGGGAAGTTTTGTCCATCAGGAGCTATTTCATCGGATGCTGTACCAAGTATGGTATCTGATGCTGATGCTGGGACTACTTTAGGTGACGTGGCCTCTTGATTAGCAGAGAACTCAGGTACATCCTCGTTGGATTCAGGGTAGAGTCGAGACTCATGAAGTGGCGGTGACCTAGTTAGTGAATGTAGCTGCGCCCCTTCACCACGTAAAAGTTTTGTAGTCGACTGTCGGCCACTTCTAGGATCAACATCGACAGTCTTTGGTAGCGAATCACGCTTTGAACCTGAACTTTGTGTTTGGCCAGAAGTTGGAGTTGTCTTCTCGTCGAGAGAGGCTCCATGCACATCAGGAGGTGATCCCTCACGGGGCACAGCAGCACGTTGATCATCAGAAACCTGTTCTTCCCTTGAAACTGGTTCCTTGTTGTGATCATCATCAAGAACATGTTCTGAAATACCTGGTGCATGCCTAATGTCTTTCTGGCCAGTAACTGGTTGATACACTTTGCTTTCTTCAGCTTCAGCACCAGTAGACTCTTTTCTCGACTCAACAACCGGAAGCGGTTCTGCAGAACAGAAAGAAGAACTGAATTTTGTTGAAGTTCAATAAATGGCTTCCATTGGTGTTAGTACGGGAACTGAATAAAATGCAAGAAAGGACCTTAGTATTGGATTTTTTGGAAAATTATCAGGGATAGTTAGAAGTCTGAACTAGTGAGTTTCTCAATCCCCATTTGGTGTTGTTCAGCCGGATTTCTCAAACTTTCATCTACAATTTTTCAGGTAAAACAAATATCTATGGTAAGTGTTCTACCTGTCATAGGAAGAAGTGGTTTCTCTGACTTGGTGAGATAAGCATGAGGGCTAAATTCTTGTATTTCCTCAGAAGGACGTGTAGCATTTAAACTTGCAGGCTCTCTCAAGCCTGCCTCTCTCAAGCCTGCTTGTGGTACATTGGTTGATACAACAGCTGGAGACAACCGCGGAGACTGAGTTGAATCTTTATCTGCAGTTCATAAATGATAAGTGTTAACAGTGAACAATGGTTAATATATATTTTGTAAAAATTGTCTGATCTAAAATGGTCCAAAAGAAGGTGCATATATTATACATACAAGGACTGATTATCTAGTGGATTAAATCTATGTTTAGCAGCGGTTGCTTCACGTGGTGCGGTACCTTGCAGAGCAGCTGGAGCCGGTGCTGGGATAGTCTTAGATGTCATGGGCTCTAGATCAGTGGAGGGTGCTTTTGGTGACTCCTTTTCCAAGAAAACAGCAGGTACATTCAGAGTTCCTGCAGGAGGCTGTCCCCGTGAATCACGTAAAGAACTTGTGGCTGGCCCATCATCACTTGTACGACGAGCATCACCAGTGATTGGTGCTGAATCAGGCCTAATAATTTTGGGCTGGTAAGATCCATTGTCTTGTGCCTCAGTTTCTCCCATTTTCTTTTCGTTGTCCTGTATTGACTGAAAGACAGCTTGGTCAGCCTGTTGTTGGTTTCTGGATTGTTGAGCTGCATGCATGCTTTCCTTGAGTGGTGATGGTTGTATATCTCCAGATGTTGTTAACATGTTAGGGCTTGTAATTCCACTGGCTCCTATGGTTTCATCTTTAGATGATCTAGTGCTAGACTGGTCAATTTGTTGCTGCTGCTTTGATTTTTCTTCAGGTGATGTTCTTTCGAGGTTCTTTTGAGAAAATGATGACACTGACTCTTCAGATAGACCAACTGGTTGGCTGGCTGTGAGACTGACATTTGCTACTGTATTGGCCTGATCACCTTTGATCATAGTGGTTTTCTCATCGCTTGATAAATCCAAAGGAGATTCATATGGTGGCTAAACTGGATCTGCTCCTATGATTTGAGGACAATGATTGCATAACCGTTAGTTGTGTAAGTGCAGACTTTGATCCCAATGTTATGTACGAAGGCACAAAACAGTATTTTTGTTCTGCAAGGAAAGGCAGAATAACGTCGTGTATGATGTATGCATGGATTGCTATAGGTTCAATGAGTAGGGATCATTCCCTAAGAGTGTCAACCAACAAGTTTCTACATTGTCCATAGTGTTGTTCAGCATGATACCGGAAGAGTTTTTGCTGCAACTTAGTGGGCTAAAATAAACTTTGTATGCTGAATAAGTTTAGGGAATTACTATTTCACCTTTCATAGGAAGAGGTGATTTCTCTGACTTGGTGAGATAAGCATCCGGGCTAAATTCTTTCATCTTCTCTGAAGGGCGTGTAGAATCTGAACTTGTGGGCTCTCTCAGGCCTGCTTGTGATACATTATTCTGATCAGCAACATCTTTCCTTGATACAACAGAGGGAGACGGCTGCGAAGTAGTTAAATCTTGATCTGCAGTAAAGGAGTGATCAGTGTTAACAGTGAAAGAATGATTACTTTCTATTCTGCAAAAAATGCCTGATCTAAACCGGTCCAGTAAAAGGTTCATACAATACAAAAGAGACAGATTATCTAGTGGAGTAATTTATGGTAGCAGTGGCTGTTTCACGTGGTATGGTACCTTGCGGAGCTTCTGGAGCTGGTGCTGGGCTAGTCTTAGGTGTCATGAGTCCTTGATCAGTTGGTGTTGGTGACTCATTTTTTTCCAAGAAAAGAGCAGCTACATTCTGAGTTCCTGTAGGAGGTTGTGCCTCTGAATTACGGAAAGAATTTGTGGTTGGACCATCAACACTTGTACGATGGGCATCACCACTGATGGGTGCTGAATCAGGCGCAATGTCTGATTTTTCTGCTTGGCTAGATGAAAGTGGCATTTTTTCCTCAACAGCACCACGCGCATCGGGGGTTGGTCCTTCACGCTGTTCATAAGCACTTCCAGCGAGAACTTGGTGTTGGTTCTCATTAGCTGGTTTTGCTAATTCACTGGCTTGAAGATCAGATGGAGTTATTTCTTTGTCTGTAGACGGAATTACTCCTCTTTGACCAATTATTGTCTGTGCCTCGCTGGTTTGATCGGATGGAGGGACAATACCCTTTTCTTTTGTTGCCTCAACAGAGAAAGGTCGTTGTGCAGAACGAGCCAAATCTCGAGCTGAAATGCAATAAACACCCTTATTACTGGCAGAATAGTTAATTCAAAAGCAATTTGTTGCGCCTGATCAAGTATAGGTTGCTAAAGTTACTACTTGTCCACACTTAGAGGAAAGATCTTGATTACCTGGCAAAGGAAAGTTTTGTCCATGGGCGCGGGGAGGCGTCAGAGGAGGCAACGGCGGCGCTAGTCAGCGAAGAGGAAGCCTTGAATTAGACTGTTCAACACCGGCCCCGATAAGAGATGGTCTTCAATTGATTTCACGGCCCAACAGGCAGTACGCTGCCTCCATGTCTCTGCTGGCAAAACCTATTCATTGCACGGGTCGATGATAGTCATGCGTCGCACACACCCCGCGCGTATGGGCCTGGCCCGTTAGTTTTCTTTCTGGTCGAGTTTCCCCGCGCGAATGGGCCTGGCCCGTTAGTTTTTTTCATGGTCGAGTTTCTTTTTCCTTTTTCTTTCTTCTTTTCAGTTTTCTTATTAAACATTATTTCTTTATTTTGAATTTTCATTTTTGAAAATGTTCAAATTTTAAAAATGTTCATATTTCGAAAATTGTTCATGTATTCCGTTCAAATACTTATTTTTTGTTCAATTTTTGAAAATCGTTCAAAAATAATTTCCGTTCACAGACTTTTTCTGTTCGCCTTTTAAAATCGTTCAAAAATAATTTCCGTTCAAATACCTATTTTGTTCACTTTTTTAAAAATCGTTCAAAAATAATTTCCGTTCACAGACTTTTTCTGTTCGCCTTTTAAAATCGTTCAAAAATAGTTTTCGTTCAAATACCTATTTTTATTCACTTTTTAAAAATCGATCAAAAATAATTTTCGTTCACAGACTTTTTCTGTTCGCCCTTTTAAAATCGTTCAAAAATAATTTCCGTTCAAATACCTATTTTGTTCACTTTTTTGAAAATCATTCAAAAATAATTTCCATTCACAGACTTTTTCTGTTCGCCTTTTAAAATCATTCAAAAAATAGGTTCCCTTCGAATACCTATTTTTGTTCACTTTTTGAAAATCGTTCAAAAATAATTTTCGTTCACAGACTTTTTCTGTTCGCCTTTTAAAATCGTTCAAAAATAATTTCCGTTCAAATACTATTTTGTTCACTTTTTTGAAAATCGTTCAAATATAATTTTCGTTCACAGACTTTTTCTGTTCGCCTTTTAAAATCGTTCAAAAATAGTTTCCGTTGAAATACCTTTTTTGTTCACTTTTTGAAAATCGTATTTTTTTTTCCAAATGTGCTACTACCCTACACATGATTTCTGATGCTTTTTTTGTTAAATTTTTCATCATGTAGAGAAGATTTTTTTTCAAAACGAAATAGATGAAGCAGATGGTTTACTCGTTTTTATCTTACATATGAATTCTTATACGTTCAATCATACACCAGTTCAAAAACAAAACGCGTAAAGAAACAGTCGTACTACCGATTTCAGTTGGTAACAGTCATACTAGCGCCTAAACGTAACAGGAAACGCGTAACATTTTTGAAAATGGATCATTTTAAAAAGGTTCATTTTATAAAAATCATTCAGTTTTTTCATTTTTGAAAATGGTTCATTTTAAAAATTGTTCATGTTAAGAAATGGTTCATTTTTAAAAATGGTTCATTTAAAAAAAAGCTTTTATGAAAGTGGTTCATTTTTTAGAATGCTTCATTTTAAAAATGGTTCATTTTGAAAAGGGTTCATGTTTAAAAATGGTTCAGTTTTTTCATTTTTGAAAATGGTTCATATTAAAAAAGGTTCATTTCAAAAAATGATTCATTTAAAAAATGGTATTTTTAAATGTTTCATTTTTGAAAATGGTTCATATTTAAAAATGGTTCATTTTTAAAAATGGGCCAGATTTTAAAATTTTATTTAAAAAAAGGTTCACTTTTTAAAATTGTTCATTTTTTCAAATGGTTTGTATTTGAAAATGGTTCAGATTTCAAAATTCTTCAACTTTCAAATTTATGATCCTTTTAAATTCATGAATATTTTTCTTGCGTGCTCACATTTTTTCTCACACTTTTGCACGTTAAGCATCATGCGCGTTTAGTAGCTCAGTATTCACTCGCACGGAAATTGGTACGCGAAAACACGCGAACCTGGTGGCTAGCAGTGAAACAATGGGCCGAGCCCACGAACGTGATGTCCCACCGCGGCGGTACAGTGGAGCATTCCTTAACTGGGCCGGCCCAGTGTCGGCGGATTTTACTTTTTAACTTTCTTTTTTCTTCTCTGTTTCTTTTCTTTTTCGTTTTCCTTATTCTTTTTCATTTTCTTTTATGTGTTCTTTTTAACTTTTTTCCTTTTTTATTCTTTAATTTATTTTAATTTTTTAAGAAATTTGAAAATTGTTCACATCTAAAAATTGTTCAGATTTGAAAATTGTTCGGATTTGAAAATTTTCAATTTTTTAAAATGTAGAAATTGTTAAATTTGAAAAAAATTCATATATGAAATTGATCAAATTTAAAAAATATTTATTTTTTAAAATTGTTCAGATTTAAAAATTGTTCAGAATTCAAAAAGTATATTGTTTACAAAATATTCAGGTTATAAAAAATAAAAATAAAAAATTGTACAATACCTATTTTATTGGGCCGCAACGGCGGCCTAGGAAGGTCTTCCTTCAGGCAGCGGTGCGGGGTAGCGCCGCTAATGGGCGCGATATAGCAGTTCCCCTTGTTTTCTCCCCGAAATAACCACATTGCATATGTTGGTGAGCAAACATAAACAAAATAATATCAACAATAAATTTTGATCAATTTATTCAAGATAATTCATCTAAGAAACTTTGTCGATTAAAAACATTCCTTTGACATAACTAACCAGTAAACTCTCTTGTGCAAGGGCAGATCCAGAATTTGACCCTATGGGGGCGAAGAGAACAGAGTGTCACACCTCCACCTCAGAACACACCGTCGAGTGGTGCACCCACTAGCTGATCCACTCTAGGAGAGAAAGAGTAACTGGTAGCATATTCGTTGAAAGGGTTTACGTTTTCGCTGAACTAGTAAAAAAAATTGATCTCTCATCTCCCTTAACTCTCATCCCCAATTCTCCTTTATATGTGCAATTATCCCCAATTATGTGCTATTTGTGTGATCCATCTACCGCCACTAGATCGGGTCATTACAAGTGACCACAAAAAATATAATGCAATAATGTATCAGGTGGTATTAATATCAAATTAACCGTAGCAACATACAATTTGCAGTTTAATTTTTTTTTGGTTAGTTGGGTTGTATCTATAAGAGTACGGAGTCCATTGAACAAATCCGTTATCTCACTGATGTTGATTTTACACTCACTTCACTCCTAATATAAACAAGCCAATTTGTAATTTGTAGTCGATCCTAGAAACTAAGAAGTGATTTGTAGGAATCTAGCTGATTTACCTTTGAAACTTTAGTTCATGTGTGATGGACGTGAAATCTGGTACTTTAAGTATCGACATGCGGCAACTACCAGTGATCAACTAGAAAAATCGAGAAAACCTTGAAGTGGTGGCTGATAGCAATGCAACAATGTCCTGACACGCAAGGCGACAACCAGTACAAACCCTAGTTGCGAAAAATCTTAAATGTCAAGAAGGTAAAAGCTTCCAAGCCTCACTTACAGGCTTACAACTCCACTGTGCATCCATCCAGACCAACTTCCATCTCTGCTTTGTGGGCTTGGGCAATTTGCTAGTCACCAACCGCCCCGATAAACAAAGACGGGGTCGTGACTGGGATCCGATACTTCGATTACAGGTAACTAATCACGGTGGTGCTAAATATTACTATCTCTGTTCCGAAATGTAACACGTTTTGGTAGGCTACCAAAACGTCTTACATTTTGGAAAATAGGTAATACTATATATTAACGTTGGTCCATGTTGCAACTTGGTGGGGTGTCCGTCCGATAGAGGGGCTGGCCCGTGCTAACCCTCTTTGTATCCGCCCCTGGTTTGGCGTAGCTAGCTATATAGAGCTTAGTCGTCGATTTGCTCTGCAAGATTTCATCGTAAGATAGCTATATATTGGTTAGTGCCAATGTCTATCGTCTCAGCTAACCTTTACCCCGTCAGTAAACATGAATTTGAATGTCACTATATATTAATGTCGATGCCATGCAGATGACTAGGAAGCTTCTTCGTCGCGTTTTGTTCGATCCACATGCGACTTCTTCGTTATGTGATACATTGCATCATAATCTTCTCCCATATGAACACATGTACTCGGAAAATTATACATTTACTAAGACCCTACCCCAAACCCCTACTCCAACTACAATAGCAACCCTAGGGCAACATCAATCCCCATGATCCTCCACCACCGTCCACCTCTAAATAGCACAGTAAATCTCTCAAAATATGGTCAATCAGTTTCCTAATCTTTTGATCACAAAAGCGTGATTATATTTTATTTTTATTTTTGCGAAATAGGTGTGATTAGGTTCTACAGGCTGCGAAGGAAAGAACTCCGACGAGGCCGTGCTGGGTCCCAGTGTCAGCCAGAACAGAGAGGCCCTAACCTTATTGATTGTGCACGAAGAGAAGCTGATCGAGCGCCAGGAAAAACACGCGGCAAGCCGCTTCTTTTTTTCCTCTCGCACCAAGCCCTAATCGCCGGATCCCCCATGGATCCACCACTCCTGGAACCAAGCTTCATGCGCCTCCAACCACCACCACCCTATCCACCGTTCGGCGGCAGCCTCACACCAACCATCGGTCGTCGCTCTTCTGCCTTCGTCCACGTTCCCGGCGATGTGTCCAGGGCCGGCCACCACGCTCCGCGCGCGCGGGACTGTCCCGGAGTTCTACTCCAACTACACGCCCCAGCCTCCGCCGCCAGGGACCAGGGCTGGCCACTTCCTGCCGCGCCGGACCGTCCCGGATTTCTACACGCCCCAGCCTCCGCCTCTAGGGACTCAGCAGCCTCCACCGCCAGGTATGAACACCACCGCCGCTGTTTATGATTGTTGTAACGCATCGAAACGAAATCTATATTTCCACATCTTCCATATAGGAAAGGCAACGAGGCAGATTTGAATGGGCAGAGGTCCTCCAAATCCATGCCCATCCATTACCCTATTCACGTGTGTATCTAAGGAGCAATGAACATGCATGGAACAACTGTAGTTGTCAAAATAATGTTGAAACGATAATGAAACATTGCAAATAACGCCCCAATAAACACAAAATTAATTGTCTCAACTCTCACAGAATACAGTTAGATGATTTCTATGCCTTTGGATTTTGGAGGAGTGTGATTAGAATTATTTACATATTGTGAGCCATTTTGTCCTGGCCATTGACATAGATGAACTGCCCTTGTGACTCAGCATCTCTGTTTACGCTGTTTCAGGTGTGAGGAGAAGGCACAACATGTCCCTGGCACATCGGCAGCGTACAACGTTCCACACCAGCCTCGTAGCATGCCAACATCTCGAGAATCTGTTGCTTACATGCCCTCTCCGTGCCAATATCTGCCACCATGGCTTCGCCCACCGATTATCAGTATCCTGGGGACCTGCTGGGGCGCCCACTTACTCCATCATTGGGGCACCTTTTCTGCAACGGCCAAAGTTTGATTGGGGGATCGATTTCTACATCAGGGTAGACGGTGCGGGATGCTACCACACATATCCTGATGTTGGTGGCCCATTTGAAGGACTAAATGAAGCTGAATGTGCCATCGAGCGCTATCTTGATGACCGCCGGGATCTGAAAATGTAAGGTTTTTGAATTTCCTTGCTAGATCATGCTATGCTACTGGTTTGTATGTGTATCTTCCATCATAGTAGATAACTCTTTCGCTGCTGCTCAACTACTACCACCTAGAACAGTTTTAGCTGGTTAGCTATGAGTTACCTGTAGTATTTTATACTCCCTCCGTATCAAATTATAAGATTTTCTAGCTACTTTTCACTCACATGTATCTAGACATGTTTTAGTGCAAGGTTCATGTGAATCTTGCACTAAAACATGTCTAGATACATGTGTGTGGAAAGTAGATAGAAAGTCTTATATTTTGATACGGAGGGAGTATTTAGGGTAAGTAGGGACACTACAGGAATACCACGAGACGCCGACGGCCGGCCAAATGTCAGGGCCGTCGGCGTAGAAGGCGAGGTAGGATAGCCGCGAACGCGGCCGTCGGCGTAAAAACCCAGTCGGCGTAGCCATACGAAGCCCAACGGCTGCCGTCGGCGTCTATAATGCCGTCGGCGTACAAGGCCCGCCGTGACGGTACACAGACGGGGGCTTTACGGCATTGATACGCCAACGGCGTCTACTTTAATACGCCGACGGCGGCCGTCGGCGTCTACTTTTTTCTATTTTCCATTTAATATGAAATACTTCATATCTTTAAATCCGTAAATCGAAATTTAACAAATTAAATGTCTAAATCGATGTTTCTGTGATAAAGTCACTACTTGTGTACCTAAAAATATTTTTTGTAAAAAAATTAGACCAAACTATCACACACTTGTAGTTCAACTTTTAATTCCTTTTGGAAAATCGGCATAAAGTCATTTAAATAGGAACAATTAGGTAAAAATCGAGAAAATTCCTAATACTTGGGTATTATCCATAAAATATGTAGTACCCTTTGTGACAATAAGATGGGTGCCTTTTGCAACATATGTTTGGTATTTCCTCCATAACAAAAGTCATTTTTGACACTTAAAAAATGTAAAATGATATTTATAAAAATAATTTGGAAATTGTTTTTGGCAACAATGTTTGCCATACCACGGCACACATATGTTTCAAATATGGATACATTATCACAAACTATGGCACAGTGATGGCAATAACTTGGTCATTTGGCGCGAAACCTATAAATGTCTATAGATGATAGACCTTTTTGTGAAGCATTTTTGAACAATTTGTAAAAAAAAGTTTATCATTTTTAATAGCAACTAGTACACATAAAATAACTCAATGCCAGAGGATACCTTTTGAGGGTTTTTTCACTTTATTTGATTTTTTTTCAAAAAAGAATCAAAATGGCCAACATGACTATTCATCGAAAGAGATCAATTTTCTAAAACCATCGATGTTTATGCAATGCAAAGGATGATATGGATGTCATATTTGAATTCCTCTCATTTTTCTAATTGGCATAGACATTTTATTTTTCAAATTTCGATTAATGGAATTAAAGATACGAATTATTCCATATTAAATGTAAAAAACATAAAAAAATAATTTTATTGTCATTTATTCAAAATATACTATTACATAATCATTGTTGCTTATTCAAATGAATTTTTTAAATTTAAACAATGAAAAAGTGTAACATCATAATTTAGGGGTTAATATGATTGATATGATACAAGTATCAGTAAGTTCTCATTTCTCATTTAGAAGCTAATCTTGAAGGAACTCAAAAGTTAAACGTGCTTGGGCTGGAGCAATTTAAGGATGGGTGACCGAACGAGAACTTTGACCAGCGTAATTACTTTGACCTATGATTAAATGTGTAATTAGAGATTTAGTTGGTGGCTGAGTTAAAAATTTAAAATAGAAAAAGATAAAAAAGTTTTAAAAAGTCAAAAAAATTACATGCAAAGGCCGACCTCATTGACAGAACGGTGAGACGCAAAGGCCGACGGCATTGCCGTCGGCGTATGAGGAGCTGACGGAAACGGCGGGATGCCGTCTTGTGGGTCCCACCACCAAGTACAACCGACGGCCTTCTAGTCTACGCCGACGGTTCCCGGCCGTCGGCGTCTTGTGCGATTCCCGTAGTGGGAAGACCACAACATTTTTGCTACTTTTGCTTGAGGTAGTTCAGGTAACATGGGAACTGGAGTGTCTTTTCAGTTGACTTTAAAAGCTTTGTATTCTTGTCAGTGGTAAACAAAGGGATGTTCAACTTTCAGATATTCAAAACATCCTCAGTAGTCACCGATGGAGTCATGAAATCCATTGCACATATATGATACTATTCCTTAATATAAGCCGTTTTGGCAGTTCAGTTATATTAAGGAACATAGGTAGTATATCCCAATTAGCCTTCTGCTATTTTGGAGCCAATGTTGAGGTTGTGTTTCTTGTTAACGAAGGGGTTTGGTCATGCGGAGCTGACAAATTCTACCACCTTGTAGAATGTGTGCATACGTGGCCGGAGTGGTTTTGTACGCCCACTCTTCATTATGTGCATTAAAGTAAGGTTGTAGTTTAATGTCGCCATTCAGTACCGGAGGTAACTGATATGATGTTCGGGTATTTAGGGCTCCAAGAAGATACCAACAAACCCTAAAGTAGACCAGAAAGAGAGGGAAGTAAGAAGACAATGACTTATCATGCCAGACAGAAATAAAATAAGAAGAAACAAGAAATTCTGATAGTAATTTATTTATGTTTTCCGTAGCAAACACACGGTATTATACTAGTATGCATAGTTTTGTATCTGAATTATTGATTTGTAGCTTGCACAATTGTTTAGCTTCGAATCAGGCACACCCACTCAGTTATGTTACCTTTGTATTCCTACTAACTGCCTTCATTGTAAATTAGGTCTACGATGGATAATGTTTCTGCAGTGGACATTGATGTACGAAAGTCTCTCTACCGCCTGATGGAACGAGGAGGTGCTCCATAATGGATGGTGAAATAAGTGATAAACAGCGCCAGTTGGTTTATGCTTTGGTGGACAAGTATAACAACGACAACAATCTTTTGGAGGTTTACTCTTTGTTCCTTCTCTCCAGCTCATTATTTACCCTTTTGTTGGGTAATTTTCTAGTGTAATTAACTAAATCGGTTCAATTTTTCATATTGAAATGAATTGATATTGATAAGGAGTTAATTAATGATGTTTGAGCTTTTTATTTTATTTTCCTCATATTAACATGGTTAGAGCTCTAATATGTCTTGTGCTCATTCATAGCAGTTGCTTATTATTGTAGGATCTTGCATTTGGACTAACCAAGGTGGTGTGCTACAAGTCATTCTGTGAGGGTGATGTCCATATGTGGTACCACCACATCAATTTCACTGCAAAGGCTAAAGGAGCGATTGATTGCAAGTTCTTCTTCGCTGAAGTCATTTTCATGAAAGGAGAATTGCCCGTCAGCTGTTTGTGCATGATCGAACCTACCGATGAGGGTAAATCTTTTAACTCATTTGCTATGAATTAGATAGTTTTGTACAAATGTTTCTCGTTCTAGTATAGAGATTCTATGTTCTATTAGGGTGTGTTTGGTTAGAGAAACCAATTGGAAGGTAGTGTCGGGCTGGTTCCATTCTTGTGTTTGCTTGGGTCCAACAAGTTGGAATGGGATGATTCCATTTCTGTGTTTGGTTGAAGAGATGAACTGAGTAGAACTAGATTCAGCTCACTCTTCCATATATGGTGAGCTTACCTCTCACATATGCATTTGTAGTATATTGTTTTATTCATTTATTTAGCATACATTAATCAAATTTCAGCAACATTTGTTTGTATTGTTTACAAAAAAGTTCCCCTATGCAGCCCTACACGACCATCACTTCATTGCAGAACAAACCAGAACCTTGTACCCGGTAGCAAGCACACTTGCTTGAGAATGCATCTAATCATGGGCTATAATTAACCAACAGTAAATGAACTCTCTATATCCAGATGTTTACATCAACCAATAAAATAGCCACTCCCAGCAAGATCATTTGTTAAAATTGTGGAGGCGAACAATCAAAGTTATCATTGCTATATGGGTATCCAATCAAAACTGGATCTCGTATAATACATTGTTTAGGAAAGGCAATTTGGCATATCTGACGATACTCTCCCCCTGTCGTCGTGCCACCTGCTGCTAAAGAATGTATTGTGGTTGGTTTTGGTTACCGTTGATGAATATATTTCATGTGCGGGTCTTATTTAGGCTTTTGGGACCTGCTGTAACAGCGCAAAGTTTGAGAACCTAAAAACCTGAGTAAAATTTCCACTTTTGTGTTCATTGCATTATGGCATCCATGCATCATTGTGTACCACTTGGAACCTCTAACTTTTGGTTAGGGAATTGTTGTTAGGAAATTTTTGTTGGTTTGGCACCATTTAAAAAACGAAATGCCACACTTGCTTTAACCAATCTCAAAACAATGAAGGCACTCAATCTTGCAAAACAAAATACTTTGACATCTCATATTTGTCAAGGAAGTTCCAAGAGTTCAAAATAATATTATGCACTTGCTCGAAAAATACTAAAGGAGCAACATTATTGAAATTAGCAAAAATGCCATAATCCCACCCTATGAACAAATGCTGTCCAAACTATTTTATTTTGCAACCCCAATTTTTGTGGTGCTTCTACATGCTGTTGGGAGGCTACAAGAATTTTCTCATATTTTTCTAAAAAGTTTCAGTGCCTCAATAAAATCAGGGAAATGCTGCTGGATTTAAATGAGACAGAAAAGGACAAGTTGTAAATGAGAAAAGAAAGTCAGGTTTTTTTTTGCAAAATCTTCTTCTTCCTCCTATAGCGACCGACGCCGAGCTCTTCTCGCGCCGAACCAGCTCGTCGCCGCGCCCTCCTCTGCTCGTCGTTGACCCCGCGAGGTGGAGAGGACCACCCCGTGGCAGCTCTCTCTCTCCCCCGTTATTTCTTCCCCGTTTCCTCTCTCTCGTTCCCTGCCATGGCGGAGCCCTAGCTAGCTTGTCGCCGACACATCGCCGCCATTCTACGGCTCTCCGAGCCAGGCCGAGCAGCGCTGAAGCTCCGCCGCATCGCCTGCTACATCTCCGCCAAGGGAATCGAGCTGGGAAGCCGTAAATCGCCGCCGCCGTCCGTTTCCTTCTCCGACCCTGACCACCGCGTCCGAGCTCGTCGCCGCCGCTCTGGTCCACCTCCGACCTCGCCGTCTCCTCCTACTCGCTCAGGGTGAGCTGGCGAACCTCCCCACTGCCTCCATTCCTCCCCTCGCCCTCTCTGCCGCCGTGCGCAGCCGTGGTCTCGCCGTAGCTCGCCGTCGAGCTTTCAATCGGATAATCCGAGTACTACACGATCGGATAGTCTGCGATACTCTAGTAGGCTATCATTTTCAGTCCTTAGCGAAATATCAGGACCTCTGTGGCGATCGGATTTTCCGAGTGTGCCAAAATCGGATTGTCCGAAGAACAGCAGTACTTAAAAATGCAATTCCTCAGTCCATCGGATAATCTGAGACATGCAAAAACCGGATATTCTGGTGGAGTGCAGCACCAATATAATTACTTTTTCACCTCTTCCATTCGAAGTTGTATTGTTGTTTAAAATAGCTTATCAAAAGAACATATCTAAAAGGAAATTCAGAAATGCAATAACTTTTATTTTGGTTCTTCAGAAAATTGTGTTTGTTATACCAAAATGCTCGGAAAAAGGTGAACTACCTCAAAATCATCATCATCATCATCATCATGCATACTCGATCACAATTACAATACTGTACTTTTAGTAGTACTAAAATCACTAAGTTAAATGTGGGGTACCTCTATTCCCTAGTTAAAGTAGGTATCGCCGTACCCCATTTAAAATTGCTACATAGCTTATAAAAAGTTCAGTACCTTAAATTGTCATGTCATCATGTTTGTGCATTGCACCTATTGTGTTCGTGGTATTTATTGGTTCCTTTCCGGTGTTGTTGTGCATCGGTAGATCAAGGAGTTGAAGTGCCACCACAGTCTCGTGACGAACCCTATTACCAGCCATATCAACAAGGCAAGCGTAATCCCCCCTGAGCATGTCTTATCCTATTTTCCGCAAATATTTTCTCCACTATAATATTGCATGCGGTTCCAAATGTCAATTTGATTTGGATTAGAGTATCCTATAGTTGTATTAAGTTTCCGATGCCATTACCTGTTTCCCTCCTATTATCCATAGGTTTGTATTGTTGGCCTAAGATACTTAACTATGCTATGTTGATGCTTAGCCATGCTTAGTTAAAGGTTTATTCGTCCGATGGATAGTTCATGTTGGAAACAGGTGTTGAAATGTTCGGATGATGGTGGAGAATTGTGGTGACAGGTAATAAAATGCTTAAAGGTGGATGAGAGGCCACTGTGGTTGTGGTGCTTTGTCTCGTTCTCGCCGACTAGGTGCGAGTTCTTTACCTCTTGAACCAAGACTGAGCGTATAACCATGCGTGAGGCCTATGCAATTGCAGGAACCCTTATTCGACTAAATAACTTGTGAGGGGCTAGCCAGGGTCCTCTAGTTCGAGCTTCCATTTGCGCGTGCGTGAAGATGGTTTTGAGAATGGGATGAGATTGTGGTGTTAGGAAAATAAGTGGCCGTGGGGAGGGTGTTGGAGGCACTGAACCTGTCCTACCGCCACTGATGATCCTGGAAAGTCTCGAGCCAGGGAGAAGTCGTCACCGCTCCCACCCAGCCGGCTTTCCCCGGAAGAGAGCTAAAGCTAGGCAATGGGCCGGACGGTACGCGTGGCAAACATTGTACACCCCTGCAGGGTAAATCTTTTCGAAAAGCCGTGTCCCGGTTATGGACGACTTGGGAAAGGACGATAAGATCATAGAATAACTTGAACGGAATGATTAAAACCTGGTACTAAAGGTACTACTCAAGAATGCAAGGTTAGCTTCCTCGAGGGTGATTCGGGAGGTGCCTTTGTAGAACAGGTACAGTGATGATGGTGGTTGATGATGAGAAAGGATCAAAGAAAAGAGTTACTTCTTACCCCTTTTGAAAATATTGATTAGTCGATGCCATGGAGTTATGTTTTCATAAATAAAATCAGCTTTATGCAAAACAGCCATAAAACCTTGAAAGCCTCATCGAGCTAAAGCTCTATATTTAATCTTGCGAGTTCGTCGAACTCAACGTCGTTTGTTTTGTTTCAGAGGAGGACTTCACCGACCTCGAAGGTGGGTTCTTTGTGGACGTCGACGAGTAGTCTGGGGTTCCCAGGTGGCAGCTTGGGACATCCCGGAACAGCTGGCGCTTGAATGTTTATCTGTAGGCCTCTTAGGCCATAATTTGGATCTTGTTGTTTAGAACAACTTAATTCGCTTCCGCATGTTGTAATGTTGGGTCTGTGACCTCTGGTTGTAATTTGCTATCTTTCTCTATTATAAGAGTTGAACTATAATGATTTGTGTCGTAGAGTCTGTGATGTGCCAGTTGTTCCACAAGTCTTGATCTCTCTATTATGCATTGAGTTGTGCCTGTGTTAAGGCATCAATCGGGGTGTTGCGTTGCCGATGATCCATTCCGAGCAACGCCTGCCAAAGGTTTTGGCCGGGGATTGGTAAACCCGTAACCTCCGGTTGTATCGCTTAACCGGTGACACACAGCATCACTGTATAGCAGTCGGGTCGGGGCGCCACAAGTTGGTATCAGAGCAGTACTGCCTGTAGGAAACCCTTCTACTGGTCGACGTTGAGTCTAGTGTTTGTGAAAATATTTTTAACCTAAAAATGAGTTGTGAAAACCATCTTAGGATTCTTTTTACTCCTTATCTGGTTACATCTAATCTCGGAGCAATCTTACCTCGATTTGAGTTAAAGGTTTTACTTCTCATCTGTTACTTCAAATGATTAGTATCACGGGTTGGGTTCTACCTTTAGTGTTATGTGTCCGGTTGCTCCCGCTGCGTTGCAATCCAAATCAACTCAGATGTTTCTACCGAGTCTAACACTTATTCCTTCGTTGGGTTTTAACCCAAGGACTTGAACAGAAGGTCCCGGATTGTGCCAACTAGAGTGTGTTGAATCACGTGGTTTCTTAACTATTTGAATCCACGCTAGTAGTACATGATGCTGATCTTTGACCCAAGTTCTATCTTGTTGATCCCTTGTTAGTTGTTACACAAGTATTATCGTCCCTAGTCTGTGTACTTGAGTAGACGCTAATGCTATTGTTCAACCATTCGGAGAAGATACTAACTGTGTCATTGTAAATTCTCCAGAATGGCTCGAGGAGGCCGTGGTAACCACAATGATGAGGAACCGCCGCCACCACCCTCGATGGCTCAGGTCTTGATGGCCATTGAGGAGAACCGTGGGCGCAATGAGCGCTGCTTGAGCAGTTGGTGCAGCAGAATGCACAGAGGAATGGCTGCAACACTCTCACTGAGTTCCTGCGCTCGCAGCCACCCACCTTTGCTGATGCTAAGGAGCCACTGGAAGCTGATGATTGGCTTCGCGCCTTGGAGCGCAAGTTCTCCGCGCTGCATGTCCCAGTGGCCGAGCAAGTCAACTTCGCCACCTACCTCTGGGTGCGGCTGGCTGTTGGTGGGAAAGCCATGTGGCATTGTTCCCGGCCAACCATGTCTTCACTTGGGCGATTTCCGCACTGCCTTCCGTGCGGCTTACATCCCTCAGCCGATCATGGATTTGAAGAGGAGGGAGTTCCTGGATTTGCAACAGGGACGTATGGACCTCCGCACTTATGGTTGTGAATTCAACCATCTCTCTCGTTACGCCCCAAGGGACGTGACCACTGATGCTGACAAGCAAGAGCTGTTCCGCAAGGGTCTTGCGCCGCAGCTCCGCTATGAGTTACTGCCCTTCAAGTTCCAGACCTACCAGGAGCTGTTCAACCAGGCTCTTACTCTTGAGCAGGGAAGGAAGGAACTCGAGGCTTCCAAGAGGCCAGCACACGGGGACCACCAGAGTTCCTCGGGTTCTGAGAGCAAGAAGCGCAGGGTGTTTGTTCCCTACAGCGCTGTGCCGCGTGCTCCATTCATGCCGAGGGCCGCGGGATACAGGCCACCACCTCCGCGCCCCACTACTTCGAACTTTGGGCAGCGGAAGTGGGTATCGTCCTCAGCTACCTGCTCCACCTGGACTCACCTGCTACACCTGTGGCCAGGCTGGCCACTACTCCAGGGAGTGCCCCCAGAAGGCACCTATCGGGACACCTGCACGAGCCCCTGCCACTCCAGCTGGCAAGGCTGGACCTATTGTGCGTGGTCGCCTGAACCACGTCTCTGCTGAAGAAGCTGAGAGGACCCCGGCGTCCTCATGGGTGAGTTACGAATCAACGGCAATTCAGCTACAGTTTTGTTTGACTCTGGAGCATCGCATTCATTCATATCTATAGCGTTTGCAAAAGACCACAACATACCGTTCGAGAAGATGAGCCATCCCTTGGTGATCTCCACACCTGGCTCTAAATGGCGAACCGATGGTGTTACTCCTGAGGTCCAGATTACCATAGGTTACTCGTCTTTTCCTTTGCTTTGGTAGCTCTGAGGTCAAGTGGCATTGATGTCATACTGGGCATGACTGGTTAGTAAAATACCGGGCTAATCTCGACTGTGCTGCCAAGACCATTACCGTGACCACTTCTTCCGGCGACATTGTAGAGTATTGGTCTGCACTATCAAGACCTCCATCTTCAGTCATTCCCAACTCACCGAGATCCTCCTTTGCTTTATGGAAGGCGAATCCCCTCCTGAAATCAGAATACACGTGGTGTGTGACTTCCCGGATGTGTTCCCGGAAGAATTGCCTGGCATGCCACCTGATCGAAGTGTGGAGTTTGTCATAGATCTGCTTCCCGGTACCGCTCCATTTCCAAGAAGCCCTACCGTATGCCGGTGGAAGAGTTGGCTCTGTTGAAAGAGCAAATTGATCAGCTGTTAGCGAAGGATTTCATTCAGCCTAGCAGTTCACCTTGGGGTTGTCCGGTACTCTTTGTCAAAAAGAGATTCTACCGTGCCTCGTCTAGTCTCTGACTATAGACCGTTGAATGCGGTGACAATCAAGAACAAGTATCCTATTCCCCATCAATGATCTGTTGGATCAGTTAGCTGGTGCAACGTATTCTCCAAGATGGATCTGAGGTCAGGATACCATCAGATCAAGATCAGAAAGGAGGATATCCCAAAGACGGCATTTGTTACTCGCTATGGCTCATATGAGTATACCGTCATGTCCTTTGGTCTCACCAATGCTCCAGCTACTTTCATGAGGCTCATGAACTCCATCTTCATGGATTATCTCGACAAGTTTGTCGTCATTTACATCGATGACATCCTCGTTTATTCCAAAACCGATGAAGAGCATGCCGAACATCTTCGGTTGGTTCTGACACGACTTCGAGAACACCGCCTCTATGCCAAGTTCTCCAAGTGTGAGTTCTGGTTGGATAATCTTGTCTTCCTTGGTCATGTGATATCCGCTAATGGTGTGGCTGTCATTCCCGACAAGATTCAGTCCATTTGGATTGGAAAACTCCAATGTCAGTCAAGGACATTCGTAGCTTTCTCGGATTGGCAGGTTACTACCGCCGATTCATCGAAGGTTTCTCCAAGATAGCCAAGGCCTGACTGACCTTCTCAAGAAGGATAAAAGTTCGTATGGACGGCCGAAGCTGAAGAGAGCTTCAAAACACTGAAAGCCAAACTCACGTCCGCTCCTGTGCTTGTCCTGCCGGACACAAGCAAGGATTTCGTCGTCTTCTGTGACGCCTCTCTGCAAGGCTTGGGCTGTGTGCTAATGCAAGATGGCCATGTGGTGGCATATGCTTCCGCCAATTGAAGCCGCATGAGCACAATACCCAACTCATGATCTAGAACTTGCCGCGGTGGTCTATGCTTTGAAGCAATGGAGACCATACCTGTTTGGTAACCGTTGCGAGATTTTCTCGGATCACAAGAGTCTGAAGTACCTCTTCACCCAGCCGGATTTAAATCTCAGGCAAAGGCGTTGGTTGGAGTTAATCAAGGACTATGATGTGAGTCTGAACTATCAACCCGGCAAAGCAAACGTCGTGGCTGACGCGCTAAGTCGGAAGTCCTATTGCAACAATCTGATGATTGAAAAGGCCCAACCTGCCCTTCATGAAGAGTTCGCCGTTTGAACTGAAATTGTTCCCTCTGGCTACCTTGCAAATCTGGAGATCAAATCTACTCTTGTAGACCAGATTAAGGATGCTCAAACCCGTGACAAGGGTATTCTAAAAATCAAGAGAACATTGCTAGCGGGAAGGCCAAATGTTTTCTGTCAATGAATCCGGAGTTGTTTATTTTGGTGACCGCTTGGTAGTGCCAAAGAAACGAAAATTGAGGGAGCTGATCCTCCAAGAAGCTCATGAATCTCCTCTCTCTATTCATCCCGGTAGTACCAAAATGTACCAAGACCTTCGACCACAATTCTGGTGGACTCGGATGAAACGGAAATTGCCAAGTATGTTGCTGAATGCGACACCTGTCGACGGGTAAAGGCTGAACATCAAAGGCCTGCCGGCACTCTTCGCCCTATTGCAGTCCCGAGTGGAAATGGGATGAAATCGGTATGGACTTCATCACCGGGTTTCCCCGATCCAAGGGCAACAATGCAATCTGGGTAATCATTGATCGTCTTCCAAGGTTGCTCACTTCCTACCAGTCCGTGATGATATACGGGCAAGTCAACTTGCTGACTTATATATGGCTCGTATTGTTCCATTGCATGGGGTCCCTCTGAGGATCATATCGGACCGTGGAAGTATCTTTGTATCCAAATTCTGGCAGAGTTTCCAAACTGCTATGGGGTCCCGTCTCAACTTCAGTACCGCCTACCATCCTCAAACTGATGGTCAGACCGAAAGAGTGAACCAAGTTTGGAAGACATGCTTAGGGCATGTGTAATCTCTTTTGGCAAGGGTTGGGAAAAGTATCTCCCTTTCGCGGAGTTCTCCTACAACAATAGCTATCAAGCTAGTCTGGGCATGGCTCCATTCGAGGTTCTATATGGAAGAAAATGCCGCACTCCTAAATTGGTCCGAGACCGGAGAGAGAGCACTCTTTGGTCCGGATGTGATCAATGAAGCTGAGGAGAAGGTTAGAATCATACGAGAGAATCTGAAGATTGCTCAGTCTAGGCAGAAGAGCTACTATGATAAGCACCATCAGGAAATTCACTATGAAATTGGTGATAAAGCTTATCTCCGCGTCTCTCCCCTTCGTGGCGTTCGCCGCTTCGGTATCAAAGGGAAATTGGCCCCTCGCTATTGGCCCTTTCACCGTTCTGGCCAAGCGAGGAGATCTTTCTTATCAATTGGAGTTACCGGTCATCTTCCCAAATGTACATGATGTGTTTCATGTCTCCCAACTTCGCCGGTGTTTTAAAGATCCTATCCATGGAGTCAATCATGAAGAGCTAGATCTCCAGGAAGATCTCACTTATCGTGAGCACCCTATTCCGTCCTGGATGAAGCCGAAAGGAAGACCCGTAACAAGACTACCAAGTTCCTCAAAGTTCAGTGGTCTCACCATTCCGAGGAGAAGCAACTTGGGAAAGAGTCTAGTCTTCGTGAGGAGTATCCCGACTTCTTTCCGCAATCTTAGAATCTCGGGACGAGATTCCTGTAAGGGGGTAGAATTGTAACAGCCCAAAGTTTGAGAACCTAAAAACCTGAGTAAAATTTCCACTTTTGTGTTCATTGCATTATGGCATCCATGCATCATTGTGTACCACTTGGAACCTCTAACTTTTAGTTAGGGAATTGTTGTTAGGAAATTGTTGTTGGTTTGGCACCATTTAAAAAACGAAATGCCAAACTTGCTTTAACCAATCTCAAAACAATGAAGGCACTCAATCTTGCAAAACAAAATACTTTGACATCTCATATTTGTCAAGGAAGTTCCAAGAGTTCAAAATAATATTATGCACTTGCTCGAAAAATACTAAAGGAGCAACATTATTGAAATTAGCAAAAATGCCATAATCCCACCCTATGAACAAATGCTGTCCAAACTTTTATTTTGCAACCCCAATTTTTGTGGTGCTTCTACATGCTGTTGGGAGGCTACAAGAATTTTCTCATATTTTTCTAAAAGTTTCAGTGCCTCAATAAAATCAGGGAAATGCTGCTGGATTTAAATGAGACAGAAAAGGACCTAGTTGTAAATGAGAAAAGAAAGTCAGGTTTTTTTTTGCAAAATCTTCTTCTTCCTCCTGTAGCGACTGACGCCGAGCTCTTCTCGCGCCGAACCAGCTCGTCGCCGCGCCCTCCTCTGCTCGTCGTTGACCCCGAGAGGTGGAGAGGACCACCCCGTGGCAGCTTTCTCTCTCCCCCGTTATTTCTTCCCCGTTTCCTCTCTCTCGTTCCCTGCCATGGCGGAGCCCTAGCTAGCTCATCGCCGACACATCGCCGCCGTTCTACGCCTCTCCGAACCAGGCCGAGCAGCGCCGAAGCTCCGCTGCATCGCCTGCTACATCTCCCCAAAGGAATCGAGCCGGAAGCCATAAATCGCCGCCGCCGTCCGTTTCCTTCTCCGACCCCGACCACCGCGTCCGAGCTCGTCGCCGCCGCTCCGGTCCACCTCCGACCCCACCGTCTCCTCCTACTCGCTCAGGGTGAGCTGGCGAACCTCCCCAATGCCTCCGTTCCTCCCCTCGCCCTCTCTGCCGCCGTGCGCAGCCGTGGTCTCGCCGTAGCTCGCCGTCGAGCTTTCAATCGGATAATCCGAGTACTACACGATCGGATAGTCCGCGATACTCCATAGGCTATCGTTTTCAGTCCTTAGCGAAATATCAGACCTCGGTGGCGATCGGATTTTCCAAGTGTGCCAAAATCGGATTGTCCGAAGAATAGCAGTACTTAAAACGCAATTCCTCAGTCCATCGGATAATCCGAGACATGCAAAAACCGGATATTCCGGTGGAGTGCAGCACCAATATAATTCCTTTTTCACCTCTTCCTTTCGAAGTTGTATAAATAAGTTCTATTGTTGTTTAAAATAGCTTATCAAAAGAACATATCTAAAAGGAAATTCAGAAATGCAATAACTTTTATTTTGGTTCATCAGAAAAATGCGTTTGTTATACCAAAATGCTCGGAAAAAGGTGAACTACCTCAAATCATCATCATCATGCATACTCGATCACAATTACAATACTGTACTTTAGTAGTACTAAATCACTAAGTTAAATGTGGGGTACCTCTATTCCCTAGTTAAAGTAGGTATCGCCGTACCCCATTTAAAATGCTAGATAGCTTATAAAAAGTTCAGTACCTTAAATTGTCATATCATCATGTTTGTGCATTGCACTTATTGTGTTCGTGGTATTTATTGTTTCCTTTCCGGTGTTGTTGTGCATCGGTAGATCAAGGAGTTGAAGTGCCACCACAGTCTCGTGACGATCCCTATTACCAGCCATATCAACAAGGGAAGCGTAATCCCCCCTCTGAGCATGTCTTATCCTATTTTCCGCAAATATTTTCTCCACTATTTGCATGCGGTTCCAAATGTCAATTTGATTTGGATTAGAGTATCACATAGTTGCATTAAGTTTCCGATGCCATTACCTGTTTCCCTCCTATTATCCATAGGTTTGTATTGTTGGCCTGAGATACTTAACTATGCTATGTTGATGCTTAGCCATGCTTACTTAAAGGTTTATTCGTCCGATGGATAGTTCATGTTGGAAACAGGTGTTGAAATGTTCGGATGATGGTGGAGAATTGTGGTGACAGGTAATAAAATGCTTAAAGGTGGGGATGAGAGGCCACTGTGGTTGTGGTGCTTTGTCTCGTTCTCGCCGCCTAGTGCGAGTTTTTTACCTCTTGAACCAAGACTGAGCGTACAACCATGCGTGAGGCCTATGCAATTGTAGGAACCCTTATTCGACTAAATAACTTGTGAGGGGCTAGCCAGGGTCCCTCTAGTTCGAGCTTCCATTTGCGCGTGCGTGAAGATGGTTGTTGAGAATGGGATGAGATTGTGGTGTTAGGAAAATAAGTGGCCGTGGGCAGGGTGTTGGAGGCACTGAACCTGTCCTACCGCCACTGATGATCCTGGAAAGTCTCGAGCGAGGGAGAAGTCGTCACCACTCCCACCCAGCCGGCTTCCCCGAAGAGAGCTAAGAGCTAGGCAATGGGCCGGACGGTACGCGTGGCAAACATTGTACACCCCTGCAGGGTAAATCTTTTCGAAAAGCCGTGTCCGCGGTTATGGATGACTTGGGAAAGGACGATAAGACCATAGAATAACATGGACGGAATGATTAAAACCTGGGTACTAAAGGTACTACTCAAGAATGCAAGGTTAGCTTCCTCGAGGGTGATTCGAGGAGGTGCCTTTGTAGAACAGGTACAGTGATGATGGTGGTTGATGATGAGAAAGGATCAGAAGAAAAGAGTTACTTCTTACCCCTTTTGAAAATATTCTGATTAGTCGATGCCATGGAGTTATGTTTTCATAAATAAAATCAGCTTTATGCAAACAGCCATAAAACCTTGAAAGCATCATTGAGCTAAAGCTCTATATTTAATCTTGCAAATTCGTCGAACTCAACGTCGTTTGTTTGTTTCAGAGAAGAGCTTCACCGACCTCGAAGGTGGGTTCTTTGTGGACGTCGACGAGTAGTCTGGGGTTCCCAGGTGGCAGCTTGCATTGGGACATCTCGAACAGCTGGCGCTTGAATGTTTATCTGTAGGCCTCTTAGGCCATAATTTGGATCTTGTTGTTTAGAACAACTTAATTCGCTTCCGCATGTTGTAATGTTGGGTCCGTGACCTCTGGTTGTAATTTGCTATCTTTCTCTATTATAAGAGTCGACTATAATGCTTTGAGTCGTAGAGTCTGTGATGTGCCAGTTGTTCCACAAGTCTTGATCTCTCTATTATGCATTGAGGGTTGTGCCTGTGTTAAGGCATCAATCGGGTGTTGCGTTGCCGATGATCCATTCCGAGAAACGCCTGCCAAAGGTTTTGGCCGAGGATTAGTAAACCCGTAACCTCCGGTTGTATCACTTAACCGGTGACACACAGCATCACTGTATAGCAGTCGGGTCGGGGCGCCACACCTGCTTCCTTAGATTTTGCGATGGACTGTAAAATAGCTATAAACAGAGGATTAATTCGCAACTAAATCTGGCAGGAACAATAAGCACAGATTTTCATTCGTATAAACAATGTAGATAGACAAAAAGAGTAAACACTAATACAGGGCATAATGTCAATGGTTATTCAAAATGTAATATGTGAGAAAATACCTACATAGTACGAGTTTACAGTGAAAGATATATGTATGAGAACTTAATATCTTAACCATATCCTCCTGTGCACAGACCACACGCCAAACACCAAACACAAATAACATGTGCAAAAGAAAATGCACTGCATCATCTTAAGCCTAGTAGCATTCAAAAGAGGGAAACTAATGCTCACAACGTTTCTCAAAAACCAGTCAGTTATTCTTTCTGATGTAGTATATGCACTGTTCAATGTAATCTATCACTGAAGTTGGTAAGTACACATACCCAAGAGACATAATTGAACTTTTTATCTATCATTCATCATTAGTTATGCAACTTTTTAATCGCAAATGTATGCATTTGTAATATATTGTTTTTTCTTCATTTTTAGCAAATATTAATCAAATTTCAGCAAAAACTTGTTTGTGTTGTTTACCAAAAAGCGGCAACATATATCCATTCACAATCATAAAAAACATATGATGTCACTTAACATTATCTGATTTTCTGTTCCATCAAAAAAAAACCATGCTTGCCCACCATATCTGACCCTATCAAACACGTGGCACATTTTCTGATCGTCCTTTTCTGATTTCGCATTGATTTGTTTGTTATTTAATATTTTGCGCAATGGCCTAACCTTTTGGTTTGACATGTTTCGATGTATATAGAACATTGGTTTGGCATGTTTCGATGTATATAGAACCACATTTAGGCTCGGGTTTAAGTTTGTAGGGATTAATTAACTATGGCCATTAGCACAACTACTGACTATTCTATGACCCACCTAGATCTCCTCTCTATCTCTGGTCCGTCATGGGCATCTGAGCGTGAAGCCGCTGCTCTTCTCCACTTGGGGGTCCTCAACCAAATACACATTTGCATTACTGTAAATACATTACATATCCTGATGAGAACGGGGCAATAGCCTAGTGGTTAGTGTTGCAGTTGTGCAACCTAGCGACCAGAGTTCAACTCCCGTTGGGAGTGGAATTTCTGGAATTCTCGCAAGGGTGAGATTCTATCTATTAATATACCACCAAGGGCTAGTCCTGGTTGGGTTTGTATTACATATCCTGATCAACCTTTTTCTTGTACCTGATCTGTTATTTGGCAGTTACTAACAAATTTATCTTTCTTGTCTCTTTTGTGAAGGGCACTGCTTTAGTTTGTAGAAATAATGGAAATGATATGAGGCATCCTAAAGATGTTCGATATGCTGGTGGTCATGTGATGCGCACATTCAGTCCATTTGGTGGACATAAGATGACACAAGAAGCCTGTGTGGATGATGTATGTATCCTAGCAAGAGTGCCTGTTTTGAGATTTTGTCCGCATTTCGTTGCTAATGAATGTGTTTTGCAGTGGAAGCCAAGGAGTCTAGATTCAGGAAATCATTAGAGGTAATGGCGTATCTTGGTATAGTACCTTTACACAATAATGTTGGTTACTCGGCTGATGGTTACTTATATGTTGTTCAGGGCTTTGATCTGTCGGGGCCACCACCTATCTTCCCGGGAATGTCGCTAATGTATACATTGGAACCCCAGTATGGGAAGGAGGGCGCTAGAGTATGGAGGCGGCGAAGGTGGGTGCTGGAGCAGACTGCTAATGCTGAGGGCACTGGAGCAGGATGCTACTGCCAAGGAGTGAGCTAGAGAGCATTGTTCTTAAACCTTACACTGGAGCAGGATGCTAATGCCAAGGGTGCTGCAGCAGAATGCTAATGCTAAGGAGGGCACTGAAGACAGTTGCAAATGTGTTGAAATCTCTTAGGTGTGATGAGATCAGTACTGGTTTTAAATTGATGTTTTAGCTTAGAATTATCATGTTGTCACCATCAATATGTATGGCTGTTTTGGCCGGAATTAATATGCACTACAGTAATACATGCGCCACATCGTCATCATAGAATTATCATGCTGTTGTCACGGTCATGCAATTTCTTCCGATTTGTACAACTGACAATACATAGAATCATACATCTATAACATAGAGATAACACATCCATTAGAAAAAACATGACATTAGCATGACGATCCCGTCGTGGGCGACCCACAGCACGCGACAGCACTGCTAAACCATACATCTCGCTGATAATCCTATGGCATCAGGTCTGTACATCTTTAAATTTTGACCAACTCCTAAAAAAAACTGGGAATATCCGTGTCATGATCAAGTGTTCCTCCTTTTACAAAGATCCGGACGTGCATCTTCTGCATGCCTGATCTATAATACCAACCAGGGTGTAAGATAAAAACATAGTGCAATATAACAGCGAGAAACCATGACACAAGTACATCTTACCTGGGAGCATTCACCATGACATCATGCGCATGTATACTGCTGATTTTGATTAGTTCACTAGTAGAAAAATGGCCTCTAGTCCCGGTTGATAAGGGCCTCTATTCCTGGTTATACAACCGGGACTACCAAATCGGGATTAAAGGTCCCCCTTAGTCCCGTTGGCCACGAACTGGGACTAAAGGCACTCCACATGGCCACGGCCGAGCGCTGGGCTGGAGAACCTTTAGTCCCGGTTGGTGTTACCAACCCGGACTAAAGGACTGCACCTTTAGTCCCGGATGGTGTGTTACTAACCCGGACTAAAAATTCTAGAGGATTTTTTTTTTTGGTCTAAGGTCAGGACTTCACGTGGCTCATTCGTTCACACATCCTAATTTCCCACTAATTATACACTTAGCCACACATTTATTCTCTATTCCGAAATTTCCCACTTAGGCACAAACATAATCTCGAATTATACACTTAATCTCGGTCAAAGTACTTACCCTGTTCAAACTTCTTATTTGGTCACCCATCCTCAAATTGCTCCAGCTCAAGCACGCTTAACTATTGATTTCCTTCCAAATAAGCTTCCAAATGAGAATTTAGAACTTACTGATATTAGTATCATATCAATCATATTAACTCCTGAGTCATGATGTTATACTTTTTATTGTTTAAAATTTCAAACTTTATTTGGATAAATAATAATGATTATGTAATAATATTTTTAATAAATAACAATGATTATGTAATAATATTTTTGAATAAATAACAATGATTATGCAATAATATTTAATATGGAATAATTCATATCTTTAAATACGTAAATCAAAATTTGACAAATAAAATGTCTAAATCAATTAGAAAAATGAGAGTAATTCAAATATGCCATCTATATCATCTTTTGCATCACCGAAACATCAATAAACTTGCTATGGAAAAAAACCTCTAGCGTGGAGCCAAATGATAAAGTTATGGCAATTCTCACGGCATAGTTTGTGATAAAGTTCTCATATTCGACAAATAGGTATCTTGGTATAGGAAGCAATGGTTATGAAGGGAGTTTTCAAATTATTTTTATAAATATCATTTTGCTTTTTCTAAGTGGCAAAAATTACTTTTTTGTGAACCAAGTACAAAATATATGGTGCAAAATGGCACCCATCTAATTCTCACAATGATTAGTCCACAAATGATGTATAATCACCAACTATTAGGAATTTCTTAATTTCTATCTAATTTCGCCTAGTTAGATGAGTTTATTCTGATTTTCCGAAAGTAATCCAAATTTGAACTACAAGTGTTTGATAGTTTGGTCTAGAATTTTCTAAAAAGTCATTTTAAGATACGCAGCTAGTGGTTATATCATAGAAACATCGATAGTTTTAGAAAATTTGACCTCTTTCAATGAGAGTCATGGTGGCCATTTTGACCGCTTTTTGAAAATAATCAAATAAAGTGAAAAACCTCAAAAAAAAAGATATCCTCTGGCATGGAGTCCTTTTATGCGTACTAGTTGCTATGAAAAATGATAAACTTGATTTTTGACAAATTCTTCAAAAACAATCTTCACAAAAGGTCTATCATGTATAAACATCTATAAGTTTCAAGCTAAATGACCAAGTTATAACCATTCCCACAGCATAGTTTGTGATAAAGTTCTCATATTCGATCAATAGGTGTATCTTGGTATAGGAAATAATAGTTCCGAAGGGATTTTTCAATTATTTTTATAAATATCATTTTCCTTTTTCTAAGTGTCAAAATGATTATTTTTTGTGAACCAACTACCAAAAATATGTGCAAAATGGCACCCATCTAATTCTCACAAAGAGTAGTCCACATTTGATGGATAATCCCCAAGTATTAGGAATTTTATTGATTTCTATCTAATTTCGCCTAGTTAAATGAGTTTATGCCGATTTTTTTTAAAAGTAATTTTGCCTATTTAAATGATTTTTTATGATGCAAAAGATGATATAGTTGTCATATTTGGATTCTTCTCATTTTTCTAATCGATTTCGACATTTTATTTGTTAAATTTCAATTTACGAATTTAAAGATATGAATTATTCAACTCCGCCTATGTTGTCTCAACATAGCCGGTCCCAAGCCCGGATAAAGGAGGAGGTTGTGATAGGCTTGGCAAGCCAACGGAAAAAACCCAGCCACTCTTATGGAGATGAAACCCAAAATAACCTCGTTGGGGCGTAACCCTCTTAGCGACGCGCCATATCGGAACCCGGGTGTGGTGTCAAATGGGCAAGGGCCGGGCCGCCACCCCCTTGGTGGCGCGCCGTATCTTGATCTGGATACGGTGATAAGTGAGCAAGGATCGGGTCGTCGCATCCTTAGTGGCGCGCTGCATCGACGCCCGGGTGTAGTGAAAAATGAGCAAGGGTCTTCGCATTTGACTCGACGAGTGCGGAGGGTAAGGAAGTTAGCCGAGCCTAGGAGGATCCGCTTAGGTAGCTGGAACGTAGGGTCCCTGACGGGCAAGTTACGGGAGTTAGTTGATACGGCGATAAGGAGGCGTGTTGATGTCCTATGCGTCCAAGAGACCAAATGGAAGGGACAGAAGGCGAAGGAGGTGGAGGATACCGGCTTTAAGCTGTGGTACACGGGGACAACCTCAAACAAAAATGGGGTAGGCATCTTGATCAACAAGAGCCTCAAGGATGGAGTAGTGGACGTCAAGAGGCAAGGAGACCGGATTATCCTAGTCAAGCTGGTTGTTGGGGACTTAGTTCTCAATGTTATCAGCGCGTATGCCCCGCAAGTAGGCCACAACGAGAGCACCAAGAGAGAGTTCTGGGAAGGTCTCGAGGACTTGGTTAGGAGAGTACCTACTGGTGAGAAGCTCTTCATAGGAGGAGACCTCAATGGCCATGTGGGTACATCTAACACAGGTTTTGAAGGGGTGCATGGGGGCTTTGGCTATGGCATCAGGAACCAAGAAGGGGAGGATGTCTTAAGCTTCGCCCTAGCCTACGACATGGTCGTAGCTAACACCCTCTTTAGAAAGAGAGAATCCCACCTAGTGACTTTCAGTAGTGGCCAACACTCTAGCCAGATTGATTTTGTCCTCTCTCGAAGAGAAGATAGACGCGCTTGCCTTGATTGTAAGGCGATACCTGGAGAGAGTGTTGTCCATCAACATAAGCTGGTGGTGGCTGACTTCCGTTTTTGGATTCGTGTCCAGCGGGATAAGCGCCCAAAAGTTGCTAGAACAAAGTGGTGGAAGTTAAAGGGAGAGGCAGCTCAAGCTTTTAAGGAGAGGGTTTTTAAGGAGGGCCCTTGGGAGGAAGGAGGCGATGCAAACAGTATGTGGATGAGGATGGCGACTTGCATTCGGAAGATTGCATCAGAGGAGTTTGGGGTGACCAGGGGAAGTAGAAGGGATGCTAAGGATACCTGGTGGTGGAACGTTGAGGTCCAGAAGGCTATTAAGGAGAAGAAGGACTGTTTCAGACGCCTATACCTGGACAGGAGCGCAACCAACATGGAGATATACAAGGGGGCAAAGAAGGCCGCAAAGCGAGCGGTGAGCGAGGCAAGGGGTCGGGCGTATGAGGACCTCTACCAGCGTCTAAACACGAAGGAAGGCGAAAGAGACATCTATAAGATGGCGAAGACGAGAGAAAGGAAGACGAGGGATGTCAACCAAGTCAAATGCATAAAGGACGGAGCGGATCAACTCCTCGTGAAGGACGAAGAGATCAAGCGTAGATGGCGAGAGTACTTCGACGACCTGTTCAATGGAGAGAATGAGAGCTCTACCATTGAGCTAGACGATTCCTCCGATGATACCAGCCGACGCTTTGTGCGGCGTATCCAGGAGGCTGAGGTTAGGGAGACTTTGAAGAGGATGAAAGGAGGCAAGGCAATGGGCCCTGATGGTATCCCCATCGAGGTGTGGAGAGGCCTTGGAGACATAGCGATAGTATGGCTAACTAAACTTTTCAACCTCATTTTTCGGTCAAACAAGATGCCCGAAGAATGGAGGCGGAGTACATTAGTGCCAATCTTCAAGAACAAGGGGGATGTTCAAAGTTGCACTAATTACCGTGGAATCAAGTTGATGAGCCATACAATGAAGCTATGGAGAGAGTCATTGAGCACCGTTTAAGAAGATTGACAAGCGTGACCAAAAATCAATTTGGTTTCATGCCTGGGAGGTCTACCATGGAAGCCATCTTCTTGGTACGACAACTTATGGAGAGATACAGGGAGAAGAAGAAGGATCTTCATATGGTGTTCATTGACTTGGAGAAGGCGTATGATAAGATACCACGGAATGTCATGTGGTGGGCCTTGGAGAAACACAAAGTCCCAACAAAGTACATTACCCTCATTAAGGATATGTATGATAATGTTGTGACAAGTGTTCGAACAAGTGATGGCGACACCGATGACTTTCCAATTAAAATAGGACTGCACCAGGGGTCAGCTTTGAGCCCTTATCTCTTTACTTTGGTGATGGATGAGGTCACAGGGGATATACAAGGAGATATCCCATGGTGTATGCTCTTTGCGGATGATGTGGTGCTAATTGACGATAGTCGGGCGGGGGTTAATAGAAAGTTAGAGCTGTGGAGGCGGACTCTAGAATCGAAAGGTTTTAGGCTTAGTAGAACCAAAACTGAGTACATGAGGTGCAGTTTCAGTACTACTAGGCACGAGGAGGAAGAGGTTAGGCTTGATGGACAGGTGGTACCTGAGAAAGACACCTTCCGATATTTGGGGTCTATGCTCCAGAAGGATGGTGATATCGATGAAGATGTGAGTCATCGAATCAAAGCTGGTTGGATGAAGTGGCGCCAAGCTTCTGGCGTCCTCTGTGATAGGAAAGTGCCACAAAAGCTAAAAGGCAAGTTCTATAGGACGGCGATTCGACCTGCGATGTTGTATGGCGCAGAATGTTGGCCGACCAAGAGACGACATATCCAACAGTTAGGTGTAGCGGAGATGCGCATGTTGAGATGGATATGTGGCCACACAAGAAAGGACCGGGTTAGGAATGATGATATACGTGAGAGAGTTGGGGTAGCACCAATTGAAGAGAAGGTTGTCCAACACCGTCTAAGATGGTTTGGTCATATAGAACGTAGGCCTCCGGAAGCGCCATTGCATACCGGACGGATATAAGCGGGATGAGAATGTTAAGAGGGGTCGTGGTAGGCCAAACTTGACATGGGAGGAGTCTGTTAAGAGAGATCTGAAGGATTGGAATATCACCAAAGAACTAGCCATGGATAGGGCTGCGTGGAAGTTAGCTATCCATGTGCCAGAACCATGACCTGGTTTCGAGATCTTATGGGTTTCAACTCTAGCCTACCCCAACTTGTTTGGGAAAAAAGGCTTTGTTGTTGTTGTTGTTGTTGTTGTTGTTGTTGTTAAAGATATGAATTATTACATATTAAATGAAAAAAAGAAAAGCACGATGGCTTTAGTCCGGGTTGGTGTCTCCAACCAAGACTAAAGGTCTATCTTTAGTCCCGGTTGGAGATACCAACCGGGACTAAAGGGGCCTGCCAACCGACCAACCGGGACTAATGGTCTCGTTTGACCCGGGACTAAAACTGTGCGGCGTCCTAGTCGTTGGAAGCATTAGTCCTTGTTCCAAACATGGCCGGGACTAAAACTCCGAACGTAAGGCCTATTTTCTACTAGTGGTTTTTGGACGTGTTTGTACTCCTCTTTCTTCGCCGCATAAATAGGCCAAGATTCAAAGAACTGAACATGTTCTTAGCCCCACAATTACTTTTGTGTCTACCGAACGTGTAGAATGAGCATTTCAATTTTTTACTAGTCGATGATTAATATTCACAATGATATTTCAATACCAAGTACATTGCACATACTTTTCGCAAAAAAATACATTGCATATCGAAATGTCAAATTATATTGAACCATATAAGTCTATAACCGTAAAGGCACATTGGACCACGAAACAAATCATAAAAATATTACCTACAGTTCTACGTATAATCATCAAGTTTTCATCTATACTTTAGATGTTTCTATAACTATGCATATATACTAATATACAAAAACAAATATTAAGATATTTTTCAGAGATACTTTTTGGACCATAGGATTTATATACCTCCATCATGAATTTGTATAATATGTATTTTATGTAAATAAAAAAATTATGAAGGAATAGTGTTACGATATATGCTTATATAGTGAAATACAAGTGTATTTTTAATCAACATACAATAAAATTGTATAACAAACACAATATATAGAAAGTTGCTATGGTTTAACTATGTCAATATCTAACAAAAAATGTACTCGCTAAAATCGTACCAAACTTACAATAAGTTCAAAATATAAAATTTTAGTATAAAACTATATTAATGGAGTGTAGAAAACTAAATGACCAGATTAGTGATGAGTTGGCGAAGAATCCACCAAGTGGCTGAGGCGCCCATCTCTACGATAGAACTGCCCCTGATGCCGTGTGTAGGATGGCCACCTGGGAGATTACATGGATGCCTTTGGCTTTACCCTACCTGAGGTTCCAGGATTTAAGGGGCAGCTGATTTCTCGAGTCGATGATGTACTCAGCAACGGTCGTTAATGATACCAACATCCGACGAGGGATCCTGGTGCCTCCTCCCAGTTACTATCAGTAACTGGCACTATGAGTCGTGCGTCGTGGATTACGAGATCGGAACAGGCACCCGGCTGGAACTTCTGGGAATTTACGGATCATATGATATTTTACTGTTGCAAATCTGGATATTTTGCTAGTTTCTATCTTTCAAGATTAGGTACAATGTGCTCGTTCCGATTACCCTTTTGTTTTTTGCTTGTGCACATTTGTATGTCAAGATGGAGCTATGATCAGTACTGTTTCTAAATTGATGCTTTGGCTTAGAATTATCATGTTTTTTGTCACCATCAGTATATGTATGGCTGTTTGGGCCAGGAATTATCATGCACTACAGTAATACGTGCACAAAATCGTCATGATAACATTACTTGGGCTGGTGTCCATGATGCATACACAAGCTCATCTGATTGAAAAGAGACATAAATTGCATTCATCTTTGGGAATTGTTTTCCTACTTGTTACAACTGCGAATTCATACAATCATACATCTCTAACATTGAGATAACACATCCATTAGAAAAAACATGAAATGAGCATGATGGTCCCGTGGGCGACCCGCAGCACGGGGCTAGAGCGCTGCTAACTGAACAACTCGCTGATAAAGCCTATGGCATCAGGTCTGTACATCTCTGAATTTTGACCAACTTCTAAGAAAAACTGGGAATAGCCGTGTCATGATCAAGTGTTCCTCCTCTTCCAAAGCTCCCGACCTGCATCTTCTGCATGCCTGATCTGTAGATACCGACCAGGGTGTAAGATAACAACATAGTGCAATACAACAGCGAGAAACCATGACACACGTACATCTTACCTGGGAGCAATCACCACGACATCATGCGCATGTATACTGGTGATTTTGGTTAGCTTTTGGACGTGTTTGTACTCCTCTTTCCTCGCTGCATAAATAGGTGAACATTCAGAGAACTGAACATGTTCTTAACCCCACAATCACTTTTCTAGCAAGAATAAAAGAAGCACAATCAGTCTACCGATAAAAAAGAACATAATGACACCAACTTCCATATAAAATGATAACCCATCACACCTATTTAGATAAGCAAACACCATTCTGAACAAAAGTGAGGACACTATAAAAGGGAAATTCAGAAAACAAAGATGTAAAGCCAAAGAGGGACTTATGTGGATACTATTTTACTATCTGACGAAAATTACATTTTCAATCACCATTCATCTTAGAAACTATCCATCTTTGTTATTGGATGGTAATATGGAATTATAAGTAGTAATATTGAAACTTCTGCATGAATAACAAATAGTTTTCAAGTTGGATACAAAGTTCTGTACCTTAAAACTTATACTCTAGTTTCAAAAGTAAACTGATGGTATTGTAATAAGTATTGCAGCAAACTTCAGACAGCACAATGTACTTTTGGGATAACAATTTAACCTCTGATGCGTGTAAACAAAGGACAAAGGTGGTGATACTTTAGATGAGAAGAACACATTGTAAAATGCTTGACTTCTTGCAATTCAAAATGGAGCAGTTTCAAGAAACCATTAATACTTGATCAAGAAAATTGGCTTTTATCAGTACATTCTCTGTACCTAACAACTGCACGCAATCGTCAAGTTCTATTGGTTCAGATAGGGCATATGGTCCAGCGTCAGAAATGGAGGTGCTTATTCTGGCCATTAAAACAAGTTAATGGGAACTACAAAGAATGTACAACCAACATCGTTAATGACTTTTGCAACAGAAGTCATTAACAATGTTGCTATTTATTTGTGAGTAAGTACTAGCAACATTTATTTGTGAGGGTGACTGAGTTTATCGCCAAGAACACACTTTACCTCTCCCTCGAACAGATTATATCTGAACTGAGTTTCAATTGGTAGGAGTATGCTCCAGATTTCTCTTTCGATTCATAGACTAAAAGGCAGGTAATCGGTCCACTCGACCATTGTCATATTGTCTTTCAACAGAAGAACATCTGGGAGTTAAAAGATCTCTCTGGAAGGTGGATCATCACTGTGGGATATCAGTACAGATTCTGAACCAGCTCAAATCCGTTCTGGACTTTTTCAGGTATCCTTTCAGCTACTTTAGAAACTGTCAATATAAAAAGGACGTATCCTTGAACCAGAATGACCAATGAAATGTCGAGAGATAGTCCCATCTGATCTTACAACCAATGATAGTGCCCTGTACCACTGATTCAAGCAATCATGAGTGTTACTACTCTTGAGAGATTCTAACTTTGTAATCTCAATATATGAAACCCCTTCTTTCAGTAGAATATCTTTTAGTGCCTTGAAAGTTACATCATTTGGTGGTGTGCTTGATGCCAACATCTTCTGAAATATTTTGACAGCCTCCTCCATCTTTCCACCAGACACGTACATTTGGAGGGAAGAATTATAACTCAATGCTTGAGTTAGAAGCCCTTCTTGCATTTCCTTAGAAATCCTGTGAGCTTCATCATAGCGAGCAACTTTCTTGTACAAGCACATCATCATTGCATATGAAAATTCATTTGCACTTTCCCTAACCTTGAGGTTCTCAAAAATCTTACGTGCTTCGTTCACCATACAATGATCACTGTAGAGGCCGATCATGCAGTTGGATGCATAAAGGTTGGTGCCAGTATCTATGATTTCAAAGCTTGTATGTTTCTTGGGCCTCTGCAAGATACCCTGCTTTCGTGTAGAGTTTGATCAAAGAATTATAGATTGAAGCACTCCCAGATAGACCGGCTTTGGTCACTAAACCAAAATATGCTGCAGCTTGCTGGACATTTCCAACTTCAGCATATGTATCAATTAAGGTAGAGTAAACATATGTATCCGCATAGACCCCTGAAGTGACCATTTCTCTGAATAGGCTTTCAACCATGTGCAAATTGTTATCCTTAGCAAAGCTAGTAATTACCACAGAATACGGAACACAATCAATCGGCATTTTAGCTGCCTGCATCTTTCTGAAGTAGTAGAGAGCTTTCTCTGGCAGTTTAGCAGTTGACAGGAGTTGAATGAGAGAACTGTATGTCAAGAAATCAGGTAGTACGCCGTACCTCTCCATGCCAACAGCTATCTCACAGGCCTCATCAAGCTTCTCTGCTAACCCATATGCCTTGATCATAATATTGCACACGGGACACTAAGCCTTTTCCTCTCCACGCAACATATGAAAGCCTTCTCTGCGAGGTTTATGTACCCTTTCTCCCCAAATGCGTCAATATTTGCGGAGAAACACTCAGAGTCCATCTGATTACGGAACCTCTCAAACCAACGCCACGACTGCTCGAGCATCCCAGCATTTACGTACATCCTCGTCACAGCTGACTGTGTTTATTCATCGATCACCAGGCCACTCTCGTCCATCTCCTTAATAAGGGCTTCTGCTTTGGCGAACATTCCCCTGGTAGAGTACCCATACAAGAGAGTCCGGCAGCTCACGACATCCGGCACCAAATTCTCGGCCTTCATCTTACAAAAGTAGTGCTCCGCAACATCGATTTCATTGCTCTCCCTCTAGAGCCAGATGAGTATGTTGTAAGTCCTAGTGTCAGGGAGGCACTGGAACTCTTCCATCATCCTCACCAAAGAAGTCACCTGCTCCATCCTCCGGTGCTTGCCCCAGACATGAATCAGCGTGTTGAACGTGACGACGCTCGGCGCGACGCCTTCGTTCAGCATCCGGTTGAACATGTCCGACACCTTCCGAGCTGCCCGGCCTTACCGTAGGTATCGATCAAGGTGTTGTAAGTGTACAAGCCGTAGCAACCTTCTGAAGAAGATTCAGACGACCAGCTTCTGAAGAAGACCTCGGCCTTGTCGAACTCGCCGGCCATCTTGTGCGCGCGGACGACGGTGCTCATGGTGACCTCGTCGGGCGCCAGCCCCCGCTTGCACATGTCGGCGAGCCAGAGCAGCGCCGCCCGCTCCCTGCCGCCCCTGCAGTAGACGCCGATGAGAGTGCCGTAGGTGGCATTGTCCGGCGCCACGCCGCGGGCGCGCATCTGGCGCCACAGCCGGCGACGAGGTCCCACCGCCTCGCCCGCCCCACCGCGCAGAGCACCACGTTGTAGTGGATCACGTTGAGCTCGCCGTCGTGGTTGAGGCGGAACCAGCGGAAGATCTGCATCGCCCGGCGCCAGTCCCGCTGCTCCTTGAGAAGGATGGTCCGCTCCCGGCCGCTCAGCGTGTCCCCCACGGCCGCAGCGCCTCCCCGACGTCCCGGACGCGGGCCAGCGCGTCCAGCATCGCCGGGATCGACCCCCCGTAGCCGGCCGGCAGGCCCGGGTGGCCCGTGTCCTTGTCCTTCCTCCCTTGGAGGGTGGTCTGTCTGGCGGTGGTGGCGGCCTTGCGTGGGAGTGGGACCACCGCGGCGGCGGGGTGGGTCTCCACGGTGGCGGCTCTTCTCGCCGGCGCCGAGACCGCGTTGTTCTGGAACGTGAGGCATTTGTCCCTGCGGCTGGCGCCGGGCACCGAGGCCGTGAGATTGGGCGGCGGGCTCAGCGGCGGCGCGGGAGCGTGGTGGAGGAAGCGGTCGCACGGGCTCAGTATCGCGCCCGGAGCGGAGGCGGAGCTTATCCGCCCTGAAAAAGTAGCCTGAGGTGAGCGCTGTCCGGCATTTCGGTTAGGAATTCGTGGAGGCCATTGGGGTTCACCCAATCGCCGGAGGAGAAGGAAAGGAGCTCGTACCTCGATTACCAGTGGCAGGGGGGTGGAGATAGGAGGAACCCGGCGAGGGAACGGGGACGAGGCAGGGGACGGCGGCGCGCGTGAGAGGCGGCGGTGGCAGCTGCCGCCGGAGAACGTCGCGGCGGTGGAAGTCTAGAGCAGCGGGGTGAGCAGGAAGGGAGATGGTGGGGGTTTGGGTGTGGATGTGGATGGACGGAGAGGGCGGCGAAACTGCTCTTTCACGGTTAACCGTTACCCCCTCCCACTTCATTTTCCATCTGGAAATTTGGCCCAGTTCTTTGGAAGCTGCTTCTAATACAATTTTATGAAAAAAAGAAACAAACATCAGTCTACCAATGTTTCTAGAGGTAGATATAGACATAGTTGAGAACCTTGATGTTTTGAAATTTTGCCCCAGCTTTGTGGACCTTCCTACCAAATCATCGAATATTATGATTTTTTTTTGTCGCGGAACAAATTTCCGGTGCGATGACTGGATTGTTCACAATGGAATTTTGGTTGGAACATACAGCTGATGCAATACACATTGCATTGTATTCAATTGCTCATGTAGTATGTACAAAAGATTTTTTACATCAGCGAACTAGCTATCTGAGTAAAGTTGGTTCAAAAGAACAGCACGTCCGCACTGCAGTTGCGGTTTCAGTATTAAAATTCAGGACAGGATACGATTACTTTCACCAGCAAACAAGCCACCGTGTCCAACAAAAAAGGAACTGACAAAGTACATGGAAATGTCATCCTCCAAGGATGGCAGGAGAATTGACTATATTTTATCTGGAAAGAAACAACAACAACAAATAAACAAGAGAGTAAATGTGAGTAGTCTTCACTTCTCCTTCATATTTATTCAGTAGTACACTCCAGCATCATGCGTCAGTTGACTGAAATTCATGGAAATGGAGGATTCTCGTCCGTATCAGCAGACTTCACGTCATCTGCCGAGCCGTCCAATTTGCTGGGGTTTGTGTTGCTACTCTGAGTACCAGATGATGTTTGTTCTTCCAGTTTGGACGGGGTTTCAGCCTGAGATAGACTAGTGATACCCTCCTTATTGCTCGATTGGAGATCTCTTTCTTCAGGCTGCTCAGCATCAGAGTCCGGTGCCTTTGTTTCACCACCTTGGGTTTTGCCCTCAGTCTGTATTTGCTTCTTGGATTCATCAGAAGTTCTCAAACTCCTCTCAGATTTCTTGTCTGCCAGCTGGACGCTACCTGGTGCATCTTCAGTTCGTTTGGAACCAATGTTCGTGTTGTTGCTCCGTGACTGAACCGCTGGGACAAGCTCTTCTGGTTGTTCCAAAGCATCCCCTTGAGATGATCCATCCTTCTTCTGACTCGTATTTTGCAGGAGATTCGTCTCGTAGAGCTCGTCGGGTCCAATGACATGTGCCTCGGTTTCTTCAAATTGCTTTTCATCGTCCAGTGTTGATTCAGAGACAGCTTGGTCAGCCTGTGTTTGGTCTCTGGATCCTTCATCTGCCGGTGTGCTTTCCTTGAGCGGCGAAGGCTGTATATCTCCAGATGTTGCGGAGATGTCCGGGTCTGTAGTTCCCTTGGCTTCAACAGTGCTGTCATCTTTAGATGATAGAGTGCTGGACTGGTTAGTTTGCTGCTGCTGTGATTTTTCTTCCGGTGATGTTTTTTTAAGGTTAGTTTGAGAAAGTGGTGATACAAAATCTTTGGAGAGCGGTCCTTTAACTGCACTATTTTCAGATTGACCAACTGGTTGGCTGGCTGAGAGACTGACATTTGATATTGTGTTGGTCTGCTCACCTTTGATCATAGTGGGTTTCTCATTGCTTGACATATCAAAGGAAGCTTCACGCGAAGTCTGAACTGGATCTGTACCTATAATTTGAGGAGAAAAGTTTCATAAACAAGTTGCGCAAGTACATATTTTTATCCTAGCATTGTCCCTGAGGCAAAATAGTGTCGTATTTGGTTTATGCCTAAACTGCTAAAGGTTGAACGAGCAGGGATTACTTGTTAGGAGTCTCAAGTTACGAGTTTCTACATTGTCCTATGTGTTGTTCAGCATTATCTTGCCATTCTTGAACGGCAGCTTTGTGGCTAAAACAAAAAAGTATATACTGAATAAGTCTAGGGCATTACTGTTTTACCTTCCATAGGAAGCAGTGGTTTCACTGACTTGGCGAGATAAGCATCAGGGCTAAATTCTTGTATTTTCTCTGGAGGACGTGTAGCAGCTGTACTTGCGGGCTCTCTCAGGCCTGGTTGTGATACATTGGTTTGATCAGCATTAGCAACAGCTTTCCTTGATACGGCAGAGGGAGACAACTTTTGAGAATGAGTTGAATCTTGATCTGCAGTACAGCAATTATGAGTGTCAACAGTAGAACAAGGATTAATTTATATTGTTCAAAAAGTATTTGATCTAATATGGTCTAGTAAAAGGTGCATAGATTGTCCATACAGAAAAGCCCGACTATCTAGTGGAGTAAATTTAAGTTTATCAGTGGCTGCTTCAAGTGGTGTTGTACCTTGCGGAGTATCTTGAGCTGGTACCGGGCTAAAACTCGTGGCTGGCCCATCATCACTTGTACGACGACCATCACCAGTGATTGGTGCTGAACCAGGCCTAATCTTTTTGGGGTCGTAAGATCCATTGTCTCGTGCCTCAGTTTCTTCAATTTGCTTTTCGTCGTCCTGTATTGACTGAAAGACAGCTTGGCCAGCCTGTTGTTGGTTTATGGATCCTTGAGTTGCCTGCATGCTTTCCTTGGGTGGTAATGGTTGCATATCTCCAGATGTTTGTGAGATGTTAGGGATTGCCATTCCACTGGCTTCTATGCTGTCATCTTTAGATGATCTAGTGCTGGACTGGACAGTTTGCTGCTGCTGCTGCTTCGGTTTTTCTTCAGGTAATGTTCGTTCGAGGTTCTTTGGAGAAAACAACGACACTGACTCTTCAGAGAGCGGTCTTTTAACTGCACTATTTTCAGATTGACCAACTGGTTGGCTTGTTGAGAGACTGACATTTGATACTGTGTTGGCTTGATCACCTTTGATTATTGTTGTTTTCTCATCGCTTGATAAATCCAAGGAAGCTTCATATGGTGGTTGAACTGGATCTGCTCCTATAATTTGAGGACAATGATATCAAACCGTTACTTGTGTAAGTGCAGACTTTGATCCTAATGTTATGTATGAAGGCACAATAATGTCTTTTAGTCCAGCAGGGAAAAGCACAATAACGTCGTATTTGATTTATGCATGGACTGGTCTAGGTTCAGTGAGAAGGAATCGTTCACTAGGAGCGTCAACTAGTAAATTTCTACATACCATTCATAGGAAGAAGTGATTTCTCTGACTTGGAGAGATAACCATCCGGGCTAAATTCTTGTATCTTCTCTGAAGGGCGTGTAGAATCTGAACTTGCAGGCTCTCTCGGCCTGCTTGTGATACATTGGTTTGATCAGCAATATCTTTCCTTGATAGAACAGAGGGAGGCAGCTGTGAAGTAGTAGTTAAATCTTGATCTGCAGTAAAGCAGTGATCAGAATTAACAATAAAAGAATGATTAATTATGTTCTGCGAAAATTATCAGATCTAAACCGGTCCAGTAAAAGCTGCATACATACAAAAGAGACTGATTATCTAGTGGAGTAATTTATGTTACCAGTGGCTTTTTCGCGTGGTATGGTACCTTGCGGAACTTCTTGAGCTGGAGTTCGGCTAGTAATAGGCATCATGAGTTCTTGATCAGTGGAGGGTGGCGTTTTTTCATCAACAGCACCACGCGCATCGGGGGTTGGTCCTTTACGCTGTCCATAAGCACTTCCAGCGTGAACTTGGTCTTGGTTCGCATTAGGTGTTTTTGCTAATTCACTGGCTTGAAGACCAAATGGAGCTTTTTCTTTGTCTGTAGAAGGAGTTACTCGTTGACCAATTATTGTCCGTAGCTCGTTGGTTTGATCAGATGAAGCAACAATGCCCTTTTCTTTTGTTGGGTCAGCAGAGAAAGGCTGTGGGGCAGAACGAGCCAAATCTTGAGCTGAAATGCAACAAACAGCCATATTACTGACAGAACAACTAATTTTGAAAGTAATTGTTGCGCCCGATCAAGTATAGGTTGCTAATTTTATTATTATTTGTCCACACTCAAAGGATAGAGCTTGATTACCTGACAAAGGGAAGTTTTGTCCATCAGGAGCTATTTCATCGGATGCTGTACCAAGTATGGTATCTGGTGTTGATGCTGGGACTACTTTAGGTGAAGTGGCCTCTTGATTAGCAGAGGACTCAGGTACATCCTCGTTGGATTCATGGTAGAGTCGAGACTCATGAAGTGGCGGTGACCTAGTTAGTGAATGTAGCTGCACCCCTTCACCACCTAAAAGTCTTGTAGTCGACTGTCGGCCACTGCTAGGATCAACATCGACACTCTTTGGTAGCGAATCACGCTTTGAATCTGAACTTTGTGTTTGGCCAGAAGTTGGAGTTGTCTTCTTGTCGAGAGAGGGTCCATGCACATCAGGAGGTGATCCCTCACGTGGCTCAGCAGCACGTTGATCATCAGAAACCTGCTCTTCCCTTGAAACAGGTTCCTTGTTGTGATCATCATCAAGAAGATGTTCTGAAATACCTGTGCATGCCTAATGTCTTTCTGGCCAGTAACTGGTTGATACACTTTGCTTTCTTCAGCTTGAGCACCAGTAGACTCTTTTCTCGACTCAACAACCGGAAGCGGTTCTGCAAAACAGAAAGAAGAATTGAATATTGTTGAAGCTCAATAAATGGCTTCCATTGGTGTCAGTACGGGAACTGAATAAAATGCATGAAGGAATTTAGTATTCGATTTTTTGGAAAAATTATCAGGGATAGTTAGAAGTCTGAACTAGTGAGTTTCTCAATCCCCATTGGTGTTGTTCAGCCGGATTTCTCAAACTTTTTATCTACAACTTTTTCAGGTAAAACAAATATCTATGTTAAGTGTTCTACCTGTCATAGGAAGAAGTGGTTTCGCTGACTTGGTGAGGTAAGCATCAGGGCTAAATTCTTGTATTTCCTCAGAAGGACGTGTAGCATTTAAACTTGCAGGCTCTCTCAAGCCTGCTTGTGGTACATTGGTTGACACAACAGCGGGAGACAACCGCAGAGACTGAGTTGAATCTTTATCTGCAGTTCATAAATGATAAGTGTTAACAGTGAACAATGATTAATATGTATTGTGTAAAAAATTGTGATCTAAAATAGTCCAATAGAAGGTGCATATATTATCGATACAAGGACTGATTATCTAGTGGATTATATCTATGTTTACAGCGGCTGCTTCACGTGGTGCGGTACCTTGCAGGCAGCTGGAGCCGGTGCTGGGCTTGTCTAGATGTCGTGGGTTCTTGATCAGTGGAGGGTGTCTTGGTGACTCGTTTTCCAAGAAAACAGCAGGTACATTCAGAGTTCTGCAGGAGGCTGTCCCCGTGAATCACGTAAAGAACTTGTGGCTGGCCCATCATCACTTGTACGACGAGCATCACCAGTGATTGGTGCTGAATCAGGCCTAATAATTTTGGGCTGGTAAGATCCATTGTCTTGTGCCTCAGTTTCTTCCATTTTCTTTTCGTTGTCCTGTATTGACTGAAAGACAGCTTGGTCAGCCTGTTGTTGGTTTCTGGATTGTTGAGCTGCTTGCATGCTTTCCTTGAGTGGTGATGGTTGTATATCTCCAGATGTTGTTAACATGTTAGGGCTTGTAATTCCACTGGCTCCTATGCTGTCATCTTTAGATGATCTAGTGCTAGACTGGTCAATTTGTTGCTGCTGCTTTGATTTTTCTTCAGGTGATGTTCTTTCGAGGTTCTTTTGAGAAAATGATGACACTGACTCTTCAGATAGACCAACTGGTTGGCTGGCTGTGAGACTGACATTTGATACTGTATTGGCCTGATCACCTTTGATCATAGTGGTTTTCTCATCGCTTGATAAATCCAAGAGAGATTCATATGGTGGCTGAACTGGATCTGCTCCTATGATTTGAGGACAATGATTGCATAACCGTTAGTTGTGTAAGTGCAGATTTGATCCCAATGTTATGTATGAAGGCACAAAACAGTATTTTTGTTCTGCAAGGAAAGGCAGATGTATGCATGGATTGCTATAGGTTCAATGAGTAGGGATCATTCGCCAGGAGTGTCAACCAACAAGTTTCTACATTGTCCATAGTGTTGTTCAGCATGATACGGAAGAGTTTTTGCTGCAACTTAGTGGGCTAAAATAAAATTGTATGCTGAATAAGTTTAGGGAATTACTATTTCACCTTTCATAGGAAGAAGTGATTTCTCTGACTTGGTGAGATAAGCATCCGGGCTAAATTCTTGCATCTTCTCTGAAGGGCGTGTAGAATCTGAACTTGTGGGCTCTCTCAGGCCTGCTTGTGATACATTATTCTGATCAGCAACATTTTCCTTGATACAACAGAGGGAGACGGCTGCGAAGTAGTTAAATCTTGATCTGCAGTAAAGGAGTGATCAGTGTTAACAGTGAAAGAATGATTACTTTCTATTCTGCAAAAAATGCCTGATCTAAACCGGTCCAGTAAAGGTTCATACAATACAAAAGAGACAGATTATCTAGTGGAGTAATTTATGGTAGCAGTGGCTGTTTCACGTGGTATGGTACCTTGCGGAGCTTCTGGAGCTGGTGCTGGGCTAGTCTTAGGTGTCATGAGTTCTTGATCAGTTGGTGTTGGTGACTCGATTTTTTCCAAGAAAAGAGCAGCTACATTCTGAGTTCCTGTAGGAGGTTGTGCCTCTGAATTACGGAAAGAATTTGTGGTTGGACCATCAACACTTGTACGATGGGCATCACCACTGATTGGTGCTGAATCAGGCGCAATGTCTGATTTTTCTGCTTGGCTAGATGAAAGTGGCATTTTTTCCTCAACAGCACCACGCGCATCGGGGGTTGGTCCTTCACGCTGTTCATAAGCACTTCCAGCGAGAACTTGGTGTTGGTTCTCATTAGGTGGTTTTGCTAATTCACTGGCTTGAAGATCAGATGGAGTTATTTCTTTGTCTGTAGACGGAATTACTCCTCTTTGACCAATTATTGTCCGTGCCTCGCTGGTTTGATCGGATGGAGGAACAATACCCTTTTCTTTTGTTGGCTCAACAGAGAAAGGTCGTTGTGCAGAACGAGCCAAATCTTGAGCTGAAATGCAATAAACACCCTTATTACTGGCAGAATAGTTAATTCAAAAGCAATTTGTTGCGCCTGATCAAGTAGAGGTTGCTAAAGTTACTACTTGTCCACACTCAGAGGAAAGATCTTGATTACCTGGCAAAGGAAAGTTTTGTCCATCAGGAGCTATTTCATCGGATGTTGTACCAAGTAGGGTATCTGCTCCTGGTGCTGGTGCTGGGACAACTTTAGGTGATGTGACCTCTTGATTAACAGAGGACTCAGGTACATCCTCGTTGGATTCATGGTAAAGTGGCGGTGACCTAGCTAGTGCAGGTAGCTGCGCCCCTTGACCACGCAAAAATCTTGTAGTCGACTGTTGGCCACTGCTAGGATTAACATCGACACTCTTTGGTAGAGAATCCTGCTTTGGATCTGAACTTTGTGCTTGACTAGAAGGTGGAGTTGTGTTCTTGTCGAGAGAGGCTCCATGCACATCAGGAGGTGATCCCTCACGTGGCTCATAAGCACGTTGATCATCAGAAACCTGTTCTTCCCTTGAAACTGGTTCCTTGTTGTGAGCATCATCAAGCACATGTTCTGAAATGCCTGGTGCATGCCTAATGTCTTTCTGGCCAGTAACTGGTTGATACACTTTGCTTTCTTCAGCTTCAGCTTCAGCACCAGTAGACTTTTTTATCGACTCAACAACCGGAAGTGGTTCTGCAAAACAGAAAGAGAAATGAATATTGTTGAAGTTCAAGAAAGAAAGAAAGGGCCATATTGTGGTGAAACTGTTAGTTTTGAGGAAATTTCTTGTTCAATGGTAGGAGTGCTGGAAGGTACACTCTTTCTCCGGACAAAGAGAGGACATTTTTTCACAGGGCCATGCAGTAGGGCTGCATGTGAATATATTAAAGAAGAAACTAACAAGAGGATCCTTGCCTGGTGGAGCTATACTTTGATCAGCAGGGTTTACTTCACCAGTTGCTTTCAGAGGCCCAACTTCACCAAAGGCATCTGCAGACATACTTTTAGCCTTATTGGAGTCATATAGAGCCTCAGGAGGCAGAGATGCTTGAAATGCTGGTGGTGTCTGCTTCTCGTGCTCATTTGTAAGTCCCGCGACTGGCTCATCACCACTGGTAGGAATAACATCATCACGGGATGGTGCAGAATTAGAAACAGCCTCTAAACTGTGTCTTGGCTGACCAGAGGTGGTGGTTTGTTTTGATCAGCAACAGCCCGATGTGCATCAGGATTTGGACCTTCATCTGATTCAGGATGTCCAGCATGAGAATCTTGTTTACGGCTCAGAAGAAGTGGTCTAGTCAACTCACTGGATCGATGATTGCCGGGACCAACTTCCAGAACTTCCCCTGAAGATTCACTTGTGCCAGGTGCAGGCATTATGGTTTGATCAGATGGATCAACATCTCCCTCTTCTTTCCTTGATCCAGTAGAGGAACGCAGCTGTGTGCGATGATCTGAATCTTTATCTGAAATGCAAGAAAGAAAATTAGTATTGGCTTTTTTGAAAACTATCAAGTTCCTAATAAGTTCTCCAGTTGGACAGATGAAGTAAGAGCAATAAATAAATAGAAGGCACATTCTGTTGGACAGATGAAGACCAATAAATAATTACCTGATATTTCAGGTTTCCCTTCATCAGGGGATAACCCACTTGTCACGATACCATATTGGGAATTTGGTATCGAGCCTGTTGCATCTGCCATGGGTTCTTCGACAAAGGCACCATTCGGATCAGGAGTTGGTCCATCATGTGGTTTAGAAATGTGTTCAAAATGAGGAACTTCTTGTTGCATTGGAATTGACCCAGTGATGCGTTGATCCTCGGGAGTGATTTCCTGAAGCCTCTGTGGAACATATTGTGAACCTGAAGATGGGTCTTTCATCTTATTTTGTGCAAGCGCTTTGTCTTGTTGACTAAAGATTGTTGGTGACGTCTTGGCTTCATTAGGTGCAGTAACTGTAGACTGTTCTTTTGTTGGTTCACTCAAGGAAGACTTTTGTGTAGGATGAGCAGAATCTTGATCTGAAATTCCAAAAAGGAAGAAAAAATGTCAGAGCAGTCAATTTTTATGAATCTTATCTCGTGTCAAATCAGCTACAGACTTCCTAGAAGGTGCACTGTCTTCCACAGTAAAGAAAACCTAATTACCTTTCAAGGGTAGCTTCTGTCCGGCGGAGGTACTTCCCCTGGTGCACTACCAAGATGAGTGTCAGGAGTTAATGCTGAACCCGTAGCTTCTTGATCTATGGAAGATGGTTTTAGTGACTTGGGTTTGCCTAAGGTGTCAGAGGTTAGATCTTGGTTGGATTTAGACTCACGTGGACCCACAAGAGGTGGTAGCGCTTGAGCTTCTGCAGGTTGTTTTGATAATTGATTGGCTAAAATTCGTGTGGGAGGCTCATCACTGCGGTTTTGTGTGGAATCGGGTTTGGGGTCTGAGCTTTTTGCTTGGCTAGATGGCAGTTTCGTGTTCTTTTTATCTATGTCAAGAGAATCACGGGTTGGGCCTTCAGATACTACAAAAGAAGGGTTAGCGCGAGAGACCTGTCCTTGGCTTGGAAGTGACTCAACAGTGTGATGATCATCAGGAGCAACTTCCTGAAGTTGCCCTGCAGCATGATGGGTATCTGAGGATGGAGATTTTGATGTTCCTGGTGTAAGCGCTACATCTTGTTGACCAATACTTGTTTTTTGTGGAAACTTGGTTTGATCATCTGCGGCAGAGAGAAGTGGTTGTGCAGAACGAGTTGAACTTCTAATCTCTTCATTCCTTGGCTCAACAAAGGATGACACTTGGGCATCTTGATCTGAAACGCAAAGTAGCAGCATGAGTAGTAGCAGAATATTATTTGAGGGTAATTTTGGTATCTTCAGGAAGTTCTTTGATGTGTATAGTCATATGTAGGATGGTGCACTTTACAGGCACATTAAAATAACTAATTACCCGATGAGGCGAGTTTCTGTTCAACGAGGGGTACTTCATCAGGTCTACCACTTCGAGCATCAGAAGGTATATCTTCAGCAGGCACAAAATCTGAGGTTGGAGACTCTCTCATGTCCTGTGTGTGCTGTTGGCCAATGTTTGTTGGCAGTCTCTGTTGAGCTGCAGCAACAATAGTTTTTCCTCCTAGTCTCAGCTGGGGAAGGTTGTTGCATAGAATAAACTGAATCTTGATCTAAAATGTGAGAACCAATGTCAGTGATAGCAGGATAGGTAGCTCTAAGTATGATATAAGGTGTACTGTTTTGAACATGCAAGAGAATTTAATTACCTGATGGGGCCAATTTCTTTTCAGCGGAAAATACTTCATTACGTGGATCTCAAAATTTGTTGCTTGAGCTGCTGTAGGTGATTCTGCACCCTGATCAGGCGAGATTCCTGATTCATCACCACTGGTGGGACGAACTGGTAAATCAGGCCTATATTCCAAAACCCGTGCTTGCCGAGATGGATATTTAGTTATGTCCTTGTCATCTGCAGCACCATGAGCATCATGAGATGGTCCTTCATGCGGTTCAGAATATGATCCTTGTTTTTCACTCGAGACAAATGGCGCTGTTAACTCATCAGGGCGATAACTATCAGGAATGGCTTCCTGGAATTTTGCTGAAGTGATTTGGGTATTTGAAGCTGGAGAGTCACTTGTGCCTGGTGCAGGCGTCATGTCTCTATCACTAGGAATTGTTTGTGGCACACGGGCGACCTGTTCATAACTTGGAAGCTGCTCTGTGATTGGTTTAGATGGTCTTGCTTGTTGAAGAAAAACTGTCTGTGGTTTCTTAGTTTGATCAGCTGCAGAAACGCTAGTATCTTCTTTTCTTGATTCACCAGAGGACAGGGGTCGTGCAGCACGAGCTGGTTTTTTATCTGAAATTCATGAAGCAAACAATTAGCTTTGATGGCTTTTTTGATGTTCCGAATCCTCCCTTGGTCAGTCAGAAGATTCATATTTAAGTCAATAGTTGAGAGTAATTTACGCACCTAATGGAGCTTTATGTTCAGCAAGTTGGGCCTCCAAAGCTGAAGCTGGTCCAGCTGCAGGTGTGATGCCTTCAGTTGAGGATGGCTTGGCAAATTTGGTTTTGTCCAAGGCATCACTAGGTACACCTTGGGTCGATAGAGAGTCACGTGGAGCATCAAAAGGTGTTTGTGCTTGAGTTGATTCAGGCGGTCTTGCCCCTTGATCACGTGAAAATCTCTCGACAAGCTCATCACCACTGGTGGGTCGAGCATTTACAGGGGCTGCTGTTGAACTGGGCAAAGTGTCTGCATCTTGTGCTTCACTAGCATGCCATGTTGTCTTGTCGTCACCAGTAGCATCATGAGTTGACAAACTGGCATCACGATCATCTTCATCGATCATGGCTGAATCATGTTTAGCTTTCAAATCCTTCCATCTTTGGGCATCAGATGCATTAAGAAACTCGTTATCACCGGTGTCACGAGCATCAGGAGTTGCTTTTCTTGTAGGCACTGAAGTAGGACGATCATGCAGAGTTTGTTCTTGCATTTGTACTGGCTCTCCATCTCTTTTGGCCATGTCAGGTCCTGATGATGGTGGAGCATGCTGAACATCAGGTGTTTGTGCTCCTGCTGGTGCAGATGGTTCCCTTCTTTGTTCTCTTTTGACCATCTCATTGGCACCCCGAGCACCAGGTATTGTTTTTTGACTCATTGGTGTTGGCTTTTGATCAATGGTAGACACACCCAGCAGATCATCACCAGAATTAGCAGTTATACCTTGTGCTGGCGCAGATGTGAGCCGCCATTGATCAATGTTGGATGATTTACTGGACATATCTCTACCAGGAGTTAGTTCAGTGGCATGTTGGACTTGGGAAATTGGTTCTCGGCCCGATAGGAGTGGTGCCCCTTTTGGATCGTCAACAGTGTCTCTTTTAAATGGCTCTTGGTCAGCATGAACTTTTGCTCTGGGTGGAGTTGGAGGAGTTGATTTCTCTTCAGAAGTAGATGGAACCACAGGAGCTTGTTGACGCTTTGGTGTAGAGCCATCTGCTCTCACACCAGTTGTGAGGACCTGAGGTTGCTCACGGCTGTCTGGTGCAACCAAATGGTCCTCCTGATAAACAGAAGGTGTTCTCTCAACCTTGATAGGGCTCCGAGAATCTGCAGGTTGTGCTTTGGATGATGCGGATCGACTTTCCTTGGGCATCTTCCTGAGCTGCTCGGATGAAAATACTTTTTCACTTATGATGGCCTGATCTTCATCTCCAGCTTCTGCCTGTGATGGTGATGAGCCCAAACCTTTCTGATGGGCAGATGATGATCGTACTTCCTTGTATGTGTCTTGATATTTGATCGGGGTTGTGTTGAAGCTTCCTTCCATTGATCTGCAGTTGGTGTTCTAGATGATCTATCGGTGCGTTGATCCTCTTGAGCACTCAAAGTCTGTGCTGTGGGCAATGTAGAGGCAGGGTCTTTTGTTTCTTCAAAGGTGCCTGCAGATTTCTTGCTGATGTCTTTGACACCTTGAGATTCTTTTGGGTCACCAACGAGTGACTCCTTTGCTCCCCTAGTAGCATCATGGGGATCTTCAGCTGTTATCTGCTTCAGTGGAGAATTAGCTTGCAGATTATCTAAAGATCGATCTGTGGACGCAGATTGGGGAATCTTTCTTTCTCCATATGTGTCTTTTGCATCTCTGGACACCCTTTTCTTTGGTGCAGAAATAGTTTCTTCAGTGATGTCTTTAGTATCTTCAGCTCCAATTTGCCTTGGCCCAGAAACAGTGTCTACAGCTGGCCTAGTGCCATCTTCAACAAAAGGACGAGTCTTGTGGAATGCTGAAATTTTGCTAAGAGAATCTTCAGTCTCTTGTCTTGGAGTAACAACTGGTTGCCGAGCTCTCAAAGGTTGCTCCTAGATGACACTGAATCAGCAGGCTTTGACTCTTGAAATGCTCCACTAGCCCCTTTTGGATCATCAACAGTGTCTCTTTTAGATGGCTCTTGGTCATCATGAACTTTTGCTCTGGGTGGAGTTGGAGGAGTTGATTTCTCTTCAGAAGTAGATGGAACCACAGGAGCTTGTTGGCGCTTTCGCGCAGAGCCATCTGCTCTCACACCAGTTGGGGGGGTTTGAGGTTGCTCAGGGCTGTCTGGTGCAACCAAATGGTCCTCCTGATAATCAGAAGGTGTTCTCTCCACCTTGGTAGGGCTCCGAGAATCTGCAGGTTGTGCTTTGGATGATGCGGATCGACTTTCCTTGGGCGTCTTCCTGAGCTGCTCGGATGAAAATACTTTTTCATCCATGATGGCCTGATCATCATCTCCAGCTTCTGCCCGTGATGGTGATGAGCCCAAACCTTTCTGATGGGCAGATGATGATTTTGCCTCCTGATCTTGAAGATTTGACCGGATATGTGCTGAAGCATCCTTCCCTTGATCAGCAGTTGGTGTTCTAGATGATCTATCGGTGTGTTGAGCATCTTGAGCACTCAAAGGCAATGCAGAGGCAAGGTCTTTTGTTTCTTGAAAGGTGCCTACAGATTTCTTGCTGGCGCCTTTGACACCTTGAGAATGTTTTATCTCATCAACGAGCATCTCCGTTGCTCCCTTACTAGCACCACGGGGATCTTCAGCTGCTGCCTGCTTTAATGGAGAACTACCTTTCAGATTATCCAAAGATTGCTCTCTTGACGCAGAATGGGGAATCTTTCTTTCTCCATATGTGTGTTCGCCATCTCTAGACACCATTTTCTTTGGCACGGAAAAGGTTCTCTACCTTCTCTATCTTTATCCCGAGCATCCTCTTCCACTTCTACTTGCTCTGACAGAGGACGAGCAGTTCGCGGTGTGTAAGTAGGTCTTGCTCTGACAGGTGATGCAGAATCAGCAACCTTTGTTTCTTCAGTGATGTCTTTAGTATCTTCAGCTCCAATTTGCCTAGGCCCAAGAACAGTGTCTACAGCTGGCCTAGTGCCATCTTCAACAAAAGGACGAGTCTTGTGGAATGCTGAAATTTTGCTAAGAGCATCTTCAGTCTCTTGTCTTGGAGTAACAACTGGTTGCCGAGCTCTCAACGGTTGCTCCCTAGATGACACTGAATCAGCAGGCTTTGACTCTTGAAATGCGCCACTAGCATCTCCAGCAGTTGTCCGCCTAGGTGCTGAAGCGGTGCCTCTAGGTCGCGTGGTGGTGTCTTCATCATTTGGAGCATTTCTTTCAGATGGTGGAGTCCCACGGGGCCCATCATCAATTGCTACTTTCTCCGTTGGAGTAGTTGCAGCTTGCCAAGTATCTGAAGATTGTTCTCTAGGCAACCCAGAATCACTGGCCTTTGCTTCTTCGTAGGTGCCTTGAGTATCTTGATCCACTATTTGCCTTGGCTTAAAAGCACCAGCTGGGTGTTTGGCGGTTTCCACATTGGAGTCTCTCTTTTTGAATGGTGTAGTTGCATGAGGAGCTTCTGTTGCTTCTTGCTTCCAAGATGGAGCATAATCTCTCTTAGAATCCAAAGGCTGCACTCGTGATGATGCAGAGTCAGGACTTTTTGTTTCTTCAAAGGTAACTTTTGATTTCTTGGTGGTGCCTTTGGCATCAGGGTATCTCTTTTGGAATGATGCACTTGCATCAGGGACTTCTTGCTTTTGGAAGGAAGCAGCAGCTCGAGCATCTGAAGGTTGCTCTATTGATGATGCGGAATCAGCAACCTTTGACTCTCTGAAGACATCCCTAGCATCTTGAGCTGTTGCATGTGATGGCTTAGAAGCAGCGGCTCTAGGTTGCTTGCTGGTTTCTTCAGCTCTTGGATATCTTTTGGGGGATGGTCGGCTCACACTAAGAGCATCTTCAGCTGCTTGCTTTGATGGAGTAGTTGCAACTCGCCGAGCATCTTGAGGTTGTTCTCTAAACAATACGGATTTACGGGCTTCTGCTTCTTCAGAGGTGTCTTCAGCATCTTGGCCCACAATTTTACTTGGCTTAAAGGCAGTGTCTCTAGAATGTTTGGTGGTATCTTCAGCATCAGCATATCTTCTTTCTAATGGTGAAGTTGGATCACGTCGGTCTTTAATTCCAGCATCAGCATCAGGATATCTCTTTTGGGATGGTGATGTTCTGCTGCGAACATCATCTGCTTCATGCCTTGGGAGAGGAGTAGGAGCTCGCCAACTATCTGAAGGCCGTTCTCTGGTAGACCGGGAATCACCAGCCTTAGTTTCTTCGAAGTTGTCCTGAATTTCTTGAGCTGCCATTCGCCTTGGCCTAGAAGCAGAAGGTTTAGATTTTTCGGTGGTATCTTCACCACCAGAATATCTTTTCTTCCATGGTGAAGCAGTAGTCTGAGGATCTTCATCCAGTCTTTGTTTTTGCGGAGGAGCATCAGCTTGTCGGTGATCAAATGTTTGTGCTTCGAAGGATGCAGAATCAGACATCTTTGTTTCTTCGAAGGCATCTTGAGGTATCATCCGCTTTGGAGCAGCAGTGTCTCTATCTCGTTTCCTATAATATGGATCATCTGCAGATCCTGTTTGCAATGGTACAATTTCACCATAACCATCTTCAGCCAAATATTTCTTCGGTGGACGAGCATCAGCCAGACGAGAATCCAGTAGATGTGCTTTGGATGATGAAGATTCCACAGTCTCTTCTTCAGTATTGCCTTGAGCATCACAGGTACTGTTGACCTAGATGCAGGACTTTCCCTAGCTTGCTTGATGAACTCTTGAGCAACTGGGTATGGTGCGGTTACACGTCGAGTGCCTTCAGATGCTGCTTGCTTGGGTGGAGGAGCAACATCCTGTGGAGCATTGATAGGTTGTGCTCTAGATGATGAAGAGTGGTAAGTTTCTATTACTTCAGAGGTATCATATGCATCTTGAGCCCTTCTTTGTCTTGGTGCAGATGCAGTTTCTCTTGCTTCCTGGGCGATATCATGATCATCATATGCTGTTTGGAATGGTATAGCTTCAGTGTCTTCATCTTTTACACGCTTTGGAGGAGAAGCATCATTTCTGTGGTCAGCAGAGATAATCTTTGTTTCCTCAGCATACTTTCGTGCATAAGGGGGCGGTACAGCATCTCTATGATCAGATGATGATTTGTCCTCCTCAGCAATTCCTTGAACATCAGCAGCTTGTCGCCAAGGCATAGAAGAAATATCTCTTTTCTGATCACTGTATGGTGTTCGAGGTGTCATTTCTGGTCCTTGAACCAGTTGCCTATCCATGCTCACTGGTTCTTGAGCAAGAGGATGAGTGCTTACTTGCTCTGAATCTTGTGATGAGCTATGTTGCACATCTTTGCCAGGTTTTACTTGTTGAGTGGGCATTAAGTAATCAGTTTCTCCCTTTAGATTACTCAAACCAGCTGCAGTACCATGCCACTGCTCAGTCTGCAGTTTCTGATGAGCTTCAGTTGAACCATGCTTCCCAGGAGAAGTATATGTAACTCTCTGATCAGTTGATCCACCGTAAATAGTTTCAGCAGGTCTCTGTGGAGTATGATCAGTATATTGGTTGTCAGGAATATCGGCACCTGTTCTTGAGGGATTCTCAACAGTGGTGGGAGAGGTGGCTGGGGTGAAGGAGTTGCTTGTACTTTGAACAGGAATATGAGGATATCCAGGAAGTCTAGGAGTACTTGGGACGGGGCTGGTGGAGTTTCTCGATGTGTAGTAAAAACGGTAGTGTGTTTGCTTTGGACAGCTGAAGATTTATGAGTGGTAGGAGTAGATAGTAGTGTCTCATCAGGGGAAGTTTCAGTAGGAAGAGGCTTCTGGGAAGCCGTGGGAGATGTTGAGATGATACCGACAGGAGGAGGAACCAATATTGTCTGAGATTTTGTGCTGGTTTGCTTCCGAGAGTCTAGACGCATAGGGCGTCTGGTGGTTGGAGGATGCTCTCTCTGCCACTGTCGTTGCTGCTCCTTCTCAAATTCCTCCTGTTTGCGCTGCTGCTCCACCACCTGTATATCCTTCAGCACATTCTGCCAAGACTTCCGGGTAGAAATAGCATTCCACCACCTCTGCACATTCTTCCTCGAGTCATATAGGTAGGCAAACTTGTCAGATTTGTGATGTAGTGGGAGTTTGGCAGGTGTACTAAGTCGGCAAGAGTGAACTTGTTCCCAGCAAGGAATTCAGTGTCACCCAGCCTTTGCTCGTAAACTTCCAGAACTTCTTCTAGCTTTATCTTCTGCAAGTCTATATCATCATCTTCTTCAGTAATGGGAAAGGCCAAGTGGCAGAACAGGGATCTGCTCGGAGGGTTGAAAGCATGCTCTTCATGGTGGAGCCATTGCTCGATGGAAGCCCTCTCAAGGGAATCCTTCCCAAGGAGGAATGGTTCTCCACGATGTTCATAAGTTTCTGCTACATAGCGGCAGATTTCTCTTGAATCTGGAATTAAAGACAAACATAAGTTTTGAGTAAAGCCTAAATGAATTATCACTTTTAAGGCTTGCATTCAGTGGCAGAACAAACACACCAGGAGAGTCGAATATAAGAAAAATGTAGGATAAAGTGTGAACGCCAAGAGCAGTTGAAAAATGTCTATTTGAATATTGTTGATAAATTATCTGTTCATTGGTGATCAATTCTACTTTATGTGGCACCTACTAGTAGAATCACACTGGATGCTCAATTTTGTTATTTAACGCATTGAATCTATAACAGCGACAATATTCATCCTACAGCTTTTATTTATGAATTACGGGATGGTTTTTCCTTACAATTAACCAACGAAAAAAATAGCGCGCTATTTCCCGATTAATAGCACGATATAGCTTATTTGGAGAGGCTACGCTATATTTAGCCTAAAGTTGACGCTACGGCGCTATTTACGTTTTATACGCGCTAAACCACGCTTAACGTGGTAACGTTATAGCTACGCTAACCAAAAGCCTGGAAATAACGTTAGGTGATGATGATGGTGCGCAATCTGGTGGTTCTTATAGTTATTCTAAAGATCATGTCAATGATTCTGATTAAAGTTTAGAACAGTTTGTCTTTTAGTATATTAGTTTTTCATGTTTTTAAGCCTCATATTTTTATTTGTGCCAGAATATGGTTACCTAGTTATTCATGTATTGCTTTGCACAAGTTTTTAGTGCTGAAATTCTTAATATTTGGGCTATTTCTCTCATTTTTTCATCACGCTATTTTGTATGTAACTTCGCTATATCACGCTATATCTTATATAGCTTCTAGAGGAGGGCCACGCTATTTTTGATAGCACGCTATTTTTTTCCTTGCAATTAACACATGATAAATACGATAACCTAGGATTTTATCTTCCCTCCGCAATGTGACTATAAAATTTGACACTGAATACTATTGTGTTTTTAGCAGATCTATACAAAGTTCTGCTAGACTATCCGGGTTCACTTGATCCTAATACAGATTCCTAGTAACAGCCCCGTAAAGAGCATATGTCTTTGTAGCAGGCTAACTAGCAAGATTATCTAACTGCGGAAAAGACGGATAAGCATCCAGAAATGTAGGGCTATACAGGAATGGTAATTGAACTCAGTAAATCTGAAACCTTACCTTCTAGGAATGTAAGTCCATCATAGAACGGAACTGGAACATGGCTTGATGCCTGCAGAGTGCACGTGAAGAAAATGTAACAATGGTTTCGAACTGCTTATGGTAATGAAGAGTAAATTCCGCGCTCAGTTCAGAATTAGAGACACCACGTACCTGAAGTCTGAGCAGGCCCTTATAAGAGGATGTGTGGTGAGTCTTGAAGTTGATATCCTTCTCATACAGGCATGCAAGCACCCTTGACACATCCGGTAAGATCATAGATTTCTCATGATACACCTTCACGATCGGGGCTCCAGTACCAAGCCCTGCCATGGTGGCCAGAGTCTAGGGTCAGCAATGCTGGGACGATGTGACGTAGATGTATTAACTCACTCATTGCCCAACAGGACAGGTTCCATGACTCTGTGATCAAGCAAAGAGAAGATGCAAAGTGGGAAAGTAGAAAAAGGGAAACGGTTAAGTAGGAGAAACAGACCAAAATGAGTAAATATAAGGAGGGGCAAGAAGGAAACAAAGGAAAAAGGGAAGGCTAAAAGCAAAGCTATGGATCTATCTCCCAATGTTTTTCTAACATCCAATTCAATCGACATCAGAAATCAGTAACTTTTTAACATCTAAAATTAGAAGATTAGTTCTTCACAAATCTAACAAGCTGCAGACCTTCTATATGTTTTTCATGCTTCTTAAACACTGGTCCTCAGTGCAGAGAAATGCAGCCAGGCACTGCAAACGAGCCATCCTGCCACCAGAAGTTATTGTTTGTATAAGCAAGCAAATTCTCAGTTTTACGATTATATAACGATAACCGCTTTGTTCTGCACGACTGCCAGAGTTAATATGAACACTGTTATGATCGTCTGCTTGACAAGGTTACATCACTTATAACAAGCCACAGGCCATATATAGGTCAGTAAATTTTAAAGTTCATACAGATCCTGCACATTCCTTGAGTACGAGGAGAAAAAGGTGACCGCAGGCAGAGTGAGAGCTAAGCGCTCTCGGCTGCAGCACCACTTTATTCATCCGTTGGTCCTTTGATGAGAGGAAAGCAGAAAAGTAAGCTAGCGATGCAAGTTTAGCATCAGAAGCATCACCCCTCTACAGGGAAACACCACCAAAGAATCCTCTGTTCTGGCCTCGATGCAGGAACAAACAAATCTTGGCACCATGAAGCAGCCAGCTTCAGCTCATCTTTGTTCAGAGAAGAGCTAGTCGTGCACGTGCCTTGCCATTTCACCATGCACTCACCAGGATAATATTACGCCGAAAGACAGACAAAACTGTGAAAATCTAACAACCATGATAGGGCATTCAAGCTGGGAGCAGCATGTAAAAAAGAGATAGATAATCACAGTTGAAAGAATCACAGCACACCCTAAGCTACAGGCTTATTATGTCATGTGCAAGTTACAACCTGTTAGAAGAATCAGATTAAATAATGTACAGTTTTTTGCAACCACTCTCTCTCCTCCTATGTTACACCATGTGACGACAGAGCCTAGAAGTCGTAGGCAGAAAAAAAAACTATTTGCGGCAGCCGACGTGCAACACCGCAGCTGAAAACTCGTCCCTTCAGAAGGGACCAAATGGGGAGCATAACCATGTACATTTTGCACCACTTCAGTGTCCTCGCCCCTTCAGAGCCGAAAAGAATCCCCCCAGGGTTTTCTCCTTGTGTTTCCCCTCGTGCTCATCTCCAACCTGCACCATAGCTTTGGTGAGAAAGTAAACCTTGATGCACTGAAGTAAAGCCGGTACGAAGTGTCAGAGTCACAAACCTCCACGGCGATTTTCCGAAGAGTTTCTAATATTTCTGAGAAATCTGGCCTTTCAGCGGGGTCCTGCTGCCAACACTTCTGGAGGAGCTCCGAGAGCTTTGCATTAGCTGTTTTTGGTATTGTAGGCCTCAATCCCTGAGAAGGAAGCTTGCCATGTTAATGAGATGAACAAACAGGACTATGATCATGGAAAAATGACAAGCAATTTTTACCTTCTGAACCACACCTACAGCTGCTTGTAATGGTGTCAGGTACTCATAAGGAATCTGCCAGCAATAGATGGATAAAATCAATAAACAACTCTATTCAAAACAAGGCAATTAACATAACGAATTGCAGAAGAGTAATGCAAGTACCTTCCCAGTGAGTAGTTCCCACATCAAAATTCCAAAGCTAAATACATCTGCCTTGTGGTCATAGGGCTTGTGTTCTATAACCTACAAGAGATAAATTATGTAAGGTGATAGACCAATTGCAGGTATTATTACCCTGATGCCCTCTATTTCATGAATTCATTGCAGCTACACGGTTGCAATCCCACTTGGATTTACACTCTACATCACTATTAAGATAGAGAGGAACATAATAAATGTGTTGTGTCGAAAATATAGGAGGAAACTATCTGAGGAGCTAGTCCTGATTCCCGAAGACTGCGATCCGCATAAGATCTCAAAGTTTAGTAAAACGTTGGCAAAATTAAATACAGGTTTAAAACTGAAACTCCTTTAGTTTAAAAAATAATATATAAACACAATGATTTCCCGTCTTCCATAAAATATATGGAACAACACTAAATTTGTTCACATTCAAACACGCTCATAGAAATGAACTCAGATCAGTGCTTCTGTCTCATTTGTCGAGGTGATTCAGAATATTTGGTCTGAACTTTCTAGGCAAATGGTGGATTAGTGATGCTAAAACTGAAGTTGCAAATGTCATTACTTCTTCATTATGGTTAATCAGGAAAATGAGGAATGATTTACATTTTGGTAAAATGTCATGTGGTGGTTTACTGGAATAAAACAAAAGCTTCTGTGCTTGGAGACGAAGAGCAAACATGAGAAAAAATGTGACCGCTGCTATGCAGCCACTCATTACCCAAGGATGGGTGAAGATCTAAGGAAGACTATATCTAGCAGCCTTCTGTAGGTCTGAAGTCTGATAGTGTTTTATTTTGGTTTCACAAGTTGCTATCTTTGGGGGGATATGGCGGTGGCATATTCCCAGGACTGAGGTTGCTGGTGCACAAAAATGGGTTGAATCACAACTTCACAACTGTTGAACCTTGTGGTTCCTTATTTTTCAAGAAAAAGTTAGTGCCGTGGTGTTTCCTACACTGTTAATCTTAAAAAAAAGAACTTGGAGCTTGGGTATTAGGTCCACCAACTTTTGATGGACATATCTACTATTTAAAGCTTATATTCAGCATGGGCATTACACAGTAACCGAGTTGGTAATAATGGTAGCATGTAGTAGTTAATTATAGAGAAATCACCTCTGGGGCCATCCACCGGTATGTCCCGGTTTCTGCAGTCATTACTCCAGACTGAACTTTGACACGTGCAACGCCAAAATCAGCGACCTTAACCATCTGTAGAAGGACACAATAAGTTAGGAAAATTTATCCAATTCTTCTGAGTAAATCCATTAAATGAATCAAAATGGACTCCCAACAAGGATAGAGAATATTCAAGACTCCCAGAGGCCATGCACTTACCACTGTTCAAACAAGATTGGCTAAGTACAACAAAAATCCAGATAAAAATCCACAACTTAACCTCTGTTATTTTTTTGTATAGAACATCTAAAGAAGTGAAGTCATATCTAGGATTTCATCGTGAATAATTGTTTGGGCTGGGATTTACTGAGAATTGTTTCCAAGGATGCATGCATCATGAATAACTGAATGTACACGACACTTACCCCATTTTCATCCATAAGAAGATTGGCAGTTTTCAGATCCCGATGAATAATATTATTCTGGTGTAAGTAGTTCATGCCTTTTGACACATCAATCGCAACTCCAACCAAGGCAGGGAGCTTGAAGGCACCTTTATGTTTATGGAGGTAATCATACACACTCCCACCGGACATAAATTCTGGATGAGTGAAGATAGGTTCAGTAGTTATTACTGTTACTACCATACAAGAAAATGGAACCTTGAAAGGATAGCCTTTTGGTCAATCATACCTGTCACTATGCATAGCTTTGGGGGTTTGGTGCATGCACCAATAAATTGCACAACATTCTTGTGACGAACCTTCCTAAAATCCAAAATGTACTACATAAGCTTACAGATAAACGGAACAGAACAGAAAAACACTAACGGAAAACATTGATCCATGAGGATGATGCTTTTAACATGTAGAATTGTAGATATAATTGCATAACTTGCAGCGTGAGGCATCAGTTAATAAGCAAGCAAAGGACTGACAGAATAAGATGTTGACAGGTAAAAGGCAGCAAGAAACCTTTGTCATCTTAGCATCCTAGGAGTAAATAATTTTAGCAGGGAAAAGGTGAAGACAGGAGCATCTGAGAAATTGAGACTAACATTTTAAGAATGTTATTCATTGTATAACAGAAGAAAGTGAACCATGGCGTAGCCCGGATGGCAAGCACAGGTTGATGGTTGCATGCCCACCGGGCCAAGCCTCCGTGCTCGCAATACCAGGTTGTACACACAATTTCTTCTGGTAAAAACAGCACTGAGGGTTTCTCCCCATTAAGCCACTCGTTTTTTTTATAACAGAAGAAATGAGACTAAGTGAGATGATGTAAATACAACGAAAGAAAAACACACGTTTATGTTCAAAAGACTTGGTATACTGAAATAGCTTGCAAGAATGCCATTATCACAAAAAGCAACGGTTCCTGTAGTACGGAAAACAGAGCATATGATGTAACTGACCGCATGATATAAACCTCCTGGGCAAATTCACGCTGCATGTCCACATTTACCCTCTCAGGTTTGAGCACTTTAATAGCGACATCTTGACTACAATATGTACCCCGGTAACTGAAAAGAGAAACAGATTAGTTACATGACTACACCAAAGCTCAAAATGGATTCTCATGATAGCTAGGAACAAACACTCACAGATCACCATATGATCCAGATGCTACTTTATTCCCACAATTGAGTAGTTTTACATCAATTTCCCACTCACTGGCACCATCTGTAGGTATTGCAACATGATCAGCTGTTGAGTTCTCCACGGTATGCATATTTTCAACTGGAGAAGACCATGAATGAGATGTAGACCATCCTTGCGTCTGCCCAAGTCAAGCCAAAGCAAAACATGAGCACCAAGAAAACAAGGAGGTGACAACTAGGGACTAACGAAATTGTAATAAAGTGTGTGTCTGGTTCACCTCGTCCATCTTGCTGATTTCTTTCTTTACTTCTTCTGTTAAATCATCTGTTTCCTAAATAAATAAACAAATTACTATTACTATATGTTAAACAGCGGGTAGAATATAAAATTATAGGTATGAAGACAAAATGAGATAATGAACTACCTCAGACTGCCAACCAACAACAACAAATACATCGAGTGAGTAGCCATCGTTTGTCGAAAACGCATGTGCTTCTTGAATGTTGAGACCAATTTCACCAAGCAGACATGTCAGCTGGGGGTATCAGAAAACATGATGTCACTAAGAAAATAGATAAAAAGAATTTTTACATAACTGGTATTTATACAAGTCATCATGAAGTTAAAAATTCTCTATATATATATCCCTAAAAGGCACAAATGTATATAGGTCTATGTTTACCTCGCTGAGAAGCTTTGGTTTGTCAATGGTGGAGAAGGTTATTTCATGCATGGGTCTGTAAGGCAATCAAATACAAGCAACTTATTATCTGCAGCAGACAAAATGGCACACACAGAATGAGGAAATGCAATAATTAGAAATTTTGCATATACCCTATACTTTCTAGCTAACGAGTTCCACAATGATTTAAGAAGAACATACTGCATAACAATAAAACAGAGGGCAGAGGAAATTAGCAGCAAAGTCTTACCTGTAGAAAGATCGAACATTATCTGAGGTGCTATCATGATCTTGGCCTTGAGACTTGCTTGCTTCAAGAGCAAGGGCCTCAAGGTTTGTAGATGAACCAAAGGCAGGAGGAGGGTGGATGCTGGACACAAATAGTATATATTAAGAATGAAGGAAAACTGAACAAATATTAGATATATATACTACTTTGCAATACACGGAACCAGGGCAAGATACTGGTCATTTCCAATTCGTAAAAATTTCAGTAACAGGTGGAAAGGCGCAGGTACCTTTGTTGCCTGTTCAACAGCCTTGAAGCAACTTCCCCTGCAGTGTTTGAATCAGCATCAGTCTGATTCCCATCAAGAACTGGAGATACCTAATGAATCAAGACTTTCAAATAAGGATAATGAACAACAATAGTAGGTATTTACATATGATTGCAGCAACTTCTAAAGTTAATAAAATAAATGCACAACTTGAAGAAAGAAACGCACCGTCAGCTAATGAGAGAAATTAACCTATGACTAAGCTCCTAATTGGTTAAAACCAATCAAAATGTGCTATTCTCAGAGGGGTTCTTCTAGTCTCATTTTAAAAAGGCTCGAGGTTATCTCATTTTTATAATATACCAGACTTTAACAGACCAATTCTCCATCTGTCAAGTAAATACCGATAATACTCAACAGTGGAGACATTTAGACCATTCAAAACCCCTGCGTGGCATATCTCAGATCTCAAATACGGTAGTGGTGGGACACCCATAAGGCTTCTTACTGTTCTATTAGAAGTAAGAAGAAGTAGTTGGTGCTCCTGACAACATAAACAACTCTTCCATCAGCAAGCTTTCCGATCCAGAAGTGCTAATACTAACTACAAAGTGCCAACGAGCCAATCCTTCACCGGATATCAGTTCAGTCCAGAATTACAAAATGTTCCTGTTTCTCTCGTTGACTAGGCTTCAGTGCTGATGGTGGGACAGAGACGATTATAGATAGGAAGTGACAATTGCAGAAACTGGAGCACGAAGGGGCCAACCAGATATGATAATCAGCGCACAAGTCAAACCATGTATATAATATAACCGAGCGCAAGCGAAATTCGAGTCGTCCACAGCGATTGCATCAGTGGCGCTTCCGAATCGCATTCCCTAACCCGTCAGATCACGTGGCGACAGTACACCGTAGTGGTAGGGAGCAACTGAGCAAGCTCACCTGCACGGCCCGCACAGAGAAGGCCCGGCGCTGCGCCGGGTCCTTGGCCAGCCCCAGGAGGCGCTTGTGCGTGAGCACGTCCTCCGCCCTCTCCACGTTCACATCCATGGCGTAACTGCAAACACAAAATAGTTAATCAGTCTACAGATCGATGCGCCAACGCCGCCGCATTCGCGCGGCGGCGGCGGCGGCGGCGTCGCGTCGAGAGGGCCCGCGCGCGGACAGGACTGGGAAACGTACCGTGCGGGGAGTCGGTTGAAGTGGCTCCATAGCTCGTCCTCGAACCCGGGGGACTGCGCGTCGGGGACCCCGGCGTCTTGGAGGCCCCTGAGCACCTGCGTGTAGACCTCGAGCTTGTGGCGCTGCTGTTGCTGCTGCTTCCGCGACTGCGCCGCCCCCGACGCGGCCGGCGGCGACGACGACCCCGCCGCGTGGCTGCCGCAGCTCTCCGCCGCCTCCTCCACCGCCATCAATCAGCCCACGCCCACAGAAACTCTAGGTCTCGCCCGATCTCGCGGAATTGGGAAAGCGGAGGGGACGAGGAGGGGAACGGCAATCGTGCGCCGCGATTCTGAAAAGAGGGAAAATGGAAAGGGAGCCGGAATGAGGGGGAGAGATGGGATTTTGTGGATTGTACTCGTGGCTGGCCACAGTGCTTTTATATACGGGTTTTTATCTTGGCTTCGTGCACACAAAAAAAAACGAATTCTGGAAAACAATTCAGGTCAAATTCAGGCTGTCGGGAGGGATTGGGATTAAAACGGGCCTGTGCCGGGTGTGGCCAAATCGCACTTGGGCTCGCCCGGTTGGTGCCGCTACTACTGCGCCACTGTAGGATCTATCGGATGTGGCCCCAATATTTTAAGGACCTGTTATGTTATTTTAATCCTAGCTAGGCGAAGCTGAATTGTGGAATGCGAAGCTTAATGGCCGTTAATTTCGGTTTTTGATTTTAAAAATGGATGGATGTCGGCGACCTGCACGAATATGCTCCGTACATGAAATACATCGAGTGATGAAGTTTGATTGTGAGTCTCTTTGCTTCGGCCTGAGGCAACCAGCTGCTTAACTCTTTTGAAAGGCATTGTTTTGGCGGGATTTGTGTCATTGAATACCTCTTATAATTAAATCATGTTGTGCCTGCGTGAACACAAGAGGAATAAAATGTGGGGTGAATTAACAGGTCAGGGAAGCTACTTAGGGCTAAAATTAAAACTCGAAACTAGCGAGCTAAACGAGTAGCTCTTGACTCGGCTCGGCTCGTTATCTCACGAGCCGAGCCAAGTTTTGAATCTGAACGTGCTTGTTGATCAAACTGCTAGCGAGTAGCTCGTGTAATGCATTTTATGTGCGCGCATATGAGAAAACTAGTACATTTTCTAATATCCCGAACCATAATAATGATGATCCTTCTATAATTTCACATCTCTAGTCAAAAGGGTAGATCAATGCTGGAAGATAAAACCTCTACACCATTATCGATCAAATAATATTAATAGTTTGACACTAATATATAAAAAATCCATACTTTGCCAAAAACCTTCGCTATGTCAATAACTTCTTAAGGAGCTCGATTCCTCTCGGACGTCTCGGAGGCCGGGCCAATTCCACTAGTTGGATATCTCAGAGGATATCGACTCTATCTCTTGCCTAGACACCACTACTCAACCTCTTCGGATTCGACAACATCTCGAACCCGTTTAGACAGGTCCATCTAGCCTCGAGTACATCATCTCTTGGACGTGGACCAGGTCTACTCGTATATCTCGGCTTACACCATCGGGTAGCAGGGTTCTCATCCAAAGTCCATCTGGTCGACAATTTGGAAATGCGCACAACATGCCCGAATGCAAGTTCTTCCTCTGGTTGCTGCTCCATGGAAGAATCCTTAGAGCCGACATGCTAGCGCTGAGAGGGTGGCCTCATGATCTAGTCTGTAGCTATGTCTGCGTGCTCCTAAAACTGGAACCTAGCTCCACAAACATTATCCCTTCACCTCGGCCATTTTGAGCCAGGTGGTGGCTTGGTCCAATGACCCCTTGTTGGCAATGACAACGCCTACATCTATCCGGGTCGCAAAGCAACGAAGATGTCAATGGAGCAATTGTGTGTTTATGTTATGTGGACCGTGTTGAAGGTGGCAACTTTCGCGTTTTGACTGACATAAATCGGTTGCACCTAGCTTTCACTTGGGTTGGCACGAGGACTTTCTTACCCCCTTTCCCCATGTAGTTTTCGAGGGGGAGGGGTTTGAGCAAGCTTCCCCTTCACCGGAAATGCAAAGTGTGTAAATAATCAAAAAGTCATTTTAGCTCCCGAGTTCCACTAATCCAACTATTAAATAAAACTCAGAAACGAGATTTAAAAGTTTCAAAAAGTCTGGGGAAAACTGTGTGTTTTCAATGATGTATAATATAAACATGCAAAATCAAAATTCGATTCTTTTTATATTACGGGCTACGCAAATATGTCAAAAGTTGGAAATTTGAAACTATACATTGTTCACTATACTCATATATGTATACATTTTTCATTTTTTTAGCTCAAAACGTAAAGTACTTTGCATTGAGATTTTGCACGCTTGTAAGATATATCATTCAGAACATGCATGATATGTTTCAGATTTTTTTGAAAATTTTAAATATATTTTTTATTTCTAAAAATAGTGAGATCACTGGAACTCGGGAGCACCAAATCTCCACTCGTAAATAATGCATCTTCATCTAATCGAAAAGGAAGTGCTCTTGCCTGTTGCTCCAAAATGAACAAACCCTCAAAATTAGTCCTATAAGGGGAAAAAGCCATTGTAGCTGATGTCTTGTAACAACACCTAGTCCTATTTTTTTTTTGATCGGCCCTCAAAACACCTGATGGACCCTAAATATACGCCCCCAAGCAAGTGCATGCAGACTCCCAAATATACGGGAGTTGTGCATCCCTCCTCCTAACTGACTGAGTGCAACTACACGAAACTCACTACCAAACTTGGATGCCGGCCACCAGAAACTTGATGCGCATCTCCGCCGCTTCTACATCTTATTGTCATGCCCACCGAAGCCGCTACTGGCCACGAGCATGATCTGGAGTTTCAGGAACCAAGTTCGGAGAAAGACGAAGGAGTGAACAGACGGCAAGGGGCGAAGCCAGGCCCGAGGCGCAAAGACAACAAGTAGAATTCATCGTAGCATTGCAGATGTTGTAGCGCTGAAACTGGCCCGAGTCACGCCTTGATCCTACCTCCGACTCTGCAGACGACACAAGTGTTAGGTGTGAGGCGGAGGACGGCGTAGTCAGCGACGAAGAAATGAGTGGATGGACAGGGATGGTCAGCACACCTGTGAGGCCATGGTGTGCCACATCACGAGGGAGAGATCACTTGCCAAGCAGAAGTTGGAAGATATTAATGTAGCATGGTGATTGAAACAAATATAGGTGCATACAAGTTGCCACCAAAATGTCCTGCATGCCCTAGTTAAACAGAATCAGCAACTTTTGGAACAAGAAAAAAAAAGGTGGCAGGAATCAAGCGCTGGCTCGACCGGTGGGCGGCGGCGAGCCGACGAAGGAGCGAGCGGAAGCTGGTAAAGAAAGGGAGGAGCTAGCGAATATGAGGCGTGGGAATATGCCTTCTGGCGCGGCAGCTGCTAGCCGAGCGTGGTGCGTGCACTTTCTCTTTGTTGGCGCTCGCGTGGATAAGATGGATTGGTCAGCACCTGCTCAGTACTCAAGCCCCGGCCCCACCCACAAGGCCACAATCCAATCTGTCCACTGCATCAAATTAAAGACTAATCGCCCAGCTAATTATAATCAGCGACCACGTTACTACTCCGGCTCTTTCTTCTCTTACCCTCTCTTGTGTCGGTTTCAAGGATATGCTTAATTTGGTCTCGAGAACACTTTGAGGATATGCGAAATGATTTCCAAGAAGATGCGGTGACGCAACCAGATAATTAACAGGCTAGCTACACAAAGTAATTAAGATCAAGTGCAGAAGAATTTCGACATCTTCAACGGTTTTGTTAGCTGGTTCTCGCGTCGCACGTGCTGCTCCACGAATACAAAAAGATCGACGTACGGTGAAGTATATCGGAGACAGAGCATATCCCGATCTGCCCAAGTCAGCGGCTGAGCTCCTTCGACGGAGAGCTCCCATTGGACCAAGAAGGAGCGCAGCACCTGCTACTGTTACTGTAGGTAAGCAGTCCGCCGCTGCTGCATGCTATGCTGCTAGCTCACGGAGGCCGCGCGCCATGATCGATCTCGTGTCCGTCCACTGCATCGTCAAAAGCCTAATCACCCGGCTAAGCTACGGAGTACTAGTAATCCTTAACCAGTGGACATTTTTCTTCTTCTTTTGCAATGTTAATCAGTTGATGACATCGCTAACATGTTTTGGCAGACTCTTTCTTCTCACATCCTCTTAATTGTGACCAACGTTATTCAGGATATGCTATGGCCTTGAAAACGTTTTTCAGGATATGCTCTGTGCGAAAAGATTTTCAAGATATATGTAACCACGCTCCGTCTGATGCGGACATATGCATGGATGTATGTCTATTCGATTTTTTTTCAACGAGTTTAGCTAGCTGTTTACTAAATTTTCGCTCATTAACACTAACAAGTTAAAAATCGAGAGTTTCGCGAGCTACTCGTTAAGCTCAATAGCATCATGGTATGTTGTATGCCTACATGAAAGGCCTTATAGTGTAGCCCATCTAACATGAATATGACAAATAGCTCATCAGGCGATTCTCTATAATGAACAAAAGTTAAGAAACCTCCGATTTTCTTCGACTCATTGTCTTCTCATTTTCTGAACCTTATGCATTTTCTTAACGAGCTTTAATGAGTTGCTCATGAGAGCTCGTGAACATATAACGAACCGAGTCAGTCTTTATATTTAGCTCGATAAGGACGGCCCGAGACTTAATGATCACTTTTAATGAGCCGAGTCTTAACAAGCCGAGCAGCTCGTTAGTCCAGCCCTACCCAGATGCAACCCTGGATAAGATGGATTGGTCAGCAGCCGACCTGATCACTCACCCCAACTCAACCTGTCCACCAAGCTGGAGATCAAAACACTAATTAATCGTAGCGCTTAATCTAAAAGGCCTAATCACCCAACTAAGATAGTACTAGTAATTCTTAATCAGTGAACCTTTTTATTTTATTTTCTTTCGCAATGTTAATCAGTTGACATCGCTAACATGTTTTCTCAGACTCTTTCTTCTCTCATCCTCTGAATTGTGACCAACTTTGAGGATATGCTATGGCCTTGGAAACGTTTTTCAGGATATGCTCTGTGCGAAAAGAATTTCAAGATATATGTAACCACGCTCCGTCTGAAGCGGATATATACATGGATGTATATTTATTCGAAATACTTTTTCAACGAGTTTAGCTACCGATCTAGCTTAGCTGGTTCGCGGCGCACGTGCTGCTTGCTCCACGAATAAAGAAGATCGACTACGCTCACGAACTGTAAGCACATCGCTTGTAGCACATTCCGATCTGCAAAAGTCAGCGGGTAGACATTTTTTTTTAACAAGGGGTGGGCACATACGTGCCCTCATTTCATTAGCTCAGTAGCACAGTACAAAGATAATTACAATACCCTGTTTGTTCAAGTTTGCAAAGTAACTCAAAACAGGGCAAGTGATGTTGCTATGAGCTAAATTCCTGCATGAGAGTGTAGGGTGCGAATCAACAGATCGCAACGCCTGATGTGCGCAGTTATGAGCTATCTGTTGGAGTTCCTGGAAATGTGGCAAACTGATGCTTGAAGAGGATGGAGGCAAGCTTTAATTTGTGTCACCAAGGGCCTGATCTCCCATAGCACAGAGGAGTGAGCAATGTTGGGGGCTCGGATTGAGCTAGCCACATTGCTGTTATCTGTGAATAGACCTGCAGAAGCAATGTTCAAATGTGCTGCCATGTCCGCTGCAAGCAGAAGCGCCATACTCTCTGCAATAGGAACTGAAGGAACGTTGTGTGCTGCCGTGAAAACAAAAACATCAGAGCGACCATGATGCTCTGGCCAGGTTGCAAAAACGCCTAACCCGGCTACTGAAGCTCCTCCATTAGCAGCAGCTTTCCAAGCTGCATCGACATATAGCCTTAGCCCTGCAAGAAAACTGTAGTCGTTGTCTCTAAAAGGTTCTGATAATTGCGTCATCTCTTTTTGCAAGTGCCTCGGCTGTGGAGTAATTTCTTGATCCTGCAGCAAAGCATTAGTAGCAATTGCAACTTGATAAGGCTTATTTTGTTTCCTACCAAATAGATGATCATTCCTTGATTTCCAGATGCACCAAAGGAAAGTGAACACTGTGTTAATTTGTGCATGCGGATGATTGTTCTGCAGCAGATTTTGGATGATGGCAGAAATAGAGTTACAGTTTTGGCCAAGGATGTCAGATCTAATAAACCATGGATCATGAAACCAAGCTGCTCTTGCAAATGGACATAGAAAAAAGGATCCAACGGGTAGACTCGAGAGCTCCCACCGAAGGAGAGACGAAATGAAGGAAGGAAGGAAGAAAGAAGTTGACGCACACGTAGCTACGATAGGATGTATCGTCACGCCGAGGTAGGATTAAACGAGTCGAACTGGTCCGAATCAGAGAAAATTGCAAAAGAAAACACCACATTTCGTGATAGGGTTTCCAAAAACCACCATGCTGCGTATTTTTATCAGAAAGCCACCACTATGAGTAACATTGTGGCAAAAAACACTGATAGATTAATTTACACTTTACACTATCTAAGCGTGTTTCTGACAGACGGTCCCTGCTGTCAGACCCACGTGGCACGAGGAAAACGGTCAAACATTCGGTTATGGGCTGTTTTGTAAATATTTGGGCCTTCCCGCAGTTCGGCCGCCGATGAGCCCGTGCGTGTTGGGAGCGGTGGAGGTGGCGGCATAAGATGCATGCCAGGAGAGAGAGAGAGTGCTTCCCGATTACCTCTTCGTTCTCACGACTGGCGACTAGGGTTTGCACGACTACGGCGGCGATCGAAACGATTTCCGGCGAGAGGATCTCCCATTCCCCACGATTCGTCTGTCTCTCATCCCTAGCGAAGAAGCTGCTCGGGCTGATCAAGGGGTCAGCTGGTCTGACCGCCCGGCCTTGGTGGTTTCTAGCCTGGGGTTTGTAGATTGGATCGATCATGGCGGCTGCAGGTGAGAAGGGGGAGGCGAGCGCCTCGAGGGAGCGGGCCCCTGCTGAACCCTCGTTGGATGAGCTGTTGAGCAGTCTGAACCTCAAGGGCGAGGACATTGGCGGCGTTTTTGTTCGGAAAGAGGAAGTGGAGTCCCTTAAGGAGGGAGCGAAGTGGATGGCCGTCATGCGCGTGCTTACTACGAGGCCGTTTAGTGCGACCTCGATGAAGAAGACGATGATGTTTGCATGGGCTCCGGCCCAGGAGTTTACCTTTCGGGATCTTGATGATAGTAGGTTTGTGATTCAAGCCAATTGCCTTGGTGATTGGCAGAAAATAACTGAGCAAGGGCCGTGGATCTTCCAGGATCAGGGGCTGCTGATTGAAAAGTATGATGGGAGCTGCAAGGTCTCTACGGTGGAGCTAAACCGTATCTAGGCATGGATCCAAATTCATGATGTACCTGAGTTGTACCGCAAGAAGCAGATTATTACTGGGCTGGCTGAAAATGCGGGGGAGGTGATCTCTGTAGATCTGAATAGCTCAAAGTTTGAGAGGGGTGTCTTTGTCAGGGCTCGTGTTTGGCTAGACGTGAGGAAGGAGCTGACGAGGTTTGTATCCATTACCCCTGAGGGACTTCCTCTGGTGATAATGCGAGTGAAGTACGAGAAGGTGCCACGCTTTTGCGCTGTGTGTGGGTTTCTCGGGCATGAAAAAGAGGAGTGTGGCTCGGGAGAACATGATCCATGGCAGATCAAGTTTGGTTAATGGATGCTTGCTGATACGCCATGGAATAGGGGCCAAATCTATGGTGATGTTGAGTTTACCCAGCAGAGTAGGGCTCAGCCTAGCCTGCTGCCCCTAGGGGGCGTGGGGAAGGCCGTACTGGTTTTGGTGATGCTCGCATGGGCGGCCGTGATGGTGGCCGCTTCCGGGGACGTGGGCGTGGTGATAATGTACGCGGCCGTGGCATGGGCCGTGGTGATGGTCAGCTTATCCAAGTGGACAACTCACGCAAGCGTAGCTCTACTGATGCTTCGTTGACTGAAGTGGGCCCAGTGAAAGCAGCGCAGGATGCTACCACGGATCCACTGAAGCTGGAGTGGAAGGAGCCGGGTGTGATTGAACCTGTTAAAGAAAGTCCAGGAGCAAAACAACAGCTTGATTTTTCGGATGATCTGCAAGGGAAAAGCTATGTCCCTAGGGAGGGTACCCCTCCTCCTCCACCATCGGCTAGGGAGCAGAAGCGTTCAAAGAAGACAACTCCGAAAAAGAATAAGACTGTGACTGGTGTAGCGGCCTCCGAGATGGAGGGCCGCTCGTCGCAATGAGCATTTTATGCCAGAACTGTCGTGCCCTCGGCGGGGATGCGACAGTTCGTGAGCTTTGCGATCTAGCGAGGCAGCACTCTCCGATGTTCCTCTGTGTTGTGGAGATGCAACTTAGTAAGAAAATAGTAGAGTGTTTATCCAGTTCTTTAGGTTTTGATAAAAGTTTTGCAATAAGTAGCTCAGGCCGTAGCGGTGGACTGGGTTTGTTTTGGAATAATGAAATAAATGTGGAAGTTTTACCCTACTCGCAGTATCATCTTGATGTTATTGTAAAAGAGCAGGGGAATGACCCCTGGCGCCTAACTGTAGTTTACGGGGAGACACAGGTGGGAGAGAGACACAAAACTTCCGTGGTTGTGTATCGGTGATTTCAACGAGGTGCTTCACCGGTCTGAACATGAAGGCGCTGCGGAGCGGAGTTACAGCCAGATGGCTGGTTTTCGGGACACAGTGGATGTTTGCGGACTGTGTGACCTCGGATTCAAAGGGGTGCCATGGACGTTCGAGAAGAAAGTCACTGGTGGATCCTTCTGCCGTACTCGGCTCGATCGGGCACTTGCTTCTCCTGCTTGGTGTGCGAGATTTCCATCGGCGGAGGTGCGCCATTTGGCAACGGTGGCCACCTCGGACCACCTACCGATCCTGCTCAATCTATCGATAGATGGGGATGAGAAGAGAAGAGCTAAGAGGCCTTTCAGATATGAAGTCGCTTGGGAGAGCCATAATGAGTTCGATGAGACGCTGAAACAGAGGTGGAGCGGAGGGGGTCCTTGCAAGTTGCAACACAGTGGAGGACTTGCATGTTAAAAAAAATTACACACAATTTGGTTAAAAAGAAAAGAATTTACACACATTGTTAATTAGTAGACCATATTTTAAATATGGTGAGCTTTTTGTGGCGCATTGAAAAGAATGCGCCACAGAAAGTAAAAATATCAGTGGCGCATCCATAGACATGCGCCACAAAAATAACACCCAGTCAAATATTGGATGGGGCCCACCATATTTCTGTGGCGCATGGAGCAGGATGCGCCACAGAAAGAAGCATTTCTGTGGCGCATCCAGCTCAATGCGCCACAAAAAGTTCACCATATTTTTGTGGAGGGGGGACCCACAATGTTTCTGTGGCGCACTCTTGCGTATATGCGCCACAGTAGTCTGTGGCGCATTTGGCATGGTGCGCCATAGAAGTATTTTTGTGGCGCATGGCCAAAATGGTGCACCACAAAATGTCATTCCATAGAAAGACACTTCCCTACTAGTGGTTAAGCTAGCGTCTCTATCGGATGATCTTGCAGTTTGGGGAAAACATACCTTCGGGAATGTGCAGCACAAGATTCGCATGTTACAAGGGGAGTTGAGGGATCTGAGAAATGTACCAGACCGAGTGGGGCCAAGTGTTAGGGAGACGGAGATTACTGCTAAGCTTGTTACTTTGCTTGAGCAGGAAGAAGTAATGTGGAGACAGCGGTCGCGTATTCAATGGCTGGCGGCAGGAGATAAGAACACCCAGTTTTTCCACTTGCGGGCGAGTCAAAGGAGGAAAAAGAACCGTATATCAGAGCTGATGAAAGGAGACGGTACACTGGAAACAAATGACTGTCAACTTGGTAATATGGCGAGTAATTTCTATAAGAATCTTTACTCGTCAGAAGGGGTACAAGGAATGGAGGAGGTTTTACAGGCTGTTCCGAGGCGGGTGTGTCCTGCGATGAACCGAGCTTTGGATGCCCCGGTTGACAACAAGGAGGTGAAAGTTGCTCTGTTTGAAATGTTTCCCACCAAAGCTCCGGGTCCCGACGGGTTTCCAGCACACTTTTTTCAGAGGAACTGGGACTTGTGTGGGGAGGAAATTACCAGAGTAGTTCTACGGGTTCTCTCGGGAGAGGATAATCCGGCTACGGTCAACAAAACATTCATCGTCATGATTCCAAAGGTAGCGAGCCCAAAAGAGTTGGGACAATTTCGCCCCATCAGTTTGTGCAATGTGATTTACAAGATTGCGTCGAAAGTGGTGGCAAACAAGCTAAAGAAGCTGCTACCGGAGGTTATTTCGGAGGAGCAGTCGGCCTTTGTTCCAGGGCGGCTGATTACGGATAACATTATTACAGCTTATGAGTGCCTGCATTTTATGAAAAGAAATAAAGCAAAGAAGCACATGTCTTGCGCTCTAAAGTTGGATATGCGGAAAGCCTATGATAGGGTCGAGTGGACATATCTGAAGGCAATTATGCTGAAATTGGGTTTCAGCAGCTCATGGGTGGCGCTAACCATGCGATTGGTATCATCAGTATCCTTCTCGGTGTTATTTAATGGTGCACCTCAGGAGGAGTTTCAACCTACTGATGTCTACGTGTGCTTCTATTCTTGTAGACAGTGTTGGGCCTCCAAGAGCAGAGTTTTGTAGAACAGCAGCAAGTTTCACTTAAGTGAATCAGCCAAGGTTTATCGAACTCAGCGAGGTAGAGGTCAAAGATATCCCTCTCAAGCAACCCTGCAATTAAGATGCAAGAAGTCTCTTGTGTCCCCAACACACCCAATACACTTGTCAGATGTATATGTGCACTAGTTCGGCGAAGAGATAGTGAAATATAAGTGATAGGGATGATTATAAGTAGTAACTGCAATCTGGAATAAAAATGGCAGCAAGCAAACATGTAGCAGAACTTGTTGTAAACGGTGTTTCAATGGTTAGAAACAAGGCCTAGGGATCATACTTTCACTAGTGGACACTCTCAACAATGATCTCATAACTGAATAAATAAAAGCTACTCTTAAACACTCTCTTGTTGGATATCAAAAACCATTCATTGTGTAGGGCTACAAAAGCACACCTCAAGCCGGAGTAAACAAGCGCCACAACGTCATAAAGGAATCACACACGGTGCACACACTGTCACCTTTACACCGTGGAGAGTACCGGAGTTCATATTAAAGTAACCTATAGAGTGCATAAAGAGTAACATCTACATATTCAACTAGATTAGCACAACTGAACACAAGTAAATACTACTCGGGATTATTCTCCTTCTTGATGAAGCAAGAGTACTATGCGTAGGGCTACAAAAGCACACCTCAAAGTCTGAGTAAACAAACACCACAATTCCCAAGAATAAGCCATGATAAATGTCTAAATTATTCATAGAGTCACACAAGTACCCACACTGTCACCTTGATACCGTGTTGTCACAATGACTCCAGAAACTAGACAAAATCACTTGAGTAGCATAAACATTATTAATGTATTCAGCGATACTAGCAATACACATGATCACATAAAGATCACACCATGTGAGAGAGAGATGAACCACATAGCTACCGGTAGAGCCCTCAGCCTCGGGGGAGAACTACTCCCTCCTCATCATGGGAGTCAGCAGCGGCGATGAAGATGGCGGTGGAGTCGATGGAGATGACTCCGGGGGCAATTCCCCGTCCCGGCGGCGTGCCGGAACAGAGATTCTGTCCCCCGAAACTTGTCGTCGATGGCGGCGGCGCTGCGGAACTCTTCTGGAAATATGACTTGGTATATTAGGGTTTTCACGTCGGGGGCAATATATAGGCGAAGGGGCGGCGTCGGTGGAGGCCCGAGGGGCCCACACCACGTGGCGGCGCGGCCAGGGGCCCACCCGCGCGAGCAGGTGGTGTGGCCACCTCGGTGCCCCTCTTCGTCTCTCTTTCGGACTCCGTGTTGGTGCTGGAAAAATAGGGACTTCCCCTTTTGTTTCGTGCAATTCCGAGAATATTCGTAGAAGTACTTTTCTGGAACCAAAAACAGCAGAAAACAGGAACTGGCACTGTGGCATCTTGTTAATAGGTTAGTCCCGGAAAATGCATAAAAAGTGATATGAAGTGTATATAAAACATGTAGCAAATGGTATAATATAAGCATGGAACAACAGAAATTATGGATACGTTGGAGACGTATCACCTACAAGGGGGATCCGTCAGGGGGACCCCATTTCACCCTACTTATTCTTGTTGGCAGCAGAGGGCCTTTCGTGCCTCTTAAGATCCAATTAGTCACCGGTGCTCAATGGCTTAAAAGTGGCGTCGTCTGCCCCGGCAGTCAACCACCTGCTATTTGCCGATGATAGCCTGTTGTTCTTTCAAGCTAGTAAGGAGGGGGCACTCGAGATACAGAAAGTTTTGACCAGGTATTGCAATGCATCTGGCCAAAGGATCAACGTTGACAAATCCTCAATCTTCTTTAGTAAGGGTTGTCCAGCGGAGATTAAAGGAGAAATAAAAGAAGCCTTGGAGGTAGAAAGGGAGACTTTGAATGAGAAATATCTTGGGATGCCGTCAGATGTGGATATCTCAAAGAGTGGGGCATTTAAGTATCTCAGAGATAAAGTGTGGAAGAAGGTTTTGGGCTGGATGGAGCAACTTCTCTCTATGGGAGGGAAGGAAATCCTTCTCAAAGCTGTGGCTCAAGCAGTCCCGACCTTTTCTATGTCATGCTTCAAGTTACCAAAAGGATTATGTGAGCATATTAACTCTATGTTACGCAAGTTCTGGTGGGGATGTAAAGAAGGAAAGAGAAAGACCAGCTGGGTCTCGTGGGAAACGATGGTACAGCCAAAGTTTGCAGGGGGTTTAGGGTTCAGAGACATTGAACTGTTTAACTTGGAACTACTAGCTCGTCAGGCTTGGAGATTGCTGAAAACCCCGGAATCCTTGAGTGCACGGGTCCTGAAAGCCGTCTACTATCCTAACGGAGATGTGCTATCGGCGGAACTGGGTTCTCACCCCTCCCAAATATGGCGGTCCATCTTGGAGGGGAGGGACGCTCTGAATATCGGTCTGATCCGTCGGATCGGTGATGGAAAGAGTACTAAAGCCTGGGAGCAGAACTGGCTGCCACGCGATGAACGACTGAAGCCGGTTGCTGCAGTGAAGGAAGAGGCACCGCTTCTCGTGTCGGATTTTATAGTCCAGCAAGAGGCTAGGTGGAATGTTGATAAATTGGAGGAATTTTTCCTGCCAATGGATACTGAGATCATCAGAAATATACCGTTGAGCCACCGAGTGCAAGAGGATTTCTGGGCCTGGCACTTTGAGCGAACCGGGATGTTCTCTGTGCGATCATGCTACTGGGCGCTGGTGGCGATCAGAGGGACTCGGGAGGATTGGTTATATGAACAACCAGCCTCGTCGGGGACGGCGCATGTTCCCAAAGATTGGGCGATGCTATGGAAGATTGCTGTGCCATCGAAGGTGAGGATTTTTTGTGGCGGCTTTCCCAACATTCTCTTCCCACTGGGGACGTGCGGCACCGGCATAATATGGCGCCGACGTGCGCATGCACTATCTGCGGTCACGAAGATTCGTGGCGACACAGCCTCGTCGAATGCAACATGGCGAGGTGTGTGTGGGCTTTATCGAATGAAGACATCGTCGAGCACATCTCACTGTCAACTGAACCCTCGGCGAGGTTGTGACTCTTCTCAATGTTTGAGTCGATGAGCCATGATGATCTTACTCGAATGGTAGTGACGCTCTGGGCCATCTGGCATGCAAAGCGCCAGGCCATTCATGAGGAAATTTACCATAGCCCTTTGTCGACTGCGAGCTTTGTTAACAAGTTCTTATCAGACTTGGCAGCGAGTTCGGACAAGGGCCAAGGACTGAGCAAGAGGCGGGCAGGGGTCGCCACCCCGAAGCCATGGATTGCTCCTCCTGCTGATACCGCTAAGGTTAATGTGGATGCGGCGGTGGCCAAGACAGCTATGAAGGGTGATGTTGGTGCCGTCTGTCGATCATCGGCTGGCGTGTTCTTGGGAGCATCGGCGACAGTCTACGAAGGCATCACACATCCGAGGACCTTGGAAGCCTTGGCATGCAGGGAAGCTTTTGATGTTGCTGATGATCTAGTGCTGGATCGTATCCATGTCGCATCGGACTGCCTGGAGGTTGTCAACGGTCTATCTGATGTGAACTTGGGTGTTTTTGGGAGCGTCTTGATGGAGGTGAAAGCAAGAGCTCGGTGAAGGGAAGGTACTTCTTTCAGCCATGAGAGGAGGGAGTCAAACGAAGAAGCTCACAAGCTGGCTAGGATGGCAACGTCTCTACCAGCTGGTAGGCATGTGTTGCTTGGTGTGCCACCAACTGATGTAAACATTCCTGTAAACATTATTCCGGTTGAATAAAGGAGGGGGTAGATTTCAAAAAAAAAGGAGAGAGAGAGTGCGGCAGAGAGAAGTCATTGACCTACAAATTTATAAAAAGACTCCCAAAGTTTAGAAATTCTCTAGCATAAGTCTCTTTTACCTTCTACCCTTGCCACCCTGACACCAGGGTCCACCCGTCAGAAAGTCACTTAGCGTGTGGCAAATGGTTTATGAGTGTTTTTTGCCACACTGTTAGTAAATAGTGAATATGGGTGGCTTTTTGATAAAAATCTGCATCATGATGGTTTTTCAAAACCCAATAGTCCGAAATGAGGTGATTTTTTTGCAATTTTCTCTCCGAATCACACGTACAACAAGAAAACCAATAGCTAGTGACGCGCCAAGATTCCCTGTTCACGGCGCACGCTCGGCGATCGGTAGCCGCTCCTGCTGAACCTGACCTCCCGGACAGCCTCAGCCACGCAACGGCAACGGAGCATTGCGTTCCAGTTCAGGAGGAGAGAACACCTGCTTCTGTTACTGTCAGCAGCCCGCTGCGGCCATGGTATGCTAGCGTCACGTGAGGCCATGAATCCAAGATCCGGTCCGGCGGATCTGCCGCCTGTTGTTGCAACTTGCCGATCGATCGAGGCATCTCTGGTGTGACGGCCGGGCGGGGACCGATTGCTTTGGAGGATACCGCTGCTGCGCGGCGCGGCGGCGTTGAGGGAATCGGGAAAAAGCTCCGGGAAGAAAGAGGCCTCTGACGCGGCGACAACTCGACGCAATGGAAAAGAAGCGGAGATTATATTCTTGAATCCTCATCCGTGCCTTCTTCTTCTTCTCGGTTCCCTCTCTCTCAAAAAGAAGATAGCTGAAAGGTACACTTGTGTGAGTTTGACCACTGGAAGAATGGCCCAGTATCGTGCGAAATTCGATTGCGTGAGAATCATGCGTGCGTGGCCGCAAACATCACTCTTCGGTCTTCCGAAACCCGATCGATATCGAGCACAATTTTTTTTGAATTATTTCCTTCCTATATCCATATTAATACAGAATTCCTCATGAACTAATACCCAAATCTTTTCTTTCATTTATTAATTGAGACATGCTTAGTTGGAGCAGTGATTTCTCGTGGATTATTAGGAAAAGCGGAAGGTTGACCTAAGTCGATCTCTTTGTACTGAGTAGTTCCATCCCATGCACGGTTGCACTGTGCCACGGATAGCAGCTCTACGTCGTTTTCAAAGGTCACGGTCTCAGAGATTAGACTCTCGTTCCCGAGAGTCCAGAACTGGCTCCTCGGACATGCCAGGGGGCGGAAGTTCCTCAATCCTGATCCTGTCTGCATGGCACGCATCATCGTGGGCGCCGCGTCGTCTGACAAGCCCTTATCCTCTCCAGATACCCCGCCTCTCCCTGCGCATATGCTCGTAAACGCCACGTGCTCTATTGCCGGTTCTCACGACCAGTCCGGTGGTGACCGCGCCGGCCAAACGGCCGGGGAAGTCGTCGCCCACGCCGGACATCACTCTGATCTGATCCGTGACGGAATCCCGGCGCGTTGTAATTTGCTCGCGGCACGCGTACGTAAGTAAGAGCGTCTCCACCGCCGCGCCCAACTCCGCTTCCAATAGGCATTTTGGGTGCGCCGGTAACAAACCGTTCCCAGCGACGCGCTCAATAACTCAAATGTTGCCGGCATGTCCCAATAGAACGTCCGGCAACCCCGCTTCGCGTCCAGGTTCTAGGGACACATGCGGGCGCGCCGACAACCGCGACAACACGCGCCACTTTGATCTGACGGGCGGGACTGACGCGGCAGTGACACAGACGCTCTATGTCACTTTCCCCTCCGTCCCGTCCCTTTTCATTTTCCCGCAATTTGCCTCCCTCGCGCTCCTCCTTCCTGCCTTTATCAAGCCGAATGCAACAAGTTTCACAACGATCTTGAGCAAATCCAAAGAAGGAAAGAGAGCGGCAAGACGGTGAAGGACTTGTTGACCGACGCGACCACGTTCTACCGTAAGAACAACAATCACAAGGAATTCAAGTTCATGCATTGCTTCGTGAAGCTCCAAAACAACAAGAAGTGGGAGAAGACGCGGATCGACCTCAACGGTGGCCACGGCGCCCAAGGGCCGAACGACCCGGCGTTCCCAGTGTCGGAGGGGCGTCCTGTTGGGAACAAGAAGGCCAAGAGCGACAAGGTGTCTGCGGCGTCCGTGCAAGCGTCCATCGACAAGTGCCTTGCCGACGTCACAACCATCTCGAAGCAAAACGCAAGCACGCCGAGAGTTGGTCGTCCTTGATTAGCAAGCATGACGAGAAGGTTGCCCTCGAGAAGGAGAAGACCAAGTTCGAGAAGGAGCGGCTCGAAGTCGAGAGGGAGAAGGCCCAAGCGGTTGTCATGCAAGCCGACATGGCAAGGATTCAGGCGATGCCCGAGGCGTCGTAATCCGTCACTCGAAAGATGAAGGAGGACTCCAGGATCTTGACCGCCGACCTCTCCGCCTACACGCCGGAGGTGAGGGCTTGGTTTCAGCTCAGCCAGCAGCGCATCTTGCGTGAGATGGGGTTCTTCCGCCGGAGCCGACGCCGATGGACACGACGACGCCCACCGCGCCGATGGACACGACGACGACCACCGCGCCGATGGACACGACGGGGGAGCCTACGACGAGCACGGCGTCCTCCGACTCAGAGGTAGAGCCAACGCCGCGCCCGGGCTGGCAAGACGTCGAGACACAGGAGGAGGAGGACGAGCCGGTGTTGACGATTACCTGATTTGCGATCGAAGTTTTGTAATATGATCGCCGGACATGGGGCGATGCTTTTGGGTTGTGATGCTTTTGGGTGTGTGAACTTGATGACCGACGCTATTGAACTTGGCCGTCCCGCCGTTTATTTGAATTTGCAATCTGGGAGCGTCTATTGGGAGCGACCGGTGGGGCACGGCGCTCCCAATAGGCGGCAACGCTTGTCGGCGCGCCTAATAGCGCCCATCCGACAACTTTGCTGGACGCTCTATTGGATGCGCCGGTGGAGATACTCTAAGTATGTGCCGTTTAGTTTTGCCGAGTTACTGCTACTGCAAGTGGGTTCAGACTTCATACTTGGGTTAACGTAGACGCAGAGAAGATAAAGGTAATGTCTCGATCAGGTCCAGTAACGGATGAAAACATGCAGGATACGGCATGCTACCACGGAGACGGCAGGGTAGTAGGGTACGCGCGCGCGCATGCAGGAGACGTTGCCGCGATCACCAGCTGTCTGCTCATCGTTATATAAATCTTCCAAGTCCATGATCTCTTGATTAGATTATGACTAGCGCTAAGTCACGCACGTGCTTTCTCCGCAGGAAGATAAGCAAAACAATTCAGAGCGACGGCTTCCCGTCGGTCCGTTCCCAGATCCCACCCACCGATTATATGCCATCGATGGAGAACGCAGCGCGGCATTTGACTATACAGAAATCGGGCGATTTGGCCAGCTTTTATCGCGTGTTATCCTGTGTGCAGCTGGTCGAATTTGGGAACTTAAATCACATGCTGACGGATCTGCTTTTAAATCACAGTAGCTGCTTCGGTTCAGAGTCATGGCTGTCGGCGCTGCAAATGCTTGCGAGTGTTCGTGCATTTCCAGGCAAATTATCGGTTCCTAGTTAATTTGGGTCCAATCCAAGGAAATGTAGCCCATGGACGCGTTCCATTTGGGTCGCGGGCTTATGGCCTTTTCTGGATGGTAGTATTAATTTAATTCCCCTCAAAAAAATATTATTAATTTAATTTAATTTTATTTCAGTTCATTTACTCTTTGACGATTTCTTTGAAAGGAAAAAATATAAAGGGGACTTTTGGCTCTCGGGCACACTGCTCCTGGTTTTTTGAAATTTTTGAAAATCGTACTTTTTTGCTTCAAAAAAATCTGCATTTTTTTGCACAACAACATATACATATGATGTACGTACGCAACAATTTTCGTAAAAAAATAAGTTATATTTTGTGCTACAGAAAAAAAGAGAAAATTCGGACAGAAAATCCATACTATTATCAGTTTTTGCTGCATCCGAAATTTCTTATTTTCATGTAGCTCGTAATACGATTTGTTTTGCACCCATAATCGGCATATACGTAGAGGACATGCATATGTATCACCTGGTATTTTTTTTGGATTTTTTTGAAACTCGTTTGATTTTTTTAATCTTTTTTGAAAAAAGTGGGTGCACTGGCACCCGAGAGCCAAAAGGGATTTCCGGGAAAAATACCCTTTCAGGAGGGGCAGATATTGTATACTGTACACTCTCACCCCAAACAGGTACTAGTACTTACTGCATACATTGATCCTCTCAGTTGTTGATCCGATTTCCAAAGGTTAAGCGCGGTGTGTTAGCCAAAATCAGTGGTAGATAACAAAACCTAATGTCGTCCATGATCTGCTCCTGAGAAGTACTTTTCTAAGCCTAATGTGCTTACATAGTTTTTCCAAATACAAAATGAGCCCGTTGATCAGCTGGCCTTCAATTAATAATCAGCGCTCCCAGTTTCAGAAAATAAACAGCACGACAGTGCTTCGGCAAGAACTGCGGGGAACATGTCGTTCCTTGGAAGTGAACGTTCCCATGATCTCGGCATGGTGCATTCAGTGTGGAACCATGGCTGTGTGCAGTACTACAGCTAGCCTAACTACAACGGATCAAACTAAGATTATCGCAAAGAACACGTTAAAGTACATTTGTTTTTGAAGATTATGACAATTACGGTACTGCTGATAAACAATAACGGTCGTATCTCGTGAATGCCGGAAAAGGGAATTCAATGAACATGGACGCTTCCATGGTCCCGGCCAGGTTCATCTCATTTGACAGGAGAAATCTCGCCTGTTTCGCTCATATGATCTGTTGGAGACGACATAGTCGACTGTAATGAGTTCGCTTTTCAGTTCAGACGATCGAATCGTATATATGCATGGAAGATTAATGCATGGGTTGAGTTTGTGTTGGACGTGCTGTCATACGCTTTAGGATACATCTTGCTAATTTCAACATGCTAGCTTCATACTCTCTCCGTTTCATATTCCTTGAAACACAGATTTATATGAACACTGAAAAAGTATAGATACGTCCATATTTGGAGAAATCAAAATCAACTAATTTGAAACTGAGGGAGTAGTTAGTACTACCTCCGATACATAATTTTTATCATGATTTTTGTTCAGAACGGAGGGACCGAGGGAGTATAAAATATGCTTTCAACTGTAGTGCTCCTTCCGTTACAAATTAAACGTCACTGTTTTTCTATATCTCAAAGCAAACCATGCGATATTTAAAAGAAGAAAGAATCCTATTTAGCCATGCAGACAACTCTACGACCGATCGATATTTTTTTGGTCAATGAGATTATCCTAAGAAAAACAATGCGGTAGCTTACATGGGCGCTCTGGGCCAGCGAAGTACTCACAAGTCTCGTAAGATGAGCCTTTCACTGGCCAAGGCGGCAACACGCCAAACAGACAACCAAATTCCAAATAGCCAACAATTTTTTTTTTGCAAATTGACAAAGAAAATTCGGCTTCAAATTTTTACATGCAACGCTAAAAAAAATCGGCTTCAAACTCGGCCTATACTTAGAGAGCCGAAAAAGAGAAACTTCAGTGTGTATCGTGTGAAACATCGAATCTAGGAGGGGGTCACCTCGACACTCTCCCTCTTGTTTGTATAGAAGGACCAAACCTCCCTGTTGATGACACTCGCAGTCTGGTCACCCGGGACCAGTTGCAATATATTGTGGACAAAATTAATTTTATGTAAAACCTCAATGGTAAAATCCCAATTAACTCTATCAAACGCCGTTTCAAAGTTAAGTTTCAACAAGACGCCCCCTATCCTTTTGAATCGTAGCTCATGAACGAATTCCTAGATTGCCAAAGCAGAATATATAGCATAAAACTACCACTTTATAGACGAAATCGCAAAAAACTACCACTTTTGCCCACAATCATCAAAAACTACCACTTTTGATGTGTTGCTAGCAAATCGTGCTAAAAGCCGATTCACACGAATTGACGATCAAACTGACAAGGCAAGCTCACATGTAAGAGCTTATGCGGCAAGAGAGAAACGACGGCGTTTCCTGCCGTTAATGGCTGTCTGAAACCGCTGTCTAGGTTTGAGTTTCCCCCGCGACGAGCTGTCCTCTCCCATGCTCCCGGCGGCGGCGGCTACTCCAGGCCGCGGCGGCGGCCCTAGTGGCGGTGCTTTGCGCACAGGATTTGAGGGCGAGGGCGAGTCTGGCGGCGGCCCAGGCGGTGGTGCTCTGCGCAGAGAGGATTTGAGGGCAGCGATGATTCTGGAGGCGGCGAACCCTCGCCGCGATTTGGAGCGCTGTCGCTGGAGAATGGTGCGGCCGCAGCATCAAAGACGAGCCAGCAGTGGCCATCTCCATTTGGCACCGTCGAGTAAGTGTCCTGCACCCTCTCTTCTCTCTGTAGTTGTGTAAGCCCTTGTGGATTCCAGCATTATTGCGTTGTAAAACTCTGTGGATTCAAGTAATGTTGTTGCGTAAGATTATGTGGATTCTATCTTCATTGCGTAAGATTTGCTAGCAATGGACAAAAGTGGTAGTTTTGCGATTGTGGGCAAACATGGTAGTATTTTGCAATTTAGTCTGTAAAGTGGTAATTTTATGCTATATACTCACGCAGCGGCCGTTAACGGCAGGAAACGCCGCCGTCTCTCCCTTGCCACGTAAGCTCTTACATGTGGGCTCGCCTTGTCAGTTTGACCGTCAATTCACGCTGAATCGGCTTTTAGCACAATTTGCTAGCAATTGACCAAAAGTGATAGTCTTTTGCGATTTGAGGGCAAAAGTGCTAGTTTTTGCGATGTAGTCTGTAAAATGGTAGTTTTAGGTCTCCTCAGAGCCACAGAAAGAACACTTACATCCACCTGACATTCCGAGACGAAGGAACCGTTTTGGCCCCCGCGTCGCTCCGCTCTGGGGCGACACGGGTGGCGACCAAAACCCTAGCCCGCCGCCGGTCCTTCCCCTTGCCTTCCTCTCCTCGCCGCCACCAGAGCCTGGTGGCTCGCCGGGGATGGTGGCGGCAGGGATTTCGCCGCTTCTTCTTCGCGTGGAGGGCGTTGGACGCCGAGGCGGCGGCCTTGGGTGGAGAGGCGACACCGGCTCTGCGGCGAGCGGTGCCTGCGGGTGCGGGCCGGTGGTTGTGGCCGTGTGGACGGCGCGACGCCGGCGGCTTCTGGCCGGAGAGCTGGGGTTTCGGAGGCTGCCGACGCCAGATCTGAGGTCTCTAACCCCTCCTCCTCTCAGGTGCGTCCCACCCCGCCGGTTCTACTCCATGGGGCCGTTGGCTCCGGATTTGTGCTCGGTTGGGGTGCTGGTGGTGGGATCTGCGACCGGGAGAAATCCCTGACCGACTTTGCTGGTCTCAACATTGGCGACGCCTGTGGGCGCCGTCGACCTTCCCGAAGGCGTTGTTGTGGTCCTTTTATCCCGTCCCCCTTCCCTCTAACCTCCCGGGTGAAAATCCTCGTCTTCTGGACTAGACCGCGGCGGCGCCTGTGGCGTCGCATCCTTCCTGAAGGCGTGGTCTTGGGAGTGTGGCGGGTCGGTGGGCGCGCTGTGATGTGTGTGGAGGTGTGTTGGTGGCCGGCGGGTGGTGGTGCGGTGCGAACGGCGCTCTCAACGTTGATGGTGACGGACCAGTGTTCCCCAATTGCTCTTCCTGTCCGGCGATTCCCGCTGGACGGCCTCCGACACTTGTGCTCTGGCGGTTGGGGAAGGGCTCCCCAATGCCGTTGACAGCAGCGTCGCGGTGGTGACAAGGGCCTTTGCTCCTTTGTGTGGACTCCGGTTTGTTTATGTCCTCGAGGCTTCGTCAGGCAGCTCCTCTTCCGGCTGCTTCGTCCTGCCCAACAGCTGCATCTCTTCGTGTGATTCGTCTTCGGTCTGTGGCGTGGCTCTTCTCAAGGAGTGGTGCGCGAGGTGTGTGTTCGGTCTCGCTTCCCTTGGGGCCTTGACATCAGTGCTCATCCAAGCTCAGGGCGAGCGCCTTCATCGGCTGACGGTGCGGCGTCTTTCGAACCAGACGAGGAGGCAGGGGCCTCCTTCGGCGATGGACAGGATGAGCCTGCTGTGTTCGCTGCCCAGGTGCTAACCAAGTGCCTTCTCTGCCGGCTCCTCCTGCTTGAAGTGTTCCTACCTGCTCCGGTGTGCTGATCGCAGAAGAGGGTTCCGAAGATGTCAAGCTGATTTTTCATGTTCATCTTTCTCTTGTGTTTTCGTGGCTTTGTAAGCTGTTCTTCAGCATCTTTGTACCTTGCTGTTGGTGGCTTTATTAATTTAAAGCAGGGCGCAATGCCTACGGTTAAAAAAAATGGTAGTTTTATGCTACATGCTCCATCCAGGATGAAACGTCTCTTAATGAACCGTGGTCTGATTCCGACAGATGAAACTGTGAGCTATAGGTTCCAAATTGCGAAAACATGACATTTTGAAATACAAATAGCAGAAGCGAGGATTTCCAAATATCCAACATACACGCATGGTAACTTTAGAAATTTTCTTGACCGATATATGAAGTTACAGTATATCATTACATGAATATGATACTCACACATCTATATAGCTGGAACAAAAGTAAGTCTTGTAAACAGTACACGATCATTTGGAAATTGGAATGAATCAACAAACTGACTGCGAATACGTTTTCGTTCAATTCTTTATGATCTTACTCCGTACGTGTGACATGCGATGCATGCACACATAGAGGAATCAACTGATGGAACGCCCCGGCGGGCGGAGGCGCTCGAGCGCTCAGGCAGTGGGGGCGGAGGCGGCCCCAGCGCCGACGACACTGGCTCCGGCGCCTACAGCAGCACTCGCACCGGCTCCGACAGCGCTGGCCCCGGCGCCGACGACGCTGGCCCCTGCCCCGGCGGCGGCGGCGGCCCCTCCGAGGAGCGTGTTGGCGACGCCTCCGCATGCCTCATTGCACATCTTGACGCAGGCAGGGTCCTGCTTGCCGTTGGCGCAGCGCTCGTAGCAGTCGTCGTAGCAGCCGTAGGCGCTCGTCGCCGGCACCGAAGCGGCCGCCACCACGGCGGCGACCAGGAACAGCAACACGGCCGCGGTCCTGCTCTGGTGTACCATTTTCTCTCTGTAGCCCTTGGACAGGTTAGCGCGGTTGGAATTTGGCGAAGGGCCGATCGATGCTTGCTTCTAGCTGAGGATTCCTCTTGGCCGCGATGATGCAGGACAGGAATGGCGTCGTCGGGCTTTTATGTAGGGACGACACCCGGAGACGGTGTGAGGGCGTGAGGCCATGAAAGCTTCGCGGGGCGACGTACGGTGCCAATCGGTTGCATGCATGCCGATGCCGCAGTGTTCGCGTCACCATTAATCGCTCCCTGTATTGACCGGTCGTGCGCTATTCTGGCAGCTCTAAAAATGTCACTTTTGGGGAGGGGCGTTTTGGGAAAGCCAGCAGAAGCTCGGGCTGAGCCCAAAAGGATATGGTCCCGGTTTTTAAAATGTCTTTTAAACGTAATTCAAAATGATTTTTGGTTCACGTGTTAAAAAGACAAGTTTTGGTGCTAAAATGACTTTTCACAAGATATGTTTGTATTTTTACACGAGCCATAAAAAATGTTAGTTCTTAACAAAACTCAAAAAATTGGGCGTGCGGACATTTTGAAATATTTTTAGGTCGCAGGAGCTCTCCTATGTGCCAAAGTGAGTTTTCACACACTTTTGTGGGTACTTTCATAGAAAACTATCACTATGACTATTTTTCTTTTATGAAGAAATTAGGTATGTGCCAATAGTTACCATTAGTAGGAAATAGCTTAGTGACTCGAGGCTTAGCAGCGTGCCAGCCCAAAACAATGCACATTGCTACTAACTAGTGGCAGCGTGTCCGAGAGGAGTGCATTGCTAGTAAACCCTTACCGACAATGTGCCACTGTAGATCGCGCGTTGCTGGCAAGCAAGCCCCATCCGAGGGCCTCTGTGCGAACTAATGGCAACGTGCAAGCTGAGGGCACGTTGGCACTACGAAACTACTGGCAACGTGTTGTTTTGGTGGGCACGTTGCAACTATTCAGTGCCAGCGTGTCCGGTAAGAGCACTTTGCCACTATGCATCTCTTTCTTTTTCTCTCTCCTCCCCTCCCTAACTCAATATCCACTCATGCACGCACACCACACATTCAACACACACAGACACTCCCTAACCCTATCCCTTCGATCCCCCTCTCTCATCTCCACTCCGGCGCTGCCTCCACGCTCTTGCTCGCCTGTGCCGCCGCCCTGTCTATTTGGAGTATTATCAGTTTCTTGTGGTGCATCTTATTGACTTTTGGGCAATTACATCAAGCTAAGTGTTTCTGATAAATATGGTGTTTTTTCATCTTTAATTTCCTGGTTGCAGTTTCTACGACATCGACCCCGACATGGGGGCTCCGCTAGCGACGACGACATCAACACAGGCTGCGGCGGCGACAATGACGATTAAATCGACACAAGTCTGCAGCGGCGACGACATTGACACGAGTCTGCGGTGGTGATGTCGACATCGGCACGGGCTGCGGCAACAACAACAACAACATGATTGGTTGCAACACTTGCCGTTGTATATATACTGGATGGATGGAATTTATGTTTGTTCACTTATAAATGACCAAGATGTATGTATTTTGATGTATACTATATGGGCATTTTTTATGCCTAAATATTTAAAAGCAGCGTATTGAAAAGGGGGCACGCTGCTAGTAACTTCTAGCAGCTTGTGGAGCAGACACCACGTTGCTTGTAACACCGTTATTTCCAGCGTGCCGGCAAACCAGGACGTTGATAGTAACTTACTGCCAATATGCATGGCAAGCATGTTGCCAGTATGAATTAGCAGCAGCATGATACTGACACATGCCACCACACGTAGCGAACAGGAATAAACGACACATTGCCACTCAACTTTTACCTACTAGTGTACCGACTACGGAAATTGGGTCTGTACACTAGTACAAACTTGACTAAGCTAGATGGAAATCAGAGCCGGTCGGATTGAAAATAGAAACCGCCGTCTGGGAAGAGCCACCTGAAACAGCCGTTATTTTGTGTCCTTCTCTAATTTAAGCTGCGACGGTTATTATTTACGTCCGTCTCTAATCACATACACATCCGAGACGGCCAGGAAAAGTACTCGGCGCAGAAGTATTGCAGACGGTCATGAAAACTAAGCATCGCTCATTATAAAACTTTTGAGACGACCAATAAAATTAACCGTCACTAACTTAAATATGCAAAAGTAAAATACGTACAGATAGAGAGTAGCAATTAAACCTAACACAAATTCATAGGCACACACACATACAAACATAGATCATATTGTTCGAAGCAAATCAAGCTATAGCTAGCTAATCCTTCTAAATTACTAGTAAATTAACCGGCCGGCCGGGAGCTGGATCATGATCTTGGGCTGTGCAGGGAGAGGCGCGCCGCGCGCTCAAGCTCTAGATCACCAACTATTGTCAATCTTGGGCTCGACGAAGAGCCAACCAGTACTCCTCCTCGGCGCACCCGAGCCAGCAGCGCCGTCGTCACCACCCGAGCCACCAGCACCTGCAGCACCACCCGAGCCACCAGCACCAGCGCCATCGTCGTCCTTCGTGCAGCCTGAGCCACCAACTAGCGTCGTCGTCGTCGTTCCCGGCGTCCCACCTAGAGCGCTTGGCGCCGCTCGAGCTTTCCTTCTCTAAGCAACCGGGACAGTACGTTGCTCTAGGGGGCTGTGGTGCTGGTGGCGGTGGTGCAATTGCGACGAGGTGCGCGCTCGGCCCCTCTCGATGATCTTGATCTTGCGGTACAGCTCGTGGGAGACATAGCCATCCACAACTGCATATTTCAGGTTCACTTCATCAAGTGGGGACTCCTCCCAAAAGGAGTGTCGTGTCTCTGGGAAGTCGGCCTTCATGCGCAAGTAGAAATTGGAGATTAGTGCATTTGCTAGGGCGGCCATGCCATTGCCTCTCCTCTCGGCTCCGTTCACCCGGAAATACCTCTGAATATCCACGTGGAAATCAATTGGATAAAGAAGCCTGGCCAGGTTGTGTGCATGACCTGAAAGTCACCCCTTATGTCGACTGAAGCGAATGAAATTCCCTTCAAACGAAGCAATTCAGACAACGCCTGAGGGCATTCATCCACCAGGCCACAACTGCAGTTTCATATATAGGAAGAAATTAAATAGTAAGTAATTAAAAACAATCTTCATAAGCTATTTATGAAACTAAGACCGAACGAGAACTACAAATTCAACTTAAAAAATATAAACAAAATAATTATCTACTGTATAATATTTAAATCTAGTTAATCTACTGGAATCTATAACATACTCCTCTTTTCTACTCGATCTGATTGATCCAACCAAATTAATCTAGTCTAACCCAAAACAGTGGTATAACAATATAATGCACGCCCTAAAAAATTAAAGAAAAACAGAGCAAACAGTGGATCTTGATCAAACAAATAATTATCTACGGTATCCCAAAATAAGACCTAAATCTAATTAATCTAATCTACTAGATCCGGGTTTTTACATACGAATCACTGATACGTGCAAAACGTATCTACTTTCCCGAACACTTTTGCTATTGTTTTACCTCTAATTTGTGTGTTTTGAATGCAACTAACACGGACTAACGCTGTTTTCAGCAGAATTGCCTTGGTGTCTTGTTTTTGTGCAGAAAGTCAAGTTTCGGGAAAATCCTCGGAAAATATCCAGGAGCTCCTATTTTTCCAGAAGACACCGGGAGCCAGAAGATGAGACGGAGGCGGGTCACAGGGGCCCCACACCACATGGCCGCGCAGCCAAGGGGGGGGGGCCGCGCCGTGGTGGGGTGTGGCCGCCTCGGTCACCCCCTCGCGACCCCCTTTCGACTACTTAAAGCCCTTGACCTAAAAACGTCAGGGGGATCGATGTTTTCCCCGAAACACTCCAGAGCTCCGCCGCCACTATAGCTGGGCATGGGCAGCCCGGCCCGAACGGCCCGACGCAACCCGGCCCGATAATCTCGGGCCGGGCCGGGCTTGCACATCGGGCCGGGCTCGGGCCTAAAATCGGGCCCGATAGTCATGTCGGGCCGGGCTCGGGCCTAGCCAAAACAGGAAATCAGCAAGGGTCGGGCCGGGCCAGTCGGGCTTTTTCGGGCTTTCTCGGGCTCGGGCCGGATTTCTGCAGCCCGACTGCCGGGCCGGGCCGGGCCGGGCCTGAACTTTTCTGCGTCGGGCTTTTTTAGGCCCGGCCCGAGCCCGGCCCGGCCCGAAAAATGCCCAGGTATAGCCGCCACCAAAAACCCTAATTCGGTGACCAGAAACTCCGTTCTGACACCCTGCCGGGACGGGGAATTGGAGGAGATTATCGCCATCATCATCACCGACGCCTCTCCATCAACCATCCATGATTCCCCCATCCATGTGTGAGTAATCCCCGCTGTAGGCTGAAGGGGATGGTAGGGATTGGATGAGATCATTCATGTAATAGATATCAGATTGTTAGGGCATGGTGCCTAGTATCCGTTGTTAGTACTTTATGTCATTGTTGCAACTTGTTATGCTTAATGCTTGACACTTAGGGCCCGAGTGCCATGATTTCAGATCTGAACATGTTATTGAATCATGAGGATAATTATTGCTTTAGATCATATCTGCAAGTTGTTTACACATATAATTGTCCGGAACCCGAGGCCCCAAAGTGACACAATTGGGATAACCGGAGGGGATGGCTGTAATGTGAGGATCACATGTGTTCACGGAGTGTTAATGCTTTGCTCCGGTGCTTTATTAAAAGGAGCACCTTAATTACCAGTAGTTTCCCTTGAGGCCCCGCTGCAAACGGGCTGGTAGGACAGAAGATGTTGTGCAAGTTTCTCATTGCGAGCACGTACGACTAAATACGGAACACATGCCTATGATTGATTATTACCTGGATACTTTATTATTATCTATCTGCAATTGCCCTGCTTGACTATTATATGAATTATCTTATCCATGCAACGCCCGTTCATCCATCCCTATGCCTACAGTATTTTAATCCTGCTGTCTACTACAATTACTGCTGCTTTTATTTTATTACTGCTATTATTTCACTACTGCTACTGCTATAAAACTGTTGCTACTGATAAACTGTGTCGAGCAAGTCTATTTCCAGGTGCAGCTGAACTGACAATTCATCTGTTAAGGCTTATAAATATTCTTTGGCTCCCCTTGTGTCGAATCAATAAATTTGGGTTTTACTTCCCTCGAAGACTGTTGCGATCCCCTATACTTGTGGGTCATCAAGACTATTTTCTGGCGCCGTTGCCGGGGAGCATAGCTCTATTTATAAGCTCACCTGAGAGTGATATTGTTCGCTGCAATTATTCATCATGGGTAAACCTCGTGATGAGAAGGTTCCATATACTGCCATCCACTACAAGGAGAGGTACAACTCTGAGTACTTCTTGCTCTTGATTCACCGTCTGTTATAAGTCAACTTGTCACACCACCACATACACATGCTTCACGTGCTGCTACTTCTGCTGAATCTGAAAATACTTCTGAAAGTTTTGATGATGCTTCTACTGTGCTTGATGAGAGTGGTTCATTAGGTCCTTTTCTAGATGCTACAATTGCTAAGTCAAAACAAACTGAAAATGCTGAAACACCTAATGAAAGTCCCATTACACCTGTTAGTTCACCTGAATTAAGAGATCATACTAGTGATGATTTCGAGGAAACTTATGTTGAACTTGATGATGAATTTATTGAAGAATGCAATGCTTCTAAAGATGCTAGTGCTATTAAAAATCTTCTTGCAAGACGTGCTGTTAATTACAAACTGTCTCCTGATGCTAAGTTTGCTACATCTCCCATTGATATAAAAGATAAAGATTATGATTTCTCTATGGACTTGTCACATATATCTATTGTTGAGAAAGAACCTTTTCGAGGAACTGAAAATGAAAGTGCTGTAGAACATATGAACACTCTTTCTACTTTAAGTAGTGTGTTTTCTGATGACATTAAGAAACGCAGTTACTTCGTTACTAAAATATTTCCTTTCTCATTAAAAGATGAAGCTAAAACTTGGTTTAATAGTTTATCTCCTGGATCCATTAAAAGTCCTATGGATTTGGTTAATGCTTTCTTCCAGAAATATTTTCCTGCTAGTGCTCAACATGCTGCTTTACAGAGAATCTTTAATTTCAAACAATTGGAAGCCGAGAAATTGCCTAAATCTTGGGCAAGGTTTTGTTCTTTACTCAGAGCTCGGCCTGGACATCAATTAGCTAAAAATGAACTTCTTGATATATTCTATAATGGACTAACTGTTGAATCTAGGACATACCTAGATAGTTGTGCTGGTTGTGTTTTCAGGAAAAGAACTCCAGATGAAGCTGAGGAATTAATGGCTAAAATAAGCCAAAATCATGATGATTGGACTATACCTGAGCCGACCCCGATACCCACACCAAAGAAGAGAGGAATTCTTGAACTAAGTGATGAAGAAATGAGAGAAGCCAAGAAATCTCTTAAAGAGAAGGGTATTAAATCTGAAGATGTGAAGAATCTACCACCAATAGAAGAATTATGTAAGCCAATTCCTCACCCATCTAGTTGAGGTACACTCTCTCCAACATTTTGATGATAGGGATATTCCTTATTCTAAAACTCCTGATCAATGCTTAGATGAATTTGATAATTATATTGTTAAGCAGGATAACTTTAATATGAGAGTGCAGAATCATCTGATGGAAAATTCTAGAGCTATGAGTAAATTGCATGATATTGTGGAAAGAACTTCTAATGATGTTAAAATGCTTATTAAACATTTCCATATGGTTCAAACTCAAATAGATCAACTCACTAAGGTACAAAAAGATCTGCTAGTTAATGCTTCTAGAGAAAATGAAAAACATGCTTATGGAGTAGGAACTAGAGGTGGTGCTTCTACTCAGGATCCCTTGTATCCTGAAGGACATCCTAAAAGAATTGAGCAAGATTCTCAACTAGCTAATGAAACTAGTACTCCTTCTAAGAAAAAGAAGAAGAAGAAACATAAACATGTTGAAGAATCTCCTGAATCAATTAAAAAATGAGCATGTTAATGATCCAAATAGTATATCTATCTCTGATGCTGAAACTGAAAGTGGTAATGAACATAACAATGATAAGGATAAAAATGATGCTTCTGATAAAGAGGAGAGTGAAGATGAACCTGAAAAGCATACTAAGAATAAAAAGTATACTAAAGAAGATTTCATTGCTAAAAAGCATGGTAATGAGAGAGAACCTTGGGTGCAAAAGCAAATGCCTTTTCCTAATAAGAAACATAAATCAAAGGAAGAGGAACACTATAATAAATTTTGTGATGGATGAAACCCTTGTTTTTGCAAATTCCTTTGACTGATGCTATTAAATTGCCTCCTTATTCAAAATATATGAAAGATATTGTCTCTAACAAAAGGAAAATTCCTAATGAGGAAATTTCTACTATGCTTGCTAATTACTCTTTCAATGGTAAGGTTCCAAAGAAACTTGGAGATCCAGGTATACCAACTATCCCATGCTCTATTAAGAATAATTATGTTAGAACTGCTCTATGTGATTTAGGAGCAGGAGTTAGTGTTATGCCTTTTCTCTTTATAAGAGCTCTATTTAGAAAAATTGATACCAACTGATATATCTTTGCAAATGGCTGATAAATCTACTGCTGTTCCTGTTGGCATATGTGAGGATGTTCCTGTTCAAGTGGCTAATAATTGTTTAATATTAACTGACTTTGTTGTGTTGGAAATGCCTGAAGATGATAATATGTCTATTATTCTTGGGAGACCTTTTCTTAACACTGCAGGGGCTGTTATTGATTGCAACAAAGGAAAAGTAACCTTCAATGTTAATGACAAAGAGCATACTGTTTATTTTCCCAAAAAGCTGGACAAGATATATGGAGTAAATACAATAGCCAATCTTAGAACTATCAAAGTGGGAAGTATTGATTGCCCTATTTATGAACCTCAAGAAGGATTTCAAAGTATTATGATTGGATCTATTGCTATACAATTCAAGGTAACATGATTGTCTCATGTGGTTTAATTCTTTTATGTCATATAAAATTTATTTGGTGACAAGACTTGATCAACCTTGTTAACAAATATGTTTTAAATGCATAGAAGCACTAAACAACATTTTATTTCTCAACCTTGTTTTACCTACTGTTGTGTTACTGAACTTGCAAAGTTTTAGTTGAAATTGGTCTTTATAAAATTTATTTCTGCCTTAAAGTTTATTATTTAAATAACCAGAAAATGTAAAAATGAAAGTTTTCAAAAATTTCTAAAAATTATATCAAACATCCTAGTTTTTAAAGAGGAACATGGGAGCACCTGGGGCTGACCAGGGGGACCCACCATGCCCCCACACCATATGGCCGCGCGGCCTGGTGTGTGGGCGCCATGGTGTGGTGTGGGCCCCACCTGGCCCTCCACTTACCCATCTTCCTCCCTTTCTTTCTCTCTCCCGACCAAACACTCCACCATTGTTCAAACCCGTGTTCTTGCTGCCCTTGCTCGATTTTTCGATCTCCTTGCTCAGCCCATCTTTGTTGCTGAGATTTGGATCATTTGTTCTCCGGTATGTGACTCCTCCGATTATCCAAGTAGAATTTTGTTTAGTTGTGTATTTCTTGAGTATTTTGGTACTGTGGGTGACATGTTAAGTGAGTTTGCATGCTTGTTCTATGCTTAGATTAATTAGTCTTGATGCATGTCTAGCCCTCTTACAAGTCTCTATAGTAGTTTCTTTGATTTAGTTGCTCCAAAATCATTTTTTATGAGGTTTTGTTAAAAATTTCAGAAAAGGAAGATGCATAATCACACTTATGGAGAGATTGGTGATGAGGGGGATGATGGTGTTGCACATGCATCTATCTTCCCTTGTACTGACTTTTTGAGAGATGCACGGATCCTTGATGATTTCTTATTCCTTGTTAACAAAGTTGGTTTGATGGAGTTTATGCAAGATGAGAGTGAGCAATATGCAAGGCTCACCAAGATTTTTATTGAGAGCTTTACCTTCAATAACACTCCTTTCAGTCCCTTTGTTGCATTTAAAATTTATGATAGACCTTACACCATGGATCTGAAAAGATTTTGCAGAGTCATAGGTATTGCTCCATCTGGGACAGCAACAAGAATTTAGGGGCAACCTCGCGATCTACTGGAACTTTACCGGGAGGTGACTTATGATGATGACCGTATAGCGCAGCGTGGCAAGATAAGGAACATTCAACTCCCGGCCATTAGATATTTTACTTATTATCTTGCCACGAGTGTTCTTGCTAGAGAAAACACTAGTAACATTTCAAACTACCATTTAGCTTTTCTGGCTGCTGCACTTAAGGATAATAAAACTTATAACCTCGGTGCTTTGATTGCTCGTCGCCTCGCCGCAAAAGGACCAATATTTGGAGGAATTATTGCTGCACGTGTTTTAGCTGATCTAGGCCTTCCTGTTGATCCCACTGATGAGTTGTTACCCCCTCAAAGGCTTGACCTTGCTGCTATGAAGCTTCATCATTTTGTTACTACTAACTCTTGTGCAGGATGTCTAGTTTATAAAATTTTGTTTACTGACGGGTCCGTAAAGGAAATTCCTTTGCCGCAGCCTAGTTTGTTCAGTATTTTCAGGAGGCCTCTGTCACTGTCAAAGGAGAATTGGACGAGCAGCTAGGTGCGCTTGCTTTCCACTCGCAGCACTACCCCGGGCAGCAGCAACTCACGTACGAGGCGCCCCCTGAGGATTATACCGTGTACTACACCGGTGCATCCTCGAGCTCATACCAGGACGAGGAACCTTCTTCGTCATACACTGGAGGTGCCCCTGCTTGGCCCACATGGGATGATTGATCTCCACTTAGGCTAAAAGCCTAAGCTTGGGGGGAGGTACACCGACATCTCACTCACTTATATATCGAATTCTGTTGGTACTTTGTATATCCATGTTTCAGTTTCTTTCTTTTTCATTGTTGTTTCTTGTTTGATTTTGTCCTCCAAAACCCAAAAAGACCAAAAATATTTCTGTTATTTCTCTTTGTTTACCTCTTGTGTACTTTTAGTACTGGTTTGCATTATCTTTTGACTTCGGTTTAGTATGCAAAAATCCAAAAAGATTTTGCTTTATTTGTTTGTTCCCTTCTTTGTTTGTTTCAAATCGAAAACCCAAAAATATTTGTTGTTCTTCTTCAGTTTTGTATAGTTGTTGCAGAGTTCAGCAATCTTCCGTGACTCCATTGGAGCTTGGTTATCATTTCATATCATTCAAGCCACACAAGTGAAAAGCAATAATGACGATTTATGACAACTCGAGTTGTGGTGAGAGGCTGGTATGAACTCTATTTGTTTTCATTTTTGTACATATACTCATTCATGTGGACATGCTTGGCTGATTCATATGAGGACAATGTTATTTAATGGATGCTTAGTAGTTCATGTTTTCATATGATCAGTTAAAATTCACTAATAGTATATAACATGTCATATAGATATTTGCTTGCATTGTTCTATTCATAAAAAGGTATGACATGGTGGTATCCTCCTCTGAATGATTCACTTCAATTGACTTGGCACATGCTCACGCATGCTCATGACTGAAAAACAAAAAGTCAATTAAGCCTTGATGATTTATTTTGCCTCAGAGTTCTAGTATCACTTTTATGCCTCCGTTAATTTTATTCTGTCGCAAGCATGATTATGACGGTTAATGCTCTCTGATTGTCGCTTCCCAGTCTATTGCTAGCCTTCACTTGTACTGAGCGGGAATGCTGCTCGTGCTTCCAAAATCCTTTAAAACCAAGTTATTCCAAAGAGTCCACCAAAAATTCCTATGCATGGTATTTCGAACCATTCCAAGTAAATTTTCATGTGCTACATTTAAATCCTTCAAAATACTGCTCATTTTGTGATACTATTTTTAGCTCATGAGGAAGTAGTAGTTGGATTTGTTATCTTCCATACTAAATTAAGTTCACCGACTTGCATGCTTCATCTGCTCGTCACTAATTTTGCAAAGAGCTGGTTAGACCATTATAACATCTAAAAGTAAAATAAAAATAGGCACTCCTCCATGGTATGTGATTGTTGGCAGGCACCCGAGGATTCGGTTAGCCATGGTTTGTGAAATGCAAAGGTTGGGAGGAGTGTCATACTATATAAAAGTGCATGCTATAAATGCCTAATATCAATAACTCGGAACCGCTCTCAACTTGTTTAGTATGTAAGATAACAAAAACTCTATTGCCATTCGTTGACAGAACAACCACCTCCCAAAACATATTTTTACCTCTGTTTTATAAATAAAAAGCTCTAGCACATGTTAATCCCTGCTTCCCTCTGCGAAGGGCCAATCTTTTATTTTTATGTTGAGTCACCATCCTTTCTTTGAGCACCCTCTCGAGAGCATAACTATCATAGTGTAATGTGCTTGTCCCAGAATACGGTTAACTGTGGTATAACTTTGATGCTCTTATCTTTGATATTTTTTACTTCTAGTCTTCACTTGAAGTTTAGAGGTGCCTTGACATTTATGTTTTGCTCTACAAATAAAGGCAAGCGAGATACCACTTTATCATATCTTATTATGAACATTGCAATCCTGCAGATAGACTTATTTCATGTTATTTATTCTTAGTGTGTTCGTATCTTTTCATAGTTCACATAGCTACTAGGTGGCATTATCTACATTTACTTATTATGAATTGCCTAAGTACTTGATCATATAGTGAGAATATTTACATCATATGAAGCAAATGTGTTCCTAAAAGTTTCTTTTATCGCACTCAGTTGTTAACTGAATTCCTTGAGGACAAGCAATAAGCTAAGCTTGGGGGAGTTGATACGTCCAAAACGTATCTACTTTCCCGAACACTTTTGCTGTTGTTTTACGTCTAATTTGTTTGTTTTGAATGCAACTAACACGGACTAACGCTGTTTTCAGCAGAATTGCCCTGGTGTCTTGTTTTTGTGCAGAAAGTCAAGTTTCGGGAAAATCCTCGGAAAATATCCAGGAGCTCCTATTTTTCCAGAAGACACCGGGAGCCAGAAGATGAGACGGAGGCGGGCCACAGGGGCCCCACACCACATGGCCGCGCGGCCAAGGGGGGGGGAGGGGCGCCGTGGTGGGGTGTGGCCGCCTCGGTCACCCCGTCGCGACCCCCTTTCGACTACTTAAAGCCCTTGACCCAAAAACGTCAGGGGGATCGACGTTTTTCCCCGAAACACTCCAGAGCTCCTCCGCCACCGAAAACCCTAATTCGGGAACCAGAAACTCCGTTCTGGCACCCTGCCGGACGGGGAATTGGAGGAGATCATCGCCATCATCATCACCGACGCCTCTTCATCAACCATCCATGATTCCCCCATCCATGTGTGAGTAATCCCCGCTGTAGGCTGAAGGGGATGGTAGGGATTGGATGAGATCATTCATGTAATAGATATCAGATTGTTAGGGCATGGTGCCTAGTATCCGTTGTTAGTACTTTATGTCATTGTTGCAACTTGTTATGCTTAATGCTTGACACTTAGGGCCCGAGTGCCATGATTTCAGATCTGAACATGTTATTGTATCATGAGGATAATTATTGCTTTAGATCATATCCGCAAGTTGTTTACACATATAATTGTCCGGAACCCGTGGCCCCAAAGTGACAGCAATTGGGATAACCGGAGGGGATGGCTGTGATGTGAGGATCACATGTGTTCACGGAGTTTAATGCTTTGCTCCGGTGCTTTATTAAAAGGAGCACCTTAATTACCAGTAGTTTCCCTTGAGCCCCCACTGCAAACGGGCTGGTAGGACAGAAGATGTTGTGCAAGTTTCTCATTGCGAGCACGTACGACTAAATACGAAACACATGCCTATGATTGATTATTACCTGGATACTTTATTATTATCTATCTTCAATTGCCCATGTCTTAACTATTATATGAATTATCTTATCCATGCAACGCCCGTTCATCCATCCCTATGCCTACAGTATTTTAATCCTGCTGTCTACTACAATTACTGCTGCTGTCTTTATTTTATTACTGCTATTATTTCACTACTGCTACTGCTATAAAACTTTTGCTACTGATAAACTGTGTCGAGCAAGTCTATTTCCAGGTGCAGCTGAACTGACAATTCATCTGTTAAGCCTTATAAATATTCTTTGGCTCCCCTTGTGTCGAATCAATAAATTTGGATTTTACTTCCCTCGAAGACTGTTGCGATCCCCTATACTTGTGGGTCATCAATCACAATAGCTACTACATCGCGTGTTTTGCAGCCCTATAAAAAAGGAAAACATAGGAGGTTGGTCAAACAAATTACTAGATCGGGTTTTTTTACACACCTAGAGTACTGGAATATCAGTACTTTCTTATCCAAGGCGAGTTAAATGACGGCGAACTCTTGTACGAATTCTCCGTTCGGACCAGCCGTTGTGTACTCAAGGTCCAGCCCCATGAACCTGTCCTCTCTTCCTTCAAGCATACTCTCGAAGATGTCGAGGTTCCTCGCGACCTCCGCGATGTCATTGGTGTACACCACATATATGTTCTGCTCATCGTGGATAGGGAACGTGCGCGTGTGCGTGAAGGTGGCCATGGTGCTGATCGAGAGGAAGGGGACAATGAACAGTGCGAAGAGATAGAGGAGAGGGAGGGGATGAAGAGTTAGAACAATACGATGGAATGCGGTGGAAACCGCAATGGGGCGTGGAAGTTGAGAAGAGTAGTAGGAAAGAAGGAATCGTTGAATGCCTCGCCGCCGGCCATGCAATGCCACACCGCCTCTTTGCCTCCTGCATTTACAACACGAGTGGTAATTACCGATCAATGGATGGGCCCATGAACCGCGTCGCGGTACGCAACTACTACGCGTGTCTGCCGCTCTGGGAACACACGTACTGTGTCTAACATCAAAATGCAATAACCCGAAGGCTCTGGGTACCCTCCGCATATTTTCAAATTTGGTAAAAAACGTTCGAGACAAATACTGCTACATATTTCATATGTTGTTTTCAATTGTTCATATATATATACGTATCAAAAATATGTTGTTTTCAATTGTTCATATTTCATTTTCCTGCATTAACAGTTAGAGACATTTAATTTTCCGGACGGTCCGGGTACGACTCCGAGTTTTTACTAAAACGATATTCCTTTAGTAAAAGTTGTTCAAAATGTTTATATTCATTTATATAATGAAACTCATCACAAATATGTGTACTGCATAATTTATTCTCTTCAATTTAAGAAATTCCTTTAATTGCACTGAAGTTCCATCGTGACGAGTACAACCTCGCAAGAACAACCATACCCTTTTCAGATAATCACCCAAGTTTCGAATGCACGATATTCTCTCTTCAATATACGCACTTACTTTTTTCCAGGAGTTTTATTTACCAGTAACAAACATGTACACACGTTTATCTATTTTTTCCAATATGTTTGATTTTTTAATTACTTCTATACAAAATTCTATCCGGAGTGCATGAATATACTCGGACATCCCGAGTACTGAGTGTTTGGCGAAGTCAAAATTTTGGGTCCAAATATTGAGTATTGAGTGTTCACCCCCCATTCGCCGCCCCACTTTTCCCCATTCGGTGCCCCTGCAAATCCCTAGCCTCTCGCCACCTCCCTCCATCTCCCCGCCGCTGCAAATCCATAGCCTCGCCGCCGCTGTAGTTCTGTAGTTTTGCCGCCCTCGTCCATTCCATTGCCGCCTCTGCAAATCCTTAGATTCGGCGCCGCTGCAAATCTGACCTGCAATCTGTAGATTGGCCGCTGCTGCAAATCCGCAGAGTCGCACCCGATACGTCTCAAACGTATCTATAATTTTTGATGTTCCATGCTGATATTATACAAATTGCTACATGTTTTATATACACTTCATAGCATTTTTATATATTTTCTGGACTAACCTATTAACAAGATGCCACAGTGGCAGTTCCTGTTTTCTGCTGTTTTTGTATTCCAGAAAAGTTGTTAAGGAAATATTCTCGGAATTGGACGAAAATCAACGTGCCCCAGTATTTCACCGACACGACCACAGAGTCCAAAGGGGAGACGGAGGTGAGCCACGAGGTGGCCACGCCATGCCTTGGCGCGGGCCCACCTTCTGCCGCGCCGAGGGGTGGCGTGGGCCCCTTGGGTGCCTTCCGACGCCGCCCTTTCGCCTATAAATTCCTCCCGTCCAGAAAACCCTAAATACCCGAGCCATATTCCATGAAAAGTTCCAGAGCCGCCGCCGTCGTCAACCCTAGCTTGGGAGGGTTCTGAAGCTCTTCCCGGCACCCTGCCGGAGAGGGGAATCATCACCGGAGGGCTCTACATCGCCATGCCTACCTCCGGAGTGATGTGTGAGTAGTTCATCCTTGGACTACGGGTCCATAGCAGTAGCTAGATGGTTGTCTCTCCACTTTATGCCATCATGTTTAGATGTTGTGAGCCGCCTACCATGATCAAGATTATCTTATTGTAATGCTACATGTTGTGTTTGCTGGGATCCGATGAATATTGATACTATGATCAAGTTGATTATCAATCTATCTTTATATGTTATTTATGATCTTACATGCTCTCCGTTACTAATAGATGCTTTGGCCAAGTAGATGCTTGTAACTCCAAGAGGGATTATTTATGCTAGATAGTGGGTTCATGCCTCCAGTAATCTGGGCAAGTGACAGCAACGTCTAAGATTGTGGATGTGCTGTTGCCACTAGGGGTAAAACAACAATACTTTGTCTAAGGATAATCGTGTTGTTTACATTATGCACTTTACTTAATGCAATAATCTGTTGCTTGCAACTTAATACCAACACGGATGTTAACCTGAAGGTGGATTATTAGTCATAGATGCAGTTGGATAACGGTCTATGTATCTTGTTGTAATACCCAATTAAATCTCATAGTAATCATCTTGTCATATATATGCATTGTCATGCGCTCTCTATTTGTCAATTGCCCAGCTGTAATTTGTTTACCCACATGTTAGTTATCTTTATGGAGAGACACCACTAGTGAACTGTGGACCCCGGTCCATTCTTTTACACTGATAAAACCACCAACTGCATTCATTGTTCTCTTTTACTTTCTGCAATTAAATACTGCTTTCCATACCATACGTTTAATCCTTTGTTTTCAGCAAGCCGGGAATATTGACAACCTTCCTGTTTCGTTGGGGCAAAATAGTTTGATTGTGTTGTGTGCAGGTTCCACGTCGGTGATCGTAAACGGTGCCACTGACAACCTTCTGAAGTGCTCCTACTCCTCCCGGATTCGATAACCTTGGTTTCATACTGAGGGAAAACTTGCTGCTGCACTACATCATACCTTCCTCTTGGGGTCTCCCAACGAACGTGTGTTTTCACGTCATCAAGCACTTTTTCTGGCGCCGTTGTCGGGGAGTTAGAAGACTTCTGCAAGGGGATTCTCACGCTTCCAATCTCTTTACTTTGTTTTTGTCTTGCTTAGTTTATTTTTATTTTGTCTTGTTTGCTTTTAATTATCAAAAACATAAAAAAATTAGTTTCTTGCATCTAGTTTATTTTTAATCTTGTTTTCTGTTTAGTTATCATGTCTAGTCCCGTTCCTCATATCATGTCACCAGAGGAAGAAATTCTCACCTTCAAGCAAGGGAGTGGGGAGAGTTTTAAAGATGCTTGGTCTAGAATTTTCGAGTCCTATGGGAAAACCGAACCTAAAATGACTTTAGGCCCGCTCCTTAGTAGTTTTTATTTTGGTCTTGTTCTTTGCTATAGATATGCTTTAGATGCTGTAGTAGGAGGGGATTTCCTTCGTCATGATGGGGATCAAGCTTTCAATGCCATAAAAAAATTAATCACTTCATCTACCTCCTCAACTAGTAAAATAGATTCAACTCTCGAGAACATATATGCAAGGATAAATACCCCGAGACAGATATTTCTAGTTTAAAAGAGGTTTACACTCAGACTCTAGAACGCTTTGAAAAGGTGCCAGTAAATTTTGAACCTTCGGGATGGATTCCCTCAGTAAAAGTTGTTATCAATGGTGATACCTTTCATGCTCGTTGTGATACTATGTCTGAATTTCATTTAATGCCCATGAATGTTTATGAGTCTTTGCATCTTTGGGAACTTTCCAAATGTGGAGGTTGTATAACTTTGGCTGATAATACTATTAAATTACCAATGGGGATAGCTGAAGGAGTGTATATAAAACTCTTGGGAATAACAGTATCCATTGATTACCATGTCATTGAATGTGCAGGAGCAGGGCAAATTACGCTTGGAAGATCACTGTTGAAACTCTTTGGAGTCACCATAGATATGGGACAAGGTACTATGAGGTTTATCTCCTCACCAGGTTGTAATCATATATTTCCTAATGTTAAGAATAAAGGTAAGAGAGCTAAACGTAATAATATTGATGCTTCTACACTTGGTAATACTTGATTCTTACTTTTGTGCCTAACTAAAAGGCGTTAAAGAAAAACGCTTATGGGAGGTGATACGTCTCAAACGTATCTATAATTTCTGATGTTCCATGTTGATATTATACCAATTGTTACATGTTTTATATACACTTCATAGCATTTTTATGCATTTTCTGGGACTAACCTATTAACAAGATGCCACAGTGCCAGTTCCTGTTTTCTGCTGTTTTTGTATTTCAGAAAACTGTTCTGGAAATATTCTCGGAATTGGACGAAACCTGGACAGGACCTCCTATTTTTCCAACACGTACACGAAGTCCGAAGGAGAGACGGAGGCAACCGAGGAGGCGCCACACCAGGGCGGCGCGGCCCCCCTCCAACCGCGCCGTGGTGGGGTGGGCCCCCGGGTCGCTCCAGCCGCCGCCCTTTCGCCTATTTATTCATCTTCACGGGAAAACCCAAGACACCCGAGCCTCCATCCACGAAAAGTTCCGTAGCCGCCACCGTCGTCAACCCTAGCTCGGGAGGGTTCTGAAGCTCTTCCCGGCACCCTGCCGGAGAGGGGAATCATCACCGGAGGGCTCTACATCACCATGCCTGCCTCCGGAGTGATGCGTGAGTAGTTCATCTTGGACTACGGGTCCATATCAGTAGCTAGATGGTTGTCTCTCCACTTTATGCTATCATGTTTAGATCTTGTGAGCTGCCTATCATGATCAAGATCATCTTATTGTAATGCTACATGTTGTGTTTGCTGGGATCCGATGAATATTGAATACTATGTCAAGTTGATTATCAATCTATCTTATATGTTATTTATGATCTTGCATGCTTTCCGTTACTAGTAGATGCTTTGGCCAAGTAGATGCTTGTAACTCCAAGAGTAGTATTTATGCTAGATAGTGGGTTCATGCCTCCGGTAATCTGGGAGAGTGACACAACTTCTAAGATTGTGGATGTGCTGTTGCCACTAGGGATAAAATAACCGATGCTTAGCTTAAGGGTGCGCCGTTAGGTCTAATGCATTTGTTTACATTACGCACATTACTTAATGCGATTATCCGTTGCTTGCAACTTAATACCAACGGGGAACTCGGTATGACAACCTGGAGGTGGATTATTAGTCATAGACGCTGTTGGATAACGGTCTATGTATTTTGTCGTAATGCCCACATGAATATCATAGTAATCATCATGTCATATATATGCATTGTCATGCGCTCAATATTTTGTCAATTGCCCAGCTGTAATTTGTTCACCCAGCATGTTAGTTATCTTTTATGGAGAGACACCACTAGTGAACTGTGGACCCCGGTCCATTCTTTTACACTGATAATACAACCAACTGCAAACATTGTTCCTTTTCATTCTCTGCAATTTACTACTGTTTTCCACACCATACGTTTAATCCTTTGTTTTCAGCAAGCCGGTGAGATTGACAACCTCACTGTTTCGTTGGGGCAAAGTAGTTTGATTGTGTTGTGTGCAGATTCCACGTTGTGATCGTAACGGCGCCACCAACAACCTTCAGAAGTGATTTCTTGCTCCTACTGGTTCGATTAAACCTTGGTTTCATACTGAGGGAAACTGCTGCTACACTGCTTCATACCTTCCTCTTGGGGTCTCCCAACGAACGTGTGATCCACGTCATCAAGCTTTTTCTGGCGCCGTTGCCGGGGAGCAAGAGGATTTCTGCAAGGGGAGTTTCACGCTTCCAATCTCTTTACTTTGTTATTGTCTTGCTTAGTTTATTTTTATTAGTCTTGTTTGCTTTATTTATCAAAAACACAAAAAAATTAGTTACTTTTATTTTCAAGTTGTTATCTTTCTGTTTTGTTTTAATTTTGCTAAAATGAGTACCCTGAGAACACTAAGTTGTGTGATTTCACTAGCACGAACAACAATGATTTCATTAGTACACCTATTGCTCCACCTGCTTCTAACGCAGAATTCTATGAAATTAAACCTGCACTTTTAAATCTTGTTATGAAAGAGCAATTCTCTGGTGTTAGTACTGATGATGCTGCTGCTCACCTTAATAATTTTGTTGAACTTTGTGAGATGCAAAAGTATAAGGATGTAGATGGTGATATTATTAAACTGAAACTTTTTCCTTTCTCTTTGAGAGGACGTGCTAAAGAATGGTTGCTATCTTTGACTAGAAATAGTATTGATTCATGGACTAAATGCAAAGATGCTTTCATAGGAAAATATTATCCTCCTGCTAAGATCATATCTTTGAGAAGTAGCATTATGAATTTCAAACAATTTGATAATGAGCATGTTGCTCAAGCTTGGGAGAGAATGAAATCATTGGTAAAGAATTGTCCCACCCATGGACTGACTGCTTGGATGATCATCCAAACCTTTTATGCAGGACTAAATTTTTCTTCAAGAAACCTATTGGATTCGGCCTCTGGAGGTACCTTTATGTCCATCACTTTGGGTGCTGCAACAAAGCTTCTTGATGATATGATGATAAATTATTCTGAATGGCACACCGAAAGAGCTCCACAAGGTAAGAAGGTAAATTCTGTTGAAGAAATCTCTTCCTTGAGTGATAAGATTGATACTATTATGTCTATGCTTACAAATGGAAAAATGCATGTTGATCCAAATAATGTTCCTTTAGCTTCTTTGGTTGCTCAAGAAGAGCATGTTGATGTGAACTTCATTAAAAATAATAACTTCAACAACAATGCTTATAGGAATAATTTTGGTAATAACAATTATAAGCCCTATCCTTTTAATAGTGGCAATGGTTATGTTAATTCTTATGGTAATTCCTACAACAATAATAAGAGTGTACCCTCTGATCTTGAAGTCATGCTTAAGGATTTTATTAGTACACAAACTGCTTTCAATAAATCTGTTGAGGAAAAGTTTGGGAAAATTGATGTTCTTGCCTCTAAAGTTGATAGTCTTGCTCTTGATGTTGATTTGTTAAAAATTAAAACTATGCCTCATGATGTTAAAGAGAGCAAAACTCTCAATGCTATACAAGTTAAAATTGATAATAATGTGAGGATGTTAGCTGATTTACATGCTAGGTGGGCAAGAGAGGATGAAATTGCTAAAAAGAATAGTATTGCTAGAGTTTATACTATTACTACTACTGAAAATGCTATAAACTCAAGTGTTAACAAACCTCCTACTATCAATGGTAAAGTAATTGGTGTTGGCAATGTCTCTACTTCTGTTGCAAAACGTTTAAAATTGCCTGAAAACACTGAAACTGTTCCTGATAAAAGTGCTGAAATTTTTCGAGATGTGGGAGACAATGGTCCCATTACTTTTGATAATAATGACTTTGATTTTGATGGTTGCAATATTTCTGAAGTAATTAAGTTCTTGCAAAAGCTAGCTAGAAGTCCTAATGCTAGTGCTATAAACATGGCTTTTACTAAACATATTACTAATGCTCTCATGCAAGTTAGGGAAGAGAAATTAAAACATGAAGCTTCTATCCCTAGGAAGTTAGAAGATGGTTGGGAGCCCATCATTAAAATGAAGGTGAATGATTTTGATTGCAATGCTTTATGTGATCTTGGTGCTAGTATTTCTGTTATGCCTAAGAAACTCTATGATATGCTTGATTTAGCACCTTTGGAACACTGTTATTTGGATGTTCACCTTGCTGATAATACTATAAAGAAACCTTTGGGGAGAGTTGATGATGTTTTTATAATGGTTAACAATAACCTTGTCCCCGTTGATTTTGTTGTTTTGGATATTGAATGCAATGCTTCTTGTCCTATTGTTTTGGGAAGACCTTTTCTTAGAACTGTTGGTGCTATTATTGATATGAGAGAGGGGAATATTAAATATCAATTCCCACTCAAGAAAGGTATGGAACACTTCCCTAGAAAGAAGATGAAGTTACCTTTTGATTCTATTGTTAGAGCAAATTATTCTGTTGATGCTTCATCACTTGGAAACACTTGATTCTTACTTTCTGCGCCTAGCTGAAAGGCGTTAAAGAAAAGCGCTTATGGGAGACAACCCATTATTTTTTTTTTCTTTTTGAGTCAAGGAGTTGTTTACTTCTGTAACAATTCCTTTGTATCTTTATTTTATCGCATTGTTGTGCCAAGTATTGCCTCTAATAGGAAGATGATGCTAGATTTGGATTTCTGCGCAGGAACAGATTTCTGCTGTTCACCGTTTTACTTCTGTAAAATCACAGAAAAATTATTTAAATCTGCAATTTTTGTGTGATCCTCAGATATGTACGCATCTTTCGTTAGTTTAAAGTTTTTCGATCTGAGCAACGTAAGTGCTCGAAAAAATTCGTCTTTACACTGTTCTGTTTAGACAGATTCTGTCTTTTATTTTTCGCATTCTCTCTTTTACTAGTGTTGAGTGGAATTCTTTTTTAGGGTGAAGAGCTTCACATAACATCAGTGGCAGTAGTTAATGTTAAAAGTAACGGTCATGTTTGTGTCCTTATAGAACATGTGAGTTTTTGATTGTGCACTAACCCTCTAATGAGAATTACTCTGAGTTTGGTGTGGCGGAAGTTTTCAAGGGTCAAGAGAGAAGGATGATATAATGTGATCAAGAAGAGTGAAGAGCTTAAGCTTGGGGATGCTCCCATGGATCACCCCAGCATATTTCAAGAAGACTCAAGCGTCTAAGCTTGGGGATGCCCAAGGCATCCCCTTCTTCATCAGCAACTTATCAGGTCATCTCTAGTGAAACTATATTTTAATTCTTTCACATCATATGTGCTTTACTTGGAGCGTCTGTGTGCTTTTATTTTCAGTATTTTATTTTTCTTATGGTCAACTTGATTGGACCCTAGCATTCTTGATTGGGAGAGAGACACGCTCCGCTTTTTCATATGAATACTCCTATTCTTCACTTATACTTGTTGAGTATTCTTATCTAGCTATTGCTATGCTTTTAGCTCCTGTTTTGCATGCATCTCTTATTCAGAGCTGTTAGTTCTTTTAAAGAAAGTACTCTCTTGCTTCACTTATAATTGTTTGGAGAGTTTATGTTGAAATAAATTGATTGGTGTTTGGTTGGAACAGAAAATGTTGCATGTGGTAGATGGTATAATGGAAAAAGCTTACATATTCTTGTAGATCACTGTATTGGATAATTTGATACTTGTCAATTGTTTTGAGTTATCAAGTAGTTCATGTTTAAGCTTTTGTATCATGTAGTTAAAACCTATTAATGAAGAACTACCGTAAAGCTCGTTGAAATTTGGTTTGCATGATTGGTATCTCTAAGGTCTAGATATTTTCTAGTAAAAGGGTTTGGTTAACAAGGAAGACAGTGTAGAGTCTTATAATGCTTGCAATATGTTTTCATATAAGTCTTGCTGTGTCGGTTGATATCCTGTGTTTGCTTCAAATAACCTTGCTAGCCTAAACTCTGTACTGAGAGGGAATGCTTCTCGTGCATCCAAAACCTTGAGCCAAAATCCATGCCATCTGTGTCCACCATAACTACCTATATGGTATTTCCTTGCCATTCCAAGTAAATTTTCATGTGCTACCTTTAAACTATTCAAAAAATTATTACTCCTATTTTGTGTCAATGTTTACTGCTAGCGCTAAGTTGACGAGGGAATATCTCCCGGCAACAGCACCGGAAACAATGCTTGTACGTCACACGTCAGTTGGGAACCCCAAGAGGAAGGTATGATGAGTGCAGCAGCAAGTTTTCCCTCAGTATGAAACCAAGGTTTAATCGAACCAGTAGGAAAACGAGGTTTGCTTCGAAGGTGTTGGTGAAGGAGTGTAGTGCGGCGCAACACCAGGGATTCCGGTGCCAACGTGGAACCTGCACAACACAATCAAATTACTTTGCCCCAACTTAACAGTGAGGTTGTCAATCTCACCGGCTTGCTGAAAACAAAGGGTTAAACGTATCGTATGGAAAATGATGTTTGTTTGCATAAAACAGTAGAGAACAATGATTGCAGTAGATTGTATTTCAGATATAAAAGAATGGACCGGGGTCCACAGTTCACTAGTGGTGTCTCTCCAATAAGATAACTAACATGCTGGGTAAACAAATTACAGCTGGGCAATTGACAATTGATAAGTGCATAAAACATGCATGTGTGAGCTGTGGTGTCTACTATGAGATTCATTTGGGCATTACGACAAAGTACATAGACCGCTATCCAGCATGCATCTATGCCTAAATAGTCCACTTTCCGGTTAACATTCGTACCCCTTCCAGTATTAAGTTGCAAGCAACAGATAATTGCATTAAGTAATGTGCGTAGTGTAAACAATACATTCATCCTTGAATAAAGCATTGCTGTTTTACCCCTAGTGGCAACAACACATCTACAACCTTAGAACTTGATGTCACTATCCCAGGTTAAATAGAGGTTGAACCCAACTATCATGCATAAATACCCCCTCTTGGAGTCACAAGTATTCACTTGGCCAAGGCTTCAACAAGTAACGGAGAGCATGCAAGATCACAAATGACATAGACATGATAATATAATATTCAGCTCCACATAGGTATCAATATAAGTCAGATCCCAGCAAACACAACATGTAGCATTACAATAAGATGATCTTGATCATGATAGGCAGCTCACAAGATCTAAACATGATGGCACAAGTGGAGAAGACAACCATCTAGCTACTGCTATGGACCCATAGTCCAAGGATGAACTACTCACGCATCACTCCGGAGGCGGGCATGGCGATGTAGAGCCCTCCGGTGATGATTCCCCTCTCCGGCAGGGTGCCGGGAAGAGTTTCAGAAACCCCCCGAGTTAGGGTTGACGACAGCGGCTGCAGCGAATATGTTCTGGATGAAAGGCTCGGTGTTTTAGGGTTTTCGCGTCTGAGGCAATATATAGGCGAAGGGGCGATGTCGGTGGAGGTCCTGGGCTCCCTCCTCACCTCCCGGCGCGCCTGTGGGCCCAGCCGCGCGAGCATGTGGTTTGGAGGCCGTGGGCCTCCCCCTGGCTTGCCCTTTTGGCTCCGTGTGTCCCTCGGAAAAATAGGAGGTTTGGCTTTTGTTTCGTCGAATTCCGAGAATATTGCCCGAACAGCTTTTCTGGAACCAAAAACAGCAGAAAACAGGAACTGGCACTGTGGCATCTTGTTAATAGGTTAGTCCTAGAAAATTTATAATAATGATATAATGCATATAAAACATGTGACAATGATACATAAAACAAGCATGAAACATCAGAAATTATAGATACGTTGGAGACGTATCAAGCATCCCCAAGCTTAGTTCCTACTCGTCCTCGAGTAGGTAAACGATAAAAAGAAAATAATTTCTAAAGTGACATGCTACCAACATAATCTTGATCCAATAATAATGTAAGGCATGTGAGCTGAGATCAAATCATTCAAAGCAAATGTCTATAGTTGATATAAGAGATAATAAAGCAAGAGTCAAACAAGCTAAAAGTTTTCATGAACTATTGCTTTAAAGACATGAAACCGTACAAGGTTCATTAAAGATGATTTAAGTATCCAGCATAGGAGTTCTATCCTTCAATCCAAGCATCAAGCAAATTTTCATAACATAGAAGGATTCAGTCAAGTAAATATAAACATGAACGTCATGAATCAACTGTTTCGAAGTCTACTCAACTGGTGAGCGCAAGCATTTGGTATTGGCACCATGATGTTATGGCAAAGATAACATTAATGGGGGTTGGGAAGGCCAATGGAAGAAAGTCTCACAAAGATATAAGTGATCATTAGACAAGAGGAAGTCTTATAATCGAAGCTATGTAAGGAGTAGTGATTGCCATGCAACGGATGCACATAGAGCTATATGTGTATGAAAGCTCTCCAATGGAACTAGTGGGGGTGCATCCAACTTGGTTGCTCATGAAGACCTAGAGCACTTTTGAGGAAGCTCATCATTGGAATATACAACCCAAGTTCTATAGTGTAAATTCCCCACATAGTTATACAAGTAGAACATGAAAACTCTCTCACATGGAGTATATGTGCTAAACATGAGCACAAATGATGACTATGAATAATGCAGGTGCTAAACATGAGCACAACTTTGATAAAGGATAGTAATGTTGCCCCCTTTTTCTTTATTCTTTTTTTTCTTTTTTCTATTTTTCTATTTTTTTTCTTTTTCTGTTTCACTTTTCGATGGCCTCCATGGCTCTTTTCACTTTCAGGGGCAACATTCTAATATGACAACACACTTTTTGGTACATATAACTCATAACGAACAAGACATGATGTATGAAACTGTATGCCTCTGCCAGTGTAGCAGGATATGCAATGATCTAGCGTAACATGGGTAAACCACACATCAGCTATATAGAATCACACAAAGCAATATATAAGTGACAAATGACAACAAGTCATGTAATGTAAATGGAATTTGCATGGCAATATATCTCGGAACAGCTATGGAAATGCTGTGGTAGGTAGGTATGGTGGTTGTTTTGAGGAAGATGTATGGGCTTATGTGTAGGAGAACAAGAGGAAGTCCTCCCACGGGGTTGGATGTACTGGCGAAGTATGCACAACTCTCAATGTGAGCAGAAGGCAATGCACAGCACCGAAGAGGCTAGCAAATATGGATGGTGGAAGTGCCAAAAACCGTAGCTTAACATTAGTCAAAAAGAACTCACAACTTTATTGCAAACAACTAGCAGGTTCAACATTAAGAGCATGATTAAAATTCACTCCAAGAAGGGCCGTTCACGGCGGCACAAGTACCCCGTTAGATCCCTCGACCTTTAGCACAACTTAGTTATTACAATGAACTTTCAGACATGGAAAGCTATCAAATCCAACTACACCTTCAACAATTTTAGAGTTTGTAGTACGGTACAAGCTTAAAGACAACAATCCACTAATGATTTTAACTTAATTAACCAGCAAGCTTTACCATCTAAATATCTCAAAACATTTGCAAAGAATCAAGTTATCAAAGTTTCAATGATCTACAAGATTATGCAAGTTTTCATACCACTACCACATGTATCATTTTCTTTTTCCAAGCAAACACCAATCAATTTATTTAAACATAAACTCTCCAAATGATAATATAATGCAGCAAGAGAGTATTTATAAACAAGTGCTAACAGCTCGAAGAGATGCATGAAAAACAGGAGCTAAAAGCACTGCAGTAGCTAGTTAAGAATACTCAACAAATATAAGTGAAGAACATGAGTATTCACATGAAAAAGCGGAGCGTGTCTCTCTCCCACACAAGGATTGCTAGGATCCGAATTTATTCAAACAAAAACAAAAATAAAAACACACAGACGCTCCAAGTAAAGCGCATAAGATGTGAAAGAATTAAAATATAGTTTCACTAGAGATGACCTGATAAGTTTGTTGATGAAGAAGGGGATGCCTTGGGCATCCCCAAGCTTAGACGCTTGAGTCTCTCTGAATATGGTTGGGATGAACCACGGGGGCATCCCCAAGCTTAGGCTTTTCACTCTTCTTGATCACATAATATCACCCTTCTCGCTTGATCCTTGAAAACTTCCTTCACACCAAACTCAAGACAGTTCTCATTAGAGGGTTAGTGCATAATCAAAAATTCTCATATTCTGTAATGATACAATCAATCCCAAAGCTTCTGGACATTAGCTACAGCCACCAATGCTTTGTGGAGCAAAGAAATCCACACAAACACAGTAAAAGAGCGAATGCAAAACAAAAGGCAGAATCTGTCAAAAACAGAACAGTCTGGAATGACGAATTTTTTCGAGGCACTTAAGTTGCTCAGATGGATCTGGCCTAAAATAATGAAAGTTGCGTACATATCTCAGGAATATGCGTGATTTTTTCAGAATTTTTTGAATTTTCTACAGGGAGATAAGCTCAAATCCGTGACAGCTAAAAATCTGTCACTGCGCAGAAATCCAAATCTTGCATCAACTTTCAATATAGAACTTTACTTGGCACAACATTGCGATAAAATAAAGATACAAAGGAGTTGCTACAGAAGTAACAAAACTCCTTGACTCAAAGAAAACAAAAATAACAGCAAATAAAAACGATGGGTTGTCTCCCATAAGCGCTTTTCTTTAACGCCTTTCAGCTAGGCGCAGAAAGTGAAAATCAAGTGTTGTCAAGAGAAGAAGCATCAACATCATAACTTGCTCTAACAATAGAGTCAAAAGGTAACTTCATTCTCTTCCTAGGGAAGTGTTCCATACCTTTCTTGAGAGGAAATTGGTACCTTATATTACCTTCTTTCATATCAATGATGGCACCAACAGTTCGAAGAAAAGGTCTTCCCAAAACAATAGGACAAGATGCATTGCATTCAATATCCATAACAATAAAATCAACGGGGACAAGGTTATTGTTTACTGTAATAAAAACATCATTAACTCGCCCCAAAGGTTTCTTCATAGCATTATCAGCGAGAAAAACATCCAAATAACAATGTTCCAAAGGTGGCAAATCAAGAATATCATAAAGCTTCTTGGGCAAAACCGAAATACTTGCACCAAGATCACACAAGGCATTGCAATCAAAATCATTCACCTTTACCTTAATGATGGGTTCCCAACCATCTTCTAATTTCCTAGGAATAGAAGCTTTAAGTTTCAACTTCTCCTCCCTAGCTTGCAAAAGAGCATTTGTAATATGCTTTGTAAAAGCCAAATTAATAGTGCTAGCATTGGGACTTCTAGCTAATTTTTGCAAGAACATAATAACTTCAGAGATGTTACAATCATCAAAATCAAAATCATTATTGTCAATGGTGGTGGAACCATTGTCTCCAATAGTTTGAAAAATTTCAGCACTTTTATCAGAAAAAGTTTCAGCAGTTTTAGGCAATTTCAAACGCTTTGCAGAAGTAGTAGAGACATTACCAACACCAATAACATTACCATCAATAGTAGGAGGCTTACTAGCATGTAAACATTAGCATTACTAGTGGTGGTGATAGTACAAACTCTAACTATACTATTCTCTTTTTCAAGTTCTTCCTCTTTTTCCCACCTAGCATGCAATTCAGCCAACATCCTAATATTATTATCAATTCGAACTTGGATGGCATTTGCTGTAGCAAATGACTTAATCTTTAACTTCATTAGGCATAACTTTCAGTTTTAGAATTTCAACATCATGAGCAAGACTATCAACTTTAGAGCAAGATCATCAATTTTTTCAAACTTTTCCTCAACAGTTTTATTGAAAGCTTTTTGTGTGCTAATAAATTCTTTAAGCATAGCTTCAAGATCAGAGGACACACTTCTATTGTTGCTGTAGGAATTACCATAAGAATTGCCATAACCATTTGAAGGATAAGGCTTATAGTTGTTGCTACCAAAATTATTCCTATAAGCATTGTTGTTGAAGTTGTTGTTTTTAATGAAGTTTACATCAACATGCTCTTCTTGAGCAACCAATGAAGCTAAAGGAACATTATTAGGATCAACATGAGATCTACCATTCACAAGCATAGACATAATAGCATCAATCTTATCACTCAAAGAGGAGGTTTCTTCAACAGAATTTACCTTCTTACCTTGAGGAGCTCTTTCGGTGTGCCATTCGGAATAGTTGATCATCATATCATCAAGTAGCTTTGTTGCTGCACCTAAAGTGATGGACATAAAGGTTCCTCCAGAGGCTGAATCCAATAAGTTCCTTGAGGAAAAATTTAATCCTGCATAAAAGGTTTGGATGATCATCCAAGTAGTCAGTCCATGAGTGGGACAATTCTTCACCAAAGATTTCATTCTTTCCCAAGCTTGAGCAACATGTTCATTATCAAGTTGTTTAAAATTCATAATGCTACTTCTCAAGGATATAATCTTAGCAGGAGGATAATATTTCCCTATGAAAGCATCTTTGCATTTTGTCCAAGAATCAATACTATTTCTAGGCAAAGAAAGCAACCATTCTTTAGCTCTTCCTCTCAAGGAGAAAGGAAAAAGTTTCAGTTTTATAATATCCCCATCCATATCCTTATACTTTTGCATTTCACAAAGTTCAACAAAGTTATTAAGATGGGCAGCAGCATCATCAGTACTAACACCAGAAAATTGCTCTTTCATAACAAGATTTAATAGAGCAGGTTTAATTTCATAAAATTCTGCTGTAGAAGCAGGTGGAGCAATAGGAGTGCATATGAAATCATTGTTGTTTGTGCTAGTGAAGTCACACAACTTAGTGTTCTCAGGAGTACTCATTTTGAAAAACAAAATCAAACGAATTAAACAAGTAACTAATTTTTTTGTGTTTTTGATAAAGAGAGCAAACAAGACTAAATAAAAATAAACTAAGCAAGACAAATAACAAAGTAAAGAGATTGGGTGTGAGAGACTCCCCTTGCAGAAGCAATTCGGTTTTCCCCGGCAACGGCGCCAGAAAACGTGTTGCTAGCGCTAAGTTGACGAGGGAATATCTCCCCGGCAACAGCAGAAACAATGCTTGTACGTCACACGTCAGTTGGGAACCCCAAGAGGAAGGTATGATGAGTGCAGCAGCAAGTTTTCCCTCAGTATGAAACCAAGGTTTAATCGAACCAGTAGGAAAACGAGGTTTGCTTCGAAGGTGTTGGTGAAGGAGTGTAGTGCGGCGCAACACCAGGGATTCCGGTGCCAACGTGGAACCTGCACAACACAATCAAATTACTTTGCCCCAACTTAACAGTGAGGTTGTCAATCTCACCGGCTTGCTGAAAACAAAGGGTTAAACGTATCGAATGGAAATGATGTTTGTTTGCATAAAACAGTAGAGAACAATGATTGCAGTAGATTGTATTTCAGATGTAAAAGAATGGACCGGGGTCCACAGTTCACTAGTGGTGTCTCTCCAATAAGATAACTAACATGCTGGGTAAACAAATTACAGCTGGGCAATTGACAATTGATAAGTGCATATAACATGCATGTGTGAGCTGTGGTGTCTACTATGAGATTCATTTGGGCATTACGACAAAGTACATAGACCGCTATCCAGCATGCATCTATGCCTAAATAGTCCACTTTCCGGTTAACATCCGTACCCCTTCCAGTATTAAGTTGCAAGCAACAGACAATTGCATTAAGTAATGTGCGTAATGTAAACAATACATTCATCCTTGAATAAAGCATTGCTGTTTTACCCCTAGTGGCAACAACACATCTACAACCTTAGAACTTGCTGTCACTATCCCAGGTTAAATAGAGGTTGAACCCAACTATCATGCATAAATACCCCCTCTTGGAGTCACAAGTATTCACTTGGCCAAGGCTTCAACAAGTAACGGAGAGCATGCAAGATCACAAATGACATAGACATGATAATATAATATTCAGCTCCACATAGGTATCAATATAAGTCAGATCCCAGCAAACACAACATGTAGCATTACAATAAGATGATCTTGATCATGATAGGCAGCTCACAAGATCTAAACATGATGGCACAAGTGGAGAAGACAACCATCTAGCTACTGCTATGGACCCATAGTCCAAGGATGAACTACTCACGCATCACTCCGGAGGCGGGCATGGCGATGTAGAGCCCTCCGGTGATGATTCCCCTCTCCGGCAGGGTGCCGGGAAGAGCTTCAGAAACCCCCCGAGTTAGGGTTGACGACGGCGGCGGCAGCGAATATGTTCTGGATGAAAGGCTCGGTGTTTTAGGGTTTTCACGTTTGAGGCAATATATAGGCGAAGGGGCGATGTCGGTGGAGGTCCTGGGCTCCCTCCTCACCTCCCGGCGCGCCTGTGGGTCCAGCCGCGCGAGCATGTGGTTTGGAGGCCGTGGGCCTCCCCCTGGCTTGCCCTTCTGGCTCCGTGTGTTCCTCGGAAAATAGGAGGTTTGGCTTTTGTTTCGTCGAATTCCGAGAATATTGCCCGAACAGCTTTTCTGGAACCAAAAACAGCAGAAAACAGGAACTGGCACTGTGGCATCTTGTTAATAGGTTAGTTCCAGAAAATGTATAATAATGATATATAATGCATATAAAACATGTGACAATGATACATAAAACAAGCATGAAACATCAGAAATTATAGATACGTTGGAGACGTATCATTTACCAAGCTCATAGATGGGGTGGATGTCTTTATGTCAACTGTCAAACAGACTTTACCACCGGACTAGCGGCATATACATCCGCTTATCCATTAATTTTGCAAAAAGAGCTAGCAAATGGGGTGCCCAGTCCCAATTAATTACAACTTTAACCGCTTAATTCTCTTCACATTTTGCCCTGATTTATCAGTCAAGCAATGACAAACAGTGAAATATCTGCATGTGTAAACAAAAGAGAAGAGGGATGATCTGCCTTGCTGGTAGAAATAACGTCCTTCATGGGAGCCGCTCTTAAAAGTCTGGTTGGCAGGGGTCATATTGTACTTTCCATTTTTCTGATTCGTTGACAATTAACAAACACCTCCCAAAACTTATTTTTACTCTCTATATGATTTCAAAAACTTAAAAAGCTCTAACACATGATTTAATTCCTGCTTCCCTCTGCGAAGGGCCTTTCTTTTACTTTTATGTTGAGTCAGTTTTCCTACTTCTTTCTATCTCAGAAGGAAACACTAGTGTCAACTTTGGTGCAACAATTTTTATATGCTTGTATATTGCACTTATTATATTGCTTTGTGTTGACAAATATCCATGAGATATATATGTTGAAAGTTGAAAGCAATTGCTGAAGCTTAAATTTTCCTTTGTGTTGGTTAAATACCTTTTACTTAGAATCTATTGCTTTATGAGTTAACTCTTATGCAAAACTCTTTGATGCTTGTCTCGAAAGTACTATTCATGAAAAGTTTTTGCTTATATGATTCAGTTGTTTGCTTATTATCTACTTGCTAGCAAACTACAGACCGTTGACCTGGATCACTTCATTCATAACATGTGCTTTACAATACTATTTGATCAAGATTATGATTGTAGCATGTCACCTCAGAAATTATTTTGTTTTTATCGTTTTACCTACTCGAGGACGAGTAGAACTAAGCTTGGGGATGCTTGATATGTCTCAAACGTATCTATAATTTCTGATGTTCCATGTTGATATTATACCAATTGTTACATGTTTTATATACACTTCATAGCATTTTTATGCATTTTCTGGGACTAACCTATTAACAAGATGCCACAGTGCCAGTTCCTGTTTTCTGCTGTTTTTGTATTCCAGAAAAGCTAGTCTGGAAATATTCTCGGAATTGGACGAAACTTGGACAGAACCTCCTATTTTTCCAACACGTACACAGAGTCCAAAGGAGAGACGGAGGGGAGCCACGAGCCAGCCACACCATGGGGTGGCGCGGGCCCCCCAACCGCGCCGTGGGGTGGTGTGGGCCCCACGGGCGTCTCCAGCCGCCGCCCTTTCGCCTATTTATTCATCTTCACGGGAAAACCCTAGATACTCGAGCAATTATCCACGAAAAGTTCCAGAGACGCCGCCGCCGTCAACCCTAGCTCGGGAGGGTTCAGAAGCTCTTCCCGGCACTCTGCCGGAGAGGGGAATCATCACCGGAGGGCTCTACATCACCATGCCTGCCTCCGGACTGATGCGTGAGTAGTTCATTCTTGGACTACGGGTCCATATCAGTAGCTAGATGGTTGTCTCTCCACTTTATGCCATCATGTTTAGATCTTGTGAGCTGCCTATCATGATCAAGATCATCTTATTGTAATGCTACTTGTTGTGTTTGCTGGGATCCGATGAATATTGAATACTATGTCAAGTTGATTATCAATCTATCTTATATGTTATTTATGATCTTGCATGCTTTCCGTTACTAGTAGATGCTTTGGCCAAGTAGATGCTTGTAACTCCAAGAGTGAGTATTTATGCTAGATAGTGGGTTCATGCCTCCGGTAATCTGGGAGAGTGACAACAACTTCTAAGATTGTGGATGTGCTGTTGCCACTAGGGATAAAATAACCGATGCTTAGCTTAAGGGTGCGCCATTAGGTCTAATGCATTTGTTTATATTACGCACATTACTTAATGCGATTATCCGTTGCTTGCAACTTAATACCAACGGGGAACTCGGATGCCAACCTGGAGGTGGATTATTAGTCATAGACGCTGTTGGATAACGGTCTATGTATTTTGTCGCAATGCCCACATGAATATCATAGTAATCATCATGTCATATATATGCATTGTCATGCGCTCAATATTTTGTCAATTGCCCAGCTGTAATTTGTTCACCCAGCATGTTAGTTATCTTTTATGGAGAGACACCACTAGTGATCTGTGGACCCCGGTCCATTCTTTTACACTGATAATACAACCAACTGCAAACATTGTTCATTTTCATTCTCTGCAATTTACTACTGTTTTCCACACCATACGTTTAATCCTTTGTTTTCAGCAAGCCGGTGAGATTGACAACCTCACTGTTTCGTTGGGGCAAACTAGTTTGATTGTGTTGTGTGCAGATTCCACGTTGGTGATCGAGTAACGGCGCCACCAACAACCTTCAGAAGTGATTTCTTGCTCCTACTGGTTCGATTAAACCTTGGTTTCATACTGAGGGAAACTGCTGATACACTGCTTCATACCTTCCTCTTGGGGTCTCCCAACGAACGTGCGATCCACGTCATCATCATGCGCTCTCTATTTGTCAATTGGCCAGCTGTAATTTGTTTACCCACATGTTAGTTATCTTTATGGAGAGACACCACTAGTGAACCGTGGACCCCGATCCATTCTTTTACACTGATAAAACCACCAACTGCAATCATTGTTCTCCTTTACTTTCTGCAATTAAATACTGCTTTCCACACCATACGTTTAATCCTTTGTTTTCAGCAAGCCGAGAAGATTGACAACCTTCATGTTTCGTTGCAGCAAAGTAGTTTGATTATGTTGTGTGCAGGTTCCACGTCGGTGATCGTAAACGGCGTCACTGACAACCTTCTGAAGTGCTCCTACTCCTCCTGGATTCGATAACCTTGGTTTCATACTGAGTGAAAACTTGCTGCTGCACTACATCATACCTTCCTCTTGGGGTCTCCCAATGAAGGTGTGTTTTCACGTCATCACACCCGCTGCAAATCCCTAGATTCGGCGCCGCTGCAAGTCTGTTGCCTCGCCGCCGTTGCAAATCCCTAGCATGGCGGCCCCTCCCCATTACGCTCTCCACCAGGGACTTCAGGTAAGATTTGGTCCTTCTCCTTCATCCAGAGATTAGGCACAGTTTCTACTTATGATTGATGCAAAATCCCTAGTTTCTACTTTGTAGCTACTTAATTTTAGAGTTGTATTTAGTTCTCATTATATCTTTCTAGAATTGATCTTTCGAACTTATGATTGATGCATCTTTAACTAGTTAATCAATAACTACCCTAGCATGGACGACCTCCGCCGTTGCCCTTTCCACCAGGTCCGTAATGTAAGATTTGGTCCTACACCTTCATCCAGAAATGACTACTCATGCTACTAAATTCTATATATACACATTTTCTAACTTATGCTTCTTTTTAACTTAATGAGAAGGATTTGCCATGCCATGTCTTCAAAAATAATAACTACACACGCAGGAACTATACTGATTCCTCATTCAGTATTCGTGTGCAAGAGTGTCACCGCAGTGTGTGGTAAGAAAACAAGTCTTCCGAATACACATAAAATTTGTGTTTTCTGTTTTGAATTTAACATATGATTTGTGTGTTTGTTTCTGTTTTTTGTTGAACACATATTGTACGATACACAGCTCAGCTAGCAGTCAATGAGTTAGTGTGCGAGCGTGTGTGTTTTGTGCCCTTGGGAGCACGTACAACATTCATGTAGCAAAAGGTCAGAGCAAAAACCACTTGCACGGCCAACAATGAGAACATTTCATCAGCAAGAACAACATCATCGAGGGAGACATGCTAGTGTTTACCTTCAATCCTCATCCCAGTATATATCATGTTATTATAGACAGGGGCAACGACGAAGAGGACACTGACAAGATATCTAAAAGTAACGATGAAGATTCAGACAATTCTGAAGATATCTTTAACGATGAAGACATAATCAGAGTTGCCCAAAGAGTTTGTCTCAACAGGCATGAGAAGAACCGCCTCGTTGAACTTCTTCCCGTACGAGACTATGTTGGAGTTCTATTTGTGACTCGCTTCACGAACACTAATTTGAACATACATGATATGGTATGTACCCACAAGACCGCCTCTTTCATGCCTCCTTAATTTTCTATGTTGATATTCAGGAATCATGAACCGCCTCTGCCGGCCGTATATAGCTATGTCTTTATCGAAAAATGACATAGTTATGTTATCTTTCATGCACAGAAACTACCTAAGGTGATAGCAGAAGAGGCTGGCATACCGGCTGATGGCAATGCTGGACTACGACTTAGAGCAGCAGGGGCAGCCGTCAGCATCACGTACAACAAGAGAACCGACGACTACATTGACCTCGACAAGCTGGGGTGGGAGAACTTCATGGAAGGCAAGAATTTTGTGATTGATCAACCTGTTCTGATCATTCTTAGAAAGACCAATGACCTCATCTTGGATGTCATGATTGAGTTTCAGCTCATATAGAACTAATTCTGTCTTGTTAAGGTAGGGGGTATGGTGAACACTTATCTCATTAGCGGGCTAGCTACTTGGTAATTGGCACAAACTGCGGTTGGAGATATGTTATATGTGAATTGCTTCTGTGAATGGAACAGGGGACTGATTCCCTGGTGGTGATGATATGTTAATTATTCTGTTTTGCTTCACAAAGTTGGACCCCCCCCCCCCCCCCCCCGGAATTATACCCGGAGGCAACGTATATTACGGCCGGAGGGCAATGTCGGACTCCACGGGTACCATGCGACGGCCAGCCATTATGTATGTCTTTGATTAGTTAAGATCACCGACGGGTGTTTCTATTGGCCGTCTCTATATTAGAGACGGTTAATTCTCCCGGCCGTCTAGGGGCCGAGCTTATTACAGCCGGTCCTAGGGAACCGACTCTAATGAAAATTACATTAGAGACCCCGCGTAGAGACAGACGTTTTAAACGGCTGAGGTAACTCTCCGGGGCCGGCTCTAATTTGAGTTTCTGTACTAGTGGTACCACTATATCATGTCTGGAACACTAACAGTTGCGAAGAAGTTAGACCTAGTTTGGCAGCACAGTTTTTATAAAATCAGATTATTGAAAAACCGAAATATTTAGTCGCCAGGCAAAGCAATACTTCAGTTTTGAATATACTTCAGTTTAGAAAAAAACAAGTGAGGACTAAAGTTTCTACTACAGCAGAAAAATGAAATTTTGGACAATACGTCAGTTTTTAAAACCACAGTATTTGATGCATCCAAACATGTCAAAGTATTTTATACTAAGTGTGGTATCGGTTGAATACTTCAAAAATATTTATTTTTTTATGCCAAACTAGGCCTTAGATACAAGCCCATACGGCCATATGTACCGGCCGTCTCCGCTAGTTGGCATCAGGCCATACCTTGTTTCGGTCTCCTTTGACCTATTTCCTCCTCTATGCATGGAGCCCACCACAGGTCGTATCAATTGCCACCCTGACGAGAAGTGTTTGACTGTAAAAACAACAAGAGCCGTGGGCCTAGCACCCAGGATTTTTACATAGAGAGAACCCACGCCTGGCGAGGCACCAGAAATTCGCTCCCGATGGGAGTGAACCCTGGACGCTGGGATGCAACACTACAACCCATGCCACTAGGCCACTGCCTAGTTCTCAAGTGTATTTTTTAAGTAAGTAAACAACCGTTGCATGTCATTTAACCAAGATGGAAAAGAGTTAGTACATGGCAAGATTATACACGAAAGGACATCAGGTACGGTCCGCCGAAATAGGTGATATACTTCAGGCCAAATTCGTAGCCACATTTCACCACCCCTTCACCGTTTAAAGTAAGCAAGAGATAGGTTTGCATATTAAGGGTCGTGGAGATCATATGCATGTAATACCCCCGTCACTCCTGAACTGACAGTAGTTACTCTCATCTCCTATGTAGGCTCACTGAAAAGTGTTTGTGGATGCAGCCGCTTGCTTGCATGCTTGCTTAACACACAATTTTACTAGACGCCCTCGCCTAACTCTATATTTCTAATAGAGTCAGAAATAATACTAATACCGCGCTCCAAGTGAATATACAGGGTATATACTTTTCAGTTCCTTATACGGCACTCCAGATGTGATGAAATGCCGAAGGGCTGCAGGAGCAATGCACCCATGCGCCCTCTCTCCTCTTTGCACTTGTCTTTGTTAATTAGGCAAGCCAGTTCATTCGTCCGAATTCAAAAAGAGCAAATAAAAACAATTAAAGTCCAGACACACATTATACACGTACGTGATGAAGCATCAGCACATTCCTCCAATCACTTCTCGAGAGCAAACTAAACTGAATTTTCCACTTCGATTGCACTTCGACACGGACTTTTGAATCGCGTGAGGGTTCAATACAATTATTGTTGGAAAGAATTTCCAATGTTATTTCTGCTCTTTCGCCTTGAAGAATGTATAGGAAAGAACAATGTTGTTCACCCCGTCCATTTTGCTGTCCGTCTCAAACTCGGGATCAATGTAGAAGAATACCTGAGAATTTTCAGATATGCAGGTTATCATAACTAGCAGCATTACCATGGGTAGGTATTACGATACGGTAATCTCTGTTACACAATTTTAGTTCCTTTCAGCAGAAATATACTTTATAGAATTAGTTATGCATCTCTCTGGTAGCATTTTATAATCAATCTGGACTAAGCCCAGCGTAGACCTTTCTGTTTTTGCCTTGATTTTTTGACAGTTATAGGATCTATCCTTTTTACTACTGTTCTGGGATTAGTTTTTGCCCTACAAGCGAGAGAGGCGAGGAGCCATGAATCTCACTGTTCATTTATTTTATTTTATTTTGTCACAAATAAATAGTGACGGGTAAGAAATGCCATCATTGCTCTACCGAATGTAAACTCAACTCACCGGCATGTCAATCTGCTCCCTGGAAGAAGTGTTTGCTCCTCAAAGCAGAAACATTGTATTTTATTGAAGTAAATTGCAGCCTGCAGGGTAGAATAAAATGACTTGTAAACTCAAAACATCAAGAGTCGGGTCTTGGTTTGGCTAGAACGCCATTGTTACATGTCTTAGTTAATCTTTAGTTTACCGACATAACTAGGCTGAAAATGTAAAGTCATCTTAGCCCTTGACGTCAAGATTAGCACCACCACAACAATGTTTTTATATTTACAATTTTCTGAGCAGCAATCATAGTAGTACCAAAGTTGTGTATAATGTTTGAAAAATGAAGGATACATACCTAAACTTACATCTATAAATAGCAGTCAATGTATGTTAAATGCATTTTGAAGGCTTAAATACACTGTTTCGTACTCTCATATTGTACCTTGAACATCCTTTGTTACTCTGAACAATCAAAATCATCGGAACTTTGTTCCAAAGTTCTAAGATGCTCTTAGAAAGATGAAACAAATATGTTACATCTAGCAGTTCTTGGTGGTCATAACATAGAAAATATTGCTCGAAGGAACTATACTTTCTTGGCTGAACAATTCGTGGTACAAGGAAAATCACGCAGGAACCGGAATAGCAGATTACATGAAGATGTCACAAAATGTCCGAAGAAATAGTAAAATATGGATGATCACTGATACAGTGATACTGCAATTAGCTTCCAAGAGTAAACAGCAGGGACATGAAAATTGTGTTGTGGAAATAAATGAAATATGTAAGATTACACTTCCATACCTTCGTCGGAGCAACATTATATGTGGACACACCAGTAATTGGAGCTGTACTGCGATTTTCAGCAGTATAAAATGCAAGAGCACTTTCACCAGGTTTAACCTTCATCTATAATTATACTTGACCATGAATGAATACACAAAATAGGATGTATTTATTGGCAATTAAGTTCTGATGTGTACCTCTCTCTGTGTAGGGATGAACGTCCAAGGCATTCCATCAGCGACATCAGCATTAAATTGGATAATTATCTCTCTGCAAATAAAATGGGCAGCCTTAATCTAAGAAATGAAGTAATAATGTCCAAGCATAAAAATCAAGGTATTACTTATCTTCATGCGTAAGATAATAGGATACATCTTTGTTAAGCCATTTATGGGAATACCAGGAAACTACGAGCAGATATTTTTGTCAGTTTGAAGGATGTGCAATTAGCTTAAATCATGCTTAAACGTGAAGAAGGGACCAATGTCAAAATCTTGACCACTTTTCTCAAGTTCTACAACAATGAGCTTATGGTTATACCAGTATATATATATTACATCAGACATGCAATGGTCAACACTGTAGCAAGTAAATCTTCAGCAAAACGTATTCCAGATATCTTCTCCCATTTCTAGCACCAGATCAAGTGTCAAATCAGCTTAGTGCCGGTGAGGAAAGATACTCAGAAGGATGAATTACAGACAAGTAAAAGGAATCTAATTTATGCAACCACCAGCTAGCCAGCAACACATAGCTCTAATGTTTCCAAAACTAACCACGGCAAAGTTTTCAAATCATACTAGAACGGTCTCTTCATAAGATATGACCAGCTGAGAACTGAGAAGAGACAGCAAGCATATTCAATGAAGTTAGCAAGCACATTGAACCAGTCCAGATTCACCACCCCCCGCCCCTTCAACATTATCATTCAAGTACTATGCAATGAATCAGAAAAATATGAACTATCCAGAGGAAAATGTTAAGTCAATGGTAGTCCAGTATTTCGGTTTGGGGTGCAAAAAATATCTAAACAAAATGAAAGTGCCCAGAAACTTGGTACCCCATGTTTTGCAAGGGTCACCTTGATGGCGTGGTTCCATCTTGAGCATGTCGGGAGATCTTATTCTCTACACTCTGCAAAGAATCAGACATTTGAATTTGTTATTATACATCACAAGCACACTGAATAACAATCTGTGACGCCCTTTTTGACTATTTACATATGGGCCACTACAGCACCAAATAAGAGCTCTCTCCATACCAATTTTTTTGATTCAGACCATTTTCATGAAGGTTCAGTCACCATGTTCCAAAATTTCTAATTAGATAATCATCCTCCATGTATGTCTTTGTCCAAAAAAGAATCAGATATAGTTTGATGACATCTCCAACAAGATACACGGAACACTCTTCCGACTCTATTTATTCAACATGCGCAAATTTCAGCAAGAACTAGAAATGACAATGACAGACAGCAGATAGAGCCAGAGGAGGCCGCATTTTACATAGAGTGTGGCCTCTCTAAACAAGAGAACTATTTAATATCTATGGCATACGTTAGGGACTCTTAACACCTCCGAAGTCTATGGGCATCCCATGTAAAAGTTAGGAAAGAGGGACACAAATTATGTACTCACTGTAGCCTAGGAATGATATCGACCATCGCACATAACATGAACAAGCAGCAAATTTTCAATCTAAACCTTACTCAATGATGATCATGTGCTATTAGTATCGACCAAATCAAGCACAGCCATCCACGTAAATGCACAATTGCACAGGACACCAACAAACACCATACTTAACAAGTAAATCGAATGAGTGGGTAGTAGGGGAGGGGGCAGACCTCTCGGCGCTGAACAGTGCCGTCGTAACTTGTAACCTGGCAGAACCGCTGGTAGAGCGGGACGGCGGCGTAGGAGGCGCCGACCATAGCGACTGCGACGCTGAGAAGGTATCCCAGGGTCCTCCTAGAGCTCTTTTCCCTGCCAGCCGCAGCAGCGGCAGTGGAGAATGTGGTGGAAGATGCGAGGCCGCAACGGAGGAAGACGTCGGCCGTAGGCCGCGACGTATGGAATGGGGTGTGGCGGCGGACGAGCGGGTCGGAGAGGCGGCGACAAAGGAGCCTGGGGAGCAGAGGCATCACGTCGTCTTCAGTGCAACTGATTCGACCAATAAAAACGGAGTAGTTCAACATCGTGCACGTCCAACTAAATCACTACAAAATTTCCTATCAGATCAGCGGATATCAACCATTACGATCGATCTGGTCACCGGAGAACAAGAAAGAGGATGGAGGGAAGAGGGGAGGAGGCGCACCGTCGCGGTTCTTGTAGAGATCCGGGTTGCCGCTCACGGAGGAAATGGGAGGTCGCCGGCGCTGCTGTTTGTGGGCTCGTGGCGGAGATGGCCGGTCGCCGGCGTCTTTGCGTAGGGCTCGTGGTGAAGTTGGGGCGGCGAGCGCTAGGGGTGGAATCGATCGCATCGGTCATCTACTGGGCCAGCCCACTATCAGGTAGTATGACTTTTTTTTTTGAATCTCGAAAATTATACTTAATTCTATATTATCAGTTTACTAATTCTGAAAATTAATTGCTAAAACATGAAAAATGTTTTGAATTTTTCATGTTTTTAAAAATGTGTTCATGCATACTACAAAAATGTTTGCGGGTTCGTAAATAATGTTCATGACTGATCCCAAAGAATGATGGTGGAGCTCCTGTGCCATTCTCCCTTGTGGGCGCATTCTTGAGGGACCAGTGGACGGTTGCAGCTATGGAGCGGCATTCATTTTTCTTATAGACGCCGATGAGACTCGGCGACGTGGCGCAACAGAGTATCTGCATTTCGGATGCGTGATGATGGACGCGCACATTGAGGTGCCGCTGTCTAGCGTCAAGACGGAGTCGACCGCAGTCGTGGGTATTTGTTTTTGCCAAAAATGCCCCCTTGACCTCAACTAATCAGACATCTGGCCGTCCCAAACACTATTTTCATATCTGTCCTCTGAGCTCGGCGCTAGAGGTCGGCGTCGAACTAGATTCGGCGCCAAGGTCAGAGGCACCGAAGGCTTGGACTGATGTAGTGCCAAATTTGGTCGGCGACGAACAGCACAACGTCGACGCCGAGCTCAGATGTCAGATATGAAAATAGTTTTGCGGGGCGGCCACATGTGAGATTAGTTCGGTCCAGGGGTCATTTTTCGCAAAAAATACCAGGCCTAGTAATATCAATGCGTTGATACTTGTTCTGAAAATGTATTGACAGAAGACGGTGTCCGCGGCTTCTGGAGATGTGCTGTCCGTCAAGAGTCTGGTGGACCGCTTTGTGCTTCCGACTCGCCGTTGGTCGACGTGGTTGAGGCCCTCCGGCTTCACATGATGTGCATTGGTGTATGGTCTGGGTTGGTGTAAGGTCTGGGCAGACGACACTGATCATGTCCATACCCTTCATCAGATTGATAGGAGTATAGCAACAAATGTTGCCAGGAAGGTAACTTCAGACTTATTGATCTATTTCTTTGTAAAACTTCGCTCAATAATTAAAAAGAAAATCATGTGCGATTCGATAGTTTAAACCTTCATTTCGAGAAAGAAGTAGCTAGTAGCAAAGCAAAATTGAATATGCAGTTATATACTACTACCTTGTACCACAATATTTGGTACGCTATTTTGCCCAACCAAAACGTTATATAATTTGGGACAGAAGAGTATGCTAAGCGAAGGGTTACCTTTTTTTGACGTTCGCGAAGGGTTACCTTGACTCGAACCAAACATATGTATGAGCCGGACAGCACCCTCGTGATTAATTCTAACATCCAAACACACATTGTGACTCTGAATTGGTGATCAACACGAATATGAAAGGTTTAAAATAGTAGGAGTCCATGTGGTTCTGCGTTCCTGTTTCCTATTCGAGTATTCCCGGAGAGTTCGTATCCAATATAGTACGGCTCGGTCGTAGTATCCATATATCTGTGTGCTAGGCTGCTAGCTTTGCGCTGTACTCTTGAGCTAGGTATTTCGCCCCGCGTAGTTCCATCTCGTAACACCGGAAACCTTCCTCGCCATCGCCATCTCGCCATGATCGATCTCGCCAACGTGCCTCGCAGGAGGAGGACAGGCTTGGTGGTACCACCACCCACCATGGCCATTGACCAGGAGCCGGACCCTAAGAGCGATGGTGGATCTTCAAGCGCCAATGGCTCTGTGGCGTCGCCGTCATCGTGCGTTCCGTCTGCGAGCAATGGCGAAGCTGTGGCGGCGGCAGCAGCAGCACAACTGAAATCCGATGAAGAACGACGGCGCAAGGGAAAATGTTAGCCGTGGACCAGACGCCGAAGAACGACGACGCCCTGCTCCAGCCTCTGGTCGAGAAGCTCATGGGCGACGCCATCCGGGCAGGGGTTGCCAAATCCCACCACGCGTGCATGTTGACAGCCGTGAAAGACATCGTTTTCGACGACATTCCCATTGTCAGCTATACGCTACGCCGCATCCTCCATGATCTCGGTCCTGTCAGCCCCGTCTGCGTGTACGAAAAGAAGATGTCGTATTCTGACAGAGATAAGGAACAGAACCGCCTCCTCATGTCATGCAAATGCAAAGCAAAGAGCAAAAGCAACAAGCACAATCACAGCCATCTTAAGGTGCTAATCTCGGAGAAGGAGCTAACCCTAGTGTATGAAAAGGAAGACAAACAACAGAAAGAAAACAGGAAAAGAGAGCAGCAGAAGCGGAAGCGGAAGCGGAAAGAGAAGCAGAAGCGGAAAGAAAAACAGAATGACGCCGATAATTCAGAGTCCGAGAATTCCGAGAAGGAGGCCGATAATTCAGAGAAGGAGGCCGAGAATTCGAAGAAGAAGAAACCTGGTCTGGACGTGCAGGCGTACGACCGGAACGGCGAGATGTACGATCTCAAGTGCAGGTATCTGACAACTAACACTGCGTACCGAATCATCGGCGATCACTGGAAACACTTTCTGAGGAAAAACAACCTACTCGTTGAGAACAAGGGGGAAAAGAAGAGAAGAAGAAGAAAGGGCCAGAAGTCATCATCGCCAAAATCAGATGGCAGCGAGGGCCAGAGCAGCTCGCCTACCCCGGAACCCAATGGCTGTGGCCGAAAGAAGCAAGATATCGACAATGTCCGCATCGAGCTGTGGGTGTTCCGCTCGCCGAAATTAGGGCTGGGTTGCACCGAACAGATTGAGGGCGCTGGGGATGGTCATGCTGCACTACCACGAAGAAGAAGACGGGGCCACCGAGCATGCCGACGACCTCGGCCCCGCTAGCACCGAGGAGGAGCCGTGCGGTTCTGAAGATTTCATGGAATCGGAAGGTCCAGAGGATCAGCAAGGTGAAGCGGTGCCGAACTTGGGCGAGCCTGCGCACGAGATGGTCATGGCGGAGCTCGATGATGTGCCGGAGGTGGCGTTGCCCGTCGTCCTCGTGGATGTGGCTGGTCCTCCTCAGGTCGAGGCAGCCGCTCTTATGTACATGGAGGACTCAACGGCGTCGTCCATAGTGGAGGACGCTGCGGAAGCACTCCTGCTCTTGGGTGGCAATATCGACAGGGAGAGAGGTTAAAACTGACAGCAGTGGAGGCTTTTGCCCTTTTACAATTAAATTAGCTATAGGCACGGCTCCAAATGCATTTGTTTTTTTAATGTTTTCCTCAAACGGCTGAAGCACTTGCTGTTCCAGTGAACAAGCTATGGTCCCATAAACATTTGTTGCTGCTCCTATTCTCTGGAACATGTTGGTTAAGTGTGAGAGGGAAGAAAAGCATATTAGCCAAGGCTACGTCCCTACTTGTTGCGTGCTCTTTCCTCCTCCCATTGGAGAGCAACAGGAGAAAGCGGCTTCTTGGTATGGCCGTCTTGAGTCGGTCGCTCGGGCATTCCACAACTTCGCTGGCAGGCAGATATTCAATACTCCCTCCGTCCCAAAATAAGTGTCTCAAAGTTGTACAAAAGTGAATGTATCTATACTTGTTTCATGTCTAGATACATCCACTTTTTAACAAATCTAAGACAGTTATTTTGGGACGGAGGGAGTAGATTAAATGATGCAAGTGTTTCATTCCTGTTATTTTTCGCTACTCTTTCTGATGCTTGAGTTGTAATATTTGGAACTTGATACTTTGAAAATTGTAATAAAACAGTTGTGTGCATCCTCGTGATGTAGAGGCTGGGGCATCTCCCCATTTCTAAAAGAAATGTTGATCCCCTCTCATTGCTGAAGACATCATTTGAAAGCTTTTGTGCTGAAAGCTGCAACTTTCATACAAGTAGAATAGTAGATTGTCCCAAAAGTATAGACTAGTTTTCCAAGATATTTCCATAGCATATAAAATATCTCTCATAATATCCTATACACCATCTAGAATAGTTTTCTAATATATTTCCCTTATACACATGTATATATAACAAGAGAGTACTCCCTCTATTTTTGTATACAAGGCCACTATCAAATATACGTTTTTGCTTCTATACAAGGCCACTATCTTTTCCCAAGATGAATTGATTGAATTTCTACCTCGTACAGTGGTGCTAATTAATGCTAACATTGCATGCAACCATAGAGAAAGAGCTACCACATGCACAAAATTTAAGTAGCACGGAACACAAGAGACTTTTGACACACTTAGCCATGCTATTTATTAGTTGGATTTGTTTTCTTGGTATCTGAAAAATGTGATACTCCCTCCGTCTAAGATTATAAGTCACTTCTCCAAAACCAGATATTCTCGTTCCATAGGGCGCAATTTGCAATTAAGGAGCAGTTTTAGTTTTGAAAACGACGGGAGGCCCACGAAATATTAATTGCCCTTCCTAAATCGCGGGAACCGTTCGCATTGCATGCGGTGTGAACAGAGAAGAGGCTATCGATTTTCGCTCGTTAAGTTTTGCATGCAACGGAACCGGTTATTCCACATTAAATACCTGCATCGATTTAGCACAAAATTAGGCACCAAAACCGAATTTATTTCCTAAACCACACCCTATGGCGTGCTGCCTTGGTCGCAGAGAATTTGGAGAAGTGACTTATAATCCTAGATGGAGGGAGTAGTGGCCTTGTATATAAAAACGGAGGGAGTATTTAATTTGTCAGAGGAAAATTATGTTCTCCGCATTAGCATGCTTACAAAATCAATGAGTCGCAATTAAAACCTACTGAAACGTCAAGTTGCAAAAAGATGTTTGCTTATATGAGTATGTTTGTCATAATAATAACATCATAATGTTTACTTTATTGATCTAGCATGGAATAAATTCAACAACTTAGTGTCAGCAAGTTAGTGTACCCTATTGCTCCTAAACAAATATTATACGTAGTTTAAATTCAAAATAAATAAGTAAAGAATTATGTTATGGATTTAGTTGAATATCAAACTAAAATAATAAAGATGGCTTATTCATGCTAGTTTAAAGCGAAGATCTTTCATGGTTTCAATGTCAAACCCGAGTAATGAAGTTTTACTTATTTTAGTTATTCAAGTTTACGACTGTGTATCTTGGAAAAGAGTTCTAAACTGAAACATATAGTTCAAAATACATCTACCTACAAACGAAAGAAATAAAGTGAGTATAACTCACAACCTTGATTGAAAGATATGTCCACAATAACCATTTAAATAACAAATTCAATGAGCTTAGCCTGGGTTCAAAGAATAATGGAAGAATATTTCAGACTACATATCTATATCATGTATAACTGCAAAGATATACCAAGGAATACATGCCATTTCAACCGATACACAGAGAATCAATATGTAAATGGAAATACTTAGACATCATGAATGAAAACCAGTGAGAAAGTAAGGAATAGTCCAAACATTGTTGATAAAGAATATCAACTCCATTAAACTATTTGTACCAGGATGAATAAGAAGGAGGTTGGAGCATAACAAAGAAAATGCACCATAGCATTGATGAATTTAATTTTCGTTAGTACCAATTCAGTGTCATCATTGTTTGCTTTTGAAGCAAGTAAATGGCAAACATTTTTAATGAAAGTCCAAAGGTTTGCTCGTAAGTACAATTATATCAACATTAGATCTTTTCCTTTCAACTAGTACACATAAAGAACTGCATGCATAAGTATTTATATTTTTTAGTTTTTATTATATTCATTCAGTTTTTCATAACAGTCAAAATGCGCGACAATATGGCTATTCATTGTAAGGGTTGTAATCTTTTAATACCATTGCCAGATCTTCTATATAATTAATGACTACTTGTGCATCTAAAAATAATCTTTGTGAAATTTTAGGAGCAAGATATAACACACTTGAATTTTAAACTTGAATTAGTTTCGAAAAATAGGCATAAAGTCACTTAAATGGGTGAAAGTAGCTAAAAAGATTTATAATTTATAAAAAAAATCGCATTTTCCATCAAAATATTGTCTACTTTCTGTGAAAAAAGAGTGGTGCCATCTTACACCATGTGCTTACTTCACAAAAAAAATCATTTTAAGCAATTAGAAACTAGAATTTTTTGCGCTGTGTGTATATTGGAGTGGTAATTTTCCATCAGGTATGATCTACGCCGTGTGTATATTGGAGTGGTACACATTTTTCTTATACTTGCTTCACCAATAACCCCAATTTTGACACTTAGAAATGGAAAATTAAATTTTTATAATAAAGTTTGAAACTCCACTTGAAAACATTGTTTGGAATGGCTATGAACCTTTGTGCCAAATTTGGGCACATTATCTTGAACTATGTCATGAATATGAAAAAATAATACTTCCTCTGATCCAAAATAATTATCGCCAGCTATACCACCGAGTTGTACTAACTCAGTTCTTTTCAAGCAACAATTTAAACAGATCGGATGGAGTAGAAATATGATTTCTTTTTAATCTTTGCCTAATACTTTTACACTCAGGCAAAGGTAAGTATTTTGTCCTTTCTTCGTGGAGTGTATGTTTTTGCCTGGTGTTTTTCCGTTTCTTTGCTGAGATCTTTTTCTCTAATTTTACCGTACACAAATCTTTACCCAGTGCCTCAATGAAGAGCACGTGGCAAACAACTGATTTCCGATAGTGACTCTTCAGTGACATCCTCTAAGAATACTAAGCTCCCCAGAATTCTTGCCCTCTCCTTGCTCCACATGTTCTCCAATAGGGTAGTGACACCACATCATGATGGACCCCACTCAGGTCTCACTTTATATTTCACACCTACAAAAAAATTGTTGTATACATACACATCACTTTATAGATCACACCTACACCAAAAAAATGTTTGATACATACACATGTTTTGAATATATTTGCCAAATTTTCGGTGAAAAAACTGGTATTCCCAGCTACACAAAAAAAGAATTATGGGGAGAAAAAGGAAAAATAGCTCCATTCCCCACTCAAAATTTCTCTTTTTGTGTATTTTTTAAAATCTCTTTTTTTGCAGCTCAAAATATAAAATATTCTTATACTTTTAGAGCAAATAAAATAGGTACACATAGTTGTATGATTTATTTGCCAAATACTGAAATCTAGATATGTCGTTTCGATATTTGTAAAAAAGGAATGCGGTGAGTTAAAAGCTCTCTTCCTTATCCTTTCTCTGCCGCCAACACCTACCATGGCGGCCTATGCGCGACACCGTTTCTCTCTCTCTGCTTCCCTCGAGCCAAATTTTTGCCCGTCTCTCCACACATAGCTCTGCCTCCATCAAGCCGCTAGGAATACATGGCACCTCCATCCCCGATGTCGCGTCTCAAGTCTGTTGTCAACTTGCAAGCCACGTGCGCTCCCCGCCGCTGCATATTTGGTGGTCACCCAACGCTGATGGGCTGAAAGACTTCCTACATCTCTCGCAGTAGTTGCACGTGAATACCCATGTCACCTCTCGCATCGGCCCCGATGCTGTCGTTGCTGTTATGTGGTGCTCGACGCGGCGGTGGTGGAAGCTGCGGTTCTGGCCGTGAGTAAAAAGTCGAGTGTATGGGGTGCGCTGTGCATAACCGAACCGAAACCGAACCCGAAAAAACCTAACCGTAACCAAAATTGTGGTTTTACGGTTAGTGGTTAAGGTTTCAGTTAGTAAAAGTGCTAACCATATGGAAGCCGGTTAATTCGGTTTTAAACCGAAAAACCGACTTTTAACCGAGAAAACCGAAGAGACTTGTCCAGCAAAGAATTCCGGTCTAGAAGCCCAGCCCAACTTCACGTAACCTGTTAATAGCATGTACGCTGTATTAAAATCAAAACTGCTCAGTGACCTACTGGTTAGGCCCTGTTTGTTTAGACTGCAACTGAATAAGAAGCGGCTGGAGCAGTAGATCTGAGAAGCGGCTGGAGCTGGACAATGGTGAAATGTAAAAATGGTGTTTGGCAACCTGTTTTTAGAACGGCTGGTAGACCAATAGCTGGTGGCGAAAATCCAGAATACCCCTATGCACGATGATGTTTATTATATTTTGTCTGATTATATACCATTTTCTGGAGACCTATAGCTGGAGCAATATGTTCAACACAGAAAATTATTATCATTTTCTTAATTTATTATTTATCATAAAATATTATTAATGAAATCTTATTTTTATTAAATGATTTTAGAAAGACCGTGAACTGGACGTACCCACTACATGTAAATCACGATAATCAGCAACAACTTCATTCAACTTTGCTCGTCTCGTGCATGTCATATATTGGTATTAGCTGGAGTAACTTGTTTATGAATCAATGGTATATGCCAACAACTTGAGTCAGCTTGCTGGAATAAAAGAAATCCTGTAAGGTCGGGATTCGGAGGCTCTTTGTCTCGTGCAGGTGCACGAGAAAATAAAAACACAGGGCTACGAGGTAAGGGACTTTTTTTTTTAAACACAGTACAACGTAGACGCTCACATAACGCGCATACACTCACCCCTATGAACGCACACACGCACACCCTAACTCTATGAGCACTCCGAGAGACTGGCCGGCGAATCGGGTCTTGAAATTGACGAAGTCACCACGGACGCCTTGCTATCGACGGAAACGTCGCCTTCCACTGAAGAATATTCCGCCTTAAATGAGAAACACCTGCGTCAAACCTGGGGTTTGAACTCTGGTGGGCTGAGGGTACAACCACCCTACTAACCATCTTGCCACAGTCGTACCTAACTACTCGGTAGCAATCCTCTGTAAATAGTCTAAACAACAGTGTCAAAGCACTATACCCTTTCGCTTTCAAGTCGAGAAGGAGCGGGAAGCTGCGGAAGTACCTCTCCAGATGCTTGTTGCTTCGCAGTACAAAACCTACAAGCGCTTGTGGAACCACATGCCTAGAAGTTAGGTGTTTGTACTCGCTGGTGCTTTTAGACACTCAAAAGCCGTATAAGCTGAAGCTACAACCAGAACAAACAGGCACTAAGACGGCTAAGCTTCTGTTTTAGGTCGTGTAAGTGCAGAGTTCGAATCCCAGTTTTGTTCTTTTTTTAGGTTGGCCGAAATTTTACTTTTTTTTGTCCCTTATTTTTGCAACACGTCAAATTCGTCATAAAAAATATAGAAATGAAATTTATGGCCATAAAAGTTATGCGTTAATATCAAATTCGCGTCAACTTTGGTTAGTTTGGTTATTACCGAAACTGAACCGAAATTAAATGGTTATTACCAAAACCGAACCGTATTCTCGTACAAAACCGTATTTACCGAATATCAAAACGAATTTACCGTATAACCGTATAAACTGAACCGAATGAACCACATTAACCGAACGCGCAGTGGAAGGATGAGTTAGACGCCTCGTTGTTGTATGCCACCTAATTACTAATGAAAGATGATGTGTGTATTTATCTGTGAAGCTTTTCCTACACTATATTTGCTCAGTTATATTAAGAGAACGAGCCAGATTATGTAAGCAACTGCGTGTGTGTATTTTGTATATGGTTGAATGCATACACTGAAAAGGACCTATGAATGTCTAGCCTCCGCTGCAGTCATTAGAGTGCAGAAATTTTTATGACTCATGAGTGTATGATGATAAATAGCATGTGTTGTTAAACGTGTGGCGAACATGACAAACCATAGCTTTAGAGATGAGCATTTTCCTGCAATTAGATATATACCAAAAAAATGGTGGTATTCATGTCATTTATTTTTGTTTATACTTTATTTTATGTAATCTGGATCTGATTCACAAAGTAAGATGGCATGTAAACCGTTTAAGATCTCACTTTGTTTTATTTTTGGGTGCATTTTAGTATCTAGCGGTGGTATGTTACACTTTTTACATAATATCAATTGTACTTGATCCAACTGATGTAAATTTCCGGAACATAATTATGCCAACTATTACTGATTTGGATAATTATGAAAGCAAAGTCTTCTTGAGTTCATTACAATAAATCAATGTCCTTGAGGTCTCGGTGGCTAGACTAATCTATTTATTGAGTCTGCATGTTCATCATATATATGGTACATTGTATACATATTATCGGAATTTTGTTCAATGGTTTTGTGGAAATCTTCATAGAACCATGTACATAATTTAATTTTATTGACATTTCATTATTGTGGCCGTACCCTGATCGTCTAACTAAGTATTTGAGAGCTTAAGCTTTTTTGGGAGGTCATGTGTTCTCTCTGTTGATTTGAGTGTTGTACTTCTAACCTTGCTACAACCGACATAATTTGATTTTCTTCTCTACTTTCTATATTTATGTGAGAAGGTCTAAATGATCGTGTAGTAAGAGAGTGAGTCAGTTGTAAAAACTTTTTATTTATCTTTCGTCAGTTGTAATAGAGTGGACGCGGCAACACAGCGTCTTTTCCTTCTAGTATTATATAATCCAAAAGAGAAATCACTTGGACGTAGAGAGGAAGAGAAGTGCAGATTATGTCGTGTAGGCGCCGATTATGAAAAGTTTTGGACTTGGACAAAAGCCACCGATTCAGGCAGCTCGGGTAACTGTCGTCGGCATGCAGGATTTTTGACTTGTGTTTTGTGGTTGGAAGATTTGTGGAAATTTAGAATTGTTAGCCCCGTCGACGTGTCCACCTATTTTCTTCGTTTTCGTTGGGCGATTTGACTCAGAATACTGTGCCGTCCGTGTCGGTAAAGCTAAGCACGACCGGTGAAGCATCGAGACAGAACAAAAATTAAAGGACATTTGTAGAAATTTTACTACCTTTTGACCAAATCGCTAGGAGAGTGGAGAAAAATAAAAGGAGCCTAAAATCGAGACAGGACGTACTAGGCTGCATAGGCACTTTGCCGGCTGCCGACGGAACGAATGTGCCTTCGCCGGCTCGTCGCGACGTCGCGCCTCTGGTCGCTTTGTTTTGCCACGTCATGGGCCTCCCTCATGGGCTTTGGCCTGCTTCACACTGACAAACTTATTTTACCACCATTTCTGTCCCTTGGATTTCCACTGAACTTTGGCTCCCACACGTATCGCACCATCGCTCTCGTTTAATCCTCCCTATTATTCGATCTTATGTTTTCTTCCCCAAATCAAGACAATTTAGGTCCCATCTTATGGTACTACAAGAGAACACAAGGAACATGACGTGATGTCTTGTTTCGTACCTACTGCAAACCAAAATGTCAATTATCATTGACATTGGTCTGGAAATTTGATTTCCATGCATACTAAGCTACATGATCCGACAACTGAAGCAACAGTTTCTAGGGGAGGTTGTGTTTAGTTTCGTGGGTACTAGGGGAGGTGCTGCTATTATCTTTTTCGCGTAGAACCGGGGTCGGTTGTCAGAAAAAATAATAGAATATGAGTAGGTAAGAACAACAAAGATGCTAGTTAAGGCATTTACAGTGTAAGATGCTTAGAAATATGGTTATAAAAATAAACCTATTTTTCTTAAGTACCAAGCTTAAGAAAGAAGCTGTTTATTTTTTAATCACCTCCCTACGAGGCTATGAGGTCTTAGCAAGTATGAACGGCGTTCGTACCACATTTTCTAGTTTTGTCAAGGATTATCTTGATTTCATGCATTACACTTATTTTTATTCTAGATTGTATCATAATGTTTCGCCATGTACTTACATGTAAATAACGAAGAGTGTCGTGTTGTTTTATGTCATGTTTTTTATCAGAATCTATCAACATGTTTTGACGAAGTATCGATACCAGGTGCACAAATCTCCATCACAATAAATGAAGGATACATTATTACATATATTATTAGTAGAATGTATAGTATCGTGTGGTTTTATATTTTATGCCATGTTATTAGTAGCATTACCCATCCTTGATCTGAACGGAATCATCATCGCAATATATCAACCGCCAAAACAAAAGAAAAACTACATACCGAGCATTACTAGTACATGTACACCATACGTATGTATGGACAATATTGCACGACGGATAAATACACGGAAAAAATAACTCAAATGCATGCATGCATCCGCTTATTAATTTAATCACTCAATAATGCGCTAGCTTAGTCGTGGTTACTCCATGGAGTAGCAGCATTCCTTGAATGCCTCGAGGTTGTGCTCGAAGACAGGTACAAAGGCGTCGACGCTGCCGTCGCCGAGGTAGGACGGCACGATGAAGAGCATCCCCTCCGTCGGGAAGTATGACGGCATGAAGTAGGTTGGGCTCCCGGCGCCGAAATCCAGCTCGTAGAACGGGAGCGTTAGCCAGCTGTCAACCTCGAGGTCCGGGCACAGCACGTCGTGCAACACCGCCGTCTTCTCCAGCCCCTCCCGCTCCACGGCGCCGGAGCTCGCGAAGTCGACGAGCGACTGGAAGTATGCGCCATCGACACGCGCCACCGCGTCGTGGATCGCCTGCGCCGCGTGCTTCAGCGGCCGGCTTAAAAGGTCACCGGCCGTGGCGCGCGGGAACGCCCACAGGACCAGATTGCCGAAGTAGTCGGGCGGCGTGGCCAGGCGCCGCCGCCCATCGACGGAGATGCGTATAGTGGAGGTCTCGCGAGGGCCGAGGCCACGCGAGCGCGCCATGATGCGCCATAGGTGCGCGAGAATGGTTTCGAAGCGGCTGAACGGCCGGCCGCGCCCCTCTGACGCCTTGGCGCGCAGCCCGGCGATGAAGTCTTTGGTGAAGTGGGCCTTGTGGATGATCACGTTGTCGTCGGCACCGTGGGTTCCGTGGTCGGTGTTGGGGGTCGGCCGATAGTACTCGACCCCGCGGTGCTCGAACTCGACGAGCGGCGGGTCGCGCGGCCGGAAGAGGTCGGGGTTGTTGTGCGGCGGCGACAAGGACTGGCCGACGCGGACATCAAGCCCGCGCGCGGCGCGTCCCCAGGCGACGAGGAAGTCGCTAGTGCCGTGGCCGTCCGCGACGGCGTGGTTGGCCGTGAACCCGACGGCGAGCGAGCCGCAGGCGAATCGCGTGAGCTGCATCTGCACCACCTCCTCGATCTCCCCCTCCAGGTCCGGGTGCAGCTTCAGCAGCTCCGGCGTGGGCTTGCTCGGCGCGGCGTCGGCGAGGGTGGCGCCGTCAACACGGGCCTCCACGAGCCGCGCGCCGCGGTCGTTGAGCAGTACGCCCGGCACTCCGTCCGGTCCAGCTCCGACCTGGCCGGCGAAGAGGCGGTAGACACCGAGCACCTCAGCGAGGCCGCGCTCGATGTCGGCCGTGGAGGGCGCCGGCGCTTTGAACGCGTAGATGATGGCCATCTGGATGTGGTACGTGATCTTGTCGAACACCGAGGACGGCACGTGCTCCGTCGTGTCCGGCCGCGTCGCGCCCACGGGGTACCGCGGCTTCACCAGCTTGGAGCTCACCACCTTCACCTCCATGACGTACCTACGTCTAGCTCTGGCGGTGTAGCTAGGTACACTCGTCTAGATGGTCTTGCCGAACTGCGATCGGCAGATGGTCTCGTTGATGTCGATCTTGACCGCTCTACTGGCAGTGCCGGTACGATCAAGTGGCAAGCTATGAAGATCGGTCGAATGGATGAGGAGCAAGAACACACACACTCTGCCCTGGTGACGACGATGGAGGTGCCGGGGTATAAATAGCAGCAGGTGAACGGGGGTAGGTGGTAATGATCATGCTAATGAGTACAGTACAGATGCTTGGTCGTCATGTAAAGTCCATGGGTGCTACAGGCTCTTGGATGAATTGATCGTCGACATCGATCGCATAGATATGGTCAGATGGAGTCCTGTTCTGCGGCAGTACATTAAAAAAAAAAAGAAAACTTATAAGGACTAGCCCTTGGTAATATTGATATAGTAGAAATCCACATTGACGAAAATTCTCGAAATCCTGCTCCCGACGGGAGTCGACTAGGAGCGGCACCACGCCCCTAACCACTGGGCAGTACAGTAATAAGTACTCCGTAGGTAATATACATCTGGATATACATGACAGTTGACACGGCAAAATGCACTGTCGCGGTCATGGAGTAGCAAATTGACACGCTCCTTCCCCTCGTAAAACGGCCGGGGACAGCTTGCCGGTATATGACGTTCGCGCATGCATACGTGTGTACGTCTAGCTCCCCTCTTATAGCATCCTAGTATATTTAACACTATCTTTTTAGGGGTACATTATTTGGAGAAGACAAGATAGTAGCTAGTATAACACTAGTCTTCATCATTCTTGTTAGAAGCATATCAGGACCGATGTTGCGACCTTTGTTTCTTGAATATAATAAGTTGTGATCTTTGTAGTGTATAATCTTTATTAGTCTTGCAACCAATTAGCTAGTGTAACATGGGTTATCTATCAATGCAAAACCTATTCACCAAGTTCCAGAGAAAGTTCCCCCACTTTAATTGTGTGGGTTACAAGTTGAAAATGTCCACTCCCCTCCTATCATCAGCTATTCCCTTAGTTGGGATATTTGGAGTGTGTATAATCTTTATTAGTCTTGCAACCAATTAGTTGGTGAAACGCGGGAATCCATCAAAACCTATTCGCCAAGTTGAAGAGGAAAGTTCTCCAGATACCTTAACTGTGAGGGTGAAAAGTCCACTTCCCTCCTATCATGAGCTATATGCTTGGCTCAATTTTTTCTTAATCTTTTTGTCCCTACCACCATCCTAAACTATCATATATTTCTTGGAGCACTTGTCTGCTAACTCTCTTGGACCGACAACATTAACTACATGTATTGTCTAACAGATGTGATGCAAATCATACATATTAGTTACAGGTTGAAGTGAAAATATGCACATATGACTTCGTTACAAAATATACCTATTTACTATCTTTGAATTGAATGTTACAAATATATAGCTCATGTTGCAAATTTTCATATTTTTGAACAAGATCTACGTATATAAAACTTGCGCCACGATAAACATAATTTTTTCCATATTTTTACTAAATTTGTTTTTTTTGGATACAATGGTTCAATTTATTTTTTTATAATAATTAACAATAAAATAGCCATTGATGGTTCTTGTTGCGTACCGTCCATCGGTTTCACATGCCATTCGAGTTTCATGATCTTTTTTTGTAGGACTAAAACTCCAGCGTATAGACTAACTCTTGTATTGTTTTTTGATTCATGTATAGTATATTTTATTTTCATGTAATTTCCCAACCGCTTGAATAAAAAAAAATACAGGCTATCATTCCCGCCGTAGTCCACTCAAAAATTTATGTTGATGCGGGAGATAGGTGATAATGCAATAAAAAGTTCATAAAAATAAAATTAGCCAAGCAAACAATATAAGGAAAAGAAGTATAGTTTACAAACATAAGTATTGTAATTTTTCCTGAAAGTCTTCTAAGATGCACATCCTTTCTTTTTAACGTTTTGTCTTTTTGTTTTTCCTGCCTTTTTTTTCTTACCTTTTCTTTTTCTTTTTTCTTCTAAGATGCGTTGTACTCCATTTTCTTTGTAACTTTGGAACCATTATTTTTGGATTAATGAATACATTTAAGCCTCGTGAACATTATTTCTGACCCAAGAGTTTTTTTAACCAATGACATTTTTTTTGGGACCTGCGAGTTTTTTTTTTCCAAAACATGAATATATCCTGAATATGCATGAACGATTTTTTCACGGTTAAAAGAAGCGTGCACCTATAAATAAATAATGCTCATATAGACTAAAAAAATGCTCACATATTTGAATAATTGAAAATGTTTATACATCTCGAAAAACTGTTTGCGGATTGGTAAAATGTTTTCTTGTGTTAAAAAATTTATGCATACATTTATTCAATCAATCTGCAATTAACAAAGGAAACATATAAATAAATTGAAGGGAAAATAAAATAATACAACAAAAAAATAGATGTCATTGAACCGGAACAATGCCAGCCCAACAACACAAACCGCTACGGGGAACCCGCCTCTAGTGCTCGCTACGAGAGTGGATGGGGTGTTCTAATATTGATGTAGATGACGGGTTTTGTACCTTGGTTTGAGATAGGAAGGTGATTACAAAAATCAACCAAGTTTCTAACTATATATGCATTATATATGTAAATGATTGTTGATAGAACTGGACTAAACTCTACCTTATTTGATTATTTGACTTACAGATAATTTATACATCCTTTTCTCGGTGGCGGACGGCCGGGTCGGGCGAGGTTCATCTGTGACGCCAAGACCAGAGATCGATCACCGGTAGCTGGGAGCTTACAAGATGCAGAGAGAAGCGTGTGGGTGGGAAAACAAATTCGGCTAGCCGCTGTGCATGCATGCACGAGACCGCTCCGACGGCCATGTGCAACAACCACTGTTTGACTACGGGTAGCGCTCAGATGCACGCACCGGACCAGAATCATGGACAAAGCCTCAGAACGGCGCGCGGGTTGACAGCTCTAGGTTTCGTGGCGGAAACTCGCCGCGACCCCAACACGTTAACGCGCCTCAGGCAAAGCTGCCAACCCGCCGCCGGCCGCCACTCATTACCCCTCCGTGATCCGTCGCCATCGGCAATGACCTGAGAGCGAGTTGCGTATCCAGCGGCATGTACAGCGCATACCTTTTTGTGCTATCAGAATGTAACTCACCATCGGCATCTACGCATAAATGGAATTCCCTTGAGCTCTACTCATGTCCCTGGCTGATAGAACCGTGCTAATTTCGGAGCGCATTTTAAGCTATTAACAGAGTATCCTTCAGAACAGACAAGAGAGCAAAACCAGGCAGAGTAGATACATACTCTTGATTGTCAGCAGCTAACGATCTGTGTAGCGTGTAGGGCGTCGGAGTAGCTAGCACGGAAGCTACCCAAACAAACTTATCTGTACCTAGCCAGGTAGCTGCTGCCTCGCTCTCGGACGTCAACCTTGTCTCCCATGCGAGAACGAGCGCCGGATGTGTCCTGCCCGATAAATTCCAACTGTACGTCGTCCTCCTTGGCATGTGTGTGTGAATGGTGTGCTTCCTTTGTCAAGAACAAAGAACATGCTCGCGGACGGACCAAGAAATCACGAACCATATATGCAGCTCTGCTGACCGTTGAACCATGCAGTTTGTATATCTACCCTCTCCGTTTCTATATACTCCGTATAAGATATTTTAGATATTTCAGTACAGACTACATAAGGATCAAGATGGGTAAATGCACATATTTAGACACGTCTAGAAGATACATACGTATTGGAAAAGAGTTGAAACATCTTATATTTACAAACGGAGAGAGTATATGTCAAGACAAACTATATATGACCTTCTTAATAGAATTTTTCAGACACTAGGGTGATATGGTAACTTGGTGAAAAAAAATACATGTATATATGCTTCTAGAAATTGTGAAAAAATACAATTTTACAAGATATGTATATACTATATATACACGAGAAATTTCTAAGAAAATATGGAAATACGTGAAATTAGAAAAAAAAATTAAGTCAAAATAAATAATTATACAAAAACATTTTTTTACCAAATTCACTTGTGTGTGTACGTGTTCTATATGTAATCTACATGTATGAATTCTTTCGTAATATTTATTAATAAACTTAAAAATATTTTTTTGTTAACTACAAAATATCATGATTTGTATGATACTAGGATCTGTTGCGATATCTCTCATTGTTTTTCCCTTGCAAATATGAATTCTTTGATTTTTTTATCTTTATTTTGCGTTTTAGTGATAATCAAACCCCCAAAAAGTTCCTCCGAGAAACGTGTGAAGAACTTATTAAGAGCAAGAAACACTTTGTTACCTCCCCAAGAGAAGCACAAAGACCTACGAGACTTACCACTTCGGAGAAGGATGCTCAGTTGCGCTCCTTCCACACTCTCATATCGGGCCATTCTACACCTAAATCCACTAAGATTTTCTTAGGTCCATGGTGATGATGACAACCTAATTTTTATTTCCACAACTCCTGCGTGAATCTCAATCGCGGAAGACATTGAACCACGCGGGACGTCGGCCGCTTAGGCACAAGAAAATCATTTCTTACACAACAGGCACAAGAAAATCTTTGATGACTTAGATTTTGCAAAACCCTTTAACTATTTGCATTGTCCCCTTGGAATTGATTTGTCAGTCACCTTTTATTTGGGCAATCGACCGACGGATATTCCGTTTTATTCCTTGATGCTCTTTTGCATGAATTGTTCCTTCTATGCTTTCCAGATTTATCGACCGGTAACCTCCGAATTTGACACTTTTTGTCATGTAAACAGCGTGTACACACGATGACATGACACAAGTCGATCGGTTTTCAGTCGTGGCAGATCTTATAGCTAGGTCGAGTGATGGCTACCAGGGGTTTCGATTGAGTGGTAAAAGTTGCTGCTCTCACACCTACGCCAAGCTCTCCGTACGTGTCCCGGAAGATTATCTTTTTGATCGAGACATTATTCCCCTCTGCTTTATGGTAGGTGGCTTATCCAAAACAAAAGGTTGATTAGCCATATCGTAGAGGCAGGTGTAGTACTGTATAGCCGATCCAAATTATCTGCTTGTAGTGGAGACCGGAGACAACTCCCTCCGTTCCAAAAGAATACAACAACTCCTCCGTGTCGAGGTCATCAACAACTCCTTTCGAAAAAGCCGCGAAGTCCACATGATGAACATTCACGATTCTCGACATCTAAAGATAAACACAACAATAAAAGCCATCACAACGACAATTATATTTCATTTTCCGAACTAGGCATACACACTTTTCCTAGAAACCATAACCATGGCATTACATTTTTAGGGTTAGGGTTTGGCCCTACAAATCCCTAGCCATGGCATACAAATCATAACCCATAACCATGGCATACAAATCCTAAAGCCTATGGCCAAAATATCAACACGAAGCTAAAGATTTTGCACCCCACATTAATTTCTAGGTTTCCACGAAATTGCACAATACAACAAAATGCCAAAATTTGTGTTGGCCAAAATTGAGGGGAACAAAGGAGTTTACCATGGAGAATGCAGAGGACACGAATTCAACGGATAAATCCCTCCGATTCGGCGGGATTTGAGTGGAAATGGAGTAGGAGCAGTGAGGGAGAGGAGATAGAGCTTCGGGCTGGAGGAGGAAGAAAGAAAAGGGTGAGGGGAGGCCGGCGTCGCGGGCTGTGCTTTTTAAGTTGTACGGCGCCCTACCGTGGCGCCATGGTCAGTAGTATTGCGCCCCGGGCGCCGTACTTACGGCTCGTGGGCCCAGCTACGCCTACGTGGCGCGGTCAACGGCGCCATGGACCAGGGCGTCGTATAGAAGAGCACGGCGCCCCGAGGGCGGGCGTCGTGGAAAAGGGTCAGATCGTGAAATATTTTGAATTTGGGTCCATTTTGTGAATTGATTTCAAAAAAGGGTAAATTTGTCAAATTTGCCTCTGGTCGCTTACTTTCTCACACCGCCACGTCAGAACAACAGTGAGATCGGTATTATATGTAGTTGGGCCTGCCTCATGGGCTTGGGCCTTGCCTCACACTGACAAATTTTTGTTTAACATCCATTTCTCTTGCTGCATTTTCTACTGAAATATTACCATCTACTCGTATCGCACCATCGTTCTCTTTTTATCCTCCCTATTTGTTCCATCTTTTGTTTTATTCCCCTAATCAAGACGATTTAGGTCCCATCTCATAGTACTAAAAGAGAACACAAGGAACATGACGTGATGTCTTGTTTCGTACCTACTGCAGACCAAAATGTCAATCACCATTGACATTTGTCACGAGATTTGATTCCCATGCATACTAAGTTACATGGTCCGACAACAGAAGCAACACGTACTAGTGAAGGTACTAGGGGAGAGGTTGTCCTCTTTCTTTTGGCGAGAACAATGGGCGTTGGTCAGAAGAAATAATAGAGTAGGAGTAGCGAGTAGGAGTAGCGAGAACAATGGGCGTTGTCCTCTTTCTTTTGGCGAGAACAATGGCGCGGTCAATGACGCCATGGACCGGGCGTCGTATAGAAGAGGACGGTGCCTCGAGGGTGGGCGTCGTGAAAAAGGGTCAGATCGTGAAATATTTTGAATTTGGGTCCATTTGTGAATTGATTTCTCAAAAGAGTCAAATTCATCAAATTTGCCTCTGGTTGCTTACTTTCTCACACTGCCACGTCAGAACAACAGTGAGATCGGTATTATATGTAGTTGGGCCTGCCTCATGGGCTTGGGCCTTGCCTCACACTGACAAATTTTTGTTTAACATCCATTTCTCTTGCTGCATTTTCTACTGAAATATTACCATCGTTCTCTTTTTATCCTCCCTATTTGTTCCATCTTTTGTTTTATTCACCTAATCAAGACGATTTAGGTCCCATCTCATAGTACTAAAAGAGAACACAAGGAACATGACGTGATGTCTTGTTTCGTACCTACTGCAGACCAAAATGTCAATCACCATTGACATTTGTCACGAGATTTGATTCCCATGCATACTAAGCTACATGATCCGACAACACAAGCAACACGTACTAGGGAAGGCTGTTTTATAAGGGGAGAGGTTGCCCTCTTGTTTTTGGCGAGAATAAGGGGCGGTGGTCAGAAGAAATAATAGAGTGGGAGTACCGAGTAGGTAAGAACATCAAACAATCTAGTTAACGCACTTACAATGTAAGATTATGCTTAGAAAGATGGTTCTAAACGGGGTCATCATCGCAATATATATGAACCACATGAAGTACGTATTACTAGAACAAAAATACTCGCATGCATGCATGCATGCACGCAAATGGAATCCATATGATGAATCTTAATTGAATCACTCCATGGAGTAGCAACACTGCTTGAATGCCTCGAGGTTGTGCTCGAAGACGGGCACGAAGGAATCCACGCTGCCGTCGCCGAGATAGGACGGCACGATGAAGAGCATCCCCTCTGTCGGGAAGTACGACGGCATGAAGTATGTTGGGCTCCCGGCGTCGAAGTCCAGCTCGTAGAACGGGAGCGTTAGCCAACTGTCCACCTCGAGGTCCGGGCACAGGGCGTCGTGCAGCACCGCCGTCTTCTCAGCCCCTCCCGCTCCACGGCCCCGGAGCTCGCGAAGTCCACGAGCGACTGAAAATAGGCGCCGTCCACTCGCGCCACCGCGTCATGGATCACCTGTGCCGCGTGCTTCAGCGGCCGGCTTAAAAGGTCACCGGCCGTGGCGCGCGGGAACGCCCACAGGACCAGGTTGCCGAAGTAGTCGGGCGGCGTGGCCAGGCGCCGCCGTCCGTCAACGGAGATACGGATGGTGGAGGTCTCGCGGGGGCCGAGGCCCCTCGCGCGCGCCATGGTGCGCCAAAGGTGCGCGAGAATGGTCTCGAAGCGGCTGAACGGCCGGCCGCGTCCCTCCGACGCCTTGGCGCGCAGACAGGCGATGAAGTCCATGGTGAAGTGGGCCTTGTGGATTATCACGCTGTCTGCTTCGGCGTGGTGTCCTGGTCGGAGTTGGGCGTCGGGCGGTGTACTCGACCCCGCGGTGCTCGAACTCGAGCAGCGGCGAGTCGCGCGGCTTGAAGAGGTCGGCCTGGTTGTGCGGCGGCGGCGGCAAGGACTGGCCGACGCGTACATCGAGCCCACGCGCCGCACGGCCCCAGGCGACGAGGAAGTGGCTAGTGGCGTGGCCGTCCGCGACGGCGTGGTTGGCCGTGAACCCGACGGCGAGCGAGCCGCAGGCGAACCGGGTGAGCTGCACCTGCACCACCTCCTCGATCTCCCCCTCCAGGTCCGGGTGCAGCTTGAGCAGCTCTGGCGTGGGCTTGCTCGGCGCGGCGTCGGCGAGGGTGGCGCCGTCCACGCGCGCCTCCACTAGCCGGGCACCACGGTCGTTGAGCAGCACGCCCGGCACTCCGTCCGGGCCAGCTCCGACCTGGCCGGCGAATAGGCGGTAGACACCGAGCACGTCGGCGAGTCCGCGCTCGATGTCGGCCGTGGAGGGCGCCGGCGCCGTGAAGGCGTAGACGATGGCCATCTGGATGTGGTACGTGATCCTGTCGAACACCGAGGACGGTACGTGCTCCGTCGTGTCCGGCCGCGGCGTGCCCTCGGGGTACCTCGGTTTCACCAGCTTCGAGCTCACCACCTTCACCTCCATGACGTGCGTGTCTAGCGGTCTAGGTACACTCGTGTCTCGTCTAGACGTCGGCAGATGATCTCGTTGTTGTCTTGACCGCTCTACCGGCAGTGCACTGACGATCAAGTGGCAAGCGAGGAAGATCGGCCGATGGATGAAAACTAAAGAGCAAGCGCATACACACTGCACTGGTGACGACGAGGGAGGTGCCGGGGGTATAAATAAGGAGCGCTGAAACGGTGGTAGGTGGTAATGATCATGTTAATTAACATGCTTGGTCATCATGTAACGTACATGTTCGTGTTCTTGGATGAATTGATCGTCGACATCGATCGCATGGATATGGTCAGATGGAGACCTGTTCTGCGGCAGTACAGTAACAAATCGGTAATATTCATCTATATACATGACAGTTGACAAGGAAAAATGCACTGTCGGCCTGTCGCGGTCATGGAGTAGCAAATTGACACGCTCCCTGCCTCCCTCCCCTCGTATATACTCCCTCCGTACCGAATTAGTTGATGCAGGAATGTCTAAATATGGATTTAATTTGTCGTGCTTTAGTGCGTAGATGTATTCGTATTTAGACAAATTTGCACCAACTAATTTGGGATGGAGAAAGTACATAGGTAATGGTTTCACCTTTTTTTTACGAAACACAGTACACGTAGGCGCTCATATACACACGCTACACTCACCCCAATGAACACGCGCACACACCCTATCCCTATGAGCATCCCGAGAGATGAGCTGGCGGATCAGGTCTTGAGATTAACGAAGTCACCACGGCCGCCTCGCTGTCGACGGGAACGTCGTCTTCCATTGAAAAATATTTCGACTAAATGAGAAACACCAACGTCAAAACTGGGGTTTGAACTCTAATGAGATAGGGGTACAACCACTCCCTTAATCACTGCGTCGATTGCTTTTATTGAATTTATTGAAAGTCAGATCTTACAACAGGGATAATGGTTTCACTTGATACCTGTAAACAACTTTCATCTTGGCGTCGTTCGGCAGTGTACGTATATCTATACACACCCATTGACGTTTTCTGCATAACGGCCGGGACAGCTTGCCGGTATATGACGTTCGCGCATGCATACGTACGTACGTTTAGTTAGGTCAATATTACCAAAAGTCTTGGTTTCCCCTCTTATAGCATCCTAGTCTAACACTATCTTTTGACGTTATATGAGAGAAGAAAAGATACTAGTATAACACTATAATCTTCATCATTCTTGTTAGCAGCATATAGGGCCGATGTTGCGACCTTTGTTTCTTGAATATAATACGTTGTGCTCTTTGTAGTGTATAATCTTTATTTAGTCTTGCAACCAATCAGTTAGTGTAACGTGGGTTATCTATCAAAACCTATTGACCAAGTTCTAGAGAAAGTTCCCCGAACTTAATAGTGAGGGTTACAAGATGAAAAAGTCCACTTCCCTCCTATCATGAGCTATTCCCTTGGTTGGGATATTTGTAGTGTATAATCTTTGTTAGTCTTGCAACCAATTAATTGGTGAAACGCGGGAATCCATCAAAACCTATTCACCAAGTTGTAGAAGAAAGTTCTCAGAGTACCTTAATTGTGAGGGTGAAAAGTCCACTTTCCTCATATCATGAGCTATTTTTTTGGCTCAAATTTTTGTTATTTTTTTGTCCGTCTAACCACCATCCTAAACTATCATATGTATCTTGGAGCACTTATGTCCTAACTCTCTCCGACAAACAACATTTGCTTACGCTTTTGTTTTCTTTTCTTCTATTGGTAATACATGAATATATATAACCATGAACCTACGAACATTTTACAACCGATTTCTTCAGACCCGCAATTTTTTTTGAGTTTGTTAACATTCTATTTTATTAAACCCTAACTCTTTTTTAACACGTTAACATTTAAAAAAATAACCATTTTCTTGGACTAATGAATATCTTTTAAGCTCCTTGAACATTATTTCTAACCTGTGGTTTTTTTTAACATGTAGGCATGTTTTTGGAACCTGCGATTTTTTTTACAAACATGACTATTGGTCCGGCAGATTTTAAAATATTCACATCTATGAAAATGTTTATACATCTCGAACAATATTCGCAGATTGGTACAATGATTGGATTGCCATGTGTAGAGGGAAGATGTCGCAGGTGACTAGTGAGGTTCCGGCGCCGCGACGTCATCTGTGGCGCTGGGAGCATGCGAGATGCAGAGAGATGTATGTGTGTGGGAAAATAAACTCGGCTAGCAGCTGTGCATGCATTGCATGAGACCGCTCCGAAGGCCAAGTGCAACAACCACTGTTTGACTACGGGTGGCGTAGTGCCTGGAGGGTTCCCTTGAGCTCATCTACTCATGTGCTGACTCCTGACCTGCTCAATTCTCGCAAATTAATAGGGTATCCTTCAGAACAGAATGGAGTGTGGTTTGCTGTCCTAAAGACCAAGGAGGGCTCGGAGTTCATGACCTTGAGGTCAAGAACAGAGCGCTGCTAGGTAAATGGCTATTTAAACTTCTTTATGAAGATGGAGTTTGGCAAACCCTCCTTAGGAGAAAATATGTCGAAGATCAAGCTGTTTCCCAGGTTCTTTGGAAACCTGGCGATTCACACTTCTGAGCTGGCCTCATGGCTACAATGAAGTTCTTTTTTCCACATGGCTCTTTCTCAATTAGGGATGGTTCGTAAATTCGCTTCTGGGAGGATATTTGGCTTGGCCAATCTACCCTCAAAGAACAATATCCAGCTCTATATTTTATTGTTCGAAACAAAAGTGACACGATCGCGAAGGTGTTGGGTACTTCCTCACCAAATGTTTCGTTCAGAAGGAGTTTACTTGGAACAAGACAAGCATCTTGGAATGATTTGCTCATCCGATTGGATTTAATCCAATTATCGGAAGGTCCGGATAAGTTTCAATGGAATCTGACGAAGAACGGCAAATTCTCGGTTGATTCTATGTATAGAGCGCTTATCCTACCCGAAATTCCAGTCGATAGTGCTTATAATAACAAACTTTGGAAGATGAAGATACCACTAAAAACTAAAGTGTTTGCGTGGTATTTACGTCGAGGAGTAATTCTCACCAAAGATAACCTTGCCAAACGCAATTGGCACGGAAGTAAAAAGTGTGTTTTCTGTCAACACGACGAGACCATTACACACTTATTCTTTCAGTGCGAGTTCGCTAGGTCTATATGGTCAGCCATGCAGATAGGTTCTACCTTACACCCACCCAGATCCGTTGCTAACATTTTTGGCAATTGGCTAAATGGAGTGGATCCTAGGTTCAAACTATTCAGTAGGGTGGGAGCGATTGCCGTTATTTGGTCGCTATGGCTATGTAGAAATGACAAGGTTTTTCATGATTAAAATTCTTCTCTTATGCAGGTTATATACCGGTGCACAGCGACGCTACGAGCTTGGTCATCCCTGCAGCGTGTGGAGCACCGAGACTTATTTTTGGAGGTGGCGTCGAGACTAGAGGCTGCGGACAGGGAGTTATTTTCCCGGCATGGGTGGCAACATAGACTCCGGATAGACCTACCAGCAGCCTAGGCGGATCTTCAATTTCTCATTTTGATATGTAATTCGCCTTTTTTATTTTTCGCTGACCGACTTGAGTGATAGTGAACTGGCGGCTGTGTGCATCTTAGTTATGCAGAGACCGGGTGTAATGCTTAAACTTTTTAAATAATAAAAGCCCTTTATCTAAAAAAGAACAGAACAAGAGAGCAAAACAGATCGTTAACTGTTAACGATCTGTGTAGCGTGCAGGGTGTCGGATCCAGTAGCACGGAAGTTATCCAAACAAACTTATCTGTACCTAGGTAGCTGCTGGCTCGTGCTCCGTCTGCTGTCACTCTTGTCGCCGGTTAGTTACCACTGGCCGACGAACAGAGTGCCCGATGAATTCCAACCGTCGTCCTCGTTGGCATGTGTGAATGGTCTGTTTCTAAATATAAGGTATTTTAGATATTCCAGTATCGGCTACATACCGATCAAGATGGGTGAATGGACATATTAAAACGCGTCTAGATATAGATACGTCTTGGAAAAAAGCTAAAACATATTCTATTTAGAAACAGAGGGAGTATATGTCAAGACAAACTATGGCCTTCTTAATAGAATTTTTCTGACCCTAGGGTGATACGATGGTGATATGGTAACTTGGTGAAAAAAATACATGTATATATGCTTCTAGAAAAAAATACAATTTTACATGATATGTCTACACTACATATACGCGAGAAATTTCTAGGAAAATATGGTAATACTCGAAACAAGAAAAAAATGAGTCAAAATAAACAATTGTACAAAAACATATTTTTTTTTACGAAATTCACTTGTGTGTGTTCTATATGTAATCTACACATATGAACTCTTTCGCAATATTTATTGATAAACTTAAAATATTTTTTTTTGCTAGCTAAAATATCATGATTTGTATGATACTAGGATCTATTGCGATATCTCTCATTGCTTTTCCCTTGCAAAGATGAATTCTTTGATTTTTATCTTCATTTTGATGTTTTAGTGATAATCAAGCCCCAAAAAGTTCCTCCGAGAAACGTGTGAAGAGCCTATTAAAAGCAAGAAACACTATACACGGTGCCTTGTACTCCCTCCGTCCACAAAAAGATGTCTCAACCTAGTCTAAATTTATATGTATCTACACACTAAATCATGTCTAGATACATGCAAATTTAGGATAAGTTGAGACATCCTTTTGTGAACGGAGGGAATACCTCCCTATCTAGCAAGAGAAGCACAAAGACCTACGAGACTCACCACTTCGGAGAAGGATAGTCAGTTGCGCTCCTTCCACACTCTCATATCGGGCTAGTTAAATCAACTAAGATTTTCTTAGGTCCATGGTGATGGCGACAACCTAATTTTTATTTCCACAACTCCTGCGTGAATCTCAATCGTGGAAGACATTGAACCACACAGGACGTCGGCTTAGGCACAAGAAAATCATTTTTTACATAGCAGGCACAAGAAAATCTTTGATGACCTAGCTTTTGCAAAACCCTTTAACTATTTGCATTGTCCTCTTGGAATTGATTTGTCTGTCACCTATTTTTAGTTGGGCAATCGACCGACTCATATTCTGTTTTTTTCTTGATGCTTTTTTGCGGGAATTATTCCTTGATGCTTTCCAGATTTATCGACCGGCGACCTCCGAATATGAGACTTTTCTCATGTAAACAGCATGTACACACGATGATATGACACAAGTCGATCGGATTCTAGTCGCGGCTGATCTTATAGCTAGGTCGAGTGATGGCTACCAGGGGTTTCGAGTGAGTGGTAAAAGTTCCTGCTAACACGTATGTAAGTTGGGTCGCAAAGCTCTCCGTACGTGTCCCGGGAGATTTATCTTTTCTGATCGAGACATTATTCCCCTCTGCTTTATGGTAGGTGGCTTATCCAAAACAAAAGGTTGATTAGCCATATCGTAGAGGTAGGTGTAGTACTGTATAGCCGATCCAAATTATCTGCTTGTAGCCGATCTCATCGAAGTCGAGAGTCATCATCTTCCAACGAATGTAATGATCAAACCCAACATTGTATCTTCTTTTCATATGAACTCCATCATTTTTTCCATCGAATTCAACTCGCTTCGGACCTTCTCCACAACATCGGCTAGGGTAGGACTAGTAGTGTCAATTAAACACAATGACTACCTCCTCCGTGTCGAGGTCATCAACAACTCCTTTCAAAAAAGCCGCGAAGTCCACATGATGAACATTCACGATTCTCGACATCTAAAGATAAACACAACAATAAAAGCCATCACAACGACAATTATATTTCATTTTCCGAACTAGGCATACACACTTTTCCTAGAAACAATATCCATGGCATTACATTTTCTAGGGTTAGGGTTTGGCCCTACAAATCCCTAGCCATGGCATACAAATTATAACCCATAACCATGGCATACAAATCCTAAAGCCTATGGCCAAAATATCAACACCAAGCTAAAGATTTTGCACCCCACCTTAATTTCTAGGGTTTCCACGAAATTGCACAATACAACAAAATGCCAAAATTTGTGTTGGCCAAAATTGAGGGGAACAAAGGAGTTTACCATGGAGAAAGCAGAGGACACGAATTCAACAGATAAATCCCTCCGATTCGGCGGGATTTGAGTGGAAATGGAGTAGGAGCAGTGAGGGAGAGAGAGATAGAGCTTCGGGCTGGAGGAGGAAGAAAGAAAAGGGTGAGGGGAGGCCGGCGTCGCGGGCTGTGCTTTTTAAGTTCTACGGCGCCCTGTACCGTGGCACCATGATCAGTAGTACTGCGCCCCGGGCGCCGTACTTACGGCTCGTGGCCCCAGCTACGCCTACGTGGCGCGGTCAACGACGCCATGGACCGGGGCGTCGTATAGAAGAGCACGGTGCCCCGAGGGCGGGCGTCGTGGAAAAGGGTCAGATCGTGAAATATTTTGAATTTGGGTCCATTTGTGAATTGTTTTCTCAAAAGGGTCAAATTCGTCAAATTTGCCTCTGGTCGCTTATTTTCTCACACTGCCACGTCAGAACACAGTGAGATCGGTATTATATGTAGTTGGGCCTGCCTCATGGACTTGGGCCTTGCCTCACACTGACAAATTTTTGTTTAACATCCATTTCTCTTGCTGCATTTTCTACTGAAATATTACCATCTACTCGTATGGCACCATCGTTCTCTTTTTATCCTCCCTATTTGTTCCATCTTTTGTTTTATTCCCCTAATCAAGACGATTTAGGCCCCATCTCATAGTACTAAAAGAGAACACAAGGAACATGACGTGATGTCTTGTTTCGTACCTACTGCAGACCAAAATGTCAATCACCATTGACATTTGTCACGAGATTTAGATTCCCATGCATACTAAGCTACATGGTCCGACAACAGAAGCAACACGTACTAGTGAAGGTACTAGGGGAGAGGTTGTCTTATTTCTTTTGGCGAGAACAATGGGCGTTGGTCAGAAGAAATAATAGAGTAGGAGTAGCGAGTAGGTAAGAACATCAAACAATCTACTAGTAAACGCACTTACAATGTAAGATGGTTCTAAAAACAAACCTATTTTTCTTAAGCACCAAGCTTAACAAAGAAGCTGGTTTACTTTTGATCACACCCTCAGAGGTCTTAGCAAGTACGAACGGCATTCGTACCCCATTTTCTAGTTGTGTCAAACTTTATCTTGATTTCGTGCATGGCACTCTTTTTTTTGAATTGGCATGGCACTTTTTTTGTTCTAGATTGTATCATAATGTTTCGTCTATCGTGTGGTTTTATGTTTTTCCCCCATAATGTATCGTGATGTTTGGACAAAGCATCGAGAAAGACCAGGTGCACAAATCTCCATCACAATCACAATAAATGATGGATATATTACATATTTACGGAGTAGTAGCATGCATATAGAAATGCATTCGCCCTTAATACCCAACCTTGATCTGGACGGGGTCATCATCGCAATATATATGAACCACATGAAGTACGTATTTCTAGAACAAAAATACTCGCATGCATGCACGCAAATTGAATCCATATGATGAAGCTTAACTTAATCACTCCATGGAGTAGCAGCACTGCTTGAATGCCTCGAGGTTGTGGTCGAAGACAGGTACGAAGGCGTCCACACTGCCGTCGCCAAGGTAGGATGGCACGATGAAGAGCATCCCCTCTGTCGGGAAGTACGACGGCATGAAGTAGGTTGGGCTCCCGGCGCCGAAGTTCAGCTCGTAGAACGGGAGAGTTAGCCAACTGTCCACCTCGAGGTCCGGGCACAGGACGTCGTGCAGCACCGCCGTCTTCTCCAGCCCCTCCCGCTCCACGGCCCCGGAGCTCGCGAAGTCCACGAGCGACTGAAAGTAGGCGCCGTCGACTCGCGCCACCGCGTCATGGATCACCTGTGCCGCGTGCTTCAGTGGCCGGCTTAAAAGGTCACCGGCCGTGGCGCGCGGGAACGCCAACAGGACCAGGTTGCCGAAGTAGTCGGGCGGCGTGGCCAGGCGCCGCCGTCCGTCAACGGAGATGCGGATGGTGGAGGTCTCGCGGGGGCCGAGGCCCCTCGCGCGCGCCATGGAGCGCCAAAGGTGCGCGAGAATGGTCTCGAAGCGGCTGAACGGCCGGCCGCGTCCCTCCGACGCCTTGCGCGCAGACCGGCGATGAAGTCCTTGGTGAAGTGGGCCTTGTGGATTATCACGCTGTCATCTTCGGCGTGGTGTCCGTGGTCGGAGTTGGGCGTCGGGCGTAGTACTCGACCCCGCGGTGCTCGAACTCGACCAGCGGCGGGTCGCGCGGCTTGAAGAGGTCGGGGTGGTTGTGCGGTGGCTGCAAGGACTGGCCGACGCGTACATCGAGCCCACGCGCCGCACGGCCCCAGGCGACGAGGAAGTCGCTGGTGGCGTGGCCGTCGGCTACGGCGTGGTTGGCCGTGAACCCGACGGCGAGCGAACCGCAGGCGAACCGCGTGAGCTGCACCTGCACAACCTCCTCGATCTCCCCCTCCAGGTCCGGGTGCAGCTTTAGCAGCTCCGGCGTTGGCTTGCTCGGCGCGGCGTCGGCCAGGGTGGCGCCGTCCACGCGCGCCTCCACGAGACGCGCGCCACGGTCGTTGAGCAGCACCCCCGGCGCGCCGTCCGGGCCAGGGCCGACCTGGCCGGCGAATAGGCGGTACACCCCAAGCACGTCGGCGAGTCCGCGCTCGATGTCGGCCGTTGAGGGCGCTGGCGCTTCGAAGGCGTATACGATGGCCATCTGAATGTGATACGTGATCTTGTCGAACACCGAGGACGGCACGTGCTCCGTCGTGTCGGGACGCGGCGCGCCCTCGGGGTACCGCGGCCTCACCAGCTTGGAGCTCACCACCTTCACCTCCATGACGTCTAGCTACCGGTCTAGGTACTCTCGTCTAGATCGACGTCCAGTCGTCTTTCCCAACTACGATCGATCGGAAGCTGGTCTCTCTCGTTGATGTCGATCTTGATTGTTCTACCGGCAGTGCAGGTACGATCAAGTGGCAAGCGATGAAGAGCGGTCGAATGGATGAGGAGCAAGAACACACAGACTCTGCCCTGGTGAAGACGATTGAGGTGCCGGGGTATAAATAAGCAGCGGGCGAACCGGGGTAGGTGGTAATGATCATGCTAATGAGTACAGTACATATGCTTGGTCGACCGCGACAGGCTCTTGGACTAATTGATCGTCGACATCGATCGCATGGATATGACAGTTGACACGGCAAAATGCACTGTCCGCCTGTCGCGGTCATGGAGTAACAAATTGACATGCCCCTCCCCTCATATATACTCCCTCCGTACCGAATTAGCTGATGCAGAAATATCTAAATATGGATGTAATTTGTTGTATTTTAGTGTGTAGATGTATTCGTATTTAGACAAATTTGCATCAACTAATTTGGGATGGAGAAAGTAGATAGGTAATGGTTTCACTTTTTTCTTTCGAAATAGGGTCTTCCCACCCTCTGCGTCCATTGATGCATGCGGCTATTATTGAATTTATTGAAAGTCAGATCTTAGAAAAATTACATCATGGATCATACAGGGATAATTGTTTCACTTGTTACCTGTAAACAACTTTCCACTTGGCGTACGTTCGGGCAGTTTATATCTATACACACACATTGACGTTTTCTGCAGAACGGCCGGGACAGCTTGCCGGTATATGACGTTCGCGCATGCATACGTGCGTACGTTTAGCTAGGTCAATATTACCAAAAGTCTTGGTTTCCCCACCTAGTCTAACACTATCTTTTGACTTTATTTGAGAGAAGACAAGATACTACTCCCTCTGATCTGATAAAAGAGTCGGTAGGAAATAGCTACTCACGTACAGCTAGCTAGTACAACTTACGAATGTTTATTCGGATCGGAGGGAGTAGTATAACACTATAATCTTTATCATTCTTGTTAGCAGCATATCGGGACCGATGTTGCGACCTTTGTTTCTTGAATATGGTACGTTGTGATATTTGTAGTGTATAATGTTTATTAGTCTTGCAACCAATTAGTTAGCTAGTGTAACTCAGGTTATGCATCAAAACCTACGCACCAAGTTCTAGAGAAAGTTCCCCCACTTTAATTGTGTGGGTTACAAGCATGAGCTATTCCCTTAGTTGGGATATTTGTAGCGTATAATCTTTATTAGTCCTGCAACCAATTAGTTGGTGAAACGCGGGAATCCGTCAAGTCCTATTCGCCAAGTTGTAGAGGAAAGTTCTCCAGATACCTTAATTGTGAGGGTGAAAAGTCCACTTCCCTCCTATCTTGAGCTATTTGCTTGGCTCAATTTTTTCTTAAATCTTTTTGTCCGTCTAACCTCCATCCTAGACTATCATATATAACTTAATTGGGTGCAAACCTGCAAACTACTGTGCTTAACCATCGGATGGCTAATCAAGGGTGGAAATAAGAAGTGGGACTCCCGACCAAAACTTAACACACTTTTCTACTTAACCCCCCACAATTACCCACGATCCTAACTCCCTGACCTGTTCCGTCCTCACGCGATACAGAGACCAGGCGTCCTCACGCGGCGGCGATTCGGCACCGTTCCGGCGACGATTGCGACGCGGCGCTGCCTTCGCGCGACGGCAGCTCGTCGCCCCAGGAGGCAGTGGCTCTTAGCACTCACCGCGGACTCCACGCGACGGCGGCTCGTCGGACTCAGCGACTCGACGGCACTCGACGGCTGCCCTCACGCCGTCACGCGGCCATGGATTGGAGTCCGCGACGCTGCCCCACGCTGCATCGACTTGACGGCCGTGCCGCTAGGCAACGCGATGGCGTGTGTGTGCCAGATTGGTTCTGTAGGGAGACATCGAAGCTTCGTTCTGTAGATTGGAACGCCTACTTACTTCTGAACTTGTAAAATGTTTCAGGCTTGCAGTTTACTGCTATACGAAATAAAGTGCAGACAAGCTGTGATCTAAACTAGTACTATTCGGTGTTAAAGGATTTATTTCTCAGACTCGGCGCAATTTTGGTACTGCAATTTTGTTAAAGGATGTATGATGGAGTATTTTGTTGGCTCAATTTCATAAATTTGTAGTTGTATGCTGCTGAGCATAACACCTGACGGTAGCTGATATGTGCTTCGTCAAAATGAGCTGTTACATGGAGCAAAACAGAGTGGAAAAAGAAGTTCTTCCATAGTTTGAAAAACAAACAACTAGAATGTTCCAAGAAAACCTATAATATTTAGGGATACACAGATAGAAATAAAACTCTCACACGTAATTCAGTATTCAGCTTCAAGAGCGCTACCCATGAACCTTTTGTACTGAACCGAGACAACCCACTCTACTTGTATGATTCTTAGTTGATGTTAGGACAATTACGGCTATCATGGAAGCCAAGCTGCTTACACTTCTTGCACGTTCTAGGCACCTTCTTTTTGGGTCCACCAACATTTTTCTCCCCCTCTTCATCCTCATTTTCCTTCCTTTTTCCACCCTTGTCTTGGTGCCCCTTGATTCTTTTGCATCTCCCCTTTGTACGAACATCAGTTGGTGGATGGATTTCAACTTGATCAGGCATGCTACAACCAATGTATGCCTCAAATTCATCTTGTCTACTTGGATTATTGGCAGCAACCCTTTGGGATAAATTGCTTTTCATATCAATGAGAGTGTTTCTTAGTGTTTGTAATTCTTCCGGAGAGTGTTCAGCCAACCTGATTGTGTCATCAAATGTTCTATGTATCTCTGAAACCAGTTTCCGCTTTGCCAAATCTGAAGAACTACTCTCATTCTCTTCCAGCAAGTTTCCATAGTTATCATACAGTTGCCTCCTATTAACCGTTTTCTTCCACCTATCCAGAATAAAATGGCTAGGGAGCTCATTCATCTTTGCACCTCTCAAAACCACGATGATATGTTGACATGGAATTCCACGTGTCTCAAATAGCATGCAAGAACAATGAGCACTCATGGATGATATGTTAAATTGAACTTCTCGAGGCTTGGAAGAGCAGTCACCACCTATAATTGTGGTTTTCACATCACCTTCCTGTGATATGCTTTCAATCAAGCAATGATCTCTAGCTACACACACCTCCCTCTGAAAAGCTTTGAAAACCTCATGGGTGAAGTACAAACTGGCATGATTCTCAATCCCCCAGGATGTAATCAATGGAGGCGTAGAATTCAGACATTCATGATCAGCCTTAATTTCATTCTGACGTTGTTCTTCTAAGGCTGTACCAATCCTAATCCAGAACTCCACCAAAGCATGTTTGTAACCAATGAAGTGGTTAAAAAACGAGTTAGCACTCTCTGACCTTGAGGTTGTTCTGAGAATCTCACCCAAGAACACATCTCTGAAGTAAGCTGGTATCCATGCTTCACGAAGTTCATATCTCCTAGCAAACCATGTGTTGTCCTGGAGACCAAATTCAGCAATCATAGCAGACCATTTTTCCTCAAATTCAGCAGGTTTTTCAGAACCCCATACACATGAGTTAATAGTATTGTAAAAATGTTCATCCTCTCGAAGCGGTGGGCCGACCTTCTCCGGAAGCTTTCTCATTATGTGCCACATGCATAACCTATGGATAGTGTTAAGCAGAACTTCTTCAATTGCAATTCTCATGCTCTCATCTTCATCGGTTATTATAAGCCTAGGTGCTATCCCATCCATTGCTTTCAAGAATGTTTCAAACACCCATTTATATGATCCTATCTTCTCATTAACAATCAAGGCGGCACCATAAAAAACAGACCCCATATGGTGGTTTATTCCCGTGAATGGGCAAAAAATCATGTTGTACTGGTTGGTGCTATATGTAGAGTCAAAAGACACCATTTCTCCGAACAAAGCATAATTCTTTCTACAAAAAGCATCTGCCCAAAACACATGAGTCAAGCGGTTTTTATCATCAAGAACATATTCGAAAAAGAATCCTGGGTTGATTTGCTTTCTCTTTCTGAGGTTGTCGATGAACATTTGAGCATCTGTATCCTTGAAGGTACGTCTCATGTCACGATGATAGTTCTGCATGTCTCTCTTTATGCACCCCACAAACTCGAATCCACCTTCACCAACACGCAATAATCGGAAGGCCCCAGATGTGCCAATGCTAGCTGCATGGCATGTGAATAGTGTGCTCTTGGCCTTCTCACTGACTTTTCTATTAGACTTGATTAAATGTTGCTTGCTAGGCGTGACAAAATCATGGGTGTGTTCTTCATGAAAATTTGATATCAAGTATTTGCCCTCTTGAATCTTGACGGTTATCATGGCCTCACAACCACATCTCGTAATCTTTCTTGCATGTGTTCTTATCTTTTGTCCACTCAAATCCTTCTTGCGTTCCTCCTCCTTCTTTGTTCGAAAGCCTGCTTTGCCACAAAGAAACCGCTTCCATACTACCACATTATTTACGGTCTTCTTTTGCCCAATTCGACTGAAAATCCAACATTGTGTGCATATGCTTTGTAAAACTCCTCAACAGCTTCCATACTCTCGAATGTCATACCTACAACTGGTTTTAAGTCGTCATCACAGGCAGCTATACAAGACGAACCCTAAAAGTACAAGATACATTGGTTACAAGTTAGTGATTATGAAAGATTTTTGAGAGAAAATTTGGAGATAATGATACTTACACAAAAGGGGCCGCTGGTAGCTCCTTTTTTGGGGTACTGAAGCTATCCAGATTGATCGGCGGCGGATGTATTTCCGTACCGTGGCGTCCTCCATCATTGCAATCATGGTTTTGCAAAGCCGATTCACAGTCACGCTCAAGCTGTAATGCAACAACACATATACATAACGATGTCTGAAATTAACGAGGCTGCATGAATCTGTGCCTCGAACAAAACAAACTAACAACTGCCCTAGCATGAACCAATTTGGAGTAGTACACGAGATCTAAACAAGTCATCTAACCGTATCAATTAACTAGCTAGCTAGTAGACTTGCACTACTATATGCTAACACAGTAACACGTAATTTGTACTCACCGGTGCAGGGCTACGATCAGGCAGGGGTGCTGGATGGGATGTAGCGGCAGCGGCTAGGGCGTCGGGCACGACGGCCGGCGGCGACACATGGTCCGAAGTGATAAGCAGGTCCATGCGAGGGGATGGAACGGCCATGGCGTCGTCCGTGAGAGCTGGTGGCGACGGATCTGAACGAGTAGTTTCCATGGAGTCCGGTGGAGGGCGTGGGATCACGGCCGGCGGCAGCATGTTCACGTACACGAGATCGTAGACGAACTCGAGAACAGGTCAGGGAGTTAGGATCGTGGGTAATATGTGAGGGGTTAAGTGGAAAAGTGGTTTAAGTTTTGATCGGGAGTCTCACTTCTCATTTCCTCCCTTGATTAGCCATCCGATGGTCAAGCACAGTAGTTTGCAGGTTTGCACCCAATTGAGGTTTGCACTGGATACGTCGCCATATAACTATTTACCATCTTTGCAAAAAATAAACTGAATGTTACATTTATGTTGCTCATGTCGCAAATTTTCATATTATTGAAAAGATCTACGTATATAAAACTTGCACCATGATAAACATACATTGTTAGCTTTTCATATTTATAATAGGTAATATAAGTATCCGATTGATGGTTGCTGTTGCGCACAGTTCATCGGTTTCGCATGCCATTCAATTTTCATTCTCTTTTTGCTGTAGTACTACACAACTCCAGCGTCTAGATCAACTCTTGTATTTTTTTTTGTGATTCTTGTGTAGTTTCTTTTCTTCTCATGTAACTTCCCAACCACTTCAACAAAAATAGAAAACGCAGGCTGTGTTTGCCCTCCGTAGTCCACTTCAAAACTTTATGTTGATGCGGATATAGGTGGTAATGCAAGAAAAAAAAATCATAAAAGATAAACTGAGTGAAGCAAACATTGTAAGGAGAAAAAAAGTTAAGTTTACAAACACAAGCATTTTATTTTTCTGAACCGCTTTCTAAGATGCATTTTTCTTTTTCTTTTTTGGTTTTCCCATTTTTCTAGTTTTGCTTACTTTCTCCTTTTTGGTAATACATGGATATATAAAAAATTATGAACCTCTGAACCTTTCTTCAAACCCGCAATTTTTCTAAGTTTTCATAGACTTGACTAAACTCTACCTTGTTTGGCCACGTGTAGAGGCAAGACCGACGTCGCAGGACGACAGGGCAGGTGAGGTTCCGGCGTCATCTGTGTCCGATGCCAAGACCGGGCGCTGGGAGCATGCAAGATGCAGAGAGACGTGCGTGGGAAAATAAACTCGGCTAGCAGCTGTGCCTGGGCATGCATGTATGAGCCCGTGGTGGAAACTCGCCGAGACATAGCAATCACGGCGTGTTCCGCGACCCGAACACGTTAACGCGCCTCAGGCGAAGCTGCCAACCCGCCGCCGGGCCGCCGGCCGTGAAGGCTACCGCCACTCATGACCCCTCCATGACCCGTCGCCATCGGCAATGACCTGAGCGACTTGCGTATCCAGCGGCATATACGATCTGGAATTCCCTTGAGCTCTACTCATGTCCTGACTGACGGAACTCTGCTCATTTCACGCAAGTTAGCAGAGTATCCTTCAGAAGCCAGACAGACAAGTGAGCAAAACAGACAGAGTAGATACCATACTCTTGTCAGCAGCTAACGATCTGTGGTATGCAGGGTGTCGGAGTAGAACGGAAGTTATCCAACAAACTTATCTGTACCTAGGTAGCTGCTGGCTCGCTCTCGGACGTCAACCTGCTTGTGTCCCATGCGAGAACGTTGTCCTCGTTGGCATGTGTGAACGACGTGCTTCCTTTGTATTTGAGAACAAAGAACATACTCGCGGACGGACAGAAGAAGAAATCATGAACCATATATGCAGCTCTGCTGACCGTTGAACCATGCAGTTTGTATGTATGTGTGAAGACAAACTATGGCCTTCTTAATAGGAATTTTCTGACCCTAGGGTGATACGATGGTGACATGGTCACTCAGTGAAAAAACTACATGTCTATATGGTTCTAAAAACACTATACACGATGCCTTGTACTCCGTACCTCCCTAGCAAGAGAAGCACAATGACCTACGAGGTCAACTACACCCTCCCTTTGAGCAAGAGAAGCACAATGACCTACGAGGTCGACACGATGACATGACACAAGTCGATCGGATTCCAGTCGTGGCTGATCTTATAGCTAGGTCGAGTGATGGCTACCAGGGGTTTCGAGTGAGTGGTAAAAGTTCCTGCTAACACGTATGTAAGTTGGGTCGCAAAGCTCTCCGTACGTGTCCCGGGAGATTTATCTTTTCTGATCGAGATATTATTCCCATCTGCTTTATGGTAGGTGGCTTATCCAAAACGAAAGTTTGATTAGCCATATCGTAGAGGTAGGTGTAGTACTGTATAGCCGATCCAAATTATCTGCTTGTAGTGGAGACCGGAGACTAGAAAGCTAGTAATCGCCAATTCCTTCTGACTTGATCTTTACTCTCTGATTAGATGCTTGCCACATGCTTTTGGTTTGACGGCGGTCCGTTGATGCGTTCAAACTCATTGAACACGAAGTTGTTGACTTATCGTTGCAGCTAGAAGTAATTGTTATTGAACACGTGCATCAGTGCACGTGTAATCGTCGCAGCTAGTGGAAGTTGTTGACTTATCTGCATTACTGCGATTTCCATGTGACGGCGGTTGCGAAGATGATTGGATTTGGCTACGGAGGTTTCATCTCGCATTCTCGTATCGAGTCGAGAAGATCTTAGGGAGTAGTCATGGCGGATTGAAAGAAAAATGCCTGTTGGATTGTCGGTGTTTTTTTGCAACAGTGTTCTCCACAAGTGGGTGATGTGACCCTGTCTTCGTTCTTGCGGTGCTCTTTGAGCTCCGTGTCTTAGTTTTCGGGGTGAAAACTCACCTCTCTGATGGTTATACCTGACAACAATGACTCCCTAGTCATTCTCTTGCTAAAGTCATTGTCTGGAAATGAGATCTTTTTCGGGTGAAAAGTTAGAATCTGACCATACTGGTTACACCAGACGAAGGCATTTTTTTTTGCACTGTTACCTTTCTAGAGATTTCGTTTTGGACAAAACATTTAGTAGACAAGGTGTCGTTACCACTGATGGTGCTATTGATGTTGCTAGTCTCTGATTGTTTTGACGGGGTCTTTTTTTCTTTTTTATTTTGTTTTTCGGTTGTGTACATTCTTGATGTCTAGAATTGCTCTAGTCATTATGCTATTGCAAAAGCTAGGTCGTGGTCTGATGCAGCGGCAGCACAGTGCAGTAGACTAGCCCAAGTACTTTTAACACCCTTCCGCCTTGCTGACAGGCATGTGCTGCTCCGAATGACGAGGTCACCCTTGGGCCTCTAGAAGGCTGACCAACATTACCATCTTTTTATCGGCTGGTTGTGACATTCAGGCGGTAGGCGGTGTTTTGCCTCATAGAAGTAGATGCTCCCATCATGGAAAATATATTAAAAATATTAAAAATTCTGAAAAAAAAATCCGGGTGTACATTCAAATATTATATGTTGACACCGCAAGTTTCAAGAAAAAGATATTTTGTGTGGCTTGTGTAGAAAAGATAAAAAAAGGGTACTACAAAACAGGATTGCGTGAGACATTTGTTTTGCCTTTTTAGCACAAGCCACAAAAAAAAACATTTTTCTAAACATTTGTGTGCTCACTTGGAATGTCGTGATGTACACTCGATTTTTTATGACATTTCCAAATGTGTTCTTACACAATGGGAACATATGCTTCTATGACCCGAAGTGGATTTCCGAGGTTGAACGTGCATTTTAAAAACACCCTGGTTACTTACCTACTTGTTGATAATACGAAGTATGGGTCAGTAATTGAAGAAACAATGCAACATATATAATGATATAAGTATGGAAAGCAAATAAGCCTACTAAAATGTTAAAAGGAACAAAAACAAAAGGTATCTCACATTTGACCGATGCAGAGCCGGGTGGCCTAGGCGCTGCTATAAGTACCCTATACTTAAGCGCATGTACAATGATCTTACCTTACCAATGCAATCTACAATGAATACCGAGTTGGAGAAAGGAAGGATGAAAAAAGATGTTTGCTTTCTTTTATCTAAGAAATGATCGCTTAGTAATATCTCTCTCACCACATATTTCCGAAAATCTGGTTGCTACACATAATACTAATAATAACCCATAAATTTATATATCATATTTTATTGTCATATCTTGATTAAATAACAATTTTAAGATAAAATTATCTTATCAAACATTGTACATGCAAGAGAAGAGAAAAAAAAATGAAAAGAACGCACACCAACAACACACGAGAGCCCTTGTACCCCTTGTAAACTTTGGTGTATTTGAACCTATCTTATATAGGCTGCAAAATTTTATAGGCAACATTTTGAGCAATAAAGTTAGGCTGGCTCTAAGAGCCCGCCGTGGTCACGCTAACAAAAAAACATTGTACATGCCTTAACGAAGTTTCTTGAGAGGAGGGTAATTAAGACGAGAGATGGATTCAACGTCCTGCGCTACAGTAGTACAGATGTCGCACAATCACGTGTGTGGGTTGGAAAATCAGCTGGATCGATCGTCTGTGCTGAACCGTTCATGCTACGCCGAGGTCCTAGTGCACCAACCGCGGTCTGACTACGGGAGCGCAGCACATGCAGACAAAGCGACATATCGATCAAAACGCGATTGAGGCAAAAGCTAGGGTTTGTAGTAATCTGCAATCCTCGATCGACCGGAGAATCCTGTCTCTGGGCGATCGATCGCCATCGGCAGCACTGACCTGAACGAATGGCAGCGGCGCTTGCATGCACGTCTGTCTGATAAGCACACGTACTCGATCATTCAGCATCGCTAAGCATAACTGGTGTCCGGCCGGAGGGTTTCCCTCATCTTCACCAGATTACGCGGCGTCGTCGAGACTGATCGATCGCGTACTCGCGTTACGGAGCATCCATCCACAACGCACAACGAAACAAGGCAGAACACAACAGAGCGGAGCAGTATCTTGTCGGCGGGTAGCAGGTAGCGTGCCGTACGTCTCGGAGTAGCACCCAAGTTATCACTGTATACCCAACGAACAAAGCTTTTAGCTATGGCGGCTCTCGCTCGTCGCTGTTGCGGCTTAGCTAGCTACCACCGTGTCGCCATTGGCTAAAGCTTTTGCTCCCTCCCCTACGAAAACAAGAGGCACGAGAAGCTCCACAAATCGGTTTCAATCGTGCACCTGAGTGCCTGATCTTTACAGGTTCGTGTGATGGCTGACAGGGGATTTGCATGAGTGTTAAAGGTTGCTGCTAACGCGTAATTGTACGTCAAGTCCCAAAGCCACGATTTGTTACGTCTCCATCCTTTCTATCTTTTCCAGTAATAAGATATATCTTCTCCAAAGATTGCGATTATACCCTCACTTTATGGTAAGTGGCTTATACGAAACTAAAGTTGATTAGCCAATATCGTCAAGGTAGGTGTAGCACTGTAGCCGATCCAAATCATCTACTTGTTGTGGTGGAGACCGGAGAGACTAGTATGCTCCGTAATCCCTTCTGACTTGATCTGTGTACTCTCTGTATCATTGCTTGCTACTGGCTTTTTGTTTGACGGTAGTCCGTTGACGCATTAATCGATGTGGTCGAACAAGTCCAAGTCCGCACGACTGCCTTATCCCTTCCCTCCCTGTCACTGTAGCAGAGGCGAAGAAGGCGATTTTTGGGCGATCTCTGCCGAGCCACCGCGTCCGTGCCGCTGAGGCGTGGGATTCCTCTCCTCTGCCGGCCGCTTCGGCGGCGGGAGGGTGGGGGATCCTCGTCTCCGGCCTGTACATAAGGTAGGTTAGGGTGGAGTCCCCGTCGGCGGCGCCTTGGAGGAGTTGGTGCTGGCGGCGGCTGGTTTGGTGTCGAGGCGACCTTCTCCGGCGGTGGTGCTCTTCGGGGCCTGTCGTCGTCGCGCTCGGCTTGCGGGGGCTCGAGGCCCGGCGTGGTGCTCGAGCCTTTTGGCCTCTTGTCAGATCCGTGGTGGCGGTGGATCTGGCGGCTGGAATCCAGAGCTGGGCGAGCTCGGTGGCTCCCTTCTGCATCGACGGTGAAGACGGCTGCGGCAAGGTGGTGTAGCTGGAGGGAAAAAGCACTCGCCGTGCTCGTTCATCGGGTTAGGTTCCGGCGCTGCGCGGGCGGACGTTTCTTGCGGCGGTCTTCAACAGGAGAGGTGCTCTCGGGGCGTGGTGAGAAGGAGGTCGGCGGCCTTCATCCTCGATGCCGGTGGAGACGCTGAAGCTTGCTTAGGTTCTGACTCCCCTACGTATGAACTTCTGTATTTCTTTTCTGTACTGTGTACGTGGTATGTTGTTGAATATACGTGGGCTTGCAAAAAATAAGTCCAAGTCCGCACGTTTGATTATTGTTTCTCGGCCTCATCGTAGGATCTACCAGATCATCTCACCCGGACGATTTTCTTCGGACCAAAAACTAGTACGAACTAGTACTAGTGCTGAAGATGGCAGGATAGCAGACGTTGTAATTCGTGTATATATATCTATAGCCAACCGGGTACTTAATTATGCGTACTTGCACTTGGGTCTGCGATTTCGTGATAACTCGCTGCCGGAATCGCTACGTTGCCTAGTGTTGGCGAATTTGACGAGGGGAATTCATCGGGCAGTCGGCAAACACAGATATATGTTGAATGCTTCCGAAAAACACTCGGCAAAGATATCCATTCAGTAAAAAGGTCTATGCGCTGAGTGGTTTCTGTTGGCGATATTCAGATCAGAATGCATGTGTTCACCAATTGACCGAATTAATTTACCCATAATTGGGATTCCGGGGTATCTAGAGTTTGAAATTTTTCTCTACTGTTCACAAGTCGTCGGTTCGCCCGGAAGACATGGGATCGGTCGCATAGTGAGTACTGACCTGCTGTATTTTCTATTCTTATGAACAGATGTAAACACATTCGCCTTTTACTTGTTAATTAATTAAGAAGAAGAGAGTTGTCTAGTTAATTATCAGAAAATCTAGAAAGTGGACTACTCGGGACCCCCCCCCCCCCCCACACACACACATAGACACACGCACACACGCACATAACAGTCAGACAAACGCCGCCAACTAGCGACCCCCCGTGACAACCCTGCAATCTGAATCTCAACAAGTCAACCTTGCCACCAGAGAATGGAACAGCTGATGGGCATCAAGCAGCCATGAACGCCTTGTCGTCCATGGTGTTAAAATTTGGGTCCATATTGTGTGCAGCCTAAATAGATAATTTCTAAAATCTCAAATGGCCCATGTGCATGGCAAGAGGTAGAATGTGCTAAATTTTAGTCCCACATGGAAAGTTTGAGAAGAGTTGCACCACCTTATAAGGTAGAGTGTTGTGCTAATTGGTAAGCACGTGAAAACAGAAGGCTCTCTCGCACACTCTTCCTCCTCCGCCGCTCGCTCGTCTCGACACGTCGCATCACGTCACGTGAATCGAGTCTCGAGTCTCGTAAACTTGTTTACAGCTGTTCGAAAAAATAGCTTAGCCAGTTCGGGTCGCCCCCGGACTCGTGGCATGCTGTAACCGACTCGAACGTGTGCGATGTGGTCGGTGCACGTTGTACCCATTAGGGTTTTGCGATACGCACTATATAATAATGTCTTGCACTACATGTGCCGTAACACACCAAACCAGTCAAGATTTTGCCACATCTCGTGTCTTGCGCCGCCACCATAGTCTATTCTATCCAGAGCACCAGCGTGCACCGGCGATCGGGAGAGCATCGCCTTTGTGATCCTGTACGGGAGAGGTCAAATTAGATTTTTGAGAAGCGCGTCGCGCGACTGCTCGCCGCTTACGCCACGGGTCGTATACCAGCCGATGTTACGGATCGCCTCTATAGATGTCATCTACTACGACCAGTCTTCACCAACGTTCTCGTCAACAATATCACTGTCAACAACATCACTGTTGCTTTGGACATGGTGAACTTGTCTCCACCTACGGCTACTTCATCTACAAACATTTGGTACATGCGACGTATTCCGAACTATGGTTTTACTATGGATGTGTTTGCTTATATGCTATGCTACTGCTATTCATGTTGGTTAGTACATCTAATATGTTCGTATTTCACATGTTAGTAGCTATTGTTGTCATGTTTAATAGTATCAAATTAATCATGAAATTATTGTCTAATTATCCAACACACAGCACTATTTTTTTTTACTTTGCTCTTGGAACGACTTATGTTGCTGCTACAGCGAGCTTTTTTCTCTCCAATCCGCACGAGGAAAAATATGACCATATTTTATGGCTGACTGGTTGAGCCCACATATCATTGTGATATTGACATGATTTGGCACTCCAATTTTAGTGATGCTTGTAAAGTTGTTCTTTTTCTGACTTCCAAAAATGGGGGAGCTTAGTTGGGAAGAAACCGGGCCGCAGGCCACCTAGACTAGGGTATACTACTTCTGTTACACAATGTAAGCCTTTTTTAGCGAGTATTAGCTTTTGTAATTCACAATTTTGGCCCACTAACAGCTCATTTTACTTTCCTTAGCCTATGGGCCCACCAACTTTTTTCTGCAAGCTCCGGCGATGTTGCCAAACCTTCTCTCCTCTATATTACCCAAACACGTTTTGGCTTACAAATTTTGCAATGCGACATGATCGAGAATGTGATGTTTTTTTTTCTAGAGAGAACTTCGTGGTTAGAACTTCATCGTAACTAGGGTGTACATGTAAGCACCACGTTCCAGGATCTCGACGTTCTAGAGTAACAGAACACTCTCGACTGCAGACCGGCCGCCATATGGCAATACAAAACAAGCTTGACTGATCATTAACTAGTGAGCGTACTCGCTAAAATTCAACACGCGCACGGAAAACCCTGGTTCGCAGGTGCATGCGATATGTCCCTGTCTTAGCGATCGATGTATCGCGATTGTGTTCTCGCTTTGTGAACGTGTGCTAGTGTGGCTTATCCAAAACTGAACTTAGCCGTATCGACAAGGCAGGTATCTGACCCCAAGCAGATACTTGTAGTGGACTGCGATATACTAATACTAGCAGCCTCTTATCCTTTATGACTTCTGGCACTTACGTACTCCCTCATCCTTTTCTTCCTAAGCTAGGTGAGTGAGACCTTTTTTTTCTTCTCCCTATATCCGTTCACCCGCTTGATTATGTTCTCGTAAGTGGCTGTCAAATCGATAGAATCATCAGTTATCCGTATATAAGTGTGTTCAAACTCGTGTCCAAGTCGGCATGGTTAATTACCATTTAGCTCCTTTAATATCCATGGTGAGATCACGCACCTGATCAGTGAACAGAGGAACCCAAACCCGACCATTTTCGTTACTTACGTATGCACCCGATCATGCACCTGATTATGTTCCACGTACGTTCACCGAATTCTTGATCCTGCACCGAATTCTCGTCTGGTTTAAGTGAATTAATTATACTGCTTTGCAGGCTCACGACTCCTGGATTCAATTTCCTTTTTCTTTTTTGCTTCATCATCGGCGCCGAGCCGGTGGAGTACCTCAGCTTAGGGCTTAGGCCCGTGTCATGGTCGTGGCCTGCCATTGCTTCTGCTCGACTACTACGTCCTAGCAGTGATTCCTTGGTCCGGCCCGTGTCTTGGTCGTGGCCTGCCATTGCTTCTGCTCGACCACTACGTCCTAGCAGTGATTCCTTGGTCCGGCCCATGTAGGGATAACTTTTTAATATCTTCTTTTCTGTTTTTCTTTCTTTCATTTTCGTTCTCTTGTTATTTTGCGTTGTTCTTCCCTCTGTTTTCTATTTTTTTAATACTTTTTTAGCACTCTTATACTCAGAAAACCAACTCTGTAGCTCAGAAATTCAAAAGAATGTTCCAAAATTTCAAATATATCTAGAAAATGTCTTGATGTAGCCAATTCGTGCAAATTCACAATGTGAACTAAGAATTTCACTTTGACATTTTTCTGTTGACTGCATCCAGATCTGTTTTAAGAAACAAAATAACATGTAAATAGGATTTTGGTCTTTCAAATAAAGAGCTCCCTCTAGCCCAAGAACCATTTGTCCACACTCTCATATTTTTCCCGTTCTATTTCCCTAGGTAGCCCCTGTACAAACTGTGTTGATGATATGTTGCAAAAATGTACATGCACATTTTTTCGTTCACGGGTCCATATATCTTTTGAAGTGCAAGCCATGACAAGCAATTGATAATAGTATGACAAATAGCGATGTTATAGTTGAAAGAAACATCCGGTTAGTTCATAAGATCATAGTAGGTCTTGCGACATATAAGCTATTGACTCAATTAAGTAATGAGAACATGCAACTAATATACTATGAATGTCTTCCAAGCATTGTGTGAAATCTGTGAGGTGCTCAAGTGGTGTTGAGGTTCTACGACAGTATACAACTCTAACTCCATATTCTCATTTTCAAGTTTCTTCACCATTTTTCTCATTTTCCGCTTTGCGTCTATGTCTAGCAGCTCTAACTTTTCGAGACAATGGTTCAACTTGGTTTTCATTTCCCCCTTACTGCAGTGAAATATTCAATCCTAAATAAGAATGTCTAAGTCAAAATAAATTGGCATCATTTGCATATATATATATATATATATATATATATATATATATATATATATATATATATATGTAACTAAGCTAAACCTAAATGAAATTACACCACGTCTCTGACCTTCAAAGGTCGAGCCATGAGCCATCGAAAAAAATCATTATAATTAGTAAAGTCGCCAAGCAGAATCACATGTAACTATATCAGGATGCCGTGAACAAAACGAGTAAGTTCTGACATGCTACCCTAATTAGTTGGCCGGTTGACATAGACCAACTCCGGTTCTTAACCGTGTGGGCGAAAGGCTTGACTAGTGGACATGACGAAACTTTATTGGGCGTGTCCAAGCGCCTTGTGCGTAAAAGGTTACGAAGGTTAGATCCAGTTAAAAATCTTTCCGAGTTTATCAAAGTGTCATTGATGACAAATTATACTTTGCCAGATGCGCCAAGTCCAACCAGGTCGAATAGCTTAGATGTGAGGTGGGCTGTGTGCTAAACCCTATCTCGGATAGAGATTGGTTCCATAGTAGTGTGTTTAGTGAGAAGAAAAAGAGTTTGTGGAAACACGAGCCAATCAAATACTTTATGATCAAGTCGACTTTCTCATCTTGTACTTTTCACGATTACAAACTAGCTAGGTACTAGTACAATATTTTTTTCTAGACGCCTGTTCAAAACTTTTGAAGGGTTCCGCCTACAATCAGTAAGGTTCTATTTAGGAAGATATGTTTGCCCAATATATATGAACATGTTGATTGCGATCATTTTTTATACTTATTAAACGAACTAAAACAATTTGCAAGGGGTAAACAAGTAGCGGATAGACAAAGTCAAATAGGTTTCCATATGATATGTCCTTTGTATACCAATTTTCGTATAGAAAATTTAACAAGTGATGCTAAAAAATTCAAGAAGGATCTTCAATGGATATATATAACTCCCATGCGTTCGCCGCGGTCCGCGGTCAGAATGGTAGGATTAGACTGTTATATATAACATATTAGCATCTTGTTTAAGATCAGTGAGCGAAACGCATGTTGCAAGAATTAAGTTCTTATATTAGAGTGCTACTACAGAGGGCAACGTGTGCATGCACGTCATGCTGACAAGTGGCTGGTTCCGCCCAACAGAAAAGATCAATGTCTCTCGCGGCGGGAGGCCTGTGGACTGTGGAGTACATTTCCAGGGGGATTTGGACTCCGACCGTTGCTATGCCTCTCCAGACTACGCAAAGCCACCGGATTATTAAGCTGGAGTAGTTAAGGTTCGTTCGGCGTAAATAAGGAATTCCTATACTTTTTTTCTCCTTTTTTTACTTATTTATATTTTTAAACTCAACGGGTAGTCCCCACTGATCTGGAGTCACAGTTTATAGGGTTCTTACGTAAATCACGGCGACTACGGACCGGATACACTAAGGTCAATAAAACGAGGTAACCCAATATACGTTGTGTTCCACACGATACGTCGGTAGCCGCCATTTTCGGCCCACCGCCCTTGCGGCGCCCGGGCATGCGTTCCCTTGGCCAAGTGGCTCCGGGGGCAAATTGCATTCAAATACTTAATGTTTTGTGAGATTCTACAGTTCACACTAGGTATCATATATCGCTACGCCATTGATGGGAGAGCCGATATGTCCGTTAGCAAGTGTCATGTGGATTATATAGCATTGCAACACCGGGCTCGGCCAACCAGCACGTATATTTGCAAGGGTGGCCCCGGAATCTTCCGATGGTGGCTAAGGTACCATGACTGATAGGATGTTGGCTACGCGATATCGACACTCGAACGCGTCGTGCCCTTACTAAAGATGGACTCATCATCACCATGGCACCTGCGACGATTTCTTCTTAAAGGCTTAACCTGAGAGTTGTGTATCTAATTTCGTTTTGTTTCAATTCTACCATTCAGTTAGTGTTGTTACACTCGAGAGTCTTACGGTCTTGGTTTTCCTTTTAGCTGATTTTTTTCGTCAACTGGATTTGAAATGAATAATATATGGCTATTCGAATCAACGGATAGAGAGGCCGAGTTCTCCTCTTCTCAGAAGAAAAAAAACACGTGTAGTTTGCTGTACAACTGCAGGCAGTTAGCTGTGTACAACGTGCGTATAGCAAATTAGCGAGTGAGGTCGGGTACACGGAGGGGTGATCGGCGTGTTTCATACCCGCAAGAGGCTCGATCCCACCCGCGCTATTTCATACCCCGATCGTCCCGCGTAGGTTGACACTCGAAGTACCGCTAGCTTCGTCATCTTCCCTCGCAGTGTCAGTAGTGCGCTGCCGCCGGAAGAGCCAAGGCATCAATCATACGTAGTTGGCTAGCGGCCATGGAGGTGAAGGTGGTGAGCTCGAAGCTGGTGAAGCCACGATACCCCGAGGGCGCGGCGCGACCAGACACGACGGAGAACGTGCCGTTCTCGGTGTTCGACAGGATCACGTACCACATCCAGATGGCCATCATCTATGCCTTCTCTGCGCCGGCGCCCTCCACCGCCGACATTGAGCGTGGCCTCGCTGACGTGCTGGCGGTGTACCGGCTCTTCGCCGGCCAGGTCAGAGCTGCCCCGAATGGCGCGCCGGGGGTTCTGGTCAACGACCGCGGCGCGCGGCTCGTGGAGGCACGCGTCGACGGCGCAACGCTCGCCGACGCCCTGCCGAGCAAGCCCACGCCGGCGCTCCTCAATCTGCACCCGGACCTGGAGGGGGAGCTCGAGGAGGTGGTGCAGGTGCAGCTCACCCGGTTCGCGTGCGGATCGCTCGCCGTCGGGTTCACGTCCAACCACGCCGTCGCCGACGGCCACGCCACCAGCGAGTTCCTCGTCGCATGGGGCCGCGCCGCCCGCGGGCCGTCCATCGGCCAGTCCTCGCCTCCGCCGCACAACCACCCTGACCTCTTCCGGCCGCGTGACCCACCGCATGTTGAGTTCGAGCACCGCGGCGTGGAGTACCATCGGCCCATGCCCAACTCCAACCACGGGCACCACGGCGCCGGCGCTAAAAACGTCGTGATCCACAAGGCGCATTTCACCAGAACCTTTATCGCTGGGCTGCGCGCCAACGCGTCGGAGGGGCGCGGCCGTCCGTTCAGCCGGTTCGTGACCACTCTCGCGCACGTATGGCGCGCCATGACGCGCGCGCGGGGCCTCGGTCCCCACGAGACATCCACCATCCGCATCGCCGTTGATGGGCGGCGGCATCTGGCCACGCCGCCCGGCTACTTCGGTAACCTGGTCCTTTGGGCGTTCCCGCGCGCCACGGCTGGTGACCTGTTAAGCCGGCCGCTGAAGTACGCGGCGCAGGTGATCCACGACGCACTGGCTCGGGTGGATGGCGCCTACTTCCAGTCGCTCGTCGACTTCGCGAGCTCTGGCGCCGTGGAGCGGGAGGGGCTGGAGAAGACGGCGGTGCTGCACGACGTGTTGTCCCGGACCTCGAGGGGGACAGTTGGCTGACATTCCCGTTCTACGAGCTGGACTTCGGCACGGGGAGCCCTAGCTACTTCATGCCGTCCTACTTCCCAACGGAGGGAATGCTCTACATCGTGCCGTCCTACCTGGGTGACGGCAGCGTGGACGCCTTCGTGCCTGTCTTCGAGCATAACCTCGAGGCATTCAAGCAGTACTGCTACTCCATGGAGTGACGCAAAGCAAATATATATAATTAAACCGCGGATTATTATCTCCTTATAATCACATGGATCATATCCGTAATGATTTGTGGTCTGGGTACATGTATGTTTCTTCATGTTATGTGTTTTCGTTTGTGGTGACCCCCAAAAGGAACTCTACACAAATATGTGGGTTTTCGGGGCTTATCGCAGCCGTTCATGGCCTCCTTTTTTTCTTTCAGATTTGTGCTACTGCTTTACCTTGTTAGCAAGTCCCTCCACTTTTTACATAATGTACCCCCATTTCTTTTCACATTTGTCTTGAGTTAGAGTTCTTAATTTTGGGTCTAGATGGATATTGGGTGATGATTTTCAAATCAGGTTTTGTGAAGATACCTAGTTTGGCACTTCCCCAATCCCCACTATCTATGCAATTATATGATTTGGATTGTGTGTGTAATGACAAACTAGCGATAATTAAGCAGGCCGGGTTGGAAGAACACTTAAGCTCTCCTTTAGGAGAAATTCCAACCCTTCCTTGATGGAGTAATGGCTTGAACTAGATCAAATAGCTAGTAGTACTGCTTTATTTTCTTACAGTGATTCCCTTATCGGGAAATGCATTGCTAATGGACAATCTCGACGAGTTTCCTTTAGAGCACCATTAGCTTCAGAGGAGTAGTTTCGGTTTATACACTTGATGTCTGGTCTCTACTTGTGACACCAACTCCGATCCAGTCCTTAGTTCTCACTCTCGTTGTGCACGGTTAGCGTGCATGTTGTTTAATACATGTAAAAATTATTACTTTATTCACGATTTATGTTCTTAAATTAAGTATGAACTTCTATAATTATCCAACGGAAGACACCCCACGCGCTGACCCCAACGTGCATGCAGCAGGGCTGATCCGGTATCTCTCTACTCAATGGCCGGCAGCTACTTATATAAGCGCTGAATCAGCTCAGACTGAGACTCAAACTGATCCGTGTTCCCGATCGACTGATTTGTATATTTTGAGTTGGCTGGCCTGTCACTGTACCAGCCGTAGGGTAACCAAAACAGTGTGCATGCATGTATGGTCATGGGATCATGGCTCATTGGCTCGTGATCGAGTGGATCATGTGCTTATTTAAAATAAGTAGCCCGATCTCAAGCTGCCAGCCCCAAAAAATCAAACACATTATAACATTATGCTACCGTTTCCCTAAGAAAATTCGAATTGTAGCTGTTTGGACAAATAAAATGAAGTGCGTGGATGCAAGTGCCTTGTGTTTCTAGAGAGTAAATGACACTGGCGGTCACACAACTCGTCGCATATGTGTACTAAAGTCACACAACTCAAAAACGTGATTTTTGGGTCTCACAACTCACAAACGTGTGCAAATTGGTCACAAACGGACCACGTCATCCCGTTTTGGACAGAAATTTTTCAGAAAACCCCCTGTGTTATATTAGGAAGGTTAATATTGCAACACGTGACCAGATGTGCCCCGCCCAGGACGGCGGCCACGCTCGGTGGCGAGGGCGCGAGCAGGGGCACGGTGGGGGCGGTGGAGGCGCCCGCCCTGGACGGCGCCCGACCGCTCGAGCGCGAGCAGGCGACGGCGCGGCCACGGTTACCGGCAGTGGATCCATTGATGATGTCAGCATGACATCATCCGTCTTTAACCTTTTTTAGAAATCATTATGTCCATGGATATTTTGCAATATTGACCCTCCTAATATAACACAAGGGGGTTTTCTGAATAATTTCAGTCCAAAACGGGATGACGTGATCCGTTTGTGACCAATTTGCACACGGTTGTGAGTTGTGAGACCAAAAAATCACGTTTTTGAGTTGTGTGACTTAAGTGCACATACGCGACGAGTTGTGTGACCGCCAGTGCAATTTACTTGTTTCTAAAGCAAGAACGTGCAATCGGATGATTCGGATACCATATCTTGTTAATTAATCAGATATAGTATCGTGATAGTCGTGCAGCCTGCTACAGGGGTGGACCCAGACAAAAAAATCAGTGGGGGCAATCTAGATTAGTGGGGGCAATTGTAGAGCAACTTCTATTTTTTCTGAATTTTTTGCTTCAAATATGAACAAATACACTGAAATTTTAAAAACTGAGTAGGGGCAGTGGCCCCCACTCAGCTATACGTGGGTCCGCCCCTGGCCTGCTAGCGGGATTAGAGCAACTCTAGCAGATCCCATTAAAGTCTATACCGTAAAAGCCGTTCATGGTAAACCACGAACTACTTTTAAGGCATGCATGGCGAGTGGCACACGCCGATCAGATCTCACGTATCCCCCGTGTTTTAAAAACATTTTGCGTTACTTCGCGGGTTTTTGGTCTAAACAGATACCACAAATTACATACCTTTAGAACATGGTTTTCTCCATTTCCATATGAATACACATGTATGCTCAAATTGATCTCAATTTACACAAATATGAATATCTAAATGTTGAAATAAAATGAATTAATTTTCAGCCTTATTAGAGCCACGATTTTGTGATTTTTGCGTAGCCTATAAAAAAATATTATCTAGCAAAACTCTACTGATATATAGATAACTTATGTATGTATGCGAACTTTTTTTACAACTTTTAACTTTAAATACCATTCTTAAACATTTCACAATACCGAGAGCACTAGACCTCATGAGCCAAAATACCTCACTCTTCAATATCACACAATACCGCCACACATCGTCCCAAAGATTTTAAGGATGACAACTAGGCCACTGTCGGACCACAGGGGGCCACTAAAGGCGCCACTGACAAACCCGCGGAATCCAGTAGAAAAGGTTCATATATTATTTTAGTTTGTCTTAATTTTTGGTTTCTGTAGAACAATGTTATAAATTTGTGTATAATTAAGTTAAACTTGGTTTTTTGATGTGTCATTGAGTTCATCCCCCACTCCCAACGGATAAGGCCCGTACATTGGAATGTTTCTTCTCACCAGCCACCCCAAGCGCACGAGACGCTTTCCATGTCCGGCCGCGGGAGCTCGTACGGCTTCACGTTTCTCTAAGCGAGGGTTCACATTTAAACCAGTTCTAATCTTACAGAGGTGTCGAAGTGTGGGAGGAAAACCAAAGCAACAAAGTTGGACGCACGTTCGGGAATATGCCCAATTCACTGTTGTGTCCTATTTTTTCCTCGCTCCTATTTTCCCCCCGCTCGATGAACACATCAGGAGTTCAAGACTACAAGTGGAACAAAAAATTTGGCCTACTGTCACAAAATCTTAGTACTCGTTTTGGTGAAAGTTAAACAAACTTGTGTCCTAAGTGGAACAAAATCCTAATGCTCGAGGGACACATCGCGACTACATGTGGAGGAACAAGTTTTTGGATTAAGTGGAACATATCTTATTGCTCGAGGAACATATCACGACTATAAGTGGAACATAATCTTAGTGCTCGAATACACATCACAGCTACAGGTGGAACAAATTTTAGCACCCTCAAAACATATACTAACTATGAGTGCAAAAAAATGGATCTAGTTTTAATGTAGAAGTAACTGATCACTACTAATTGAATAAAATAACAAATGCTAATGGAACAAAAAAATTGCACTAACTGGAACTGACATTTTAGCGTCAATGGAACAAATCACGACTAGAATGTAAAAACAAATTAAGACAAAGTTAAACAAAAAGTTTAGCGCGCACGGAATATATTACTACTTCTTAGAGGAAAATACAATTTTGGACTAGATGGAACAAAAGGTCAGAGCAATGGAACAATAGCACTATCAAGTGGAATAAACTTGGACCATAATTTTAGCACTAGAGGAAAAATTTATATACCAAGCGGATAAAAATTGTAATACATGAGGAACAAAACATCACGACTACAAGTGAAACATAAATTTGAACTAACAGGGACAAAAAAAATTAGGGCTCATGAAACGAATCAAAACTAGGCAGAACAAAATTTTAAATTAAAATTGAACGAACTTTGAAAAACCGTGGAAGACAAGTGGGATATAAACAGAATAATATTCAGATCACTATTTAAACCCATGTGTAAAAAAGTTCTATTGATTTTTGTAAATATCATGAAATAGAACTTTTATAAATGTAGCGTAACAACATAAGAAAATAATTAGTATTAAAAGGAAAAGAAAATAAGTGTAGAAAATAAAAAGAATGAATGAAAGGATAAAAAAATAACAAAGAAGAAAAAGGAACGAAAGGGCAAACATACGAACCTTAACTTCTTTTTAACGAAGGAATGAATCTTACACGAACTGAACAAACAGACTAGTCCTGGAAGTCGTTGTCTGGGCCTTGGGCTTCTACGTTACCTGCCGCGGCGGTATGACTGGCCCGGGCGGTATGGAGTAGTTTCCTTATTTTTCCTTCGAGGAAGTGGAAGACGTATCTTGCATGTTGGCCTGGTTCACTTAGGCGAGCCAGCTGCTTACACCCGAATCGTCAGCGAAGTCGCGTAAGGCGACCGTTAATAGGGCTCGCGTCCCCCGCGACGGGAGACGCGGTAAAGGGCCGCGGCCCAGTTTCTTTTTTTTCCTGTTTCGTTTTTTCCTTTTTTTTCAGTTTCGTTTTTTTTTCCTGTTTCTTTTTTTCCTGTTTCTTTTTTTCCTGTTTCTTCTTTTTTTCCTTTTTTTAAAATGGAACCATTTTTCAATTTTGGAACCATTTTAAATTTCGAACCTATTGTAAATTTTGGAACCATTTTATATTTCAGTTCCATTTTAAATTTCGGAACCATTTTAAAATTTCCGGAACAATTTTAAATTTCGGAACCATTTTAAACTTTGGAACCATTTTAAATTTCGGAACCATTTTATATTTCGGAACCATTTTCCAATTTTGGAACCAGTTTCCAATTTCGGAACCATATTAAATTTTGGAACCATTTTAAATTTTGTGACCATATTAAATTTTGGAACTATTTTAAATTAAAAATGGTTCCAAAATTAAAAATTGTTCCGAAATATAAAAAAATGATTCCATTTTTGAAAATGGTTCCAAAATTAAAAATGGTTCCATTTTTGAAAATGGTTCCAAAATAAAAACGGTTCCATTTTAAAAATGGTTCCGAAATTAAAAATGGTTCCATTTTTGAAAATGGTTCCGAAATTAAAAATGGTTCCGAAATTAATGATGGTTTCATTTTGGAAATGGTTCAATTTTGAAAATGGTTCCGAAATAAAAACGGTTCCATTTTGAAAATGGTTCCAAAATAAAAATGGTTCCATTTTTGAAAATGGTTCCGAAATTAAAAATGGTTCCAAAATTTAAAATGGTTCCGAAACTAAAATGGTTCCATTTTTGAAAATGGTTCCGAAATTAAAAATGGTTCCATTTTTAAAAATGGTTCCAAAATAAAAATGGTTCCATTTTGAAAATGGTTCCGAAATTAAAAATGGTTCTGAAATTAAAAATGGTTCCAAAATAAAAACGGTTCCATTTTTGAAAATGGTTCCAAAATTAAAAATGGTTCCGAAATTAAAAATGGTTCAATTTCTGAAATGGTTTCGAAATTAAAAATGGTTCCATTTTGTTAAATGGTTCCAACATAAAAACGGTTCCATTTTGAAAATGGTTCCGAAATTAAAAATGGTTGCATTTTTGAAAATGGTTCCAAAATTAAAAATGGTTCCATTTTGAAAATGGTTCCGAAATTAAAAATGGTTCCGAAATAAAAACGGTTCCATTTTGAAAACGGTTCCGAAATGAAAAATGGTTCCGAAATTAAAAATGGTTCCAAAATAAGAATGGTTCCATTTTGAAAATTGTTCCGAAATTAAAAATGGTTCCAAATTAAATGGGTCCAAATTTTGAAAATGGTTCCAAATTCGAAAATGGTTCCAATTTAAATAATTGTTCCAAATTTTAAATAATATAACCAAAATTAAATTATTGGTTCCAAAATTTGAAAAAAAAGGTTCCAAATTAGAAATTGTTACATATCTTAAAATTGGTTCCAAAGTTGATTCCAAACTAAATATTGGTTCCATTTTTCTAAAATGGTTCTGAAAATTGCGTAGTTTTGAACGAAGTTTGAACAAAATTTCGAAATCAGTCAAATAAGAGAATAATTGACGTGGCAGTCAAACAAGTGAACCAGCTAATTAAGCAGTCAGCGAACGAAGGCGAACGAAACCTGGGCCGCGGCCCATTAAGACGTCGTAGCGAAGGACAGGTACGCGAACGCTATTAACGTTCGCGTAGCGCGACCTAAAGCAGCTCCCGAATCGTCTAAACGAGCACATTCAACGTGCAGCTAGCAGGCCATCAATTGGGACATGGCCTGGCCCAACTCATTGAGTACGGACGTTCAGAATGGAAGAGCACATTCAACCTGCAGCTAGCAGGCCATCAATTGGGACATGGCCTGGCCCAACTCATTGACTACAGATGTTCAGAATGGAAGCCTTCTCCTTAAAAAGGAGAGAATTAATGGAAGCCTAAGCGTATACGACACAGTGATAGTACAAGAGAAAGCGCGAAGTTTTACTTCAGGTTTAATGTTATATTCTAGCTTGTCCGTACTAGTTAGGGGTGGGCTTCGGTCATAACCGAAAATTCGGTGCTAGTTTTTCGGTCTATTGTGAATTCGGTCTCCCATATATGAACGACCGAAATTTACTGACATTCTTTGAGGACCGACAAATTTGGGTACCTAGTATTTCGGTCTTAATTTCGGTCATGACCGTACTGGCTGCTGGCTCCAAGCATGAGGAGATTCACAGAAAAAATGTCAGTATATCGCACATCATTCAGAAAGAATTTCAATACACAGCTTGATGTCAGATCGAATTGTCGATATTGCACTGCCAGCTTCCCTTATCCTGAGTCAAGTGGCTGGTTGCGGGCTGGGGGAAAGCGGCGCAGCGGCGAAAGGTGGCAAGCAGCTAGGCGGCACTGCGGCGGAAGGTGCTATTTTGCAGGCAAGCAGCGTGGTGGAGGAAGAGGAGGAGCGTCCTGGCGGCGGCAGGTGAGAACGACATGGCGGCGGTAGGTTGAGGACGGTCACGGAAGAGATCGATCAATTAGGGATCTGGGTTCGTGGCATCGTGTGCAGTCACCGGCCTGGGGAGTACTAGGGCTGGCCGCTCCCTTGATGGGCCTTGGGGATCATGTGGGCTGCTCGCTAAATATATAGTCCGTTCGGGTTATCCCAGTGTCACGACCGAATTTACATAACAAATTTCGGTCTTAAAAATTTGATACCCAATATTTTTATCTGTCTTTTCGGTTCGGTCTTTTCGGTTTCGATCTCGGTCTTTTTGGTTTCGGTTTTCGGTCATCGGTGTTTCTGCCCACCCCTAGTACTAGTCTTCTAAGATTCCATATATCACTTAAAACGTTGAGGATTACCAATAAGTCTCAGGTACAAGTGCAACAAGACATATTTTACTTCAAAGAAGGGTTCTTTGTGGATTTCGGTTTGTTTTGGTTATTTCGAGCTATTGTAGGAATAATGCCATATTGCTGCTACGAAAATCTCAATTTGCTTTTGGACATAGAACTTTAGTTCAACGTATTTTTTCAGCTATAATAATATAGTCTAACATAATATCGATCGCTACTATTACTAAAATATAGGTCTATACCCGGCAATGTACAACCGGGATTTTATTTTTGAACATATGTACAACCAGCTTGATGGCAGACACACATAAACTAAACCCATAAATTTTCCATGCGACTCAATCGCCTCAACTGAAAATGGGAAACTCGGAACGAAATCAGGCGAGCGAAACACGTACACGAGTGGCTTCAAATGAGATGAACCTGGCCGTGATCACGGAAATTTACGTCCATGTTCAGTGAACTGCCTGCCCTTTCAGCCTACAAGTATGTTTGTCAACACTGTAATTGTCATCATATAAAAAACTCAGTACTTATTAAACTGGGCTTTGAGGTAGGTATTATTCAGGGGTAGCGTACTGCCTCAGTTCCACTTTGACATGAACCATGCCGAGGGCAGATACCAGAACAACCACTCGGCCGTGTGACCTCTGCGTCTTTTTTTAACGGAGACAAAGGTTAGAGCTCATCATGAGAAATAAGAGTTTGGGTTCAAACTAGACTAGCTCAAACATATAATTCCCCATCAGCCTTGGAGTATAATTGCCTTGTTAGTCAAGAGACGTACGCCAATAAAATGGTTTGACAACGCTACCCGGTGGCCGCGGTATCCAAGATAATCTTAACCATTTGACAACGCTATCACATGATTAGGTGTAGATATTACAAAATTACTTCTTCATGATGTACTCGGGACTGGACTCGGTCCAACGCAAAAGCCAACTCGTTAATTATGTGCCATGCGCTAAATAATAACTGGCCAGCGGGGAATATCCGCATTTCTGAAGTCCTCCGAGCTGCATACGTTCTGTTGATCCTTGGGATTGTTGGTTTGTACCCAAACTTGTCATGTAAACAAGGCAACAAGTGCGGAGTAGTTGTGTAGTTTTAGATCTTGTTTGGTCGGTTGCAACTTGCAAGTATTTTAGTCCATGAACATCTACTCATAGGTTCACATTTACCGTGAATGTTGCTTTTCTGGTTGCCAAAATTCTGGTTGACCTTGAGCGCTCACTCCTCATGTTTTGTTTCTTCCTTGTATAAAATTTGCACAACAACAAAGGAAACGGAATTTAAACATTTTGTTTTCATAAACTAATGTTTGGCTGAGATAGATAGGGCATATGCTACGTAGCAATACCAAAAACCGTTTGGCCCATTGGAGCACTAATTATTTCCCATTTGATGATTCTATTTAAAATTTGGAAGTTGCATTTCAAAATTGACCAATGAGAGAGCAATCAATCCAGCGTTTTGTACACACTACCTACCGATGTGTACAATCCCTCAAACAAAAAAAGCGCCATAAAAATACGTCAAAGGGGAAGAAAAAAGGGCTGGGGCACAAATGTTTGCTTACTCAAGTTGCAAATGATAGTTCTACAATTAACATTAGACACCGGTATACAAGATGGATCTGGTGAGAATTGCTTATTTGGATTTGGCAAAAAGTCAGCTTAAGTGTACAAGGGTCTCAATCTCCAACTCCAATCTAGACGCATAAGAGGTCCAATGATCGATAAGGTAACTACGCCATGGAACAAATACATTATAAACAACACAATGTAAAAATTATGTTACTTACATGTTAAAAACAGCTACTACATGATCAACACACTTTGCTTACTCAAGTTGCAAATGATAATTCTACAGTTGACATTAGACACCGCTCTACAAGATGGATCTGGTGAGAAATGCTAGCTTATTTGGATTTGGCAAAAAAGTCAGCTTAATTGTACAAGTGTCTTAATGATCTCCAACTCCAATCTAGACGCATAAGAGGTCCAATGATCGATAAGGTAACTATGCCATGGAACATATATATTATAACAACACGATGTAAAAAATTATGTTACTTACATGCAAAAAACATCTACTACATGATCAACACACTTTTGAAGTAGTGCTTGGCTTAAGCAAGCACCTTTCTTTCAACTAGATAATAATAATTCATGCACCTGTCTCGTGATTAAATATAGAATAGTTCGTCACAAAAATCAAACATGAAACTTTCAAATGTAAATTGCAGTCAAATAGATACAGTTTAGAACCTAACAATGTTTTGACGGTACTCTCCTATGGGTTCTCCACAAGGTATTTTGTTGGAAAATATTGCACAATCTGCCAATACAACATCATCAAATACCACAGTATTCATTGCATGATACAATATACTCTTTGTTAAACAAGTTATGGTATGCATGATACTATCTGAAAAATCTATTTTACTCCCTATTATGAGTAGGCTAACTGTTATCATTAATGAGTGCACATTTAGGGTGTGTTTTACATCGAAGTCTTTAACTGTCCTAAGAACATTGTGGTTTCTAAAAATATCATCATTTAAAATACTTTGGCGTGTGGTCTTAACAAAAAAATGCAATATTATATAGGGCCCTAGCTATTATATTATATAGTATTAGCAGAAAGTGAACTATTATTGTACCATTTTCAAAAGTGCCTGAGATTTTTTCAATACCACAGTATTCATTGCCTAGGCATTGAAGTAATTTGGTTTTGAATACTTAGGTTTTAAAAATCATCAGTGCCAAACATCGACTTACATTTTAATACCCAAGAAATGGTTTCTCAGCAGCATTGTCTGTACTCCATAGTTTTTATTCTAAGGGTCTTCCTTACTACATCGTGCGTTCCTGAGCGGGAACACTCAAGTGGCGACACTTACCCTCAGATGATGCTTTCTAATTAAGAAAATAGTGAATATTTACTCCGAAGCCACTAAGACCGAACAAAGATTTGCTCTGCTTCGAGAGGGAGCATTCTATAGCTCTTTTGCCAGTAAGACGGAAGCGACTTTGCTAAGATTATAATTTTGGCTAATCTCAGCATGGATGATAATGGTTTGTTCAGAGAACGGGGCAGTGGCCTAGCAGTTAGGGGCGCAGTGGCCAACCTAGCAACCCGAGTTCAAGTCACGTCAGGGAGATTTTCAGGAATTCTCACAAAGCGTAGATTTCTACAATATCATTGCCACCAAGGGCTTTTTAGATAAAGAGTATATATTAATATCGAGAAGATATCAATTACAATTGCCACCAAGGGCTAGTCCTGGTAGGCTTTCATTTTATTTTGATAATGGTTTCTTCAATAGGCACATGTATCAATACAAAAGCGAACGCCAAAGATAGATATACTCAAGTGAGTGTGCTGTACAAATCGCCAACATATGATCTGAGGCGGCTTAGAAGATTCTTTAGCTAATGACGGACGCATGCATGCATGCATCTTCCGTGCCAAAAATCCATCGCGCACCATTGCGCGGGGATCCTTTTTCTAACACTTTTGACAGCGCCGCCTCTAAAACATGCATGATCATACTTTGTGTGATGCCAAAACCTTACAGATCATGCAAAAGTATCCGTTAACTATTTGTGCTCGAGAGCAGCCAAGGTGGTGGCTCCAGCCTCGGTAGTGCGGTTAGCTAGCACTTTACGTGGATGTAGCATCAGCATAAAAATGCATCGCTTATTAATAGAAGAGTGCTTTCTTTTCCTGCAAAATAATACGGTCGTTGTGTCTTTTGCCTTTTTCTCGTTCTCTTTCCTTTTGGGAGAAGTGGATCAAGGAAAGGCAGGTGGTTGCTTACGTATTCGAGTAAGTATAATAGTAGCCTCTGTTTTAAGGAATACGATGTTTAAATTTAGTCAAAAGTTAACAACATCTTAGTTTTATGAACGGTGTAAACAAAAGTACGAACATTTATATACCAAGCCAATACAAATAGATTCGTGATAAAATATATTTTCATAATATATTTATTGAATATCATACATGTTGATATTTTGTTCTATGTATTTGGTCAAACTAATTAATGTTTGACATTTATTAAATTTAAGAGAATTATTCATTAAAATGGTGATACTATTTTATAATGTTGTTTTATTATGATCCAAATTCAAACAAATATAAAGTCTAACTTCTAACGAGCAGAGCGGGACCCGTCGCCGGAGGCTTAGGCCGAGTAGATTCGGATTGTTAACGACTTATTGTTCTGCCTCTATATATATCTTTTGTAAGCCGCCGGTTAGGGATAGGTCACAAGTTTTAAGAGGTCTGTAACCTCTCCCGATGTGTATTGAAATTTTACTGGCTGACGCCCTTGGTTTTTTGTCTTCCTCCTTGGAAGACTTTTCATGTTAAAATCTTGTGTCTCCGTGTGTTGATCTTACTTTCGTTCATCGTTTATTTGCTTGTCGTTTATATATATAAGTCTATTTACATGTTACTTTTGTCTTTTAGAGGAGAGAGGTAAGGAGAAAGAGCTCTATGGAAAATGAACTATAAAGTTGTAACTTACCATAATATAGGAATAAAGTATAAATTTGTATATTAATTTCGAAAGTTCGTGGGTTGTAACTATTTTGCACAAACCATTTGTAATTGTTAACTTCTATCCGAAATATGTCAATCTAGACACGCAAAGAAGGCTAGGTCATCAAACATGTTTACCAGGATTATAAACAGAATCATGTCGCCATATGCATGCTTGTAGACCCAAAAGAGTATTGTTTGACTTTTAACACAGGTTGGTTTTGAATCGATCGCAACTTTGGACGAGTGTTTTCACCTAGAAGTCTGACGGTAGCTCGGCGAATGATGTAAAGTTTTCAATCACCGTAGTCAACACAATCTTACACTGGACGCGATATGTACGCTGATCGAAAACGCTGAATCGCCTAGTAAACTACTAGTAGAACCAGAGGAACTAATCTTACAGCTGCGCTTGCGCCGAAAATGGACGCATGCATGGTCCTTGAGAAAAAACGCGCGTTCCAAACATGAGTTAACAATTTAAAATTCTTAGTTGAGGCTTGAGACTTGCTACATTCAGCAGGTTCCTAAGTAGTCAGACTTAGAGGGTGAGCCTACACGTCAAATAAAATAAAAAAGAGGGTGAGCCTGTGAGTAGACTCATTAAACGATACTTGTTTTGTGAGACCTCACCTACTCTGAACTTCTAAAGTCTGCAGAACACATTGCTAAGACTAGAAACCCATCACACGACTAGACTTCTATAATTAGTGCGAATTCACCAACTACTTTCCAACCCCCCAGGCCCTATATATACCCTAAATCGCACAACGAAACGAGCAAATCGATCCTACATTGCAACACAATACGTCCCAAGCAACTTCCAACGCTAGCTTGCGACGTGCGTCCTCCTGTCCGAGCTCGCAAGCACCTCGACTGTTAGCAATGGAGGTTAAGGTGTTGAGCTCCAAGCTCGTGAAGCCGGCCTACAATGCCCGCGCTGCACCACCCACCGAGTACATCCCTCTGTCTATCTTCGACAAGGTGACGTACCAGATGCAGATGGCCATCATCTACGCCTTCGCCGCGCCGGCTCCTTCCACGGCCGCCATCGAGAAGGGACTGGCATCGGTGCTCGCCCACTACCGTCCCTTCGCCGGCCAGATCGGCGTCAACCCTGACGACGGCGCCCCCTCCTTCATCCTCAACGACCGCGGTGCCCGCCTCGTGGAGGCCTCCGTGGACGCTGACATGGTGGACATGGCGCCAGCCAAGCCCACGCCGGATCTGCTTAAGCTGCACCCGGACATCGAGGGTGACCTTGAGGAGGTGGTGCTTCTGCAGCTCACCCGGTTCCGGTGCGGCTCCCTCGCCGTCGGGTTCACATCCAACCACGTCGCCGCCGACGGCCACGCCACCAGCAACTTCCTTGTCGCCTGGGGCCGCGCCACCAGGGGCCTGCCCATGGGTCCCCCACCTGTGCTACACCACAAGGACCATTTCAAGCCACGGTCATCGCCTCGCGTGGAGCAGGACCACCGCAACAGGGAGTACTACACGCCATCAACCACGGACGTCGTCGACCACCATAGCAATGGCGCTGACAACATCGTCATCCACAAGGCTCACTTTACCAAAGACTTCATTGCCGGGCTCCGTGCCAAGGCTTCCGAGGGACGCGGCCGCCCGTTCAGCAGGTTCGAGACCATCCTCGCCCACCTCTGGCGCGCCATGACGCGGGCTCGGGACCTGAGCCCCGACGAGACGTCGGCGATCCGGCTGTCCGTGGACGGGCGCCACCGCCTCGGCAAGCCGGCGGACTACTTCGGCAACATGGTGCTCTGGGCGTTCCCGCGCGCCACGGTAGGTGAACTCCTGAACCGGCCGCTAAAGCACGCCGCGCAGGTGATCCACGACGAGGTGGCTAGGGTGGACGGCGCTTACTTTCAGTCCTTCGTCGACTTTGCGACCTCCGGCACCGTTGAGAAGGAGGGGCTCGCGCCGAGCACCGTGTGCAAGGACGTGCTATGCCCGGACGTGGAGGTGGACAGCTGGCTGACGTTCCCATTCTACGAGCTGGACTTCGGCACGGGGAGCCCGAGCTACTTCATGCCATCCTACTTCCCCACCGAGGGGATGCTCTTCCTTGCGCCGTCCTACATCGGCGATGGCAGCGTAGACGCCTTTGTCCCGGTCTTTGAGCACAATCTTCAGGCCTTTAAAGAATGCTGCTACTCCACGGAGTAGGTGGCTATGGCGTACTGGACTTAATAGGAACTGGTCGAAGGAACAGAATGTCAATTACGTTCAAATCAATGATTAGTTTTTGTGAGAATTGTATAAGGCCTACATATATGTACACACACGTTGCAAATCATGCATGAGTTAAACTATGGGTTAACTTTTTAATGAATAGATTTTCAAGTTGACAAGCACATAATTCACTGACATAAACGACACTAGCAGATTTGATCACACATTTCGGTTGACCAAAAAAGTGAAAAAGTGCAAGAAAACACATAAAACTATATCCAGTAAAAATTCATCTTCACATTACAAATATAGAAATTGCTCTCTTTCAAAATGTATTTAATGCACAGCCGATCAAATAATATTTAAAACACTTATAAAACTGGAAAACATATTTTACTTGTGCAAACATATACTTTGCACATTTGAGAACCATCATGCACATTGAAAGATTAGTATTGGCAAATTTCAGAAGTGTACAACACTGGTAGATGAAATGTGCATCTGCAAATAAAATTAATTGACTTAAATCAACCGACTCATTTTGCACAAAAATATAGCCGACTAATTAAAAAAAGTTGTCAAGCTAAAATCATGCATAAAATTATATTTAAAAAGTGTATATGACCCAAAAAGCTCAGCAAATGTCCAGTATGGTAAGTTTACACTATCACAAGCCCATGCAAGCCAATGGCATTGACATATGTGTGCAACCTAAAGAGGTGAGACAAATTGAAAGCAAATTAATCGTGGAAAGAAAGCAGCAGTCAACTACTCCATCTAGCTCATAAAAAATCAAGGCTTCCTCTATTAATTACTAAATGATCCTGGACCATATGGGGGCAAAGATTGGATGACTGGTAAACCCAAAGTTAGGTGACTTTTGAGTCACTAACATGTGAGGCCACCACGTACAGGTCCCACATGTTAGTGACTCAAAGTCGAGGGAAGCAAAGTCAGCGAATCCCATCCGGTCCATATCTATGCTCCTATATCAAAAATATATTGTTTCTTGAATTTTTTCGACGAAGATGACATACTGCCTCCTTCCCAAAATAGGATGTCTATAGTTTTTGGTAAAAGTCAGACTTCTTAAACTTTGACCGATTATATAGAAAAATATATCAATATTACTGTACCATATCCACACGATATGAAATTATATTTCATGATGGTTCAACATATTGATTTCAAATTATAAATGTCGACAATTATCTCTATATAGTTAGTCAAACTATAAAAGTTTTGACTTGAAGCAAAAACTATAGGCATCCTGTTTTGGGACGGAGGGAGTATCAACCTACCTGGGTATTAGATGTAGACCATGATTTTCATGTAAAAGACACGTACAATTTCCATGGAAAAATATTATTGCCCACCGTCATATTTGTGAGCGAAAAAATATTGAAACGTAGGACAAACCAGATCACTCGAAGGGTATTCACAAAAACACAAATCTGGCCAATAATACTTGGTCTACCCACTACTCTTTCAGGAGTATATTTCTGCATTTGCCCATGATTATGGATTAAATGATTCCGAACCTGTGGAAATTGTTAGTTGTAATAACAAGAAATTTAGTTCACTACTCTCTCTGTTCCACAATATAAGATGTTCTAGCTAGCTCACATTAGGGCTGGACTAACGAGCTGCTCGGCTCGTTAAGGCTCGGCTCGTTAAGACTAGTGATTGTTAAGCCTCGAATCGTTAAACTCGCTAAGGCTAACGAGCTAAATATAAAGCTCGGCTCGGTTCGTTAAGTGTTCGCGAGCGCTCGCGAGCAGCTCGTTAAGAAAATAAATCTGAATATAGATATGACGAGGTAATTGACGATTAACATGAAGTAAAAGGGATCCGATGTTTTCTACATTGGTTGACCATAGATCTCGGTTGTGATATGGGCTTGCTAAAAAAATATTGAGTCGTCACTTGTTAGGTTGCTAGTTAGATAAGATCTACCATTAAAAAGACATGGGATCCAAATTAACGAGCTTAACGATCTGCTCGCGAGCCTCGTTAGCTCGCTCGTTTAGCTCATTAGCAATAACGAGCCAAAATCATTACTCGGCTCTGTTCGTTAGCATAACGAGCCGAGCTAAACGAGTCGACCAAACGAGTGTCGTTGAGCTTGTCGAGCATCGAGCTTTATGTCCAGCCCTAGCTCACATGTTGGATAGGTGCAAACCCAAATGAGTGTACTAAAACATGTGTCCACATACATCTAGATACATGTGAATGTGGACAAAAGCTAAAACTTCTTATATTTAGGAATAGAGGGAGTAGATGACTTCCATTTGTTTACACGTAGATGTATCTAGACATGTTACATATATAGATACATTCACTTTTGGACAAATGAAAGTCATTTAAATTGGAACGGAGGAAATACAACTGTACAAAGATGCTCGCTCTCACGGCCGTCGTGTACGTGTAACGAGCGTCACGCGAGAGCGCGAGGCCCCGGCCGTAGGTTCACGAGTCAGTTTGTAACTAGGCGAGGTTAGTTGGCTCGCAGGCAAGGCCGATCGGCGTCATGAGCCTCGTCGGAGCCACACGATTGATATGTTCGCAACGGGCTAGCAGAACAGTAGCTAGCAATCGGTGGACCGGCACGGCAGCCAGCGGCGGGTGAACCATCAGTTCCGGGCTCGCCGGAGGCACCGCACACATGTGGATGGATGTGGGCATGCATGCCCCATGCAGAAGCCTAAGTCAAGAAAAGCCGAGACGGTCTTTTTGTTGAATTTTTCACAGTTGAACTTGTCTTCTTATGTTGTGTGTGTGATTTGTGATTTGCAACTCGCAATAGGATCTATGTGAACTTACATGAATGTGTACCTGATGTATATATGAATATGTCATGTTTGAAGATCATTTGACTGTGAATTGAATATATGTTTTGATTTTTTGTTAACTGAATTTGACTTTTGTTGTCACTTGCCAAATCGCTGACAAAACTAGTGTTAGTTGTTTAATCAACATCATATTAATTTATGAAACAATTTTTATGACATTTTCTAGTAACTGAGGGAGGTGTGCTAGTTGTTGACTTGGCATCAATAAATGATGACATATCGCCGCCGGAAATTTTATAAAATTACGTAAGGTAGCATTTACCCGCTGTCATCAAAACACCAAAATACGTGAAAATGTATGAAACGTCATGGAAACTCGGACTTTTATTCCATGACGATGGCTGCTACTATGATAAAACGTCTCAACTGGATATTTCGTGACATTTTGGGATATTCCATGCGATTTTCGGCTCATCAAAAATATTTGATCTCTTGTAGCGCATTCATACCTTAGCACATGTCAATCATCATAGAATTTTTGTTGGGAAAAGCATTTTCATTGTAGAAAATAGCCAATAGGTTAGAGATGCCATGCGTCTACATTCACTGTACACAAGGCATTATGGTTTATATGAGTTTCCCCAGCCACGTGACAGATGCGTTTATCCGGCGCTACGGAATTCAGTTGACTTGCTCTTAGTTTTGTGAATTCTAGTAGTTTTTTGTGTCATACGCATTATACTTGATGACATATATATGTTCTACGCTCTGCAATAGGGAGCAAACACGAAGAGAACTCATTTTACAGTCAGGAGTTAGGATGTCACAAGTTGTGGTTAGAAAGCCGAGAGATGGTCGTCTTTTTCTTGCCTTTTCATGGTTGAGCTTGTATTCTTTATGTTTTGTGTGTAAATTGTGATTTGCATCTTGCAATAGCATCTGTGTGAATTTACATGCTCAGTCTCTTGTAGCGCACTTCTAAATTTGGAGTTATCTGGTCAATTTAATACTTATAATAATGTAAAGTTGGACTTGGAGTTACCTTGTATCATGCAACTATGTATCATGCGAGGTCATATCATGTGAGACTCGTTAATTATGGCACAATTCTTAGGAATTCAAAGAAAAATGTTAGAGGCCGTTTACATCTTGAGAGAAAATTCTAAAAAAATTCAAGTGAGAAAATATCATTTAAAAACAATAAGATCTAGGAAACAAGAATTCTCATGTGTCTATGTAGATAGCATTCGAAGAGGTCAAGAGGATAAATACGATTGCAAACCTATAGCATATATACTAGTGATTAAGAAAGGAATAATATTTGGCTTTCACCTTGGATTGAGTAATCTAGAAACCGTACTAAATATTTTGGATGGCTAGGACAAAACAATATCTCAACCAACTGAACATTATATATCGATGTTGATTTACACAGATGACCAACACTTGACAAAATTAAACATCCGGCGTGCTCAAGATGCATGCTTGCAATCAAGAAAACCCAGCCAAAGGGAAGATACCAAAAATGCATGCGTGAACTTTATTATCTCAAGTATATGCATGGTATAAATCAATCTATTGACTTTACATAAAGTGCGTCACAAAAGAAACGTTCACCAACCGACCCCGACATCTAACAACCGCGCCACGTTGTCACGCAGTTTGATTTGGCACGTACGAAACATTCTTTTTTTCCGCCCGGCCAATTAATCATGCATCCCGTCGCTTACTGTTCTTCGTCTTCCTTGGATCAGTTGGGAGCTTCTTTTTTTTTTGAATGGAGGAGCCAGGGCTCCCAATTTTCATTACTGAATGGAGCTCGATCGCCATAGTCGGGCCGGCAACCTACTCAACGGAGTAGCAGCATTCTTTGAAGTCTTGGAGGTTGTGCTGGAACAGGGGCACGAAGGCGTCGACGCTGCCGTCGCCGATGTAGGACGGCACGAGGAAGAGCATCCCCTCCGTGGGGAAGTAGGACGGCATGAAGTAGCTCGGGCTCCCTGTGCCGAAGTCTAGCTCGTAGAACGGGAACGTGAGCCAGCTGTCCACCTCGACGTCCGGGCAAAGCACGTCCTTGCACACGGCGCTCGGCGCGAGCCCTTCCCGTCGGCGGCGCCGGAGGTGGCGAAGTCGACGAAGGACTGGAAGTAGGGGCCGTCCACCTTGGCCACCTCGTCGTGGATCACCTGCGCGGCGTACTTTAGTGGCCGGTTCAAAAGGTCACCTACGCTGGATCGTGGGAAAGCCCACAGGACCATGTTGCCGAAGTACTCTGCCGGCTTGCCAAGACGGTGCCGCCCATCCACGGACAGCCGGATGGCCGACGTCTCCTCCGGGCTCAAGTCGCGGGCACGTGTCATTGTGCGCCACAGATGGGCAAGGATGGTTTCGAACCGGCTAAACGGCCGGCCGCGGCCCTTCGACGCGTTAGCGCGGAGGCCGGCGATGAAATCCTTGGTGAAGTGCGCCTTGTGTATTACGATGTTGTCGGCACCGTCGCCATGGTGGCCGACGATGGCAGTGGGCGAGGGTTTGTAGTACTCCCTGTTGCGGTGATCGTGCTCCACGCGAGACGACGAACGGGGCTTGAACATGTCCCGGTGGTGGTGCACCGGAGGGGGGCCCATGGGGAGGCCCCTGGTGGCGCGGCCCCAGGCTACGAGAAAGTTGCTGGTGGCGTGGCCGTCGGCGACGACGTGGTTGGAGGTGAACCCGACGGCAAGGGAGCGGCAGCGGAAGCGCGTGAGCTGCAGCAGCACCACTTCTTCCAGCTCACCCTCGAGGTCCGGGTGCAGCTTCAGCAGCTCCGGCGTGGGCTTGGCTGGCGCCATGTCCACCATGTCAGCGTCAACGGAGGCCTCCACCAGGCGGACGCCGCGGTCGTTGAGGATGAAAGAGGGCTCGCCATCGTCAGGGTTGACGCCGATCTGGCCGGCGAAGGCGCGGTACTGGGCGAGTACCGCTGCCAGGCCCTTCTCGATTGCTGCGGTGGATGGCGCCGGCGACGCGAAGGCGTAGATGATGGCCATCTGCATCCGGTACGTCACCCTGTCAAAGATGGACAGAGGGATGTACTCGTCTCCGGCCGGAGACGCCATGGCGGCATTGTAGGCTGGCTTAACGAGCTTGGAGCTCAACACTTTAACCTCCATTGCTCTGTGCTGAGCTTGGACCGGAGTTGGGCAAGTAGTTTTTGTTTCGTGAATCAGAGTCTGATCGGCGATATAGGAGTTAGACACAAGAGAGCGATCAAAGAATAAGCTCGTAGGTGGAGACAGTACGTCCCTTGTTGCTTTGGGGCCTTGTGCTGTGTACGTATTTGTGGTCGCGTGCGCTCTATATATAGGACGTCCGGTTGCCCCGGAAATCGGTAGGTGGTATCACACATGCAGAGTAATTCTGTTGACATTTGACCTGGCCTCCCCTGAACTCCTGAAGCGTATGACTCGCAATTGTAAGAAGTAACAACGGTAATTTGCTAAACTCCTAAAGTCTGTCACCATTTAACAGCATGCCAGTTCCGAATATACTCCCCCCGCCCCCGTAATATACTTCTCGAAATAGGTTTTTTCTGCTTTATAAATACTAGTGAACGTGCACGTGCAAACGCACGAATAATCTTAGGATTTCTTCCATATGCTAATCATCACGACTAAATCAAATTTATGAATAAGATAGTCACCACAATCACAAGAGAGGTTCACCATAAATCTATACTGAAATTTTCGGTGCAAGTAACTGCTCTGAGTACCAACATTCCCATGCACCCTGGTCTTAATTCAACCATGTTTTTAATCCTCGTTGGTGTACAAACTACTTCAATACGAACTACAACCAAAAGACTCAAAAAATAAATTGCAATCGTCAAGTTCAAAATTCTATAGAATAATATGTATTAAAATCGGGACGGAGGAAAAATCATTTAGGACTTGCATATCTAGTTCTGCTCGTCCAACTTGGACGCTCCACTTAATGCATTCAGTAATAAGAACTTATCAGTGGAGAGAATTTATATAAATCAATGATTGTAGTACACATGCATGTGCAATACACGTCTATGCAATCTGTCAAAACACTTCGTGTTGACTGATAAAATCAACGAATGGATTCGGAACTTTGATAACAAATAATAGGATGTCGTTAGAAGTATGATTTTAAATCAGTTCATTAAGCCCTGAGAAACAAAGCTACTAGTAAAGATTGCAGATCGACCATAAATCATCTCTCTCAAATTGAAAATGTACATGAATACATCGTACAGTTGTTTCTCACTGGCTTTTCTTTTAACTGAGGTCTGCAAGATAGGGCTTGAACAAATACGTTGCAATCCATGACTGGATAAAATAATTAATGGTCAAACAGATGGCAACCTGTTGCCAGAAAAGAAAATCGTCCTAGCACAAACTTCCTATTATTATCATAAAAAAAAGTTCACCGTTTTTTGATTTGTTTCTTGAAGCAGTGTGAGTACAAAAGTATTTGTTGGCCTTTTGGAAATCAAAGACACATAAGTTTATGGAAAACAGAGATGTGCATGTTGCATCTTAAATTGCAGATGACCGAAAGCGAGAGAGCCTCAGGTGACCGAAAGCGACCAAAACAATCGTTAGGCGGACAGAATGTCCGGATGTACACCCAATTTTTTCAGATTTTATTTTACTAATTGTGAGATGTGATTTCGGGTGGATCATGAATTTTGGTTTTACATGATTTGGAGTATAATGGATTTCTGCTTCTTTTTCATTGTTTTTAAGTTATGATGACAGGAAACAAACTGACAGATGGAGAATTCAAATCAGTGTGCCAAATAGACATAAGACATCCCAATACTAAAAGAGTACACAACTGTTACTACTTATCAGCTATCTACACCGGCCGGCAGCTTCATGAGAGCCTTTTCATCTGGTCGTACGCCACCAGCCCGATGACACCGCCTTGACGTACGCGATCCACAGCCCGGCGTACAGCCGCCGCACGCTTTGCTCCCGCGTGATGGTGTGGACGCCCTGCAGCACGCCACCGCCGGCGCATAGTCCGAGCTGCATCCGCCGCCGCACCACGGCCAGCGGGTACGTCGCCGTGCTGGCTAGCTGAGCCGCAGCCACACCGCACGCCATGTGCGCCTCCGCGCGCCCGTCCCACCCATCGGGGAGCCGCCGCTTCAGTGACTCATAGTCCCAGAACTTGATCCCCGACTTGGGCAGCGCGCGTACAGCCCGCGCGCGCCGCCCTCCGCGTACGCGGTCCGGAGGACGCCGTGCACGCTCGTGCAGGCGATGCCAGAGGCGATCCGCACACGGGCGAGGTCGAGCGGGTAGAAATGACAAGGTTTTCAATGATAAAGATGTTTCTCGTTTGCAGGTACTCTACCGGTGCAAGTATTCTCCGTTCCTGGTCCACCTTACAACGGGAGGGACATCGAGTCCTCTTTACGGAGGCATGTGCACGTTTGGAAGAGGTGGCGAGGGATATTTTTACCCGACATGGATGGTCGCTTGATCGCCGGATTGGTCCTCCATAGGCGTTCACTTTCGTCTTCAGTGCTGGCGTTTTGATTATCCACTTCATGATTGTAATTCGTCTAGTGCTTCACGCTCTTTTTATTTTTACTCTTGGATTGCGGCTGTGTGCATTGATATGCAGAGGCCGGGTGTAATGCTTAAACTTTAAGTAATAAAGCTCTTTATCTATAAAAAAAAACCATTGCGTATGCCATTGCAAATTATTGACAATTGCATCCGGAGCATACTCTTTTTTAACATATGAACCAACATCATCACTGCCCTACTAGCGAAGCGTGTTTACCCCAGATCATGGTCAAAGCCTCACCGGTCTTTATGTCTAAGAAATTATTAAAATTGTTGTCATAATATGTAGTCACGAGTTTCTCATTTTGCCTACATAGAAACTTCTTACATTCCATGTAATTCTACTGTCCTATGTCGAGTCTTCAGTTGAAATCATGATGAAGTTGGCGTCCTACGTTACACTAGTAGAAAACAGGGCAACTACACCGGTTGTAGAGGCCCTTTAGTACCGGTTGTGCAACCGGTACTAATAAAGCGGGACTAAAGGGTACCCCTTTAGTACCGGTTGCTCACGAACCGGTACTAAAAGCCTCCACGTGGACAAAGCATCGCGCGCGGGCGGAGGATTACCAACCAGTACTAAAGGTCCCGGGAATTTTTTAATTTTATTTTCAATTATATTCTCAATACTATTTCTAATTCTATTCTGAAATTTCTCACTTAGCCACACACTTAAACTACTTATACACTTAATCTCAGGTCAAAGTACATACTCTGGTCAAACTTCCCATTCGGTCACCCATCCTCAAACTGCTCCAGCCCGAGCACGCTTAACTTTTGAGTTCCTTGCAAATTAGCTGCCAAATGAGAAGTTAGAACTTACCGATAATATATACTATCAATCATATTAACCCCTAAGTCATGATGTTACAGTTTTGTATTGTTTAAATTTCAAAATTTATTTAAATAAATACAATGATTATGTAATATATTTTTTGAATAAATAACAATGATTATGTAATAATATTTTTGAATAAATAACAGTGATTATGTAATAATATTTAATATGAAATATTTCATATCTTTAAATCTGTTATTGTTTAAATTTTCAAAATTTATTTGAATAAATACAATGATTATGTAATATATTTTCTAAATAAATAACAATGATTATGTAATAATATTTTTGAATAAAGAACAGTGATTATGTAATAATATTTAATATGTAATAATTCATATCTTTAAATCCGTAAATCAAATTTTGACAAATAAAATGTCTAAATTGATTAAAAAAAGAGAGGAATTCAAATATGCCATCCTATCAATCATATCTAGGAATTAAAATTGATTAGTTTTTCGTTTTTCATTTTTAAACTTGTTTAAATGTTGGTCAAACTTAGATTTGACCAATATCAAAATAAGCATAAAAAATTCAAAAACTTTCAAAAATTTGAAAAACCTGTGCACATAGTCTTAATGAGTCGTATACTAACGACTCAAGTTGATAAACAAGGTATGGATATATTCGAACGAAAAATGCATGTATCTGGTGTGATATCTCAAAACTCAAACTAGGAAATCTAAGATTGAAAAGAAGTGGTTTTTGATTTGCAACATGAAATTTTCAAAAAACTCACCAAAGCTTCACTTTGGAGTGACTAAGAAGGATCCAGGCTTAGTTTTTCATTTCATGTTTTAAACTTGTTTAAATGTTGGTCAAACTTAGGTTTGACCAATTTCAAAATAAGCATAAAAAATAAAAAATAATCAGAAAATTGAAAAACCTACGCACGTAGTCTTAATATGTCGTATATTAAGGACTCAAGTTGATAAACAATGTCTAGATACATTCTAACAAAAAATGCATGTATCTATTGTGATATCTCAAAACTCAAACTAGCAAGTCTAAGGTCTAGATATTTTTGTAATTTGATATGAGTATATATATTATTTTTTTGAGCATTTGCGTTATTTTTTTGTGGACCATCGGAATATTAAGCAATTGGAAATGTCTGAAAATGTTGGTACGTTGACTTAAATAGTTCACTTTTTTTTGTGAGCATGTTGGTACATCTAAAATCGAAATGGTTAGAAAATGTTTCTATTTTTTTTGTCAATAGTTAGTTTTTTTTGGCATTTGTGTTAGATTTTGTGGAATATCGGAATATTAAGCAATTGGAAATGTCTGATGTGTTGACTTAAATAGTTCACATTTATTTTTTTGTGAGCATGTTGGCACATATAAAACCGAAATGGTTGGAAAATGTTTCTATTTTTTTATCAGTAGTTAGTTGAAATCCATCTGTGGGAAACACATATTTATTCAGTTGAATTTCATGTAATTAGAGGGAGTGCATATTATTTCTAAATATTTACCAATTTGAAATGTTTAATTTGAGATCACAGCTAGAGGAAGTGCATTATGTGAGCATTTAATATATGTAACTCCACGTAATTAGAGGAAGGGAGTTTTCTGTGTTAGCGTTCACATATTTGCTATATTTGTGAATACTTGGGGAAGAAACTTTGTTTTTGGAAATGTACATGCTCAAAAGGTGTTTATATTTAAACGTTTTGATTTTTGGAAGAAGAAGTTTACCTCTACAATTTTTGTTTATAATCTGCTTAAATAGGGTAGGCCCACATGTCGGAAGTTTAACAGTTACCCAAATTGTTTTTGAAAAGAAAAAAAATCTGATATATCTTAGAGTATGTCCAATCTTAAAGCAAGTTGGAAGGTTTGAAAATGTTTATGTCGGTTTGTCAATTTGTAATCTAAGTCCATAATGGGTGCGAAAGATCATTTGTCGAACTGAATTTCATAATTAGGGAGTTTGTTTTGTGAAATTCAACTCCATCTATTTGTCCATATAATTGGAGCAAGTGTTTTTCTTTCCGTATTTTCAAATTTTGGCCGAATTAAATTGTTTTCGTGCATATAGTGTAGATTTTTGTTGCGTTGGCACGGCGTGCCTTTACTGAATTCTTTGGGCACTTGTTAGTTTGTATGTTTTCATAAATTTGTAAAATGACTCCATAGTTAGAGAATATGTATTTGTTGTAGTTCGAAATGCCAAAATCCATTGAAATTTGATCTGTAGAGTATCTCCAAGTACGTGGCGATTTAAATTGTTTGATTTTTTTATTATTTCGCCATAAATTTTCATTTTAACTCCGTAGTTAGATAATGCATGGTATGAGTATTTATTAAATTGAAATACATGTAATATGAAGAAGTGCATTTGGATGCTTTTTCCAATATTAAGCAATTTGGAATGTTGGAAGTTGTTTGTATTCTGGCAAAAAATAGTTGCCATTTAATTTTGTGAGCATGTTGATATATTTTAGAGTGCGTCAAATTCTTAATCAAATTGGAATGTGCATTTGGATGTTTTCCAAATATTAAACAACTTGAAATGTCTGAATATGTTTGTATGCTGACTCAAATAGTTCACTTTTTTTTGTGAGCATGTTGGTACATTTCAAATAGAAATGTTTGGAAAATGTTTCTAATTTTTTTTTGTCAATAGTCATTTGAAGTTGATCTGTGGGGATACACGTTTATTCAATTGAAGTCGATCTGTGGGGATACACATTTATTCAATTGAATTTTATAATTAGAGAAGTTTTTTAAATTGGAGAATACATATAAATAGAAGGGGTGCATATTACTTGTAAATAGTTACCAATTTAAAATGTTTAATTTGAGTTCACAATTAGAGGAAATGCATTGTGTGAGCAATTAATATGTTTAACTCGATGTAATTAGAGGAAGTGCAATTAAATTTTATCCGAATATTCGCCAGTTGAAAATATTAAAACATGTTTGTTTTTCTCCATACATTTTTAGCATTTGTTTATCTGAGCATGTTGATATATTCTAGAGTAGTAAGCACTTTTTTATGGGATCTTGATGTATTTTAGGGTAGTTCGAATAGTCAGCTAATTGATTTGGTGGAATGTGTATTTATGTTGCAATAAGCATTTGATTGAACTACATAAGTAGAGGAAATGCATTGTGTGAGTTTATATTAATTTTAACTTCACATAATAAGAGGAAATGTATGTAGTTTGTCTTTGATAGTTTACCAATTTGAAATGTTCAAATATGTTTGCATTTGCTACAAAAAGTTGGCTCTTTTTTTTTATCATTCTGAAATGTTGTTGACATTTTGTCTGTGATGGGTAGATATAAAGAGTTTGATTTTGTAACACTTGTCATTTCTTTGAATTTGTTTACATAAGATGGTCTGTATTATTTGGAATTTTGAAGGTTTGAAATATTTCAGAGAAGGTTCCAAAGTATATGTAATGAGTATCTTTTGTTTTTTTATAATTTGTTAGAAATTAGTATGAATTGAGTATTTTGAAAGGGACTTTGAAATTTATACTTTTCTGAATGACGCGAAGGTGTCCACATTGAAATGTACTGAAATTTAGAAAATGTTTGCACCTTGACCAATTACACCTTTCCTAATTTAAATTTTGTTTAAATTTCTTTGAGAACATCGTGGTATGGAAAATTCAAGTTTGGGAATATGCGCGTCAAAAATTGTTTAGTTTTGTATATAATGAAATTTAGGAGAAATTTTGCACTTTAATGTTAATTAAATTTCGGTTTTTAAGATACTGTTGTGTGGAAAATTCAAATTTGGAATTTTGTGAGTCAAGATTTGTTTAGTTTTGAATATATATATATATATATATATATATATTGAAATTTGGGAGAACCCTGCATTTTTAAATTTAATTAAATTTCAGAGTTTAGAAAGAAGCAGGGAAAAAATCGAAAAACAGAGGGGTAAAAAAAAGAAGAAAGGGCCGAGCTGGCAGCAGCCAGCCCGACCCAACAGCGGCCCAGCTGGCCGGCCCACCCCAGCCGCGACGTCACGCTGGCGTCATCGGCGGCTGGGCTCTGCCGCGGTGGGGCGGAGCTCGCCGGCGGCGCACCGCTGCGTTCCAGGACGCGAGCCTGGGCGCGAACGACGCGCGCAGACGCGGGGCGTCCGTAGCTGGCGGCGCCGCCTATCCTAGGTCGCCGGAACGGCGCCGGCGACGCGCGGAAGCGGTGGCGGCCAGCGGCACGGCGGCATCGATCCCGGTGCGGCCGCAGCGCCCCGGGACGCGATCCGCGGGGAGGAGGTGGACGGCGGCGCGTCGGAGTCCTCCGTGGCCATGGATTTGGCCGTAGAGGCGCGAGGCGGCGGCGATGAGCGGCGGCCGCGACCCGCGGCGTCGCGGGAGAGAGAGAGGAAGAAGGAGGGAGACCGTGTTGTGCTGTTGTTTTTGCAAAAAAGTCCCTGTTGTTTCCGAAATTCACGGTTAGGTCCTTGCGGGCGTTTTTTCTCGTGAAACTGTGGACTGCGGGTTTGTTTTCTGGGTTTGTTAAGGGGCTTTTTGCAAATCCGTCACGGATGCGTTCTCTGAGCCGTGCGATCGGCAGCGGACGGCCGAGATCGAGCGCTGTCGAACACCGTAGATTTTCTACCGTAGCTACTGTAGATAAGCTACAGTAGACGTTCGCGGAGAGCGCACGGATTTGCACAGCTTTAATATAGTTAGTAATGACGATGATGATGATGACTAAACTCTCTCTCTCTCCACCCAATTAATCATGTAACAGCTTCGTCAATTCCCCTGGTAGAGTGGAGAGATCAAGTAGCATCGCCATATATTTTAACACGTTTATTATTGACCACGTAAACAGTTCTCAGTTAATGTAGAGTGCAGAACTGTCAACGACGACGACTCCGCGGCTTCACTTCTTCAGCGAGACCGAGGTGACCATGTTTTGCTTGCTGATCTTTTTATGTCTGAAAAAGGCACATCCATAGAGGTGTTACGACATGGGAAGCGCTTAGCATCTTCACGACCAAATTAAACTCTTGGCGGCGACTTTTCTTTCATAAACTCTTTTTTTTTTTGAGAATTCCTGGTCTTTTACAATACAGCTGTAGTATCTGAACTCACGCACAACTCACCCCACACACACTCAACACCACACGCACGCCACCTGTGCGCAAGCTAGACCTAACCAGACTATACTGAGCTTCTGAGCCCCGTGAGCCTAGACCTACTGGGAAACCCCTGCAGTGGTGGGCACACCACAATACCTTTAACAGAACCCCGGTGGAATTAGCCCAGAAGCACTGTTCACGTGAACAGTGTCACTCCGGGCACTGTTCACGCGCGCGAGACACCGCGAGCCGATCAGGGATCGAACTCGGGTGGGTTGGCTGGCCACTGCCATGCACAACCACCGAGCCACTGGCTCGTTCTCGACTTTTCTTTCATAAACTCTTGGCGGCGACTTGACGCTGCAGGCGGCCGTCACCAACTCCCCACGGGGTTTGAATTGCCGCGCGCAAGTCTGCTACTCTTTTCATGGAGAGAGACGGGCATTATATTTTAGCACTGTGCACTAACTATGCAGAGGCCAAGTAATCTCTTATGGATTATATCAGCGTGATGTTAACTTATTAATTTAACAAAGCTTATTTTAAAAATAATCATGGAGCAACAGCTGCTTGGTCAAATATATCAACAACAGATTCCCCCGGTAGCGTGGAGAAACCAATTGTAATGTTACAACATTGTATATATACTTTTTTACATCTGTTGACCATATAAACGCCACAAATATATTCCAAGTTACCGAGAACTAATCTTCGCAATCAGGAAAAATTCAAGTGCAGAAAAGTACACACGCTCAGCCCAGGCGCGCGCGGTACAACATCTACGCATGCATGCAGAACGGGAAAAGGCTATTAATGACACTTTTAGCATGAGACCATGTCCTAGATCGAAGAACTGGGCACACAGCTTGTTTTGTTTTCTGAACTTTTTACGACTGATAATGGCACACAGCTTGTTTTGTTTTCTGAACTTTTTACGACTGATAATGGCACACAACATGTTTTGTTTTCTGAACTTTTTACGATTGAAAAATGGTACGGCCGTACATGTGTTCAGTTAGAACATGGGAGAAGAAGTGCTTCGCGGGCGTCACCAACTCCCTACCGCCACTCCTACCGGGGTTTGAATTTGGTACTCTGGTCGCCAAAGACAGCACGACTACATTCTATCTCTTCAATTCTCCCTACATTGCAATCTGGGAAATTAGGTCATTTTTCTTTACCGACCTAGAGGAAACAAGTATGGGTAACTTCTTTTCCCCGGAATGTAAGCACATATATACACACGTGCAACAAAACTTGTTCGTTCATGCAGACTCACGTCGCGTCTGCTGAAAGTGGACTCAGCCAAGTTTGAAGATTAACAAAATCATCACTCTGGCACGATGTCAACACGGAAATCCGTGATCATACACACCCACCCACGGTTCTTTGTAAATTAATTCAGAATATCGGATGGACGAGCAGATTTTAAATGGTTCTTGAGGTTGATTTTATTATAATGATATGAGTTTACATGTAATATCGAAAAGTCAAAGCGTGGGTGTGCGAGTGTACTTTAACGGTAAAAACAATATGGCTTGCCGCGTCCCACGGCGTCTGTACCAAATGGGAGTCTAGTAAGGGAAGTCCATTTAACCCACAAACTAGAACTGTGCATGGGAAATTCGGCCCCAAAGCACGACAACGAGACCTGGATCAGCCACCTAGGCTCAAATTTTTCACTCAAAAGGTCACCCCAAAAGGCTGGAACAGTTGAAATGTTGAATTTGGTTTAAACATGCATGCCGTCGGTCATTCTTTTTCAAAATAATTACTTTTTATGTACTAAATTGGTGTTTTCCAGAACATCAGACAAGACTACATAATACTTATGCCATGCGCCAAAATATCAAGAGATGGACTTTGCTTGTCGATTTTCGTAAAATACTTATATTTGTTTTGTTCAACTTCTATGGGTTCACAACACATAACATACCCCACGTTCACAATTTTTTAAAACTTTCTGAACCTTCAAGGTTGCATAAATTTTTATAAATAACCGGGCTAACCTTTGAAGGCGGCTTTACATGTGTGTTAAACGTTGGATGACATAAATCATAAATACTCAGTATTTCTTAATGATTCTTTGTTGTGTATAGTCTCCTAGCATTCCCTACACATCCATATATTCGTTGTTGGAAATTTGTAAGGCTGGAGTTACAAATCCTATGTTTCAAAATCTGTTTTGACGTTGTTTCAAATTATTATTATTAATTTTGACATTTTTATAATTAGCATTCAAGCCGCATAAAACGTGGATATTTCCTAAATTTACAATAGTTAGTAACACCCATAAGACATGGTAATATGTTCGTGTTAACCGTGTATTATGAAAACCTTTGGTCCAAAATATCATTTTATTTCATTTTCACCGCAAAAATGCACGATGACATTTCTGTAAATACATATAGCCCGGCGCTACACAATTCTCTGTTTTGTTTTCTGCGAAAGCCCTACACAATTCTCAACAAGAAAGAAAAAGATACTAGCCGTTTCCGCACGTAATCCAAATTCTTTTTTCACCCGCCCTCTTAATTAAATGAACGAATATCTATGGCTTACTTTTCCTTGGACCTGTTCCTACCCATGGCCACCTACTCCACCGAGTGGCAGCATTCTTTGAAGGCCTGAAGATTGTGCTCGAAGACTGGGACAAAGGCGTCGACGCTGCCGTCGCCGATGTACGACGGCGCAAGGAAGAGCATCCCCTCGGTGGGGAAGTAAGACGGCATGAAGTAGCTCGGGCTCCCGGTGCCGAAGTCGAGCTCGTAGAACGGGAACGTCAGCCAGCTGTCGACCTCCACGTCCGGGCATAGCACATCTTTGCACACGGCGCTCGGCGCGAGCCCCTCCTTCTCGACGGTCCCGGAGGTCGAGAAGTCGACGAAGGACTGGAAGTAGGCGCCGTCTACCCTGGCCACCTCGTCGTGGATCACCTGTGCAGCGTGCTTCAGCGGCCGGTTCAGGAGGTCACCTACCGTGGCGCGCGGGAACGCCCAGAGCACCATGTTGCCAAAGTACTCCGCCGGCTTGCCGAGGCGGTGGCGCCCGTCCACGGACAGCCGGATCGCTGAGGTCTCGTCGGGGCTCAGGTCCCGGGCACGCGTCATGCTACGCCAGAGGTGGGCAAGGATGGTCTCGAACCTGCTGAACGGGCGGCCACGTCCCTCGGACGCGTTGGCGCGGAGCCCGGCGATGAAGTCTTTGGTGAAGTGAGCCTTGTGGATGACAATGTTGTCGGCACCGTCGCCGTGGTGGCCGACGGCGTCGGTAGTTGATGACGTGTAGTACTCCCTGTTGCGGTGGTCGTGCTCCACGCGAGGCGATGACCGTGGCTTGAAATGGTCCTTGTGGTGTAGCACAGGTGGGGGACCCATGGGCAGGCCCCTGGTGGCGCGGCCCCAGGCGACGAGGAAGTTGCTGGTAGCGTGGCCGTCGGCGGCGACGTGGTTAGAGGTGAACCCGACGGAGAGGGAGCCGCACCGGAACCGCGTAAGCTGCAGCAGCACCACCTCCTCCAGGTCACCCTCGATGTCCGGGTGGAGCTTAAGCAGGTCCGGCGTGGGCTTGGCTGGCGCCATGTCCACCATGTCAGCGTCCACGGAGGCCTCCACGAGGCGGACACCGCGGTCGTTGAGGATGAAAGAGGGCTCGCCATTGTCAGGGTTGACGCCGATCTGGCCAGCGAAGGGACGGTACTGGGCGAGCACCTCTGCGAGGCCCTTCTCTATGTTGACCGTGCAAGGGGCCGGTGCCGCGAAGGCATAGATGATGGCCATCTGCATCTTGTACGTCACCCTGTCGAAGATGGACAGAGGGATGTACTCGGTTGGTGGTGCAGCGCCGGCATTGTAGGCGGGCTTGACGAGCTTTGAGCTCAACACCTTTACCTCCATTGCAGCCGACGAGGTGCTTGCGATTGCGGGCTTGGAACCGGATGCCGTTTCTCTGTCGTTAATCGAGAGTGATCGGCGATAGAGAATCAGTTAGTTCGCAACAAGAGAGCTAGCGAAGGTTAAGCTCAAGGTAGCTTGTTAAGCCGAGACGGTGTTGCTTGTTGTGATGTACGATTTGTTTGTTTCGTGTTCTGCTATATATAGGGTTTGTTTTGGGTGAGGTAGGTGAAATTTGAACTACTTTTGTTACGGCTCCACCAAGCTTGTTAAATTGGGAGCGTAGTTGAGAGTTTGACCTGGCCGCCTAGCTATCATGTGTTTGACTGCTCAACGGTGCTTCCGACAGTACGCAGGAATGAAAAGTACTAAGTGCATGCCAACTGCTGGAAAGTATCTTTAGCCCAAGATCCGGTGCTCTCTTCATTTTAAATATTTAAAAAAATATATAGGTTTCAGAAAATTATGATTTTTTGGATATAGAAAATAATATATCATGTAGGTAGGGGAAATTGCAATGCAAAATTATTTGTATTATGGGCTACAAAAAATGACAAAATCTGATAAATTTAGATATTTGAAAATATGCATACTCGGATTCACACATTTGTCATTTGCGTCGATCAGAATATCAAATACTCCTACTTGAAATAAATGGTTTGCACGTCCGTGGGATACACCATTGGCTATATTCGGATTTTTTTCTGTTTTTGTGAAACTATTAAATATTATTTTCGTTTTTTTTAAGTTAATGGGATCACTTCTATCAACTATAGGTAGCTGCACTTCTGCAAGTGCCTTCGACTACTGCACGTCGAATCGCACCATGCATGCGTAGGGTATCTAGACATGTTCGGTGCACAAGGTCCTGACTTTCCATGGTCCATTCAACTTACGCAATGTACGGGCACGTACTAACACAAAATCCCGCAGAATTAAGCAGGCTTACCTTTTTTACCCAACGCTACACTATGTAATATACCTAGTACCTACTCCCTCCGTTCCCAAATATAAGATGTTTTAAATTTTGTGCACATTCATATAGACACAAATGTATCTAGACATATTTCATGTATATGTTCACTCATTTTGTTATGCATGTAGACAACATGTGTAGTATCTAAAACATCTTACATTTAGAAACGGAGGAGTAGTTAATTGGTTTCATAGATTGTTAGTGGTAAAAAGTACTCTCTCCGTTCTAAAATATATGACTTCCATTTATAAAGACACGGATGTATCTATTACACATCTATATACATACATATCTATATACATATATCCGTATATAGATAAATTGAAATAAACTAATTAGAACGGAGGGAGTATAAAACAAAAGGCGTTCCAGGGCTTTCGAAACGCACTCAGAATTTAGCACGGTCAGAGGTCGTGTTACACTTGACTACGACGATCTAAACGATCTAAGTACTTTCCAAGAAGTCTCCGTGGCAAAGTGCACATGCACTTCATGCGAGGCTCTTTTTTTTTAGTTGCGCTGCTTTGCATTAGTGAGGATAATCGTCGTGCTCTACTCCTACTTAGCATTAGAGTACTTGTCATACTGTCACACCCACAATTAATTCAAGGTGAAAACATTGGTCCAAAGTTGAGGCTCCAACGACCAAGCCTCGAGATATCAGTGTTCAATCTTCAATATCAATCGAAATTCCTCGTTCCATCCGGACTATAGTAGAAAAATAAACTCGCTCCGTCCAAAAAATGATGTTGTTAAAATTGATGTATGTAGCATAAAAATATGTCTAGATACACCTACATTAATGACATCTTTTTCTAGACGGAGGGAATAGCTAACACCGCTATTAATTAATTTATGTTGGAAGTTTAAAGCTACTAGTGGTTTTGCTGCCCATGAACTAAATTATGAATTCGGTTCAAAAAATACTAAATTATGAATGATTTGATCTAATCAAGTAGTTGTACTTTTTGTAGAAGGCACTAATGATCTAATAAGCATGGGTTATTAGAGGCGGCGAACCTTGCATCTGCCAAAAGTGCTGCAAAAAGAGAGATCCATGCAACAAAGCGCATATGCTGGTGCATGCATGCATCCATACCGCCGCGAGTTAGACGAGGAAATTAATGATAACCATGCACGCATGCATGCATCGGCTCCGGCCATTATTATGTAAAATTCGTGCAAAGGATAAAGTGCTAATTTCCTTTATTTAGACAAAGTTTGTGATGCTGGTTCCATTTCGATCTGATGAAAAGGAAAAAATAATTAATAATGGCCAAGTGGAATTTATTTATATAGCATTTTGAATTTGGGAGCAGCAACTTGTGTTATTCTCTAACATATCTACCTTTTGAACTGTTCTCTGTAGCAATGGTCCATGTCATTTAACTACTACAGCCAAGCTAATTAGCAACACTTTTCCCTCGTCCCGGGAATGTTCTTGTCAAACGATCGAGCCTTCGAGGAACCAGTCATGAAGTGAATGAATGAAATAGCTTAATCTGCAGACTGTTTCTTGTTTGACCGAGTTTTACTTTTGCAGGTTTCTTACTTGCTTTTTGTTTAGAAACTTGCTCTGTTAATTATGGTTAAGGCACATCATGACCACAACAACCAAGCTGCAATAATTTAGGATGTTAGGTATATGGTCCATAAACCTATAGCTGCGTTGCCCGCCAATGGATATTATGTAATTAGCTTTTATTTATTTTATGGTTAAATACACTGGTCAGCTTTACTTTTTCACTATTTGGCTAACGAATATTCTAAAATAAGTTGAACCGCAGCAAGTTTGGGCAAACTAAGCTGCAAAATTATCATGATCACTGGTCAGCTTTACTTTTTCACTATTTGGCTAACGAATATTCTAAAATAAGTGAACCGCAGCAAGTTTGGGCAAACTAAGCTGCAAAATTATCATGATCACTTCCGATGACAAGTTGATATTGCACTAGTTCTGTACGAACAAGGATGCTTTTTACATCATTTTACTATATATGTTGACAGTGCTAGTCATCCGATATAATCTTGACCTTCCTCTCCTAATCTACACAAAATTGAACGCGGAGACATATACACCACAGGAAAATATATTTCTATACAACAACAATAATTTAACTAGACACCTTTTCTTAGATCGATCTTTAATTAGATACTTTCACGTGTGAACTGAAGTCGTCTTGCCCAACCATTTCCTCTCACATTTCAGTGCTTGCCTTTTTATCCATGGGGGTTTTAGTCTTTTGACATGATTAGAGGTCACGAGATGGAGCTTTCAACAGAAAGTCAGGTGGGCAGACAACAATAATAATTTAGATGGACGAAATATAGATAATCCATCCAGACTAATTCGTCCCTAGCGAGAATCATGAGAGCCAGCATGATCATGAAGAAGAAAACAAAGTAGCAGCAATAGCATGCGACCATGCTGAAATGGACTAGACCAGTTCTTAGCAACAGACTCCATGCATCGACGGGATTAACTATATTGTCGTTTTCTTGTTAGGCTTTTATTTAAAAACCTCAGTTTAATTGTGGTTAACGCACACCGCCACAAAGCTGCAATTGTTTAGGGTGTTAGATACATGGTCTTTAAACCTAAAGCTAGTTACAGGCCGATGGATATTTTGTAATTTGAACTTGGCGCTTGGCATCCCAATTTTGGAAATGATAGTATTTGGGACCCACCAAAACTCACGAAACTTTTGAATTTCTTTTTATTTTTCTCATTCAAATTCACCAAATGTAAACAAGTTTCAAATAAATATGAATCTAGTTTGAATTTGTCCAAAAAAAAACCTTCCGAACTTACAGAAATTTTGTTGTAATCTTAATCTCTTTAAGTGTACGGTTAACTGTGGTAATTACGTTGGCCCCTGACCAGCTTTACCGTTTTACTCTTTGGTACCCAATATTGTTGCCGGTTTCATGATTTTTCGCAACTAAGTTTACGGAGTATAAGTTCAGTCCAACATAAGTTCAGCTACTGCAACTCTACAAACTATGTTGCAATATTCTCAAATTACTTCATACAACCAGTCGACAATATTAGTTACATATTAGCTTTGTTTCTCGAAACAGGGCATATAATGTTTTCAAAAGGTCAATCAATGTTAACACTATTGACAAAGGAAATCCGCTTTGACTCTCCGATTCATATGCACCCGGCATTGAAAAGACACAACTTTTAATGTAAGAAACTCTGAAATGAAAAAAAATCGCTGATACTTCTTCACATTTCCTGTGTTCACAAAGTCATTTCGCGGAAAAACGACATTTTTTGTGGCCTGTGTAAAAAGATAAAAATTTTCTCATGAAAAGTATTATTTTAGCACTTTGTCTTTGTTACACAGGCCATAGAAGATGAAAATTTGTCAACATATAGGGCGTTAAGCATCATACCTGGAAAAAAATCCAAATATTTTATCATTTTGAAATATGTTCAAAATGGGTTTTAAATATGCACCCTAGAGCCAAAACACCACCCCCTGTCGACAATTACTAAACTATGTAGATATATTATGACAATGCATTTCCTTATGTGTTTAGTGATGTTTATTTGACATTGTCAGTGTTATAGTTTCTTCTATAAATTTGTCGATCTAATATTATTTGATTTTAACTAAAATTTATGCGCCTTCTATTAACGAGCTTAGGGTGGGGCGGGGGGGGGGGGGGGGGGGGTATGAACAACGGATCCTTCTACGTCCTTCTAATGTATATATGTTGACAGTGCTAGTCGTCGGATATATTCTTTGCATTCATCTCCCCTAGCTTTTGTGCAAACTAAGCTGCAACATTCCGAGGATCATTTCAGATGGCAAGTCGATCGCACTAGTCATACATGAACAAGGATTCTTTCTGCACCGCCGTTTTAATTAATGTATATGTGGACGTTGCTAGTTGTCGGATCTAATCTTGACATTTCTCCCCAATCTACACAAATTTGAATGCAAAGACATAGACATACACTATGTTAATTTAACTATATACGTGTGGACGCCTTGCATGCGGAACCCTAGCTTTATCATTTCAGCCCTGGCCTTTTTCATCTTTCGTGGGAGTCTTTAGTCTTTTGATTAGAGCAGAGATAAGACGCCGGAGGGGTTGAGCCAGAAAGAGCTATGGTGGACAGACCAGAGGACTCGCTAGGGCTGCATCCATGCTTGCGTAGTAACAATAATAAATTTGTTAGACGAAGTACAGATAACCCATGCAGACTAATTCGTCCCTAGCTATAATCACGAGAGCCCGCATGATCATGAAGAAGAAACAAATTAGCAGCAATAGCATGCGTCCATGCGGGATTGGACCAGACCAGTTCTTAGCAGCATACGCCATCGACGTCGATCACTGATTAAAATATATTGTTTTATTCTCTATTGATCTTAACAGAATTAGGGCGACCAAACCCGCCCGCTGCGTATCTCTAGGCCCTGCAGATTTTTCTTAAGTAGATTCTCCGACGACTTGAAAACTTGGGTTGATTAGGAGAGTCGTACGCTTTAATTAAGAGCACAGCTAGAGAAGCATGCATGGGAAAGAGCAAGGCATTTGACTCAGTAGTAGGTGTTGCTGTTTTTCTTATGGAGTATGAATCTATGCAAAATATATAGGGAACATATATACAAATGGTGCAACCATGGGCAGTGGCGTAGGCTGACTTATCCAAGCCAGGAAACTACACTGTTAGAAAGGTGTGCAAGCTTTTCCAGGATAGTCTAAAACCAAAAAAAAAAAACAAGACCGAGAGTGGAGATGTCACCCCGACTTGTCAGTAAGATAAAAGTGTGAATCAAACCCGCGACCTGACCGCTTGGCGCATTATTCAGCCTGCCGGCCATCTAAAAGACTAAAACCCAGAGGAGTAGTGCGCTGGTGCGTGCAAACGCTTTATTCGGTTCTCCGAATGTGGTAGCACAAGATGCCAGCACCGTAGCTAGCTTTGCACATTTTAAATTTGTAACTTCGTGAACGCAAATAAGCCCTTTCCGTTGAGCATTAGGAGTGATGGTTCGGTGTTTCTTCCAAAGATAGCATCAGGCTGTCTCCAGAAATTAGGGGCCCCGGTGCAAAATGCAAATTGGGGCCTACATTTTTTTAATATTTCTTTGAACTAATATAACTAAATCATACTTCCTAATTCTAGATTACATGTTTTTTCCTTTTTTGTATAAACAAATCAAAAATAAGTGTGACTGAATTCAATCTCTACGTGAATAATGAATTGTAGGTTTATCAAGTAACTAGGAATAATGGCGTACTTCCTTACGTGAGTAAAGAAGCGGCAGGACAACACGATACTCCAAATATCTGCTAATCTTGAATTAAGAGCACCACCATGACATGTCAATTATGAATTATGAACAACACCTTGATACGCTACAGTGGTAATTAATGAAAAACAATGATTTGACTTGATTGAAGAACAGATTGATTGATTTGATTCATATGGACTTACCAATAACCAAACTACAGATTGGAGTCAGGATGATCGTGGCAGGAAGACATTCGTCAAGACTGAAACACAGAATAGTCGTCGGGGGCCTCGGGGCTAGGTGGAACGCCGCCGCCGGCCCGCCGAATCGGGCACTCGGGCGTCGATCAATTCTGGTCTCCAGACACCTGGGCGTAGCATCGGGCAAAGACATAGCCGATCGAACTAATTACGGACGAATTTGCCAGAGCAGTAGTACGTAGTAGATCGGGATCGATCCGTATCTTTTCCCAAGGGTTAAACATGCCCGCGATCAGGCCAAGGGTTTGATATGCCTTTTTTCCTTCTGGACACATATGATCGTAGCAGTACTTGCGATTGGGGGGGCCTAGTTTTTGGGGGCCCTGTTCGGTCGAGCAGCTCGAACACCCTCTTCGACGGCCCTGGATAGCATGTGCCTCACTAAAATAAATACAGCATCACTTTATTGCACCTTTAAAAATCATGCTTGTGAGGGTGATGGAGTATCCACTTTGAGAATAGTACACGAAAATGGAGAGGGCCTAGATTTTCCCCTGGCGCCATATGCGCTTGTAAAATTCCGCTTCGAGGGCCGGCGCATTGTATGATGGATGCAGCATGCAGGATGATGGTTGATGGTGGGCCCTAAGGCCATCGAGAATGGGAGTGCTTAGAGATGTGTTTACGAAAAATAAACCAGATTTTTTGTTAAGCACTCACGCTTGTTTTTATAGGAGAGATGCCTAATTAACCATATTTCTTGTATAAATAAGCACCATCTGCTTTTAGATTAAAACCGGTTTATTTTATTAAGTGTCTCCCAAACCACCTTGCATTGTAGATACCCTAACGGGACCTCTACCCCCAGTACAGTTACCGTTACAACTGGAATAATATACTCTTCCTCGCAAAGGAAAATGGAAAATTAGTCTTTTTCTACTGTATACATAATCTGACGTGCACAGAAGACAGAGCGGTCCGAGAACACCACGCTGGATTCGGAGCGAAATCCCCATCTGAGAGACAAGGACGAGCACAGTACTTGTCGGACGTACTGTGTCGAGTTTGGAAACGTTTCGTTTTCTGCCAATCATCTGCTTCCCATGCATCCACCCATCTTTTTCCCAGACTGAACTTCGCCATCCGCTGCTGATGCTGCGACCGGCTGGTCCAATCTATGTACTCCCTCCGATCCATATTAGTGGGCATAGTTTTGTCTAAATTCATATGTATCTAGTTAAGTATTTAGACTAGATACATGGGTATCTAGACAAAGTTGTGCCCACTAATATGGATCGGAGGGAGTACGTCTTTTGTGTTGAAGGGAAGAAGATCGCTGGTCCAATCTATGATCACAAGAAGTACGTAGAGTTTTCATCGCTGTTGCTGTGCTCCTTGGTCTCAGTTGGTCATGGTGGTTGAGGTTGCGACCGCAGGCCGTGGAATGTTCTGTTCTGACCTGCGAGACCTCACGGTCAGTCGATGTTCGAGTCCATCTCCAACCACACTGTGTGTGTGTGTGAACTCATGTTGCCTGAATCGTCCTGACGAGTGACGACTCGCAATGTGCTCAACCTAACCTGGTCGTGGAATTCAAAAGGTAACACAGCCGCCTCATGTCATGTGCCAAATACTTAATTTAGCGACGCCAATTAATTGGTATTTCAACAGTCCGTTCTTTAGGTTTTCTTCACCTAATCATGCAATAGCGTACGTCGTGAATTCGATCGATGCGACTGAGTCCTTACAACACCGTGGATGTACTCCCTCCGTTCGGATTTAATTGACACACATTTGGTTACACATGGATGTATCTAGACACCAAACAAGTATAAATACATCCATATTTGGACAAAACCAAATCAATTAATTTGGAACAGAGGGAGTATGACGTAGGAGTAGTACAATCTTATCTTCTAGGTTAGTCACCTAGAATCGGTCGCATATGTTCAGCTAGATGAGATTCAGACGTGCCTGCAGACTGTTCAACGATGATCACTGTTCATGCATTCAGAGTCTGTTTGATTAATCACGTTTTCTTGTTGTTTGACGGCATGCATGCATGCAAATTCTTGTACGTCGCGCGTTCGGATCCATATCAGTCTTGTGGCTAACTACCCAACCGTGGAATTCCTGTTCATGATCACCTACCCCGGTCGAGCGATCCATCAGTCTTAATTGTGGCTAACTACCCAGCCGGTTCGTGCATCGCTTGTATGTGAACGCCCGTGTTTGTAGCGTGTTTTCCAAAAACAAAATTATGATTCCCTTGATTATGTTTATACTTTTAGAAAATTATCTCTGAAACAATTATCTCGATTGATGCATGGTCCGCTTTCACCATTGGCTTTCACGTGGCGAGATATTTGAAACTAAATTCCGTGTCCATATATTTTCATAACCTTTTTTCATCAGCGATTGTCACATTGTTACCACCTACTTAGCAGATTATACTACTTGGTTACCGTATTACAATATAAGTTGTTTGTCAGTATTTGGTACTTAGTTGTCACATACTTGTTAGATATTATGCACTTACTTATTTGTAGATTAAAGTGACTTGCTTGTCATAATTGCCGGACAGTTTTCATAAACTTACCTTAATTTGCTAGGTGAAAATAATTTGTTTGTCAGTTTCTTGTACGTAATTCGACATCGATGTAACATTACATGCTACCATTTATCATCGCGATGTCTAAAAACCTGTAAAAGATGACCTCACTTATTGTGTGGTTAACCGTAATCTAGAAACCATGGTAACCTAATGTGTCAATTGACATGATAAAAAAGGTGAAACTTAACAACATGAGATATAATTTTGAAACCCTCAGCCATCGGACAAGCCACCAAACACCCAACGTCGTTCAGATCAACACGACAGGACCGATGGACGGGAAGTCGAGACCGTTGAACGGAAGCGCGCGCGGCATCGACCAAATCGGCTGCGTTCGACTTTTACCGGACGGAACGAGGCGGCCGGCCGCCATCACCAACCCCCCTGAACTGATTCGAATTGCCCGACAGGGTAAGCTGGATTCTTCGTTAGCTTCCCAAAGCCAAAGGTCATCGTTCGTTCCACTCTACAGCAAGGATGGAATGTGTGGGTGAAAACGCACGTTTCGTCCAAGAAAGTCACGGACAGATGGTCTCCTGCTGCCCCCAATATTGACCGACCGTCGCCGTCGCCGCCGGCGCACCTACCGTCGGTAATTATTCGGGTCGCCACGTACTGTACGTCAATTTCTTTCAACGGCCGGATAGGGCGATGTCTAGAAAAGTTAACCAAAGATCACGTACGTCTCTGTTTTTCATTGTGGTTCACCAAGCATCGTTGTCAGTCGTTTTCACAGGTGGTACATCCGTCTAGACTGAATTCTTATGCCGAACCTAGAGATTTCAGACTTCTTTGCCAGTCCAAGCGATCTGCCGTGCTGATAAAGTAAGGAGACCAGGAGCCGGCAAATTATTTTGGCTGTCTATATGTTGTAGCGTGTGTTGTAGTCGTTAGCTTTGTCTTAGGTTAGTGTGGTGTTGTAGCCATTCTTTGGCCTTGTTTTCTTCTTTTTAAGCTTAATACAAAGACACGCGATGGACATGGTTTATGCGCCACTAATCTAGCAGCTGGTCGAGCATTTGACAAACTCACACCATCCATTTCAAATGGGATTTGTCCCGTGGACACATGAGCAATCCAACCCGTAGGATTTCCTTTTCCTAAAGCTAATGAACGAATGGAAGAGACTCACTTGCAATAGAGATTATCGCACCATTAGTCACTCAACTTGGCGGAGATGAGCACTTTGGTCACTCAACTCGCGAAATGTTGTCCGCGAGTCTCTGAACTTGGCAGAGATGAGCAAATAGGTCACAAACCCGATTCGCTGCTTAAACGTCGCTGACGTGGGATGTTTTCATCTACATCATCAACTGGTACATCTTCTTGACCTTGCTCTGCACCCTGAACATCATCCACGGGGAAATTTGCTCGAATTCTGTACGCAAAATAGCTGGCTGTGCTGGAATTTCTTCCTCACAACTCCGTTTGCTAATAACACCAGCATGATCAATGTACACAGCAAGTGTCTTCTCCTCTTCCGCAGCTACTTTCATGAGGTCTGCTGTTTTTCAAAGTTGATTGCAACCAAATCAGACTGCACACTCCCTCCAGGCTGCACCAGTACACTGTTGTTCTGCCATCGGCCATTGTATAACCCAAATCAGATACCATCTTGTCGATGAACACACACCGAAATGTTCCCTGTTCAGCTCATCAAAAGTATACTTAATTTAGCGACGCCTCATGTCATGTGCCAAATACTTAATTTAGCGACGCCAATTGATTGGTATTTCAACAGTCCGTTGTTTAGGTTTTCTTCACCTAATCGTGCAACAGTGTACGTCGTCAATTCGATCGATGCGACTGAGTCCTTACAACACCTAGAATCGGTCGCATATGTTCAGCTAGATGAGATTCAGACGTGCCTGCAGACTGTTCAACGATGATCACTTATATATCCGCGGCGGGTAACCGGTTCCAGCATAATTAAGTTCCAGCATCACTGTTCATGCATTCTCAGCACACTGTACCAGTCAGAGTCTGTTTGATTAATCACGTTTTCTTGTTGTTTCGACGGCATGCATGCATGCAGATTCTTGTACGTCACCGTGGAATTCCTGTTCATGATCACCTACCCGGTCGACCGATCCATCAGTCTTAATTGTGGCTAACTACCCAGCCGGTTCATCAATTTGACAAGTTTCCAACGTGCATGCCTGCTAGACTAAACGATGGCTTCGTTGATCAAATTACTGAACACATTGATCTCGATTGATGGTCTGCTTTCACCATTGGCTTTCACGTGGTGAGATATTTGAAACTAAATTCCGTGTCCATATATTTTCATAACCTTTTTTCATCAGCGATTGTCACATTGCTACCACCTACTTACCAGATTATACTACTTAGTTACCGTATTACAATAAAGTTGTTTGTAGGTATTTGGTACTTAGTTGTCACATACTTGTTAGATATTGTGCACTTACTTATTTGTAGATTAAAGTGACTTGCTTGTCATAATTGCCGGACAGTTTTCATAAACTTACCTTAATTTGCTAGGTGAAAATAATCTGTTTGTCAGTTTCTTGTACTTAATTCTACATCGATGTAACATTACATGCTACCATTTATCATCGCGATGTCTAAAAACATGTAAAAGACGACCTCACTTATTGTGTGGTTAACCGTAATCTAGAAACCATGGTAACAACATGAGATATAATTTTGAAACCCTCGGCGAGACGAACACTACGGTGAGTTGGAGATATATCATTTTTCGATTTATTCAATAATGTGATGATGTGAACATTAGGTGTCAGATTTCATGCATGCATGTACTCCCCGTATAGGGAAGACCAAGGCAACCCGCCGCCGCATGGTGGGAGTGCCTCCGCGGAGATTTCTCCAAGATAAATATTTATGTGGCTATGTAAGGATATACTATTTGTTATTTATAGATTGTAGCACATAAATGATCATATTTATGACTACATTTAAAAAAAATTGATGAAGCAGTATATTTGTACATGCATGTACGTAGAACACAAAAACAATTTTAAACCTCTGAGTCACCGGGGTCCTCATGTAGCCCCTTTTCATGGGACGAGAACCAGCATATATAAAAGGAGATTCAGCATTACTTTACAATGCATGTGAACATAATTTCTCTTGTGTTCAAAAGGCCATGGTTGGCATATTGTCGATTTCTTCAGTCATCGGACAAGCCACCAAACACCCAACGTCGTTCAGATCAACACGACAGGACCGATGAACGGAAGCGCGCGCGGCATCGCCAAATCGGCTGCCTGCGACTTAGCGGACGGAACGAGGCGGCCGGCCTCCATCACCAACCCCCCTGAACTGATTCGAATTGCCCGAAAGGGTAAGCTGGATTCTTCGTTAGCTTCCCCAGCGGTGAAAGCTAGCCACCCAAAGCCAAAGGTCAACGTTCGTTTCACTCTACATCAAGGATGGAATGTGTGGGTGAAAACGCACGTTTCGTCCAAGAAAGTCACGGACAGATGGTCTCTTGTGTTGCCCCAATTTGGACCGGCAGTCGCCATCGTCGCCGGCGCACCTACCGTCGGTAATTATTCCGGTCGCCACGTACGTCAATTTCTTTCAACCGGATAGAACGATGCCTACAAAAGTTAACCAAAGATCACGTACGTCTCTGTTTTTCATTGTGGTTCACCAGGCATCGTTGTCAGTCGTTTTCACAGGTGGTACATCCGTCTAGACTGAATTCTTATGCCGAACCTAGAGATTTCAGACTTCTTTGCCAGTCCAAGCGATCTGCCGTGCTGATAAAGTAAGGAGATCAGGAGCCGGCAAATTATTTTGGCTGTCTATATGTTGTAGCGTGTGTTGTAGTCGTTAGCTTTGTCTAATCCAACCGAGCAAACTTGGACAAGGTTTATGCGCCGCTAATCTAGCGGCTTGTCGAGCATTTGACAAACACACACCATCCATTTCAAATGGGATTTGTCCTGTGGACACATGAGCAATCCAACCCATAGGATTTCCTTTTACTAAAGCTAATGAACGAATGGAAAAGACTGCTAGCGCTAAGTTGACGAGAGAATATCTCCCCGGCGACAGCACCAGAAACAATGCTTGTACGTCACACGTCAGTTGGGAACCCCAAGAGGAAGGTATGATGAGTGCAGCAGCAAGTTTTCCCTCAGTATGAAACCAAGGTTTAATCGAACCAGTAGGAAAACGAGGTTGCTTCGAAGGTGTTGGTGAAGGAGTGTAGTGCGGCGCAACACCAGGGATTCCGGTGCCAACGTGGAACCTGCACAACACAATCAAATTACTTTGCCCCAACTTAACAGTGAGGTTGTCAATCTCACCGGCTTGCTGAAAACAAAGGGTTAAACGTATCGAATGGAAGATGATGTTTGTTTGCATAAAACAGTAGAGAACAATGATTGCAGTAGATTGTATTTCAGATGTAAAAGAATGGACCGGGGTCCACAGTTCACTAGTGGTGTCTCTCCAATAAGATAACTAACATGCTGGGTAAACAAATTACAGCTGGGCAATTGACAATTGATAAGTGCATATAACATGCATGTGTGAGTGTGGTGTCTACTATGAGATTCATTTGGGCATTACGACAAAGTACATAGACCGCTATCCAGCATGCATCTATGCCTAAATAGTCCACTTTCCGGTTAACATCCGTACCCCTTCCAGTATTAAGTTGCAAGCAACAGACAATTGCATTAAGTAATGTGCGTAATGTAAACAATACATTCATCCTTGAATAAAGCATTGCTGTTTTACCCCTAGTGGCAACAACACATCTACAACCTTAGAACTTGCTGTCACTATCCCAGGTTAAATAGAGGTTGAACCCAACTATCATGCATAAATACCCCCTCTTGGAGTCACAAGTATTCACTTGGCCAAGGCTTCAACAAGTAACGGAGAGCATGCAAGATCACAAATGACATAGACATGATAATATAATATTCAGCTCCACATAGGTATCAATATAAGTCAGATCCCAGCAAACACAACATGTAGCATTACAATAAGATGATCTTGATCATGATAGGCAGCTCACAAGATCTAAACATGATGGCACAAGTGGAGAAGACAACCATCTAGCTACTGCTATGGACCCATAGTCCAAGGATGAACTACTCACGCATCACTCCGGAGGCGGGCATGGCGATGTAGAGCCCTCCGGTGATGATTCCCCTCTCCGGCAGGGTGCCGGGAAGAGCTTCAGAACCCCCCGAGTTAGGGTTGACGACGGCGGCGGCAGCGAATATGTTCTGGATGAAAGGCTCGGTGTTTTAGGGTTTTCACGTCTCGGGGAATAAATAGGCGAAGGGGCGATGTCGGCGGACCCCCGAGGGGCCCAAACCACAGGCTGGCGCGGGTGGGCCGCGCGCCGCCAGGTGGTTTGGCCACCTCGTGGCTCCTTCGTCTCTCCTTCGGACTCCGTGTACGTGTGGAAAAATAGGGACTTGGCCTTTTGTTTCGTGCAATTCCGAGAATATTTCCAGAAGTAACTTTCTGAAACCAAAAACAGCAGAAAACAGGGAACTGGCACTGTGGCATCTTGTTAATAGGTTAGTCCCAGAAAATGCATAAAAGTGATATGAAGTGTATATAAAACATGTAGCAAATGGTATAATATAAGCATGGAACAGCAGAAATTATGGATACGTTGGAGACGTATCAAGCATCCCCAAGCTTAGTTCTACTCGTCCTCGAGTAGGTAAAACGATAACAACAAATAATTTCTGAGGAGACATGCTTTCACACAATCTTGATCAATATATTGCAAGGCTCATGTCATGAATGAAGTGACTCAAAGCAATGATCTATAGTTTGCTAACAAATAGATAAAGAGTAAACAATGAATCATATAAGCAAAAACTTTTCATGAATAGTACTTTCAAGACAAGCATCAAAAAGTTTTGCATAAGAGGTAACTCATAAAGCAATAGATTCAAAGTAAAAGGCATTGAAGCAACACAAAGGATGATTAAGTTTCAGCATTGCTTTCAACTTGTAACATGTATATCTCATGGATAGTTGTCAACATAAAGCAATATAACAAGTGCAATAAGTAAACATGTAAGAATCAATGCACACAAAGTTGACACAAGTGTTTGCTTCTAAGATAGAAAGGAGTAGGTAAACTGACTCAACATAAAGTAAAAGATAGGCCCTTCGCAGAGGGAAGCAGGGATTAAATCATGTGCTAGAGCTTTTTAAGTTTTCGAAAGCATATAGAGAGCACAAAATAAGTATTTGAGAGGTGTTTGTTGTTGTCAACGAATGGTAGTGGGCACTCTAACCCCCTTGTCAACCAGACTTTCAAGAGCGGCTCCCATGAAGGACGTTATCTCTACCAGCAAGGTAGATCATCCCTCTTCTCTTTTGTTTACACATGTATTTTAGTTTCTTTATAGATGACACTCCTCCCAACCTTTTGCTTACACAAGCCATGGCTAACCGAATCCTCGGGTGCCTTCCAACATTCACATACCATGGAGGAGTGTCTATTTGCAAATTAAGTTGCTTACTGATAAATCAGGGCAAAACATGTGAAGAGAATTATTAATGAAAGTTGTAATTAATTGGGGCTGGGCACCCCGTTGCCAGCTCTTTTTGCAAATTATTGGATAAGCGGATGTATATGCCACTAGTCCATTGGTGAAAGTCTGTCAGAAGTAAATGACAAGATTGAAAGATAAAACACCACATACTTCCTCATGAGCTATAAAACATTGACACAAATAAGGAGTAATAAAGTTTTGAATAGTTTAAAGGTAGCACATGAAATATTTACTTGGAATGGCAGGAAATACCACATAGTAGGTAGGTATGGTGGACACAAATGGCATGGGTTTTGGCTCAAGTTTTGGATGCACGAGAAGCATTCCCTCTCAGTACAGAGTTTAGGCTAGCAAGGTTGTTTGAAGCAAACACAAGTATAAACCGGTACAGCAAGAATCACATAAAAACATATTGCAAGTATTATAAGACTCTACACTGTCTTCCTTGTTGCTCAAACATTTTACCAGAAAATATCTAGACCTTAGAGAGAACAAATATGCATCCCAAGTCTCAACAAGCTCTACGGTAGTTCTCCACTACTAGGCTTTAACTACATGATGCAAGAGCTTAAACATGATCTACTTGAGAGCTCAAAACAATTGCAAAGCATCAAATCGAAACAAGACAATGATCTACAAGAATGCATATGTCTTTTCCAATACCAACTACTACATGTAGCATTTTCTTTCTTCCAAACAAACACCAATCAATTTATTTAAACATAAACTCTCCAAATGATAATATAATGCAGCAAGAGAGTATTTATAAACAAGTGCTAACAGCTCGAAGAGATGCATGAAAAACAGGAGCTAAAAGCACTGCAGTAGCTAGTTAAGAATACTCAACAAATATAAGTGAAGAACATGAGTATTCACATGAAAAAGCGGAGCGTGTCTCTCTCCCACACAAGGATTGCTAGGATCCGAATTTATTCAAACAAAAACAAAAATAAAAACACACAGACGCTCCAAGTAAAGCGCATAAGATGTGAAAGAATTAAAATATAGTTTCACTAGAGATGACCTGATAAGTTTGTTGATGAAGAAGGGGATGCCTTGGGCATCCCCAAGCTTAGACGCTTGAGTCTCTCTGAATATGGTTGGGATGAACCACGGGGGCATCCCCAAGCTTAGGCTTTTCACTCTTCTTGATCACATAATATCACCCTTCTCGCTTGATCCTTGAAAACTTCCTTCACACCAAACTCAAGACAGTTCTCATTAGAGGGTTAGTGCATAATCAAAAATTCTCATATTCTGTAATGATACAATCAATCCCAAAGCTTCTGGACATTAGCTACAGCCACCAATGCTTTGTGGAGCAAAGAAATCCACACAAACACAGTAAAAGAGCGAATGCAAAACAAAAGGCAGAATCTGTCAAAAACAGAACAGTCTGGAATGACGAATTTTTTCGAGGCACTTAAGTTGCTCAGATGGATCTGGCCTAAAATAATGAAAGTTGCGTACATATCTCAGGAATATGCGTGATTTTTTCAGAATTTTTTGAATTTTCTACAGGGAGATAAGCTCAAATCCGTGACAGCTAAAAATCTGTCACTGCGCAGAAATCCAAATCTTGCATCAACTTTCAATATAGAACTTTACTTGGCACAACATTGCGATAAAATAAAGATACAAAGGAGTTGCTACAGAAGTAACAAAACTCCTTGACTCAAAGAAAACAAAAATAACAGCAAATAAAAACGATGGGTTGTCTCCCATAAGCGCTTTTCTTTAACGCCTTTCAGCTAGGCGCAGAAAGTGAAAATCAAGTGTTGTCAAGTGGCAAATCATTCAAATCATCAAAAGCTTCTTCCAACACACAGCTTGTAACAATGGGTATCTTAGATGTTCCTGGAGGTGTTTCATTACCTTTAACCGTACTAAAAGTTTTATCAATTTTAAGCTCATAATGAGTCTTTGGTTTTGGCACTTTAGGAACATACATAAACTTTTGCTCTCTACCCACATAAACTTTCTCCTTTTTAGACTTAAGAGAAGTAAAGGTTGAACTTAAGGTTTCAATAGCTTCCTCTAACTCATCAATTCTATGATTTTGGGTGTCATGGATATTATTATCCTCAAGAACAGTGATTCTTTCATTGATGGTGGCTATTGATTCATTAGTCTTACCAATACAATCAAGAAAATTTGGAAAAAAATTCTCCATAGAGTCTAACTTATTTATAACATCCTCCAAGGTGATCTCAATTTTAATATCTTTAGTGGGTGGTGTTCCTACCAAACTTTCAATAATATTACAGGCTTCTAAAGCAGGAGTACCCAAGAAATTTCCACCTGTAAGAGTGTCTAGAACATACCTATACCAACTAGAGATACCAACATAAAAGTTCCTAAGGAGGATAGTGGTAGAGTGTTTCTTAGTACATCTATGATGAGCATCACTAATTCTATACCAAGCATCTTTCAAATTTTCACCTCCTAGTTGCCTAAAAGAACGAACTTCAACTTCAGGAGCATTCATTTTGAAAAACAAAATCAAACCGAATTAAACAAGTAACTAATTTTTTTGTGTTTTTGATAAAGAGAGCAAACAAGACTAAATAAAAATAAACTAAGCAAGACAAATAACAAAGTAAAGAGATTGGGTGTGAGAGACTCCCCTTGCAGAAGCAATTCGGTTTTCCCCGGCAACGGCGCCAGAAAACGTGTTGCTAGCGCTAAGTTGACGAGGGAATATCTCCCCGGCAACAGCCAGAAACAATGCTTGTACGTCACACGTCAGTTGGGAACCCCAAGAGGAAGGTATGATGAGTGCAGCAGCAAGTTTTCCCTCAGTATGAAACCAAGGTTTAATCGAACCAGTAGGAAAACGAGGTTGCTTCGAAGGTGTTGGTGAAGGAGTGTAGTGCGGCGCAACACCAGGGATTCCGGTGCCAACGTGGAACCTGCACAACACAATCAAATTACTTTGCCCCAACTTAACAGTGAGGTTGTCAATCTCACCGGCTTGCTGAAAACAAAGGGTTAAACGTATCGATGGAAATGATGTTTGTTTGCATAAAACAGTAGAGAACAATGATTGCAGTAGATTGTATTTCAGATGTAAAAGAATGGACCGGGGTCCACAGTTCACTAGTGGTGTCTCTCCAATAAGATAACTAACATGCTGGGTAAACAAATTACAGCTGGGCAATTGACAATTGATAAGTGCATATAACATGCATGTGTGAGTTGTGGTGTCTACTATGAGATTCATTTGGGCATTACGACAAAGTACATAGACCGCTATCCAGCATGCATCTATGCCTAAATAGTCCACTTTCCGGTTAACATCCGTACCCCTTCCAGTATTAAGTTGCAAGCAACAGACAATTGCATTAAGTAATGTGCGTAATGTAAACAATACATTCATCCTTGAATAAAGCATTGCTGTTTTACCCCTAGTGGCAACAACACATCTACAACCTTAGAACTTGCTGTCACTATCCCAGGTTAAATAGAGGTTGAACCCAACTATCATGCATAAATACCCCTCTTGGAGTCACAAGTATTCACTTGGCCAAGGCTTCAACAAGTAACGGAGAGCATGCAAGATCACAAATGACATAGACATGATAATATAATATTCAGCTCCACATAGGTATCAATATAAGTCAGATCCCAGCAAACACAACATGTAGCATTACAATAAGATGATCTTGATCATGATAGGCAGCTCACAAGATCTAAACATGATGGCACAAGTGGAGAAGACAACCATCTAGCTACTGCTATGGACCCATAGTCCAAGGATGAACTACTCACGCATCACTCCGGAGGCGGGCATGGCGATGTAGAGCCCTCCGGTGATGATTCCCCTCTCCGGCAGGGTGCCGGGAAGAGCTTCAGAACCCCCCGAGTTAGGGTTGACGACGGCGGCGGCAGCGAATATGTTCTGGATGAAAGGCTCGGTGTTTTAGGGTTTTCACGTCTCGGGGAATAAATAGGCGAAGGGGCGATGTCGGCGGACCCCCGAGGGGCCCAAACCACAGGCTGGCGCGGCGGGGGCCGCGCCGCCAGGTGGTTTGGCCACCTCGTGGCTCCCTTCGTCTCTCCTTCGGACTCCGTGTACGTGTTGGAAAAATAGGGACTTGGCCTTTTGTTTCGTGCAATTCCGAGAATATTTCCAGAAGTAACTTTCTGAAACCAAAAACAGCAGAAAACAGGGAACTGGCACTGTGGCATCTTGTTAATAGGTTAGTCCCAGAAAATGCATAAAAGTGATATGAAGTGTATATAAAACATGTAGCAAATGGTATAATATAAGCATGGAACAGCAGAAATTATGGATACGTTGGAGACGTATCAGAGACTCACTTGCAATAAATAATAAGGAAGGAACCATCAAGAATCTTACACTCGCGGAGTCTCGTGGTCAAACTCCACCGACCCCCTTTTGTGACGGGGCACCCCTTCTCCTGAAGTTAAGGTGCTATTTTTTCGAGTTCCTTAGAGAGATTGTCTCGCGCTCTCCCTTACTATGACGAAAACGGAGAGTACAACCGAACACTTTAAGCTCTAATGACTAGTATCTTTGGATATGGAGACCGACGAAGAGTTCCTCCAATCTCTTTAAACACACTCTAATTGGGGGGACTTCATACCTTCACTTATCCAAGGAAACTTGGAAATAACGCATCTGGCTTGGAAACCTAGTTAGGGATATTCGATAGAGGAAGGACCTGACCCCGAAAAACACCCATTTCAGTTCTCGAAATAACATTGGCGCTATTTTTTTCTAGAAGAAGCCCGCTCCTGACGCGATTCATACTCTGATCAGCAGGAATGCACCACCGTGAACCTACCACTATGCATCAACCTAGTTCTCCCACGCACTCTGCTATGCTTCATAGGGCGCGAAAAGATGGCGTGACCTAAGCATGCCTTGCTCTGTTTTTCAAGTAGCACTCAAAGTTTCTCACGTATTTAGATGTTGTCTCTATGTTTTTAGGATCAACTTTGCTTGATGTCATTATAAGAAAAGCAACCTACAAATAAAAATCCATCCAGGAAAATGCATGGTCCAAGTTTAAAATTTAAAATCTGATTCTAGAAGTTGAGAAAACCCTTTCTTGTATTTATTTTTGGTTACTGGAGGCCAAAAATTCGGGAAAAAAACCTGCATAAATTATGTTCGGATACAAAGAGGCCCAACACCAAACGTATACGAGGAGGAAAACAAGTGGTGCAATAATTCATACATGATCTCTTAGTAAACAAAAACAATTTTTTTATTCTACAAGAAGAAGTCGTGTCTTATTTAGATGTTTCCTAGTTTAATTTAATCACACCACAATCTTAGAAGCATGCAAATATTACTTGCTTGATACAATTCTAAGAGATGGTCGATCCATGGTACAAACGTTTCTTGGTCTCCTCATGATGACATGGAATACATACATAAAATGTTTTATACACTGAGACATGCTCTACCCAAAAAAACTCTTTCCAGAAAAAAAAAGGCAAACAACAAAACTTGTACTGACCCACAGGAAATTGGGAACAAAGCAATATGTCCAGGGCCCATGTCAGCAACAAAGTGATCAAGGGCCCAACACTCATCCAATTGATTGAAATCCATAAAAATTTGGTTTACCGGCCCAAAACGGTTAAGCCTCCGCAGCAGGTACATTCAAAACGTCTGCATTTCATACTCCTTTTTTTTTTTTGTCAAAGAATAGTCCAATCAGGAAGTGCACTCCAATTCATATATAAAAAAGTGCACTACAAATGTTTTCTCCAATTAAAAACACAACATCGTGCACATATTCCATTTTTCAGCACCCTGAAATAAAATACATATCCCCTTTTTCTTTGACCGGACCCAAGAATCCCGGATCTAGCAAGTAGCGAAGGAAGAGACCTCGAATGAGCCAGCCGGCAGAAACGACGAAGTCTTCATAGTCGTTGGGCCGCACACCGCGCCGTTTCAAACAGCAAAAGGAGGCGGCGATACCGATTACCGAGCAAAGCAGAGCTCCACTACCTACCGCAGCGTCGCAGTACGCTCCCCGACCCCGCCGCAAGCCACACAGCGCCCACCTAACACGGCCGGCCACTTCTAGGCTCATCACGACCAAGCTGGCCAGCATAATCGGCAGCGCACACTATATAAACACGACGAGTTCGTCGCAGCTTAGCCGCACACACGCCAAGAAGCATAAGCCGAGATCTCCTCGCCCCATTTCCTCATTGTTTAAGCGTGACCTCACCTGACCAGATTCACCTTCACATCACCGCCGTCGTCGTCGTCGTCCCCGAGATGGTTGGAAGCAGCCCGATGCAGGCGGTGCTGCTGGCGGCCTGGCGCCCGGCGTCAAGGACAAGAAGATCCTCGCCTTCAGGCGCGCCGACGCGCTCAAGGAGAAGGACGCCGTGTCCGCGCTGATGCGCACCATCGCCGCGCCCGGCAGCGGCGTGCGCAGCGCCTTCTACGTCTTCGACCTCGCCCGCGTCGTAGACCTGCACCGCGCCTGGCGCCGCGCGCTCTCCTCCGTGCGCCCCTGCTACGCCGTCAAGTGCAACCCGGAGCCCGCCCTCCTCGGCGCGCTCGCCGCGCTCGGCGCGGGCTTCGACTGCGCCAGCCGCAGGGAGATCGAGGCTGTGCTTGCGCTGGGCGTCGAGCCCGGCAGCATCGTGTACGCCAACCCGTGCAAGCCCGAGGCGCACCTCGAGTACGCCGCCGAGGTCGGGTGAACCTCACCACCTACGACTCCGAGGAGGAGGTGGCCAAGGTGAAGCGCTGCCACCCGGGCTGCGAGCTCGTCCTCCGCATCAAGGGCCCCGACGGCGGCGACGTCAGGGTGGACCTCGGCACCAAGTACGGCGCGCACCAGGACGAGGTCCTCCCGCTCCTGCGCGCCGCCCAGCGCGCGGGGCTCAACGTGGCCGGCGTCTCCTTCCACGTCGGCAGCGGCGCCTCCAACACCGACGTGTACCGCGGAGCTATCGAGGCCGCCCGCGGGGTGTTCGACCAGGCCGTCGCCCTCGGCATGCCGCCCATGCGCGTCCTCGACATCGGCGGCGGGTTCATGTCCGGCCCCGCGTTCGACGAGGCCGCCACTGTCATCAACGCCGCCCTCGAGCGATACTTCGGCGAGCTTCCCTGCGTGGAGGTCATCGGCGAGCCGGGGAGGTACTTCGCCGAGACTGCGTTCACCATGGCGGCGCGCGTCATCGGGAAGCGCACGCGCGGCGAGGTGCGCGAGTACTGGATCGACGACGGCCTCTACGGCACCCTCAGCTGCATCCCCATGGACCATTACGTGCCCCACCCGAGGCCACTCGCCGCCCCCTCTGCTGGGGAGAAGACCTACACCTCGACGGTGTTCGGGCCGACGTGCGACTCCCTCGACACGGTGGTGACCGGGTACCAGCTGCCGGAGATGAGCGTGGGGGACTGGCTCGTGTTCGACGACATGGGCGCCTACACCACAGCCTCAGGCTCCAACTTCAACGGCTTCTCCACGTCCGACATCAAGATGTACTATGCATACTCCGGCTGAGTCAGCCAATACGGACACGTGCAATTGGATTGGTTTAATTTACGCACGTAGACCCAAAAAATGTAATTAAACTCGTACACAAATGTACGTGTATGCTTTGTTGATTCTTTTTTTGCTGATTTTTAGGCAGTACTGTATCCAATATGAGAAATAATTACTACTCTCGAGAAAATGAAATTTATTAATATTATTCTTTTCGCAAAATGAGAGTCTATATTGTACACGATACTTTTGTGTATATTGTGTTCTCTGTGTTGCCGAAATACAAAGGTAAACTACTTCATAGTAAAGCAAAGTGTGCTCGACTCCTTGACGCATACTCCCTTCGATGTGATCCATAATAAGTGTGCAGTTTGTAACTAATCTTAATTTAATTGTGCAACACTTGTTTTGAATCGGAGGGAGTAAATACGACCAAAGGGAGTGTCTGCGAGGTGATTGATAATTTTGGAGATTTGAGTCATTTTCATGCGAAAAATGTCACAATAAAGATCAATGAATAATAAAAAACATAACAACAAGGTAACACAAAAGTGACTAAACCTTCACAAAGTGTCTAAAACTCCATTAACGTGACCCACACCATGGGAAATAGTGGCTAGACGTCAACAACAGTTGAGGCTTCTGCATTTATGGTGATTCTGCGTGTGAAGAAAATTTCCAAAAAGCATCACAAAATTTTACCTTTTTTTTGTGAAGAAACATCCGGTGATTATAGCAAGTAAACAAAAAGGAACACCACAAAGATGGAAATTACAATCAGGTCCTTCTGCATCTCGATGTTGCCGGCGAGTGATACATCCATTTTGCATCACTATTTTATAGCATAATTTACTGTTATTCAATGATATATTTCATATTAGAGAAGTTACTTATGTTATTTTGTCTTATTTTGCATGTTTGATGATCTTTGGATAATTAACTGCCGGAGTCAGATTTCAGCTGGAAAAAGCATCGTCAAGACACTATATTTCTGGAGCACTAAAAATATTTCCGAGAAGACAGATGTTCCTATTTTATCAGAAGATGGACTAAGCCAAAAGGGGAGGCTGAGATGGGCCAGGAGGGGCCCACACCACCCCTGGGCGCGGGGCCCACCTTGGCCGCGCCCTAGCCAGGTGTGGTGCCCCTGGCCCACCTCAGGCGCTCCCCTTCGCGTACTTCATCCCCCAGAAACCCTAAGACACGGGGAGTGGAGAGAAAATATTCCGCCGCCTCCACGAGGCGGAAACAACAGAGAGAGAAAAAGCTCTCCGGCAGGGAGAAATCTGCCGGGGAAATTCCTCCCGGAGGGGGGAGATCATCGCCATCCTCATCGTCATCGCGCTGGACTTCATCGGGATCATCATCATCTCCACCGCCATCACCACCATCACCGCTGCACCATCTCGTTCCGCTGTAACATCTAGGGCTATACTTTGTTTAGTTCATAGGGGAAACTCTCCCGGTGTTAATTACTCCTTGTGGTTGATGCTATTGAGTTTTATCGGTGAATTAAAGTATATGTTCAGATCGTATCCATCATTATATCACCTCTGATCATGATCCATATGATGTCTCGTGAGTAGTTCGTTTAGTTCTTGAGGACATGGGAGAAGTCACGCTGTTAGTAGTGGAATTATGTTGAGTAATATTTAATGGTTTGATATTTAAGTTGTGGTGCTATTCTTCTAGTGGTGTCGTGTGAACGTCGACTACATGACACTTCACCTTTATGGGCCTAGAGGAATGCATTGTGTATTTGGTTGCTAATTGTGGGGTTGCCGGAGTGACAGAAACCTAAACCCCCGTTAGTATACCGGTGCACAAGGGAGCGTAGGATCTCAGAGTTTAAGGCTGTGGTTAGATTTATCTTAATTACTTTCTTGTAACTGCGGATGCTTGCAAGAGGTATAATCACAAGTATGTATTAGTCCAAGTAAGGGCGGTGCATTAGCATAGGTTCACCCACACAACACTTATCAAAACAATGAAGATTAATCAACTATGTGAAGCGAAAGCACTTGACTAGAATCCCGTGTGTCCTCAAGAACATTTTGTCATCATAAGTAAACCAACCGGCTTGTCCTTTGCTCTAAAAAGGATTGGGCCACTCGCTGCAATTATTATTACTGTCTTTTACTTACTCATTTTATTTACCTGCTATATCAAAAACCCCTAAAAACTTGTCTGCTAGCATTTACAGTGAAACCTTTACCGAAACTCCTTGTCAGCACCTTCTGCTCCTCGTTGGGTTCGACACTCTTATTTATCGAAAGTACTACGATACACCCCCTATACTTGTGGGTCATCAAGACTATTTTCTGGCGCCGTTGCCGGGGAGTGAAGCGCTATTGGTGAGTGGAATTGGTAAGGGAAACTTTTACTGTAGGTGCTATTTTTATTTCTGCTTGCTACTTTATTTTATCATGGAGAGATCTCCATTTGAATCCCTGTTTGGAAATACTACTACCACTGCTACGGTAGTAGAAGAGGAACCACCTGATCAAGTAATTCCATTTAAAATACCTATGAAAATTGTTGAACGAGTTACGAATAACCGCTATGCAGGAGATGGAACTGTCCCTCCTGGGGATCATTTGCTATTTATTCATGAATTATGCGAGTTGTTCAAGTGTGCAGGTATTTCAATGGAAGAGGTCAAGAAGAAATTGTTTTCTATATCGTTGACTGGTAAAGCTGCAAAATGGTATAGGATGCTGAAGAATGGGCGTTCTATTGGCTGGGAGGAGATTGTGCCTCTCTTTTATTCTAAATTTTATCCTCCTAGTGAAATTCATCAAGATCGGAATCATATATATAATTTTTGGCCTCATGATGGAGAAAGTATTGCCCAAGCGTGGGGGAGATTGAAATCATTAATGCTCAAATGCCCCATTCATGAGCTTCCTGGTAATGTCGTTATTGATAACTTCTATGCAAGGCTTTCTCTTCAAGATAAAACTCTATTGGATACCTCTTGTGCTGGATCATTTACGCGTAATAAAGAGGAAGTTAAATGGGACCTTCTTGATCGGATTGAGGAAAATACTGAAGGATGGGAGAACGACAAAGGTAGAGAATCAGGTATAAAGTGATTACGAATGCATTAAACTTTTATGAATACTGATAATTTTCGTAATCTCTATGATATGTATGGTCTTGATTCTCAAGTTATTGCAAACTGTTACAAGGCTTTTGCCTCTTATCTTGATGTTCCTAAAGAAAGTTGCAATAAGTATCACTTGCCTTACAAAGATAATACTAATTCTGCCAATATTAAAAACATTGAAGTTCATACAGTTGATCGTATCTTGCCAGAACCTTATATTGAGAAACCACCTTTTCCTGTTAAAATTAGGGAACATTCTATCATAGCTAGTGTGGTTAATAAAAGTGCAAAGAAAGCTTTAGAACCTGCTGAACAAATAGCGGTTGAACCCACAATAGCAATAGTAAAGGATTTGGTAACTGAAAATGTAGAAGGAGGACATATTATCTTTTGTGAAGATGCCTCTAATATTGTTTCACATCCCAGTAGAGCTAGGAAAACAAGTGTTCCTGTGCTTTCAGTCAAAATAGGAGAACATTGCTATTATGGTTTATGTGATATTGGTGCAAGTTCTAGTGCTATTCCTTTTGATCTTTATAAAGAAATTATGCATGAAATTGGTCCTTGCGAACTTGAGGAGATTGATGTGGTTATTCAGCTTGCTAATAGAGAAACTATCTCTCCAATTGGTATTGTGAGAGATGTTGAAGTTTTATGTGGTAAGACTAAATACCCTGCTGATTTTCTAGTACTTGGTTCTGTTGCTAGTAAAGCTTGTCCCATTATTTTTGGTAGGCCTTTCTTGAATACATGTGGTGCTATTATAGATTGTAAGAAAGAGAAAATTTACACTAAATTTAATGGAGAATCTTATGAGTTTAATTTCTCTAAGTTTGGTAAACAACTTTATGAAACTGAATTACCTAATGAGAATTTTGAAGTTGAACAACTTGCTTCTATTGCTGTTGCTCCTAACAATGCCTTGCAGCAATTCATGGAGGAACACGAAAGTGAAGTATTTATGGAGGAGAGGAATGAGATTGACAATGCCTTTCTTCGTCAACCACCAATACTTAAGCATAATTTGCCTGTGGAAGATTTGGGTACCTCAGCGCCTCCTAAGGAAGATCCTGTCTTCGATTTAAAACCTTTACCTGATAATCTTAAGTATGTTTATCTTGATGAAAGGAAAGTATATCCTGTTATTATTAGTTCTAAACTTTCAGGTAATGAAGAAGCAAGGCTATTAGAAGTACTAAAGAAACATCGAGGAGCTATGGGATACACTTTGGATGATTTAAAGGGGATTTCTCCTACTATATGTCAACATGCCATCAACATTGAACCCGATGCAAAACCTGTTGTTGAGCATCAGCGTCGCTTGATCCCTAAATGAAAGAAGTGGTAAGAAATGAGGTATTAAAACTTCTTGATGCTGGTATAATTTATCCTATTGCTGATAGTAGATGGGTAAGTCCTGTGCATTGTGTCCCTAAGAAAGGAGGAGTTACTGTTGTACCAAATGAAAATGATGAACTTATTCCTCAAAGAGTAGTAGTTGGGTATAGGATGTGCATTGATTTTAGAAAGGTCAATAAAGTAACTAAGAAAGATCATTATCCTTTGCCTTTTATTGATCAAATGTTAGAAAGGTTGTCTAAGAAAACTCATTTTTGTTTCCTTGATGGTTATTCTGGATTCTCACAAATTGCTGTTAAAGCACAAGATCAAGAGAAAACTACTTTTACTTGTCCTTATGGAACTTATGCTTATAGACGTATGCCTTTTGGTTTGTGTAATGCTCCTGCTACGTTCCAAAGATGCATGTCTGCTATTTTTCATGGTTTTTGTGAAGAAATTGTGGAAGTATTCATGGACGATTTTTCCGTCTACGGAACTTCCTTTGATAATTGCTTGCACAATCTTGATAAAGTTTTGCAGAGATGTGAGGAGACTAATCTTGTTCTTAATTGGGAGAAATGTCATTTCATGGTTAATGAAGGAATTGTCCTAGGGCACAAAATTTCTGAAAGAGGTATTGAAGTGGACAGAGCTAAAGTTGAAGCAATCGAGAAAATGCCCTGTCCAAGGGATGTGAAAGGTATCCGTAGTATTCTTGGTCATGCCGGTTTTTATAGGAGGTTTATTAAAGATTTTTCTAAAATTTCAAAACCCCTCACTAATCTTCTTCAAAAAGATGTACCTTTTGTTTTTGATGATGATTGCAAGGAAGCTTTTGAAACTCTAAAAAAGGCTTTAATCACAGCTCCTGTTGTTCAACCTCCTGATGGACTTTACCTTTTGAAATAATGTGTGACGCTAGTGATTTTGCTGTAGGAGCTGTTCTTGGATAACGGGTAGACAAGAAGTTAAATGTTATTCATTATGCTAATAAAACACTTGATGCCGCTCAAAAGAATTATGCTACTACTGAAAAGGAATTTTTAGCAGTTATTTTTGCTTGTGATAAATTTAGACCTTATATTGTTGATTCAAAAGTTACTATTCACACTGATCATGCTGCTACACTACAAGAAGAACACCCCTACAGCAATACATAGTCCGCAACGCGTTAAATATTCGTTGCAAATTTTTAATGTAGATACAGATGCATATGTTGCAGGCTATCTGTTGTCCATTCTACAGATTGCACCTAAAGAAAATCAGCCCAGCCCACTTAGCACAACTACCCTGTAGTCCCACTCCGCGCCTCCCCAGCCATGAACGCACGTCTCCACCTGCAGTCCCACTCCTCGGCTTCGCCAAACCTAGCCGCCACCCTCCACTCGCGGCCGTCCGTCGACGAGCAGGGCCTCCCTCGCCGGTGACCAGTGGCGGCGTGTCACGCAGCTTGCCTCATACCATAAGATCCCTAACTCTAGGTATCGCTCGTGCAGCCAAGATTGATCTAGGTTACTGCATGACGCGGAGGTTGGTTGAAAAGCTGCGGCGGCGCGTCGGAGCACTGGGGGTGCGGCGGCGCAAGTGCACAAACATAGATTCAGTTCTAGGTGCAATTTCTCTTTTCCCTCTGTCAGGTTCCTCTCTTTCTCTGCTGGTCTATATCTCTCATGTCTCCACCCATAAGATCTGGTCCCTTCTCTAACTCTGTTTCTCTCCCCATCAGATCGAGCCATGGACAACTTCCGGCTGCACCTCCATGGTCAGGCATGAGACTGGAAAGCTCCGCCCTAAGGGGCCCTCATCTTTGGTCCGCCGTGCGAGCAGCCGCAGGGAGGTCCACACCTCCTATGGTCAAGGTCGACTAGCCATGGTGGGCTGACTTCTGGCTGCACGTACGCATGGTGCGCTCCACCCTACGGACACAGGTTTGATGAATTGGCATCTGTTTTGTCGTGTATTTAGCTTCACATCGATCCATGGCATTTACCTACCTAGCTTGACTGTCTTGTCTCGGTGTGCTTGCCAACACTAGCAATTGATAAACTAGTAGTTGTCCTGATGTCTCGTAGTGGAAGTTAATCACTTATTTGATAGTAACTTTGGTGATTTGCACGGTTATTTAGACTATATTACAAATGATTGTTCAAAATATAGAGACCAATTGACACTTCGGTTGAGTTATTCATGTGATATGTTTATATAGGAACTGGGTGGGTGACACCGTGACACTACCTACACCTCTAGCAAACTGGGCAAAAATAGAATTTTATTTGGCATCATGTGAGGCCATTAGCTATTGTACGTGTAAAAAAGGTAGCAAATAAATAAGTTTCATAAACCATACTTGGTCGTCGCATGTGGTTCAGCAACCTAAAACTGAACTTTCTTATTTGGAATGGTTAGATGCCAAGCATAGTCGCTCACGTCTTCGTTTCTCCCAGCATTAGTTCACAGATCAGACCATCAATACATTAAGTACACTTTTTCCCCAAATCTGGTATGCACTTGTAGATTGCAAAAGGTAGTTTTATGATATTACAGTCTGTGTCAAGGTTCCAAAAATCGGAAAAGGGTGCACGCTTATGCAGTAGTGAGCAGTATAGGAGAAAGGACAGTGCAGCCTGGCCGGCGATGTCGTTGGTTTGGGCCTTGTCGACGGCTGTTGCCGTTGGCTTTCAGCACTACTGTACCTGGACAGCAATACTACAATTGCAGCGGAGCCGTGCCAGTCATACTATATAACGGTGTTTCTTTTGATGCAAACGCAGTTAGTCAATATATATTATTTATGTAATTTTATTGACATTGAGCTACTTCTGGTATGTCATACAGGACGTGTGTGATGGCTCTTTCGCCAGAGGCAGCAGCGCAGTTGTGGCAGCGGCACGAGATGGCACAACAAGATGCCGCTAGTGGGCGTGTATCAGTCCCAACAACCAGCAGCAGTACTACCAGCAGGTATTAGCTCCTCCCCTTTTGGCAAGTTTTATCATGTCCAAAACTGCTTCTTTTCATGCAAAGTTTCAAAATGACTAACTATAACTGGAGATTTAGATTCGTAGTTAGTTAAAGGAATTTAGCTTTTGTTTGATGAATTTGTTCAGATCCCGTCGTTTCTTAGCCAGAGATTTCCTTTTGTCTTTTCATCCGATGGCAACCTCTATGACTTGTGGGTCTGATGAGCCATTTCAAATGCATATGATAGCAAAATTGTCTTTTGTTCTGACTTAGAAGCAAGTATTTAGTAGAATTCACTGTACCCTTCACACTGTCTTTTGCCTCATTGATTCTGAAAATGAAATTTTGTATTTGCAGGCCCCATGCATCAGCGAGACTTGCGATATATGGATATCAGCTCTGAACATGGTAGGAAAAATATTAGGTCAAATGTATATAGGACAAGGGAGAGTTTCATATCTTGATGCAAGATTGTAAATTGTCCGTTCTTCAGATAATTTCATGTATGGAATGGTGTTCCAAAAAGAATATATATAGGACTAGGTAGAGCATCATATTTTGATGCAAGATTGTATACTCTCTACTCTTTGAATATTTGTGAATGAAATGGTGTTCTAATAATAAATATTGAAGTATGTGTGATGCGATGCATTTATATTCTGTGATTTGTATGTGTTGTGGTATGTCTCTTATGAACCATATTGTCTCGCAGAGAAAAAAATATTTACAAATTTGCAAGCAATAAAAAATCATGTATAGAAAATAATATATACGAATTAGAATTTTCAATCCGTATATGGTGCCTCTTCCAACGCATACACTTGTTGCCTGGATTCCGTAGCAACCTTTTCATCGCTTACAGAATTGGTTACCAACGCATGTATATGCGTTGCATAGTACCCTTGCAACGCCCGATAAGGCAACGCATTTATATTCGTTGGTAAAGTAGCTTGCAACGCCTATATAGACATTTAGATACGCATACATGCGTTGCTGTAGAGGGGGTCTTCTTGTAGTGCTATTAGATACCTTATGGAAAAGAAAGATGCTAAGCCTAGGCTCATAAGATGGGTACTTCTACTGCAAGAATTTGATTTACATATTGTAGATAGGAAAGGTGCTGATAATCCTGTTGCTGATAATTTGTCTAGATTAGAAAATATTTCAGATGATCATATACCTGTTAATGATAGTTTTCCAAATGAACAATTGGCTGCGATAAAGGTAAGCTCACGCGAAAGTCCTTGGTATGCTGATTATGCTAATTTTCTTATTGCCAAGTATTTGCCTCCGACCTTTACAGCTCAGTAAAGAAGAAAGTTCTTTTATGATTTGAGGCATTATTTTTGGGATGACCCACATTTGTATAAAGAAGGAGTAGATGGCATTATGCGAAGATGTGTTCCTGAGTATGAACAGAAAGAGATATTGAGCAAATGCCATGGAAGTGCTTATGGAGGACAACACGCGGGAGATAGAACTGCGCAAAAGGTTCTTCAATCAGGTTTTTATTGGCCTACCCTTTTTAGAGATAAAACTGCAGAGGATTTGACTTATCATGTGATGAATGTCAAAGAGTAGGTAACATTAGTAGACGTAATGAAATGCCTATGAATTATTCTCTTGTTATTGAACCTTTCGACTGTTGGGGATTTGATTTTATGGGTCCTTTTCCTCCCTCAAATGGTTATACTCATATACTTGTTGCTGTTGATTATGTTACTAAATGGGTAGAAGCTATACCAACTTCTTGTGCTGATGGTGAGACATCATTAAAAATGCTTAAAGATGTTATCTTCCCTAGGTTTGGTGTGCCTAGATATCTCATGACTGATGGTGGTTCTCATTTTATTCATGGTGCTTTTAGAAAAACTTTAGCTAAGTATGATGTTAATCATAGAATTGCTTCACCATATCATCCCCAAACAAGTGGTCAAGTAGAATTATCAAATAGAGAGATTAAGTCTATTTTGCAAAAGACTGTTAATAAATCTAGAAAAAATTGGTCTAAAAAGCTTAACGACGCTTTGTGGGCTTATAGAACTGCTTATAAAAATCCTACGGGAATGTCTCCTTACAAAATGGTTTATGGAAAAGCTTGTCATTTGCCTCTAGAATTAAAACATAAAGCCTATTGGGCGGTGAAAGAACTTAATAGAGACTTTAAACTTGCCGGTAAAAAGAGGTTGCTTAATTTGAATTCTTTAGATGAATGGAGAAATGCAGCTTATGAAAATGCTAGGCCCTTTAAAGAGAAAGTTAAACAATGGCATGATAGAAGAATTCTTAAGAGAGAATTTAACGTAGGTGAAAAAGTTTTATTGTATAGGTCTCGTCTCAGATTTTTTGCCGAAAAATTACTTTCAAAATGGGAAGGACCTTATATCATCGAGGAGGTCTATCGCTCAGGTGCGATTAAAATCAATTCACTAGATGGGGATAAACCACAAGTGGTTAATGGTCAAAGACTCGAGCATTACATTTCTGGAGATTCTTATAATGAAGATGTTGATATTATCAAAGTGGTAACTCCAGAGGATTTTATAAAAAGTCAAATTCAGACAACTGCAGAAGCTGATTTGGAATAGGTAACAGTTTCGGTAAGAAAAAGTTCGCGATTTACTTTCCAACTTAAATATTTGTTGTTTTTACATAATATGGAAAATTTTGAGTCGGAAAAGGGTAGGAAACGGTGCCCGAGGGCACCACACCACCCCTGGGCGCGGGCCCCACCCTGGACGCGCCGTGGGGGCGTGTGGTCTCCTCGGAGCCCGTCTCTGACCCCGTTTCGTCCTGTACCTTTCCTTTTGTCGTAAAACTTTTTGCTATATAATCACCCGGATCTCCCGAGATCCGTATATCATGTTTTCGTCGAGTTTTGTTTTCGAGCTGTTTCTGCCAGGTTTAGCTCCAAGATTAGAAGATGTCTTCATCCGGGTTACGAAGGATACCTTCCTCAAGAACGTCGTCAACCCATACATCAATGAGCTAAAGCAGCACCCTCAAGAGATGCGGCTTGTGGATGGAGTCCTTGTTCGAGAAGATGTCAAGGGACCCAAGGTTGAAGGGGACATGAAGGCTAGACTAGAAGAAGTAGAGCATGAAGTTTTCCGGTACCAGAAGATGATAGAGCGCGGAGTGGAGATCAACCACAAGATCATTGCTGAGCTTATTGATGAACACAAGAAGGAGACTGATAAGCTATGGGATAACATCTTCGCACTCAGTAAAACTACATCCAAGTTACAAGGGCAAATTTACGATCTTCAAAACCAAAACTGTGAGTATGAAGCTAGGTTCAAACACATAAGCTCAACTGCTAGTTTCAGGTTCTTGGAAACCAAATCCTCTTTCGTTGATGGGGGAGCCTCTGCCTAGGAAATTTGATGACGAGGAGCCACCTTCGCCACCAAGAGATCAAGCCTAAATCGTCAAGGGGTAATGGCACTCCCTTGGTTTGTTCCAAGCTTGGGGAGTGCCCAGTATCATCTTTATCCTTTCGTTTTTATAATTTCGTGGTCATATCATGAGTAGAGAAGTTATCTTATAAGATGGTTTGCGATGTGGAGTGTCAATCCTTTAGTTATCTATGTATCCGTTGGTTTGAGTGTGTCTTTGTTCAGAATATTAATGAGAAGTTCCACCTTTGCTTTCGGTACATTTTATTTTAGCCTGCAATCTTCTTTATGTGCTGATCTTGCCATTATTATTGACGCCACTTTTGGGTACATCAAGTAAATTATATTAGTTGTGCCAAACGTAGTATTGGTCATTAGCAACAATACCATGAAAACTTAAGTAGAAGGAGGGAATTACATGCAAAAATATTATCCCTTTATCTTTCTTTCTTGCTAGCCAATAAGATTAGTATTCTTTGAGTTAAAACATTTGTGCTTACGGGGAAGATAGCATGGTTGCTTCTATTATATATATTTGTGTGTATCCCCCAACTTTTATGCTTGCCACATGACCTTGCTAGCCTTAACCACCGTACTGAGAGGGAATGCTTCTCGTGCATCAAATCCTTGAGCCAAACCCATGCTATTTGTGTCCACCATAACTACCTATATGTGGTATTTCTTTGCAACTCCAAGTAAATTTTTCATGTGATACCTTTAAATTATTCAAAATGTTATTATTCCCTTTTGTGTCAATGTTTACTAGCTCATGAGGAAGTAGTGTGGTTATCCTTTATTCTACTTGTCAAACAGACTTTACACCTGGACTAGTGGCATATACATCCGCTTATCCAATAACTTGCAAAAAGAGCTGGCAACGGGATGCCCAGTCCCAATTAATTACAACTTTAACCGCTTAATTCTCTTCACACATTTGCCCTGAATTATCATTAAGCATTAGGGTGAAAACGGTATGGATTATTTCCGACCGACCGGAGGCTCACGGAAGGCAAATACGGATTCGGTCGGATAGTTGACGGATACGGTCACGGATACGGATAGTAATCCACGGATACGGAAAATGATGTGGTTTTACTAATATCCGTCCGTATCCGAAGATATACCATATTTCACGGTTATATCCGACAAGTATCTGCTGCAATATCCGGCAAATAATACCTCAAACCTCAGGTGACCGAGGTTTGAGCAAGATATAACTTAATTACTTACACAACTCCATAAAAATCTTGTCAAGGCCTTACCATGTTTGTGAATCACATTCGTTGGAGGCACCCTTAGCCCATTCAAGGGCAAAACTAAATAGCCACGTGGAAATGAAAGTATGAGTTATTACAAAATTCTTTGTCTTCGAATTACACAATACATAAAGTTAATGTGGAGTAAGTTGATTCATAATATTCTCTATGTGTCAGTCCTATTTTCAGAAATACATCAGACAAAATGTTTATCCGCAACCGAACCATATTCGCCCCATATTCGATCCATATTCGTAACCGGCAGGATCCGATTCCGTATTCGTATCCGGCCACTATCCACCCCGACTCCGTATCCGGAAAAAATATGGTTACGGACATGGTTTCACTACTATTCGACCATATCCGCTCCGTTTTCACCCCTAGTAAGCATTGACAAACAGTGAAATATCTGCGTGTGTAAACCAAAGAGAAAGAGGGATGATATGCCTTGCTGGCAGAAATAACGTCCTTCATGGAGCCACTCTTAAAAGTCTGTTTGACAGGGAGAATACTGTTTTCACCCGCTACCATTCGTTGACAATTAACAAACACCTCTCAAAACTTAATTTTTGCTCTCTATATGATTTCAAAAACTTAAAAGCTCTAGCACATGACTTAATCCCTGCTTCCCTCTGCGAAGGGCCTTTCTTTTACTTTTCATGTTGAGTCAGTACACCTATTTCCTTCTTCCTCTCAAATCATGTCTTTTATCCTTCCTTGTCTGAGCACAAAGACTTTTGCCTCTAAGAATATAGCTTTGCAAGTTATCAATGACTGTGAGGAAGTGTGATAATTGAGTGTGGAAGTTCTGCAATATAAGCTCTAAAATAAAGACTCCTTTCGAAAGATAAGTATTGATTGCTTATTGTTCTATGACCAAGAATGAAGTGTGCCATTACTAATCTATAATTTCTTTCGTGTATTTTTTATTGTGGTTGTTTCACTACTCATGTTCAAGTTAGGTTATATGAAGAGTAGTTGTTGTTTAAAATGAGTTGTGTTGTCTAGTAATTACTGATGCTTCTTGTCCATATTCTTTATTATCGACGCTTCACTCCATAAACTTTTGTTCTAGTTTACTGAGCTCAGCTTTCGCTTGGGGACAAGCGAGGTCTAAGCTTGGGGGGGTTGATACGTCCATTTTGCATCACTATTTTATAGCATAATTTACTGTTATTCAATGATATATTTCATATTAGGAGAAGTTACTTATGTTATTTTGTCTTATTTTGCATGTTTGATGATCATTGGATAATTAACTGCCGGAGTCAGATTTCAGCTGGAAAAAGCATCGTCAAGACACTATATTTCTGGAGCACTAAAAATATTTCCGAGAAGACAGATGTTCCTATTTTATCAGAAGATGGGCAAAGCCAAAAGGGGAGGCTGAGATGGGCCAGGAGGGGCCCACACCACCCCTGGGCGCGAGGCCCACCTTGGCCGCGCCCTAGCCAGGTGTGTTGCCCCTGGCCCACCTCAGGCACTCCCCTTCGCATAATTCATCCCCCATAAACCCTAAGACACGGGGAGTGGGAGAGAAAATATTCCGCCGCCTCCACGAGGCGGAAACAACAGAGAGAGAAAAAGCTCTCCGGCAGGGAGAAATCTGCCGGGGAAATTCCCTCCCGGAGGGGGAGATCATCGCCATCCTCATCGTCATCGTGCTGGACTTCATCGGGATCATCATCATCATCATCTCCACCGCCATCACCACCATCACCGCTGCACCATCCCGTTCCGCTGTAACATCTAGGGCTATACTTTGTTTAGTTCATAGGGGAAACTCTCCCGGTGTTAATTACTCCTTGTGGTTGATGCTATTGAGTTTTATCGGTGAATTAAAGTATATGTTCAGATCGCTATCCATCATTATATCACCTCTGATCATGATCCATATGATGTCTCGTGAGTAGTTCATTTAGTTCTTGAGGACATGGGAGAAGTCATGCTGTTAGTAGTGGAATTATGTTGAGTAATATTTAATGGTTTGATATTTAAGTTGTGGTGCTATTCTTCTAGTGGTGTCGTGTGAACGTCGACTACATGACACTTCACCTTTATGGGCCTAGAGGAATGCATTGTGTATTTGGTTGCTAATTGTGGGGTTGCCGGAGTGACAGAAACCTAAACCCCCGTTAGTATACCGGTGCACAAGGGAGCGTAGGATCTCAGAGTTTAAGGCTGTGGTTAGATTTATCTTAATTACTTTCTTGTAACTGCGGACGCTTGCAAGAGGTATAATCACAAGTATGTATTAGTCCAAGTAAGGGCGGTGCATTAGCATAGGTTCACCCACACAACACTTATCAAAACAATGAAGATTAATCAACTATATGAAGCGAATGCACTTGACTAGAATCCCGTGTGTCCTCAAGAATATTTTGTCATCATAAGTAAACCAACCGGCTTGTCCTTTGCTCTAAAAAGGATTGGGTCACTCGCTGCAATTATTATTACTGTCTTTTACTTACTTGCATTTTATTTAGCTGCTATATCAAAAACCCCTAAAAACTTGTCTGCTAGCATTTACAGTGAAACCTTTACCGAAACTCCTTGTCAGCACCTTCTGCTCCTCGTTGGGTTCGACACTCTTATTTATCGAAAGTACTACGATACACCCCCTATACTTGTGGGTCATCAGCGAGGAGCAGGACGTGCTGATGACGCGCCGCCGCAACATCTTCCCATAAGCCTTGGATCGGAAGAAGCCCCCTAGCAGACGGGAAGTCGTCGATCCTCGAACCCCGAAGAGCCTCCACCCTACTCCATCGGCAGCACCGCCTTGCATCACCACCATCTGCTTCAAAGTCGTCAACTGGATCCACCGCTTCAAGATCCAGAGGGGGAAGACCCGCACACGGCGATCCCAAAGGACCGCGAGCGCGATGAAGGGGGCGCTCCGCCGTGGAACTCCAAGGAGCTTCACCGCTGAAGAGGACGAGCACCACCTGCAAACACAACACCGGCCACGCCACCACCTCCAAGACGACGCCGGCTAGGGCCCTACTGCTACCTACACTATGTACACGCCGGGATCCGGCGATTCCCCACCCTCCCACCACCGGAGCGGCCGCCGGAGGGTGGGGAATCACGCGAATCGCCGGCGGCGAGGTGGGAACAGTGGGTGGTCTCAGAAATCGCCTCTCTCTACTGTGCGGGAGGAGGGGAACGGTCCAAGGTCGTTCTGGGGCTTGATCTTCACAAAATTTTACTTTATTCCAAAAGATTTCCATGCAGGATTGTCCCCTCCCTAAATGTTTTCCTAATGCTTATCTCAACTTCATTTTCTTTAAACCAATCGAGCATTGACATATCTATGACTTTTGGGTAGTTATAAATGAAAAAATTACAAGTTTCGCATTCTCTGTAACAATAACAAGTTTAGTACCTACAAAATTTCCTCCCGGCGGATTGATTTTTTCTATTATTTTAAATTATGAACCTTTATGTTTTGCACAAGACATTGCAAACCTACAAAAGGCATGCATTTTTAATAAAAGTCGTAATTGTTTGACATGGTAGTTACTTTTACGAACTTACATTTCATCCAGGTAGCAGACATGCTCCTAAAAGCCATTACTTTGTCCAAACATGTCTAGTTTCATAGGCACTTTTACAATTGTTATGTTGATTGGATTGGAGATTTGACGAATTAATGGTGCATGTAATACAATGAATAACCACATTGACAACACATGTACTTCTACGGATCAGTGTCAGTGCATCTAGCTTACAAAGCTCTCCTATGAATATGCTACTGCTCTTACTTTCTACCTGAATCCGAGCTTTAGCGCAAGATTTATCGATCGATCAGATCAAGGACACCCAACGAAAGATCAACTGGTTAGAAAAGGGAGAGTGACGATCATTTGAGACAAGATTAATCAAGAATCGGTCGAGCAGTAAACAAAGATAGCTCGCGCCTCGCGACTAGAACGGATCGCCATTGGATCTTAATCAAAAATTCTCGTTGCATTAATATTTTGTAGAATATTTTGTTACAAATCCAAGGGTTTAGAGCCTCAACACGTGGACTTAACTCGGTCTGGTGTAAGTTGCTACCGTTAGTCATTTGTTCTAATAAAGGTCGATCAGCACCACCTAATCAGGTGTTAATTAACACGGTTTTAGCTGAGCGAGTAAATTGTTAGTCACTATGCTAACGCGGTCGTGTTTGAAATCTCACATAATCTCATTTAAGGTAGCTAGGGCCACCTCTGTTTATAATTTGGAACGAAGGGAGTATCATAATATAATAAAATGATTAATTTGTGAAAGCAAATACACACCACATGATTCTTGGGACTTATAAACATACAAATGCGCAACAAGTTTGGTTACCAAACTACTCTCTTTCTGGTGAGCCCTACAGGTTTACAAAAAATTTATGCAACATTGTTTTCATGTTTAATTCCCTGCATCTATGTTTTTATTTCATAGACTGGTGTAGTTCTTGTGTGTACCACATGATAACAACCACAATTTATAAGATAATATAAAATAATAAAATTTATATTTGAAAACATCATAGAATCCATACTAACTTTTCATTGGTAATTAGTAATTACTCTAAACTATGTTTTCAATACCATGTATAAAGTATGCACACTTTTTTAATTTTGACTTGCTAGATAATTTTGACCATGAAAATGTAGGTCGTTGTTTCACTATGTACCTTACGAGTATTTGTAAAGATGATTATTTGATCATACACTAGAAACTACTATGGAGACATCTGTCAGATCGTCCTCTTTGCATGTCTTCAGTTCTTTACCAAAAATATTTCTAAATTATAAACATTAGGCATTGTAGAAAACATAGTTTTGGAACAATTTTTTCTACAAATGGTAGCTATTAAATCTAATGAATTTTAGAAACACAAGACACAACAACTTATATTAAGTAATATTGCAAATTATTTGGTTAAACTATGCGAACAAATATAAAATTAGAGTTTTTATAGTATAACATGATAGAAATAACACCAAAAAAATTATAAAAGTTCGATATAAATCATATTCATTGTTATTTGCTCCAGACTTAAAGTTTTATTTGACCGATCCTGAATCTATGGACATATTATGTAACAATTAAGTGGAATATGCAGTCTGTTGTTGGTGGGGCTACATACTCGCATTTATTATTCTTCTGTCTTTTTTGCCCAGGGTAGGCGTCCTAATTTCATTGTTGCCACAAATCGAATTGGAGAGTCGCATCATAACGAGGTCATGTTGGGATAAGCAAAGAAAACAAAAAATTACTCCGGTATATTCCATTAACGTTTTTGGGCTATATAATCTTGACACGTCCGCTAGGTTGTTTGAGTCTACAGGGACTATAAATTTCACATGAATAATCTAGGGGGTCGCATTATGTCTCACTTTGAATGAGTTGAGTCAAGCGAATCGTCCGCATGACCAATCGACTCATCCAACATGGGACGGCCCAGTTGTGGGGTTTTCCTTGTTTTATTATAATTTTTCATGTTATTTGACATGTTATTTATTTTTTCCGTATCTAGAGAATGCCTAAAAAATATATTTAATTATTATTTTTATTGAAAAAATGCCTTTTGTCTTGGGAAAAAGGTTCACAATAAATTAAGAAATTCACCTACAAACACAATTAATTGTCCATGATAAATTAAAAATATTCATCTGAAATAAAAAATGGTTCACAATAAAAAAAGTTATTCATGTATTTCCGAAAATTTAAAAAGTGTTCAACTATAATAAGAATTTACAATAGAAATGTTTCACGATAAAAAAAAGTTCACGATAAATTAAAATTTATAAAGACGTAAATATCAAAATAATATAAAGTGTTCACCTATAATAAAAATGGTTCATGATCAAAATGTATTCATGTATTTTCGGAACAACAGAAAAAGAAATATCGAAAAATAAAAATGAGAATAATAATAAAATGAAAAAACAAAACTGAGAAAATAAACACGAAAAAAGAAATGCAAAAGAAACGGAGTCCAAAAGAAACGAACCTGAAGATGGGTCGACCCACAGGGCCGATCGCCGATATAGTGCTGGCGGAGTCTAGGTTTAATTTCCTTGCGTGAATAAAGGTTGGGTGTCCCTAGCTAGAGGGTTCCTTTAGGAAGGGAAAAAACGAAGCGTTACAGCGCGCCACGTGGTCGCCTGAGAGATCTCACCGATGACAAAATCGAATTTGGACTACCGGGCGTGGTCCCCGCGGTGCGCTAACGTTGCGTACACGAGCTGGCTCTGCTCGAAACCAGGCATACGATCGTACGATCGCTCCCGCGCGGTCCGGCCGCGTGCATGCAGCCACGAAGGCACCGCGGCTGTACATCCAGGCAGGAAGCCACGCGAGCCTCGTGAACGATCAGCTGGAAGCCCCCAGCGGCATGCATGTATACGTGACCCGGGACTCGCGTACGTGCAGCTCGGGATACACACAAATCCGTACTTTGTTCATAATGTGTTTTGTACTTTTGATCGGTACAGTAGTACAGAAACAGCTCGCGGACGTACAGGAGATGGTTGTACAACTAACATGTAAACAACTAACTAACACGTACAACTTATACAACTAAAGAGACACAGCTTGTACAACTAACAGCTTGTACAACTACACAGACACAATTTGTACAACTAGACAGACACAGGTTGTACAGACAGTACAACTATATAGACACATGTCGTACAACTACATATGTTGTACAGACACAGGTTGTACAACTATACAGACACAGATTGTACAACTACGCAGACACAGTTCGTACAGACATAAGTTGTACAACTACATATACATAGGTTGTACAACTATACACAACCGGGAGTACAAAAAAAAGTTCGTCGAAACCTATCGACATGGGATCTACTTTTGAAGATCTCGACACGAGGAGATCAAAAATGAAAACGGTTCGTAATTTAGATAAATGGTTCTCGAGATATTTCATTTCAAAAATTCGATTTAGAAAAATAAAAGGGAAAAAACTGCCCTCTCACCTCACTATCCCTTCTCTCTCATCATACAAAAGTATAAAAAACAGGAAGTACAAAGTACAGAAAAGTTGGAATACAACAACACATAACAGGTTGTACAACTATACATAACCGAAGTACAAACAAAAAGTTCGTCAAAACCTATCAACATGAGATCTAATTTTAAAGATCTCGACGCGAGGAACTCAAAAGTGAAAACGGTTCGTAATTTGGATAAACGGTTCTCAACATATTTCGTTTTGAAGTTTCGGTTTTGAAAAATAAAATGAAAAACTGCTCTCTCACCTCCTATGTCCCTTTCTCTCTCCTGCTCCACACTTTCAATCTGGTTGTGATACTTGGCGAATATGCATGCAACTGTTGCTACCGCACGAAGGAGAAGGCAACACTTGTCACCACGAGATGATCCGCTGGGTTCTCTTCACAAAGGGAACCCTTTTTCTAGTGATTTCCAGAAAGGTTGCATATTCTTGCGTAGAATCCAGACTATGGAGACATGGCCCATATCCATATGTCCTAGCGCCGCTGGGCCAAACCATCGAACTCGAACTTGTTCTTTTTTTCCAGAGTTCTATGCTTCCGCGCTCACCCAATATAATCTCAGCCACGCGCGCCCAACTCGCTTGTTCAATCGATCTCACATTGCTCAACCACCGGCAATCCAGCGCGCCCATGAGAATGCCAGGTCACCATTCTCGCCGGATCGAGACCCTGTCCACGCACGATCGAGGGCTCTCCGTGCTCTGCCGGGACCTCCGACGTCTCCGCATGTCTAGCATCCTCAACGAGGATGACGAGGACGGCCTCGGCGCGCTCCCTAATGACATGCTCTACCAGGAGCTCCGGCGCCTCATCATGTTTGATGACTTATTTTGGAATAGGCTCACGTTACAGATCGACTTCCGGTTGTGAAGCCCGTGGTGTTTTCCGACTTTGGGTAGTGTCTCGAGTCGAGAGAGTTCACCCGACTTTGGAATCTGTTCTGGGTCGAGACAGTCGGACGTCGGTTCCGTCTAGTGAGCCGGTAGCTGGGTTTCGGGTAAGGACTTTTATCCTGTAGTCGATGTCCTGATATGGTGCGTCAGCACAAGTACAAAATTTATAGATATGACGTGTTCAACGTCACATACAGTGTTTTCTAGTCCTAACATTGTCAACAGTGGCGGAGTCGGTCGTCAGGGTAAGGCGCGTCACAATAGTCGAATTTGACAACATAGTTGACTTTGTAAAGCAGTCGGCACAACCCCTATTTAGAGAAAGTAATACAAGAGAGAAAAATGAGGCAAACCAAAACATCCATTTTGGTACACACACCCCTCTCTCTACTCTCTCTCTCACAAGCTTCGGGGCAAAAATTGGTATACGAGTGGAGCGCCCGCAAGGCACTTGTACCGACGGAGATGAAGGAGGCCACAAGCACGCTGGTAGTCCAGCAGGTTGTGCGGGAGGCCGGTAGTTCGTGGCCGCTGCTCACGCAGTCAACCTACACTGTCAAGCTTGAGGCACGCCGGGTATGGACCACCGTCAAGGACATCACTACAGAGCGACATATGGACTGAGCAGCGCTGGAGTACCTTCTGCTCGCCGTCCCGCCGGAGATGATCTCCACCCCTGCGTCGAAGCCGACGACAAAGGAGGCTTGGGAGTCGATCAAGACGATGCGGGTTGGAGACACCCGTGTCCACGACGCGAAGACGACGACGCTAAAGAAGCAGTTTGAGGCCATCAAGTTCGGCAACGACGAGAACATCGACGACTTCTCCATTTGATTGTCGTCCCTTGTTCCGCAGCTTGGGGTGCTCGACATCACCATTACCGAGCCAGACACTATTCATAAATAAGTTCATCTCGGTCGTTCCCATGAAGTTCTCGCTGATGGCATGCTCTATCGAGACCTTGCTCGACCTTGACAAGCTCCCGAGGTATGGGGTTGTCCAGGACAAGGGGCTCTGTGTCTGGGAAGGGCGCAGCATGATTGGCAATGGAGTGAGGAAGAGAAAGACGCAATGCTGAGTGTCATAGAGGATGGGATTGGTGCCGCGGCTTGTCCAACAGCTTAAATATTTTTTTGGTGCTTTTTTGCCGATTCGTGGATACACTCAAAAATAAATTTTATAGAATAACCTGTAGTTTTATAAAATCCCCACTTCCATTTCTAGGAAACAAAACCATACAACGTTCATTACAGAATTTTGAAAGTGAGATTAGAAAAAGAGATCTATCATCCGAGCGATCGCTTAACAGAAGCATATCACAAAGAGAGAGCTCCACACACTTGCATCACATGGCCTACAACATAGGTATCACTGCAATAAGACCACCGAAGCAAAACAAAAACAAAAAACAGTTAAAACTGAGAAAAGGAAAGCGAGAGAGGGAGAGGACAAGAAGAGGAAAAGAAAGAATAGAAAAGTGGCCGGTTCGGCTGAATCGGCACCCTGCTGCATGGTGGCAATCTTATGTAAATTCGAGGTCCAAGAGGGGCAACGCCAAATAACCTTTCGATTCACTCGCAGGAAGCTGGGGGCGGCGGCGGGAAGTAGGGGGTACCCAGTTTCTCCCCATTGTGAAGGAATGGGCAAAACGGGCTGTCCAAAAAAGCTGCTTAAATTCGAGTTCTTTTGGGCTTAGACTTTTTTGGACTGTTAAGCTGTCCATAAGCCCAAAAGAACTGGGCCTTAGCCTATCACTATAAGCACTGCCTTGGCAACATCAGGATGATCTTGCAGCTCAATCTGACTTCAATTCGAGTGGGGCTTTAAGTTTTTTGTGATCGAGGACATGGACTGGTCCACCATAATCCAGCTCTTGTCAATACCTGTCCATATGAAGCAAAACATCGATGCAATCTGTGCATACATTGTGAAGAAAATCCTCTGTGAGTACCACCTGTCGAGGACATGCTGCAACTAATCTGCCACTCTCTAGCCACATGGGCAGCAAATCATCCACGATTGCTTGGGGTGGAGTCAAATTTCAACACAAGGACAGCAGAATAAGAAGTGTAAGTCGCATTTTGCATCATTACCTCTTACCATACATTATTGATGAGGTTGGTTACAACAGGATCGCCTTGGTCAGGTACTCAAAAGCTTCCTCCATTTTCCGTAAGAAGCAACACTCACGCAGAATAGAAAATTAGAAAACCCAGGTCGGAATTAGTGCAGAGTGGAAACAAGTACGCTTCCTAGGACGCGTCGCGGCTCTCCTCGGTTACGTCAATAGAAGGGCTTGCCATCGACCAAACAAAGTCGCCACATTTTGTTTAGTCAGGCGATAGGCAGAAAAGAGAAACTGTAGGTAGAAAAATAATGGCGCACAACAGAAAGAGGCAAGCAAATTTGCAACTTGATCAATCAGGAGAAACTAGACAGCAGCAGCACAGGAAGTAAAAGATTACTGTATATTGACTGTATCATGGCAATTCAATCTCCAACCATACATGATCTAGTCCAAAGCAATGATTTATACTATGACTAACAAAGATTTTGCTCAAACAGCTATACATCCATAATAAAGCAACTTTAACCAAGCAAATCCATAGAGTGGCAACTCAAACACGTTTCATTTGTGCATAATACCATTACATCATTACAGATGGAACGATTTATCATAGCAATTAAAATCTGCAATAATATATATATAGTGGGTCTAGTACAGAAGACACACTTGGATCTTGACGCAAACCTCGGAATAGAAATGGAGCACCTTTACTACTACATGACACCAAGGTCTGAATAAGCAGCAACCGATCTAGAAGGTATTTCAGATTAACCCACACAAATAATTAGCGTTGAAAAGATCAAAAAAGGCATCACATACTGCACTTGTGTCATCTAATTCTGATGCAATCATGAAAAAGCTGGTTCAGTTGAGTAGCTTATCTAATCTAGGTAACAATTCTCAATAAACGTGAAACCTAGCTAACCGATTAGGCGACGAAATCCCTCAGTTCTCCTAGCGGCACTTCGTTTTCTAACGAAGAGTAGAAAAATGCTACGAGACACCAATGTTGCAAAACATGAAATAGAAAACTAAAAATAGACTTGTTAATACAGTAAGAATTTTAAGCATCATAGAAAAAAATGATGCAGATCACAAGAAAAGAGAGTCGAACTGCGGGGCGGTCTATTAACGCAACTAAATGACTTGTTGAATCCAGTGAACTTGGATCTGACATCCCTAGTTGCCTGAAGGTTGAGCTGTTAAAAAATCAATAGTCTTCATGAAGTACTCGTAGGACGACTATATAAACAGACCCAACGCAAGGCAAACACAGTAACAAAATGAACTGGCCACAAAGAACGAAGAACAGTGATGCAGCATTTTTGAGAGATACCCAAGTAATGGGAACAGTGATATCCTTCGAAATCTCCAGAGTCTCTCTCGGTAGTAAAATTGGACAGATGGAACAATGTACGTGTGACTTGATTGTGTAATAGTTACTCGCTGTGACATAACACAAAATATAAAGAACACATACATAGTTGGCATCTCATACACAAAAGAAAGACTAAGCTAGTAGTAGTAGATACACTTGATTCTTGATTCTAGCACAGTCGATTGGCAAGAAAATCTCATAAACAAACCAAACAGAAGTTCAACGCCTACATAGGAATGGATGACTTAAATCCAACTCGCAGACGTTATTGTAAACGAAACTGAGCACCTCTTGAAGTCATTTTCGCCAGCAGAAGCTCCTTGTGGTGTTGTGCTAAGTCCCGGGTGTAATGTTTGGCATCAACTTCAAAGCTCATTAACACTAGCACTTTCGCGTTCAATATGAAGAATGTGGCGAATTTAACTTGAGCCATGATGCCTCTATAGAATTTCATGACTATTTTCTTTAGACCAATGTCAATACATTTGATAAAATTGTTCTGTTTGGGGACCCTAACTAAATGAGCAGATGCGGGGCCGTACGTACCATGAGCAGGACGGCGTCGATGGTGCCGGGGTGCAGGGCGAGTTGTCGACGTCATTGGTGGAAGACCACAAGGCGACTTGTTGCATCATTGGTTAGAATTCCTGCAGCTGCAAGTCTGCAACACCAAGCTTGTGTAGAGCTCGGCTCCAGCCCTCCTGGCTCGCTTGGTCCCCTACCGTGACGAATGAGTGACTCGAGCGACGGATGAGTGAGAGGCTTTGTCGGGGCGGCGGCGACTTCAGGGTGCATGGCCGCGTCGGATTGTCGGCGTGGGGGCGTCGGTCAATGACGTGAGCTTGATTTTTGAACGGGATACCAAGTGTCTTTTTACCCTTGTTGTGCACGAGCTCAAGAGGCAGATCATATTGAATCATAGGAGATGACAATTTAATTTATAAAATCAGTTGTGTTCTACACTGTCAGGTACTATATGTGTATTTTGCATATGCACTCTTAGCAAGCACATTAATAGGAGATGCATAATTCTTTTACAGGATGAATCTGAGGCAAAATAGTGTAAATAACCTCAATGGCCTTGACACCATAGGTTTGGCACGTCAATCGACTTGAAGTACACGGAAAATTATAGTGATACCACACCTTAAATGATAAGATGATACCACTACTCAAAATCATATTCACAAGTTTTTAAAAAAATTGAAAATTTTGTTATTTGAATACACACAAAGATATGTGTTTACGTTCTCTACAATTTTAAGAACCAAATTCAAAATACACACAAAGAACAAAAATGAGAAATTGCTATGTGATAAGTGTCATTTTGTGTTTTTGTGAATATTTAAGTGGATTCGTATTTTTTTATCTACGTGTATTTCAAAATTTTGGTTATGCAAATTTCAGGATCATAAACACACATATTTTAGAACTTTTTGAAATTTATAATTTTAAATTTTGCGGTATACGTGGACTGTCGTCCTTCTAAGAAGAGGTCCTTAATTTTGTTTTGCTTGGGCAGGTTTAGCTGGTACTATGTGCAAAGAAAGCAAACGTGTAAGAATACATCTTTGGGATGAAAAGTCATAAATAGCGAATAATACGCTTTCCGTTCTCAAGACATTTCCGAGACCAGCACAATCAACCGTCGGCTTCGGGGCCAATGGCGGCCGGGTCTGGAGAGGGGATTAGCATTAGCAACCTCGAGCTCCATTAGAGTGCTATTAGCAACTGCGAGCCACCCCCATTCATTCCTTCCGTGCGCTCCCTTTGCCTGCACAGGTCACAGGGTCGCACTAGCAACCAAACCAAACGCACCCACTACGCCCCAAACCCTAGCATCCCATCCCCTTTCTCCCATCCCATCCCGGCGGCGGCCTTCAGCCATAGCCACCCCGGCGCCGCATCTCGTCGATGAAATCCTGGAGGAGATATTCCTCCGCCTGCCCACCCCGGCCGCGCTCGCCCGCGCCTCAACCTCCTGCCCCCGGTTCCACCGCATCATCACGGCAAAATTGATGATAACCCCCCCCCCCCCCCCAGTTCGCACGCCTTCTATCATATGCCCCCTTTGTGTCCCTGACATGTGGGGTCCGGTCCCACACGTCAGTGACAAAAGGGGGCATATGATAGAAGGCGCGCGAACTAGGAGGGGTTATCATCAATTGCCCCGTCATCACCGAGCGCCCCTTCCTCCGCCGCTACCGCAAACGGCATCCGCCGCCGCTTCTCGGACTCGTAAGCGTCAAACAAGTCTTCTACCCCGTGGAGGCACCCTACCCCTCTGCCCCACTCGCCCGCGCCCTCGACGACGCTGCCGATTTCACCTACTCCTTCCTCCCCGAATGCAGTGTGGACTACTGGTTACCGCGTGACGCCAGAGATGGCCGCGTCCTCGTCCAGGACACCGGCAGCAGTGTTCCCCATGCCTACTTCACAAACCTACCGCTCGCGGTCTGCGATCCAGTGTCAAGGAGATATGTGCTGCTCCCAGTCATACCTAAGGAAATGACTGCCCAGCAAGATTACCTTGTTGAATTCGGACCTAAACTCGCTCCCATTGGCGAGGATGAGGACGAGACATCCTTCAAGGTGGTCTGCCCTGCACTCTACGAAAGCAAGCTCGTCGTGTTTGTCTTCTCTTCTGTCACTGGGCAGTGGTGTATAGCTGCATCTACCAGCTGGAGCTCTTTGGCGGAATGCTACCCCTGTCCTAAGTCTAACTACGCACGTGGCTGCTTATACTGGGCATATCTTGGGATGGACAAGTTGCTCGTCCTGGACACGGCCATTATGGAGTTTTCCGCTGTCGACCTTCTCACTGGCTACCATGTGCAGCTTACAAATCAGCATCCCGCGGGCCTATGCGTGTCTACCATTGTTGATGGTACAAAGGGAGCCCTTGAGATGCTTACTCTCGCAGGTGATTGTAATCAGGTCAATACTCACTTCGGTTGTTACATTTCTAGCTCGTTTTATATCTATCACACCACTCAACAAAAGAATGGTGAATCTTCCGATGAGTGGCAGCTTAAAAATGTTATGGAGTTGCCTCCTCAATGCTGCTATGAAGCAATGGGAGCAACGGAGGGATTCTTATTTCTTCTAAGTCTTCCAACAGCTACCTGGGATGATAATGGAAATGAGTTGTTGCCAAAGGATAACCTTATACGTTTTTATTCTCTGGAGGTCAAGACTTTTGAACTTAAGGAAGTCTCTGTGTTAACATATCATCCCAGTTTGGTTCACTTGTACTTTGGCTTCCCACCATCATTGTCGAAACCAAGTCTGTGAACAACAAAGCGGTAAGCCTGTTCTGAGTCTCCTGTGAACTCGTAAATGGCAAGCTTATTTTTGTTTGAATTCGTAAATGGTATACATAAAGTAGTAAGTTAATCATTCATGCTACTGTAAGAACTTTTCAAACCAGGAAAGATCTCATGGTTTGTTTCTTTACTGATCAGTACTGCCATGTGACTGTAAAAATAAAGAAAACAATTTCATACTAGGGAAGTCATTTATCCTTCTGTTGTTGTGTAATATCCCACCAATCTATTAGTTTCACCTATATATCACAGTACCTTTGAAGAATAAGAGTAAAAACTAGAACAGCATGTGTCTATAAGTTTCAGCTATATATTACCTTTGAAGGACCAGTATATCCACATTGAACTTAATAAGGTAAGCTATGCAAGTTTTCAGTCACATTTTTATCCGGCAATTAAGAACCATCCGTTTTAATAAATGCTGACTTAAAATCCATATGGCTGGTTGGGTTTTCCCATCATGGTCCTATCCCAGCCAGTTTTGGTCCTTGCTTTTGGGCTTCTCTGGTCCAACTGCTGGACCAAGCTGTGTCTGATAACAATGGTTTGGGTGCTGAATTTGAGCCTATTCAAGCGAATTTCATGCTTCATTGGTGCCTCAAGGCGTTTTGAAATTAGATGTAACCATGTGATAGAAAAGGTGAAAACAAAAAATAGTCTATTGGAATCAATCTCATCCTTGTTGAGTATAATTGGCCTTGTTCAATATCATGCTGATCAGCTTATTGACGCATTTGGTGGAGGGGAGTTTGTAATTTTGGCGTCAAGAGTCAGGCTTATCGAAAATTGGCTACATATATACTTACAGTAGGAAGATAGAGGAAGGGAAATGTATTGGGCTTATGGTACATTTGTAGATCTTAGTACACATAGTTCATGGAACCAAGTATTCAAAAGAAAGACTGTTCTATAACCTGCACTTTTAGGGGCCGGGCCTTTTTATTTTCCACAAAAATGTTATGTTTCTGTTAATCTAAATCTTCATTGCATCAAAATTGAATTACATGGCCCTAAGATTCTCCAGAAGCATGAAATGGCAACTTTATGTGCCTTTTACTCCTAAGCTCTGGATGGCGTGGGACTATTTCGAAGCAGGAATGAGCATATTATGCGCCTGAATTTTGCATCTGTACCGTACTTACCGATTTTACATACAAGCCCCTATTCTTAAACCGTGTAAGCAAAGATTTTATTCATCCACATCAGTTACTTCTTAGTTCTAAGTTCTAACTAAATATATCTACAGGGATGAACTCAACTTGCTATTGGGGTCTCTCTCTTGTTTGGCTCATGCATCTGGAGCCTTTGGAGACAGATTGGAGGATGGTCATGCCGGTGCCGCAAATATGTTGTCTCGGGGCTATAGTACTCGGGCCTTGGTATTAGTTGTCAGAAATTAGTCTGTCATGTACTCTGGTACATCCACGTATTTAAGCAAGATATGATGTCAGCAAGGTGACTTTGTTCACCTCTGATATGTAAGAGATATATGTACTGTTGTTTTCTGCCGCGAGAATGGCGGTGACCTAGTATTATGGTGCTGTGCTTTGCCAGTTGCCAGTTCTGCAATGAAGGTTCGAGATTCTAAACGCCGTGTTGGCAGTGTATCCACTCTGGGTCCACAATTTTGAAGGCGATCGGCCTGGGCCGTGGCAGCTAGCATCGATGCCCAGCCGGTACGCACACGGAAAGAAGCAGCTGCTCCAGACCAGAGCATCCAGTTCTTTCATGTGATGTGTTCGTCGTCTCCGACTGCAAGCAGCAAGCAAAACATGTACGTCCAGTCCAAGAAAGGAATCCAAAGAAGTCTCAGGTGTTTGCCTATAAATTGAAATATATATGCAGCATAAACTACGACCAAACTACATCTCCGTCTTTCTTTAATCAATCATCCTGGCTTAACTGATTTGCAACACAACCACCATCGAGCTGCAACATGAGGGTGCTGAGGGATCGTCAAGACTGCGTCTGCGCTGTGCTGCCGAGCTGCCCTCCCACGACTCAGCACAGGTACGGTAATTGTCATCTCCATGCATGTTCTCCACCCCTACTTAGAGCATATCCACCGGGGACTCCAAATATGTGTTCGGCACCCTCCAATTGAGTCTTCTTTGGGGTGCCGGAGATGTGTCCGCTCAAAATTTAAGCAGCGCTCCCAGCGGCACCCTCCAAACAACACCCCCTATTCTCTAGTTTTTTTCCTAGTCTCCATCGGGCACAACTTATCACATTCAGTTAACAATAATTCAGTTAAGCCAACACGCACATCAGACCGGATTTGGCACCGCAAAACATCAAGAAAAGAACAGATCAGATCAAAACGTAATAGTACTAGTACTACGGTCGCAACCAAGCTGCTTTTCCCAGAGAAGATCGATCATTACGGAGATAGGAAGAACGCCGTGAACAGCGCCGACGCGCAGCACCGTGCGAGGTCGCATGCGTAGAGAATCATGCCGACGAGCACGGGCGCCGGCGAGCAACGAGAAGAAGGGCATCACCGGGTCGTTCTCCAGGGGCATATTCAGCTAGCACACCTTGGCAAAAGGAGATCAGATGAAATACTATAGTACTATTAGTCGTGTGCATCAGGGGCTCCATTGCTGCTCCCGCTCGTGCCGCACGCACGGGAGACCTCCACGGCCAGACGCCGAAGCAGCCGAGAGCACCAGCCTGAACCTCTTCCACACGCTGCTCGCCGCCGACCCCACGCTGTTCAACCTATTCCAAGGCACGGTTCCGGCCGAGGCACGAACAGCCACGGCGCGCCGGCCACTTGCGATGTTACCTGAAACTGACAGGTAAGTTCAGAGTTTCAGATTTCTGAGTACAGCCATGGCGAACCGGCACTGTGAGGAGGTTGTGCCTATGGGGAAGGCGGAGACGGCAGCAGCCGGTGGTTGTGCACGGGCCCTCTTTGCGGTGCCGTCGAGTGCCTGCCCCATCTCGAACTTGAGCCCGCAGACAACTAGTCTGCATCGCGCTGAACCTGAAACTCGTCTCCGTCCCGGGCGACCTCGTCACCTTCCGGTTCCGGACGTAGTCGACGACGGCGCACCTCTAGGACGACGGTTTGGCTTGGAGAAGCGTGGGCTGACGGGGACGATGACGCTGTGCGCCCAGCCGTAGGAGGAAGATAACCTTGTCGGTGAGAATCCCTTGCATTCTATCTCGAATCCTTCCGGTTCCGGACATAGTCGATGACGCTGCACCTCCAGGGCATTGACGACTTGGCTTGGAGAAGACGGGAAGATGATATCGTGCGCCCAGCCGTAGGTTGAAGACGAGGTCGTCGCGGCGGCTTCCGTGCTCCTCCAGGTGCCGTGCTTGCAGGAGACGAAGGAGGTCAACGTTGCGGTGCACCTGGCGCGGAGGGCAAGCGGGAGGTGGCCGGAGTTGGATGTGCCGCTCGGTGGTTTGCCGTCGGTGCCGCACGCGAGATATCAAAGAAATAAAGAGAGGAAGAAGAGAGGCTGTCAGGTGGGGTTGCATGTATGCGGCTGTGTCCGCCCCATGTCCGACACTGACGGACATGTTTTTGGTCTAGCCTAACCTTTGAGGTGTCCCGCTGGTGGAGTTTTTTGAGTTCCGGACCCCCAAATAAGCTTTGGAGGGCCATTTGAAGGGTGCTGATGGAGATGCTCTTAACCTACCCGGCATCTACATGATTGCAGTCTTGCAGATAAAAAAGTATATATACGGCTTCTAAGTTTCTTAAGTTTAATTGCAGCATATCCATCTTATCCATCTTTCCCTCTCTTCTTGATCTTTCATAAAGTGGGTACACTCATAAGCCAAAAGAATTGCCACTACGTCGCCCCTTTCGTCCAGCATCTTCGTCCCCTTGCGCTTCTCTCCGCTCACCCCACGTGCGACCAACTGGGCCAAAGCCCAACAAACTCCAGCGTTCCTCTACCGAGTAGGCAGGCAGGCCACAAAAAGAATGTGCAGATGGACCCAAAACATAAAGGAACTGGGTACCCTAATCGAGATCTCGCCTCCGGGTCGCTCTCGGGCGACTCCGAGGCGCCCGCACCGCCGCCGCCAGAAACCGCCCCCACCGCGCCCACTGACCCCCGCTGCCGCCGGAGGAGGCCGCACCACGGCGGACAGCGACAGCGGGGAGCCTCCTCCGCTCGTTCCCCTCCCCAAAAAATCCAAATCCCCCCACAAAAATCTTGCAGTTGCTCTGCGCCATGGCGTCCCGTGAGCTCGAGGCCCGGCCTCAATGGCCTCCGCGCCGTCCGACGGCGCCAGAGGAGACCGTGCCTGACGGAGTTGCGGGATGGCGGAGGCGCTTCCTCCTGGGCGCGGGTGGCACTGGCCCGGGCTCGATCTGGGCCGCTGGCGGGCCGAGAGGGCCGCGGTCCTGGTCAGGCGTCGCTGCACGTCCGCGCGCGGTGAAATCGGGCGACGAGGAGGCCATCTGCGTGCCGCCTCCTGGTCGCTCCCTGGCAGCAACGACGGCGAGCAGCTCGAGATCGGGTAGTCGCTCTTGGCCTCGGTCCTGTGGGCTCGCGTCCCTGGCCTCCACGCCATCGACGACCAAAGTTCTCCGGCCGCCGTGCTACGCTCCTGCAGCCTGGAGGTGGATGCACTACTCGTCAGGTGCGTTTCGTCAGCTAGCTGCTTGCTCACGGGGAGACCCGTGCTCGTGCTGTGCACTTGCAGACCACGGCGGCACATCCGGTGTCGTTAACCTCTCTGGAGGCGTGGGTCTTGAGCTGCTCCTGTGCTTTCAACCCCTGCCTCGGGTCCGGCGACTACGGTGGTTCCGGGCAAATGCTCAGCGACAATGGCGCCGGAGGCGTCGTTTCTTCCTTCTTGAAGGAGTCACGTTGGAACCCCAAGCTGCTCTTCTTCTCGTGCTTTGGCAAATGAGGCTGCAGGTCTTTATCCGGCGGCGAGGCGCTTCGTCTCACAGTGCTCCCATGCACTCACTCCCGTTCTTGTTCTGCTGTGAAAGCTCCCGCGCCATCTTCTCATCGGTCCTTCGTCTGGTGCCTCTGAGGTCTTCATTGTGTTTCTGTGCAAGCTCAAGTCCTTCCTGGCGGTGCTTGACTTTTGCTTCTGGGTAGGCATGTCCGGCTCCGTCAGATGGCGGTGCCCGATGCCCTTGTGCTGCTTTTCTTGTTGTGTTTGCTGAAGACCCTCCTATGGTTGGCGCTGTGTTGAGGTAGCTTCGCGCTCTTGGTGTCGTCTCGGACCTCTTTGCTCAATGACGACGCAATGATGCCTCCCCCACCTGCTAATCGTCTCGTCTTCCTGTGGCGGAGTCCCTGTCAAGGTTCGTGCTAGGTGCTAGGCTTGGCACTCGTTGATTGAGGTGCTCCTGAGTTGTGTCGTGGGCTTCGACACGCACGCTGGTGCGGTGCGCTAGGTTGTTTGTTGAATCTTGGTATTGTGTTCCTTCGACAGCACCCCTCGTCGACTCGTCCATCTCATAGTGGTGGTCCTTCTGCCTGCTAGATTTTATTGGTGATGGGTTGTGCCTTTGCTCAGTAGTGCTTTGTCAGGTGGCTACTTCCCCTTTCATGTGTTGTGTTTGGGTGTGTGTGTTTTTTCGTTTATCTCTCCCTCTTTGTAACCCGTACTCTCTCGTTCATTTGAACCCATCTTGTAGAGGCTGCAAAGCCTCAAGGCAACTTGAATGAAAAAATATTCAGGTGGGGATTTTATCCCCCCCCCCTCGGTGACCATTCAAAAAAAATGTGCACTTATACATGGTGGTAATATTGTGTAGGCAGGCAGTTGATGAAGCGGCACAGCAGGAAGTGTTGAGTCACCTTCCGAGATGGGTTTGTTCTGTTGTTCATTACCAATCTCGACATTTACTTTGATAGAAGGAAATACATGGTGATCTGCATATGTGTTTATTATTAATATTGAGTAGGCAGGTCAGAAAAAGAATGTGCACACTCATACATGGTGATGGTAATTGGTGTTGCAGGGAGACTTTACTAGTGCAATCCAGAGCCATTTACAGTAAGTATGAACTCACCAGCAGGGCCTTCATGGTCAGCTTCCTCCTCCTCCTTCAGGGTCGCTGAACCAAGCAGGGAGGCAGCGAGCCGTTGCGACCTGCGTCTTGAGACTCCCGTCATCGACGGAGGAGGGGAAGGGAAATCGAAGGCGAACCCGCCTCCCCTTTCTATCGCCAGCAGAGCCTATCGTCCGCAACCGATTTCGTCTCGAGCCTCGGCTGTACTCTTGTGATCCTAACTAGATAAAAGGAGAGAAGATATATCCAGAGTCCAGCACCCCTCTAAGGGCTTGTTTGGCTGTCCGGGATAAATATCCCCGGAAAAATAATCCCGGTCAGGAATCTGAAGAAACAGGTGTAAAATACCGGGATTTTTTTCCCGACCTCCGGACTAGGGAAAATTCTCCCCGGGAAAAGGCCGGGATCCCCCCGGGATTGCAGTTACCAAACAAGCCCTAAGAGCCTGTCCCGGACCCGGACGCATCTCATCTTCCCAAGATGTTGCTCAGGCATGGCCATGTACGGTCTGGGATTGGGAGACGGTGGCGCCGCCAGAGGAGCGGCAACGGCGCGCCGAGAAGTATGTTGTAAACGATAGCAAAGAAACGATGAAGAGCGGAACGATCAAACCAAATGGGACACGAGATTTAACGTGGAAAACCTCTCCAAACAAAGGAGAGGAAAAAACCACGGGCGCCAGCCAGCAATACTTCACTATATCGGGTGAGGTTACAAACGCCGTGGGTTTACAATGTGTGGCTTACCCCAAAACGGCGGCTTACAAGAGGAATATATAGAAGCATCAAACCCTAGGTCGGCTGCAGTCCAACCCGGAATCAATCCCACCTCGGCGGTAGTACCGCTTAACCCAGCGGTACTACCGCTGGGGTGGGCTGGTTCGTCTCTTCCCACCTCAGCGGTACCGGCGGCGGTACCGCCAGCGGTACCAGTCGGTACCGGACAACGCGTCAGACGGCCATTCTGGCGGTAGCGGAGGCGGTAGCGGTGGCGGCAGCTCTCGAGCGGTAGTACCGCTTAACCCAGCGGTACTACCGCTGGAATTTGGAACACCAAAAACAACACTCCACCTTGAGACAAATTCCATCTTGTAGCATGAAAGAGAACTTCACCCTGAAACAACAAAGAAAAACACCTTCGGCGCCAAATAGCCTCTTGGGCTAGACAGTGATACCAACTAAGCCCGAGCAAAGCTCGAACTTAGTAACAGGAACTGGCTTTGTCATCATATCAGCAGGATTATCATGAGTACTTATCTTGCATACCTTCAGTTACCTTTTGCAACAACATCACGCACATAATGGTATTTGACGTCAATGTGCTTTGTTCTCTCATGGAACATCTGATCCTTGGTAAGGTAAATAGCACTCTGACTATCACAAAACAGGTTAATGCAAGTATCATCTCCACAAAGCTCAGCAAACAAACCTTTCAGCCAAACCGATTCTTTACATGCTTCAGCAATAGCCATGTACTCTGCTTCAGTGGTAGACTGGGCAACAACAGATTGTAACGTTGCCCTCCAACTCACGGCACAACCACCAAGCGTGAACACATAACCTGTGAGGGATCTCCTCTTATCCAAATCGGCAGCAAAATCTGAATCCACATAGCCTACGAGTCCCTCATCAGTCTTGCCGAACTTGAGGCAAGCATTGGATGTGCCACGAAGGTACCTGAAAATCCACTGAACAGCCTTCCAATGTTCTTTACCAGGATTAGCCATATATCTACTAACCAAACTCATAGCATATGATAAATCTGGACGTGAGCAAACCATGGCATACATTAAAGAACCAACAGCACTAGAATATGGAACTCTAGACATGTACTCAAAATCCTCATCCGTACTAGGACATTGTTCAGCTGACAATTTAAAGTGAGGAGCAATAGGAGTACTAACAGACTTTGCATCATGCATGTTAAAACGATGAAGAACTTTCTTAATGTAATTTTGCTGACTAAGAAACAACAAACCAGAATTTCTGTCACGGGTAATCTCCATACCTAGAATTTTCTTAGCAGCACCAAGATCCTTCATCTCAAACTCGCTACTCAACTGTGACTTGAGAGCAGCGATATCTTTCTTGCTCTTGGCAGCAATCAACATATAATAACAGGTATATAGGTGATCCATTAACAAACTTAATGTACACACAGCTATCAAATTCAGACCTCTTAAAGCCATGTGACAACATAAAAGAATCAAACCTTTTATACCACTGACGAGGAGATTGTTTCAAACCGTATAAGGACCTTTTCAACTTACACACAAGATCCTCCTTACCCGGCACTATGAACCCTTCTGGCTGGTCCATGTATATCTCCTCCTCCAACTCTCCATGCAGAAACGCAGTCTTTACATCTAACTGCTCAAGCTCAAGATCACGCATAGCAACAATACCAAAGAATGTACGAATTGAACTATGCTTAACAACTGGAGAGAAAACATCATTATAATCACACCTGGAATTTGACTGAAGCCTTTTGCAACTAACCTTGCCTTAAACCTCGGAGGCTCGCTAGGAGATAAACCCTCCTTTCTCTTGAAGATCCACTTACAGCGGACTGCCTTCTTTTTCTTAGGCAAGCGCACAACTTCCCATGTGCCATTCTTATCGAGTGACTGCATTTCTTCTTGCATAGCAGCAAGCCACTTCTCGCGGTCACCGGAACCAATAGCTTCAGTATAGGTGGACGGCTCATGTCCGTGCTCCACCTGTTCTGCACAACTCAGAGCATAATCAACAATGTTACACTCTTCAATTAAACGTGGTCGAGGACCACAATTCCTCCTGTTCCTACGAGCAGCAATAGACTGTTGTGGCTGCAAAACAGGGGGTGAGTTCTGAACATTATCATTATCAGAATCAGAAGAAACAGAATCATCAGAACCAGCAGAATCAGGATCAGAATCATCTGAAGTAGCAGCACCATCATTGTCAACAGTGACATTTTCCTTTTCAACAGAGTGCTCCACCTCGACACGAACCTGCTCCTCAGAAAAATCTGGCAAAACATCTGAGGACAACTTATCAAAGTACATAACAGATTCATTGAAAACAACACTCCTGCTCATAAATGCCTTGCTAGTTTCGGGATTCCATAACTTGTATCCTTTTACACCCGAACCATAACCAATGAACACACACTTAATAGCTCTCGGCTCTAACTTTCCATTATCAACATGAGCATAAGCAGTGCAGCCGAAAACTTTAAGCTGTGAATAATCAGCAGGAGAATCTGACCATACCTCAATGGGAGTTTTCTTGTCGAGGGGAATAGATGGTGACCTGTTTATCAAGTAGCAGGCGGTGGCAGCCGCCTCAGCCCAAAAACGCTTACTCATGCGAGCGTTGGAGATCATGCAGCGAGCCTTGGAGATGATGGTCCTGTTCATCCGCTCCGCTACACCATTCTGCTGAGGCGTGTACGGGATGGTGAGGTGCCTGACAATGCCTTCTTTCCTGCAATAATCATTAAAGGCATTCGAACAAAATTCGCCACCATTGTCAGTACGAAGTAATTTCACCTTCCTTTCTGTTTGCCTTTCAATCATAGCTTTCCACTCTTTAAAAGCAGCAAACGTATCATCCTTATTTTTCATGAAATAAGGCCAAACTCTTCTAGAGTAATCATCAATAATGGTAAGCATATAACGAGCACCACCATAAGAGGGCTTACGAGATGGCCCCCAAACATCAGCATGTACATAATCAAGTGTACCTTTGGTGGTGTGAACAGAAGCATTAAACTTAACTCTTGTGTGCTTACCGAAAATGCAGTGTTCACAGAACTGCATCTTACCCAAACTGCATCCTTGCAGCAAGTCTCTCTTGATCAATTCTGCCATACCAAGTTCACTCATATGTCCAAGACGCTTATGCCAAAGGTTAGTTTTACTAGCGTCATCATGAGAAACAGCAGCAACAGTACCAGATAACGTGCTACCTCTAAGAACATATAACTTAGCAGAATTCATATCACCAACCATAACTATGAGAGAACCTTTTGATACCTTTAGGAGTTTATTTCCTCCTTTGTACTTGTACCCGTCACAGTCAAGGGTACTGAGCGAGATCAAATTTCTTGCCATGGTTGGTATGTGTTTCACTCCCGTCAGCGTGCGTGTCATACCGTCATGTGTCTTGACCTGAACGGAACCAACGCCAACAATGTTGCATTGCTGGTCGTTCCCCACACGCACGAAATCTCCAGTCTGCACTAACTCATAAGAACTGAACCAATCTTTGTTACAGCAAATATGAAAAGAACATGCAGTATCTAGAATCCATTCATCCTGACGAGAAACACATGCAGCTAAAACAGCTAGGCATCGCCATCAGAACTACCATCAACAACAGAAGCCTCACCGGTATCTTTACCTTCATTATTTTTCGGTTGGTAAGTACCTTTTCTTTTCTCCTTGTTCTGCAACTTCCAACAATCATCAATGACATGATTAGATTTCTTACAATACCTGCAGAACTTGTCACGGCCTTTAGACTTTGAGCGACCTCTGTCACCCTTGCTCTTGTCTCTGTTGTTGTTGTAGTGGTTATCTCGCTGCTCAGGCCTCCCTCGGACCTGCAAAGCATCGCCCTTGGAGGACGACGACTCCTCTTTCTGTACCATACCTTTCATCTTTTCCCTGGCAAGCAGGGCCTCATATACTTCCGCGGTGGTTAGTTCATCACGGCTTAACAGTATGGTATCACGAAAATTTGCAAAGGAATTTGGCAGCGAGCATAGAAGTAAAAGTGCTAGATCTTCATCATCGTACTTTACCTCCATCGACACTAGGTCAGAAACGATCTCCTTAAAGATCGATAAGTGATTCATTACCGAACCACCTTCTTGCAACTTGTGCGTGAACAACTTCATCTTCACATGCATCTTGCTGGTGAGATCTTTGGACATGCAGATCGACTCCAGCTTAGCCCACAGTGCCGCTGCGGTTTTCTCCTGGAGTACTTCTTGCAGAATATCATTAGATAGATGAAGTTGAATAAGCGATAAAGCCTTACGGTCTTTCCGCTTCTCATCGGCGGTCCATGCCGCCGCATCCTTGTCGCCGAATTTCTCCAGCGCCTCGTCAAGATCATTGGACTGTGCGAGGATCGCACGCATCTTGACCTGCCACAGCGAAAATCTCGTCTTGTAGTCCAGCGCCGGTAGATCGAACTTCATCGATGCCATCCAAAACCCTAATCTGAAAACAGATCTGAAACAGGGCTCTGATACCACTTGTTGTAAACGATAGCAAAGAAACGACGAAGAGCGGAACGATCAAACCAAAGGGGACACGAGATTTAACGTGGAAAACCTCTCCAAACAAAGGAGAGGAAAAAACCACGGGCGCCAGCCAGCAATACTTCACTATATCGGGTGAGGTTACAAACGCCGTGGGTTTACAATGTGTGGCTTACCCCAAAACGGCGGCTTACAAGAGAAATAAATAGAAGCATCAAACCCTAGGTCGGCTGCAGTCCAACCCGGAATCAATCCCACATCGGCGGTAGTACCGCTTAACCCAGCGGTACTACCGCTAGGGTGGGCTGGTTCGTCTCTTCCTACCTCAGCGGTACCGGCGGCGGTACCGCCAGCGGTACCAGTCGGTACCGGACAAACGCGTCAGACGGCCATTCTGGCGGTAGCGGTGGCGGCAGCTCTCGAGCGGTAATACCGCTTAAAGCGGTACTACCACTGGAATTTGGAACACCCAAAAACAACAAAGTAGAGGGGCTGACAAAGATTTAGGATCGTATCGATCCCATTGCTTGCTCGACAACTCGAATAGTTTTTGGGTGGATCTTTTCCTCAGTTTGTGGGCAGTTTCTTTCCTTTTTGGGTCGTGCGTAAGAAAGCATGTCACGGTCACCAAACAAAATGGTTGCGAACTTGTAGGCGTTTAACTGGCAGTAGAATGACATACATCCATACACTATCAAAGTATCAATGCTCATGTCATTTACAGACCTTCAAAATCAATCAAATGACCAACTCTTATTGATGATCCTGTCATGACTATAGGTATGTCCAAACACTATCAGTGATCCCGCCGTGTTTCATTTACACACATTATAAAATCTTACGAAGGCATGCAACAACTCTACAGACACCATCAGCACTCACGCTTTCACTACCCCACGCTACGGGTGATGACAGATTACGATACACATGGAACTCTCCTCCAGCGCCAACACATCAACAAAAGAATCGTGTAGTTTTTACAGGTGTGGAAAAGAACCAGCTTGCACTCTGAAAATGCCGATTATCTGCGCTGCGGCGATGTTTACATTGTCAGCGAGTCAGGAAGTGAGGTTGGAGCTCCGCAGATCTTGCCACCAACGTCAGGGAAGCATTCTTGGTCTGGCAGTGGGACGACGTTGCCATCGGGCTCTATCTTCAACGGGTATCTGAGGAGGTGCCCTTGCAACGTTTTCATCTCTTCTGATGTGAATCTCTCCCAGTTCTCTTCCGCGATTTGGTTCACTAATCTCACACAGTCCAGACTGGAAGGCTCCTTGAAGCGGTCATCAACAATCCCAAGGTGCTCAGCCCAGAGAGAATTTCTATATCCATATACCTGCAAGCAAAATATGTAAAATATGTAGGCAAATTAGCTAAATACGGAAGATGCGTCAATACTTCTAAACAAGCCTATGTTGTTATAGACTTTTAACGAGAAGTTGGACAAGGTTCAGCAGTTCACATATAAGGAGAAAGCCATTTTACAAACCTGGCCGTGAGGATGACCCCCCTTCGTAGACCATGAATGATGAGGTTGGTAGGCGCCCATTGCAATTTCAGTATCTCTCGTACCAGCCAAGGACCTTTGATTGATGTTTGCTGAGCCCAAAATGACGTATTCATCGTCTACAATCATTCCTTTTGCATGAACATAGATCATGAACCGCCGATATTTTCTAGCCAGGCCCTGTGAATTTTAAGAGGGGGGATTAAAATAAGGGTTCATTCATATTAAAATTCTACAAAAGGAAAGGCTGGAACATGGTTTATGAATGCATGATGGGTAAATCATCTTTGCCAATTCTTTAGGCATCTATTCACTTGTTCAGACAGCAAGAGTAGGTTGAAGTAAGCATTAAAGGAAGTGTAGGTTAAAGGGACAGAAACCCAATGGCATGTTAACTAATACTCATAAAAGGAGATAAATATCCCTCGTATTGATTCTAGCGGGAGTAGTAATGTTGTATAATTCTCGCCCTTGCGTAAGCAATCTATAAGTACAGAAACTTTACTATTGAAAGCTCGCCCTTGAGCCTACCGTCTAAAATAAATATATATACCTTACATCATAAATTACAACAATCAATACCTTAAAGATCCTACCATACCAACAGTTATTAAGTAAACTTTTGGTAAAATAAGGTCAGAATCAATTTTTAAAACCACTGATGTATCTCCAGCTATCTGTATGTTTTGACTTTCACTAGCACTTTAGTGTCTTTTTTGTTTTTTAGTGAAGACAGGAAGATTAATCTTCCTACACAGATATGGAGTTTGTTAGACAAGTAACCTAGTGGCACGTAAGTATTTAACACTGATACAAGAGATCAATTTCGCACAATGTTCTTTCTTATGAAGAAATGAAGCACACAACAACACATTACCGCTGCACTTGTAGATTTGTCTGACTCAGGACTACCATCTGTTGATGGTTCTTCCCGATTGCCAAGACAGTAGAAGTTCAAGTAATCCTGGAGGTTTGCATCCTCGATGTTCATGGCCTTGAGCTCTTGTGCAACTACTCTATACATCATCTCCATTGTCTGAGCCTGTGAGATAAAAGAATAAACTGTTAATATTTTGCTATTCGATATCAAGCCTGCAAGTAATCTGTCACACTCAATGTCACACTTCACAAACACAATGACAAACGTACCAAATACTTTGTAAATATATATACTCCTATGTTCCTCACTCTAAATCCTCTTGCAAAATCAAGCATAAAAATTATCAAGTATCACCAGCCATCATGCATACAATGAGTGTAGATTACAGATTTTGATGGATCATGAGTGAAATGTACCAGCTAAAGGACTGAGACGTATTGGAAGGGGATCCGGGCTCCTACAGGATACTTAAGATGATAGTTAAATGAGAAGTATCTGAAGCCTTAGTGCTGCTGTAACCCTGGTTTCATATTGAACTGAGGTGTGCCTTATTCTCGTACTTTGACATGTGCCAGATCATGTCTTTCTTTTCTGACAAAACCTTTTGAACTGCTTGCGGGAGCAGCAGTCTGAACTCTGTAGACTGATATCATGAATAGTGGGATCCGGGGGTACCCTTTCCCTACAAAATGTGTGAAGTGTTCCTCTGTGAAATATTCTCAGGCCCCAAATCCTGATTCAGTATACATGCATGTTGAGCTAAATTTACTGTATCATCTTCCTTAGAGTTTAGTACAAATAGTATCTGTTTTCAGTGGCTGGACAATGAAGGTTTCCAAAGGGGCAAGTCCAAATATCTCTTTATAATATGGTAGGCCCTTGTGGATAGTATAATTTAAAGTACAGTTAGCATTACCCGTTTGCAACTGTTAGGCTATAATGACATTACATATAACATTGCTCTATGAAAATTACTGCAGCTTAGTACAAATAGTATCTGCTTTCAGTGGCTGGACAATGAAGGTTTCCAAAGGGGCAAGTCCAAAGATCTCTTTATAGTATGGTAGGCCTTTGTGGATAGTATAATTTCAGTACAGTTAGCATTACCCTTTTGCAACTCTTAGGCTATAATGACATTACATATAACATTACTCTAAGAAAATTACTGCAACTTAGCAAAAGAACCAGAGGAGGTTACCCAAACCAAGGACGAACACAGAATGGAGTTGAACTAAACAAAGGGAAGCGAGCACATGTAGAATATTATTGTATTAAAACAGAAAACAGCATACAATCAGGGAATATACCAACGCTCACTAGAGTGTTAGGCCTGTTCATAGGGCAGAGATTGAAGTGGCAAGGCAGAATGAAACTTCCATATATCAATAAATCTCAGATTGGGATTTCCATTTCTTGATAAATCTCAGAATTCGATAATGGTTTTACAAAATAGAGCTTACCTGAAAGTAGAGAATTTCTTGCACAGAGGCTGTGGTAGGGACTCCTTCAGGCCACATTGGTATGACAACATAAACAGCAAAACGTTCACCAGCTCTTATCTTGCTTGCAATTTTGAGGGCCAATTCCATTGGTATCAGATTGTCAGCACCTGCAACAGTCCAAGGGCACAAAATTCCAGTTTGTGAACCATGTCGTAATATGGAAGATGAAAGTTAAATTTACACAGCAGTACCATCAGCAACAAAAATCATGAATGAAACTAAAAAGAATGTGACCTGTCTAATGAAAGTACACAGAGAAAAACAAATCTATGCTCTCTCTGGCTTATCTGCATTATGTGTGTACCTGTTTTGCCTGTTTTAGCAGCAGAATAATATGCATGCTAGCTACATACCTAACAATCAGAATGCCAAGTTGCAGATGGGTTAAAAAAAACCTCAAACCTGAATTCACATAGGATGGCCACGCGTACGAAGAACCAAGAAAATACTGGTTTTCTATATAAATGAAATGTTGCGCTGATCTGATTGCCCGGACATATGCTGTGTGGATGCTCTTATCGATTATAAGATTCTTTCGGCACACAAGATTCTGCAGAAAGTCCATTAACTGATTAGTCCTTTATATCAAAACATATTTTTGAATGGCAGGACAAAAGGATGAAGGAATTTACGAAATAACAGCACCACAAACTTCAGCATAGATTCAGATTTACCAAATGTTGTCATAGCAAAAGTAGAAGTGAAGATGTGCCAGACTAACCTGCTTTGAAGCATCTTTGCTTTCACTAGGAAATCCTTTTAGAGAGCCCGAGTCAATTGACCGGAATACCTGAAACATTAACAAATGTTAACCAATGCCTAGAATTCACAAGTATTAACATAAGAACTTACAAGAGCAGTGCTAACACCTGAACATGCCAATTCTCAGGATCTTCTTCTTTTGAAACCCGCAAACTAACATGATCATTTGGAGTATTAGGCGAAGGGCTGAGTATCCATGAGATACGCTCCAGCTTTATCAGGGCATCATCTTTCCAACGAGATACTTTCCTAAATCGATCACGGAATTTGGATGCCTTTCTCCAGCGTTGCTCAAAATTTTTTAAGACATCATAGGCAGCTGGTCCATCAATCTTACAGTGCAGATCATGCCATGGTTGTCTTGGTCCTTTCGAACTTCCCTGCATCAAGGGAACACATATGATGCTAGAAAAATTAAAAACTCGATGAGGTCAATGTTGTGCAAGAAAAGCACTGGCAGCCAGGCATTCATCATTGCACCAGCTCTGAGAAGCTTAGTTTTTCGACTCCAGTTTGATGAGCATAGAGAAGTTATGTATAACATATTGGCAGAAATGAACTCACCGAAAATGTTGGGTTATGATAATCATTTTCAAATACCGTGTCGAGATCTTTCAAAAGCCTATGCTGAGGAGTATCGTAACGCCCATCACAAAGATCTAGGCCTCCAACGAAAGCAGTAACTTTCCGCTTGTTTCCCGAAGCTTGTGTATCAACCAGCACACATTTTTGATGGTGAGTAAACAATGACCCAACAACCTGCATGATAGAAGTTCAAGATTGCCAAATGTGGCAAGAAAATTAGCACATGAGTAGCCTGCAGAGTACGTATTCATAAGAATCAGATAATGCTTATTTTAAGGTCAAAAGAACTGTCGTCCCCTGATTTTATTGGTATAAAGCTATTTTTGAACTTAGTTGCACATTTACTATCCATATGGCAACAACACGTCATCATAAATGTTTTCTTGCTAAAAGGGAAGCTTAAGTTAATACTCCCTCCGTATCAAAATATAAGACTCTCTACCAACTTACCACACACATGTATATTGCACTAGATACATGTGTGTGGTAAGTTGGTAGAGAGTTTTATATTTTGATACGGAGGGAGTACTAACTTGCTTAAGGTTTACCGGATAACCATTGCTTGCAGTCCAAAAACTGAACAAAATACCTAGGAAAAATACTGCGTGAACTTACCTGTTGTTTGAAAATGCTCAGCTTACTGCTGGCATATCGAGGTGAAAGAACGCAGATGACTGAAGAATGCTTGAAAAACTTTCTAGTTTCTTCATCGTGTGTTCCCATCACACCACTCTGAAAAGCATAGTAAGGAGGGCTTATTCTTAAATATCATCACAAAGAACCCCTTAAAGAGCCACACACCAAAAGGAACAGAGTGTATGGATAACGATGGGGATGATAAACTGTGCACAGTGTTTAGCAGATTTAGAGAACATGACTGAGGTGTGAATTTGCATAAGACATACGGTCATAGTTTATGGCAAATTGAAAACTGAGAAAACACACCCAAGCCAACATATCCAGGTTAAGAGAAATGCTGCAAGTCTAGAACAGAAATCAACTCATCACCGGCCCCGATTTCTCATTTCGTTCATACGGATATGGAAATTAGTAGTGCACAAGTACAGCTTGGCTGACTGAACATCCCTAAAATGCACCAACAACAAATCCGTATCTAGTATGGAGCAACATCCACAGAACTCCTTATCATTAAGTAGCCATCAATCCCATATGGGACAATTCCAGAGTCCTCAAACTGCCAAGCAGTAAAATTAGACACAAAACTAGTTGACGATGCCTCACCGTTTTGATGAAGAGCTTGTCATGGGACGTCTTGTCGTCCCAGACGAGCAGGCACACCCTGACACCCTCCTGCGACTTGAACTTGAGCAGTTCCCCGAGCGTGAGGTCGCCGCCCTCTGGCAGCGGCCTGGACTTCGACGGCTCACGCACGAGCTTCACCTTGTCGTAGATCGACCAGCCGACGATGTATATCATGTGGTGCGCCTCGAGTATGGCGTAGCAGATGTCCTCCCAGCACTGGTTGTGCTGGAAGAGCTTCCCGTGCTCGAGCTCGATCTCCGGGAGGTCCCCCTCGTTGACGTGCGCGTCCTGGTAGAGCGTGACTTTGCCGCCGTGTCGGAGCGGGAAGTAGGAGTCCTCGACGCCCCTCTGCTCCGGGTCGCCGGGGATGCCGCGGCGGTACTCCGGGTTGGTGGCGAGCGGGCGGAAGCGGAAGCGAAGGTGTAGCGCGGTGCGCGGCTTGTAGGGCTTGCCGCCGGGCCCAAGGACGGGGAACCAGGCGTCGACCTCGTCCTCGACGGCGGCGGCGACCTGGTCGGCGGGCACGGACGCGGTGCCGATGAGCTGCGCGCCGAAGGTGTCGTTGTCCTTGACCTGGAAGTCGAGCACGGTGTCGCGGTGCGCGAGCGGCACGGAGAAGTGCTCCTCCCAGCGCGGCTCCTGGCTGTTGGGGATGACGGCGGTGCGCGCGACGACGGCGCCGGCGACGGAGAGCGTGACGTAGGGGTCGCTGGTGATGATGTGCCGGTGGTGGCGCCGGCCGCCGCCCGCCTCGCCGCGGTCGCCGCCGCGGTTGGAGGGGTGGGGCTGCTTGGGCGCGCAGGAGGAAGGGGTGCCGCAGCTGGTGAAGCAGCGGCGGAGGTGCTCGGAGAACATGTCCATGTTGGGGAGCAGCCGCGCCTCGACGATCCACAGGTCAAGGTCCCCGTGCAGGAGGATGGGCTTCGCCGGGGAGGCGTCTTCGCCGCCCGCCGGCGACGCCATCGCCGGCGACGTGGGCGGGGGGATGGCGGCGGCGGCCAGCTTGGAATTGCAGCCGGGCCCCGGATTCCGGAGGCCACCGCTTTTATATACGCCTCCCGCAGCGGGCCGCGACGACCCCCGGTGCCCGGCGGGGAATCCGGCGGGGGCGGGGGGCGGCAGGCGAGGCGAGGCCACGTTCTGGCAAACGGCAAAGCTGGAGGAGGAGGTGGGGGTGAGGTGGTGGAGGATCTCGGCGCTGGCAATCTAGCCTAAAATAGTATGGGGTTTACTCGTCTCCGATCCATCTCCATCTACAGAAGAAATCAATACGTAATAAACCATGGGGTTTACGTTCCCACTGCCGATCTTCTTCTTATTTCAAGTATAAAGATTATTTTTAGGGGCTTGGTTACAGAGGGTTTTGAATGAAATTTTTGTCAGTGGAGGAGTATTGGACGGTCGGATTGGTCCCCTATCAGGTAAGAACTCTTTGGCTCCACCCCAAAGGTCCCTCTTCCATTTCACAAAAAGTTCAAAATGAGCTGAAGAAGTCATCTTCTATATCTAAATAGCAAAGACCTACTACAAGGATTTCTCTCAACATGCAACCTATACACATCAGCAAGTTTCTAATTGGTCCACCTCATCGAACCATCCACGTATTTGAGGCCATAAATATCCTGGTCACATGCAACGCATCGATCTACAGTTTTTTTCATGTCTGAATTACTGCATTTCATCTCTTACCTCTGTCGCCACCAACTCACGCTTTCTCTTCTCCATTATTCTTGCGATGGTGCTCTCGCTTTGTCTTCCACACAAATTAATGAAGGCACTGGTAGGTTCCTGCAGCCTTTTGGCGTTTCAACACTCGACGGCCATTTATATACCCTCCCGAGTCCCCAGTTCCCCACACAATTCTCACATGCACTGTTGGCCTCCTCCTCACGATCGTGTACTGCTCACAATGGCACTATGAATAGCCTGCTCTTTGACTCTCCTACGTTCCCCGCTCCTTATTGACCACCGTTCTTTGAAATAGCATCGAAGAGTATCAATTACCATGCTAGGTTCTCTTCGATTCAGTCCCTTACCTTGCAGCCTCAGTTCTACTTCTCCTTCTGCTAGTAGATCGACGACTAATCACCTCAGGAATTTACGCTCACAGTCTTTCTGGCCTTTTAAAATTGCTTGGATGTGTTTTCCTATTTTTTTTATTGCAGGTGTCTTGGGCTGTTACTCACGATCTGGCATGGACGATTACCTCTATACATGTTCACGCTAACACAGCTTTAAACAGAAATTTAATTATATCCTTTTCATTGGCTTACCCCACAGAACGGCTAGAACTACCAATGGTAGAAATACATATATTATGATATTGATCAACATTCTAGCACATTGCTGGCACTAATTGCTTCATCTGCTACTTTTGTGCAGCACGTGTAGTTGTGGATTTTCTCCTGGAGCCGTTATGAGTGTACGGTTCTTTAAAGCTTTCAGCAATTTGGTTCGATCATGGTCTTTGATGAAAATAGTGCACTGGAAATGGAGACTTCGGAGAGTGCGAAACCGTTTCTGTGAAGTTCATGTTTTATTCACATATATATAAACATCTTGACTAAGTATTATGACAGTTTCAGTTTGTTGCCGTTATTTTTTGCACAGAAGATTTTATTTTATTGCACAGAAGATTTACTGTGACGGTTGTAATTATTTATCTAAGTTCGAAGAAAATTCATGGTGCAAGCTCCGATTGTAAGCAATCATAATCTCCAACAAATCCGACTTTTCATTCTGGTAGAGCAAAGGATAGGGACAAAATTAGATAATCTAATTTCATCTGAACACATCAAGTAAGGCGACGGTTAACGGAAAAAGATGAATACCCGGGATATTGGAAGTGGTGTTTTTTATTCAGGTCGAGCTAAAAAATCACACTGAGTCTTATATGTATGAACATATGGTTGTGATCCAACAACACGTGATTTCTTATTTTAAACATAAGGAAAAGTAGAGTAAAAGATGGATATAAATGATGTATCAATTTTAAGCTCATGACTTTTTACACTTAAAAAAAAGATTTATACAATGCCCCGCAGCAACGCGCGGGGTACCATCTAGTTCCCAAAAGTGGAATCTACCAAAGGTCTAAGAGCATCTCTAGCAAATCCCTGGCACCATAAAACCGTTATAAGAAACCTAAAACCTGTTTTTTGGTTACCGCGCGGGCTTCGGCAAAAAGCCCGCGTAAACAGGGCTAGGATTTAGCTAACTTTATCGTTCGAATAATAAAAACATAAATATAACAACAACATAACTCAAAGTTATAAAAGTTTTAACATCACAGAACAACAAATATCCATATTACAACAATCTTTCAGATCCAAATAATTCAACAATTAGCGAATGATTCGAAAGGGAAAGAATAGTTCAGAACACATGAAATATTCAAACAAATTGGGAGACTATCTCCCATACAGTTACCACTAGGCCTCTCACGGCACCCAACATTATATAGTCATGTCGGCACCGTCAACCCACCAAAACTCTTTCAATATCATTTTGGCACCGTCAGCTAGATAATAGCCCATGGTATAGTCATGTCTAATTACATTGTAGTTGCAAGCCAGAAGATCTCCACTCGCAAGACAGGCGCAAAGATGGGATGTTTGCATTGATGTAATTGGGAGATTCCGGCAAACCAAATAAGCAATGTCAATTCGATAATTTTTCAGAGGCCACAACTTGGAGCACAGTAGTTGGATCACGATGATGGCAAGTGAACTGACTGTGCCAAGCAGCATGGAAATTCTTCCACTTCTTGTGCATCATATCGACGCTGCCAAGCATGCCCGGCCAACCTCTTGCTTTATTTGTTGCCATCAACTTCTTAGTGTCCTCATCATAGGAACTCAGGGTTCATCACCTTGGCAAACAAGCGCACACACTTGAACGTGTAGTATCTTTGTCAATGCGGATATACTCGTTGGTGTAGTCAGCTGGTATGCCATATTTAATCACCCGTTGTCGTGATCTTTCGATACTGGCTAAATCCTAGGAGGCCGATGGTGGCGTTCCTCTGGCGTGTGAAAAAACAAGAGCTCACCTCACAAGGTTGGGCAATGTGAACGAATAGATCCGTTCTCATTCGATAACGCCTACGAAACAGATGAGGGGAATGTGCTCACCGGTGGGAAGTGATCTTTCATTAGATGTCGTTGCCGACATGTCGATTCCGTGTCATACAAAGACGGCCGACTTTGGATTCTCGCCGCTTTCTTTTCTTCTCCCCCCTACATCACCTTCAAGGCAAGAAGTAGGACGATTTTCTCGACGTGTTCGTCCTCAAAAAATTCCTCTTCAGACAACGACGAGTCATCATTTTTTTTCACTGACGGGCTCAACGACGAACTCATCTACACGGTAGAATTACAAATCATCGCCGACAGACTACATACCTATCGTTAAACGGAAATTGAGATGCATACCTCCAAATCAGGTCCGCGGCGATAGCGGACCAGTTGGGTCCAGAGGCGGGGCGGCTGGAAGAAGGGGTATAGACACGGGGTCTACGCCTCAGAGTCTCAGAACCGGATGTCATGGCATCCCCTCACCGTTGTCGCCGGATCCATTGCGGCGGCGGTGGCTCCAGTCATCTTTGGCGGAAGGGAACAACGGCGAACGGGGATCTTTTTTGTGGGGAATGGCGCGGCGGACTGTGAGGGTCGGTAGCGAGTGCCGAGTGGAAGAGTGTGATCTGAAACTTGAGCCGGTCAAGCGCTTCCGTGAGTTGGGGTGAACCGGAAAAATTTGTCCGAAAACTTGATATATAGCGAAAAATGGTGTTCCATTTGAGAGGTCTTAATTTAAGGTTTTCTTAGAAGTAAGAATCTTATTATAAGTTAGTATGAGGGTTTTCGCATTTTAAGAAAAATCTGTTAGAGATGCTGTACCGCGAACTTGTACTGAGTTTGTTTTTTGGTTACCATGACAAGCGTTTGCGTTATGGAAAATCCCGTGCTCGGTGTGCGTGGTGTGTGTGTGTGGAAGAAACGGCTTCCGTCTGCGTTGGTGGAACGCAGCGCAACGGTGGGGCGCACGTACGGGCCCACTTGTGGAACCGGTGGAGCCCGCGAGATCCAGATCGGAGAGGCCCGGGCCCGCGGGCTCCATAGTCCATACGCGCGCTGTGGACTGTGGTGCGTGGTGGGCACCGATCGAGCAGAGGAGAGCGGGGTGGCGTGCTGTGCTCCGGCTCGTGTGGGTGGTGAGGTGGGCGGCGGGGCACGTCGCGGGCGTGCTGCCTCGGCGCCATGACGGTGATGGCGTAGGCGCGTGGCGCCGGGCGAAGCGGCGCGAGTCGAGGGGTGGGTCAACAACAACAACCGATGAATTTTGTTCAAAAAAAATAGAGGATGAAACCAGGCAGGCGGCCTCTGCGCTGGCGCCGAGAGAGGAGCGAGCTGAGCTGGGGTCCGGCCGTTTTGGCGCCGGGACTCGGTGGCTGTCGACTTCTGCTCCCCAAAGGCCAAACCCAACTTGTACAATCCAAGTTACTACTCGTATATGTGTGGGTTTTTCAGATATACTAGTAGTATATACTAACTGGAAAATAACCAAAAGCGACGGGAATATACGTGCTTGGATTTTACTCATCTTGTTCTGGAAGTCACTTTTTTGGGGCGTCGTTTTCGTCCAACCGCCAACCGCGGCAAAGCAGATGGGGAGCAGCAGGCAAAGCGTGTGCGTGCGTAACTGTGCGTGTGACGGTTAGTAGGTCGACTCCCGCTGACAGTTATGGTTACTGAATCTCATCACACTTTCAGTGTCCTCCAGCACTACTCGTTTGCATCCTTGTCAGGCTGTCTGTCAGGCCTGCTGCGATCCGAAAAACTGGTATGCCCGAAATAAAAGAAATTGGTATGCACGACCGACGGATATACTTATTTATTGTTCGACCATTTCAAGGTTGTATCAAATGATTTCGGCACTGAATACATGACAAGGTCGTTCCACCCGAATACAGCGACGTCAGGTTTGACATGAGAAACGGATACAAATCAGCTACTCACTCCTTTTTTTTTTTTTTGCGAAACCCCACGCGTAGCAGATCGTGATACGATGAGATAGCATGTAAATATGTAATCGTTGGTCAACCACGTGAATGACAATGCGTACGTTAACGCGGCACGGCCAGGTGCACCGTGCACATAAAGTTAGTTAAGCTAATGGCGGTCTCCTGGCCGGCAGCGGGGCACGATCCGATCTTGCCGCCGCCGACCAAGGAAACTAGCTAGTGTTATCAATACCACGCAGCTTGATTATCTTCCTTTCTATTCTAAGCACCGTGCGTAATGTTACAATCAGGAGCTTTATCAAGTCGGCTTCTCCATTATCCTGATGTGTGCCCAGCCATTATGGCCCCCTTCTTTTTAAATTGTGATTCTAGAGAAGCTAGCTTTTGGAAAATTCTGACCAGAAGCTGTGGTGGGGAGAAGCTCAAAGAATCTGTTTTCTTCCATTCTTTTTAGCTTCTAAAATTTGAGATTCTAGCTATGTTGAGTTGGAAATGTCTATAACACCCCTAGATTTCATATGTGATCTAAAATATGAATTTGAATTTTGACACAATAATTGAACCTAGCACTGAGATACAACACGAGAAATCACTGGAATTAAAATAAAGCAAAATATATGCAATGGAATTTGTGCCATATGGGGAAGAGCTCGAGCTCGAGGTCAACGGCTGGGGGACGGGGCGAGCTCGCGTGGGCCTGCTGGGGCGGCGGGAGGCGGGAGTTGGTCGTCGGCGGCGGCGGCGGTCCTTCGCGCCGGCCGCAGGCGTCCAAGCGGCGGCTGGGGCCGTCCGCGTCACAGAGGCAAGCCGGGGGAGGGTCCGGCGGCCGCGACCGGCGGCGGCGGAAGAGGTACCGGAGGCCGCAGTCAGGGAGGGGCCGGCGGCCGCAGCCAGGGAAGGGTCCGGCGTCGGCGGGCGGCGGCGGAGGCAACGGCGCAGTGAGATGCGATTCGGGAGGAGGGTGGCAGTTGTTGTAATTACTAGCAACCAAAAGGGCAGCCTCGTGGTACCGTTTCGGCGCAGAGGCAGAATCGCGGGAATCTGCCCAAAAGCTAGTCTCGGGCCGATTCTGGGAATACATGTTATTTCAGATTCCCGGTGAAAATAAGCTGCCCACAATCTGGACTCTTCTTTTGGTCTTCTGCGATTCTGGGCCTAGAATCTGTTCTATAAGCTGAAAAGAAGGGGGCCATCAGAAGCCCAAAAGAATGGGTCCGATTCTGGCCAGCTTTTTTCCACCGCGAATCTAGCTTGTAGTGTAAATCTAGAATCAGCCCAGGACCAGCTTCTCGAGAGATTCCCGGGATTCTACGATCTGAATCGAAACGGTACCCACAGCTGGCCCTGTTGTTGCTTGTATTTACGACAAATGCCACCGCACTGGTTGGATATTTTCTCAACTCCAGCATCGCATGGTCAGCATCGCCCGTCGCCGCCGTTCGCGACCGGCCGCCGGCGCCACCGCCCGCCGCTGTCCGCCGGCGCCATCGCCCGCCGCCGCCGCCGGACTCGCCCCACGTCCGCCGCCCTCCGGCGGAATCCCTGACGCCCCGCCGCACGCCGCCGATGCAAAGGACCGCCGCGGCAGCCGCCGCGGCCGACGACCAACGCCCTCCGCCGCCGACGACGACCGAAGTCCGCCGCCGGAACCGCCCCTGTCCGCCGGCGCCACCGCCCCCCGCCGCCGCCGGACTCGCCCCGCGTCCGCCGCCCTCCGCCGGAATCCCTGATGTCAATTTCAATTTATAGACATTTCATAATTCAACAATCAAACAATTCCAAATTTACAAAAGCCAAAAAGAAGGGTAGGAACCTGATTCTAGGAGATTTTCCTCACCGCAGCTTTTTCCCACAATTTTCCAAAAGCTAGCTGATGTAGAATCACAAGCTAAGCTGAAAAGAAAGGGCCTATACCTGTCACCGCGTGCCCCTTTTTAGCTTGCAGCTTTACGCTACTGATGTCTCCTTTTCCCTATCCAGAAACATCAGCCCTGAAAAAAGAACAGTTAAACAAATTCGACCAAGCCTATTCTTGTACGGTATATATCTTCTTCTGGTGCTGTCAGGCCCACGCGATTGGCTGCTCGATCTCACTTGTGAAAAGCAAACAAGTTTTTCCTAGTTTCCTGGTTTTGTCTTTGCTGATAGTAAAGTCAAATGTGAGATCTCACACGCCACGGATTTCCGTTTATGTATATCGGCCGGCAAACAAGCAAGATTGTGTCGTTGCTTTCTCTGTTTCTCTCCTTTTTCCAGCCGAATAATAATGGGACAACGAGGATGGGGCAGCTGGCCTACTCGTGCCAGGTCTATTATCGGAGCAGGCCCACGTGGAGCTGAAACGCCACTACAATATGGCTTGCTGTCTTGTCATCTCCGTCCAAAAAATTCAGACAACACCAAGACAACAAAGTTTAGTCGAAAAAATCGTGACACCAAAAACGAAAAAATGGTGATGCTGATGACTATTATTCCGAAATAGTAAGTGTTTTCTGCTACGCTAGTGGTAACTTGTGCGAAATAATCTGAAAATATATGTGGTGTGCTGGCAATTTTCTTTAAATTTGTTTAGAACTATCTGTGTGGGTATTTTTTTTACACATTTGCAACTACCAGCCTGATGACGGTTGTTTTATAGTACAAATTTCAGAGAAATTTTTGCATAGAAAAATATTTGTATCCTGCAAGCAATAAAGTAACCTGAATCCAATCTTTCTTTTTTGGAAGATCGTCAGTAGGAGGAAGAGTGACTGGAGCTGACGGCCGCCCACCTGACGGCGATGTGCAAGGCGGCGAGGGCGCTGTCGAGAACACCTCGTGCTGCCTGGTGGCGAGGACGCAGTCTAGGACACCTCATGCTGCATGGTGGCGAGGGCGCCGTCGAGAAAGGCACCGTTGGGCATCGTGGAGCAAGACGCCGGTGGTGCCGGGCGGCAGGTGCCGTTGTCAGGTCCCAGTGGAGATTGACCTAACGGCCGTGCGGCGAGGGAGCCTGGTGGGCTGGTGGCGATGGACAGGGAGTCGCGGGTTGAGGGATCGATCAGTTTCTATTTCTGCGTCGCTTCCGTGATTGCAGGATTGCGGGTCGTACTTTCAAAATTTCCTCTCCGGTGGAGGTGAAGTAAATTCAGTCATTGCAAATCACTAAGTGCACACAGAATGCCTGATTGGTGGGGCTAAGCCAGCGGTGGTTAACGTGTTTGGTGGGGCTAAGGCAACGTTGGTATTGGTTCGGTGTTGTATTGTTGGGGTGCATTTAGCCGAAGTCCAGTTCGCTTGCTTAATAGTAGTGGAGATCCCGTGCTCGGTGTGCTGAAGAGACGGCTTCCCGTGGGTGGGCGTTGGTGGAGCGCAGCGCAACGGTGGGGCGCACGTATGGGTCCGATCCGAAGCTCGCCCACTTGTGGAACGAACCGTCCGAGCCCACGAGATCCAGATCGGGGAGTCCATACGCGCGCGCGCTCTGGGTGCGTGGTGGGGATATGCGTTGCGTACGGCTGCGGTCAAGCTCGGCTCGAGGGGTCGTCATGTCGAGCCTCCCCGGCACCGATCGATCGAGCAGGGGAGAGGTGGCGTGCGTGCTCAGCTGGGCTCCCTCTTTCCCCGGCTCGTGTGGGTGGTGGACTGGTGGTTGGTGCCTGGTGAGGTGGTGGGCGGCGGGGCACGTCGCGGGCGTGCTGGCTCGGCGCCATGATGGTGATGGGCTTGATGGCGTAGGCGTGTTGGGTGGCGTGGCGCTGCGCGAAGCCAACTAGCGCGGCGCGAGGGGTGGGTCAACAACAACAAACGATGAGTTGTGTTACTACAAAAAAGAGAGAATTAAGCAAGGTGGCCTCTGCGCTGGCCGAGAAAGGAGCGAGCTGAGCTGGGGTCCGGCCGTTTTGGCGCCGGGACTCGGTGGCTGTCGTCTTGTGCTCCCCAAACCCAACTTGTGCAATCCCACTTACTACTTGTATATATACTAGACAACTTGGCGCGGCGATACGCCGCACCGTGTGGTTATATGGAATGTAATAATATGTTCATAATATCGTTAAGTTATGAAACATTAAAGCAACAAAAATAACAATTACAAAGAATAAAGGGACAACCAAAAAGCCTTTTCTTCATGTTACTCTATCTAGCTTGTAACCTTCTCATTAACAGATATAATAGAAAAATATATTGTCAACGGCGCAATTAACATGGTGAGAAGCAAGTGACATCCAAAAACGCCTCCATAAAATTATGTATCATGTAACACTGTCATGTCAACAATTGCTCGTATAATGAAAAAATATTAACAACCACTGATCACATTAACATATGTAAGGCAAACATTAAAGTGCATGACGCTAACAACATGAAATGTTTGAGTAACCTGCTTTAGTCAACATGAAACCAATTCTTTTCTAATTCACATATGTAAGGCAAACAATAAAGCCCATGACGCTAGCAACATAAATGTTTGAGTAACCTGCTTCAGTCAACGTGAAACCCATTCTTTTCCAATTCCTCGAATGTACTTTCCAGAAAACATGATGTCAAATTCTGACTATAAATGTTGCGCACAACAGCTAAAATAAATATCTCAAGTGGACATGTCGTAATCTGTAATCGGATAGGTAAACTTTCATAGTTGGGCCCAAGAACATAATGCTTCTTAAAGTGGGAATGTCTTAATAATGGCTAAAAAGGAAACCAAGTTAATTTGATGGAGTTTGCTCTGACAAATCAAAGAGTTTAGGCCATTGGACCAATAAGACATGACACCTGGGCCAATGCGGGGAAAGGATGTGAGTGGAGCAACCAGAACGTCCCCTTCATAGGGATCTTACAACTTGTAGCGATTTCAAGTTCAAAGGAGACCAAGTTAATTGATGGGGTTTGCTCTTACAACTGAAAGAATTCTAAAACACTACATAAGCATGTGGTTATATGAAAATTACAATTGTTTCCTAAACTAAAATGTCTTGTATTTATTTTTCTTCGTGTTGATCATTATTCCAATATTGTTTTCCTGCAAAGCAAAAGAAAAGCAAAAAACAAAAGAAAACAATTACAAAGATGGGGTTATGATTAGTATTACTCTCAGTCTAGCAATAAGATGTATTGCTATTTGCATCATCGAGTTCAATTAGGCGACTAAGTATAGTATCTTAAATCACCACATTTAGCCTCGGGACACTCTCATTGGCTGGATTGTCACAGAAATCCACTTGGCATGCAAAAGACATGTATCACACAAGAATAAGATCAAGCACACCTGGGCACAGGTTGATACTTATGCTCTAGCAAAATTACTTGCTAAATACACATGAATGGGTGTACTGGATTATTCCCTTAGCTAAGCATAGTGATGCTATGCTAATATCATCATAGGGAGTAAAAAGACCAAGCAAAGCATCTGTTCTTATTAAAAAGGGAGCCTCAGCCTATGCATCATAGGCAAGGGGCAAATGACCCACAATTCTGAGCAAAAACATACGCAAATATTGCGTTTCATAGCTATGTGTGAAGCACAGATCCAATACTTGATGCTGGGCACAAAACCCACAAAGGGGAGAGGCACCACAAGCAGACATATGCACTAAAAGCACCACCGAGCAGTATAATCAAATTTGCCTTAGCTAAATACTTCTGTGTAACTCAATTGAGGCATCACAGCAAGCAAAGCTAAATAATTTAGCTGAAACAAATGAATTGCACTACAACAGGGCACAATTAGAGCATAATAACAAAGGGACAAATCATCAGAAGCATTTTCTGAACCCAAGGTTCAGAACAGCATCAGTTGCACATCACAGTAATAGTGAGTATAATTCCAGCACACACAGCAGCACATAACAATATTTGCCCTCAGTCTAGCATAGTGATGCTATGCTAATATCATCACAGGGGAGTAAAAAGACCAAGCAAAGCATCTGTTCTTATTAAAAAGGGAGCCTCAGCCTATGCATCATAGGCAAGGGGCAAATTACCCACAATTCTGAGCAAAAACATACGCAAATATTGCTTTTCACAGCTTATGTGTGAAGCACAGATCCAATACTTGATGCTGGGCACAAAACCCACAAAGGGGAGAGGCACCACAAGCAGACATATGCACTAAAAGCACCACCGAGCAGTATAATCAAATTTGCCTTAGCTAAATACTTCTGTGTAACTCAATTGAGGCATCACAGCAAGCAAAGCTAAATAATTTAGCTGAAACAAATGAATTGCACTACAACAGGGCACAATTAGAGCATAATAACAAAGGGACAAATCATCAGAAGCATTTTCTGAACCCAAGGTTCAGAACAGCATCAGTTGCACATCACAGTAATAGTGAGTATAATTCCAGCACACACAGCAGCACATAACAATATTTGCCCTCAGTCTAGCATAGTGATGCTATGCTAATATCATCACAGGGGAGTAAAAAGACCAAGCAAAGCATCTGTTCTTATTAAAAAGGGAGCCTCAGCCTATGCATCATAGGCAAGGGGCAAATTACCCACAATTCTGAGCAAAAACATACGCAAATATTGCTTTTCACAGCTTATGTGTGAAGCACAGATCCAATACTTGATGCTGGGCACAAAACCCACAAAGGGGAGAGGCACCACAAGCAGACATATGCACTAAAAGCACCACTGAGTAGTATAATCAAATTTGCCTTAGCTAAATACTTCTGTGTAACTCAATTGAGGCATCACAGCAAGCAAAGCTAAATAATTTAGCTGAAACAAATGAATTGCACTACAACATGGCACAATTAGAGCATAATAACAAAGGGGCAAATCATCAGAAGCATTTTCTGAACCCAAGTTTCAGAACAGCATCAGTTGCACATCACAGCAATAGCGAGTATAATTCCAGCACACACAGCAGCACATAACAGTATTTGCCCTCAGTCTAGCATAGTGATGCTATGCTAATATCATCACAGGGGAGTAAAAAGACCAAGCAAAGCATCTGTTCTTATTAAAAAGGGAGCCTCAGCCTATGCATCATAGGCAAGGGGCAAATAACCCACAATTCTGAGCAAAAACATACGCAAATATTGCTTTTCACAGCTATGTGTCAAGCAGAGATCCAATACTTGATGCTGGGCACAAAACCCACAAAGGGGAGAGGCACCACAAGCACACATATGCACTAAAAGCACCACTGAGCAGTATAATCAAATTTGCTTTAGGTAAATACTTATGTGTAACTCAATTGAGGCATCACAGCAAGCAAAGCTAAATAATTTAGCTCAAACAAATGAATTACAGTACAACAGGGCACAATTAGAGTATAATAATAATGGGGCAAATCATCAGAAGCATTTTCTGAACGCAAGGTTCAGAACAGCATCACCTGCATAGTACTATACACAGCAGCACATAACAGAGGCACATCTCTGAACATAGGTTCAGAGAGCACCATCTGCTTTTGTCAAGGACAGATAGCAACTCTGTCGAGGGACAGAACATTTTCCCACCACAAGCTAAGCCACGAGCTAGATCATCGACCAAGGGAATGCTCAGGGGCACTGGTTTTTATTCAGTAAACATCAGTAAACATCACAGGAGCAGCATATCAAGCTGGAGACCTAAGCAACAGAAAATCTAAATCATCTTTTCCTCTAAGCATTTCAGAGCATGGCCGAAGGCCTGGAGGGGGAAGAGATGAGAGGGGAGAGGGAAGATCATACCTTACGCCTTTGACCGTAGCTCTCCGGCGACGGGGCAGTGCCCGTGTGGCCAAAGGAGAAGGGTCAGAGGAGTAGTGCATCACGCCACCAACACCGCGGCGTCACAGGGGTCGCAACCCTGCACCCAGCCGTGGCGGAGCACCGGACGGCGACGCTTGAAACCCTAGCCTAGGGTTGGGTCGTGCGCGGCCGCGCCAGGCGGGGAAAACCAAATCGAAGAGGAGGAGAAGGTGGAGCGTCGATCGGCGCGTCGACCGCGCCACAGCACGGCGGCGGAGGTGGCCGGAGGACGCCGGAATCAATCGGCGGGGGCGAGGCGGCAGAGGTTCGGCAGAGGGGCTCGGGAGAGAGAGAGAGGCGGGTGGGGGTGGCGGAAATCCAGATCGAGCAGGACAGGAAGGAGGAGGGCACCGAGGCACGTCGTTTGCGACCGACGGCGGCGACCGAAGCGACCGGAGCCGGCCGCGAAACCAAGGTGACGGCGGCGGCGATTTGGGAATCGCGAGAGAGAGGTCGGGAAGGAGACCGACTGGAGGGGAGGTCTGCGGGGCAATTTTTGGATCTGCGAGGGGGTTTCTGCGAAATGGCGCGCCAAAATCCGTGCGCGGCGGGTGACCGGCCGGAACCGGGGCGACCGGTGGGTGACCGGGCGACGTGGCACGCCATGATTGGCTAAAAGTCGAGTGCTACAGTAATGCGCGTTTTGGGGGACGACATGGGCGCATCTGGGACGTCCAAATGAATGATTTCGGCACTGAATGCATGACAAGGCCGGCGTTGGCACCCGATCCAGTGGTCACGAGAAATGAATACAGCGACGCCAGGTTTGACACGAGAAACGGATCCAAATCAGCTCCTGACTCGATCCTTTTTGTTTCTCTTTTTCCTTTTCTTTTTGCAAAACCCCATTGCGTGGCAGATCGTGATACGATGAGATAGCATGTACCCATTGGTCAACCACGTGAATGCATGAAGATGCGAATCTGCGGCACGGCCAGGTGTACAGAAAACTAGTTAAAGTAATTGCCATCGCCTGGTCGGCAGCGGGGCACGATCCGATTTTGCCGCCGCCGAGCAAGGAAGCTAGCGTTATCAATACCACGCGGCTTGAGTATTTTCTTTCCTATTCTAATAGCATCTCCACCGGCGCGCTCAACTCCGTTTCCAATATACGTTTTGAACATGCGGCAGCAAAAAAACCCACCGACGCGTCCAATAGAAAAAAGGTTGCCGGTGCGCCCTAATATAGCGTCCGACAACCCCGCTTCGCGCCCAGGTTCTAGGCACGCAAGCGGGCATGCCGGCAACGCGCGGCTCGTCCAAACCCGACAGGTAGGTGCGACACGTCAGCGACCCAACCCTTTTATTTTCTCCACCAGCGTCCGTATGTGGCATGTTTTCATCCCCGTCCCTACAAAGTCGCCCCTCCTACTGAATCGCTGTCGCCGCCTCACACCCTCCGCCGGTCGGACGCCGTCTCTCCCCCCCCCCCCCCCACCCGCACTATTTCTCCCGTCGCAGTGTCTGTAGTCTCTTCTCCGTCGAGCCGCACTTGTTGTCCGGCACTACACCGTCGTCGCCTCCGAGAACTTCCCGCAAGCAAGGTGTTCGTCGCATTGCTCAGCTCAATTTTTCTCGTAGATTTCGTTTTTTCCTAAACCTTGTGTTGATATAGATGGATAGCGATGACAAACTCCAGCTGGCGGGCACATTGCTCACCGCCTCCAATGCCATGGTCGACAAACACTTGGCGATCATCACTTGCCTAGTTGGTTTGCTTGGACAGATGAATGTTGCGCCTCAGATTGGAGGTTCGAAGCCGGGTAGAAGGATGAACAAAGACCGCAGACGGATGCAGGGACATATGACGTTGTGGCAGGACTACTTCGTCGACGATCCCACACACGGGGATAAGGATTTCCGGCGGCGGTTTAGGATGAACAGGGACCTATTCATGGTCGTTCTGACGGCGTGCGGGAGTACGATGACTACTTCAAGCCGAAGAGCGACTCCACCGGACTGGTTGGTTTCTCCTCTATCCAGAAATGCACGGCTGCTCTGAGAGTTCTTGCATATGGAGCTCCCGCAGATGCAGTAGACGACTACCTCCGCATGGCTGAATCCACATGTATCGCCACCATGTATCGGTATTGCAGGGCGGTTGCTGCAGTGTTTGGGTCAAAATATTTGAGACAACCAAATGAAAGTGACACAGCTAGGCTCATGGCACAAAACGCAGCTAGAGGATTTCCTGATATGCTTGGAAGTATCGACTGCATGCATTGGGCATGGAAGAATTGCCCATTCGTCTGGCAAGGAGTTTACAAGGGTCATGTTGGAGAGTGCAGTGTCGTGCTAGAGGCAGTGACTGACAAAGATTTGTGGATTTGGCATGTCTTTGGTATGGCAGGAACTCACAATGACATCAACGTGCTGCAATGTTCAACGGTTTTTAACCGACTAACTGAAGGCGAAGCTCCACCATGCAACTATGAGATCAATGGCCTTGGGTATGACAAGGGGTACTATCTAGCAGATGGCATCTACCCAAGATGGTCTACATTTGTCAAGACCATTTCCCGGCCTCAAGGTCAAAGCCAGTCTCATTTTGCAGCAGAACAGGAGGGTGCCAGGAAGGATGTCGAGCGGGCATTTGGGGTGCTTCAAACTCGCTTTGCTATTGTCAGATATCCTGCTTTAACTTGGTCGAAAGAGCATATGTGAGAGGTGATGATGACTTGTGTGATCTTACACAACATGATCATCGAGAGTGAATGTGCTGATCCTCCGCAACATGACCATCCATACTATCATGTGGGTCCTCTTGCCCAGATTGATCATGAATATGCGGATTTGACTGCGGACTTTGACACTTATCTCACAATTAACGCTGAAATTAAAAATGAAGGAACACACGAGTAACTGCAAAATGATTTAGTTGAGCATCTGTGGGCACTCAAAGGCCAAGCAGACGACCATCCTAATTGATTGCCCAATTTATTTTAATTTAAATAATTGTATGCCCTATTTGATTGTAGGTATTCAGCTCTACATTGGGACATGTGAACTCAGACATTCAACAGATTTTATTTCCCGCCGTTTATTTGAATTTGTCATCTAGGAGCATCTATTGGGAGCGACCGGTGGGGCGCGACGCTCCCAATAGGCGGCAACAGTTGCCGGCGCGCCCAATAGTGTCTGTCCGGTAACTTTGCCGGACGCTGTATTGGGCGCGGTGGAGATGCTCTAAGCACCCTGCGTAACGATACAATCTGGAGCTTTATCAAGTCAGCCTCTCGATCTATTATCCTGAATTCCTGATGTGTGTGCACCCGCCAAGGTTTCGGTTACCGGCCGGAATTCCGTGGAATTCCGCGGTAACCGGATTTCTAGGACCCCCCGGAATTTGCATATCTCGGATGAAAAATCTCGGATTAGTCAAATTTGAAACAAATTTGTGCTCGAAAAATTTAAATTTTGAAAAAATTCGATGTTTTAAGTTTAAATCCTGAATTCTTGCCGAAATATTGGGCCGGTTACCGGCCGGTATTTTCCGGTAACCCCGGTTACCGGAAATACCGGCCCCCTCCGGATTTTTTTTTGAACCGGTATCCGAAACCTTGGCACCCGCGATTTACCTGTCACCGTGTGCCTCCCTTTTTAGCTTGCAGCTTTACGCCGGTGATGTCTCTCTTTTGCCCTATCCAGAAACATTAGCCCTGAAAAAAAGAACAGATAAACAAGTTAGACGAATCCTATTCTTGTATCTTCTGCTGCGGTCAGGCCAGCGCCATTGGCTGCTCGATCTCACCTGTGAAAAGCAAACAAGTTTTTTTCTATTCTCGTGGTTTTGTCTTTGCTGATAGTAAAGTCATATGTGAGATCTCACGCGCCACGGGTTTCCGTTTATGTATATCGGCAAACAAGCAAGATTGTGTCATTGCTTTCTCTGTTTCTCTCTTTTTCCAGCTTCGTCCGAAAATTCAGACAATACGAAGACAACAGAGTTTAGACGAAAAAATCATGACACGTAGACTCGAGCGTCATGGACTAATCGATACAGCCATGGGCGGGTGTCGTAAAACGATATGCATGTCCGTCGTTGGAAACCACACGTGACATGAAGCAAGTGGTTCAGTCTTCAAAATACAGAAATGGATCCACTTATGCTAAGCACCGAACAAACGAATTTGTTCTCCTCCGATCGCGGAGAAACTAACATGAACGTAAAACCTCCACTACAAACCGGTCCAACTCTTAGACATAAAAAATGGGTTGTTTGGTTGATCGCACGAGGCGCTGGACTGGTGAACAGCGTGGAGCCATGGCCTATGGGAAGACCTGAATCGGCCGATTTCGTGTAGCCAAACAAAGACGGGTGCAAGGGGGAATGGCAGTGGCGGAGCTGCTATACACAAGAGACTGAACACAATGAATTTATGCGTTTGCCTTCGCCACTAGGGAACGGCACCGACGGAGATGGCGGGAACAAATTCTTTTGAATCTGACGTGGTTTGGCATCATAGCTATCTCACCTGGCTTTTAGTCGGTCACTTCCAGTGGTAGAAAAATCCCTAGCACTTATTTCGGCGCTAGTGATGGCGGGGATGCAGAATTTGGCAACGACTCTTCTTATCCGTCATCGGCTCGTCTCCACCACAGGCTCCTCTTCTTCGTCTCTGGCACCAGCTAGTCGCCTTCGTATGATGCACCTACACGTCGGCCTCATCTCCGCCACGGGCTCCTCCTCTTTGTCTCCCATGGTGCCGGTAAGCATGCCTAATCCAACCGTAACCCTGAACCACGTTCACATCGCTTTGCCATTACTTACGAAAAATCGATTTTATTATGACCCACGGATACAATTTATCATACGGGTTGTAGCACCCTTAATTGTTTTTTGACGAGCAATTTGGCTCTTTTTAGCTAAAAAAAGTAGAGGAGAAGACCAGTTAATTAGCGGTAACCGGCCTAAAACCGAGCTCTCATTTGTGATTGCTTTTTTTCGTCCATAAGTGAACTGTTAGTTGCTTGAAACATCGTGGACCTGCTGCAATCCAGCTGGGTGGAAGATCTGGTATGCACCATCACCGAACGAAACATCGGTGCACACATCGACATACTCTCTATTCATTTCTTTTTTACTCTGCATATTAGGATTGTCTTAAGTCAAACGTTTTAAAGTTTAGCCAAGTTTATACAATAAAATACCAAAATTTATAATACCAAATCAGTATAATATGAAACTATATTCCATGGTGAATCGAATGATGTTGATTTGATACTACAAATGTTGATATTTTTTCCAAAAAAATTGGTCAAACTTTAGTGAGTTTAACTTAAGAGACAAATCTAATATGCAGAATATGCAGAGTAAAAAGAAACGGAGGGAGTACTACGAACGATCAATATTCTGTTTCGACCGTTTCAAAGTTGTATCGAATGCTTTTCGCGCATTAAATCGCCACACGGAGCCATGGATCGCAAACAGTATTAGAATGACTCCAACGGGGCGACCCAAAGGGACACGCGTTTTGTCCGTGTTTTGTTCGTTTGGGTCGGGGAACGGACGCGCCCAGTCCGCCCCTGTCCGTCATTGGTGGCAGTGCGCTCAACGGCCCGACGCATCGCAAACGGACACATGTTTTTTTAGTTAACATGCCATATATGGGCCTTTTTCTCTCATATTTAGGGGGTGGGCCACAAACGGCCATTTTGCATATTACTTCTAAAAACAAAAATATATAAAAACTAAAATATTTGCCCTTCGCGGGCTTCTACTCGTCATCGTCATCTAGGACGACATACACCGGCGCCTGCCAGAGGTGCGCCGGTGGCCCACCTCGCGGTGGGACGACGACCGACGGCGTGGGCGGCTGCTCCGGGAGGGGTGGCGCCCGCTGGACCTCCCAGCTGCCGCCATTCCAGATCCAGCTCTGCCCGAGCAGGCCGGCTAGAAGTGGCGGCGACGGTGGCAGGTCCACGTCCATGGCCTGACACCACCGTGGCTCCATGACCGCCGCCTGCTACGCCTGCAGGGTCTCCTCCGACTCCCGGGCGACGTCAGCGAGGACCATGGCCCAGCGCTTGGCCTCGTCCTCGGCCATGGACTTCCGCGAGGCCTCCTTCGTGGCCTCAAGCGCGGCGTCCTCGTCGTCCATGTCCACCTCCATCTTCACGTCCGGTGGAGGCGGCTGTGGCTGTGCGCCAATCCGCAGTGCGCGGCACTGGTGGTGCGCCCTGCCGCAGTGTGTGCGGCGGCGGTGACCAGCGGTCAGTTGGCGGCGTCGGAGGCCGCGTGTAGAGGGCCTTCCGCCGCAGGCTGTGCTCATCGACGAACCAGGTGACCCAGTTGGGGGACCTGGCATCGAAGGCGGGGTCGTCGCGGAGGTCGTCCAGGAGGCGCGCGCGGCGGCGCTCGTTCTCCAAATCCCGCGCGTGGCGTCTCGTCGGGGACGGCGGCACCGGGATCCGCTGCGGGTTTAGGTGCCAGTTGCCGGGCAACTTGACATCTGACCATGGCAGTGGGACAGCGTGGTTCCAGTACCACGAGCAATCCTCCACGCGTACATAGACGCGGTCGCGTTGCGCAACCTCGGCCCCGGCGGCGCGAGGTTGAAGGCGGCGGGGAGCGGCGCCGGTGAAGAGGGTAGGGAAGGAGATGGCGTCGGGGAGGGAGTTGATGACCCACAAGTATAGGGGGTGTATCGCAGTACTTTCGATAAATAAGAGTGTCGAACCCAACGAGGAGCAGAAGGTGCTGGCAAGTAGTTTTGATCAAGAATTCACTGTAAAAGCTAGCAGACAGGTTTTCAGTAGTATTCGAAACAGCAGGTAAAAACAGTGCAAGTAAATAAACGAGCGCGGCAACAAATGCAGCGAGTGGCCCAATCCTTTTGAGTGCAAAGGACAAGCCGAGTGTGTTACTTATAAGAGACAAATGTTCCTGAGGACACATGGGAATTTCGTCAAGTGCTTTCGCTTCGTGCAACTGGTTAATCTTCATTGTTTTGATAAGTGTTGTGTGGGTGAATCTATGCTAACGCACCGCCCTTCCTAGGACTAATACGCACTTGTGATTATACCCCCTGCAAGCATCCGCGAATGCAGAAAAGTAATTAAGATAAATCTAACCACAGCTTTAAACTCTGAGACCCTACGCTCCCTCGTGCACTATCTTACTAACGGGGGTTCAGGTTTCTGTCACTCCGGCAACCCCTCAACTAGCAAGCTAGGTACACGATGCATTCCCCTAGGCCCATAAAGGTGAAGTGTCATGTAGTCGACGTTCACATGACACCACTAGAAGAATGACACCACAACTTAAATATCAAACCATTAAATATTAACGCAGCATTATTTCACTACTAACAACATGACTTCCCCATGTCCTCAAGAACTACAAACTACTCACAAGACATCATATGGATCATGATCAGAGATGATATGGCAATGAATAACAATCTGGACATGAACACTAATCCACCAAACAAACTCAATAGCATCAATAACAAGGAGTAATCAACACCGGGAGAGTCTCCCCAATGAACTAGACAAGGTACAGCCCTAGATGTTACAGCAAGATGGATGTGGAGTCGGTGGAGATGATGGTGATGGCGCAGTGGATGGTGGTGATGATGATCCCGATGAAGTCCAGCGTGATGACGATGACGATGGCGATGATTTCCCCTCTCCGGGAGGGAATTTCCCCGGCAGGATCTCCCTGCCAGAGAGCTCTTTCTCTCTCGGTGGTTTCCGTCCCGTGGAGGCGGCGGAATATTTCGTGGACGTACCCCCCGTGCTTAGGTTTTCGGGAGGCAGATATACGCGAAGAGGCAACCTGGGGGTGGACCCAGGTGGCCACGCCATAGCTGGGCGCGGCCCACAGGCCAGCCGCGCCCAGGTGTGGCGTGGGGCCCACCTGGCCCACCTGGCTGCCTCCTTTTGGCTGCCTCCGGCATCTGACATTATAAGACCCCCAGAATTGGTTTCGTGATTTTTGGAGTTCCGCTGATATGCTGACTTGACGACGCTTTTTCCAGCAGAAACCTGACTCCGGAAGGATAATTCCCAATAATCATCAAACATGCAAAATAAGGCAAAATAACATAAGTATCATGTATTAATATGAAATATAAGGATAGATAATGACAAATTATGATATAAAATAGTGATGCAAAATGGACGTATCAACTCCCCCCAAGCTTAGACTCGCTTGTCCCCAAGCGAAAACTGAGCTCAGTAAACAAGTCCACATGTTTATGGAGTGAAGTGTCGATAATAAAGAATACGGACAAGAAGCATCAGTATTTACTCAGCTAAACAAGTCATTTTAAACAGCAGTCTCTACACATTCTACTTAACTTGGAACAAGTAATGGAACAACCACAAATAAAGGTACATTAAGCAAACCAATTGGATGTGGCAAACTGTGTTCTTGGTCAGAGAACAATCAACATTCTAACTTATCTTTCAAGAAGAGTCTTTATACTAGAGCTATATTGCAGAAATAGAGTTGCTCAATCATCACTGTTCCTTTCACATTCCAAAGAAAACTGTCAAAGTCATATTCTCAAAGATAAAACTTCATGTGCTCAAGCAAAGTAGACAAAACATGATAGGAAATATTATGAACTATAAATGATTGTATCTATAACAATTCGAGTGCTTGCTCGGGATAGAGGGAATAGGTTTACTGACTCAACAATAAATAAATGATAGGCCCTTCGCAGAGGGAAGCAGGGATTAAAACGTGTGCTAGAGCTTTTTAGTTCCCGAAGGCATAGAGAGTGTAAAAATATTGCTTTGAGAGGTGTATGCTATTGGTCAACAAATCAGTGGTAGAATCCTTGTCATCTTCCATACTAATTAACTTTTAGAGCGGTTCCGAGAGTTTATAGAACTGCACTTGTAACAAGCACTTATTGATGACACTCCTCCCAACCATTTCTTTCCACAAACCATGGCTTGACCGAATCCTCGGTTGCCGACCAACAATCACCGTGGAGGAGTGTCTATTTATTTATTTATTTATTTATTTATAGGGTGGACTAACCAGCTCTTTTAATGCAAAATAAAAGGTGGAGAAGCAGATGAAGCTGCCAATCCTTGTAAATCAGTTAGCATGGAAGATGACACATCTGCTACCACGTCCTTATGAGCTTGGTGAACAGTGACACAAAAAGGGATATAATAATAGTTTTGAATAGTTAAAGGTAGCACACGAGAAAATGTACTTGGAGTAGTGCGAACACTACATGATAGGTAGTTATGGTGGACACGAATGGAGTGCTTTGGTTCAGGGTTTTGGATGCACGAGAAGTATCTCCTCTCAGTACAAGGTTTTAGGCTAGCAAGGTTTAGTAGCAAGCACAAGAATTGAGAGAGACAAACACTTATAGATCTAATAGAACAACCATGCTATCTACTTTGTGGGCACAAAACACTTTAATTCAAGAATAATAAACTCATTGGCCAACAAAGAGGAAAACAATAGGGATAATGTTATTGCAACCAGTTCCCTCTTTTCTACTTAAGTGTAAAAAGTATTGATACTACTGACCAGTCTAAGTTTGCCACAACCAACTAAATTTACTTGCTGCACCCAAAGTGATGCCAATACTAATGTAACAAGATCAGCATATGACAAAGGACTTGCTGGCTAAAATAAAGTGTGCAGAAAGTAAAGATAAAGCTTCTCATTAATATTCCATCACAATAAACCTCACACCAACGGATACAACGATAACCAACTAAGGAGTGATACTCCACATTGCAAACTATCTCATATGATAACTTCTCTACTCATGGTACTAAGCAAAAATATAAAGATAAAGATAAAGATAAAGATGGTGATACTGAAAACACCCCCCCCCAAGCTTGAAACAAGCTGGGAGTGTGTTGTTACCCATGGTGAATTACTCCCTTGGCGGTGATGGTGGTACGACAGTAATAGGTGTTAAGAACCGTGCGAGCATTTGGCGAAGCCGATTGTTCTCTTCTTGAAGAATTTCCACTTCCGCCCTAAGGACTCGATATTGTTCGCAAAATTGATCCGTGACCCTTATTGCTTCAGTAGCCGCAGGGAAGGCGCTCAGGTCCGGAACTGCTGGAACTGCTCCCTGCATATTATGAGAAAAAGCACGTTGAAGGTTAACAGATCCCACAAAGGTAGGATTGCTGGGCCCATCGCCTCTTGTAGCTTGTCCTCCTTGATTGCGGCGCTGAGCCGTCCTGATCTCTTCTCTAACACTTCGATCCATGTCGGCCCTCCTAGCTGCAACTTCTTCATCGGTTGTCCAACCAGCGGCGTTCCACTGGTTCACATCCCTCTCAAGTTCACGCCGGCGCCTGGCTGCGTAGTCCTCCGCACAAGAGCCTTGAGACGACATGTCTAATACCAAAGGAACCTGCCAGAAACAGTTCGAAAAGAAACGCGACGAAAACACGAGATACGGACCTCGGGAGATCCGGGTAAATATATAGCGGAAAATAACGCGTGAAAAGGAAGGCACAGGGCGAAGCGGAGTCGGAGGGGGTCTCCGAGGCGACCACGCCATAGCTGGGCGCGGCCCAGGTGGGGCCCGCGCCCTGCTGTGGCGTGGTGCCCTCGGGCACCTCCTCCGGCACTTATTCGTCTTGATATTTCCAAAATTGTATAAATATAACTAATATAAAAGTTTCGAAGTAAAACGCGGACTTTTTCTTACCGAAATCATACCTACTTCAAATCAGACTCTGCAGTTTCCTGTTTCTGAGTTTTAATAAATTCCTCCGGAGATACCATTTGAATAATATCAACATTTTCATTATAAGATTCTCCAGAAATATAATGTTTAAGTCTCTGCCCATTAACAACTTGAGGTTTGTCACCGTCAAGTGAATTAATTTTTATTGCACCAGAACGATAAACTTCTTCCACAATGTAAGGTCCTTCCCATTTTGAGAGTAATTTTCCTGCAAAAAATCTGAGACGAGACCTATACAATAAAACTTTATCACCTATGCAAAATTCTCTTTTTAAAATTCTCTTGTCATGCCATCTCTTAACTTTCTCTTTGAAAAGTTTAGCATTTTCATATGCTTCACTTCTCCATTCATCTAGAGAGCTTAACTCTAGCAACCTTTTCTCACCAGCTAATTTGAAATCTCTATTAAGCTCTTTGATTGCCCAATAGGCCTTGTGTTCTAATTCTAGAGGTAAATGACAAGCTTTTCCATAAACCATTTTATAAGGAGACATGCCCATAGGATTTTTATATGCTGTTCTATAAGCCCACAAAGCATCATTAAGCTTTCTAGCCCAATTCTTTCTAGACCTATTGACAGTCTTTTGCAAAATCAACTTAATTTCTCTATTTGATAACTCTACTTGACCACTAGTTTGAGGATGATACGGTGAAGCAATTCTGTGATTGACACCATATTTAGCAAGAGTTTTTCTAAAACCACCATGAATAAAGTGTGAACCACCATCAGTCATGAGATATCTAGGCACACCAAACCTCGAGAAAATAACATCCTTAAGCATTTTTAAGGAAGTCTTACCATCAGCACTAGAGGTTGGTATAGCCTCTACCCACTTAGTAACATAATCAACAGCAACTAGAATATGAGTATAACCATCTGAAGCGGGAAAAGGACCCATAAAGTCAAATCCCCAACAATCAAAAGGTTCAATAACAAGAGAATAATTCATAGGCATCTCATTACGTCTACTAATATTCCCAACTCTCTGACATTGATCACAGGTCAAAACAAATTTTCTTGCATCTTTAAAAAGAGTAGGCCAATAAAAACCTGATTGTAGAACCTTTTGTGCAGTTCTGTCTCCGGCGTGATGTCCTCCATAAGCACTACCATGGCATTTATCCAATATTTCCTTCTGCTCATGCTCTGGAACACATCTTCTCATAATACCATCAACTCCTTCTCTATATAAATGTGGGTCATCCCAAAAATAATGCCTCAAGTCACAGAAGAATTTCCTCCTTTGCTGATAAGTAAAAGTTGGAGGCAAATACTTGGCAACAATAAAGTTAGCATAATCAGCATACCAGGGACAATCATTCGAATTTACCTTTATAGAAGCCAACTGCTCATTTCGAAAATTGTCATCAACAGGAATAGGATCATGCATTATATTTTCTAATCTAGACAGATTATCAGCAACAGGATTTTCAGCACCTTTTCTATCAACAATATGCAAATCGAACTCTTGTAACAGGAGAACCCATCTAATAAGTCTAGGCTTAGCATCCTTCTTATCCATAAGGTATTTAATAGCAGCATGATCAGTATGAATAGTTACCTTAGAATCAACAATATAAGGTCTAAACTTATCACAAGCAAACACTACTGCTAAAAATTCCTTCTCAGTAGTAGCATAATTCTTTTGAGCTGCATCAAGAGTCTTACTAGCATAATGAATAACATTTAACTTTTTATCTACTCGCTGTCCTAAAACAGCACCTACAGCAAAATCACTAGCATCACACATAATTTCAAATGGTAAAGTCCAGTCTGGTGGTTGAACAATAGGAGCAGTTATTAAAGCCTTCTTCAAAATTTCGAATGCCTCTTTACACTCGTCATCAAAAACAAATGGAACATCCTTTTGAAGAAGATTGGTAAGTGGCTGGGCATGGCATTTTCTCAATTGCTTCCACTTTAGCTCTATCAACTTCAATACCTCTTTCAGAAATTTTATGCCCAAGAACAATGCCTTCATTAACCATAAAATGGCATTTCTCCCAATTAAGAACAAGATTGGTTTCTTCATATCTCTGTAAAACTTTGTCAAGATTGTGCAAACAGTTATCAAAAGAAGTTCCATAGACGGAGAAATCGTCCATGAAGACTTCCACAATTTCTTCACAAAAACCGTGAAAAATAGCAGACATGCATCTCTGAAAAGTAGCAGGAGCATTACATAAACCAAAAGGCATACGTCTATAAGCATAAGTACCATAAGGATAGGTAAAAGTGGTTTTCTCCTGATCTTCCTTTCTAACAGCTATTTGGGAAAAACCAGAATAACCATCAAGGAAACAAAAATGAGTTTTCTTAGACAACCTTTCTAACATCTGATCAATAAAAGGGAAAGGATAATGATCTTTCTTAGTAACCTTATTGACCTTACGAAAATCAATGCACATTCTATAACCAACTACAACTCTCTGAGGAATAAGCTCATCATTTTCATTAGGCACAATAGTTATTCCTCCTTTCTTAGGAACACAATGAACAGGACTAACCCATCTACTATCAGCAATAGGATAAATTATACCTGCTTCAAGAAGTTTTAATACCTCATTTCTTACCACTTCCTTCATCTTAGGAATTAAACGACGTTGATGCTCAACAACAGGCTTGGCATCAGGCTCAATATTAATAGCATGCTGACATATAGCAGGAGAAATCCCTTTTAAATCATCAAGAGTATAGCCCATTGTGCCTCTATGTTTCTTCAGAACTTGCAATAATTTTGCTTCTTCATCTCCTGAAAGTTTAGAACTAATAATAACATGATATATTTTCTTATCATCAATATGAACATACTTAAGATTATCAGCTAAAGGCTTAAGATCAAAAACAGGGTCTTCTTTAGGAGGGGCGCAATTCCCAGGTCCTCCACAGGTAAATCATGCCTAAGCATTTGAGGTTGACGCAGAAAGATGTCGTCAATCTCCCTTCTTTGTTCTGCAAAAACTTCACTTTCGTGGTCCTCCAAAAATTGCTGCAAAGCATTGTTAGGACCAACAGCAATAGAAGCAAGCTGTTCAACTTGAAAGTTCTCATTAGGCATTTCAGGTTCATAATGATTCTTAGCAAATTTTGAAAAATTAAACTCATAAGACTCTCCATCGAATCTAGTAAATTTTTTCTCTTTTTGACAGTCAATAATAGCACCACAAGTATTCAGGAAAGGTCTACCAAAAATAATAGGACAAGAGTCACTAGCAGTAGAACCGAGAACTAAGAAATCAGCAGGGTATTTAGTCTTACCACATAAAACTTCAACATCTCTGACAATGCCAACTGGACAGATAGTTTCCCTATTAGCAAGCTGAATAACCACATCAATATCTTCCAATTCGCAAGGGATAGCGCTGGAACTAGCACCAATATCACAGAGACCATAATAACAATGCTCACCTATTTTAACAGAAAGCACAGGAACACTAGGCTTTCGAGCTCTTTTAGGATGTGTAACCATGTTAGAAGCTTCTTCACAAAACACAATATGACCTCCTTCTACATTTTCAGTTACAAGTTCCTTAACCATAGCTACTTCATGTTCTACACTAATTTGCTCATCAGGTTCCCTAGGTTTATGTTCACTTTTGCTAACCACACTAGCCAAAATAGAGTGTTCTTTTACTTTAACAGGAAAAGGTATTTTTTCAATATAGGGTTCTGGTATAATGCGATCAACAGTTTGAACTTCAACATTTTTAGCAAGAGCAAAATTAGCATTATCTTCATAAGGTTTATGATACTTTTCCCAACCTTGTCTAGGAATATCGATATACGAGGAAAAGGCCTTAAAGTAATTAACAACAACTTGAGAATCAAGACCATAAGTAGCATTAAAATTACGAAAACTATCAGTCTCCATAAAGGATTTAATGCATTCGAAATCATAATTTATACCTGACTCCCTACCTTTGTCGTTCTCCCATCCTTCAGTATTTTCCTGGATACGATCAAGAAGATCCCATTTATCTTCATCCTTCATACGAGTGAATGACCAAGAACAAGAAGTGTCCAATAAATCTTTATCATGATAGGAAAGTCTTGCATAAAAGTTATTGATGACAATATTACTTGGAATCCCATGAACAGGGCATTTGAGCATTAATAATTTCAATCTCCCCCAAGCTTGGGCAATACTTTCTCCCTCATAAGGCCAAAAAGTGAATATAGAATTCCGATCCTTATGAATCTCACTTGGAGGATAAAACTTGTAATAAAAGAGAGGGACAATTTCAGCCCAGCTCAATGAAGGACCATTCTTCAGCAGACTATACCATTCAGCAGCTCTGCCATCCAGCGACAGAGTAAATAATTTCCTTTTAATAATGTCCATCGAAATACCTACACAGTTGAACAAACCGCATAGTTCATGTATATAAAGCAAATGATTACCAGGATGAACAGTTCCATCATAGCGGTTATCCATAATACGTCCAACAATTTTCGTAGGTATTTTAAATGGAACAATCTCAGCAGATGGAGGATCATCTACTACCGTAGCAGTGGTAGTAGTCCTCCCAAACAGCGAACCAAATGGATTTGACTTCATAACAGTCATTACAATAAATAATTTCCTTACCAATAGCGCTTCACTTCCCGGCAACGGCGCCAGAAAATAGTCTTGATGACCCACAAGTATAGGGGGTGTATCGCAGTACTTTCGATAAATAAGAGTGTCGAACCCAACGAGGAGCAGAAGGTGCTGGCAAGTAGTTTTGATCAAGAATTCACTGTAAAAGCTAGCAAACAGGTTTTCAGTAGTATTCGAAACAGCAGGTAAAAACAGTGCAAGTAAATAAACGAGCGCGGCAACAAATGCAGCGAGTGGCCCAATCCTTTTGAGTGCAAAGGACAAGCCGAGTGCGTTACTTATAAGAGACAAATGTTCCTGAGGACACATGGGAATTTCGTCAAGTGCTTTCGCTTCGTGCAACTGGTTAATCTTCATTGTTTTGATAAGTGTTGTGTGGGTGAATCTATGCTAACGCACCGCCCTTCCTAGGACTAATACGCACTTGTGATTATACCCCCTGCAAGCATCCGCGAATGCAGAAAAGTAATTAAGATAAATCTAATCACAGCTTTAAACTCTGAGACCCTACGCTCCCTCGTGGACTATCTTACTAACGGGGGTTCAGGTTTCTGTCACTCCGGCAACCCCTCAACTAGCAAGCTAGGTACACGATGCATTCCCCTAGGCCCATAAAGGTGAAGTGTCATGTAGTCGACGTTCACATGACACCACTAGAAGAATGACACCACAACTTAAATATCAAACCATTAAATATTAACGCATCATTATTTCACTACTAACAACATGACTTCCCCATGTCCTCAAGAACTACAAACTACTCACAAGACATCATATGGATCATGATCAGAGATGATATGGCAATGAATAACAATCTGGACATGAACACTAATCCACCAAACAAACTCAATAGCATCAATAACAAGGAGTAATCAACACCAGGAGAGTCTCCCCAATGAACTAGACAAGGTACAACCCTAGATGTTACAGCAACATGGATGTGGAGTCGGTGGAGATGATGGTGATGGCGCAGTGGATGATGGTGATGATGATCCCGATGAAGTCCAGCGTGATGACGATGACGATGGCGATGATTTCACCTCTCCGGGAGGGAATTTCCCTGGCAGGATCTCCCTGCCAGAGAGCTCTTTCTCTCTCGGTGGTTTTTGTCCCGTGGAGGCGGCGGAATATTTCGTGGACGTACCTCCCGTGCTTAGGTTTTCGGGACGCAGATATACGCGAAGAGGCAACCTGGGGGGTGGACCCAGGTGGCCACGCCATAGCTGGGCGCGGCCCACAGGCCAGCCGCGCCCAGGTGTGGCGTGGGGCCCACCTGGCTGCCTCCTTTTGGTTGCCTCCGGCATCTGACATTATAAGACCCCCAGAATTGGTTTCGTGATTTTTGGAGTTCCGCTGATATGCTGACTTGACGACGCTTTTTCCAGCAGAAACCTGACTCCGGAAGGATAATTCCCAATAATCATCGAACATGCAAAATAAGGCAAAATAACATAAGTATCATGTATTAATATGAAATATAAGGATAGATAATGACAAATTATGATATAAAATAGTGATGCAAAATGGACGTATCAGGAGTGCGGAAGCGGCGGCGGCCAGAGGACGACCCCGCCTCGCCGTCATTCTTGGCCTTGCCGAACCCCAGCCATCGGAGCGGCATCGCGGCGAGGGAGGTGGCTAGGCTTTGGTCGCCGGAGAGGGATCGGAGTGGGCAGTGGAGTGGGTGGGGCTGGCCGTCCCTATCCCTGGCATTAAAAACGACTTGGCCAGGGGAGGCTGACCGGCGCCGTGTCGCTGACAGGTGGGCTCGGGGAGGACACCACGTGTGGACGCGTTTTCACTCCGCCGCGCGTCCGCGCCGACGCATCCGTGGCCTAAATTTGGGCCAAGAATGCGTCGGGACAAACGCGTTATGTGGATTTTCAGGTACCTCCGTGGCACATCTGATGCTTGCTTGAAGTTTGGCAGAGCTGGTGAGGGACTCGTAGGCTATGTGGATTCAGATTTTACAGCCGATTTAGATAAGAGGAGGTCCCTCACAGGTTATGTGTTCACCATTGGTGGTTGTGCTGTTAGTTGGAAGGCAACACTTCAGCCGGTTGTTGCCCAATCCACCACGGAGGCTGATTACATGGCCATTGCAGAAGCAGTTAAAGAAACTGTTTGGTTGAAAGGTTTGTTTGCTGAGCTTTGTGGAGTTGATACTTGCATTAACCTGTTTTGTGATAGCCAGAGTGCCATTTACCTTACTAAGGATCAGATGTTCCATGAGAGAACAAAGCACATTGACATCAAATACCATTATGTGCGTGATGTTGTTGCACAAGGTAAGCTGAAGGTATGCAAGATTAGTACTCATGATAATCCGGCTGATATGATGACAAAGCCTGTTCCTGTTACTAAGTTTGAGCTATGCTCAGGCTTAGTTGGTATCACTGTCTAGCCCAAGAGGCTATTTGGCGCCGAAGGTGTTTTCTTTGTTGTTTCAGGGGTAAAGGTTCTCGTTGATGCTACAAGATGGAATTTGTCTCAAGGTGGAGTGTTGTTTTCTGGTGATCTTTATCGTATGTACTGATAAAGTCCAGCTTGTGACGTAGGAGAGCGGAGCGCCCCGGAGTCAGAAGTTGGCCCATCACACTCGTAGGCCCATCCGGTATGCACGGAGGGGGGTGCGGGGGGCGGCAGCCACCCGCGGTACGGTATGGATCGTTTCCGAGTCGGACTGCAGCCGACTTAGGGTTTGTCCACTATAAATACATCTTGTAAGCCGCCGGTTAGGGTATGCCAAGCCATACATTGTAAACCCACGGCGTTTGTAATCTCACCCCGATATAGTAAAGTGATTGCTGGCTGGCGCCCGTGGTTTTTTTCTCTCCTTTGTTTGGAGGGGTTTTCCACGTTAAATCTCGTGTCCCCGTTGGTTTGATCTTTCCGCTACTTCATCGTTTCTTGCTATCTTTTGTAAGAAGATGCAAGGTGCCGTGAGATGCAGAAGGCGAGATGCGGCTGATTGCGAGATGCCGACGGTGGTGTGAAGCCGCAGTGATGCATGCAGAGACTTGAACGTTATCTAGCTGTTAGCTGCATGTGCATAGTTTGGCCTGGTCGTAGTGCTTAGAGCGAATCTAGGAGGAGATCAAGTCAGCTAGCTTAGTTAGTTAGTTAGTTTGTTAGTGCATGAGGTCGTGTGGTTAGTGGCCGAGTTAGTGCGTGCGTGCTGTTAGTGGCCGAGTGTGGCTGCAGGGGTGTGCGTGTGTTTCTATTTAAGGCCATGTAACATCATGTTTATTTGAACCAAGAGAATACAGAGAAGGAAAAGGTCGGGCTGCGTGAGGCACCTGACGCCAAACTCTTGTGTTCTTCTGCTCGTGCGTGAGCTGTGAGAGGCAGCTTGAGGTAGAAGAAAGGGAGCTGCCCTTGGCAGCTCCTACAAGAGTGTCACCTCCTGTCATAGTCCGCGATGATCTTGCTCTCCGGGGCTGTGAAGGATCGAATGCGGGACATGGTAGGAGCCATGGAGATGCTGGCAAGAAGCCCACCCTCACTGACCTGGCGCGAAGCAGGGTGAGGGAACCTGTGATGATCTCTGGGAGCCAAACCAAAATGGGTCCTCGCTGTGGCCCCAAGATGAGGAATGGGAAGCCACTACCCACGCGCTGTCACACACGCTGGCGCAGGCTAACCTGGTAATGGTGGAAGATGGAGGCAACTGGAAGGTGATCCAGAAGAAACTGAACTGAAAAAACACTCGCTGAGCGTTCCCTGGTTGCAAGCGTGTTAGCCCTGGGTGTGGCCACTGGTTCTGTAATAAGAAACCAACTTATGCTAGACTAGCTTTATATTTTGCATGTGAAACCAAACTATCAGGAGCAGTTTTTACTCTTTTCTGGAGGCAGCGAGTTAGCTGTTTCCCGAGGTCTGTAATGATGAAGTGTAAGAACTCGTATGTCAGCGACCTCTTCCCTTCTAGGCCTGGCCCGGACGTGGGCTGCCAACTACTGGGCTTGGCCTGCCCAAAATCCACAGAAGCCACTCGAGGTAGCTACTACAAATATGAAGGGACAGACGACAAACAATCTGGCGGAGAACGAATCGGAAAAGGCGGCTTCGGCCGAGGCGCGTGTAGCGTGTGTGGTGTTGCGTTGTTCTTCTTCCTTCCTCCTAGATCCATCTTCCTCCTTGATGTTCCTCTGAAATCGAGGCTTGTAATCGAATCTAGTTAGAATTGAGAGCTGGTACTGGTACCTTACAATTGGTAATCAGAGCCAATCGATCCCTCCACAAATTCCACAAAATCTCCACCCAATTTTTTCCCCAACACTACAAGCCATGGAGCAGACCCCGTTCATGAAGGCGATGTACGCATTCGCCAGGGCCGATCCGGACGATTGCCGTCGGGAGTGGGCTGCCTGCCTCGCGCTGGTGAGCAACGACGAGACCGCGTCGGATTCTTCTCCGACGAACTCGACCTCGTCTCTAGCCCCTGCTGTGGTGTCGGCTTCGTCAACGGAGCGCTCGACCGTGTCCCTGCATGGCCCGAGCAGCACCACCTCCAAACCGACGACGCCTGATGCGAGTCGCGCCGTCTTCAACGCCAAGTGCGACTCATCCAAGGATGACCTCACGCCGGGAGCCCGTCGCATCTACGACTACCTCGTCGGCGACTCTGCAGCTCCACCCACGACTGATGTCTCCACCAACCTCCTCGTCCGTACGGAGGTCGACGTGGTCCATGATGCAGTCAACAACGACGGTACTCACCTCGCTGCTTCAACGCCCTCCACCTGTTCGACCATATGCTTAGCAGGCGACACGAGTGCGACAACGACCCCGGCATCATCAACGACCATCTCCACTATGCTTCATTCTCCTCCAGAGATCGAGGGCAACGAAGATGCAGTGGCCGAACTTGCTGCTTCAGCGCCCACCACCTGCTCGACGGAACGCCCTAGCCACGCCGCCTCTGTTTATGTGGGTGCACTCATACCGTCTGCAACAACAAACGCGCTCACAACCACTGGCGGCATCATACCCGAGCTCGCTACTTCTGAGCTCAGTGACAAGGCACTCGGCGTGGACGTCATGGGTGACACTGCACCGCTGGCTGCCGTCTGCTTGCCGAGTGGTTCCGATCTTAGCATCAGTGGAGGAGGCCACATGTCCGTATCCCTGACTCCATCGAATGTGCACACAATCCTCAACGTGCCTCCAATGAATTCACCAGGGCCGGCACTTGTGCTGTTGATTGTTCCGGAGCTGATTACGTGGTCGGCCACCACCTGTTCAACTGATTGCTCATGCCGCAGTGTTGAGATGTCATCGAGGCAGCAAAAGCGTGGCAAAGATTTCATAGTTCAGGACAGTCAAGGAACTTGGAATGCAAATTGGATTGAACTGAGAGAAGCTAGACATCCGCTTGAGAGAATGAAAGTGGTGAAGCTAAAGCCTCCATGGCCCTCTGATATTGGCTTGTGCATGAACCTGCTAACGGCTAGAGCTAGCTCTGCTATGAAGCAATATATACACTATAAGATACCACCAGATAGGGATAAATCTGATTGTGAGGCATCAAGGTGTTGTATGGAGGTGCTGTTATGCTTCAGACTTGAAGTAGGTGAACCAAGTGCTTGTGTTGTTATGCTTCCGGCATACAAATTTTCTTCGTCAATATTAGGTTCATGGAAGGATGCCGTGCAAGTTGTGAAGCAATGGGTGTTACCGAGATGCATCCTTTTTATCTGGCATACTATTGAGATGGGATTGGTGTTTGATAAGGACTGGCACATCTATAGTCTTCCTCGTCTTGTTGCAAAGGGACAGGAGTTACATGCTTCATGGGATCCTGGTGGCTGCAACGGCTGGTGGTTTGATGACAGCCCAGGACATAACCTGTTGGAAAAACTCTCTTCTCTTTCAATTACCTGTGAGCTGCACTACTCCAATTCAGTTCCTGACAAGTTATTAGATGATCGCTATTGGGTGTGGTGCTTGAGATGTCTGCAGTTTCATATTGGCATGCGTGGCAAACGTGTGACAAATTTTCGGCGGAAGCCACCATGCAATTCTTTTCAGTTGCATTTGTTGGGTGTTGCTGCATGGTACATGTTCTTTGCGAGATTCAGGCCTCCAGAGCCATGTTTTCTTATGGTTGCCGTGAAGCACGACAGTAACAAAGATATGAGTTCCGGGAGTTATCTACTACCAAGTGTCGACCATGCTCAACCAAACTTTGGAGGGACCGGATATCTCTTCATGCATTTTACTGTCAAATCTGTGGGACTGCAGCCAGCAAAAGTTCTCTGTTGTAGCCTGCTTATTCAGTGGCCTGATGTTCTCATAAGTGCAGAAGCTAGTTTCTATGAAACATTGCAGAATGCTGCACAAATTCTGGGTGCTGATACCTATGGTAGGAATTGGCAAAGAAGTACAAAGCTGGAACCGGGTATCCTCATCAGTGTAAAGGCTAGCTTCTACGAGGCAGTGCAAAATGGTAAGAATCCGAAGGTTGCAGAAATTTATAGCACGAATTGGCAAAACAGTACACATTTGCAGAATCATTGCTGGAATGGGTGGATTTCTCCATTGCGTGTTCCTGCATATCTAAAGCTGGAACCTTCTCCCTTTGGTTTGGTTAACTTCTTGGAGATTTCGAGTATGTGTGCCAACTGGGTGAAAGGAAGCTGGTGCTATCTGTGCTTGGTTCTAAGAGATGAACTTCCCCACTCTATTCCTGATGTGTGGACGTTTGAGAATGGCTTCATTACACTTCACAAATACTGGGACCCAGGTGGTGTCAAACTGCAGTTATATGAGAAGGCGTATCTTCTCTGGCTTGTAATGCCATGGGAAACCGGGTGATTGGTTTTCGTCAGCTTGGCGTCAAGGTAATCCTGCATGTGTGAATGATGCTTGTACCAACCATGGTATTGATACATCTGAGGTGCCGTGGGATCCTGACGGTCTGGAAAAACATCGGCTTGGGGGCAAGCCGAAATTTAAGGAGGGGGGATTGTCAGCGACCTCTTCCCTTCTAGGCCTGGCCCGGACGTGGGCTGCCAACTGCTGGGCTTGGCCTGCCCAAAATCCACAGAAGCCACTCGAGGTAGCTACTACAAATATGAAGGGACAGACGACAAACAATCTGGCGGAGAACGAATCGGAAAAGGCGGCTTCGGCCGAGGCGCGTGTAGCGTGTGTGGTGTTGCGTTGTTCTTCTTCCTTCCTCCTAGATCCATCTTCCTCCTTGATGTTCCTCTGAAATCGAGGCTTGTAATCGAATCTAGTTAGAATTGAGAGCTGGTACTGGTACCTTACATCGTAAGTTTCGTTTCTATGAAATGGAGCTGGGGCGAGGCCCTTTGTATCTAAAAAAATGTCTGCGTCGAGCCGTCGAGACGTCCTCAGTTTGGTGTGCAAAATCAAGACGCCGACGTGCCCTGCTCTGCTACTCGATGTTTTTTTAGGCTGTTCGGTTTGCAGCCAAGGCCGAAATTTGTCTAGCCAACGGGCAACGGCCAAGCCCGAGAAGAAGCGGGTGCTGATTTGGGTGGCAAGCGCTGCCGAATTGCGTGGCTCAATCTTTGAACTCATCTAAAGTATAAGAACTTTTGCCTTATTCACAAAACAAAGCAAAGCAAAAAAGGAAACAACGTTGACTTATTTTCAAGCAAAGTTTTGGGATTTGTGGAACGTGGATAAAGGCTATTTGGGGCCACAGACTTGACGGTCCTTTTCGACTTTTCGTGTCTGCTCTGTGGTCTAGATCATGGATGGGGTTCGGTCCCCTTCACTGTGCTTTTCGGACGGCTACTCCGTGTTCTCCCATTTGTTTCAGCTTCACTAGAAACTTTAGACTTTTTTTTTATACTACTCCGTATAAGCGAAGCTAAGAAACTTTAGATGGGCACGAGATTTCAGCCCGTTGTTTCGCTACCGCGTTAGACACTTGGCCCACGGTTATCTACATTAAGCCCCAGTTATGTAGTATGTTTGACTCTTTTTCTTCTTCTTGTTTTCTGTAGTACTAGACTGTGGGTTTTACAGTGACAAACTGGTGATGACCAAACTTCTCAGAACATCCGGGGGAAGTACAAGTACCATCTGTCCCTGTGCTTTCTGAACTACTAGGTCACTCGGCGAAACCACGGCCGATGTCCACTGACAAGCGTGGAAGTCGCAACTGTCGTAGTGTCGGCCTGCTAGGCGTGGCAGAAAACTGGATGTCAGGGCGACGGCCCCGGAAATTAGACTAGCAGAACCCATCTGCGCCACAGTCTCTCCTTTTGTGTCGACTTCACTTATACTCAGACGTCAGACCTATGATAATTTCATTACAACAACCTCAGTTTTCGATCTGAACGATTTCGATCTGAATGTGCACACAGTGTGATGCGAGTTCACATGATGATGGTCCGACGTCTCCGTAGTAAGCAAACCTGGTCCAGGTCACCTTCAGGGACCAGCTTCAGTTCAAATTCCTCGATTGAAACCTGGTTAATTACCTTGCCGGTGCATATACATAGACAAAAGACTGGATATGCTGCCAACATCTGTCCACATAGAAATTCGTAGCGATGGCCTGATCATGCGAGTTTCAAGCTTCACTACCCAATCATGGAACAGAAAGGAACTAATTATAATGTACATCTGCCCATCTGTTACTGCAAATAATAATTGATCAGTTAGTCGGATGATGTCCAAATGCCCATTTTATTTAGATTCAGTTTCAGATACCACGACAATGTTGTCATAGGCAACAACACAAGCGTGTACAACTTCCAGCACCCTGAGCTGCACTGCACTGAGCTCGAGCACGACGGTGCTGTTGAGCCACGATCAGACGATGGTGTCGTTCCAACTCTACTATGGTGTGGGATCGTTGGGTACTCATTCTCATCTAGATGGTCTTCGAGGGCATATTTCTCGACGGTGTCCAAGAACATGCCTCGTCATTAGAGGAAGTTGGAGGTGAAAAGCTCGAGGGTGACCGGAACGGCGGCACAGATGCTTGGGAGAGCGGACGCTAGCGCGCATAGGGTTGCTTTGGCGGCAGCCTCGGCCACGATTTCGGCGGTGGTAGGTTGTGGCGGCGCCACGGGGGCGAGAGGATCGAAACCTAATCTGATACCGTGAAGACAATTACAATTGTTGTACTTAGATTGATTTGGATCTTTTGATGGGATTATATAGTACAAGGAGGTGGCTTGGTTGCCAAGTAAAAAAAATATGACAACTAAAAAATAATCTAAACTAATTCTAAACAATCCTCTAGTAGTACTTAAAAGGACGATCCTATAGTACCGGAGCGGACAAGAGTTGACAATTTACCTTCTGTTGTTGATGATTGGGCAGCATCTTGTTTCGAACCGCTGGAGATGCAAGCATAATTTCTTAAAGTAAAGTGTTAGTATCGACGACTTTGGTACCAATGATCTCCTTACAATTTGAAAACGCAAAATCTATTTCGTGCCTGGGCACGATCCTGCTCTTACGGAGTGCTCACCGTTTACACCGTCCGATCGCATCTGACGAACAATACTCCAACCTGTTCTCCTTATCCACTCAGCCATCACGTGTTGCTTCCCCATCTCTCTCGAATCTCGTCCGGTCGTCCCCATCGAATCCACCGCTCTCGCACCCGTCATCCTCGTCCTCCAAACCTCTCCGCCATGGCGCCATGACTCGATCACCGGCAAGCCCCAGCTCCTCCTGCTCCCGCATCCCGTCATCAGCTGCTTGTCTCCAACCTCGGGCGCCGGCGACTGCAAGCGCCGCCGCCGCACCAGCTTGCGGCCGACCCTGCTGCATGTCCGACCCCGGCCGCTCCCGGCTGCAAGCCCATAAGACGCAGCGCTGTCGCCTCCACGTCTCCAACCTAGGGCGCCATCAGATGCAACCGCCGCCGCCATACCACACCGGCGCCAACCACCCTGGCTGACCTCGTTGCATCTCCGACCATATGCGTCGGCAGCCGCAAGCCCTCAAGGTCACAAGACACAGCGTCGCTGCCCTGAGCCATCAAACCCCCGACGCCACGCCACTGGTGACCGACGAGTCAAGGGAAGTCCCTTCCTACGCAAGGTAAGAACCTTCCCCTCCCCCTTCCTTACTTTGTTCCTCTTTTAAGTGGTGAATTTGTATGATTTTCCTTGCTCTGATCTGCCAATTTGTATGCTTCAGTGATGAATTTGTATGCTAGAGAGCTTGAGTAATTAATTTTGTATGCTAGTTATTTACATTTTTTTCAGATCTGAGATGTATTTTGCTGTGAGAAATTGGGAGTGATGAATTTGTTGGTAAATTTATGTTCTGAATGGAGATTGAATCAAATATAAGAGATGTTTTTTGATATTTTTTTGTAGATGACATCTGAATCTGAAGATCGTTTTGTACAAATCAGAGCAAGGTAGTTTGGAAATTGGTACACTTGTTCTGTGCCGATTGTGCTTTTTATGCAATTGTGATTTGTGAATGCTGCCATAGAGTATTGGGGATTTTTACACCAAAAGTATTTCTTGGGTGTAATTTTCTTTTTTAACTCAACAATCTAGATAGTATAATTTTGTGCAACTGGGATTAACTTTTTTTTAAACAATAATTGAGGATGTAACTTGGGTGTAATAGTACACCAAAAGTATTTCCTAGGCATGTAATTTCTTTTTTAACTCAACAATCTGGATATAATTTTTTCAATTGCAATGTAAATTTTTATTTTTGAACAGTAGTTAGGAATGTAACTTGGGTGTAATATACACCAAAAGTATTATATGGGCATGTAATTTTTCTTTTCAACTCAACAATTGGGATATAGTTTTTTTTTTGCCACTGTGATATAATTTTTTTTAACAATAATTGGGATGTAACTTTTGGTGTAGTAATACACCAAAGTATTTTCCGGTATGTAATTTGGCATTTTCTAATTATTTTGGTGTATTTTGCATGGAGATAATCACTATTTTTTTTTGCCAATTTTGTTGTTTGGAAAAGAACATCTAGTACATTGGTATAGGATGATCTAGCAGCATGAATATTTTTTTTGTTAAAAGATGCTGAGGTCATTTGTGCCATATTACCAACAAACATGAATTCTGAGATGTAATTTGAGGTTACCAACTTCATGTATTTTTACATCTACATGTAATTTCCGGGATGTAATAGTTGTCCGGTAGTTTTTTATGTAGTTTATTAAGTCTGGCATGTAGTTTCTTCTTACATCGTTGACGGTAGACTATTTCGAGGTTGCCACTTTTTTTGGTGAGATCAATAAAATACTTGTTCAAGATGTAATATTTAGTGTCGACAATTGCTGTAGACTGTAGATGTAACTTTCCATTATCCCCACTAATGCATCACACGTCTAGAATGTAACGTTCATAGATTTACTCTAGTGCTTATGGATGTACTTTTATGGTTTTCCTTTACTATATTTTTTCTTTACCCACGATGTAACTTAGCTTAAATGATTTTTTTGCTTTCTGGTTGCTTACTTGGCCTTATGATGCATGCAATATTCAGGTCCTGCCAGAAGTGATATGAAGCCGGCTGTCATGGGCATTTTGTTGTGATGTCTTCCAGTTGACCAGTTGATCAGTTGACCTTGGCCATCAGAGAGCACTTTGAGAAGTTTGATAGGTTACTTGAGCCAGGATGGCACTTCCGCCACTGCCTGCCTTGGATGGCTGGGAAATGGGTAACTGCTTTCCTTGGATGGTTGGGAAAGGATGTGAAGAATGAGCTTGAAAAGGCTATGTCGGCGTATGGCTTGGCTTTGAGATTGTGCAAACTCTCATCGTTGACATTGAGCCACACGAGCATATCAGGCAAGCAGTGAATGAGATAAATGCAGATTATTTGCTAAGCTCTGACATGATCAAAACCTGACACAAAGTACTTCTAGCCTCTAGCATATACTGACATTGTGATATGATACTTGTACGTTTTGCAGCTGCGAGGATGAGGATGGCTGCGGACGAGAAGGCAGAGGCTAAGAAGATCGAACAGATCATGCGCGTCGAGGGCGAAGCAGAAGCAAGTACCTGTCAGGCCTCGGCATCACCCGCCAGCGCCACGATCGCCTGGACGGCCTGAGGTACAGCGTCCTGGGCATGTCTGTCAATATACCCGGCACCACTGCAAGGACATGATTGTAGAAAATCAGGGTTGGAGCTAATTCGGCCTACCCTCTATTCCTCTGCCTTATCGGTGGTGCCGCTCACAATGCATATTGAGGCTAAAGGGTGGGACCTTTATATAGACTCCAAATTCCAGATAATTCAATCTGTTTCCAGATAGGACTCGTGACTTGTTAAACCAACCACTATCATTAACAGCCATTAACCGAGCCTATTAATGTTAAATAATTAGGTCCCAGCACGCACGTGTGAGTCATGCGCCGAGTTCGAGTACGAAATCAAACTCACAGGCTTTAACAATCCATAGAGCCAATCCTATGAACAACCTGGCATTCCGCTCTATACTGTTCCCGGGTATAATTCCAGCATATTAATATACACTGTGTTCCAGTATAGCCGTACCGGCTTACTTAAGTATATTTCCTTAAGTACAAGTCCACATCATTAATTCCCTGTTATTTCCGTGATGCTTCCAGACTGAAGTTTAATTCCGGACAATGTAGTAAATATATAAAATGTTGCAAGACACAATTTCCTACATCTCTCACTTGACTGAAAACATTTTATTTCAGCTAAGTGAATTCCCATGCTATTACATGGTTAGGCGTTAATTTCCTCCTTCAGTGCACTCACGTTGTATATAAACCTTTGTGACTTTTGGAGTCAAATTATCACAAAGTAACAGGTTATGATGCACCTTTCCACGACCTTAAGTTCGCAAAGAAAATTCCTTAGCCATAGACCTTCCTTCAATGCTTGATGCATCAAAGTATTCATATTTCATAAATAACGAGCACTAAATCATGTTTCCTTTGTACACCATAAAGACCTACAAAAGTAAATATTAACACATAACATAAAATAGATTACCTTTCACCAAGATCACAAATAGCGTCAATATCCACGTAGTTGAAGGTTGAGATCATCAATGAATAATGAGTAAACCATATTTCCTTGACATTGCGCGACAAGTCCATTATGTGATTCCAAAAATTTCAATAAGATTCATATTCCGTTTGTTAATAATTCCAGCAAATCGTTTCCGTGCTAATCAAAATAGCAACAATTACAACGGCATGGCAAAGTTCAGGTCGCACGAATAATGTCCCACAATAACTGAGGATGACAATTATTCTTCCTTTTTCCTCACGAGTTTAAATATAATTCCTCGCAGAGTATCATTCCCTTAATCAAAAGGTACATGACATGTTTGCACTTTTCCATAGAAAAAAGTATCAAAACATTCTCTATGTAATTCCACTCCCAAAAGATTGGAAGCTTCAACATACCTTTCATATGAAAGTTAGAACCGAACCAAGCTTCACTTCCATCAATGTGATATTTCAAAACAATAAGAACATAGTTAGCGCATGTAGCAATAACACAAAACAATTAACACTAACCTTTATATATGATTGTCTTCCATCATAAATAAAACCATTATCTTCCATCAAAAATAAATCCATATGACCTGACATATCATTGATGTGAAGCTTGTTCCAAAAAACATGAATTGGTCAATTCAATTAGCAAACATTGTCATTGTTCCCACCTCTAAATTCCAGAGTTTACACAAAGTATAACACTTCCTTTGGGTAAATAGTTAAACACCAACAACTACTCTAAATTCTAGAGTTTCCACAAAGTATAATTTTTCCTTTGTGCAAATAATTAAACAACAACACCTCGTCTAAATTTCAGAGTTTCCACAAAGTATAAATATTTCCTTTGTGTAAAGAATTAAACAACAAACTTAGAATTGTAACTTCCACTAAGAATGTTGCATTAAACTTCCTTGTAAATAAATCCAATAACATCCTATAGGCATGCGGTTGTTTGGTAAAATAACAAGTTCCCAGACTTTTATTATTCATCATTGAGTTTGTTCCTTCCCGCAATGTTTCCACCCATAGTTAACATTAGCAACAAGTTTAGTATTCTTCTTTCCTCTAAAATATAGAGTAACTTCCTCAAATAACACACAATAGTAGCCAAGATATGATGGCCCAATTTAATTCCTCCCACTTTTCCTAAGCATGTTAGTGTTGGGAGTGTAACTTGGTGTTTTCCTTTGAGTTTAACACATATATTTCAGTGTGACTATTAATAAACACACCCTTCATGAGAAAATATCATATTCCTACTTTCCACCAATTTTCACTTTTTCAGATCAAAAACGAAATACCATTTGATCCACTAGAAATATAAACATTAAAAATAAATCTTGGTGTGCTTTGTAGTATACAATGATTCCAATTCCATATACCAAAATATAAATAGAATACTTCCTTCTAGTTCACAAAATACAAAAAGTGACTCTGATAAATAATGACTTACTCAACAAATAGTAGTATGTAATGCTTTCATAATCCAGTGAATAACGTATTCCTCCATTCAACCATGGAGTATATGACATCAGACAGCGGTGAATAATTCCATGCTCATCACATTAGTTTCAATTAATATTCCTGAAGTGTACTTCCCCCACCAATCAGTTTCAAACCTTGTAATACTTTTATGAACTGATTTTCCACTTCAGTATGTGATGTTAATACAACAAAAACCTTCCGACTTGTATTGTCAAAGATATTAATAACCATATCAAGTGAATCATGAAATAAATAAATATATTCACCTCAAGTAGGAGTGTCCAAAAAAAACACCGTAAATATAAGCTGATGAAGTATCATAATCTTCCCACTTAAGTATAGAATTCCAGAATTAATAATCCACTAATTATGTTCCTTGATATGTGACCAAGTCGTAAATGAGATAAAATAATTAAGCCTCTAGTGGGAGTGTAAAACTAAATGTCACATTGAAGAAAAAAAATCCATAACCGTAGTCCTCCCACTTAAAGTTTATAATTCCAGAATTAACAAGCATAATTCTGTTTATAGGGTATGACCAAGTCGTAAATACCATCAATACTAAATTCCGAGCATGTGTTCCTATTATCAGTATTCCTCCCTCTGGAGTTATCTTCACAACCAATTTCCAACGGATTATCAAAACCGTGAGACCGTTGTGTTAAATTCATAATGTGCACTAATTTCCATTGAGCAATAATTCCACTCTTCCTTTTCCAAATAGCATACATAACCAACAAATTCCGATAGAGAAGTATAAATTAAATTCCTTCTCATCGTAGATGAATTTAAGAACCATAATAAGTTTCCTGCACGTGAGAGTTTGATTGCATAATTTCCAAAGTCCAAGTATATCATTTTTTTATCAATAATGCCTAATTAGACATATCTATTCTCGCTTGGAATTGTTTGCATATAAATAAGTTGCTATTTTGTTCCATCAGATTATGACGTATAAAAAAAAATTCCAAACTACATGGAGTAGTCATAAACAAGTATTATAGTGCAAATAATAACATTGGACATACCGTTGAGTAAATATTGATTTCCTTTTCCATGGAGTGCATCCCATATTCCTCCAAAAATAAGTTATGCCAAATTCAATATAAATAGGCTTCATGTCGTCTCGTCATCGTTACGCCAGATAATTCCGATGAATTCTTAAATACTCCGACAGATTCCAGAGTATATCAATGAGTTCCAATATATTCCGGTGATAATATCAATCCCATAGTAATAAAAAAAACAACAACACAAATAATTAATCCATCTGACGAAGTGTTTAATAAATTTCCTCGAAGTGACTTCGAACTTCCTCTAAAGACGAGTGGTGTCCAATAAAAGAAGTCCACAATAAATAAAATTCCAGGTTACGTAAAATATTCCGTAATCTGTACGCTCTCATATTAATAGACTAACGATCAAATATTGATATAACCATGTGGACTAGTCTATTTTCCTTAGTCCAGATTCCATAGTTTTCCTTTTCCTTTTGGCAATTTCCGGTTATAACATATCAATGACATAACCATGATCCGAGAGAAGAAATAATAATCCAAGCCAGAGTACTACAAGTATGCAAATTATTTCCCTACTGTTTTCCGTGATTTCCGTGATGGACCAAAGACCAAAGCAGATAACAGTAGCCCTCTCGTGCCAGCAAGTAGTACAAACAATCGATTTTCTCAGCAGAAAAAATAAATAAGTGTTACCGATACGTAGTTTGGACGTAGGAATCCGGCGAAGACGATACGTGCAGACCGCCAGACCAAAGCAGCAGCGGTAGTTAGCTTAATTTCCTCAATCCCTGCGTCAAAACTTGATCTGCCAGGAGTACAAGATTCCTCGATCCCTCGATCCGAGTGACAACAAATCTTCCTCGATCAGTGCATAAGACGAGTTGAACAAGGCCGGGCGGCGGAGGCAGAACTACAGAGCCGATTCTGATTCCGTCGGCATCAATTGTTCTGACAGGACCTAGCAGAAAAAATTAATCCATAATCAATCGTGTGGCACGGAAAAACAAAAAACAACTACAACAAGCTTCTTCGATCAACATGCTCAAAGAATCTGAAGAACTCTTCCCTTCACGTGAAGACTAGCAAGCGATGCTACTTGTTCCATGATGGATCGTGGCAAGCAAGCGCCTGCCTCTCGTCTTCTTTCGATCCACGTGCAGGTATCAGCCCAACATGCAGTGGATTAGCAGAGTTGCTAGCCGACTAGGGCACGACTAGATTTCGCAGCGAATCTTTCCTCGGTAGACAACCACGGCGGCTGAAGACAAGGCAGAATTGGCAGCGGAACAGGGATCGGCGACGACCATCACGGCACAGCGAGCCGCATCAGCAGATCGGCGTCTTCCCGGCGGCGATCAGGAACCATGCAGCGCCGGACGTACCTTCGGCTCTGATACCAATGTAGAAAATTAGGGTTGGAGCTAATTCGGTCTACCCTCTATTCCTCTGCCTTATCGGTGGTGCCGCTCACAATGCATATTGAGTCTAAAGGGTGGGACCTTTATATAGACTCCAAATTCCAGATAACTCAATCTGTTTCCAGATAGGACTCGTGACTTGTTAAACCAACCACTATCATTAACAGCCATTAACCGAGCCTATTAATGTTAAACAATTAGGTCCCAGCACGCACGTGTGAGTCATGCGCCGAGTTCGAGTACAAAATCAAACTCACAGGCTTTAACAATCCATAGAGCCAATCCTATGAACAACCTGTCATTCCGCTCTATACTGTTTCCGGGTATAATTCCAACATATTAATATACACTGTGTTACAGTATAGCCGTACCGGCTTACTTAAGTATATTTCCTTAAGTACAAGTCCACATCATTAATTTCCTGTTATTTCCGTGATGCTTCCAGACTGAAGTTTAATTCCGGACAATGTAGTAAATATATAAAATGTTGCAAGACACAATTTCCTACAATGATGGACATAGTGTTGATCACACAATACTCTGATACTGTGGCGGAGATCTGAGCGTCCTCCAAATTCTTGGCGGTGTTTACCCCCCATGGCCCGGGGACGCTACATTGCAAAGCAGATCCATGGCGGGGTTCTTCAGGGCCAATCTGCCGCTCAGCAATAGTTTGGCTTCAACGGAATGAACTTTCTTACGGCTGATGTTGGTTTGTGGATGTCCAGAAAGTTACATGTAAGTATGTATCTAGATGGGGAAACTACAAAAAACCTGGGGTTTGTGATTTTTATTTCCTTTTGGACGTGTGGGGTGGTGTTTTTTTGCATCAGGTAGTATAAAAAAAACAGAGCATAGAGTCGCCTCTTTGCTGGAATCACCAGCAGTGTTTCTATGTTGAACATGCCTTGTTCCTGGTTCATTACAGATGTAATTTGGTTTGGATTATGAGCTCATGGCCATGGAGTTTTCTGTGCTCGGCAGCAGCTGTAGAGTAGTCGGAGAGGGAAGATTTGCTACGGAGTAGAGAATAGAGTTTGGCAGTTCCGAGGATTCCACGTGACGACAAAAAAGATCGTGTCTCACGCGCGCAAACCCTCCGTGTCGAGTACAGCTAGCAGAAAGAAAACGGGACGGGGTTGTTGGGGGACCAGAACAACTTTTCCATTTCGGGTCATTGTCTACTTCGGACAGGAGAGGGGGGGGCGCACTCCCTAGCCACGTTCAACTCCTAGGCTAGAGAAGCACACAGCTGTCAGGTTGACTGGGTTCACATAAATGCAACAAATGGAAAAAAAACCATATACTATAATCTAGGATATGGTTTTAAAATCTACTGTAGGTGCTAAACTATCCAGAGAGGGGCCGATCGATCTTATCCTTGGACGTTGGACCAAGAGGAGCAGCATGGTGAACTCGATACGGTACTTAGTTTGCAAGGAAGCAAAGCAGCAGCGGCTGCATTCCCTTCTCCTCCTCTAAATAGCAATCCCTCTGATAACCAGCTGCTGCCAATGATAAGTTACCTTCTCTTCCTCCTGCTGCTTGTGGTGGCGGCTATGGCCGCGGCTGCTACACGTCCGGCGGGCTGCCAGGACAGGTGCGGCAATATCAGCATCCCCTACCCGTTTGGCATGGGTAAACCAAGCTGCTTCCTTGAGTACTTCGAGGTGACCTGCGACGAGTCGTTTCATCCTCCTCGGGCTTTCCTAGCCTTCGATGACGGAGGCGGATCATACCACAGGACGGCCAGCGACGCCTTCTACTCGCCTGGCGGCCCAGCCACGGAGCCAAACTTCGTGCCAGGGCCGGTGGAGATCATAGACATATCGATCGCCGATAGCGTGGTACGAGCATACGGAGCGGTCAGATCCGACTGCAGCACCAATGGTTTTGACCACTCGCTCAAGCTTCAGCGAACGTGGTTGCGGAACCCGTTTGTCCTGTCGCCTTCGTGAAATGTTCTCATCGGCGTCGGTTGGCGCGTCCAAGCCAAGATGGTGGACTACAACACCAAAATCATCTCCTGCCTCTCGGACACAGGCGATAACCTGCGCTACGTGGTAGATGGGCCGTGCCCGGGGCCGGGATGCTGCAAGACCGACTTGCCAGGAGACAACCTCCTCACCGCGTTTGGTGTGGTGTTTGAGCTAGAAAACAATCGTATGAACAAGACCAACCCATGCTCCTACGGCATGGTGGTGGATAGATCATGGTACAACTTCTCCAAGGAGGACATCTACGGCTATGAGGTGCTATCCAACAAATTCCCGAGGGGTGTCCCATTCGTGATCGATTTCACCATGAGGACACCAGGAGGATATTGTCCGTCGAAAGAGCATCTGCCGCCAAACTATGCCTGCATCAGCGGCAACAACTCTTGTACCAACTCAAGCCTCGAAGGATATGTCTGCAATTGCTTGGATCATTACGAGGGGAACCCTTACATTGCTAACGGATGTCAAGGTACGCGTTATATATTCTACTGCTACATACAGTATAAACTTATTTAGTTACTGCACTAATTATTTAGATATACCTTTAACCTCAGTCTGCCTTAATTCAGACATCAACGAGTGCGAGCAGCCAGCATTGTATCCTTGCTCCAGCGACGGGATCTGCCACAACCGGCTGGAAGGCTATGACTGTCCATGCAGATCCAGAATGAAAGGCGATGGCATAAAAGGAACCTGCACGGAGAATGTGCAGAAATTCCCCCTAGCTGCAAAGGTGATTGTAGGTAAGCACTAGTACTAGAACTAGCGTGACAGAATAGTTAATTACGGCCATCTATTTCTTGTGGTAGCGATATGAAGTAAATTGCATTGTAACTACAACTGGGCCGCCTATACATAAAGGGTCTCTCTAGCGCTCATGAGATTGAGAATCACGCTAGTTCTCAATCAGGTGACGTCACTTTTGTCGATCCGGAACAGTTTCACAATTCCGACAGAGCGTTCGACGCAGCCGTCCGTAATTCTTTATTTCTTAGAAACAGCCGTAAGTAAACTGACTTAAGCTTTTACGTGGGCAACGACCTAGGCTTTTACTTGGGCTGATCTTGTCTGCTTCATTTTCTAGTTTGCTTGTTGGGCCTTTTTAAATTTATGGGCAATTTTTTGTTTTTCTTTTATTGGCTTGATATTTTTTTTGATCTTAAGCTAGGTTATATCCACCCAATAGATAGAAGAGATGACCTATTTTATTTTATAAGGGAAACTAGGTCTAAAAAGGATACAAATTGTACAATGCACTATTTATGAGGAAAATATGGCCAAAAAACCTCACAAGCGAGTCGACCCGCCGCGCACACGGCGCAAGTCGGCCAAACGCCAAAAACACAGACCTCCGACTCTGGGGCCGCCACCCTGACATACACCACTCGACACAAATGCCACAAAAAATATCTCAATTGCAACCGTACTTGAAACCGGAAAAAAAGCTCACTTACAACTCCACTTGCAACTGGAAAAAAAATCTCAATTGCAACCGCACTTGCAACTGGAAAAGATTATCTCAATTGCAACCGGACTTGCAACTAGAATAAATATCTCAGTTACAACTCCACTTGCAACTGAAAAAATATCATAGTTGCAACCGCACTTGCAAAAAAATCTCACTTACAACTCAACTTGCAACTAGAAAAAATATTTCACTTGCAACCGCACTTGCAGCTTGGAAAATATCTCAGTTGCAACTCCACTTGCAACTGGCAAATAATATCTCAGTTGCAAACATACTTGGAACTGCAAAAAATATCTTAGTTACAACTTAACTTGCAACTAGAAAGATTAGGTGCAACCTGACTTGCAGTTGAGTCAGTTGCAACTGAATAGCAGCTGAAATAATCTCAGTTGCAATCCCACTTACAAATAAAAAAAATAGTTGCAACCTGACTTGCAACTGAAAATTTTCCAGATGCAAACCGACTTGCAACCAAAAAAAGCGAACACATAGCAGATTCATGTAACTGCGTCGCTAATTAAAACCGAAACTCATGGTCAAAGCAAAATAGCAACTTTCGCCTCCGTACACAAAAAAACACAAGCAAACAATCGACTAGTAGAATCTGGCATCCAAGATCTAACAGCTACAAAATTGACAGGTATTTAACTAAATCTCATACGATTAAGCATTATTAATTCCAAAAAACTAGTTAAGGAAAAATAGGAGTTACAACAATCATGAATAAAAACTATTTAATAATGTCGCACTCTATACAAAAAAAAAGTGCATTGTTTAACGAACTCAAATAATAATGTAACACAAATTGGGACACTAAGATTTACAAAGGGATATGGGAAAATAAAAATAAGTACATGCAAATATATGACAAAAGATATATTTTTCTTTTGAGAATTAACAAAAATAGGTAAAATAACCGAGAGTTCCTTGCTCCCTTCAACAAGAACAAAAACAACAACACAAGAAAAAAAACCACATGCGGGTATAGACTCGATTTTGTACACAATAGAAGAGGGAAGAAAAGCTTATTACAAACAGTTCACAAGGCGGTAGAGAAACAAAAAAAACTAAAGGCCCAACTACATGCTCGTATGTCTACGTGTACATCTCGCGGCTAACGACCCATCTAGCGACGATCTCCCATCTAGCGCAAGACCAGTTATAAAAAACAAAACAAAAAACTAGTGACGCCCATGAGTCAAACGACATCTCATACGAATCTTAGAGCGGAAAAATCGGACCGTTAGGATATCGACTGAGCGCTAAGCTAATTCTCAACTAGCTGAGAATTACCAAAAACCGAATAAACAATATTTAAAAAAGTCTAGAAATAACAAATTTGTGCAATGTGTCACATGCACAGATAATAATGTAGAGACAAATGGGAAAATAAACGATAAGAAAAACAAAATAATTATAAGAAATACAAAAATAAAAAGAAACTTTTGAAAATCAACAAGAGTAGATAAAACGAACAAAGTTTCTCACTCCCCTTCAAGTGTAAACAATGGGAAAAAAAAAGCCCACGTAGAGGCAATTGGCTCAACTGTTTTGACAAAAAGGAAATAAAACAAAAGCCCAGCCAGGAGATAGTTCACGAGTCACACACGTCGATAGAAACAAAAATACTAGGAAAAGCCCAACCAGATGACGTACTCTATGCGCGTACTGCTCGCTACCAGCGTCGGGACAAATGACAAAAAATACGTGAATTTTAACGTAAAGAATCGGAAGGTTAACAGGTCGACTGAGCCCTATGTTAATTCTCAATCGATTGAGAATTAGCAAAACCGATACATAAACTCTCTAGGTGTTTTATTTCTACTATCCATATGAAATCCGCAGAGCGCCTGCCTTTTACGGTAAAAAAAGTGGGCCAGCCTTTGGGGCCATAAATGACTGCAATGACAATACACCATCCCAACTATTCAAACAAAGATTCAGCCTGTAGCAACATTCTTACATGCAGAAAATCAAAGGCTTGTACAACTAGTGTTTTTTCAGGATGTTACGCACGATAGGACGTTCGCACGATAGGACGTTCAAAAATATTGATCGACGTAACTTCTGCAGTGTTTACCGCCCAAGCTATATGTTAGCGTTGATCAATTCTGGTTCGTTCACACTGTATGGCTCTGCTTTTAATCTCATCATGTAAATTGTAACACCATGTACAAATCATTTTACTTACTGTCAGTACATTTCATTACTTTTAATTGATGCAAGTATTCTGTTACTTAAAGTTGAATATATGGGAAAAGCATGTGAACTTAATTCATTCATTGCCTTGCAAAAACAAAAAAAATTAAGCTAGATACTATATGTTTAGTAGCTGTGAGCTCAATATGGTTTATTAAAAGTCTCACTACTTAGCACTTTCACAGGCCTTGCTGCGTTGATTATCGTATACCTCCTCATAGTTATGGCGCATCAACAACTAAAACTGAAAAGGTTCTATGAACAAAATGGTGGCCAAGTATTAGAAGGTGTAAAGAACATAAGGATCTACACAAGGAAACAATTAAAAGAAATAACAGATAACTACAAGTGTGTCATTGGAGAGGGACACTGGTAAGGTCTATATCGGGACTCTGAGAGACAAACAACTAGTGGCAATAAAGGCGTCGATCAAAGTTGACAAGTACAGGAAGAAGGAATTCACCGACGAGGTTATAATCCAATCTGAAATGAGGCACAAGAACATTGCTAGGCTCCTAGGATGTTGCTTAGAGCTAGATGTTCCCCAGTTGGTGTATGAGTTTGTAGCAAGAGGGAGTCTGTATGACGTTCTCTTTGGATGCAGGGATAGCCTCCCAGTGGATACACGCCTTGGGATTGCTATTGGGTCAGCCGAAGGCCTAACATATATGCATTCAGCAGGGGAGAGTACTATTCGGCATGGTGATGTTAAATCTGCCAATATTCTTCTTGATGAAAATTTCACACCAAAAGTTTCAGACTTTGGGACAACGAGGCTGCTTGCCAGAGGAAAAGCTGAGAAGACTGATCGTGTTATTGGGGACATGAGTTACATAGATCCAATATATAAGGAACAAGGGATCGTTACACAGAAGAGCGACGTTTACAGATAGTATTATTTACCCTTCTATTGTTTGCGTTTTTAGTTTTCGGTCTTTCTTTTTTTATATGTTTCTTTTTTCGCTTTATTCTTTTCATTTCTTTCTTTATATTTTTTATTTTTTTAGTTTATTTTTATTTTCCTTTATTTGAAAAAATTCTTTTTTCATATTTTCAAAATCTGAACCATTTTTTGTACAATTTTCAAATTTTTGAAAATGGTTCCAATTTTTCGAAAATGGTTCCTTTTTGAAAATGGTTCCGAACCGAAAAAATGATTCCGATTTTTGAAAATGGTTCCGAATGAAAAAATGGATCCTTTTTGAAAATGGTTCCGAACCAAAAAAATGGTTCCTTTTAGAAAATGGTTCCGAACCGAAAAAATGGTTCCGATTTTTGAAAATGGTTTCGAATGAAAAAATGGTTCCGATTTTTGAAAATTGTTCCTTTTTAAAAATAGTTCCGAATGAAAAAAATGGTTACTTTTTGAAAATGGTTCCGAACCAAAAAAAAGGTTCCTTTTAGAAAATGGTTCCAAACCGAAAAAATGGTTCCGATTTTTTAAAATGGTTCCGAATGGAAAAATGGTTCCGATTTTTCAAAAATTGTTCCTTTTTCAAAATGGTTCTTTTTAAAATGGTTTCGAACCAAAAAATTGTTCCTTTTTGAAAATGGTTCCGATTTTCTGAAACTGGTTTCTTTTTGAAAATGGTTCCAAACCGAAAAAAAAGGTTCCGATTTTTGAAAATTGTACCGACTGGAAAAAATGGTTTCTTTTTGAAAATGGTTCCGATTTTTTGAAAATGCTTCCGAACCGAAAAAAAGGTTCCGATTTTTTAAAATGGTTCCGAATGAAAAAAATGGTTCCTTTTTTAAAATGGTTTCGACTTTTCAAAAGTGGTTCCGATTTTTTGAAAATGGTTCTGAACCGAACAAATGATTCCGAATGAAAAAATGGTTCCGAACCAAAAAATGGTTCCGATTTTTTTAAATTGTTCTGAATGAAAAAATGGTTCCAATTTTTAAAAATGGTTTCTTTTTTAAAATTTGTTACCATTTTCAAAATCCAAACTATTTTTAAATCTGAAACCATTTTCAAAAATTTGAACCATTTTTAAATCGAACCATTTTCAAAAAGAACCATTTTAAAAAAATAGAACATTTCCAAAATATGAACCGTTTTCGAATTTGGAACCATTTTCAAAATAGGAACCATTTTAAAAAATGCTCTATTTTCAAAATCTGAACCATTTTCAAAATTTAAACAATTTTTTAATTTGGAACCCTTTTCAAAAATGAACATTTTCAAAATCTAAACCATTTTGAAAATGAATAATTTTCAATATCTAAACAATGAAGGAGAGAAGGACCTAAATGAGTTAAAAACTGGGAAGAACGAAAGAACTTTAAAATGGCGCGCGAACGTAGAAATGGGAGCGCAGCAAATCGTACGCGAGCCAGTCGTGTCGAATAGTTCTGTGCACAACTGAGAAGAAAAAAGAACGACCACCAAACGCACGTACTCTGTTCTGTGCTCAACTGAAGCGAGTTTCTCTCCAGATGGGCTTCCTTCTTATTGGGCATTCGGACGGGAGCCACTCACGCAGGCGAGTCGAGAGATTCAACTCGCTTAAGGCGATATATAGGGGCACCCTGTGTTACACACCTCCCCGCGGCAAAACCTAGTTGCCGCGTACAGCGGAACGGATTGCGCTCCGCGCACCCCTCCCGGGCGATCTGGGCCGGCCAAGTCGGCTTATTCCGGATTTTTCTGTCGATTTTCGTGTTTTTTCTGTTTCAGTTTCTTTTCCATTTCGGTTCGTTTCCCCTTTTCTGTTGCCTTTGTGTGTCTTTTTTTACTTCTAATTTTTATTTATTTTCTCTTATACTTTTTCTTTTTTTCCTTTTTATTTTTTGTACTTAAAGATTAATGGTTTTCCTTCAAATAAGATAAATGTTTGTCTTGAAAAATTAAAGAATATAAAACATTCTTTGTTAAAAATCATTTAAGTAAGTTAAAGTTTCTAACTGAAAAATAATTTCCGTTCACCGGCATTTTATGTACACTTTCAAAATCGTTCCAAAATTGTTTCTTTCACATTTTGAAAATCGTTCAAAAAAAATTCAGTTCAAATACATATTTTGTTCACTTTAAAAAAATGTTAAAAGTAATTTCCGTTCACATACCTTTTCTGTTCACTTTTTAAAATCATCAAAATATATTTCGTTCACCGAACTTTTCTGTTTAGTTTTAAAATCATTCATAAGTAATTTCCATTGATAGACTTTTATGTTCATTCTTTAAAATCGTTCAAATAGATTTCGTTCATCGACCTTTTCTGTTCATTCTTCAAAATCGTTCAAATAGATTTCGTTCATCGACCTTTTCTGTTCACTTTTAAAATCGTTCAAAGTAGTTTCCGTTCGTTGCCATTTTCTGTTCACTTTTTAAAATTGTTCAAAATAGATTTCGTTCAACGACCTTTTATGTTCACTTTTAAAATCGCTCAAAAATAATTTCCGTTCATAGAATTTTTCAGTTCATTCTTTAAAATCGTTCAAATAGATTTCGTTCACCGACCTTTTCTGTTCACTTTTAAAATCGTCCAAAAGTAGTTTCCGTTCATTGCCATGTTCTGTTCACTTTTTAAAATCGTTCAAAATAGATTTCGTTCACCGACCTTTTATGTTCTGTTTTAAAATCGTTCAAAAATAATTTCCGTTCATAGAATTTTTCTATTCATTCTTTAAAATCATTCAAATACATTTCGTTCACCTACCTTTTCTGTTCACTTTTAAAATCGTTCAAAAGTAGTTTCCGTTCATTGCCATGTTCTTTTCACTTTTTAAAATCGTTCAAAATAGATTTCATTCACCGGCCTTTTCTGTTTAGTTTTAAAAATCGTTTAAAAATAATTTTTGTTCACGGACTTTTTCTGTTCATTCATTAAAATCGTTCAAATATAGAGTCTGTTCACTGATCTTTTCTGTTCACTTTTAAAATCGTTCAAAATAGATTTCGTTCAACAACCTTTTCTGTTCAGTTTTAAAAGCTTTCAAAAATAATTTCCCTCCACCGAATTTTTTCTATTAATTCTTTAAAATCGTTCAAATTTAGATTTCGTTCACCGTCCTTTTCTGTTCACTTTTAAAATCGTTCAAAAGTAGTTTCCGCTTACTGCCATTTTCTGTTCACTTTTAAAATCGTTCAAAATAGATTTCGTTCACCAACCTTTTCTGCTCAGTTTTAAAATTGTTCAAAAATAATTTCCGTCCACCGATTTTTTCTATTCATTCTTCAAAATCGTTCAAATTTAGATTTCGTTCACCGACCTTTTCTAATCGTTCAAAAGTAGTTTCCGTTCACTGCCATTTTCTGTTCACTTTTAAAATCGTTCAAAATAGATTTCGTTCACCGACCTTTTCTGTTCAGACAAACAATTGTCTCATTCATTTCATATATGTATAACGAGTACATTTTTAGTTTTGTTCTATTGTGGCAATTCTTAAGACATAACGTGTATTTTTGGTAATGACAAAGATGTACTCCCTACGTTTTTTAATATAAGATGTTTTAGTTGTACTACATGTTGTCTACATGCATGCTAAAATGAGTGGACATGCACACTAAAATATGTCTATATGCATTTGTATGCATGTGCATGTACACAAATGTCAAAACATCTTATATTAAAAAACAGAGAGAGTAGCACATTTCTTTTCCAAATATTTAAAATGAACGAAGTTCGTTCATATTTGTATGCTTCCCAGTATTGTTCATATTATTTCGAATGGTCACTTCTTCTCAGGATTTAAAAAGCGCGTGCGAAACAGTTTTCAAAAACAAGACGCGAAACAGTCTAAAAAACAAAGCGCGCGAAATAGTTAAAAAACAAAACGCGAGAAGCTGGAGTCGAACCCACGCGCGCCTAAAGGTGATGCTTCTCTTCAGCGCAAGAAAATGGCCCGGCCATTATAGTCAGGGGGTGCGCGGAGCGCTCTTAACTCCGCGTAACGCGACAACGAGGAGCTCCCCCTCCCCGCACGCTGCCGCTGCTCCTCCCCGCATGGCCCAGCCGCCCACCGCTGCACGCCGACACATGGCATCGAACGAACTGTCCAGATCATGGATGAGGTTTGGTCCCTTCAGTGTGCTTTTCTGACGGCTACTCCGTGTTTTCCTCTTTGTTTCAGCTTCACTGCTAAGAAACTTTAGATAGGCTCGAGCGCCGGCCCCTGAACTTTGACAATGTTGAGTGCGTCGACCTGTTGTCGTGTGGGCGACGGCGACGAAAATAAGACTAGCAGATCCATCTTCACCAGCGTCTCTCCTTTTGTATCAGCTACTCAGCTTCCACTTATACGGCATATTACAGAGACCTCAGACCTATGATAATTTCATTACAACACCTCCGGTTTTGGTTTTCGATCTGACAAATTTCAATCTGAATGTGCACACATTGTGTGATGTGTTTACATGATGATGGTCCGACCTCTCCGTAAGCAAATCTTGGTCCAGGTCACATTCAGGGACCAGCTTCAGTTTTATTTCATAGTATGAAACCTGGCTAATTACCTTGCCGGTGCATATACACAGACAAAAGAATTACCTCGAAATAACGTCTTCCAGTCTAATGGTTTTGGCATATGTATGCAGTATGCCCATCACGTCTGGAAAAAAAACTTGTAATATTCGGTTCCCCTCCGTAGTGCGGAACTGGTAGTCTTTTTTTAAGCTTTATTTTGGTTTGGTTCGTGGACATCTATTCTGTTATCCTTGATAATGAAAGCCGGCTTCATGTTAAAGTCGTATGGAAAAGAAAATATACACAGACAAAAGACTGGGTATGCTGCCAACCTCTGTCCACATCGAAATTCGTAGCGATGGCCTGGTCATGCGAGTTCCATGCTTCACAAGTCACAACCCAATCATGGAACGCGAAAAGGAACTGGATTAGTTATTATATACATCTGCCCATCTATATTGCAAATAATAATTGATCAGTTAGTCGGCTGATGTCGAAATGCCAATTTTATTTAGCTTCAGTTTCAGATACCACGACAGTCAGCGATGATGATACTTTAGCATAGACAGCAACACAAGCATGTACAGCTTCCAGCACCCTGAGCTGCACTGAGCTTCTGGACCCAGCGGGCAGCATGTAACACCAGGCGATGTCATGCCAACAATGACCGTTGTTTGTACAACTCCTCCTGCTCTGTGGGAGATATCATCCGGCCAGTCCATCATGCTCCACTCCACATCGACGGACGGCAAAAGGGAGGGAGCAGTGCTGGCCGTCGGTCACCACAACTCCAACCTCATAAGATTTTCCTACGGCCACCTCATAGCATGTCAATCTCTTGTCAACTTCAATACTGATGATCTTCATTGAAGAAATGCAGAGTGTGCACACAACTCAAGCATAAAGTCAGAGAAGTAAAAGGTCTTTCCTCACATGATAACGAAGTACTGGTAATCTGATGATATGATTGTCTAAAGCATGAAAATAAATATCATTTCTCTAAAGATGATAGGAAGAACTGCTTGATTCTAGCAATACATGTACTGTGTTACAAAACCTTTTTTTCTTAGCCTTGGACTAAAACATGTTAGAATTGACAATCTCCAAATCCAAAAAGAACAGTTATCTACGTCCGGTATAAACAACCAAGGTAGCCAGAATAAAAGAATTGACTACCTATGTAAGAATTATGCTAGTAAAAGTGCAGCTGGACAATAACAAAAGACAATTTGATTAGCCAAAATGTAAGAATTATCTTTATGTGGAGTATAATAGTCTGGTGTAGAAGAACTTGTAGCAACATTAAAATCATTCAGCCTAAACAAGATAGAAGTGTGAGTAATCACTATAGGATCTAAGAAAGATCCAACACTTCCCTCAAAAAAAATCCACCACATGTCCAATTCGCTGCTACGACTATACGATTATGCCTTATGTCGAGGTACTAATTCGTGTACTCACTGATATTGAGTAGGGGTGGATATTGAGCCAACTCGACTCAACTCGACTCAACTCGTAAATACTCGTTAGTTAATGAGCCAACTCAACTCAACTCGTTAACTAAACGAGCTCCAGACCCCAACTTGGCTCGACTCAATAAAAACTCGAGCTGACTCGTTAAACTCATTAAGTTCGGTAATACACGTTTATAACATAAGCATGTATAGCGTGCGTAGTCAATATTACAACATAAACTTAAATATTCTAACATTTCTTAACAGATCATTGTCCATAGCATAAAAACCAACAACATGATAGAACATAACTGCTATATATGGCCTACATGGCTCTAGTGGCTATGCTCCCACGTAGGCATGGCCTAAGTATTCTTATAATCTTAGGCATATTACGAGCTACACGAGTTTAACGAGTACTCGTAACTCGACTCATTAAGCTCGTTTTCTTAATGAGCTAAAAATGTCAGCTTGGCTCAACTCATATGTGCCCGAGTTCGAGCCGAGTTGAGCCGAGTTTTCGAGTACTCGTTAAGCTCACGAGTTTTGAGTTTTATTTCCACCCCTAATATTGACCAACAGAAGCAAACAGAGACACACATTCCCTAATTTAGAAATTTATCCCGCAGTTTCATATCCTTCTTTGATTCCGATCCCCCGCTTCACAGGTGCTTTGTCACGTGGAGCTTTTGTGGGGAGGTGATCAAGGGATCAACCCGATTTTCTTAGCGATACGCAACTTATTTTTCGCATAATCATAATATGTCTTGCGTTTCCCATCACCCCCCTTAATAAAGCCATGATCAACCCCTTAACATCAGCTTCATCAGCCTTTTCAACGGCGCGATCCAAGATGGGTTTATATAGCTCTTCCACCAGACTTAGGTTTTCCTCAAACTTGTCGCGTGCAAAAAAAACGAAGGAGTACTTGCCATCGTTGTAGACATGCCTCATCGCATCCTCGAAACTCATTTTTCTCTCAGTAAGCAGCTTCCACAACTCAAAAAGGAAATCATCGTATTTCCGATACCAAGTAAACTCAATCTGCACGCGGTGCCTAAACTCAATGAAGCCTTGCTCAATCAAGTCCCTGTAAACATGGGGATATCCTGCCGCAATCTTCAGCGCATGATAATAGAAGAGCCTCCCGATTCTTGGCTCGCGCCGGGTCATCCTCGTCATGTAACATCCAATCAGCTCAGTTTTGCTTGACAATTCCTCCCGAACTGGACGAATTCCTGGTCACCCTCGAGGGTACTACAAACTTTGCGATAATATTCCCAGTCTTCGTAAAGACCATAGTTCGTAAGCATGAGCCGCTGGTAGTCCTCAAGGTGAGCATACTCGCAGTAGGCAGGATCGAAGTGCCATTCAGAATCGGCCTCGTAATGCTTGTAGTACCCCACTGCTCCGAGTTTGCTAGGAGGGAATAGCTCTGACAGGGTTTCATCGTCCATATCCTCGTATTTCTCCTCGTCGTGAGCTCTGATGCGGCACAGCACGAGGCGCCGGTTCAGCACTCTCAACTGCTCCTCGTTCAAGTATTGGGATTCGTCGAGGTCGTCATGGTCGACGAGGGGGGGTGTCCTTCAACCGCCGGAGACAGCAGTCGATCTCCTCGGTGAGCCTATCATTGTCCCAGTCAAGGCCTTCGATTTCCTCTCGCTGTTGCTCTTGTTCTTGTCTACCAACACCAATCTTGCAAGAAGAATGCTCACCAAAGCTAGGTGCGCTTTGGATCTTTGTCTTCTTTTCACCGGTCAATGCACTTGCTGTCTCCATCACAGCAGCGTGCAGAAGCTCGTCGCTCCCCAAAATCAAAACTTGAGAGGATGCGTCGTTCTCGATCTTTCCCTTTCCGACACTAGCAGAGGATTCGCCGGCGGCGCGCGCGAGATCAGAGCGGCCACTCTCCATCATCGATCCGCAGGTCCCCTCTGTGATCTAAACAGAATCTCCAAACCTTAACCTATCCAGTGGGTAGGATTCGATCCGATATGTTGTGACGATAACTGCGATATGTTTGGCGGAGAAGGTGGGCATCGATATGTTCTTCAGGTTAGAGAATATACTCCGGCGAGAACTTGCCCGTGGCAAGATGGTTAGGAGGGTGGTTATACCCCCAGCCCACCAGAGTTCAAACCCCAGGTTTGACGCTGGTGTTTCTTATTTAGGCGGAATATTCTTCAGTGGGAGGCGACGTTCCCGTCGACAGCGAGGCGCCCGTGGTGACTTCGTCAATCTCGAGACCCAACCGCCGACTCAGTCTCTCGGAGGTGCTCATAGGGGTAGGGTGTGCGTGTGTGCATTTATAAGGGTGAGTGTATGCGCGTGTATGTGAGCGTCTGCGTCTGCGTTGTACTGTGTTTCGAAAAAAAGAATATACTCCGGCCGGCACGAGCAGTCGAGCAGGAATCTCACTTGGGCCTGGCCTAGATGTGACGATGCGGCCCACTTATCCATATCCAGCCAATCGAGTAGGGCTCTTCGTTCCGCGGCTCGTTCCAACCTGGCGTGCTTGAGTCCCTTTTTTTTCGAAATGCTGTTGCTTTGTGAGTGGTGCGCTATTTGTTTTTTATTTTTCTTTTGTTGATAGTATGACTTGTAGATGAAACGTGCAGAGAAAACCGCTGCATATTAACGGGAGGGAGTGCGACCAGCCGTAGTAGAGACTAGATATAGTGACACCATGTCTATCATGTTGACAGTTTCGTCCATCACACATCACGAACAAGTCAAATAAAATCTCAAAATCGGAGGCTGGTTATATATAGTTTTCTCATATTTATTGGAAAAGGAAGACGGCGACGAAGCCGTCGAAAAGGAAATGTAAACGGCCAAGCAAAGATGCGTGTAGGTCAAAGTATATATGCTTGTTCATATCTGTACTCCAGCTGCAGTATCGTAACTAACGTTTCACACTTCGCACCTACTTTGATTAAATGTTGAAATGGACGTGCATGTATATCTATCGTCTAATTCTAGGAACCTTTTAAATTTCACATCAATATGAAAAATTGTATATCGTCTATGAAAAATCTTGAATTCATTCTATGACCACACATTTACAAAAACATATCGATACTGATAAATTTCTACGAGATTCAGACTGTACAATCTAACGAAAGAACAGGCGCACACATTTGGCACATCCTGCATGCACATGCAGGTTTGCTTGGTGCTGCTACTTTTTCAGGGGAGTTGTAGCGGAGTGGGATGCGACATGGGGCGGCGCCGCCACAGGTTGACCTCCTTCCTGGGCTCCGACGCCACCACCCCGCCACCGAGCACCAGCGGCGCCGAGTGCGCCACGAACCCGTCGTCCTCGTACGAGTAGTCGTAACCGTCAGCACCGCTGTCGACGTCGGAGCCCCTCCGCGGCTCCGCCTGTTCCGTCCAGTCGAAGTCCTGGAACGCCCCGCGCCCGCTCGTGAACCGCTTCATCTGCCCCAGCCCCGCCGCCGGTGCCGGCGCCGCGGCCACGGTGCTCCCCGTCCCTTGAACCCGTCCGCACCGCTCGTCTTGGATGACGACGACGACGAGCGCGAGACGCTGCGACGGAAGAGCATCCGGTTCACGATAGAGATCTTGGGCCTCGTGGACGTGGTGGTTGCCGGAGGGCGCGGCGGGAGCGGGCATGCACCGCCGTCCATCCCGCACGCCGCCACGGGGGCGGTCTTCGCCTTCCTGACCGCCTTTGTCTTCCTCTTGGACTTGCTCCGCTTGATCTGCCCGATGCAGGACACCTTGGGCGACGACGCCTCGGGCGTCCGGTACCCGCTCCCAGAGACGCCGGCCTGCTTTCCCCCTCTCCTCCTCCGAGCCTCGGGCGGCACGATGGAGACCAGCGGGCCGGAGAAGGCGTTGCGGTGGTTGAACGAGGACTTGCCGCCGGTGCCGGCGCGGGCGGCGAAGTTGGTGGTGGACGAGGAGAAGGAGGCCGCGGTGGAGCGCAGGAAGGACGCCAGGACGCCGCCGGCGCCCGCGCCGCTCCTGGTCCTCGCGTGCTTGCTCGGCTTCCTCTCCATGAACAGCTACCGTGTAAACGTACAGTACGACGGCCTAGCTCGCTTGCTCGTCTAGCTTTCTTCTTGCCCGACGATTGATCGATCGGTCGTTCAGCTCCAGATTGCCGCTTCAGCGTTGTCCCTTCTGACTCGACTTGTCCGGGTTATATACCACCGGTCGCCGGCTGGATGGTTGGTGACTAGATAGATACAAAAATAAATTCAGATGGGACGGCGCAGCAGCAGCTGATCGCGCGTGTGTGGCGTGGTCAAAGCCCGGGAAACGGGTGAGCAGGTCCGTTCCTTCCGGGCGTGCGCCGGCGCCGTATTATTCCCCGCGGAGAAACCGCGCTCTAGCTAGCCAACAGTCTCGGCCGGAGGTATTCGTTTTGGGAAGAAACTGGGGTGAGCACCGGGCTCACCCCACGCTCGGTGCGCCTCCGTCTTGGACGGCTGGGATCGCACGGGAAGCTCGAGTCCGCATCGCGGCGCGGCTCACCGCGGCGCAGGTGGCTCACCGCGGCGCACGTGGCGGGGGCGCACCGTGAGCCCGGTGCCCACCCCAGTTTTTTCCTCGTTTTGCATGGGACCTCTTCCGGCCTCCGCGTATGAAATGAGGCGACCTGGTATTTGGCCAAGACCGAATCATGCGTACTCATACTCACTCCATTCCAAATTAATTGACTTCCATTTGTCCAGGGAGTACGTCCCACGGGGCGCGCGTCGTCGGCCGGCTGGTAGCGGTGCTCTCGCCTGGCTGGGCGTGCATGGCGGCGCCCAGCCGGCGTGCCTTCGTCTCGTCACCCCGACGGCGACGTCCGACGGGATTGCTGGCGTACGCATGGTGATAGCGAGCGATCGTATGGCGCGACGCGGACTCGCTCGATCTGCCCGCGGTGTCGCCGGTGTGTACGCTCGCCAGGGAGAGCAGCGCACATTTCGTCCGCCGTCACTGTGGGAGGTTCAATTCGGTAGCAGCTGTTGCTGTTCGATCAGATGTTACGCCACAGACAAGACCACGGCGCCGGTGGAGAAAATGTCTCGTGTAATGAATGTCGAATTTGACCTACGGGGTCCTCGTTCTTTTCTTTCTCATTTTTTACAATCAAAACTGTGGCGGGCAATGTAAACGTGTGTTTAATTTGTTTGTTGAGCTTGTTGTGCACACTCGTGACTCGTTAGCCAGTGACTCAGCAGTACATTGTTGGTGCTAGCTTGGTCATAAACATGCCTTTCGCCTTAATCGACAACCAGGGGCGTAGACAGGCCCCAGGCCACCCTGGCCTTGGCCCGGGGCGTCAGGCTGAAACGTATGCTAATTTGTTGCTACAGTACGGCACTGTAGCGTATTGTATCTACAGTTCAGTGAATGTGGCCTGGCCGCCTGGGGCGTAGGCTTATTCTGGCTACGCTACTGTCGACAACAACCATGAATGAGTAGTATTTTGCCGACGACGCTGCGTGGAAGATCTATCGAGGCAGTCATATCTTAGGCATATTTTATCCTCATCATTCTCCTGCCCTGTTTGAACGTGTACGCATGCGCGGCCAAGTCAAGCACACACCTGAATGCTGCAAAAGTAGTGCTGGCTAAGCTAATGGTGTTGCCGTGCCGAGTCTAAATTGAACTATTTAACACGGAAATTCATTTTGTCTCCCGAGTACCAGTGCCGAGTCCAAATACATTTTTTTCTTCGATTTTTTCTAAAAATTATAAATATTACTTTTAAAAAAATTAAATAAAATATCACTGGAGCCCGGTTGATAGAATCCTCTACTCTATTTAACAACACTATATACAGTACAATGTTAGAGTGCAGGTTGCAGCATTACGAGTAAGAATGGAGACCAAAATACCATCCATAGTTCCATACCATGCTACTCATGCCGATAACCAGTTCGCCACATCAGCCGGTTCTGTGCCGTTTACACGGGACTGGGATCCAGTTACTTCCTACATGAAGTCACGCTGTGACTTTAGCCATTTCATCTCCATCCGGTTTTAATCCAACGGCCCAGATTTGAGCTAAGGTTCAAACTTTTTAGAAAAATTGAAAAAAAAATATAGCAAGTAGTATACGTTTTGTTACATATTCCGAGGAAGTTTTGTCACCTTTGGATTAATGTTTATGAATTAATATTTTTTAAGTTTAAAACATGATAATCTATTTAATGATAAAACAATTATCCAATGACTCCAAAAAAATCACAATATGCAATGAGACATATACTACTTCCTGGAATATCGATATTTTCTAAAAACTTTGAATATTAAACTCAAATCTGAGCCATTGGATTAAAATCGAATGAAGGTGAAGGGGCTAAAGTCGCAACGGTGACTTCCTGTAGTGAAGTCACTGGCAGAGAACAAAAAAACTTTCTACACAATAATTGACTTTACTAGGAAGCGCAACAACATACTACATGCATGTGAGAGAGAAGAAATCTTTTTTCTATTTCTTATGGTAGACCACAAACTAGAGGTGCACCTTAACTTTATGCACAAACTTGTTTTCTCCATAATATGTAAGGCGTACTTTAAGCAATGCCAGGTGTTTTTGTTCACACATTGCGGCTGCAGTAAGCAGGGTTTTTAAGGGAGGCCCAAAAATACGGCCCCCCAGAGACTATCCGTCGGGGATAGTTGACTGGTGGCCACCCCGCCCAAAATGGAATGGACAAATTTGTGTGTTTTCTTGTTTACACCCTGCCAAGATGACGCACACCTCATGGATAGAGCTAACTTAGTGTCATTTCATGTATAGCCAATCTCTTAACCAACATGTACACTAGTTGACTATATACATTTATTATTTTATCAATTAGAGAGAAACATTGGAATTTACTCATATTTTCATGGTATATCTGTAGGATATTATAATTATGCAACATATATACCATGAAAATATATTTAATGATATATCTAATAAGATTGATATGACATGCATAGGTTGATGAATTTTGTAAAAAATTAATCAAATTTCACAAGATTTGACTTTGACAAAATTTATGTCTTATTTTACAGAAGGGAAGGAGTACCTCACACTATGTGTGCGTGCAAGCGCGCGCTCACCTGCGCATGCGTGTGTGACGAACATTGTCGATCAGCAAAGAAATACATTGTTTTTCCATCGTATATATTGCATGCGTATGGAAAATCAAACCAAGAGAAACAAATGAATAAACTTCCTTGCATGTCTATGGCTAGTAATACTATTTTATCAAGTAGAAGGCAATTATTTTTACAAGAGTGTGGATCAAATAAAAACTGACAAATTTTATGCCAGGTGAGTAGAATTAAGTTATTTAAATATTTGATTGTTGAATACGGGAATGTGAAAGACAAACTTTGCATGGGCGAGAAAGTAATGAGCAATACAACAACTACACACGACAAACCCCTATAGATATTTTGTATATTTCAAGATTTTTTTAGTCTAATGATTCTTATCGCTTCTATTTATTTACATTAAAATAGATAATTATGCATTTCAGAAACCTCCTATAAGCTTTAGAGCTCTTTGTCTTGATTATTTAAAAACAAAATAGACTTGAATATATATATATATACTATTCTACAACCCCTCTTAAGAGATTGTAGAATAGTTATTCTACAACCCACCAAAAAGACCTTCTGAATTCCGAACCCGCCCGCTCCGCTAACCCCCACCCGACCCGGCCCACCAACCTTCTGGATCGACCCACCTCCTCCATCATCCCGATCCCCACACTCCCACCTCCCATCGACGAACTCCTCCACCCAATCCAGCGACGCCGCCCCTCCCCAACATGGCCTCCGGCGCCAATAAGCCCCTGCGGGCCGCCACCATCCAGGGCACCGCCGCGGAAGGGAACTCCTCGTACGCCGCCGCGTACGGCTACCCCTAGCGGCACCCCACCGTCTCCCTGGCCGAGGCCCATCGCCGCCGTCTCCCTGGCCGGCGAGCCGCCCCCGATTCACCTCCCGCTGGCACGCCATCTTCCACCTCCACCCTACGCCGCCCCTGTCCACCCGACGCGGCGCCGCCCCTCCCCAACCGACGCCGACCCTGCCTCCACACCGACGCGATGTCGTCGTCCATCCTGTTACGTGCGCGGCACCACGATGTCTACTGCTCGACGGCCTCCATCCTCCGGGCACGCTGCTCCGAACTCCCAGTGGCACCGCGCCAAAGTGCTCTTCCCCTCCTCTGAAGTTCTTTAGCACCGGCATGTGCAGTTTAGATACAGAGCACAAACAGTTACAAGAAATAATATGTGAAGTTCAGAGACAAAAATATCCCTTTCTTAAATTCACTCGTTGTGATATGTTACCCTCTACCTGAAGTTCGCTATTTGTGATTGTGAAGTCTAGAGAGACAAGAGGTGGGAAGTTTGTTTTTCTGGTTGTGAAGTTCTCCTTTTTTAGTGAAGTTCGCTTCATCAAGTTCATCGCCTCGACCATCAGGGCCAGTGGCGGAGCCAGCCAAAAAATCATGTGGGGTCGGAGAGCCTAGGTGGTCAGGATATATACGTAAATATGAATATATTGAAGGGAGTTTTCAGAAAAGCTGTGGGGTCAGCCCACCCCACAGCTAACACGTAGCTCCGCCACTGATCAGGGCCTGTGCCCCTGTTGCCTGAGAGGTGCTCGGAGGAATGCCCATTGGTTTTGAAGTGGACACAACCGACAGGCATTGCACCATGATTTGTGACTCGAATATTTCCCCCGATCAAGAGCGTTGTGGAGGCCACTTCCTCTAGGTGGTATCGTACGAGTAGCAGGCGTCGCTGAGGCTACCACCTCCTGGTGCCAATAGCAGTGTGCCACAGCTTGCGGCCCCCCTCTTGGTGCCAATGATGGAATATCGATGTCTCTATGACGCGTACAAGGTCGCAACCGCGGGTCGACGAAGTAGGAGCCTCCAATCTCCATATCCGCAACACCAACTGGTGGGCCAACAATGTTGTCCGAGGGTGTGCATGGATGTGTACTTCTTGATGCCCTATGTGACAGAGATTTTTGAGGTGGAAGAGAAGGGGGTTGGAGGGGAGTCATGAGAATGTTACTTGGTTTATTTGAATCTACCTCGAGAGTGCACAAACATTTTTTTGCCTCCAGGAGGGCACACCCAACATCCGCCGATCTCCTATTATTTGTGCCTCCAAATCGGCATTAGATCATATACTGAAAATATAGATGATGTCAGAACTTTACATATTGTTATTGTAACATCAATTCAAAATTTTGTTATTTTTTAAACCGAAGATAAAATCAAGATATGCTTTGACAAATCTTCTAAACTTGATCCAAAAACAAGCGTTTAAAATTTGAAAGGGGTTTTGTGAAAATACTTTTTCCACTATATTTTTTGATGACCATTAAAATGGTCACTAAAACTGACTTTACAATGTTTTAATCTGGAAAATCAACCAGATGTTAGGAAAGAAAGTTTGCAATATAGACATGCTTTCCTACCACAATTAGACCAACTATATTATGAAGTGTGAGGATGAAAAGAAAGTTCACGGTTTATTTTATTCTTAGGCCATGGACTAGTTCTTATTTCCTTTAACAAATAATTGGTGCATGCTTTTAAAAATCGTATAAACACATTGTTAACAAGATGCAATGGATCGTGCAAATAGTTATATTTTTGAAATTTGCCTGTTGGTTTCCTAGAGAGAAAACATAATTTTATCTACAAAATTGCTTTTCTTAACAGATAGTGGCCCTTGATAAAAACTTATGCCAAGATTTCGCCACGTAGGATTTCTGAAGATCTGTCGAGACAAACCCAATACTGGAAAATAATTATAACTAGCCGCGCATTGCAGCAGGTATCTCATTAAAAAATCTAATAAAAAACTTAAAACTTAAAGTTGTCGACATGAATTTCTAAGATTTAGCCGGCCATAACAGCTGAGATGCTAAATTTAATAGACATGAAATAAATGTGTATTTTACAATTTAAATGTCGTTATGTCTGAGGGATGTACCTAGTTGATATAAATAAGTTGAAATCGACATGGTTGAAGAAACAAATAGCATGAATAGTTTGCATGAAAGTGCAATACAAGTTGCTGCATAATGTTATTAGAACTTTTTGAACGGTTGCGCAGAGAAGAATACATAATCTATAACATCTACTCCCTCCCATCCGCTATATGTGTCGCAAGAAATGTAATGGTCACGTAAGTTCTAGGGATCAGAGTGAGTATATTATTTTCATCATTGAACATAATTAGAAAAGGTTCATTTAGTTGACGAAACTAGTTCCGGTGTTACACTTTTGCATTATTTAACTGTGTAATTATATTACGGGATGATGTGATCTTATCAATAGATCGTGCTCCTCCTAGGTGTTAGATTTGTCCACCAGACATAAACATGCATTTCACGTTAACAACAACCATGAATCATGAATGTAGTATTTTGTCAACGACGCTGCGTGGAAGATAGTATCGAGACAGTCATATCTTAGGCCCCTCTTGGGAGACCAGTTTTAGCTCCGTAATTGGCCCGGAGAAAAATACGGACCTACTTAGGCGCGTAATTTAAAGGAGAGTTCCGTCGTTTAATACGGGTAGAAACTAACCAGGTTCCCAAGCGGGGCCTTAGGCATATTTTATCATCGTTCTCCTGCCCTGTTTGAAGTTTGAACGTGTATGTACGGCCAAGTCACACACACACCTGAACGCTGAACAAGTGGTGCTGGCTAAGCTAAAATGGTGTTGCCGTGCCGAGTCAAGTAGAACTACTACTCCCTCCGTTCCAAATTACTTGACTTTAGTTTGTCCAAATACCAATGTATCTATACTTGTTTAGTGTCTAGATACATCTGTATTTGAACAAATCCAAGTCAACTAATTTAGAACGGAGGGAGTATTTAACAACACTGTCTACACAACAATGCTAGATTGCCGAGGCATTAGAAGTACACGTGCGCATAATTAATGGGCACCAGCCGCACCAAATACCATCCTCCCCCCCCCCCCCCCCCCCCACTTCCCCGCTACTCATGCGGTCATGCCGATGAACATGATCCTTGATGATCAGTTCGTCATGTCAGCGACGTCCGTGCAGTTCACACCACCTCAAGCGTACACGTCACAGGTCTAGGACATTACTTTTGCGTAGAGAACATGGGAAATTTATACTCAATAATTGATTAGCGAAGATTGCATCATATATTTACATGCATATGAAAAATGAAATGAAGAGAAAGAAATGAATAATTTTCCTTGCATATCTGTGGTAAGTGACACTATTTTACCAAGTAAGAGGCAACCATTTTTATAAGAGTGTGGATCAAACGAAAAATTGACAAATTTTATGCCAGTTGAGTTGAATGATGTTATTTAATTATTCGATTGTTGAACACGGGTATGTGAAAGACAAACTTGGCCATTAGCAGGCCACTAAAATGAAAATATAACAACCGGACGAAAAAAAACCTTATAGATATTTTGTATATTCCAGAATTTGTTGTTTGGGTACAATGATTGTTATCTCTTATATTTATTTACGCCTAAAATAGATAATTATGCATTTGAGAAACTTCTTGTAAGGGTTAGAGTTCCTTGTCTTGATATTTTAAAAACAAAAAATAATGCTTGAAAATATTCACACCTCATCCAAGTGGTTGAAATTAATCTACGAAAACTGGCAATTTTATTTTTTTGTCCGATGGAAAAATAAATTTAACAAAATAATTTTAAGTAGTTTCTAAAAAGGAGTGTATCTTCGTACATAGTTGTTCATGATGTGTATAATTTTGTAGACTCTGATAGAAACAATATTGATTAAGTTCATACGTGAGAGAGAATGAATGTGATGTAATTGCAAAAAGGTGGAAATGATTAGTATAAATAAGTGATATAAGAAATTCCGATGGAATGACACAGCTACTGCTATTCGTGTGTATGTGGCGTGGTCAACGGCCAGGGAAAGAATCATTACAAAATGTATATGATCATTACAACAAAATGTAGAGGATTATATATAAGTGTGTTTGAGTGTAACCGGAATTCTCCCTAGTGAAATAATAAATAAATAGGAGCAAATTATATCTGACCCTTCCAGGATGGAACTCCTATTGTCGACTTCCATTAAATCAGTGCATAAAAAAATATTGTTATACGAGTGCAAATACACATCTTTTCTATTATAGCTTCCATTTATAGGGGAGGCAGAAGTATTAGTTAGCACAATACTTTTCTGTTTTTGAGAATTGTTAGCACATTATTTTTTAAAGTGTAAGTTACTACCTTTTTTTAAATACATGTAAACCTTGCAATGAAATATGTCTAGATATGTATGTGCAGAAAAAAGCTGAATTACGGAGGGAGTAGCACATTTGGTGGCCGCGACCCCTTTGGCATGCATCTCAATTCTCAAACCAAGCTCACACTGACTTTACGACTCCAACGAAGCCCAATAGATCACCTCTTGGGTCACTTGGGCCGAAACTGCTCTAAGTAAAATCTCCTGCCAAAACAGAACGAACGGTCCAAACCGAAACCCAGAACCCTACCGACCCCACGTCGCCGGCAACCGCGACAGACCAGGCACCACCGCCGCCATGGCTCTCTTCCTCAGGCCCAAGCACCAACTCTCCCCCTCCTCCCGCATCCTCCTCCGCCGCCTATGCGCCACCGAGCCAGCCACAGAGCCGGCGCCCGCCCCTTCTCCGCCACCGACCCCCGATTCGCCTCCGCCCTGACTCCCGCGGAAACCAAGCTCCTGGACTCCCTCCACGCGGCCATCCTCGACCACCGCCGCGCCCACCCTTCGAACACGATCCCCGCCGCCTTGCCCTCTGATCCCCTCCCCACCTTCTCCTCTACCCTCGCCAGCCTCCTCCCTTCACCGCCCGCGCCGCACCTCGCGCTGCAACTCTTCGGCCGCCTTCTCGCGCTCAGGCAAGGCGTCCCGTTCCCCGAGGCCCTCACGTTCTTCCACCACGTCCTCCCGTCGCTCCCCGCCGACTCCCTCCCCACGTTCTACGCCGCTCTGATCGACCTGCTCGCGAAGCACCACCATTTCCCACTCGCCCGCCACCTGCTCGACGAAATGCGCGAGCGTTCCGTCCCCATCTCGTCGCAGGTCATCCTCGCCCTGATCCGCCGATACGTCAGGGCGGACATGTCCTCGGAGGCATCCGAGCTGTTCCGCCGCATGGAAGAGTATGGCGCAGGGGTCCCTGACCCTGCAGTGCTCGCCTCACTCCTTGGCGCTCTGTCCAAGAAGCGCCTTGCCAGTGAGGCCCAGGCGCTGTTCGACAGCTACAAGTCAGTCTTCCCACCGGATGTTGTGCTCTGCACGACACTAGTGCACGCCTGGTGTCGTGCCGGGTGTCTCGACAAGGCGGAGCGTGTGTTCGCCGAGATGCAGCAGGCGGGGATCATGCCGAACGTGTACACCTACACGGCGGTGATTGATGCCATGTACCGTGCGGGTCAGGTTCCGCGTGCGCAAGAGCTCCTCTGCCAGATGATTGACAACGGGTGTCCGCCCAACACGGCGACCTTCAACGCCATCATGCGGGCTCATGTCAAGGCTGGGCGTTCTGAGCAGGTGCTGCAGGTACACAACCAGATGCGGCAGCTCGGGTGCGATCCAGACATCATCACGTACAATTTCCTGATGGAGACGCATTGCGGGAAGGGGCAGAGCAACCTTGATGCGGCGACGAAACTGCTCGCCAAGATGATTGCCAAGGGGATTATTCCCGACTGCCACACGTTTAACCCGATGCTGAAGCTGGTCCTGTGTCTCGGCAACGTGGACGCTGCGCGGAAGCTGTACGAGCGAATGCAGGAGCTGCAGTGCAAGCCCAACGTGGTGACTTACAACCTGCTCATGAAGCTGTTCAACAAGGAGAAGTCGATGGACATGGTGCTGATGATAAAGAGGGACATGGACGCGCAACGCGTGGAGCCAAACGCCAACACGTACGGAGCCTCATCGAGATGTTCTGCGGGAGGGGGAACTGGAGACGTGCTCACGGCACGCTGCGGGAGATGGTCGAGGAGAAATCTCTGAAGCCATCGAAACCGGTGTATGAAATGGTGCTGAGCCTGCTGAGGAAGGCCGGGCAGCTCAGGAAGCATGAAGAGCTCGTGGAAGCGATGGCCGACCGTGGCTTCATCAAGCGCCCTTCGGAGGATGCCCTGTGGAAGGCAGTGGCTGCTGCCTGAACTGTGTTTTTGCTAGATTGTCGTCGATGTGGAATCTGATGATAACACAAGCATTTTTCTCTTGTGGTCTTTTGTTTGTATCCTATCTCTTAAGAGTAACAACGCTTCCCTTGGTAATATTGATAATGTTTTGTGGGTCAAATTCCGTCATAGCAAATTTTGAGAAATTTAAAGGCTTCCATACCTGATTGACTGGTTCTTTCATCAGTTATGTTTGGGAGAGTTGTACAGCTTATACTACACTGATTTGATGAAGCAAGCAGTACCTCATATACTTGTACCGTGCAATCTGTTGTTATAAACGATAGCAAATAAACGACGAAGAGCGGAACGATCAAACCAAAAGGGACACGAGATTTTAACGTGGAAAACCTCTCCAAACAAAGGAGAGGAAAAAACCACGGGCGCCAGCCAGCAAAACTTCACTATATCGGGGTGAGGTTACAAACGCCGGGGATTTACACAATGTGACTTATCCCAGCCGGCGGCTTACAAGATGTATATGTAGTGGTAAAACCCTAGGTCAACTGCAGTCCGACCCGGAAACAACTCGGACCGTACCGCGGGGGGCTGCCGCCCCCCGCACCCCCCTCCGTGCGGCCATCACGGATTGGGCCTTTATCAGTATATACGAATTTGGATCACCACAAAATACACACTCCACCTTGACACAATTTTCATCTTGTAGCATGAACGAGAACTTCACCCTGAAACAACAAAGAAACACACCTTCGCCACCAAATAGCCTCTTGGGCTAAACAGTGATACCAACTAAGCCCGAGCAAAGCTCGAACTTAGTAACAGGAACTGGCTTTGTCATCATATTAGCAGGATTATCATGAGTACTTATCTTGCATACATTCAGCTTACCTTTTGCAACAACATCACACACATAATGGTATTTGACGTCAATGTGCTTTGTTATCTCATGAAACATCTGATCCTTAGCAAGGTAAATAGCACTTTGACTGTCACAAAACAGGTTAATGCAAGTATCATCTCCACAAAGCTCAGCAAACAAATCTTTCAGCCAAACCAATTCTTTACATGCTTCAGCAATAGCCATGTACTCTGCTCCGGGACGCTCCGCTCTCCTCGTCACAAGTCGGCCTTTATCAGTATATACGAATTTGAATCACCACAAAATAACATCTGTCTGACCTTTAGGTTGGGATGCATCAATCTCTTAGTTGGTAGCATTTTATGACTATCCCTGGGTTGTTAGTATTTGATGATTCACGGCTTGTCATTCATCAGTGTCTTAGTTGGTAGTATTTGATGAAGTACCATCCAGACGGAAGAAGGCAAAACAAGAGACGCTCGAGTTTAATTGGATCTGCTTTCTACTACATCAGTGCCTTATTTCATTGTCATTGTGTGCTTATGTTTTCCTTAGGAGCTAGTACAAGCAAACTAAATTCGTTACGGCCTGCGCTTTGCATTTCTTGTTACAGTGAGTTCTCTGGACTTGTAGCGTGAGGTCAGCTCGACAAGTTTGCGTTCTCTGGACTGGATTCACTTGCAGTGTAAGAATCCGTGACCCTGCGTGCAGAGCCAGTAGCCCTTGGAATAATACCGAACCTTGTCTCTGTATCGGCAGCTTTTTGGGGTCCGCAAAGTTAACTAGTCGCAACATGTTTCGTGTCCGTTTCATTGGTAGTATCTGGGCACACTTGCATCTGGATTCTGGAGTCCCTGACGACATGTCTGGCGATCGCATAGAATCTAACAACCTTTCCAACTCATGTCAGTCACGAGCCGATCATAACCTTTCCAAATCTGGATTCAGCATTCATAGGCACTAAAAATACTCACAACTCGATCGTCCAAGAATAAGTTAGTCAGGTTTCGAAAGAAAAGAAAAAACATGGCTGCGTTCATGCATCTGGATCCTGGAGCGTTGTTCCTACGGGGCTGACCGGCTGACGGCATGTCGTCCGCCTCACAGAATCTTAATCTATCGAACGCCTTTACGAGTCCTTTCAGTCACGGGCGATCATTCTCATGAAAGAATCACATGCCCTACTGTATACGAAGTCGATCGTCCACGAACAAACAGGTAGTCAAAAAACCGAGAGAATTACAAAATCATACCACAATTGGGGCAGGAGTAACGAGTCAGTACCAACACTACTAATTTTTTCAAAATCATACCAACACTGGGGTAAACATAACACGCGGCGCTAATAGCTCGTTTTAAACGCTCTGACAAGGCGGGGCCACTGTCAGGGTTGACGGCCGTTAGCTGCTGGGGCACGTCAGCGATGCGCGCGCCACTCCGTCGATCTCTTAACCCTGCTGCGCCTGGTCGATGCGGTGCTGGGCGGAGTCCTTGATGTCGCGGGCCTTGGAGGCGAGCCGCGCCTTGGCGTGGTCCAGCTGGTCGGCGCCCGGCGGATGCTTGCCGGTGAGGTACTTGTACATCCAGGAGAACACCGACAGGGCCGCGACGCCGAGCCCGCCGGAGGTCACGAACCCAGCCACCATCAGCGCCAGCGCGATGCCCGCCGGCGCTATCACCGGGCTGAAGATGACCAGCACGGGCGTGGCCACCGTGAGCGCGATGACGGTGCCCGCCAGGATCAGCCCGGACAGCACCAGCATCGACCCGCCGGCCGTGGCCGCCGTCGCGGCCTTCAGGGCGCACATCATCGCGGGCTGCTTCTGCTGGTGGTGCTACGCCTGGTCCCCGCCGTAGCCACGGTCGCCGAAGCCGGCGCCGCCCATGACGCCCCTGGTGTCCCTGTGGTGGTCAGCCATGGGTGCGTGCGTGCGTGCTACTACTACGTGTGAGTGAGAGGAGGGAAGGACACTGCCGGAGCACGCTACTGCGAGTGAAGGGAGCGCGGCGAGGGCAGTGAGGTTATAGACATGCGAGCACTCGTGTCGGGCTCGCCGCGACACCTGTGCTGGTGTGGCCGCGCGGTGGCCATGGACGCGGCTGCCGCCTCGCCACTCTTTCTTCGTTTTGGACTGGACCTGGACGACAAGGAAGAGGACGAGCTATCGGAGATCGCCGGCTCGGGCGACGGCCGCTTGTCGCCCGCGGCGGCGTGTGTGGCGGCGATCTCGGAGCCGATGCGGAGCGGGAAGTTGAGGAGCGCGCGGGAGCCGCGCATGCGGTAGGCTGCGCGGTCGTACGCGACGGCGGCGTCCTCGGCGGTGTCGTAGGTGCCGAGCCAGACGCGCGCCGTTCTTGGCCGGGTCCCGTTCTTGGTAGCCCCAGACGGCAGCAGCTAACGGCCATCAACCCTGACAGTGGCCCCGCCTCGTCAGAGCGTTTAAAACGAGCTATCAGCGCCGTGTGTTGTGTTTACCCCAGTGTTGGTATGATTTTGAAAAAATTAATAGTGTTGGTACTGACTCGTTACTAGTGCCCCAATTGTGGTATGATTTTGTAATTCTCTCCAAAAAAAACCAGGGCAGCAAAGTTACGATCCACACAGGACAACGGCTCACAATTAAGGTCCAAGGCACGTACGATCTTCCTCTATGTTCCTCATTCATTCATTACGTATTCATCAATCTAGCAGAGCACGATGAGCAGTGCGGCTAGCTGCTACAGTACGTTCTTGCCGCGTTGCCAATGGTCGGCTCCCAGTCGATGCGCGCGTCCGTGGGTTTGCTAGCAAGCTTCGTTGGCGAGCGGCAATGGGCCATGTCCGCACGCACATGGCGCCGCGGCGTCGTTTGGCCGGACGCGCGCGCCCCGCCGTGGATGCCGCCGGCGACGGGGGCCACACGGCAGGCCTGAGCAGCTAGCTACCGGGAGAAAATTGTGAGCAGGATCGTTAGATTTTATACTTGTATGTACGTACATAACTCCGTCGTATATATCGCCAATCTATCGGCGACAGACATGTGAGCCTTTCCGCTCCAGTCCAGCCCTCTGCTACAGTACATCCATGATCGAGCATTCGAGCCATGGCGGTGCGGGGAAGATCTAGGTGGGTCGACCCTTCCTTTCTCGGCCTCCAGCGGCCTTGGATCCGGCCAGGTGATTGATTGGTTAATCTGTCTCCACTAATTTGGTGCAAGCCGCACTCATCTTTCAGTGTCATCAGATTACTCATGTTTTCCATCATAGTATTAGGCTAGGCGTCCTTCTTTCTTTCCTAAAGAAAGAAAAAAATTAATCGGCCTAGGCACTCCTAATAAACTCGTAATGATGCCATTGGGTACGTAGGAGTAGCACGACAAAACGTATTCTGGGCACGACAGTGACGTTTCTGTTGTCTGCTTACGTCAGCTCATCCCCACTCTATGGACACACTGTAATTAGACCAACTCTAGCAGATCCCATAAAAAACATTAAAAAAACGTCTCGTACTGAGAGGTAACACTTGTCCATCTTCCATCATGCAAATTGGTTTTATAGTGAACGGTAAAAACCGGCCCGCGTACTGTATATTTGCCCTACCATCCACCGGACTCGCCTGGTTCTGGCCAATTCCGGCGCACGATCCGAAATCCGGCCTATTTCCTTATTCCATCAAATTTCCGGTCCCTTTGTGGCGAGCAACACATAGTGCTATAGAACGATCACGGCGTGCATCATGCGCCCGATACGCGGCATGCCTCACACAGGTCTAGAGCGGTGCCGGGGCATGTCGACCGGTCAACTTCAGGGGAAAACTCTAGATCCCTGTGATCGGATGATGGCGGCAATTCAGTATCGTTTTCCTCTCTTGGGGGCTTCGTCTTTGGAGTTGTGCTTTGAACGGAGTGACAGGCGGAAGACGGTGGTTATGGTGGTTGGCGGCGATGAGGTCTGTCCGCGGCCTCAGGGTCGGCGTGTGCGCGTTGTTCAGATTGTAGCAGGAGCGGCGGCTCCTAAGTTCTCGTTCTTTTAGACGATAGCGTTGTCGGCTCGACGGTTGCGTGGCCAGCAGCGGATCCGATGTGGTAGGGTGTCGTCACCGATTGCTTGGGCGATAGACCCGGCAGCTCGGCGGGTGTCTGGTCTCAGGACCGGCATGTGTCGCTGATGTCCGGTTTTCCGTGGTTAACCGGGCAGCTCTCTTCTTCGAGGAACCGGTTTACCTCGCGTTAAAAAAAAATTGTGCATTTCCGCTCTTGAATTCTCGGCCTCAGATCCCGTTGCTTGATTGCTAGATTCACCTGTTTCCATAACAGTGACCTCTTCTTTTCCGCGGGCATGGGAGATTGGGAGGAACAACCTTTTAGCCGTAGGGTTGGTACGAGCAATCATCTTTTCATTCTTGCGTGCATGTTCGCCACCATCTCCGCTTCATCTTTGTTGCACCGGCCTGGTCCAGGCTCGTCGGAGTAGGAGGAGCAGCTAGATAGCTTGGCCCAGCCACCATTGGCACGCACTGCCCAACCCCTCCGCTGTCACCACAAACAACTTAATCAGGGTCCACTCTCTGTTGGTTGTCTGCTAGTAATGTCAACTCATAATCCAATCCGTGAGAGTGAGCCGGCTCGCTCTGCCGCCCACCGGCACGGTCAACATTGGATTTACATGCACGTACGCCTGCACGCTCTGTCTCAGTCGCCTCACTGACTAGAGGACCACGGCCTCGCTCACATGGTGCAGCTCTAAATCGAGCACGAGAGCTGGACGTGGACGACGACGACGGGTCGAGGATCCAGACGGTAGCAGCCAAGGACGCGCATCGGTCTTGTCCCCCGCCTATAAGAGCCCGCCTTGACCCGAGCCGAGCAGCGGAGCAAAGGTGACGGGACGAGGCAGAGGCAGCTAGTGTCGTCACCTCCAAAGCTCGGCGCGTCGCTTGCGACCGCGCAGGGGAACCATCGCCGCCGTTTGGACTCTTCCTCGCCCGCCCTCTCGTTAAGGCCGGCCTCTTCCGCCTCTATCGATCCCGTGACATCGACCCTGCGGCGTACGTCCGCGTTGCGTGTCCCCGAGGGCGAATCCATCAGCTCTGCGTGCCGTGTCGTGTCGATCGATGGGTGCGGAGGCGGAGCCGGTGGCGCCGCCGCCTCGGGCAAGAGGAGGTCGACCACGCTGCTGCACCTGTTCAACCTCGAGAAGCCCGACGGCGTGTTCGTCTTCACGGCCGCAGTCAAGCTCCCGCCGCCGTCGCCGGAGCCCGAGGCCGAGAGCCTCATCGACAAGATCGACTCCAGCTGCAAAGTCTTCACCTTCGCCCCACAGAGCATCGCGCCGACGAGCGGGAGCTCAAGCGGGCCGCTCGCGGAGATCCTGGCCGCCGTGCGGTCCAGCGGCAAGGCGCAGAGCCAGCCGCCGGGGCTGGACCACCGCGTCATGGCCGCGCTGGTGCGGATGTTCGCGGTCAACCTGTTCCGCGCGATGCCGCCGCCGTCGTTCGCGTGCCCGCTCGCAGAGGACGCCGCCGCGGATCAGGAGAGCCCTCTCCTCCGCGGCGCGTCGCTGCTCCCGTCGTGGCCGCACCTCGGCGCGGTCTACGACGTGCTCCTCGCGGCCGTCGCATCCGCCGACGCCAATCCCTCCGCGCCCACGTCGACCGCCGCTTCCTCACCGCTCCTCGCGCTCTTCGCCTCCGAGGACCCGCGCGAGCGGGACCGCCTCAAGGCCGCCTACCACGCGCTCTACTCCAAGCTCACCCCCGAGCGCGCCTTCATGCGGCGTTCCATGGCCAACGCCCTCCTCCGCTTCACCCACGAATCTACCTCCTCCTCGCCCCCGTCCGCCGGCGGGGTGGGCGAGGTGCTGGAGATCTGCGGCAGCATCATCAACGGCTTCGCGGTGCCGCTCAAGGAGGAGCACCGCGGGTTCCTGCTGCGGGTGCTGCTGCCGCTGCACCGGACACGCTGGCTCCACGCCTACCACCGCCAGCTCGTCTACTGCGTGCTGCAGTTCCTGCACAAGGACCCCGCGCTCGCCGGCGCCGTCGTCCACGGGGTGCTGCGGCGGTGGCCCGTCACCAACTGCCAGAAGGAGGTGCTGCTCATCGACGAGCTGGAGGAGATAGCGGAGGTGCTCGAGCAGCGCCAGTTCGACGCCCTCGCCCTGCCCATCTGCAACCGGATCGCGCGCTGCGCCACCAGCTGCAGCTCACAGGTTTGCTTCTGTTGTGCTCGTCTGTCTCACTCGCCCAAAACAATGTAGTTATGAAACTCAATCAAAAATTTCTCAAATTAATTTCAGAATTATGGTGCATTTGTGTCAATCAATGGAGTAGTTGATACTGTTTCAGTTAAGAAATGTGATTACAGAATATACCGTTAAAACACTTTTAGTTAGCTAGATTATTCATGCATCGACTTCCGCCCCCATACGGTTAGTTGGGCACATGTGGGGAAGAAAGTTTGCTGCCGGTGAACAGTAGTTGATCGAAAGTTACACGATGGCAAAGCAGCTTTATAAAGTGATGTCACTTTGGTCCATTTGTCGACTAGATTGAACGATTGCACGTACACGGTTCGTGCAATTCGGCTCCACAAATCAAAACCCCCACTTTCCCGGCACCACCATCCCACAAGCTCTTTCAATTCCAAAGCAAAGCAGAGCAATCGACTTGGAAATGAGGCCACCGATCGAACATGGCCGTCACGTGCCATTGCCAAGTGCTCCCACATCTCCACTGAATCCCGTGGAGGAAAAATGTGGGGCCTTGCACTGACACGGATGAGCCTACATATCCACCCCCTAAAATTCTCAATTCTCATGTAGAAAAAGAGAAATCTGAATTCTGAAATGTAATACAGTAGTACCAACTAATTGGTCTAAATATTCAGCAAAAGAAGCTTTGCGAAGCTATGATTTCCACTCGCACTTTCTTGTCGTCTAATCTACCTTTGGATAATTCCCCTATCCCTAGTACTACGTAGACACGTAGTACTCATAATGCTCATAGTGATGACATTTTTGACGATGGTTTTCATGGTTTCTAGGTGGCGGAGAGGGCGCTGTACGTGTGGAACAACGAGCGGTTCCTGGAGATGGCGACGTCCGGCGAGGGCACCATGGAGCGCATCCTGCCGGCGTTCGTGGCGAGCATCGAGGCCAATCTGGAGCAGCACTGGAGCAAGTGCGTGCAGCAGGTGGCGGCCAGCGTCAAGGCCCTGCTCCAGCAGGTGGCGCCGGACCTCTACGACCGCTGCGCAGCCGACCTCGCCGCCGGGCGCGCGGAGGCCGACGCCGAGGCCACCGTCCGGGAAGCGCGGTGGCGGAGGCTGGAGGCCAGTGCCGCCGCCAACGAGCCGAGGAGTAGCTAGCGTGCGGCGTGTGTGTGGTGTTTGTTCTGAGCTTGTACATTGCATGCCGGTCGGATGCCGGCGTGGGCGCGCCCACCGACGCACGCCGCAACTAATGGCGCGGCGTCGCGGTTGGCCAAGTGCCATTTTGGTCCCCAGCCACGAGCAAGTGTGATTGTGTTGTGTGTGACCGTGTTTTGTTTTTCAAGGCACTAATATCGGACTGAGATAACTGGATTCGTTGATACAAAAGTTTCACAGTTTTACTTCAGTTTGCTCAAGTACAAAAGAGATACCACATTGTAATCAAAAGCATGGAATTCAAGTTCAACATTTGCAATCAAGTGCACATAGATGCAAGGTTTCAAAACTGAACTCCCCAGCATGATTAACATTGCCCAAACAGGAGAAGCAAATTTCTGTGTCCATTCCAGCACCACATTCAAGAGCAAACTGCCATTCGAACTTGGTAGCACGAATAGTTACGACTTACAACCAATGAACTGGGAAAGGAGAAGCTAAGGATATGCGAATGCAATACCACAACAGCGAGCGACTGTATCTCAAAAAAAGAAAGACGAAGCAGTTTACAGCAAGAGGCATTACTCAGGCAGGAAATGTATATGCATATCAGACAAGCTCGCACTTGGAAAATCATCTCTCGAGTGCACCGAGTACACACAAAAAGAGAATAATAGTCTGACCATAGACCACTACGAACATATCACCCAGAATTGCCGCCGTGATTCAGAGGCAGCAAATGTATATGCATATCATACAAGCTTGCAATGGGAAGAGCATTCGTCGCGTCCAACGAGTACGCACCAAAAGAGAATAATAGTCCAGGATTCACCAGGTTCATCACTGTATCGACGTTCTGACCACAGACCACTACGAACATATCGCCCAGAATTGTCGCCATGATTCAGAGGATACCCATCGTATATGTATTACACTACGCTACTTCTCGAAAGAAAGGGAGTACGAGCCCGTGTTGGGATCTTTAACAGCTTTGAAATTGTCCACGCTCATTCCAAAGCGCCCCAGCACTGAGTTGCCCAAATCTTTCAGCTTCGCTGCAACAAACAAAGTGGGTATATAAAATTAGACATGGAAAATTTGAGCAAAAAATGAATCAAATTTCACATGCTGAGGGCGCAGATAAGTAACATAAAATGGGGAAATCCTTACACAAGACCAGGATAATTAATATTTTTTTGTTCAGCAAAAGTTTTGTAAAACATTGGTACATTCCATGCAAATATTCTGATGCATCTTCAAACACTCAAAAAATGTGTCAGCAAGTAGATGACCAAGTTTTGCATGTCCTGCAACTAACTAGTATCACTGGGTCTCGAAGGCACCACTTAACATATAAGATGGCTAGAGCTGTGTTAAGCTGAAATCATAAATGCATATAATGTTGCTGTAGAGACTAAACATTTGTGAAAGATTTTACCAAGCATTTCTTCCTTCATCTTTTCCTTTTTCTCTGCTGCCAGTGGCTCAAGTCGGAACAGTGATCTCTTAGCTTGTGCATTTGAAGGATCTAGCTCGATAATCTTTTTCATGTCTGTGAAGAGGAACAAAACTCAGCACCAGTGGAACTTCAAAAATGGCATCAAAACTTATGTACAGGTAGAGCGTGATGATCTGAGATTGACAACATGAAGCACATAGCAAGCAAAGAATCTAACCAGCTATAGCCTCATCATAGTGTTCGAGCTTTTCATGTGCTTCTGCCCTCCGAAGCAGGGCTTTCACGTATGAAGGATTCAGCTCAAGTGCTCTGCTGCACTCCTTAACTGTTTCATCATATTTTCCCTAGATTACATAAAGTTAGCACTGGGGTTTTCATGTAATAAGATATGACCAAAATAAAATAGCTTATTTGACAGGAAGCGTTGGCCACACATTTGAAAAGACTAATCCCGCAGAACATATTTAACAGATTAACTAGACCTAGCCTAGCAAGTTTACAAAGCACAGTACTTAATGGTGCTTTATAGCACAATTACACAATCATGTAATTATATACTATTGCAGAACTACTACTGCATGTACATCAATGAAATGAGAAATGATGGCAAGCAAACATGGAAACTATTCTATGTCCTCCAAAGTTCTGAACCGATCAGAAGAACGTCTTACCAATTTCAAGAAACATACAGCACGATTAGAATGGCACGCAGAGCATATATCTTCAGCAGATTCCAGCTCAGAAGCAATTTCCAATGCAATTTTATATTGGGATAATGCGTCCTCATATTCTCCAGCTCCAAAATGTTTGTTCCCTTCTACTTTTGCATCATTCGCTTGGCTTCTAGCTTTCTGCAATAATAACAGAGGGAAATCTCTTCAACATGATGCTTGAGGTACCCAGTCCGGCACTAGCGAAAAACAAGCAGCATACTAATATCTGAAGTTCCGACCAAAAGGTTCCACAAGGCTGCTAAAAGTTGGTAAACGCTATTGTTGTTTACTAGTTACTACAGTCAATAATCTATCAAACAACAAATTTGGTTAATTATTGATACACATCTTTGGATTTGTTCCAGATTACTACATCAGAAAATGTCATAGTCATAGTGTCAAAGTATCTTGCAGAAGAAAACACCGTGCGAAAGTAAGCACAGAAACTAAAATGCCAGAAACAAGTTTTGGCTAGCACCTACGGCTCCAGCAATCCTTAAATGTAAGTTTCGCATACACCACATGAATATTTTAGTTGTCTTGTAGACAACAGCTTCTACAAGGCTGCTAAAAGCTGGTAAACCCAATTGCTGATTACTATGTACAGGCAGGTAGTCAGACTCTCCGTCCAATAATATACAGAAACGACAAATTTAGTTAATCGTTGGTACCTATCTTTGCATTGTTACAGATGACTAGATCAGAACATTTCATACTATCTTGAGAAAGGAAACACAGAACAAAAGTAGGCATGGAATTTAAATGTCAGGAACAATTTCTGGCAAGCACCTAGCACCTACCGCTTGAGCAATCCGTAAACGTCAGTTCTGCACACATAACATGCATAGCTTAGTTTTCTTGTAGACAACAAGCATGTATTGCATTCAATTAAACCTCTCTTACTTCAACTTCACATAGCTATAGAGCTAGACAGTCAATTACTTTACAATAGCAGGCGGGTTTCAGATAATATCTCCAAGGAAGGCAGAAAATACACTTGCTTTGCAAGGAAATCTGAAGACCCCCTAAATTAGGGAGCCTATATTCATTCGCTGAGCAAGTACAGCACATTGGGTCATCAATTATCATGCACTTATTACTAATCTTCGCATCATCTAGTTTCAAAAGCTAGCAGGGTAAACGGAATGTTCTGGTTTGGTTCATGACAATCTATCTACAGCAGAAATTAACCCTAAGGAACAGCGGACACAGCAATTAACGAAGGCAACGGGTTGGGTGGATGGAGGCGCTACCTCCCACAGCTGCTCGTCGGTGAGCGCGTCCTCGAAAGCCTCCTCGGCCTCCTCCGCGCTCGTCGGGTCCATGGCGGCCACGTACTCCGGCGGCAACGAGGGGCGCGTCGCCTCCTTGCCCTCCGGCGTCGAGTCCACGGCGGACACGTACGCCGACGGCGACGAGGAGCGCGTCGTCTCCTCGATCTCCGGCTCCGGTTCGAGCTCGATCACCACCATCTCTCGAGCCCGGTGGTCGCCGCCGTCGACGCCCGAGGGTTCGCGTCCAGTCCAGTCGCCACAGCTGTCAGCCCACGGGAGAGTGTAGAAGATGGGTTACCGGGCGGAAGGCAGAAACATCCAGAACATGCAGGCAATATCGGCCCACGATGCGACTGGGCAGTGGGAGGGAGGAGGCCCTGGCGGCGACGGAGGGGAGGCCCAAGCTCGAGTTTCTCACACAAACCCACCATGTCATTCCCCTACAAAAAAAAAACCCACCATGTCTTTGTGTTTCGAGAGGTTCTCTCAAAAAAGAAAAGAAAAACGACAAAACCCTGAATCCCTGGTTGTGTTGCTTGAGATTAGAGCGACTCTAGCAAACACGCTAAAACATCATACCTAAATCACTTTTTGATTCGCCAAAACTGGTTTTATCGCGGTTTGGAAATTCATCGTGCAGAGCAGACCACAAGTTCGTAGTATAATTTGAAAAAAAAAATTGGAGCAAGATTTCAACTACCATCACAGAACAAGAATTCACCTCCCACGTCTCAAACAGAGTTTTTAAACATCACGAACATAGCGCAAAAAAAATACTTAAACTAAAAACCAAACCCTGACACTACTTGACAGTGACATGGTACTTCACCAGCGAGCTCCTGTCTCACCACATCTAAGGTAGTACTTGACGATGGACTTGCTCATGGCCACGGTGAAGTGATGCTCCTTCCTTGAGGTATTGATGCAGCGCTCCGACTCTGGATCACCTTTCCACGCGACCTTGTGTAGAGACTTTCAGATGGCCGCATCAGTTTCACGACACCGCTTGATATGGGGTAAAATGTGTTCTTCAAGCACATCAAAACTAGCCCACGCGTTCGCTGTTCCATGCACATGTGGACCTTGTCGCGTGCCTCATCCTTGTCGCTCAAGAGAACCACATCTGGCACCGCGCTTAAGCTCCCCTCCCCCTAGCGTTGTGTGGGCGACGCACCCTCCGTGGCCTTGGCGACTACACAGTGTTCCTCGATGAAGGGACGTAACGTTCGCGTAGGTCGTTTCATTTTGTGAAACGATTGCAGACGCGCTTGCTGGCGGTGGTGCTCCTCTCCGTCAGCGCCGAGACAGCCCCAACGACCCCACTGCTCCTGCCAATGCTGCCACGACAGTAGGGGTATCTGGAGGCCATCGCTGGACACGGAGAAATGCGGCGGAAGAGGAGAAAATCACCGGAAGGTGGAGAACCGCCACAAAAGTGGCGAGATGCGGCGGAGCTAGATCGGGGAAGCTACCTCTAAATTGACCCCAGTCCCGTTAATATAGTAGGATTGCGGGGGAATTTAGTTGAGTATGTGGATATGGGTTTTATGCGGGCCATCAAAATATGAAAAACCGCTTATGGGCCGGAATTTTCCGGCCACAGAGGATCTTCTTCTTAGCACCCATGCGCCACCTGATGACACACCCAATGCCACGCACGGACGCGCCACGGCAAACTTGACATCTTGTCCACACGCACGCACGTAGACATTTGTGGCGCTTGAATAGCAGGTAGATTTTTTTTGAAACACTGTACACTCGCAAACCATTTATATGGATGCGCATATACTCATCTATATGAACGCACGCACACACATACATCTAAGAACACCTCCGAAAGATAGAGAAGGCGAATCAGTATTGAAATTGACGAAGTATCCATTCCGTCTGAATGATAAATAACAACGTAAAATCTGTGCTTAAACTCTGATCGGATTGGGGTACATCCACACTCCCGTTGGTTCTCAATAGCAAGTAGAATTGATATCCTTCTCCACCCGTACTTAGAAGCGGCTCGCCGGCCGGTATGCCCCAGTTGACGTCGACGCGGAGCTGCCGGGACGACGACGACGACGTTTCTCAACCTGAAACTGTGGGCGGGGGCACATGACCGCACATGCACGAATCCATCCACAGATCCACTCCTTCGTTGTTCTGCCTGCGTGTCAGCTACGTTACATGCTCGATGTCCATGCATTTCTCCCCGTCTGGTCTCGATCGGTCACCGGCCTCAACGTCCATGCCATGAACACAAACGTGCCCCTCGTTTCTTCCATCCGCGCGGTCCCGGCAGCCGGCAGGCCGGCGGAACCCCACCGACAGCGAGAGGTCGAGACGGTGGGCTCTGTCTCTCTGCCTGGTGCCCATGCCCTCCCGCCGGCTCTTTGTGCCATCGCGAGCTTTGAATATCCCGATGCCTTCTTCCATCCGTTCGTGGGGCAGGGCCGGCTCGCGCGCTCTCGACGTCGACGGCGAGCGCCCCGGGCAACGACTTTTTGCTGCCAGTAGCGGTCAGCTGTGCGTGTTAATGTGCACTATCAACTACGGATAGCTCGATAGCTTGTTTCTGACCAGGCGATCGATCAACCTGTATATATATGTTCTAGCTCTGATATGACATTGTCCATCGGATTGATCTGCGCTTTAATTTGTCGACGCGTCCATCTCTGCGTTCGGAGCTCTAGTTGATCAGCTACCGGAGCACTGCAATCTCCGACCCGGCGCACTGCACTACTGCACGCGCGTGGCAGAGCAAGATGCTCTCGGCGGCCACCAGTGCCGCCGGCAGGGTGGCGCGCTCCCTCGTCGCCGAGGTCGTCGGGGCAGGTGCGTGCGCGCGCGCGGCCACACGTTTCACTACTTAATCGCGCGCGCCGGCTTAATTAATCCACAATCTAACGGCGGTTGCATCTGCGCATTGCGTGCAGCGGGTACGGTGATCGGAGCTATGGTCGGCTTCCTGACCGGCTTCGTCCAGGAGGACGGCCTGCTGAAGGGCGCGCTGGTCGGAGCGGTCACCGGCGCGCTCGTCTCCGTGGAGCTCGCCGACTCCCTACTGAGGATATGGACCAGCGACGGTTGCCCCATGGACACGCGCATCAAACGCACCGTAAGGAAATTTTCCTAGTTGCCAAGGAAAACTAAGCGACATTGGCTGACGGAGTTCTTGTTGCAGCGGCTGGTGCTCCGGAGCTTCGTGGCCGGCCGCCTCCTGCGCGGCTGCGTGTTCCCGGTCATAAGCGGCGCGCTGGACGCGCAGATGGAGGCGCTGCGGTACCAGCCGCACAACTACATGGGTGCCCGAGACGACCCCTTCGAGCCGAGCTCCCCGGTGATGGCCGCGCGGAGGGCTGCCGTAGAGAGCCTCCCGGCGACGACGCTCACCAAGGAGACCGCGGCCGCGGGGCAGCAAACCACCTGCCCCATCTGCCTCCAGGTCAGCATCCACACACTCGCCTCTGCCGGCAGCCGGGCAGCTATCTTCATCATCGGTCAACGTAGTACAGTGCAATGCAGTTAACTGACGAGATCATGCTGTTGGCCTGTCCTCATCAGGAGTTCCAAGCCGGCGAGAGCGCCAGGATGCTGCCGGCCTGCGGCCACGTGTTCCACCTGGCGTGCATCGACAGCTGGCTCCTCTGGAAGCCCGAGTGCCCGATGTGCCGGCACGCCGTCTACTAGCTAGCTACCGGCCCGCTGGCGACGGTGCCTGCGTCGCTCGCCGCCGGCGAGGACCATCTCGCTGATATCGGCAAGTCAAGAATCGTACATCGGTCTCACGAACGCAGAGGAGCCAGGAGTTCTCTCTCGTGACGAGAATTCTCTTTTTTTTGCGGAGAAATGTTTTTCCCTTTTCGTTTTTGGTACAGAACGAATGAAAGACGCAGATGCCGAGGTCTACCGCTCGTTCTTTCTGATTGCTGCTTGTGTTGTGTACGCATGTCTCAGTCTTGAAACAGGGCAGAGAAATTACAACCAACGCTCTGTCTCTGAGATGGCGAGAGGCAAACAAGATCAGGTTGATTAGGAACCTTACCTCGACTAATTCGTTGACGCTATGCCTTTCACTGTATGTATCGTATCCTTGAAATGCTGCGACTGAATCTGTCAAAAAGATGAAAAGAAATGTCGCGATTTATGTTCCATGGCGCTGACAACATTACAACACTAGTGTCATGACCTATTTGCATTGTCGTGATCAGTACGTGTAAATATACCTGGCCAGTTTTACCCCTCTCCTTGATTTGGTCTAGAAAATGGGAGTGACCAATACAACAAATTGAAACTCACCCCGAACAAGTTTAGTGCTCGTCTCGCTTCTTATCCGCTCGTCTACAGTTCTGAGAGGCGCAAGAAGAGGCGACCGCGCGAGCTTGGTTTCCGTCGGCGAATCCACCGCTCCCCTCCGCCTCCGGCCGCCGTAGTGGCACCGCGAGGTGGGGGGGGGGGGAGCTCTGGTTTTCGCCCTGGTGTGTAGATAGGTCCCTATCTAGGTGTGGGTGCCTCTCGACGACGTCGATGACGGGGCGGCGGAGTCGGTGTGTTGGATGTGGTCCTTCCCCTCCTTCTCCGTTCCGGCGGCTTCGTCGCCGGGGAGGACGTGAAGGTGGTTCGTCAGGTGTGCTTCTTCTTCCTTGCTCCTCAGGCCGGCCGTGGTGGCGAGGTGGGGGCTCGGTCGTGGTGGGCGTCCTGCTTTTGTTGGTGCTAGTGGAGGTGGTCTTCGTCGACGGTGCTGCTCCGGCCGGCCTTGGTGGCGAGGGGAGTGGTGTCTGTCGGTGCCGGTGTGCTGGTGGTGGTGGTCCGTGGCGATGGTGGAGCGGCTGGATGATGGGCGGTTGCGGGAAGACGGCGCTGTGGCCGGGCACGTTCAGCGAGTCCAGATCCCGGCGCTGGCGGCGGGTGGCTCATGCGGCCGTCTACTATGCGTGGTGGTGCTGTCTCTCCGGCGGTGCGTGGTACGGCGTCTCCGACGTCGCCTCGGAGCTTTGGGAGCGACGAAGGATCTGATCGTGATCTTTCCTGGTAGCTTGGGGTGCTCTTTGCACTTTGCCTGGGTCCGTTTGTAATTTCTGTTTTTCTTTTGGACTTTCTTGTAAAGTGTACTGAGCTGCCTTGTATTTGGATCGGATCCTCTCCTAAAAAAAAAAAAAAAAAAAAAATTGAAACTCACCCCGTCAACGAGTGCATTTAACCAGCACCTGGTTACCAATCTAGTTGAAAATTCAAAATGTTGGATGTCACCTGGCCAAATCCTAGTTGCCCGTTATCGCCGGCACACTAGCGTGGCGGGTCGGCCCAGTAAGGACTTTTTTCATGTTTTATGTTTTTGTTTACTTCTTTTTTATTTATAATGTTTTTGTTTTATTTTTAAATTTATTTCCCTATATAATTTTTGTTGTCAATTTTGGGTCTTTCTTTCCTTTTTCTCCATTTTTTTTGTCCATGACGAACTCGTGCATATTTTTGAAGCACACAAACACCTTTTTTAATTGCATGATTTTTTTTGAATATCACTAACATTTTTTGAACTATACAAACATTTCATGAAACTCACGAGCATTTTCGGAAAACCATGATCAATTTTTAAAATTGCTCGACCATTTTTAAAAAACTTTGCAATCAATTTTTAAACATGTTTTTAAACATTTTTTTACCACCCAAGCGCTCAAGTTTCTAATATATTTCATTAAGTTTAATATATTAGAACAAAGAATATATACAATTCTTTAAAACAAAAAGAAGCATAAAAGAAAATGGAAAAAGAAAACATGCACGAATAAGAAATAACTGAATAAAAATGAAGAAAGAAGAAAAACAGAAGAAAGAAAAACAAAATTCGAAAGCCCAACCAAATTAGCGTGTTGAGGCCCTAGGGGATGCAACATGCGCTTTATAGGACCTCCCGTCACCTTGAGTTCCCCCAAACACTTCAAGTTGCACCTAAAACTCATCAAAAGCGACATTTTGATGTGCATCATGAAGTGGTTGAAAGGAACTTATGATGATAGAGAATGTGGTTCATCTTTGGAGCATCTCACTACATCCCGCTCGACCGACATTTGCCAGTTCCTTGTGATACCAAGAGTTTCCACAATCACTTCACACCATGACTCGAAAAAAAATGCCTTTGTGAAGTGCTTGATAAAAAACCTTGGTAAAACCAAATATGCTTTTTATCTAGTCATCATCACTGCCGGTTCTTGAGTGACATTCGGTAAAGCTTGGTGTGACCAAGAGTTCACCCAAACAATTCACAATGACGCTTGAAATGGTGCCTCGTGGAGTGCTTGTGGGAAACACATGATAAAACAAAACATGCTTTGTATTCATCCTCCTTTTTATTCTTGATCTACAATGCGTAAATTTGCTGGCAGAATGAGTTCCTGATGAGGACATCCCACCTACAGTCACAACTACTAGTCCTACAACTATACAAGGAGCTATTACTCGAGCTCGTGCGCGTCAACTTAATTATCAGGTACTTTCGTTCCTTGGAACTATTCCAAATATACCTGAGAATATGCTACTGCCTAAATCGGATATGTTTGTCACTCTTAGGAACAATGGACCTAGCAAGGAAGAGAAGGACAAGCATTGGAACATGGTGATTCATGGAGATGGCAGCAAGCATGCAAGGAGTGGAGATGACGCTACAAATGGAGGCTTGGACGAAATACTACAAGATCACCCTTCATATTTTCGTCCATAGAGTTATATGGTGCTGCGTCACCTTCATATTTGGGCCAGGCCCATGTATTTTCGAAATACCTTTTTATAGACTATTTTTAGAGTCCGTGTTGATGGGGAAACCGACTTAGGATGGATTTCGGCCCCCTTTTCCAAGGCTGCACGAAATTCCCTTGAGTCTCCCCATAAATACAACCTTAGGTCGTCGCTTTAGGGTTTGGGTTTTGTTTAGTTAAAAAGTTAGCCATTGTTGCAACTTCGCCGTACTTCGTCTGTGTCTGAGCGACCAGATTAAGACCGCCTTTCGGAACCCCACTTTCAATATAATCATTCATCTTTATTCGCAATATCCAGATTGCCAATCTTAGTTCTTGCTTGTTCTCGATTGATTGCAGGAGCTAGACCTGAGTGGTTGGGTCGGCTGTGCTACGGCGCTGTCAATAACCTCCCGGAGTTGGTGTAGCGATTGCTAAGGCGCAACAACGTCCTCGCACGTTTGTAGTCGGATCGTCAACGTCGACGCCACCCAAATCGTAGTTATCCATCTCATCGAAAGATCGGACACCTTTGCCTCTATCAAGTGGTATCAGATTTCAGGTTGCTCGGTGAGATTTTACGGTTTACTAGTGTAGATTGCATTTTCATACCTACAGTCCACGAAAAAGCCAAAAATACAATTAGGGTTAGTTCATCCCATCCTACAACCAGTCTGGGCCTTTCGCATTTTCTTTTCAGTGCATTGCTTTGTTGAATTTTCGTCTGCATCGTCGCGAGTTGCTGGTCTTAGCGTCTAGTCCTTTAGAGTTTCGAGTTCTTTGCATAATTGTCTTGCCGTCGCCGCACAACTCGCCTCTCGCCACCACCCACCAGCCTTCCGCCACCATCCATCTACCCACCAACACCGCCGCCCACATACTCGCCGCCACCCCCCTTCACCATCGCCGCCAGTTTAGGGTTAGGGTCATGTCGGTTTAGACTTTATTCGTGTCGGTTTAGACTTGTAAATAGTCGGTTTAGATTTGTAAAAAAAAGTCAAATCCGCATCCAAGTCGGGTTGACCACGATTTCCACTAGTCAGCTCCGAAATAGTCCGAATTGGGGCAGGTTTTATCAGTTTTGGTTGTTCGGACTTTGAAAAATCATAACTAATTCATACGAACTCCGTTTTCGACGTTCGACCACTGAAAATCGTCGTGAGAAAAATCCGCATCCAGCCCAAACCACTACGTCTGTTTGCGGCCTCGGGAACCCCTCAGAATTCCCAAAAGAGTGCAGGAAGGTTGAGTTTTTGCCACTTTTCTGAAAAAAGTTCGGAAATTTTCGGTGATCTTCACTTCTATCTTGCTTTTGAGCTATTCCTTTGTGCTTGTTGTTGCCGGGCCTTGACCTTGTTGGTGCTATAGGCTCGCGTCTCTAGTATGATCTAGCCTAGGACCAGCACGGTACCGTCTTTGAGCGTTTATTCAACTTGCATTCCTGAATTGATTACTGCTAATCATTGTTCAGCCTTCCCAAAGCTCCACAGATTTCTACACCGTGTGTTGTGACGTCCCCTGGCAATCGCTTCATCTAATCTTCAGCGAGCATTGACGCCGTTTGTTGCCAGTCACCTTCTGCTACTTGGTGAGAACTTGTAAGAGCTTTGATTTTGGTTTACGGATTGCGTTTTTCCACCCACGTAGTAGTTGCTAGGAACATATTCTTGTGATTTGTATCCTGTTTTCTACTAACCATGTCAGAATCCGATGCTGAATGGGAGAACTTGACGAACAAAGAGATGCATAATAAGTTCGCCACGCTTGTGGTGAAGACCTCGGAGGATGTCGACAAACGGCTTGGTGAGGCGCTAGAAAGGATCGAGGGCCTTGAGCAACGTTTTGACACCAAACTTGACGCCAAGTTCAACGAGTTGCTCGCACGTCTTCCACCACCACCTGCTGATCCTCCACGGAACAATGTTGGGCGAGCGCAACGTGTCCCACGTGAGCTCGGCCAGAACTCCGGCGTTGCCGCCGCCGCCCATGAGAACTATGATGATTACTATGAGGGGGAGGATGAGAACGAGGGGGAACACCCGAGACGACAAGCTGCTGGTCGTCCGCGGGCCTACATTCGCAATGCTCATGCTGCACCACGCCCTCAGGTATTGAACGATGATGATCATGTTGCGAAACTGAAATTACATCTGTCACCGTTTGAGGGTAGATATGATCCTGATGCCTATCTTACATGGGAATTAGAAACTGAACAACGTTTTGCATGCTTACATTATCCTGATGATAGACGTGTTAAAGCTGCTGTTTGTGAATTTACTGGTTTTGCCTCTATTTGGTGGTCGGAATATTGTAGAGTAAATCCTAATGACATTCCCACCACTTGGCCTGTTTTAAAAGATGCTATGCGTAAACGTTGGGTGCCTCCATATTATCAACGTGATTTGCTTCAAAAATTACAGCACCTAAAACAAGGCAAAAATTATGTAGAGGAATATTATCAGGAATTCGATGTGGTGTTATTGAAGACACTGAACCTATGCTTGCACGTTTTAGGGGTGGGTTAAACAAGGAAATACAAACAATTTTGGAGTATAAGGAGTATCATACCATCACCCGTTTGTTCCATCTTGCTTGTATTGCTGAACGTGAAGTGCAGGATCGGCAAGCTTCGCGGACTAATTTTTCTGCAGGTCGGTCTACATCATGGACTACTCGTGCACGTCCTACACGCACCACCGTACCTCCTGCTGGCACCGCTGCCATGCCCAGCAAAGACCTTACAAGCAAGGCACCACCACCAGCGCGGAACGGCTCTTCTACTTCCACACAGCCTTCATCTTCCATGGCGTCCACGGGAAACACTAGCAGAATCCAATGTCGCCGCTGTGATGGTTGGGGTCATTATGCTCGTGAGTGCACAAATAAACGTGTGATGATAGCTCGCGCAGATGGCGGGTACGATTCCGCTAGTGATTATGATGAGGAGACTTTGGCTCTTATTGCGCATGAGGAAAAAGATGGCACTGAATCTGATCCTGATGTGCAATGTATGGCTGCAGATGCCGCGGAAAGGTACGAGTCTTTGATTGTTCAACGAGTTTTGAGTGTGCAGGTGACCAAGGCTGAACAAGATCAGCGGAATAACCTGTTCCATACAAAGGGAGTAGTTAAAGAACGTTGTGTACGCATCATTATTGATGGAGGGAGCTGCAATAATTTGGCAAGTGTCGAGATGGTGGAGAAATTAGCACTTCAAACCAAGCCACATCCCCGTCCTTACTACATCCAATGGTTCAACAACAGCGGCAAGGTTAAAATTTCTCGTACAGTTCGTGTGCATTTCACCATTGTTGCATACACTGATTTTGTCGATTGTGATGTTGTACCTATGCAAGCATGCTCTCTTTTACCTGGTAGACCATGGCAATTTGCATAAAAAAACTGTACATCATGGTAGTACTAATCAGTATACTCTTGTTCATAAGGATAAAAAGATTGCCTTACTTCCTATGTCTCCTGAACAAATTTTGAAAGATGATATTGCTAGAGCTAGTAAAGCGAAAAAACAGGAGCATCACAAGAGTGAAAATCAGATTGTGGCTAAAGAATTTGCGCAGCACCATAAGAATAACTCATCATCTACTAATGTTGCTAACAAAATTAAATTGACTAATCCATGCTACTTAGCCACAAAGTCTGATATTTCTGATTTGATGCCAATGAATCTGTTTGCTATGCGATTGTTTGCAAAGAGGTACTGTTTTCATTTGAGGATATGCCTCCCTCTTTGCCTTCTGTTGTTGCTAACGTTTTGCAGGAATTTGCGGACGTTTTTCCAAGTGCTGTGCCGCCGGGATTACCACCTATTCGAGGAATAGAGCACCAGATTGACTTGATTCCCGGTGCATCATTACCCAACCGTGCTCCTTACCGCACCAATCCTGAGGAGACAAAAGAGATTCAACGACAAATTCAAGAACTGCTCGATAAAGGTCATATTCGTGAGTCTCTTAGCCCGTGTGCTGTTCCTATTATTTTGGTGCCTAAGAAAGATGGGTCCTCTCGCATGTGTACTGATTGTAGGGCTATTAATCATATCACAATTCGTTATAGACACCCTATACCATGTTTGGATGACATGCTTGACGAGTTGAGTGGATCTACCATGTTTTCTAAGGTTGATTTGCGTAGTGGTTACCACCAAGTTCGCATGAAATTAGGAGATGAATGGAAAACAACATTTAAAACTAAGTTCGGTTTGTATGAGTGGTTAGTAATGCCTTTCGGTTTAACTAATGCTCCTAGTACCTTCATGAGATTAATGAACGAAGTTTTGCGTGCTTTCATTGGGCGATTTGTTGTGGTTTATTTTGATGATATTCTCATATACAGCAAATCTTTGGAGGATCATTTGAATCATTTGCGTGCTGTTTTTGATGCTTTGCGTGCTGCACGTTTATTTGGTAACCTTGAGAAGTGCACCTTTTGCACCGATCGAGTTGCGTTTCTTGGCTATGTTGTTACATCGCAGGGCATTGAAGTTGATCCCGCAAAGATTGAGGCGATTTCGAGTTGGCCGTGTCCTCTCACGGTCACCCAAGTGAGGAGTTTTCTTGGCCTCGCTGGGTTCTATAGGCGCTTTGTCAAAGATTTTGGTTCCATTGCAGCGCCATTGAATGAGCTTACGAAGAAGGATGTGCCCTTTGTTTGGGGCGATGCACAACAGGACGCGTTCATGCTGTTGAAAGATAAGTTAACACATGCACCCTTGCTACAACTTCCTGATTTTAATAAGATGTTTGAGCTAGAATGTGATGCTAGTGGAATTGGTTTGGGAGGTGTGTTGTTACAAGAGGGAAAACCTGTTGCATACTTTAGTGAAAAATTGAGTGGGCCTAGTCTGAACTATTCTACTTATGATAAAGAATTATATGCTCTTGTTCGGACACTTGAAACGTGGCAACATTATTTATGGCCTAAAGAATTTGTTATACATTCTGATCATGAATCTTTGAAGCATATTCGTAGTCAAGCAAAACTGAATCGTCGACATGCTAAGTGGGTTGAATTTATTGAATCTTTTCCTTATGTCATCAAACACAAAAAGGGTAAAGATAATGTTATTGCTGATGCTTTGTCTCGTCGTTACACTATGCTTTCACAACTTGACTTCAAAATATTTGGGTTGGAGACCATCAAAGATTTGTATATGCATGATGCTGAATTTAAAGAAGTGGTGCAGAATTGTAAGGATGGTAGAACATGGAACAAATTCGTCCTTAGTGATGGATTTGTGTTTCGTGCTAACAAGCTATGCATTCCAGCTAGCTCTGTTCGTCTTTTGTTGTTACAGGAGGCGCACGGAGGAGGATTAATGGGACACTTTGGCGTCAAGAAGACTGAGGATGTCCTTGCTACGCATTTCTTTTGGCCAAAGATGAGACGGGATGTTGAACGCTTTGTTGCTCGCTGCACTACTTGTCAAAAAGCTAAGTCACGACTTAATCCTCATGGTTTATATATGCCGTTGCCTGTACCTAGTGTTCCGTGGGAGGACATATCTATGGACTTTGTTTTGGGTTTACCTCGAACAAAGAAGGGGAGGGATAGCATATTTGTTGTTGTGGACATATTTTCTAAAATGGCACATTTTATTCCATGTCATAAAAGCGATGATGCTGCTAATATTGCTGATTTATTCTTTCGTGAAATTATTCGCTTGCATGGTGTGTCAAATACTATTGTTTCAGATCGTGATACAAAATTTCTTAGCCACTTTTGGAGATGTTTATGGGCTAAGTTGGGGACTAAGCTGCTTTTTAGTACTACATGTCACCCCCAAACTGATGGACAAACTGAAGTTGTTAATAGAACTTTATCTACCATGCTTAGGGCTGTTTTGAAACAGAATTTAAAATTGTGGGAAGAATGTTTGCCTCATATAGAATTTGCTTATAATCGTTCGCTGCACTCTACCACTAAGATGTGCCCTTTTGAGGTTGTATATGGTTTTGTTCCTCGTGCACCAATTGATTTATTGCCTCTTCCATCTACGGTGCAAAATAATTATGATGCTACACAACGTGCTGAACTGATTCAACACTTGCATGCAACAACTAAAGAGAACATTGAACGCATGAATGCTAAATATAAAATATATGGGGATAAAGGGAGAAAGCATGTTGTATTTGATGTTGGAGATCTTGTTTGGTTGCATTTGCGCAAAGATCGTTTTCCTGATTTGCGCAAGTCCAAATTGATGCCACGAGCTGTTGGTCCATTTAAGGTGCTACAAAAAAAATGACAATGCATATAAACTTGAGCTCCCTGCAGACTATGGGGTTAGTCCCACGTTTAACATTGCAGATTTGAGGCCCTACTTTGGTGAAGAAGATGAGATTGTGTCGAGGACGACTTCAATTCAAGAAGGGGAGGATGATGAGGACATCCCACCTACAGTCACAACTACTAGTCCTACAACTATACAAGGAGCTATTACTCGAGCTCGTGCGTGTCAACTTAATTATCAGGTACTTTCGTTCCTTGGAACTATTCCAAATATACCTGAGAATATGCTACTGCCTAAATCGGATATGTTTGTCACTCTTAGGAACAATGGACCTAGCAAGGAAGAGAAGGACAAGCATTGGAGCATGGTGATTCATGGAGATGGCAGCAAGCATGGAAGGAGTGGAGATGACGCTACAAATGGAGGCTTGGACGAAATACTACAAGATCACCCTTCATATTTTCGTCCATAGAGTTATATGGTGCTGCGTCACCTTCATATTTGGGCCAGGCCCATGTATTTTCGAAATACCTTTTTATAGACTATTTTTAGAGTCCGTGTTGATGGGGAAACCGACTTAGGATGGATTTCGGCCCCCTTTTCCAAGGCTGCACGAAATTCTCTTGAGTCTCCCCATAAATACAACCCTAGGTCGTCGCTTTAGGGTTTGGGTTTTGTTTAGTTAAAAAGTTAGCCATTGTTGCAACTTCGCCGTACTTCGTCTGTGTCTGAGCGACCAGATTAAGACCGCCTTTCGGAACCCCACTTTCAATATAATCATTCATCTTTATTCGCAATATCCAGATTGCCAATCTTAGTTCTTGCTTGTTCTCGATTGATTGCAGGAGCTAGACCTGAGTGGTTGTGTCGGCTGTGCTACGGCGCTGTCAATAACCTCCCGGAGTTGGTGTAGCGATTGCTAAGGCGCAACAACGTCCTCGCACGTTTGTAGTCGGATCGTCAATGTCGACGCCACCCAAATTGTAGTTATCCATCTCATCGAAAGATCGAACACCTTTGCCTCTATCAGTTCCCCCAAACAATTCACAATGACGCTTGAAATAGTGCTTCCGCGAAGTGTTTGTAGGAAACTCATGGTAAAACCAAACATGCTTTGTATTCATCTTCCTTTTTTATTCTTGATCTTCAATGAGTATAGTTTGGTGGCACCGAGAGTTCCCCCAAACACTGCACAATGACGCTTGAAATAGTGCTTCGTGAAGTGCTTGTAGGAAACTCATGGTAAAACCAAACATTTGTATTGATTATCTACCAAGGTTGTTATCTACTGGTTTCCTGATTGGCATTGGGAAAAGCTTTGGTGGCACCGAGAGTTTCCCCCCAAAAACTTCAGAATGGAGCTTAAAATAGTACCTCTAATGCTTGTAGGAAAGCCATGCTAAAGCCAAACATGCTTTGCATTGACCCTAACGAAACATGTTTATTATTGATCCTCTAACCTGGTTCTTGAGCAGTCTTGAGCAAAGCTTGGTAGCACCAAGTGTTCCCCCAAACACTTCACAATGTCACTTAAAATGGCGCCGCGTGAAGTGATTGTAGGAAACCCATGGTAAAACCAAACATGTTTAGCATTGATCCTCTTTTCTGGTTCTTGATTAGTCTTGAGCAAAGCTTGGTGGCACCGAGAGTTCCCCCAAATACTTCACAATGGCAATTGAAATAGTGTCGCGTGAAGTGCCTGGAGGAAACTCATGGTAAAACCAAGCATGCCTAGCATTGATCATGTTTTCCGGTTCTTGATTAGTCTTGAGAAAACTTGGTGGCATCGAGAGTTCCCCCAAACACTTTACAATGGCACTTGAAATAGTGCCGCGTGAAGTGCATGTAGGAAACTCATGGTAAAACCAAACATGTTTGGCGTTGATCCTCTTTTCTGGTTCTTGATTAGTCTTGACCAAAGCTTAGTGGCACCGAGAGTACCCCCAAACACTTCACAATGGCACTTGAAGTAGTGTCGCGTGAAGTGCTTGTAGGAAACCCATGGTAAAACCAAACATGAGTCACCATTTATACAACTCTTGTGGTATGTGTCTGATGTCTAGTAAATGTTTGGTTACACCAAGAGTTCCCCCAAACACTTCACATAACCCCTTAGGAAGAGATTTCACGAAGTGCTTGAAGGGAACTCCTGGTAACACCAAACGTGATTTGACCCAGAAACCTCTCTTGTGGCTTTTGACCTGTAATATCAACTAAGTTCTTGGTTACACCGAGAGTTCCCCAGACACTTCACATAATACCTCGGAAAGGTGCTTCGTAAAGTGTTTGAGGGGACTACCGGTAATACAAATGTGGTTCACTATTAGTAATCTCTCTTATAGCATATGAACAATATCTATTAATTGTTTGGTAACGCCAAGAGATCCCGCAAACACTTCATAAAATGCCTCGAAAATTAAGATTTTCGAAAGTTCTTGACGAAAACTCTTGATGTGCCAAACTGGATTAATATTCATCATACATATGAATTTCATATATGGACCTATCACTATAGTATTTAACACAAACACAGTCACAAACCTTGCATATTGGTTCCCACCCAGAGTTCCCCCAAACACTTCACTATTCACAGCTCTTTATCCCTGCATTAAACACTTAAAAAAGAGGGACAATGCAACAAGAGGCATAAGCTAACTAGTGAAGTGATTTGAGGAGAACTCCAGGTGACGACCAACCAAACTCGGACTCTTGTTCTCTCCTGGACCACACTTGTTTAATCTGCCCTGGTGATGAGCGCATAGCCGGCAGCTATTTATAAGTCTAGAGGAAAGACTAAAGATTGTTGCCTCCTGTGGACTATGGTGTGCAAATGCACACATACATGGTGCTGGCATCGAATAGATGAACCTCGCAATGCACCTAGCCGTGATGCAGCCTAGGTTAGAAATTCAGAATGAAACTAGGTAGCTAGAGCGAAGGGAATCTCTTGAGATGTGGCCTTTTTGGGCTTTAGATTTGCAGCTCCGAATCATAAAAAAGCTAATGGAGTAAAGGTGCGTGCCCAGTCTGCAAATTCCTTATCTCCAGAAGCTAGCTAGAGATCAGAAGGTGGAAAAATAGCGCAAGTTGCTGGACATGGGAGAGATGCGAGCTGGTAACCCAGGAAATAGTTGCTAATAAGTAATAACGTAGCTGGAGAAAATGGTCTATAGATCTCTTCGAATGTGGTCGTCACTCGTCACAGTAGTGCTGTGGGTGCAGTATCTTGATAAAGTGACCAGGAACTTAGGTAGAAGAAAGAAAGTGATCAGGAACTTGGGTAGAGGAAGAGAAAATGTTTTCCGCCTCTGTGTTATGTTGAACCGATCTCAGGGTTATGCAGCAGAGGTCAAAGAGTGTCACCTCTATGTACAGTACAAACAGTCGCACTTCAGTAACTTTGATGGCCTACTAATGTATTACTAGTGCTAGTACTTCTTCAGTTTTCACGGGACGTGGCTTCGTTTGAAGTGTACCATGATCAGCACATCTGCTCAGCTACATCTGATTAATCCATGTTGTAAACAGAAGAGCGGGTATCAGTGACATGTATGAACTGAGCATGTGATCATCATATACATTTTTTTTTTGATAAAAAGGGATATGTGAAGGCAGCATAAAGAGACACACAAAAGGTAGGACACCGACGGCAACACACTCGCTACCACCACAGGGATCGGTGACTCATATTCCTAAGTCCCAATGCCATACAACCATGCAAAAAGCTATGAGAAGGCGTCCAGGTTCAGTGCACGCAATCCCTATCACTGCAGGAAATCGTTCAAAGTTGAGGACTCGGAGACGACAGGTTTCAAAGCATTATCATATTCAGAGTAAGGAGGCTGGGCCTGTGAAGGGACATATGGAGGTACTTGGCGGTATAAGTATCTTCGGAGAAGCATCATTGGCAGAGGGCAAGATGGCGATGAAGCTGCAGGGGCTGATCTTATTCGTGATGTAGGAGGAGCGAGGTCGTCGTCGTCTCGCATGGAGTTCCCTCGTTCACTTCTTGGTTCTGGTTTGGTGGTGCTGGTTCGATTCAGGTAGGGAGGAGGGTTTTGCTGCTGTGATCTATCTCCCTTGTGCTTGGTCTTCGTGGGAGATGGAGGTGGGCGTCTTCCTATCCTCTTGCTGCGTGTCGTCACAGCTTGATTGTATGTTGTATCAGGGAAATTAATAAACCTTGGCGAATAGAGAGCCAACTCGTGTTTCTTGGTATCTCTTCTAGTTTTCGCTTCGATTTTGTGCTTGATTATCAGTTTGTCACGGTTTCCGGAAATGCAAACGTGTCTGTGTTCCTGGATGCGATCATGATTGTGGTTATAGCTTCCTAAGTTCATGCTCGTCATAGTCGACAATACCTTGGGCCATCAGGGTCGGAACTGAGCGTGGGTGTGGCGCGCCGGACGGTGGCTGTTCATACTCGTTATCGTGCAGGAGTTGTCGCACCGTCGCTTCCATGTGGACGTGTCCGTCGCAAGGACAATGCATTTGCCACGCCCCCACCCAGGGCTTCGCTGATTGAGCGTCGTGCCGTCATGGACGGGCCGGGACTCATGAGTTTAGGACTTAGGCGTCGCTCTGTTGGTGATTGGCGAAGGAAAACCTACAACAAAGTGTTGCATTGCCGCACGCCATGGCCAGTTCCTAACCGAGGTAATATATCATATGATATTGCAGTTGCTAATTGCTCTAAAGTTTTACTGTATTACTGTATGCGTACTATATAATGTATGATATTGCAATTGCTAATTGCTATTTTGATTAACCCGTTGCTACTTCTTGTTTGATTTGCTAGTTATACGATTCATATAGTCTATTAATAGTTCTGAACAAACTAGAATAGTATAGTTGCTTAAGTCATGAAGAATGAAGAGGGAAGACCCCACTACTGAGTAATTATTTCAAGCTAGTTGATAGGCAAACTTCCGATTAAATTTTTGAGTCATTTGTCGGAATTCTAAAACAAACTAAAAAAGACAACCACATGGTGAGACCATGAAAAGCGCTAACAAATTTGGGATACTTTAAGACGATATATTTTCGTCTCGCCCCCACTATGCTCACATTCTGAATCCGCCCCTGGCCGCCACAGCCCTCCACCCTCCTCCTCGCCTCTCCTGGAAGTGGCCGCCGGCAAAGCCATCTCGCTGCTGATGAAGGGGGCGGCGAGGTCCTTGTCTCGGTCGTTTTGAAGGTCCCGTCACAGCACCCGAGTAGAGGCGGCCTAGGTGCTACTTGGGATCGGCAACGACAGGTCGTGGGAGGCGGCGGCGGATCCTTGGCTGGCGCGTCGGGATGTTCCCATGCTGGCGACGGCTCCTTCCGACTTGGTCGAGTTGGACGGATTAGGGCCGTGTGCCCTGATATGTTCGGCTCGGTACGGATCTTCCTACGGCTCGTGGGACTACTGCTGGGAAAAAGCCTTTTGCCCGGCTTCTGTCGCAGAAGATGACGATGCGGCGACATCTATGGGCATCGCTGACCTCCTTGGAGGGCATCGTCTTGTTGAGCTCCGAGGGAAACCTCAGGTTATGCTTGCTGAACCGGACAGTTGCGGCGTATGACGTCGTCAACCTCCCTGGAGGCACTGTTTGGAGCTCGTATTTTCTTGTGGGATCTCGAAGGCACGGCTGCGTTGGACCACCGGGTATCTCTGAAGGGTTGTTTGCTCTGGGGGAAACGCTAGATCGAGGTCTCCCGGATCGGACGATGGCGGTGTCCTGCGTCGTACCCTCCTAGGGCATCGTTTTTGGAGCAAGTGCTAGTTTGAGGGGCCCTATGGTGGAGCGGTGTCGTATCAACTGCATGGATGACGGCGGGTCTCGGCGGCATGGTGCAGTGGAGTATCGGCAGAGGATATGGATGATCGACTCGCGCATGATGGTGGCGCTGTTTGGCGTCGTGGCGGCGTCGACGGCATGCCTGAAAAGGCTACTGCGTTGATCTCTCCTGAAGATGGGCTGGTGGAAGACGACGGCAGCGACTTCTGAGTGTAGTGCACTGAGGGTCTGCTGGACCGGTTTGTGCTAACAGCTCGCTATTGGGCGGCTTGGTTGAAGCCTCCGGATTTAGAAGATGTGCGTTGTTGTGTGAGGTCTAGGCACTTAGCTCTGACTGGTCAACCCCTTCATCAAGCTTGTAAGTGTAGCGAGTTTTCACGTGAACGGTGGCTTACGCTTGATCGATGTATATCTTTGTAAAGCCTGGTGTTTTATGTTTTCTTTTATTATTAATAAATCCTTTGGATGCAGAGCTGGGTGTACACCCTCCATTTTGAAAAAAAAAACCGATGAAGATGTTTTCGTTGCAGCAACATTTGACGATAACAGATATGCCACATATTCTGGCGGATCCATGTCTGGCTCATATTACAATGTCATGCTTTTAATATTTACATGGAGAATTTTGGATCAAAAGCGGATACAGGTGATTGAGGCTTATACCCTGCAATACACTAAGGCATCCTATAACACGAGTAGCTCGGCTCGAACCTCCAATAGATCCAACTCATCTAATTCATTTCAATTTTAACAGCCTAAAATCACAACATTACACAACGAAGTTACCTGCAAGTGCCACTACTTTAAATTTTCGGGACAGAAAAATCTACCACATTACTTTCGGATTTGTTAGGTTTTGAGACTTGATTCATATTTGCGTGTGAGTCTCTCTCTACATTCCTCAAATGCCTTTCCTCAGTAGTATGGTTGTTCAAAAATAATGTGATTCCTAAAACCACTAAAAGATGTACATGTCATTAATTTTCATTTTTTTTTTCTAACTTTCACTCATTGGGATTTTTTCTTGGAGTTGTTCAAGCTTGTTTTAAAACTACTATCGGGACTGAACTATGAGAAAATTTGATACACATGTTATCAATTATAATAAAACCCACTTCTGTAGCACACTGCGAAATAAAAAAATATATTATCTTGCATATATAGGAGATGACACATGGCTAGCTTGCTCGCCGGATTTTTCACTCTTATGGACCTTGCTCCTATATGCGAGCATAAGGACCATTTCTTATTCAAGCACATCACAAATCAACACACATGGCTTATTTAAAACGCATACACATATCTAGTTATTTCCTTAGTGCCAATCATTGTGACATCTTGCACCATATCCACCTCAAGGATAGCCGGCACCACCGGATCCACCACCGTACCCGCCACCACCACCGTATCCTCCACCTCCACCATATCCGCTGCCACCACCATACCCTCCACCAAAGCCGCTGCCATAACCACCATTGCCTGAATGACCATACCCACCACCATGTCTGCCACCATATCCCGGTCCATAGCCTCCACCGCCGTAGCCAGACCCGTAACCACCACCGTGCCCGTAATTTCCATATCCTCCACCATAACCGCCTCCGTTGTTTCCGTATCCTCCACCATGCTGGTATCCACCACCATTTCCATACCCTCCTCCATAGTTTCCGTATCCACCACCATTTCCATATCCTCCACCATTATTTCCGTATCCACCACCGTTTCCATACCCTCCACCATTTCCGTATCCCCCACCGTTTCCATACCCTCCACCTTTTCCATACCCGTTTCCTCCATGCTGGTATCCACCTCCCCACTTCTTGTCCTTGAGGCCTGGCCCTCCTGCGGGTTTCACATTCTTCTCCTCAGACTCTGCATGCATACAATCGTTTAGTGAACAACTGGAGGTATTGTATATTAATGCATATGTGGGATGAGAAATTAATTAATTTGTGTCTACTTTATCATACCCAGTTAGCTATTCTAACATTTAGAAACAATATAATGCACACATTATCTTTGTGTGCGTGAGAGGGAGGGAGGGAGATGGAAAACCTTTAGTATCAGTAAGCTCTCTAGCATGCGCCACATCCTGGGAGAGAAGCATGACCGAGACTAGTACGACGCCAAGCAGAAGTAGCGTCTTGACAGCCATTTCTGATGATCAGGTTTATCGGGTAAGAAATCAAGCAAACTTAGGATGAGATGGTATGGCTTATAGAATTGTTCTATTTATAGAAGAGGCTATGCGGGCATGCATGCACTACGCCTATGCCTATCATCTGAGTTATTGGATATATGTGAGCTAAATTTTCAACCTTCAATAACTGCGTGTACTGATAGCAGTTGGCTGTTAGCTAGGAGTACAATATGATCGAACAGGGTCGTGCTTTGTTAGTATCTCATTGTCATACTTGATTGGCTATCAACCAGGGCATTGACATTCATCCGTGGATTTACGTGTGATTGAGAGTGCAGATCGAACCCCACTTGCTACGTAAGGTCAGCTAATAACAAAGTAGGGATTGTGGCTCTGCATCCGTGCATTAATCGTCCGGTTCATTGATGATCGATCTTATCTTTGTGACTGATGCAGCTTGCTGCTATTGACTCAGCCCGTCGTGAATTCGCTTTCGCGTAGACACTTGATGATGCGCGGTTATACGTTGATCTCTGAAAGGGTCAGCCAAATATGGCGGATGGATGCGTTCGATGTCACATCAGTTTGTCGATTTGACTTGCATATACTTTTTAGATTGCAGAAATTAGAAAAAACCAAGAATATTGATAATAAACTTGCCGTGCGTTGTAGATAGGTAGGTAGTTTAGGTGTGTGTCTGCTCTCTCGTCGGCATCGAGACGGCGGTGTGCGAGCTTTGGTCCTCCCCCTCTGTTCCCCGTTCCGGTGGTGACTCCGGAGAGGTCGTGGAGGTGCGTCCGGTGCTCTCTTTCTCCCTTGTTTCTCCGGCCGGCCGTGGTGGCGTGGGGAGAGGTTGGTGGAGGCTGGAGGTCCGGTTTTTGCTGGTGGTGATGCGGTTGGTCTTCTTCTTCGCTGGTTCTGCTCCGGCCGGCCGTGGTGGCGAGGGAAGCATCCGGTTGGAGGTGGGTGCTGTTGGCGGTGGTTCTGGGCGACGCGGAGACGGCTGGGTGTTGGGCGGAGGCAGGAAGACGGTGCTTTGGCCGAGCTCGTTCAACGAGACTAGATTCCGGCGCAAGGCGGCGACTGGCTTCTGCGGTCTTCTACAATGGTGGTGGTGCCTTCTTCCTGGAGGACAGCGGTACGGCGACTCCGGTGTCGACTAGAAGCTTGGGGCGCGGCGGCGGCGGGATCCGATCGTGATTCTTCCTGGTGGCTTGAGGTGGTTTTTGCACTTTTCAGAGTCCTTTTGTAATTTCTGTTTCTGTTTGGACTTTCTTGTAAAGTGTATGAGCTACCTTTATATATGGATCGGATCTTTTTCAAAAAAAAAAAACAGTCATCATATGTCAGGTAGTTTTAAATTTTACAGTATTTCAAAACACAGTTAAGGAGATCAAGCACAGAGAGAGAGAGAGAGATCATGTCGAAAATGATATTTTAGCATCATTTTGCGAGAGGGGCTAGATCTCAGTGACTTAAGTCTCAAGGATGAACACACTTTTTTTAGCATCTGAACGATGATTTAGTACTGCCCAAAAATTTCTCGCACGGGTTCAAATCCATCTACAATGCGCAAGTAAACTCGTATGGATTACGAATCTACGGAAATCATCCGCATGCCCTATCTTAATCGAACCGAGAATCACTCACAGGTGAATCCGGGGAGACGGCGACGAATCGGTCGGGAGCGGTCGACGCGGGGTGGGGCCTCACGAGTCGGTGGGGGTGCGGTGATCAAGGGCGGCTGATAACCCACAAGTATAGGGGATCGTAACAGTCTTCGAGGGAAGTAAAACCCAAATTTATTGATTCGACACAAGGGGAGACAAAGAATACTTATAAGGCTTAGCAGCGGAGTTGTCAATTCCACCACACCGGAGAAAGCACTAGTAACAGGGGTGATGTGAAAGCAGCAGTAATATGAGAGCAATAGTAACAGTAGCACAGAGACAATGTCACCAGAAAATAGTTGCTTGTGTGGAGTTGACGGGAAAGCAATGATGATTACAGATGGACCGGGGTTCCCAGCTATCTACACTAGTGGTAACTCTTCAATAACAAGTGTTGGGTGAACAAATTACAGTTGGACAATTGACAGAATATTGAGCGCATGACAATGCATATATATGACATGTTGACTACTATGATATTTAATTGGGCATTACGACAAAATACATAGACCGTTATCCAACATCGTCTATGACTAATAATCCACCGCCGGGTTGTCATCCGAGTTCCCCGTTGGTATTAAGTTGCAAGCAACGGATAATTGCATTAAGTAAAGTGCGTAATGTAAACAAATACATATGACCGTGGACATAGCATTGTTAGGTTATCCCTAGTGGCAACAGCACATCCGCAACCTTAGAACTTTCTGTCACTGTCCCAGGTTAAATGAAGGCATGAACCCATTATCTAGTATAAATACTCTCTCTTGGAGATACATGTAACTATTTGATCAAGGCAACCACAAGTACCGGAGAGCATGTAAGATCTTAAATAACATATAAGATAGATTGATAATCAACTTGACATAGTATTCAATCTTCATCGGATCCCAACAAACACAACACCGATTACATCATATGGATCTCAATCATGTAAGGCATCTCATGAGATCATTGTATTGAAGTACATGGGAGAGAGAGTACCAATTAGCTACAGCTAGAACCCGTAGTCCATGGGGAAACTACTCATAAACTATCATGGAGTCGAAGTGGAAGCGGCGTGGTCGATGGAGAAGGCTCCAAGGGTCAATCCCCGTCCCGGCAGGGTGCCAGAACAGGAACTTCTGACTCCCAAAACTTGGTTTCGGATGGCGGCGGAGCTCTGGAACTTTTCTGGGGAAATCGTCAATCGTTCCGTGAGTTTTAGGTCAGAGGCAATATATAGTCCAAAGGGCGTCGCGAGGAGGTGACCGAGGCGGCGACACCACCCTAGGGCGCCGGAAGATTCCTGGCCGCGCCCAGCCTGTGTGTGGGGCCCTCGGGCCTCCCCCGGACTTGTCCTTCTGGCCAATGGAGTCTTCTGGTAAAATAGGGGCCTCCGTAAATTTTCGTCTAACTCCGAGAATATTTCCAGACTAGCTTTTCTGGAATACAAAAACAGCAGAAAACAGGAACTGGCACTGTGGCATCTTGTTAATAGGTTAGTCCCAAAAAATGTATAAAAGTGATATAAACTAGATGCAAAACATGTAGCAATTGGTATAAAACAAGCATGGAACATCAAAAAATATAGATACGTTTGAGACGTATCAGCGGCGGCGACTCGGTGGCGGCTTCCCACCGGTAGATATCGCTGATTGTTGGCCGGAATCAAGGGAGGCGGGTGGGCGGCGACTATGGCGGGTGGCTGCGGAATGGGCGAGGGAACTCGCGCGGGTTGAAATGTCCCTCCCGCCAAGGGGTTTCGTCCCAATACAGGGCACCGACGGGCGGTCCGCGGAATCCTTGATTTCGTCGGTCGGCGGTGTTCTTTCCACAGCCCTAAGATTTTCTTAAAGGCCGGGGTCGGATGCGGTGTCTGTTCGAATCATTTTTTTTTACACAAAACAGTAAACTGGCGGTTATTTTACCATTCCGCGGAATATAAGGGGGTGCTAGAGATACTCTTAATCGTGGTTGAATAATTTATTGGTACTGGTCTATCGCTATTTTATCGGGAGCAAAGGCAGCATGTTTTCATGACACCTTTTACACACAAAATTTCACGAAATAGTTTTTGGCGTATACATCTTGTACATATAATTTGGTTGACTTTGACTACACCACTGAAAACTTTCAGAACCATTTCAGAGCAAAATCAGTTTTTTCAAGCTTATTTGACTGATGGAAGATCTTATATTGATTTTGTTAAGCTTATTCTTTTTCGATAAAGGGCATTTTGTCAAGCTTTTTAGTTAACACATATGCATATATCCAGCATTTTCCAGTTCATACATAATTAAATGATTAACGAACTGAGCACAATGCTTTACCAAAAGGAAAAAAGATGCAAACAAACAGGATGCGTCTAGCCAGCGGCCGGCCGTTGGTTCGCGCATCTGAACGGCAGACTAAAAAAGGAAACTTCCTGTCCCAGTGACAAAAAGGGAAATTCCGAGCGCACCCTCGAGACGGGACCGCACAGCGCGCATCACTTCGGACCAACCTACATCACCATCCCCTATCCCCAACCTCCCGATTCACTTCTCTTCGCCGTCGGGAACCGCTCCAGTGCCGCCCAAGGCCATCCTCCGCCGCCCCCATGCTCCAGGAAGACCTGTACTTTCCGTATGAGAGCTCTCAAGCCGCCAATTCCCTTGCTCCGCACGCGGCTCGCCATTATCAAACAGGAGATCGAACGCCACCGGGGGCCCTTGCTCCGCGCGGCCTGAAGTCCTCCACCGCAAGATTGAGATATTTCGGGCCCTATGGCGCGCGGCGGCACCGGCCTTCTCCAGGTGCCGCCCTGGATTTCTTCCTCGTGCTCACCGCGAGGCCGTCAGTTGCCGGGAGTGCCAAACAAAAGTCTCGTGTTCCATGGCTGCCTGTGAAGAGAGAAAGGTTGCAGGTAGGCCTTGTTTGGGCCAGACGTTATAGTGAGAGAGAGAGAAAATAGTGGGCCAGTTTGGATTCGGCCCAACATGGTTATTATGAGTTGTTGTTTATTTTGTCCAATGGTTGCATAACGTTGTAAAGACGTTGCTTCATGTCACATCAAATTTGCTTTTATTTGTTTTGAAGTTGCCTGCCGATATTACGATGTTGGTTCATCATACACCAAAGTTGCTTCGCGTCGTACCAAATTTTGTTTTACTTGTTGTGAAGTTGCCTAATTATATTGTGATGTTGCTTTATGTCACACCAAAAAATCGAATTTTCCTTTTTGTTGTAAAGTTGCCTACCAATATCAGGATGTTGCTTCATAATATACCCAAAAAAAATTCGTCTCGTACTAATACAATAAGTGGTGGACAACTTCACGAACGTCAGGTTGGTAACATCACAACAGAGATAGGCAACATCAAATCATCAGTAGGAAACGTCACTTTTTTAGAACAATTTTTACACGACAAACAACCTTTGTGCTCATGAACTAGCAAATATTAGGAAAAGGTATACAGGAGACATAAATCCAAAAAGCAACATTCTATAGATACTTTGTACACTATCCTCCTTTTAGTTGTCGACCCTATATATTTACTTGCTTCAAGCTGATACAAGCAACATTCTATAGATATTTTGTATAGTATCCTCCTTTTAGTTGTCGACCCTATATATTTACTTGCTTCAAGCTGTGACGACTTGCTTGGCTTGTGGTTACCTTGTTTCTACCAGTTCTTGCACCTATTGGAAGGAAACAAGTGTATCAAAAGCATGAATTAGATGCCTATATGTCAAATACAACGTTGCTTGCTAAGCAAAAATCATGGTTTAGATTTTTTAAAGTATGAATTAAGTTGCCCGTTGTTCCCTTGTTTCATGTCTAATTTGCCTAAAACTATTGTGAAGTAGTTTACTCAAGAAAATGTGTAGGAAAACTTGCCTATGTTTTGCTATGTTGCCTAAATTATTGTGCTAAATTGTCTTTACTTGTTAAAAATTGCCTAGATAGCAAGAAAACTTTGCAGACCAAACCATGGTGAGGGAAAGATTATAAAGTTGCTTAAGTGAACAAATTTGTTGCCTTTATTAATGTCCCAAGTTGCCTAATGTGTCAACAATGGTAAAAACAAAAAATTCACACGGAAAAATTGTGAGATAGCCTGAAGGAATAATTTACCTAATTAATGTCCCAAGTTGCCTAATGTCCCAACAATAGTCAGAACGAAAAATTCACAAGGGAAAATGCTGAGATGGCCTATAGAATAACTTGCCTAATCACTAATCAGTGTACCAAGTTGCCCAATGTGTCAACAATGATTGGAACAACAAACTCACAAGTAAAAATGGTGAGATGGCCTGAGTACATAACTTGCCTAATTAATCCAGTAAATTGCCTTTGTTTCTTTGTTTGATATGTTCTTGGTGCAACATCCAAAAGAATGTTTGCCTTGGTTACTACTCCTATTGCCAAAACAAAAATAGTTGCCTCCCCACTCCAATTACATGTTGTAATTTGAGTAAGTGGCAGTAAGATAGTTCATGTTTTGCTAGGACAAAAACCAATCATAAAAACAGAAATACCTGTGCATAATAATTCCAATTTGAGCTCCACAAATTTGACAAAATTTAGACAACCAAGGTGTGGTGTGTTTTCCTATCATGGTTGCACAAAAAAATCCATGTAATTTATAAGTGAAAATAATTTCTAGAAAATCCAATGTTCTGCTGTTAATCCATGTTAATGTGGCTTTTGTCACTAGCACGGCGAGCAGAAAATGATATTGGTATATTAAAGCACTATTTCACAGCAAACAGTGCTTAGTGCGTATTAGATGCTCGTGAGGTGAAAGCTGCAACCTAGGGAAGCAAATACTCCTAGCAGCTGGCTTTAAAGAGTGAAACAAGCACAAAAAACCAACATATCCCTACGGATCGAACAAACAAAAAGTTGCCTGATGAACTCATACTAGAATTGTTGCCTGCATTGTTACGTAATTGCTTGTCCTAGATATTCAAAGGTGAGCATACATTACAGTAGGCAAAAAGATGCCTACTCAACAAATAAAATTGCCTCACTTATGATTTTAATTGCCTAAAAATCCTCTCAAAGAAGAAAATCACACTGCATAATTGCCTACTGCCATAATACGCAAATGCCTAAGCAATGACTTAAACTTAACACAACTTAAATGCATTAACACATTACTTTTTGCCTGAAATGCATGAAACACTACTTAGTTGACAAAATGCATGAAAACGATACTTTATTGCCTAAAAGCACTACTTAGTTGTCTGAAGCACCGCTAAGGTGGCCTGAAAAAAGTACTCCTATTGCATGAAAAACTACAAAAATGCCTAGACAGTGTTCTAAACTTGCCTCAAAGCACTATTTTAGTTGCCTGAAAAACACTAATTAGTTTCCTTGCCCCGAAAACACTGCTTAATTGCCTGAAAAGCACTACTTATTGGACCTGAAACAGTACAAGAATATATCTACTGCAGTTTAAATAACCATTGCCTACATGATAAAAACGATCTCAAATTTGCGGGGCTAGTGCACCTAACATTATTCTGGCCCTAACTTGGAAGATCAGCCATCGCTTTCTTTCTTCGCTCCAATCAAAGAACATAAGATCATGCTTGGATTAAAACCAAAAACAAAAAATACATGAATACTTGCCTGACATTAATTGCGAGAGCAAATACAAAAGGGTAAATGAATCTGACACACACACACACCACCAAACCCTAGATGAAAAACTGAAAAACAAACATGAATTATGTGAGCAAAACAGGACATAATTCACACCTAAAAAACCCACCACATTAACTAAAAACTACATGAATCTTCAAGCCTAGAACAACCACGGGCAGATGCTGCTGCATCTGCATAACTCGCATACACGATCTGCTTCCTGCATAACACACTTTCAACACCACTTAATTGCCTACAAGCATTACTTAATTGCCAGAAAACACTACGTAGTTACCCTTGCCTGAAGACACCACTTAATTGCCTGAAAAGCATTACTTAGTCAAAGCATTATTTAATTGCCAGAAAACACTACTTGGTTCTCCATGGACTAAAAAAAGTTGCCCAGAAAAATTAAAAGAAGATGTCACCAAAACAACAGTCTTGCATTGCCAAATAAAAATGTCTTCAAGACAACAAAATTGCCTGAAACACTCCAAAGTTTGCCTTAAATCGGTACTTAGTTGCATGAAACACAGCAAAAAACACCTAAGCAATGATTTAAATTGCCTAAAACAATCCAATTTTTGCGTGAAAACACAACTTAGTTGCCCGAAAACATTACTAAAATGCCTTAGCAAGGAGAAAGAGGCTGAGTCTGTAACCGAGCAACCAATGTTAGGCAACAACAATGGCTAGCAAATTTCACCAACGGCGATGGATAACTCATAATTCTGTAACTACGCTTTTGTTCTGGCAAGTTACAACTATTGTATGCTGCTAGGCAACAAACTAACATAATTAAGCATAGATGTTAGGCAACAAACTAGTACGGTAGAACTGAGAAACTAATATGCAAATCGCCAAAAGAAACAACTCCTCATACACAAACATGTACTAATCCAAAAAAAATCGCTCTTTACCCTGTGCTGCCTCGGGCGGTGTCGGGTCGGCCGGCACAGCACAAGTGCTCGCCGGAGGGTCCAAGCATGGCCCGAGGCCGCAGCACGGCGTACCACCATCGGGCCTTGCCGGCACTGGCCCGGTACGTGAGCCGCAGAGGAGCGGCGGCCTCCGCGTGGCCGCGAAGGAGGAAGAAGGCGAGGAAGGGAGCGACGCGCCTCATGTCCCTGGAGACGGTACCGCGCGGCAGCGGCAGCCTCGTGTCGGTCGTCAGGCGCCGCGGTGGCCGCGCGTAGAGAGAGCAGGGGCGGCGATAGCCTCGCGCCAGCGGGGGAGGAGCAGGGGCGACGGTGGCCTTCGCCGGCAGGTAGGAGCAGGGGCGCGGTGGCCCTCGCCGGCAGGGAGGAGCAGGGGCAGCCGGGCAGGTAGGGGAATTTCAGCGAGTTTGATTTGTCGTGTAGCGAGCGGATCGGACGGCGTACGCGCGGCCGTTCAGTTCGTCGGTCTAACGCGCGTGCGAGAATAAGCATTTGGGAAACAAATATTAACTGAATATGGATCAGAGCGACACAACTTGCGTTTTTTGTTCCGTGTGTTAACCCTACAGGTTCATTACATTGTCTGTTTTGATTCTTTTTTTTTTTGAACGGAGATTCCTTTTTTCTTAGCTGCTGCTTCTCCCCGACTCCCCCTATGGCCACCAAGCCCAATCCAACTCCTCTCAATACGAGTTGTTTCTTTGCACTTGCACTTCAGTTTCTGGTGCTCAAACATGGAAAAATTAATACGAGTCAAGACATGTTTTCAATACGAGTCAAGATCAATCTGACATTTGCACTTCAGTTTCTGGTGCTCAAACATGGAAAAATTAATTCCAAGTGTTAATAGCTTGTTTCTTTTTCCCAATCCCAAAGAAATCAAATCCCCCATCGAAGGGAAATCTGACATGGAAGCTGCATCAATGTATTATGAATTACAAGTCCTCGTTTCAAAAAAAAAAGAAAAAACCTCGTTTCAAAAAAAAATGAATTATTCCCTCCAAAAAAAATTATGAATTACAAGGATCGATTGGAACGTGCGTGCAGCTAGCTCTCACTTCGGAGGCCTCCTCCATCCTCTCCGGTTGTTCTTCGGTTAGATTTGCCGTCTCACGTTAGGATAGTTTGCCTTTTCCATGATCAAGGTTTCGGTTACCGGCCGATATACCGCGGTAACCGGCCGGTAACCGGAAATCTCGGCCCCCCTCCGGTAAATGATCTTATCAGACGAAAATTCTCGGGATGTTTGAATTTGTGCTGAATTCGTCCTTCCAAAATCTTTATTTGACTCTTTTTGACAATTTATGTTTGAATTTCGAATTCTGTCCGGGAATTTCGTCCGGAAACCGGCCGGTAATTTCCGGTAACCACAGTTACCGGAAATCCCGGCCCCCTCCGAGAAAAAATTAAAACCGGTACCCAAAACCTTGGCCATGATACCGTCAAGAGAAATAAAGAAGAGACACGAGAAGTTGTTTTGTCCAAATCAGGTTTCAACGTGATCAATCACTTGGCCATGGGGGACGGACTACGCCGCCGCCGCCGCAAGAATGCTCGGAGGAGAGCCGCGCTGGGGGCCAAGATTTACGCCCTCCCAGACGACATTCTCGAGCTGGTTTCCTGCGCCTCCCCTTGCCTCTCCACCTCGTCCATGCCGCGTGCACTTGCAAGCGCTGGAGACGCATCATCGCGGCGGATGACGGCCGCCTGATCCGTTCCCTCCACGGTGCGCCGTCCTCGCACTTGATCGGCCGGTACAAGGTCCACCAGCGCTGCTTCGGTTCACTTCTGTCTGACCGTGAACCCGTCTTCGTTCGCTACAGCTTCATTCGCTCGCCGTGGGCGGACATCCTCGCCGCAAGGAGCCTCGCGCTCGACTTCCTCCCGCGGACGGAGTTCGGATTCAGTTGGGAGCTTGCCGACAGCCGGGGCGGCCTCCTGCTCCTCCTACTCATCAGCGAGATGAGCCACGACGTGTCGCTGGCGTCGCCATTACGTCTCCTAGTCTGCGATCCCCTGTCACGGCGCTACAGGAGGATCCGGCTCCCTGCATGGTTCCACGGATGGAGTTGCCTCGACGCCTTCCTCCTCGACGGCGAGGGCGCCGGCACCGGCGCGTGGATCAGCTTGTCAAACTTCAGGGTGACGTGCGCGCTCAATCGTGATTGCGTCGCCAAGGCCTGCACGTTCTCGTCCGCCGCCGCCGCCCGCTGGACCTCGGGCCACCACAGCCCGGTGGCGAACGGGGCCGATATCCGGTTCATGGGGTGTGCCGAAGACAGGTCCGTCGCGTACTGGACGATGGGAGGTGTCCACATTGTTCTTTCTCTTGACAAAGAGGCCGCCGAGTTCTCGTCGCCCTTCGTCCAGGACAAAGAGAAGTTCGCCGCGCTCCGTGATGCGTGCAACGGGCCGATGTACATCTACTACCTGTCGTGGCCACCTACGATTCGAGCTTGCTTATCCTAGCAGGCTGCAGGCAGGTCGTGGTGAGCATGAAGATGCCATGCATGGCGCCGTAGGTTATATGCTGCCGTTTACCGTGAATAGGCTAGATATCTCTACTATATAATATAGCCACAGGAGGTGTTGGTACGTTCTTTTTAATTTCCAACTTTACCCCTACGTGTTAGAAAATATTATGCCATCTGCCACCGCCAAAAAACATACCGGTTCGTTTCAGTGCAAAAGAAAAAAAGAATCCCGGCCAGCCCGTCGTCCTTTCCCATCTCGCAGGCAGTCAGCTTCCATTCCGTGCATCAGTGGTCACAATCCCAATTTAGTTCGGAAACTTTTACGTTTGTGGAATTAAATCTCTCATGCGTGCTCCGCCATTCATTGCGCGACGCTGCTTTCGCGCGCTTTCGACAAATCGACAGGAATCGTCTTTCTTTTCCATAGACATAAAATTACTAGGAGTAGCACTGAAAAAGGGCACTGAAACAAATCAAACAAATCAGACAAATCGTATTCGTCTGCTCCACCTGACAAGCCGGCCGACGCGATTGAGTCGTCTGCAAAAAGCAAACAATCCTTTTCTTCTGTGTGCGTGTCCTTGCATGCTGCAATAATAATTCAGTGTGAGTGGGTCACACGCCACGGAGTTTCCGTCTAGGTCTGCTGACAAATAAGCAAGATCGTGTTGTGGTTTTCTCGACATCTTCCTTTTGTTTCCCAGATAAAAAGGGACAACGAGGATGGGACACTGGCCCACCGGTGATAGATCAATCATGGAACAGATTGCCAATACCAATACAGATGTGCCTCGCTGTCTCATCATGTCCTTAGAAAATCCTACTATATATAAAAGTTGGTGCAAACCGCACCCCAATCCAGCCTCCACGTCTCCCGGAAAACGTCGACCGTTTGATCAGCCCGTCCGACGGCCCAGATCGCGTCCTAGCTACAGTAAAACTGTAGCAGGGTAATTTCTACCAATGCGACGCCAACACGTCGCGCTGCAGCGGAACTTTTGCAAAAAACGCCCGCAAAGGACTAAACCGTAATTTTCGAAAACTTCAGGGTTCTCCGTGTAAAAAAATAGTGCAGCACGCTCCTCCTCTTTTCCTCTCTCGCGACGCCGAGGTCGGCAGCGGCGCCGCCCCGAGGCTCCCCGGCCAAATCGGAGGCCACGACGTGCTCCGCCGTGCCGCCTTCTCCATCCTCGCCGAGGACGCCGTGCCGGGACGCCCGATGGACGCCGGAATCGCCGCGTCCGATCTCGCCGTCCGCCGCCGTGCACTCTCCGGCGACCTACGCGCGGCGGCGCCGCCACTTTCGGGCTGCTTGCGTGGAGGCGCGCCCGCCGCGCCTACGGGCGCCTCCCAGGACGCGCCGATGCGTCGCCGGCGTCGCTCGCCGTGGTCGCTGCCGCCGTGGCCATCGATGACGTCATCACGCCGTCATCGGTGGCCACCACGTCAGGATTTTTTAATTTCCAGAAAATGCCAAAAATTGCAAAATTAATTTCTTTAAATCCACCCATCTGAAAAATATGAAAAAAATATCAAAATGACCAGAAAATACATGCTTTCTATTTATGGCAAAATACAAATATATTTGAATATTTTAATTTGGTACATATTTGGAGACAACCTAAGTGCATTTTTTCTAATTATAGAGTCGAATTTACTAAAGACTCATATAATGCATTCTCTCTGATTATGAAGTCACATTAAATTTTTATGGCAAAATACAAACATATTTGCCTATTTGAACTCGGTTAATACTTGGAGATAATCTAAATGCATTTCCACTAATTTACTTGCCTATTTCAACTTGACAAACAATTTTTTAATATAGACACTTTCAATTTTTCCCCCCAAAGAACTGTTTCTTCTTCTAACGACAATTTAATCCACCTAACATTTCTACGTTAAGGAACATAGTTGAAATCCGAACAATTTTTGAATGTGCCCACTTCCAAATTTGAAATTCTTATTCAAATATAGACATCCGAACAAACATAATCTAACTAACTTGGCAAATAGAATAATAACATAAAAAATTATACTTTCCAATCTGCAACTCAAAATAATAAAAACATACTAAAATTCAAACAAAAAACATACCTTCCAAATTACAATTCATCATAACAATTACAAAAAATGTTAGAATTTTTTAAAAAAACATACCTTTCAGACAACATTCCAAGATAATACAAACAATATATCAACAATTACGTAAAAAAAAAAACTTTGTGCATTTTAATCTACAATTTGAAATAACAATTACAAAAAATAATAAAATTTTAAAAAAAACATATCTTCAAAACTACACTACAAAATAATATAAACAAGATATCAAAATTTCCTAAATATTGCTAACTATCAAACTTCCCGCACAAAAAACATTCTAAAATTGTAAAAAAAAAATACCATGTCTTTCGACCTACATTTCAAAATAATAGTTCGAAAAACTCAAATGTAAACATTTTCAAATTTGAATTTTACCGCCCGTGCATGCCATATACATTCGAATATTAAAAAAAATGGCTTTGAAAACTACTCATTTTACAGACACAAAAAATAACTCAAATCTAAATAACTTCTCTGTTCGGTTAAATTTAGAAAATTGAACAATTTTTATACATACACTTTCTTCGCATTTCAAAAAAATTCAAGCCTTCACAACTTTTACATAACAACACTTTCAAATTTAAATTTCACCAAAGGGGCGCGGCATTGCCGCGCTAAGATGTCTAGTTCAGATAACACGAAGACGGCAGAGTTCGGACGAGAAAATTCAGACACCGAAGGCAGCACGCGTCATGCATGGATTTGCGTGGGTACGTCGTTAACCGATATGTATAATCTGTCGTCGTCGAACAAACGTATAATCTTCACCCGCAACAGAAGAAACTAAAAGGTACAGTACAATCTGAAGCTGAGTATGCTTCTCTGTAACACCCGGCGCTGTCATGTCAATGTTAACAACGACCGTCGTTTGTACTAGCACACTAGCACTCCTACTCCAGTGCTCCGTACGTCACCACGTACACTCACCCTTGTCTTTTTTTTTGAAAGGATCCGTCACAAAGTACAGGAGCTCAGTACAAATTACACTCAGGTCCAACAAAGATAGAAAATAACAAAAAGACCCTGCAATTAGCACAAAGCTCCCTGAGCCACCTGAAAGCATCACAGACAGATCCACCACCGCGCTCCCCAGAACCTGGACGCCGCCGGAGTCGCCGTACCACCGAAACCGGAGAAGAGAGCACCTCCACAGATGTAGTAGACCGCAGAACCGCCCGCCGCCACGCGACGAGACCCAGAGCGATGAACGCACACGGCCAGCACCATCTCCTCCGCACCACCCAGCTTCCCCGCCGACACGGCCGCGCCCAGCCACCAGCAAGACCCAAACTCCAGAAGCTCGCCGCCCTCGCCGCCACGGCCGGCCGGAGCAACCAACGAAGAGGACCACCACAAACCTCAGCAAACACAGGTGGAACCCGACACCGACGAACTCCTCCATGGAGCTCCCGACGGAGCCAGGTCGCAGCAACCCCAAATCCTCCAAAAGCAGAGCCACCCACTCTGCCCTGACGAAGAGAAGATCGGGGACAAAAGCTCACCACGTGGATCGCCACCTCCGCAGCAACGAGCACACAGAGCACCAACTCTCCCCAGATCAACAGATCCGAGAAGCACCAACCTCCAGCAGCTCGCCTACTCCGCCACAGGCGTCGTCGGGGAAGGGACCGAGCGCTGGCACCGTTATTCCATGCAGACGCCGCCGCCACCTCCTCAGCAGCGCCAGCAAGAAACCCTAACCTACTCCTATCTACAGGCCGACCGAGAACCGGGGATCCCCCATCCGCCACCCGTCGCCGGAGCGGCGAGCAGAGGATGAGGAATCCCGCGGCCTCGCCGGCGGAAGACGGAGATCGCCTGTGGTTCGCCCTTTCCGCCTCTCTCTGCACTGTAGAGATAAGGGAGAGGAGAGGGTCCAATGCCAGGCGAAGTGTACACTCACCCTTGTCGGACAAACAGCATCGTCTAATCAGTGTTGCCTCCAGTCGTAGTCCGTGATAGGTAAAGGAAAAGTTTACACTACAATAAAACCACCCCTCCTGATGTGTGGGCTCACTCTGTCAGGAATAGTGTCAATTTGCGTTTAACTTTCGTCCAATAAATACCTTGTTATAAAAGATAGGAGTTTCGGTCCGATTTAGAGTCAAATCGGAAATTGGGTGGGTCCGCGATGACAGGTCCGACGTGGCCGGTGCGCCCAGGCGGCCCCAAACCCTCCTATCTATGGGCAGCCTTTGAGATTTGTTGGAGACCCCCAAACGATTGGCTTGTTCGAACTTTCCGCCAAAAGTATAGAGCAGGTTTAGGGTGGCCGCTAATATGAAGCGTTTTTCCTGTCCAGAAACAACATTAGCACCGAGGCACGAGCTGGAGGGGTCCGGCCATTTTTGGCGCCGGGAACTTCTCCGGTCTAAATCTCACTTGCTACTACTCCCTCCGTCCACAAAAAGATGTCTCAACCTAGACCAAATTTGCATGTATCTACACACTAAAATATGTCTAGATACATGAAAATTTGGACTAGGCTGAGACATCATTATGTTGACGGAGGGCTTGTACAGATTTTCAGATATACTAACTGAAGAAAGGAACATAAGAAAAAGTGAGAGGAATATACGTGTTTGGATGTCACAGTTATTACTACTTCTACTTGTATGGATTTGTTTTCAGATAATAGTACTCCACTAACTGCAAAATAAGCAAAAGCGACGGTAATATACGCACGGGCTTGGATTTTACTGATCTGTTCGGAAGTTACTTTCTTGGGGTCGTTCTCGAAGGCTCGCCGTCGTTTTCCTGCAACCGCCGACCGCGGCAAAGCAGACGGGGAAGCAGCAGCCAAAGCGTGTGCGTGCGTAACTGTGCGTGTGTGTAACGGTTAGTAGGTAGGTCGACGCTGCGCATCTCCCGCTGTCAGTTAGGGTGTCAGTTGCTGATACTGCATCGTGGACGGTGTACCTGCTACAGTCCAGCTGCGGCGGAGAAAAACTGGTACGCACGATCCCCGAACGAAAAGAAATCGGTATGCACGACCGATATATTTATTGTTCGACCGTTTCAAGGTTGTGTCAAATGATTCCGGCACTGATTACATGACAAGGTCGTTCCACCCGATCCCGCGGTCACGAGAATACAGCGACGCCATGTTTGACGCTGGTGTTTCTCATTTAGACGGAATATTTTTCAGTGGGAGGCGACGTTCCCGTCGACAGCGAGGCGTCCGTGGTGACTTCGTCAATTTCAAGACCTGATCCGCCGGCTCAGTCTCTCGGGGGTGTTCATAGGGGTAGGGTGTGCGTGTGTGCGTTCATAGGGGTGAGTGTACGCGCGTGTATATAAGCGCTTGCGTTGTACTGTGTTTCGAAAAGAAAAGCTCCTAACTTTTTTTTTTGCAAAACCTCATGCGTAGGGCGTAGCAGATCGTGATACGATGAGATAGCATGTAACCGTTGGTCAACCACGTGAACGGAGCACGGGCAGATGAACAGAAACGTAGTTAAACTAATGACGGTCTCGTGGCCGGCAGCGGGGCACGATCCGATCTTGCCGCCGCCGAGCAAGGAAGCTAGTGTTATCAATATGACGCAGCTTGAGCATCTTTCTTTCTATTCTAAGCACCGTGCATAATAATGATACAATCAGGAGCTTTATCAAGTCACCATCTCCATTATCCTGATGTGTGCACAGCCATTATACCTGTCATACTCCGCGTGCCCCTTTTTGCTTGCAGCTTTAACCTTTTCCCAATCCAGAAACATTAGCCCTGAAAAAAGAATAGATAAACAAACCTATTCTTGTAAGTATCTTCTGCTGCGGTCAGGCCGACGCGAGATTGCCTGCTCTCACCTGTGAAAAAGCAACCAAGTTTTTCCTAGTTTCGTGGCTTTGTCTTTGCTGATAGTAAAGTCAAAGAGTGAGATTGGGTCACACGCCACGGCTTTCCGTTTATGTATATCAGCAAACAAAGCAAGATTGTGTCGTTGCTTTCTCTGTTTCTCTCCTTTTTCCAGCCGAATAATGGGACAACGAGGATGGGGCAGGCAGCTGGCCTACTCGTGCCAGGTCTATTATCGGAGCAGGCCGACGTGGAGCTGAAACGCCACTACAATATGGCTTGCTGTCTTGTCATCTCCGTCCAAAAAATTCAGACAACACCAAGACAACAAAGTTTAGACGAAAAAATCGTGACACCAAAAGCAGCACGTAGACTTCGCCCGTCATGGACTAATCGATACAGACATGGGCGCGTGTCCTAAAACGATACTAGAAAAATTAGCGCGGCGACACGTGTGGTGACAAAACATGAATAAATTGAATCTAAAAGTAAGAAACAACTGTAAAAAAGACCGAACTTTCAGATTTGTCATGACCGGACAAAAGATATTGTGATCCATGGGACATGAATGCAAACACATGTTGGATATTAATGGAAGTAAGCTGGGTGTCAAAAAAAGCGCTTTATATTCTTAAAAATACCTTGGATTTGATGCTGCATTTGGGCGTCAATGTCTACACTAATTGTCGCCACATAGCTGAGTTTGCTTCTAACATCATTTGCATCATAGGATTAGGTATTGTATAAAAGGTTAAAGCAAAACAGGCACTACCTAAGCAGAGAATTAAATAGAGTGAAATAAAAGAAAAGCAATAGAAACAGAAACCAAAATTTGAGAAGGGTGTTTATGACCACAAAATTCTTTTTTTGTATGTGAACTACTTACAATTTACATAAAGTCACATATGCTATAGCTGAGTGATATAAATGTACGATGTGCAAATATGATATCTGAATTAGTAATTATGATCATACATGTATGTCACTATATGTGACCAAGTACATGGCTTCTGAAACAAACTCAGTGCACTCGTCAAGAGAATAATAGAGGGAAAAGGAGAGGGAGATGTGCAATTGGTTTTGAAAGGTAGGAAATATTTAGTTTTTTTGTATGGAGTAAGTGTTGGAAGGTTATTTTATTTGGTGAATTTAGGCTTCCAAATGGAATTAATGCAGACCGTTAAGAAGTAGTTTAAAAAATATACGGAAAGTAAAAGTAAAAAAATAAAAATAAGTAGTGGTATTTTGAATATAGAGAAGTGGGGAATTAAGATAACAGGATTTGCAAATAAATAAGTAATAAATTTAAAGTTTGCAAAAATAAAAGTTTAAAAAATGGAGTAGGGGAAATTGAGAAAATAGGAAGTAAGCGAGCAGTCTTAGAGTCATGAAAATAAATATGTAAGGGAGGTAAAAGAAGAGGAAAAAATATATAGTAGGGGATAAATAGGGAGTAGAAATAAATAAGTAATTTTGAAGTTGCCATTTGTGCGCAATGTTCGTAAAAAGAAATGTGGAAAATAAACAATAGGGGAAAACTAAAACGGAAGAAATCTATTAGAAGCCAAAAAAAATCCATTCATAAGGGACTGGGACTATTCACGTGTGGCCGGAAAAAATAGGTAATGTTCGTAAAAAGAAGTGCGGGAAAAAATAGGTTTAAACTATAAGGGGGAGAAATATATTAGGGGGGAAAAATTGTTCAGTTGTAACGGAGGACCGATTTGCAATTTGGGGGGAAACACGGGGACTTCGCTGCGGAAATGTTGTATTATGGGAGGACAACTCACAATTTTTGGGAAATGTGAAGATTTTTTTGCAAAAAGACGACACGCGGGGTCTTTTCTGCAAAAATGTTTTACTCTAGAGGACCGATTCATAATTTTTGGGTGTCAGAATTTTTTATTTTGCACGGCCTAAAATATAACAAATTTGAAGATTGGAGAGAAATATGTTTATGTCCGTAAAAACAGAAAGGTTAAAACATGAAAGTTTTTCGGAAGAATGATATTCATCTACTCGTCAAAGGAAAATTAAAACGGATGACTGAGTGCGACGAATTTGGCAAAATTTGTCAAATATTTTTGCGAGTTTGGATCCAAAATTAAGGAGTTAGAGTCATCCAAACTCGAAACCGATCACGGGAATGGAACCTACTCGTCGGCGCGCATATATTTCATGTACATATCATCGCGAAAAAGGCAAAATATATATATATATATATATATATATATATATATTGCGCGTACTGTAGCAGCCTACAGTACACTGTGCACCGTAGAAGAGCACTCAACCTCCAAGTATGGCGAAAATGGGGAAAAATAGCGGCTACAGTGCCCGGCGACGTGGGCAGCCGGAGCTATGGCTGAAACAGAGCGCTTTGATATATAGTATAGATAGATGCATAATCCATCCTCCGAAACCACACGTGACATCAAGCAAGTGGTTCAATCTTCAAAATACAGAAATAGATCCACGTATGCTAAGCACCGAAGAAACGGATTTGTTCTCCTCCACTACAAACCGGTCTAACTACTCGTGACACAAAAATGGGTTGTTTGGTTGATCGCACGAGGCGCTGGACTGGTGGACAACGTGGAGCCATACCCTACTGAAAGATCTGAATCGGCTGATTTCGTGTAGCCAAACCGAGACGGGTGCAACCGTGCAAGGGGGAATGGCAGTGGCCGAGCTGCTGTACACAACAGACTGAACCAAATAAATTTATGCATTTAGCTTCGCCGCTAGGGAACGGCACCAATGGAGATGGCGGGAACGGATTCTTTTGAATCCAATGTGGTTTGGCAGCATAGCTAATATCACCTGGCTTTTAGTCCTTCACTTTCAGTGGTATAAAAAATCTCTAGCACTTATTTCGGCACCACTGATGGCGACGATGCGGAATTTGGCAACTACTCTTATCCGGCATCGGCTCGGCACGGCACGAGCTACTCGCCTTCGTCTGGTGCACCTGCACGTCGGCCTCATCTCCACCACAGTCCATAGGCACCTCCTCGTCTTTGTCTCCCATGGCGCCACTAAGCATCCCTAATCCCATCATAACCCCGAACCACAACCACGCTCACATCGCTTTGCCATTACTTATGAAAAGTTGATTTTATTATGACACACGGATACAGTTTATCACGCGGGTTGTAGCACCCTTAATTGTTTTTTAACGAGCAATTTGCCTCTTTTTAGCTAAAAAAAAAGAAAGTAGAGGAGAAAACCAGTTAATTAGCGGCCAAAAAACGTACCACTCATAATAATTGTGATTATTTCTTTTGGGTCCAAAAGGGAACTGTTAGTTGCTTGATTGAAACATCGTGGACCTGCTGCGAACCAGCTGGGTGGAAGATCTGGTATGCACCATCACCGAACGAAACATGGGTGCAGCACGCACGATCGATATTTTGTTTCGACCGTTTCAAGGTTGTATCGAATGCTTTTCGCGCATTAAATCGCCACACGAGCCATGGATCCAGATCAAGAGCTCCCTTTTGCAAGATCCCATGCATGCATGTGTGGCGACCATATAACGGTATATAAGTCAACCACAATGCATAATGGAGTACGAGCAGGAAGGAGCTAAAGTAATCGCGCGCGATCAGGAACTCGTGGCCAGCAGCGGGGCACGATCCGCCGCCGAGCAAGGGAGCTACCGGTAGCTAGTGTTTTCAACGCAGCACGAGACTAGGTAGGCACTCAGCTTTCTTTCAAAGCGCCGTGCATAAATGGTTACAATTAGCAACCTTTACGTCAGTGGAACTAGAATCTCTGATGTTTCACCCGCCACTCAGTGCGTGCCCCGGGACAGCGAGGATGAGGACCCTGGCCCACTGGTGAATGAATGGTGATAGATCGATCATCATGGGAGCAGGCCGACATGGAACAAAATGCCAATGCCAATTGCCAATACAGATACGCCTTATCATCTCCGTCCGAAAAATTCAAAGATGGCAGATTTCGGACGAGCCTGCAGGCCAACGCGGTTGGCTTTGGCTGGTCAGAATTGTCATATGCGAAGGTGTTGGATACTTTCCCACCAAATGTTTCGTTTAGAAAAAGTTTACTTGGAACACGACAAGCATCTTGGAATGATTTGCTCATCCGATTGGATTCAATCTATTTGTCGGAAGGTCCAGATAAGTTTTAATGAAATCTCACGAAGAACGGCAAATTTTCGGTTGATTCTATGTATAGAGCGCTCATTCTACCCGAAATTCCAGTCGATAGTTCTAATAATAACAAACATTAGAAGATGAAGATACCCCTAAAAACTAAAGTGTTTGCGTGGTATTTACGTCGAGGAGTAATTCTCACCAAAGATAACCTTGCCAAACGCAATTGGCACGGAAGTAAAAAGTGTGTCTTCTGTCAACACGACGAGACCATTACGCACTTATTCTTGCAGTGTGAGTTCGCTAGGTCTATATGGTCAGCCATCCAGATTGGTTCAACCTTACATCCCCTAGTTCTGTTGCTAACATTTTTGGCAACTGGTTAAATGGAGTGGATCCTAGGTTCAAACTATTCAGTAGGGTGGGAGCGATTGCTGTTATTTGGTCGTTATGACTATGTAGAAATGACAAGGTTTTTAATGATAAAAATGCTTCTCTTATGCAGGTTATTTACCGGTGCACAGCGACGCTACGAGCATGGTCATCCCTGCAGCGTGTGGAGCACCGAGACTTATTCTTGGAGGTGGCGTCGAGACTGGAGGCTGCGGCCAGGGAGTTATTTTCCCGGCATGGGTGGCAACATAGACTCCGGGTAGACCTACCAGCATCTTAGGCGGATTTACAATTTCTCATTTTGATATGTAATTCGCCTTTTATTTTTTGCTTACAGACTTGTGTGATGGTGAACTGGTGGCTGTGTGCATCTTAGCTATGCAAAGGCCGGGTGTAATACTTAAACCTTTTAAGTAATAAAATCGCTTTATCAAAAAAAATCTGCGTGAAGCGAGCGAGCCACGGGTTTCCGTTTACGTCTGCTGACGAGCAAGCAAGATCGTGTTGTTGTTTTCTTTGCATTTGTCATCTTTCCAGATGAACAGCGAGGATTGGGATGGTCCACTGGCGCCAGATCTACGTACAGTATTATTTATGGGAGCAGGCCGGCATGGAGCAAGAAATGACACTGCAGATATGCCTCGCTGTCTATATCGTCTCTGTCGAAAGGTTCAGACAACACAGAGACAGCAAAGTTCCGGACGAAAACACAAATTCAGAGAACACGCAGGCGCACACGCCATGGACTTATCGGCGCCGACGTGTGTGCGCCGATGGTCGATATGTACAGTATAATCTACGCTGGAAAAACACACAGAACCTCCTAGCTTATTTGATACTCCGTTCACGTGTACAGATTCCAGGCATTGACGAACACAGATGCACTCAAATCTGTCACACAGCGACTGACGGCGACGCGAGGGAGAAAGAGCAGCGCCGGCCGTCGGCAGGCATCGAGCGCTCCGTCAGTTCGTCCTACTGCGTCGAGACGTCCTCAGTTGAGGAAATTGCACAAACCAGTAACTCTTTGGGCCACTTTTGCACAAACCAGCAATTTCCTCTCCTCAGTTTGGTGTGGCGAAATCACGACGTGTCCTGCTTTCCGAATGATCCAATTTTTTTAGATGGGCACGTGATTTCAGCCCATTGTTTCGCTACCGCGTTAGACATTTCGCCCATAGTTATCTGCAGTAAGCCCACAGTTATGTAAGTTCGACTCTCGCCCCTAAAAAAATATGTAAGTTTGACTTTTTTTTCTTGTTCTTCATGCTACTAGTAAAAGTGCACGGCAATGTACGTCATGACTTACTGCAAATTTTAGTCACAAAGAGTACGTCTTGATTTATTATCACGTGGAAAGTGAAAATGGAATAACTTTTTTTCCACCGGCGTCAGTACGCTTTGGCTGAGATAAGTAAAGGGAGAATAATCAACTATACCGCGAATGTGCTTTGAATTGGGAAATTTATCTCGAGAAAACTCAAAGCTTGCATCTGAATATATTGAAAAAGGAAGGAAAAGGTTGTTACAACCCAAGAAGGGGTAACGACAACAGAAACACAAACGACATGAAAAGCTCAGACCCTAGATGAACATGGCCCGAGGCCAGCACTAACAGCTATCGCCCAGAGCTTGCTTCTTCCAAAATTTGCCTCGAGTCTATGCAATAGGTGTAGCTACTTTAGGCAAAAGGTGGAAATTAAACTCTAGCTGAAACTCAAAATTAACATGATCTAATCGCACCTGCAAAAAATGTCTAAAATAGGTTAAAGGGTGATCACTCATGACACAAAACCTCCCGCGTCTGAATGAGACACTAAAGGTGGAGCTTAAGAACAAACCAGGCTAGCAAAGCGTGTTAAGATGCAACTTTTTGACATGCAAACATGGAGCTCTTATGTATGATGCATAACTCTATTTCCTGCATTTTACTAACAGAAAGGTTTAGTCCTTCAACATCAAAAGACAGTACTAACAGTAGAAAATAAGCGGTTTATTTTTTATTTGGCATGCTGGCTGAATTTGCATTTTGCAACTCCTATTCACAACAAGTGTGTAGACTTTATGACATATAGGGGGTGACTTAGTTTGAATCCCAATCCCAATAATTACGAATACAATTTCACATTTTCCATTTTTTCTTACGTCGCTACGGTCTTATGCTCGGAGAAGAAGAAAATATAGGTTTTTTTATAAACTAACGCCCCCACATGTCAGCACTAGCTTATTTTGCACTAGTTTTGAACCAAGATGACAAGTTGTTGTACCACCTCACCACAATTTTCAACTAGTTGTATGAATTTAAACCCACACAAAAAGTTTTTGTATGACCAGTGCTATTCCTCGAATGTAAAATTCGTACTAGTGGGTAGTACTAAGCAGATGGTCCCACGTAATTTATACTATCCCAATTGTCCCGACAACTAGTGATGACCAAACTGTTAGGGTGCCTAGTACCATCTACTCGTGTAGATCATTTGGATCAAGTGTGCATCGGTGTGTGTGAGGGAAAAACAGAGAGGGAGAGGGAGAGATCGAGTACCTTCTCCATAGGAGGTTGAGTTCGAGCCCGTGGCCATGGTGGCCGAGGCAATGGTGGCGTGGTGGCGGCGGTGGTGCTTCCCGTCGCTACTGCGTCACCTAGATCGGCTAGGGTTATCGGTGGGGTGGCGGCGGCACGGTGAACCTCGTACCGTGTGCCCCGGCCCCCAACCTCTTTATATTGCGCAGCGCGACAGGGGCCCACCGACCATTAATGGGTCGGGCGCCCCCGATCAGGGCGCGATCACAGGGATTGACTAGCCGTTGGGCTAATCAATTGGAGATCATATCTAACATTCTCCCCCTTGATCTCAACTTTTACTTTTTATCTTTTATCTTTTATTTTATTCGTTTCATCACCGATTAGTACATAGAGCATGTTTCATCGTCACAGCTCATTGCCGATAGAATCAGACAGCCACCATATACTTTTCAGTTTTGAAACAAAAAACTGTTACTTTTTGGTCCTCTATGATCCAGGAATCATAGGCTTTCCATTAATCCCATGCCGGCTATGTGTTTCTGAAACACATCGGGTGGTAAGCCTTTCGTTAGCGGATCCGCAAGCATTTCCTTTGTCCTTATATGCTCGAGACTTATAGTTTGATCCTGGATCTTATCTTTCACAACATAATACTTTATATCTATTGCCTTTGTAGCATTACTCGACTTATTGTTTTTTTTTTGAAGCAAATACAGTAGGGAAGACCCCTACTGTAACATTTTCCATTTTCAATTAAAAATGCCAGCAGGCCACTATTTACAACTTATTACAAAGGAGTTCATAAGGTGTCCAGCCACTGCCGCATGCCGTCATTAAGACTAGGTTTAGCTCTACACATAATAAGCGAGAAAGAGTCCTTAAACATACCAAGACATCTGTCCGTCACTCGACTTGTTGTTGTGAGCATAGAATACTGCGGGCTGGTTCTCACAGTACATCTTTAGTGGTTTGTCAATACAATCTACCACTTTCAAGTCGGGTATAAATTTCTTTAACCATATCGCCTGTCCCGTGGCCTCATAACATGCTATAAATTCTGCATACATCGTGGATGCAACAACTAATGACTGTTTGGAGCTTTTCCACGAAATAGCCCCTCCCGCGAGAGTGAACACGTACCCTGACGTGGACTTCCTATCATCTTTGTCTCCCGCAAAATCTGCGTCTGAATACCCTTTTAGTTCTAGGGAATCAGATCTTCTATATGTTAGCATGAGGTCTTTTGCGCCTTGTACATAACGCAATGCTTTCTTTACCATGTTCCAGTGTTCATGGCCTGGATTTTCTTGATATCTACCGAGTACCCCGGTGATAAAAGCTAAGTCAGGGCGAGTGCACACTTGTGCATACTGTAAGCTTCCAACAGCCGAAGCATATGGTACTGCTTTCATTCGATCGATCTCATATTGACTTTTGGGACATTGAAATTTCCCAAAACTATCGCCCTTGACTATCGGAGCAGGTGATGCGCTACTTTTATGCATATTATATTTCTTTAGAACCTTTTCTAAATATGCCTTTTGTGATAGTCCTAGCACTCCATTCTTTCTATCCCGGTGAATTTCTATACCCAAAACATATGAAGCTTCACCAAGATCTTTCATATCAAAATTTGAGGACAAGAATTTCTTTGTTTCTAGTAGTAGACTGACATCATTGCTTGCAAGCAAGATATCATCCACGTACAGAATTAGGAAAATATATTTCCCACTTTTAAACTTTGCATAAATGCAGTTGTCCTCAACATTCTCTTTAAATCCAAAACTTTTAATTGTATTATTGAACTTTAAATACCACTGTCTAGAGGCTTGCTTTAACCCATAAATGGATTTCTTTAGGCGGCATCCCATATGTTCCTTCCCCTCCATGAAAAAACCCGTGTGTTGTTTCATGTAAACATTTTCTTCTAAATCTCCATTTAGAAATGCCGTCTTTACATCCATTTGATGCAACTCTAAATCAAAATGCGCAACTAGTGCCATGATGATTCTGAAAGAATCCTTACATGAGACCGGAGAAAATGTCTCATTGTAATCTACCCCTTCTCTTTGCGTAAAGCCTTTTGCCACAAGTCGCGCTTTATACTTTTCTACGTTCCCATTGGAGTCATACTTTGTTTTGTAGACCCATTTGCAGCCTACTGTTTTGGCTCCTTTAGGAATTTCCTCTAAGTCCCAAACATTGTTAGAACTCATCGATTTCATCTCGTCTTCCATGGCTTCCAGCCACTTCGAAGAGTGAACGCTTCTCATGGCTTCTTCATATGAAGTGGGATCTTCTTCCATATGAACTGTTTCTGTATTATAAACTCTATAATCACTAGAAATAGCTGATTTCCTAGCTCTTTTAGACCTTCTGAGAGTCTCATTCTCTGGCACATCATGTGTCTCAACGTGCGACTCTTCTTCTAAATTGGCTGTCGTCGCTCCCTTTCATGCTCAACAACGGGTTGAGTCGGCTCCTGACGGACAGGTTCCGAATCTTGCCTCGTTGTGGTCACGGGTGGAGTTACAACAGGTGCTTGCACCACAACCTCTGGGATTATCGGTGCAGGTACAACAGGTAGGGCGAAAAATGGCTCATGGATCATCGGAAAAGGTGCACACACCCTCTTCTCCTCAAGATCAATTTTCCGGCCTACCATGCTCCCCCTCATCATTTCGTCCTCCAAGAAGACCGCTGTCTCGTTTCTACAAACTTTGTGTGTCTGTCTGCACAGTAGAAACGATAACCTTTTGATCTATCAGGATAGCCAATGAAATGGCAAGTTACTGTTTTGGGGTCTAACTTTGCAATGTGGGATTAAAAACTTTTGCCTCAGCTGGGCTCCCCCAGACTTTCAAGTGGCGTAGAGAAGGAACTTTCCCTGTCCACAACTCGTACGGTGTTTTGGGCACCGACTTACTTGGTACTCTGTTGAGAATGTGAATGGCGGTTTTTAACGCCTCCATCCATAATCCCAATGGCAGTGTGGAATAACTCATCATACTGCGCACCATATCCATAAGAGTACGGTTACGCCTTTCAGCTACTCCATTTTGCTGTGGTTCGCCCGGCATAGAATACTGGGCGACTATTCCATTTTCCTGTAAAAACCTTGCAAAAGGTCCAGGTACTTGACCATATGGAGTGTGCCGACCATAGTACTCCCCCCACGGTCGGACCTGACTATTTTAATTCTTTTATCATGTTGATTTTCAACTTCAGCTTTGAATATTTTAAATTTATCCAATGCTTCAGATCTTTCTTTAATTGGATAAATATAACCATATCGGGAGTAATCATCTGTGAACGTTATGAACGAGTCATAACCATCCACACTTTTCACCGGAAATGGTCCACATATATCAGTGTGAATAATTTCTAGTGTCGCGGTGCTTCGGTTTGCACCCTTTTTAATTTGTTTTACGTATTTTCCTTTTATGCAATCTATGCATTGTTCGATATCTGAGAACTCTAACGGAGGAAGAATTCATTTTTAACGAGGCTTTCTATTCTTCCCCTCGAAATATGGCCTAATCGACAGTGCCATAACTTCGAAGAGTCATGAGTTCGCTTTCTTTTCTTTTGTTCTTTGTTCGACAAGGAATTTGTTCATTCACATTACTCACAGAATGCACTTTTTCACGCAAGGATAACAAATAAAGCTTATCATGAAGTAAAGCAATACCCACACAAGCATCTTTAAACCATATGGCACACTTGCCATGACCGAAATAACATTCATAACTGTCTTTATCCAAACACGATACACTTATTAAGTTTCTGTGAATCGAAGGAACAAATAAAACATCTCTAAGCATAATATTGAAACCATCAGCTAGCTCTAAGGAGACGTCGCCAACAGCTTCAACTTCTGCTTGAACTCCATTTGCGACTTCAATGTGTCTTTCGCTTCTTTGCATACTCCTTGTCGAATGGAATCCCTGTAAAGAATTTGCAACATGAACGGTTGCACCTGAGTCAATCCACCAAGTAGATTTTGAAAACTGTGTATACAGGGATTCATTTACAAAAGAAACTGTGTCTGTACCTTTCTTGGCCATTATCATCTTGAGCCAATCTGGGCAATCTTGCTTGAAATGCCCTTTCTTCTTGCAGTGGTGGCATGTATCTTTGTCCACTTGCTGAAACTGCTGGGGACCTTTGCCATGTGGCTTATGCTGGTGAGGACCTTTGCCATATGGCTTAGAAGGGGAACCGTTGTAGTTCCTGTTCTTGTTGTCCTTCACAAAGTTCAAGGAGCCCCCATTCTGGGACTTCAGCCTTTCTCTTCTTGCGACAACATGGCAATGGTCTTTTCAATGTCCCATTTTTCAGGCGACACATTGTAGTTGATGATGAAATTTTCAAATTGTGGTGGCAGTGAAGCCATCACCAAGTGAACTATGAGTGCAGGCTTGAGCTCCAGATCAGCCTCCATGGACTTAAGCTTAGCAGCCATGTTGCTCATTCTGAGAATGTGCTCCCTTATTCCATGTGAACCTCCATGATACTTTTCTGTCACCAGCTGTTGAGCAGCTGGGTAGCATATGTCTTTGAAGAACCAGTAAACTGGCTCTTTATCTTTTGGAGATACTCTCCCACAGAGGTACACTCTTCAATTGAGCCCACAATAGCGTTCTCAACTGTGTTCTTTATGAATGCCATGCACTTTTTGTTGGCGTTCACCCACTTTTGGTTCTCTAGGGTGTAACCCATCTCTACTGGACCATAGTCCAGCTGCTTTTTCTGCCAAGCAGAATCATCATCATCAGATGCTCTCACTGGCTCTGCTGGCTTGACTGGCTGTGGAGTACTCACAACCCAGTCGACCTCAGCGCAGACAAAAGCCAGCTCGACTTTCTTCCACCACTCAGCGTAGTTGTCACCCCTGAGCGTCGGAACGTCCTTGAGGCAACTCATCAGGTGAAAACTTCCTGAAACCACAAGGATATAAGATAACAAAAACAATTGCATGTAATAATCCAACGTTGGTATAAATTAAAACATACAACCGTTTGTGCAATTAAAACTATATTACCGTTGGGCAATAAAAGAAATAAATGCACCTTTAAATATGTAATAAACAGAAAATTATGATCATGCTATTAACAACGTTGGTCATTTAACAACAAAATCATAATCATCATTAAATCACTTTATCATGCTTTCAATTCTCACTTTAAATCATAATAATGCTATTAATAACGTTGGTCAAATAATAGCAGAATCATAATCAGCATTAATATCATTTTAATCATGCTTTTAATTTTCACTTTATTGCTTTTATGCAATTTCTTTTAACTATTTGCAGCGGAAACTTTAAAAAATGAATAAAAATTCATAAACTTTTATACTTTTAACAAGTATTCACTTTTCTTTCTTCTGTTTTCCTAAACAAAAATTTTCGTTGGATAAATTTGGATAGGAAAAGCAGAATTAAATTTGCCCAAAAAAAAATGGACCAAAACAAATAAAACTTGTTTCTGTTAAAAAATAACAGGAAGAATCTTTTCTGTGCGAAAAACTATAGGCCCACGGCCTTTTACTATCCGTCGCGCGGCGCGACGCATAAGTGCGGCCCATGGCCTGCGAGCGGCAGATCTATCTGCCGCGCGGCGCGACGCGGTACGCGGTCCAAACCGGCCCACGGCCTGCTTCCTTTCGGCCCGAAAACCCAGCTGTGGCTTGGGTTAGCGCGAGAGCGCATCGTGGCCGTCCATTCGATCGGACGGTCCTCCGTCCAGATCGGAGATCAAAACCAGCTGCCGACCCGACCGGTCAAACCCTAAAAAAACATTTCCTCTTCCGCAGCTCACCTCTGTCCCGTGCTCCCGCGACGGCGACGCCGCGTTAGGGTTAGGGTTCCGGCACGATTCCGGCCGCCGGCCGCCGGCGACCACCGCGGAGACGGCGCCGACGACCACCGCACCGTGCGAGCTGCTCTCTCCCTCTCCCCTTTTTCTCTCCTGCCTCGCCCACGCTCCCGCGCGCTGGCGGAAACAACGGTGAGGAGAAGACGGCGCCCCTGCCGGCCGGAGCTAGCCGACCTTGCGCCGTTGCCTTCCCCCTCACCGGTCGCGCGTTCCCCTTGCGGTGAGCGCGTCTCCGTCGAGTGGTTAGGCCGCGGTGCGTCTTTGCCTCTTGCGGGGTTTGCATCTTCTTCCCGATGCCCCAGTCGGTGCGCATCGGGATCGAGAGGATTGACGCGGCCCGTGACGGCGGCGTCCTTTGCCGGCGAGCCCTAGGACGTCTCCGGTGAGTTTCTTTTCCCCTTTGCCCCTTTTCTTTTTCCATCGGGGTTCCACGGGAGGTTTCTTCGGGGTGGCGATTCGTTTTCTTTTTGCTTTTCTTTTCCTGTCTACGCGAGTAGGATCTAGGATAGTGCTCTGATACCATTGTTAGGGTGCCTAGTACCATCTACTCGTGTAGATCATCTGGATCAAGTGTGCATCGGTGTGTGTGAGGAAAATAGAGAGGGAGAGGGAGAGATCGAGTACCTTCTCCATGGGAGGTTGAGTTCGAGCCCGTGGCCATGGTGGCCGAGGCAATGGTGGCGTGGTGGCGGCGGTGGTGCTTCCCGTCGCTACTGCGTCACCTAGATCGGCTAGGGTTATCGGTGGGGTGGCGGCGGCACGGTGAACCTCGTACCGTGTGCCCCGGCCCCCAACCTCTTTATATTGCGCAGCGCGACAGGGGCCCACCGACCATTAATGGGTCGTGCGCCCCGATCAGGGCGCGATCACATGGATTGACTAGCCGTTGGGCTAATCAATTGGAGATCATATCTAACACAAACTTCTCAGAATATCCGGGAGAAGTACCATGCGTCCCTATTCTTTCTGAACTACTAGATCACTATATAGTGATGACCAAACTTCTCAAAATATTTGTAAGAACATAAATATGTAAACACTGTATAGTCTACATAGTTACAAAATTAATTGACGAACAAAACTATGCTATAAAATATAGTTAACTACATCTAGCACAATGCAAGGGTATTTTTTCAGATGTAAGAGTTACGACAATATAAAAATTATCTTACAACTAAAATCCATGTTAAAGATAACTATAGAAGTTTAGTATAAATTATATTAAGATAAATCAGTTCCGGGGCAACCTTACATCTAGACCGGCCCTGGATTTATATATCCTTCGACCACTTCAAAGGCATTTAAAATGATTTTCGCACATATTAATTGTCTCCAAATCTTGAAAATAAATATCATTTGTCTAAAGATGATAGAAAGAACTGCTTGATTCCATTAAGAATGAATTGTGGCGAAATCACGACGTTCCCTGCTTTCCGAATGATCCATTTTTTTAGATGGGCACGCGATTTCAGCCCATTGTTTCGCTACCGCGTTAGACATTTCGCCCATAGTTATCTGCAGTAAGCCCACAGTTATGTAAGTTCGACTCTCGCCCCTAAAAAAAATATGTAAGTTTGACTTTTTTTTTCTTGTTCTTCATGCTACTAGTAAAAGTGCACGGCAATGTACGTCATGACTTACTTACTGCAAATTTTAGTCACAAAGAGTACGTCTAGATTTATTATCACGTGGAAGTGAAAATGGAATAACTTTTTTTCCACCGGCGTCAGTACGCTTTGGCTGAGATAAGTAAAGGGAGAATAATCAACTATACCGCGAATGTGCTTTGAATTGGGAAATTTATCTCGAGAAAACTCAAAGCTTGCATCTGAATATATTGAAAAAGGAAGGAAAAGGTTGTTACAACCCAAGAAGGGGTAACGACAACAGAAACACAAACGACATGAAAAGCTCAGACCCTAGATGAACATGGCCCGAGGCCAGCACTAACAGCTATCGCCCAGAGCTTGCTTCTTCCAAAATTTGCCTCGAGTCTATGCAATAGGTGTAGCTACTTTAGGCAAAAGGTGGAAATTAAACTCTAGCTGAAACTCAAAATTAACATGATCTAATCGCACCTGCAAAAAATGTCTAAAATAGGTTAAAGGGTGATCACTCATGACACAAAACCTCCCGCGTCTGAATGAGACACTAAAGGTGGAGCTTAAGAACAAACCAGGCTAGCAAAACGTGTTAAGATGCAACTTTTTGACATGCAAACATGGAGCTCTTATGTATGATGCATAACTCTATTTCCAGCATTTTACTAACAGAAAGGTTTAGTCCTTCAACATCAAAAGACATTGCTAACATTAGAAAATAAGCGGTTTATTTTTTATTTGGCATGCTGGCTGAATTTGCATTTGGCAACTCCTATTCACAACAAGTGTGTAAACTTTTTTTTTTGAAAGGGATTACAACTGCGTATTCAACAGAGAAAAGAAACGAAGAGCAGAAATACACAGCAGTACAAGCAGACGATACCCAGCACAACAGCAGCTTCAGGGATCGCTGCCGAACCTCCGCAAAGCCTCAACAGAACCTTCGTCGCCGAACGCCGCCGGAGAAGAAGGCGCCAGGCCGCCGCGAAACCCGGGAACGGAACCACCCCACACATGTAGAAGACCGTATATGTCGTCCGCCGCAAGCGACGGAGTCGAAGGACGCTTAACGCGCACGGCCATGGCGCCACCTTCCCGCAGCCACCCCTCTTCCATCGAGCCCTGCACTGGGCACCGCCACAGCTCGCCGGAGTCCCCGCCGCAAGCACATCTTGAACCCACCTTCTCTCCTCGCCACCACGGCCGGACGGAGAAAGAAGGAGCAAGACGAAGTTGAAGCAGAGCGCACCGACAGAGTCCCACCAGCCCAAACCACCATGGCCGGCCGGAGAAACCAGAGGAGCACACCAAAAAGCGGCGGAGAACTCCGAAATCCCACAGAAGTTGCTCCAAAACAGGCGCAGAGGCGAAGAAGAACTCCCCACCACGCACCTGTACGAGCTCCATGTCCTCACGTCGACGCCAGAGCACACGTCGCCGCGCCAGCGAGGACCAAGCACAAAATCCACCTCGCGGTGCCGCCGCCGGAGCGACCAGCACGATTGGAACACCAGCTCAACAATCCAGCACCTGCCGCCGCCAAGCCGGCCGACAGAAGCCGAAAAGGAGCAACTTTATTCCCCGCCGCCGCCGCCACCGTTGAAGACCGAAGCGCCGGATGAGCAGGAACCCAAACAGCTAGACTAGGCAACCCTACTCTACTGTACACAGATCCAGCCGACGATTCGGACCCCCTCCCCCCGCCGACGGCACAGCGGCCGACGGACAGGAGGAGGGCAGCGGAATTGCCGGCGGAAACGCAGTCGCCTTCCGGTTCTCCTCCGATTTACCGTAGAAGGGAGAGGGGAACGGGAGCGAAGGCTATGAGTTCTTCGGCCTTCCTAACAAGTGTGTAAACTTTATAACATATAGGGGGTGACTTAGTTTGAATCCCAATCCCAATAATTACGAATACAATTTCACATTTTCCATTTTTTCTTACGTCGCTACGGTCTTATGCTCCGATAAGAAGAAAATATAGGTTTTTTTTTATAAACTAACGCCGCCCACATGCCAGCACTAGCTTGTTTTGCAATAGTTTTGAACCAAGATGACAAGTTGTTGTACCACGTCACCACAATTTTCAACTAGTTGTATGAATTTAAACCCACACAATAAGTTTTTGTATGACCAGTGCTATTCCTCGAATGTAAAAGTCGTACTAGTGGGTAGTACAAAGCAGATGGTCCCACGTAATTTATACTATCCCATTTATCCCAATTGTCCCGACAACTAGTGATGACCAAACTTCTCAGAATATCCGGGAGAAGTACCATGCGTCCCAATTCTTTCTGAACTACTAGATCACTATATAGTGATGACCAAACTTTTCAAAATATTTGTAAGAACATAAATATGTAAACACTGCATAGTCTACATAGTTACAAAATTAATTGACGAAGAAAACTATGCTATAAAATATAGTTAACTACATCTAGCACAATGCAAGGGTATTTTTTCAGATGTAAGAGTTACGACAATATAAAAATTATCTTACAACTAAAATCCATGTTAAAGATAAGTATAGAAGTTTAGTATAAATTATATTAAGATAAATCAGTTCCGGGGCAACCTTACATCTAGACCGGCCCTGGATTTATATATCCTTCGACCACTTCAAGGGCATTTTAAATGATTTTCGCACATATTAATTGTCTCCAAATCTTGAAAATAAATATAATTTGTCTAAAGATGATAGAAAGAACTGCTTGATTCCATTAAGAATGAATTGTGTTTCCAAAAGTTTTCCTTAGCTTTGGACTAAAACATGTCAGAATTGGTTATCTCCAAATCCAAAACAACATTTATCTTTAACAGTTATAAATGACCTAGCTTAGCCATAATGTATGAATTAACTATCTATCTTAATTGATTTTCGCACTGATCAATTGTCTCCAAAGCGTGAAAAGAAATATCATTTCACTAAAAATGAAAGGAAGAACCCCTTGATTCCATTAAAAATGAATTGTGCTACAAGAAGTTTCTCTTATCTTTGGACCAAAACACGTCAGAATTGGTTATCTCCAAATCCAAAACATCATTTATCAATGTCAGCTATAACAACCTAGGATAGCCAGAATGTAAGAATTATCCTATTAAAAGTGCAGCTGGACAATAACTAAAGAGCAATTTGATTAGTGAGAATGTAATGATTAAATATGTGAAAGTATAACCGTCTGATGTAGAAGAATTTGTAGCCACATCAAAATCATTCAGCCTAAACAAGATAGAAGTATGAGTAATCATTATAGGATACAGAAAAGATCCAGCACATGTCCAATTAGCTGCTATGACTAAATGATTATGTCTTATGTCGAGGTACTAATTGGAGTACTCACTGATATTGACTGACTGAAGCAAACAAAGACAAGCAGTCCCTAATTAACAGATTTATCCCCCAGTTTCCTATCCTTCTTTGCTTCCGATCCCCTGCTTCACAGGTGCTTTGTCACGCGGAGCTTTTGTGGGGTGGAGATCAGGGGATCAAACCGATTTTCTTAGCGATATGCAACTTCTTTTTCGCATAATCATAATATGTCTTGTGTTTCCCATCACCCCCCTTAATAAAGTCGATGATCAACCCCTTAACACCGGCTTCGTCAGCCTTTTCAACAGTGCGATCCAAGATGGGTTTATACACCTCTTCCATGTGAGGTAGATTCTGCTCAAACTCGGCGCATGGAAAAATGAAGGAGTACTTGCCATCATTGTAGGCCCGCCTCAACGCATCCTCGAAACTCATCTTTTCCCCCAGCGAGCAGCTTCCACATCTCAAAAAGGAAATCAGCATACTTCCGATACCAAGTAAACTCAATCTGCACGCGGTGCCTAAACTCAATGAAGCCTTGCTCAATTAAGTCCCTGTAAACATGGGGATATCCGATATCCTGCTGCAATCTTCAGCGCATGATAATAGAAGAGCCTCCCAATACTTGGCTCGCGGGTCATCCTTGTCATGTACCATTCGATCAACTCGGTTTTGCTTGACAATTCCTCCCGGAACTGGACGAATTCCTGGTCACCCTCGAGAGTACTACAGATTGTGCGGTAATATTCCCAGTCTTCGTACAGACCATTGTTCCTAAGCATGAGCCGCTGGTAGTCCTGAAGATGAGCATACTCGCAGTACGCAGGATCGAAGTGCCATTCAGAATCGACCTCGTAATGCTTGTAGTACCCAACTGCTTCGAGTTTGCTAGGAGGGAATAACTCTGACAGGGTTTCATCGTCCATATCCATGTATTTCTCTTCGTCATGAGCTATGATGCGGCACAGCGCGAGGCGCCGGTTCAGCACTCTCAACTGCTCGCCGTCCAGGTAAAGAGACTCGCGGTCATTGTCGACCAAGGGGGCGTCCTTGAGCCGCCGGAAACAACCATCGATCTCCTTGGTGAGCCTATCATTGTCCCAGTCAAGGCCTTCGATTACCTCTCGCCGTTGCTCTTCTTCTTGTCTACCAACAACAGTCTTGCAACAAGAATGCTCACCAAAGCTAGGTGCGCTTTCTATCTCCGTCACACCAGCCTACGGAACCTCGTCGCTCCCCAAAATCAAAACTTGAGAGGGTGCGGCGTTCTTGATCTTTCCCTTTCCAGCACCAGCAGAGGCTTCAAGAGCAGGGTCAGCAGCACCGACGGCGCGCGCAAGATCAGAGCGGCCACTCTCCATAATCGATCCACAGGTCCCCTCGGTGATGTAAACAGAATCTCCAGACCTTGACGTATGCTGCGGGGGACTGAGATCCAGTGCCTTGCTAGAGGCGAGGCACGGTGCGCCTTGAGCATGCCTATCCGCCCTCCAATCCGGATTAAACGGTTCAGATGGACCAGGCTAAAAATCTCCAGGATTTGCCCTTTTGATTACCGTCTGGCTCGCGCGCCGCCGAAGCGGATGATAGGATGCACCAGTGCAGCGCGTCGTGGTGGGGGAGAGGATGGCCGCCGTGATGTCGTGGACAGCGGGTGGAGGTCTCCCAGCCATAGAGGAGAGGGAGGAGGTGCCCCGCAGCCATGGAGGAGGAGAAGGAGCGCCCCGCTCGCGCAGCTGTGGCGGTGGAGGAACGGAGGGACTCTAGCGCCGCCGTGGATTCTGTCCTGAAGACGTTCTTCCAAGAATTAGCGAAGCACCATTAAAAATGTAGCAATGTTGTTCTAGCTCCTGTAGCCCCCCTCGGCAACTACTTGGAACATGCACAGAAACAAAATTGTAGCCCGCAACCTGCACTGCCACACCGGCAGCGCGGAAGATGGAGCAGCCTGCAGCCGCCGTCAGCCTAGGGGCAGTGGAAGACGGACTTCCGTGGGAGGAGATGCCGCTGTCCGCGGTCGAGTCATGGCTACAAGCTGCTGCTGAAGAGCAGCACCGAGGAACCGAAAAACGGCCAAGTTCTGAAGCTTTTTTAGCCTTTGTTGCATCTAAGCCGTTGAATCGGGTTTGAAGGGCGGATACGTATGCTCGAGGCGCACCGTGCCTTGCCTCTAGCAAGGCACTAGATCTCAGTTCAGGATGGGAATGGGCCGGGTCGGCCCGCTGGGTCGCCGACCCGACCCAAAACATTGAGGCCAATGGGTCAACTGGGTCGGCCCTTAACAGGATTTGGGTCGGCAGGGCCGGCTCCGAGTGACCCGCTGGGTCGGCCCACCTCATAGTCATATATGTTGAGCAATCCGGCGTGCTGATTACTTTCCGCCGGCAGCGATGAAGCTTTCCGACGAGACGCGCTCGTACACGAAGCTAGCTCGCTAGCTTGATCGATTCCTCCCGTCGAACACGTACATACTGCAGTTTGATGGATTGTCGTGGCCGTACTGAAGACGTACTAGCTAGGCTGCGCCCTGCCTCACATGCCCTGTGTGTTCTTGGTTTTTGCCTTTTTGCATCACGGTTCTCTGTTCTTCTATTGGTAATCATTCCAAGCTGACTGGCATAGATTAGTTAATTTCAGTTAAGTCCATAGTTTTGTCAAAGCTAGCTACTCCCAGCTAGTGCGACTCGTACATCTTGATCAGTGAGCTGATCGAATTAATTAAGCACGGCTTTGGCTGACTAGCTGCCAGATAATACAGTAGAATATACTGTCATGACATGAGTCACTAGCTAACTGATGCTAGATATTCAGAATACGCATATTTTAGATACAAGAAGCTAACCTCGATCAGCGATCAACTCACAGACATTTTGATCAGCGATCAGCTCACATTTTGGGTCGGCCCTAGATACCCAATGGGCCAACGGGGCCACAGCCATTTTTTGATTGGGTCGACCCATGACCCCGCAAATTGGCCTTGAGGCCATAGGGGCCAGGTCCAGGGCCAGATCCGGGCCGACCCATTCCCATCCTGAATCTCAGTCCTGCTGCGGGTAGGATTCGATCCGAAATCTAGACGATAACTGGGATATGTTTGGCGGAGAAAGTGGAGATGGATATGTTTCTTCAGGTTACAGAATATATAATCGGCATATAAAAAAAGAATATATAATCGGCGGCACCAGCACGAATCTTACTTGGGCCTGGGCTAGATGTGACGATGCGGCCCACTTATCCATATAAAGCCAACAGACTAGGGCTCTTCGTTCCGCGGCTCGTTCCAACCTGGCGTGCTTGACAGCTTGAGTCCCTTTTTGTTTTTTGTTTTTTCGAAATGCTGTTGCTTTGTGAGTGGTGCGCGATTTGTTTTTCATTTTATTTTTGTTGGTAGTACGACTTCTAGATGAAACGTGCAGAGAAACCCGCTGCATATTAACGGGAGGGAGAGCGACCAGCCGTAGTAGAGACTAGATAGTGACACCATGTCTATCATGTTGACAGTTTCGTTCATCACACATTACGAACAAGTCAAATAAAATATCAAAATCGGAGGCTGGTTATACATAGTTTTCTCATATTTATTGGAAAAAAGAAGACGTCGACGAAGCCGTCGAAAAGGATATGAACGGGCAAGCAAAGATGCGTGTAGGTCAAAGTATATATGCTTGTTCATCTCTGCACTACTCCTGCTGCAGCATCGTAACTAACGTTTCACACTTCGCACCTACTTTGATTAAATGTTGAAATGGACGGGCATGTATATCGTCTAACTCTATGAACCTTTTAAATCCCACACATCAATATGAAATTGTATATCGTCTATGAAAAATCTTGAATTCATCCTATGACCACACATTTACAAAAGCAAATCGATACTGATTTTTCTACGAGATTCAGACTGTACAATCTAACGAAAGAACGGGCACATCCTGCATGCACGTGCAGGTTTGCTTGCTTCTGCCGGCTGCTGCTACTTTGAGTTTCAGGGGAGTTGCAGCGGAGTGGGAGGCGACATGGGGCGGCGCCGCCACAGGTTGACCTCCTTCCTGGGCTCCGACGCCACCATCCCGCCGCCGAGCACCAGCGGCGCCGAGTGCGCCACGAACCCGTCGTCCTCGTACGAGTAGTCGTAACCGTCAGCACCGCTGTCGACGTCCGAGCCTCTCCGAGGCTCCGCCTGTTCCGTCCAGTCGAAGTCCTGGAACGCGCCGCGCCCGCTCGTGAACCGCTTCATCTGCCCCAGCCCCGCCGCGGGCGCCGCGGCCACGGTGCTCCCCCGTCCCTTGAACCCGTCCGCGCCGCTCGTCTTGGATGCCGACGACGAGCGCGAGACGCTACGACGGAAGAGCATCCGGTTCACGATAGAGATCTTGGGCCTCGTGGTGGTTGCCGGAGGGCGCGGCGGGAGCGGGCATGCACCGCCGTCCATCCCGCACGCCGCCACGGGGGCGGTTTTGGTCTTCCTGGCCGCCTTTGTCTTCCTCTTGGACTTGCTCCGCTTGATCTGCCCGATGCAGGACACCTTGGGCGACGACGCCTCGGGCGTCCGGTACCCGGTCCCAGAGACGCCGGCCTGCTTTCCCCCTCTCCTCCTCCGAGCCTCGGGCGGCACGATGGAGACCAGCGGGCCGGAGAAGGCGTTGCGGTGGTTGAACGAGGACTTGCCGCCGGTGCCGGCGCGGGCGGCGAAGTTGGTGGTGGACGAGGAGAAGGAGGCCGCGGTGGAGCGCAGGAAGGACGCCAGGACGCCGCCGGCGCCCGCGCCGCTCCTGGTCCTCGCGTGCTTGCTCGGCTTCCTCTCCATGAACAGCTACCGTGTAAACGTACAGTACGACGGCCTAGCTCGCTTGCTCGTCTAGCTTTCTTCTTGCCCGACGATTGATCGATCGATCGTTCAGCTCCAGCGTTTGTCCCTTGTGAGTCGATCGACTTGTCCGTGTTATATACCACCGGTCGCCGGCTGGATGGTTGGTGACTAGATACGGAGTAGACACAAAACTAAATTCAGATGGGACGGCGCAGCAGCAGCTGATCGCGCGTGTGTGTGGCGTGGTCAAAGCCCGGGAAACGGGTGAGCAGGTCCGTTCCTTCCGGGCGCGCGCCGGCACCGTATTAATCCCCGCGGAGAAACCGCGCTCTAGCCAGCCAACAGTCTCGGCCGGAGGTATTCGTTTTGCATTGGACCTCCTCCGGCCTCCGCGTATGAAATGAGGCGACCTGGTTTTGGCAAAGACCGCGTACTCATACGTCCCACGGGCGCGCTCGCGCGTCGTCGGCCGGCTGGTACAGGTGCTCTCGCCTAGCTCGGCGTGCATGGCGGCGCCCAGCCGGCGTGCCTTCGTCACGTCACCCCGACGGCGACGTCCGACGGGATTGCTCGCGTACGCATGGTGATAGCGAGCGATCGTATGGCGCGACGCGGACTCGATCGATCTGCCCGCGGTGTCGCGAGGGAGAGCAGGGCACATTTCGTCCGCCGTCACTGTGGGAGGTTCAATTTGGTAGCAGCTGTTGCTGTTCGATCAGATGTTACGCCACAGACAAGACCACGGCGCCGGTGGAGAAAATGTCTCGTGTAATGAATGTCGAATTTGACCTACGGGGTCCTCGTTCTTTTCTTTCTCATTTTTTGTAATCAAAACTGTGGGTGGCAATGTAAACGTGTGTTTAATTTGTTTGTTGAGCTTGTTGTGCACACTCGTGACTCGTTAGCCAGTGACTCAGCAGTACATTGTTGGTGCTAGCTTGGTCATAAACATGCCTTTCGCCTTAATCGACAACAACCATGAATGACTAGTATTTTGCCGACGACGCTGCGTGGAAGATCTATGGAGGCAGTCATATCTTAGGCATATTTTATCCTCATCATTCTCCTGCCCTGTTTGAACGTGTACGCATGCGCGGCCAAGTCAAGCACACACCTGAATGCTGCAAAAGTAGTGCTGGCTAAGCTAATGGTGTTGCCGTGCCGAATCTAAATTGGACTATTTAACACGGAAATTCATTTTGTCTCCCGAGTACCAGTGCCGAGTCCAAATACATTTTTTTTCGGATTTTTCTAAAACTTATAAATATTACTTTTTAAAAAAATTAAATAAAATATCACTGGAGCCCGGTTGATAGAATCTTCTACTCTATTTAACAACACTATATACAGTACAATGTTAGAGTGCAGGTTGCAGCATTACGAGTAAGAATGGAGACCAAAATACCATCCATAGTTCCATACCATGCTACTCATGCCGATAACCAGTTCGCCACATCAGCCGGTTCTGTGCCGTTTACACGGGACTGGGATCCAGTTACTTCCTACATGAAGTCACACTGTGACTTTAGCCATTTCATCTCCATCCGGTTTTAATCCAACGGCCCATATTTGAGCTAAGGTTCAAACTTTTTAGAAAAATTAAAAAAAATCTAGCAAGTAGTATACGTTTTGTTACATATTCCGAGGAAGTTTTGTCATCTTTGGATTAATGTTTTTGAATTAATATTTTTTAAGTTTAAAACATGATAATCTATTTAATGATAAAACAATTATCCAATGACTCCAAAAAAAATCACAATATGCAATGAGACATATACTACTTCCTGGAATATCGATATTTTCTAAAAACTTTGAATATTAAGCTCAAATCTGAGCCATTGGATTAAAATCGCATGAAGGTGAAGGGGCTAAAGTCGCAATGGTGACTTCCTGTAGTGAAGTCACCAGCAGAAAACAAAATAGCTTTCTACACAATAATTGACTTTACTAGGCAGCGCAGCAACATACTACATGCATGTGAGAGAGAAGAAATCTTTTTTCTATTTCTTATGGTAGACCACAAACTAGAGGTGCACCTTAACTTTATGCACAAACTTGTTTTCTCCATAATATGTAAGGCGTACTTTAAGCAATGCCAGGTGTTTTTGTTCACACATTGCGGCTGCAGTAAGCAGGGTTTTTAAGGGAGGCCCAAAAATACGCCCCCCAGAAACTGTCCGTCGGGGATAGTTGACCGGTGGCCACCCCGCCCAAAATGGAATGGACAAATTTGTGTGTTTTCTTGTTTACACCCTGCCAAGATGACGCACACCTCATGCAGTGGCGGAGCCACGGCCCGACATGCTAGCTGCCCGGGCTAAGCTGACGCACTCCCATGTATTGGTATCATGCATTGATGATTAAAGTAAGAAAATTATGTTGTCAAACGCTGAGCAATGAGAATGCACTTAGACTTTTCCCAGGCTCCGTTGGCAAGCTAGCTCCGCCACTGACCTCATGGATAGAGCTAACTTAGTGTCATTTCATGTATAGCCAATCTCTTAACCAACATGTACACTAGTTGACTATATACATTTATTATTTTATCAATTAGAGAAAAAAATGGAATTTACTCATATTTTCATGGTATATCTGTAGGATATTATAATTATGCAACATATATATACCATGAAAATATATTTAATGATATATCTAATAAGATTGATATGACATGCATAGGTTGATGAATTTTGTAAAAAATTAATCAAATTTCACAAGATTTGACTTTGACAATATTTATGTCTTATTTTACAGAAGGGAAGGAGTACCTCACACTATGTGTGCGTGCAAGCGCTCACCTGCGCATGCGTGTGTGACGAACATTGTCGATCAGCAAAGAAATACATTGTTTTTCCATCGCATATATTGCATGCGTATGGAAAATCAAACCAAGAGAAACAAATGAATAAATTTCCTTGCATGTCTATGGTTATTAATACTATTTTATCAAGTAGAAGGCAATTAGTTTTACAAGAGTGTGGATCAAATAAAAACTGACAAATTTTATGCCAGGTGGGTAGAATTAAGTTATTTAAATATTTGATTGTTGAATACGGGGATGTGAAAGACAAATTTCGCATGGGCGGGAAAGTAATGAGCAATACAACAACTACACACGACAAACCCCTATAGATATTTTGTATATTTCAAGATTTTTTGAGTCTAATGATTCTTATCTCTTCTATTTATTTACATTAAAATAGATAATTATGCATTTCAGAAACCTCCTATAAGCTTTAGAGCTCTTTGTCTTGATTATTTAAAAACAAAATAGACTTGAATATATATATATATATATATATATATATATATACACTAGAGTGAAAGGCACCAGAGGTCACGAAGTTGCGCGAAAAGTAAGGATTGGTCACCAAGTTGAAAAACCTCAAAACGAGATCACGAAGTTGTGGAGTAGTCAATTTTTGGTCATTCCGTCACGGTGGGCGTCAAGTTGCTGACGCGGCAGTGTGTTTTTTTACAAAAAACACATTGAACTTTTATATATTCTAATTGTTAGGTCCTTCTACGGGCATGAAAGGAATCAGAGGTCACGAAGTTGCGCGAAAAGTAAGGATTGGTCACCAAGTTGAAAAACCTCAAAACAAGGTCACGAAGTTGTGGAGTAGTCAATTTTTGATCATTCCGTCACGGTGGGCGTCAAGTTGCTGATGTGGCAGTGTGTTTTTTTACAAAAAACACCTTAAACTTTTATATATTCTAATTGTTAGGTCCTTCTCCATATTTATTTTCGAGCTGCTCGCCGTGGTTGATTCTTGGGCGCGGCCTATAGCGCCTGATACATGGCGCAGGACATCTCGGAGGCTGTCCTCGACGCAGGGTAGTGCAACTGGGCCGGAGGCGCCGGCCGGGAAGCCATACTGCTCCTTATACGAATACGCGAGGCCGAGGCGTATAAAAGGAGCAGCAGGGCTGCTGCTTGTAACAACGAAAAATAGAAAAGAAATACAGAGCAAGGCGCGAGACGTGCCTTTGGCAATCACATCGATTCCCGTATTTTCTTCGTGTCGCTAAGTTCGCAAGGTTCGAGTCGCCGGAAAGAATCGCTAGTATACGTCCGGCAAGCTAGCTCGTTCACGTATGATCATGTCTAGCTAAGGTACTCACGTACGAGCAGGGGCGGAGCTACGACCAGGTCAGGGGGGGCGGCGGCCCCCCCAGCCCATGAAAAGTTTAGAAAAATTCTGTGCATTTTGGCCCATTTTCGTAAAAAAACAGTGATATTTGTTACATTTGCCCCCCCAATTCTGGCCCAGTATAGCTCTAAAGCCCATTTGCCCCCCCCCCCCACTACTTCAGCCCAAGCTCCGCCACTGCGTACGAGTACTAGCTAGTAATCAATCAACAGTTGCTGCTTCCAAAGTTGTACGTGCGTGTGGCCGGCTGATCTAGCGTTTCAAATCCAACACCGCGCTGCTCTCCGATGATGCCCTCCTCACGCTCGCGTTCGAGCACCTTGCCCGCGGCTGCGCCGACCTCGGCGCTGTCCCCGCGGAGCGCGCGCTGCGGGCCGTGGCAGAGCTAGGGAACGCCGCGGGTGCCGACCGGGAAGCCATACTCCGGACAGGTCGCCGACAAGGCGTCGGAGGGCGCACCCGTGAGCCTCGTCATGCTGGAGCATATCCACCTGCACAAGACAGCGCGGCTCCTCGAGACCGCAGCCGTGTGTGGTGCAACTGTTGGCGGAGGTACGGACCGCGAGATTGAGAGAGTCCGGCGGTACGCGCGCTCCATCGGCTTGCTCTTCCAGGTGGTGGACGACGTGCTGGACGTGACGCGCACATCGGAGCAGCTCGGAAAGACGGCGGGGAAGGACCAGACAGCACCGTCAGCAACTTGAAAAAAGGAGAAGGACCTAACAATTAGAATATATAAAAGTTCAAGGTGTTTTTTTAAACACACTGCCACGTCAGCAACTTGACGCCCACCGTGACGGAATGACCAAAAATTGACTACTCCACAACTTCGTGACCTCGTTTTGAGGTTTTTCAACTTGGTGACCAATCCTTACTTTTCGCGCAACTTCGTGACCTCTGGTGTCTTTCATGCCCGGAGAAGGACCTAACAATTAGAATATATAAAAGTTGAAGGTGTTTTTTGTAAAAAAACACACTACCACGTCAGCAACTTGACGCCCACCGGGATGGAATGACCAAAAATTGACTACTCCACAACTTCATGACCTCGTTTTGAGGTTTTTTAACTTGGTGACCAATCCTTACTTTTCGCGCAACTTCGTGACCTCTGGTGTCTTTCACTCTATATACTATTATACAACCCCTCTTAAGAGATTGTAGAATAGTTATTCTACAACCCACCAAAAAGACCTTCTGAATTCCGAACCCGCCCGCTCCGCTAACCCCCACCCGACCTAGCCCACCCACCTTCTGGATCGACCCACCTCCTCCATCATCCCGATCCCCACACTCCCACCTCCCATGGACGAACTCAGTCCCGGCCTCCCATCTCCACCACGCGCATCCGCTACCATGGACGGACACAACATCACCTCAGTCCCCGACACTGCATCGGCCGACGCGATGTCATCGTCCATCCTCTTACGTGCGCGGCACCACGATGTCTACTGCTCGACGGCCTCCATCCTCCGGGCGCGCTGCTCCGAACTCCCAGCGGCACCGCGCCAAACTGCTCTTCCCCTCCTCTGAAGTTCTTTAGCACCGGCATGTGCAGTTTAGATACAGAGCACAAACAGTTACAAGAAATAATATGTGAAGTTCAGATACAAAAATATCCCTTTCTTAAATTCACTCTTTGTGATATGTTACCCTCTACCTGAAGTTCGCTATTTGTGATTGCGAAGTCTAGAGAGACAAGAGGTGGGAAGTTCGTTTTTCTGGTTGTGAAGTTCTCCTTTTTTAGTGAAGTTCGCTTCATCAAGTTCAGAAAAAAGGATTTACAAAAAAAAATTATAGCGATTTTTTTGTGAAGTTCACTTATGCGACGAGTGAAGTCTAGAAAAAAATTATGGTCAGTCGAGAAGTTTATTTGCGATTTTTTTGTGAAGTTCACCTATGCGACGATATGGGGGCGGGGAACAATGACCGAGTCAGTTCTACTGATGAACTTACCTGAAGTTCACTTATTAAATGACCCGAAGTTACATTCCATTACCGTGACAACATAAAGTCCATATATGAAAAATAAGCGAAGTTCATTAGAAATAAAGCCGAAGTTCACTTACGCGAAGGGCGAAGTTCAGATAGGATCCCAGTGAGGAGCGAGGTTCAGAAAAAATTATGTTAGCGGAGAAGTTTATTTGTGAAATTTCTGTGAAGTTCAATTCTGTGACGAGTGAAGTTAACTTACGTGACGAGCGAAGTTCAGAAAAGGTTGTAGAATAGTTATTATACAAGTGGACACACATCTGATACCTATATACCTGATTTGTGCGCGCGCTGTTGTACACACATACCCAAGGTATATATATCATGTAGATACCTTGAATATGCATACCCAAGGGTATGGGTATCTCACATATACCCAACATGTGCATACCCGAGGTATACGGGTTGTTTACATACTCCAAACTTTTCATATTCCATCTTGGTGCCCGGGCACCAGGAAGCTCAGATGGGGCTCCTAGGAGCATGGGTATCGGGATGGAATATGAACAGTTTTAGGTAAGTAGACATATACATATATCTTGGGTATGTATACCTTAGGTATGTAGGAGGTACATATTATTATGGGTATGCACATTATGGGGTATGCATACCTAATATATATAAACATACCTAAGTTATTTTTATATATACCTGATCTGTACGCGTATAATTGGACACACATAACCGAGGTATATATAACATGTAGATACCTCGAATACGCATACCCAACGGTATGTGTATCTCCTATATACCTAACATGTGCATACCCGAGATATACGTGTCGTCTACATATCCAAAATGTACTGTATTCTATCTTGGTGCCCCTGTTAATTTACCATTCTCATGGCCTCCTCCAAGTGGTAGAATATTAGTCTATTAATACATTAATTATTTTGCTCGATAGAAAAAACTAAATTTAAGAAATTAATTTTAAGTAGTTTCTGAAAACGAGCGTATCTTGATACAATAGTTTTTATGATGTAGTTATTTTTTCAAACTCTAGTAGAACTAGTAGTGGTTAAGTTCATACGTGAGAGATAATGTGACGTAATTGCAAAAAGGTGAAAAAGATTAGTATAAATAAATGATATACTAAACGATGCCGCCATAGCTGCACACTGCGTCATCCACACCGTGATCTCAACAATGTTGTCTCCCTACACCTTAGACGAGACCCGCGTTGCGCTCCCGGGCAAGGACAAAGTCGTCGCCTCGACCATCAGGGCCTGTGCCCCTGTTGCCTGAGAGGTGCTCGGAGGAATGCCCATTGGTTTTGAAGTGGACACAACCGACAGGCATTGCACCATGATTTGTGACCCGAATATTTCTCCCGATCAAGAGCGTTGTGGAGGCCACTTCCTCTAGGTGGTCCAGAAACGACCCATTATCGTACGAGTAGCAGGCGTCGCTGAGGCTACCGCCTCCTGGTGCCAATAGCAGTGTGCCACAGCTTGCGGCCCCCCTCTTGGTGCCAATGATGGAATATCGATGTCTCTATCTTGTCTTGACGTGTACAAGGTCGCATCCGCGGGTCGACGAAGTAGGAGCTTCCAATCTCCATATCCACAACACCAACTGGTGGGCCAACAATGATGTCCGAGGGTGTGCATGGATGAGTACTTCTTCATGGCCAATGTGACGAGATTTTTGAGGTGGAAGAGAAGGGGGTTGGAGGGGAGTCATCAGAATGTTACTTGGTTTATTTGAATCTACCTCGAGAGTGCACAAACATGTTTTTGCCTCCAGGAGGGCACACCCAACATCCGCCGATCTCCTATTATCTGTGCCTCCAAATCGGCATTAGATCATATACTGAAAATATAGACGATGTCAGAACTTTACATATTGTTATTGTAACGTCAATTCAAAATTTTGTTATTTTTCAAACCGAAGATAAAATCAAGATATGCTTTGACAAATCTTCTAAACTTGATCCAAAAACAAGCGTTTAAAATTTGAAAGGGGTTTTGTGAAAAATACTTTTTCCACTATATATTTTCTTGATGACCATTAAAATGGTCACTAAAACTGACTTTACAATGTTTTAATCTGGAAAATCAACCATATGTTAGGAAAGAAAGTTTGCAATATAGACATGCTTTCCTTCCACAATTAGACCAACTATATTATGAAGTGTGAGGATGAAAAGAAAGTTCACAGTTTATTTTATTCTTAGGACATGGACTAGTTCTTATTTCCTTTAACAAATAATTGGTGCATGCTTTTAAAAATCGTAAAAACACATTGTTAACAAGATGCAATGGATCGTGCAAATAGTTATATTTTTGAAACTTGCCTGTTGGTTTCCAAGAGAGAAAACATAATTTTATCTACAAAATTGCTTTTCTTAACAGATAGTGGCCCTTGATAAAAACATATGCCAAGATTTCGCCACGTAGGATTTCTGAAGATCTGTCGAGACAAACCCAATAGTGGAAAATAATTATAACTAGCCGCGCATTGCAGCAGGTATCTTATTAAAAAATCTAATAAAAAACTTAAAACTTAAAGTTGTCGACATGAATTTCTAAGATTTAGCCGGCCATAACAGCTGAGATGCTAAATTTAATAGACATGAAATAAATGTGTATTTTACAATTTAAATGTCGTTATGTCTGAGGGATGTAACTAGTTGATATAAATAAGTTGAAATCGACATGGTTGAAGAAACAAATAGCATGAATTGTTTGCATGAAAGTGCAATACAAGTTGCTGCATAATGTTATTAGAACTTTTTGAATGGTTGCGCAGAGAAGAATACATAATCTATAACATCTACTCCCTCCCATCCGCTATATGTGTCGTAAGAAATGTAATGGTCACGTAAGTTCTAGGGATCAGAGTGAGTATATTATTTTCATCATTGAACATAATTAGAAAAGGTTCATTTAGTTGACGAAACTAGTTCTGGTGTTACATTTTTGCATTATTTAACTGTGTAATTATATTACGGGATGATGTGATCTTATCAATAGATCGTGTTCCTCCTGGGTGTTAGATTTGTCCACCAGACATAAACATGCATTTCACGTTAACAACAACCATGAATCATGAATGTAGTATTTTGTCAACGACGCTGCGTGGAAGATAGTATCGAGAGAGTCATATCTTAGGCCCCTCTTGGGAGACCAGTTTTAGCTCCGTAATTGGCCCGGAGAAAAATACGGACCTACTTAGGCGCGTAATTTAAAGGAGAGTTCCGTCATTTTAATACGGGGTAGAAACTAACCAGGTTCCCAAGCGGGGCCTTAGGCATATTTTATCATCGTTCTCCTGCCCTGTTTGAAGTTTGAACGTGTATGTACGGCCAAGTCACACACACACCTGAACGCTGAACAAGTGGTGCTGGCTAAGCTAAAATGGTGTTGCCGTGCCGAGTCAAGTAGAACTACTATTTAACAACACTGTCTACACAACAATGCTAGATTGCCGAGGCATTAGAAGTACACGTGCGCATAATGATTAATGGGCACCAAATACCATCCCCCCCCCCCCCCCACTTCCCCGCTACTCATGCGGTCATGTCGATGAACATGATCCTGGATGATCAGTTCGTCATGTCAGCGACGTCCGTGCAGTTCACACCACCTCAAGCGTACACGTCACAGGTCTAGGACATTACTTTTGCGTAGAAAACATGGGAAATTTATACTCAATAATTGATTAGCGAAGATTGCATCATATATATTACATGCATATGAAAAATGAAATGAAGAGAAAGAAATGAATAATTTTCCTTGCATATCTGTGGTAAGTGACACTATTTTACCAAGTAAGAGGCAACCATTTTTATAAGAGTGTGGATCAAACGAAAAATTGACAAATTTTATGCCAGTTGAGTTGAATGATGTTATTTAATTATTCGATTGTTGAACACGGGTATGTGAAAGATAAACTTGGCCATTAGCAGGCCACTAAAATGAACAATTAATATAACAACCGGACGAAAAAAAACCTTATAGATATTTTGTATATTCCAGAATTTGTTGTTTGGGTACAATGATTGTTATCTCTTATATTTATTTACGCCTAAAATAGGTAATTATGCATTTGAGAAACTTCTTGTAAGGGTTAGAGTTCCTTGTCTTGATATTTTAAAAAACAAAAAATAATGCTTGAAAATATTCATATATTCACACCTCATCCAAGTGGTTGAAATTAATCTATGAAAATTGACAATTTTATTTTTTTGTCCGATGGAAAAATAAATTTAACAAAATAATTTTAAGTAGTTTCTAAAAAGGAGTGTATCTTCATACATAGTTGTTCATGATGTGTATAATTTTGTAGACTCTGATAGAAACAATATTGATTAAGTTCATACGTGAGAGAGAATGAATGTGATGTAATTGCAAAAAGGTGGAAATGATTAGTATAAATAAGTGATATAAGAAATTCCGATGGAATGACACAGCTACTGCTATTCGTGTGTATGTGGCGTGGTCAACGGCCAGGGAAAGAATCATTACAAAATGTATATGATCATTACAACAAAATGTAGAGGATTATATATAAGTGTGTTTGAGTGTAACTAGAATTCTCCCTAGTGAAATAATAAATAAATAGGAGCAAATTATATCTGACCCTTCCAGGATGGAACTCCTATTGTCGACTTCCATTAAATAAGTGCATAAAAAAAATATTGTTATACGAGTGCAAATACACATCTTTTCTATTATAGCTTCCATTTAAAGGGGAGGCAGAAGTATTAGTTAGCACAATACTTTTCTGTTTTTGAGAATTGTTAGCACATTATTTTTTAAAGTGTAAGTTACAACCTTTTTTTAAATACATGTAAACCTTGCAATGAAATATGTCTAGATATGTATATGCAGAAAAAAGCTGAATTACGGAGGGAGTAGCACATTTGGTGGCCGCGACCCCTTTGGCATGCATCTCAATTCTCAAACCAAGCTCACACTGACTTTACGACTCCAACAAAGCCCAATAGATCACCTCTTGGGTCACTTGGGCCGAAACTGCTCTAAGTAAAATCTCCTGCCAAAACAGAACCAACGGTCCAAACCGAAACCCAGAACCCTACCGACCCCACGTCGCCGGCAACCGCGACAGACCAGGCACCACCGCCGCCATGGCTCTCTTCCTCAGGCCCAAGCACCAACTCTCCCCCTCCTCCCGCATCCTCCTCCGCCGCCTATGCGCCACCGAGCCAGCCACAGAGCCGGCGCCCGCCCCTTCTCCGCCACCGACCCCCGATTCGCCTCCGCCCCTGACTCCCACGGAAACCAAGCTCCTGGACTCCCTCCACGCGGCCATCCTCGACCACCGCCGCGCCCACCCTTCGAACACGATCCCCGCCGCCTTGCCCTATGATCCCCTCCCCACCTTCTCCTCTACCCTCGCCAGCCTCCTCCCTTCACCGCCCGCGCCGCATCTCGCGCTGCAACTCTTCGGCCGCCTTCTCGCGCTCAGGCAAGGCGTCCCGTTCCCCGAGGCCCTCACGTTCTTCCACCACGTCCTCCCGTCGCTCCCCGCCGACTCCCTCCCCACGTTCTACGCCGCTCTGATCGACCTGCTCGCGAAGCACCACCATTTCCCACTCGCCCGCCACCTGCTCGACGAAATGCGCGAGCGTTCCGTCCCCATCTCGTCGCAGGTCATCCTCGCCCTGATCCGCCGATACGTCAGGGCGGACATGTCCTCGGAGGCATCCGAGCTGTTCCGCCGCATGGAAGAGTATGGCGCAGGGGTCCCTGACCCTGCAATGCTCGCCTCACTCCTTGGCGCTCTGTCCAAGAAGCGCCTTGCCAGTGAGGCCCAGGCGCTGTTCGACAGCTACAAGTCAGTCTTCCCACCGGATGTTGTGCTCTGCACGACACTAGTGCACGCCTGGTGTCGTGCCGGGTGTCTCGACAAGGCGGAGCGTGTGTTCGCCGAGATGCAGCAGGCGGGGATCATGCCGAACGTGTACACCTACACGGCGGTGATTGATGCCATGTACCGTGCGGGTCAGGTTCCGCGTGCGCAAGAGCTCCTCTGCCAGATGATTGACAACGGGTGTCCGCCCAACACGGCGACCTTCAACGCCATCATGCGGGCTCATGTCAAGGCTGGGCGTTCTGAGCAGGTGCTGCAGGTACACAACCAGATGCGGCAGCTCGGGTGCGATCCAGACATCATCACGTACAATTTCCTGATGGAGACGCATTGCGGGAAGGGGCAGAGCAACCTTGATGCGGCGACGAAACTGCTCGCCAAGATGATTGCCAAGGGGATTATTCCCGACTGCCACACGTTTAACCCCATGCTGAAGCTGGTCCTGTGTCTCGGCAACGTGGACGCTGCTCGGAAGCTGTACGAGCGGATGCAGGAGCTGCAGTGCAAGCCCAACGTGGTGACTTACAACCTGCTCATGAAGCTGTTCAACAAGGAGAAGTCGATGGACATGGTGCTGATGATAAAGAGGGACATGGACGCGCAACGCGTGGAGCCAAACGCCAACACGTACGGAGCTCTGATCGAGATGTTCTGCGGGAGGGGGAACTGGAGACGTGCTCACGGGACGCTGAGGGAGATGGTCGAGGAGAAATCCCTGAAACCCGCGAAGCCGGTGTATGAGATGGTGCTGAGCCTGCTGAGGAAGGCTGGGCAGCTCAGGAAGCACGAAGAGCTCGTGGAGGCGATGGCCGACCGGGGCTTCATCAAGCGCCCGTCGGAGGATGCCCTGTGGAAGGCAGTGGCTGCTGCCTGAACTGTGTTTTGCTAGATTGTCATCGACGTGGAATCTGATGATAACACAAGCGTTTTTGTTTTGTGGTATGTTGTTTGTATCCTATCTCGTAAGAGTAACCATGCTTCCCTTGGGAATATTCATAAAGTTTTGTGGGTGAAATTCCTTTATAGCAAAATTTGAAAAAATTCAGCGCTTCAATACCTGATTGACTGGTTCTTTCTTAAAGCCTCAAAAAAATTGACTGGTTTTTTCATCAGTCATGTTTTGGAGGGTTGTAGAGCTTGTACTACACTAATTTGATGAAGCAAGCAGTACCTTATAGACTTGTACCACGCAATTCGTCTGACCTTTAGGTTGGGATGCATTTTATGACTCTGTCTCTGGGCTGTTAGTATTTGATGATTCACGGCTTGGCATTCATCATGTAAACTGACGTGCTGAGACGTACCATCCAGACAGAAGGCAAAGAGAACAGTTCCTTGGCTCGTGTCGGGGATGTAATCCCCGGTACCCCAAAGTTGTTTGTTTGTCGAGTTATCAGAAGAGGCGTCAGAGAAATAAATAAAGGAAAAAGGAGAGAAAGATGACCTGGGCCGAATCTGGGAGTGCCCAGGTCATCACATGTTGATCCCGGTTGGACCAGGATCGGCCAGCAGGCCAATATTTGTACCTCGGGCCATGGCTGCTTCAACTGGATCATCTCCACCGACGCCAGGTCATCCCTAACCGGATCATCTCCACCGACGCCGGGTCATCCCTAACTGGATCATCTCCACCGACGCCGGGTCATCCCTAACTGGATCATCTCCACCGACGCCGGGTCATCCCTAACCGGATCATCTCCACCGACGCCGGGTCATCCCTAACTAGATCATCTCCACCGACGCCGGGTCATCCCTAACCGGATCATCTCCACCAACGCTACCTCGACCGAGCTCCTTCATTATTTCCTGGAGTACTTCTTCAACCGGGACATCCCCATCCGAGTCATCACAAATATCTTCCTTGTCAAGTACAATATTCCCCCCGGTAACCCGCCGGAGATGCCGGAGACAAGCAGTAGAAGACAACAGGAAGGACGGACGGGACGTGGCAGGCCCATCCCCATGACGCAACTACAGTGCGGACAAGACCCCAGTAGTCAAATCAGCATGACAAGACCCCAGTAGTCATGTCAGCTACAGTATACAGTGTTTCTTGTTTGCTTGTCCCCTCACTTGTCCCCTGGGCACCTATATAAAGGGCACCAGGGGGAAGAGGTGGAGAGAGCCCGGGCACTGGCTCATTTCCCCCCTTTGGCCTTGCTTCTTCTTCTTCTTCCTTAGCAGATCGCCATGGCTAGCTCCCTACAGCTCGAGGAGCATTTGTATCTACCGCATATGAGATGAGAATACACCAAATTAGGATAGATGCTGCAGTAGGGGTTTTACCTCCTCACGAGGGCCCCGAAGCAGGGTAGATCTTTGTGTTTGCAGTGTTCTTCGTGTGCGATTCCATCGCGCAATCCCTCCCCGAATCCTCAAGCATCCGTTCGGCCTCAGACTAAGCCATCCCCATGGCATCTGCGTGATTCCCACCACGACAGTTGGCGCCCACCGTGGGGCTGTAGTGGCGCTTGCTGGGCTAATTTCGGACGGGATCTTCGCCATCGACACGGGTACTCGGCATCAGCAGATCCCGGATCTGCCCTTGCTCCACTTGCGCGCCGGCAGCGCCGCGCCTCGCCGGCTTGCTGGCCGCGTCCCGTCCGCGTCTCCGCCGTCCAGATCTGCGCCGGCTCGCCGTGGATCGGCCTTCTCCTTGCGCCCGTGTCCGCGCCCGGCATCACCTCCGCGTCGTTCGTCCTCCCGCGGTCGTCCTCGCCGCGGATGCATTGAACTTCTTCGGCGGCCGCACTCCGTCGCTCGCCATCAGCAAAAGCTAAGGCAGGCAGGCAAGCGGCTGGATCGTAGGAGCTGAAGCAACCAGGCAGGCAGCAAGATCGTTCGTGCTCGCACGTATGGCTGGTTGATAGCTGCGCGCGTGTAGCCTGGCCGGCAGCCCCGGTCGCGTGCGAGGCCGCCCGACCGCAGCGGAGTCAACTTTGTCCTCCAGCGTTCCTTCTGCTCGAGCACCTCGCGACGGTCGCAGTCTACGCCCGCACATTTCGTTCGCCTGCGGCCATCCCCGTCTGGCCGCGCCTCGCGCCGCGACGCCGGTCTGCTAGCGCTCTTCCCGGCCTCGCCTGAGTCCTGCCTCGACCGCGCCCGCATGGCCCACGCCCCTCCGTGCCGGCATCGCGATCACCCGGCTCCCCGCCTCCCGGCTGCCGTACCGTGCTGCTCCCCGGATAGCTAGTCCGGATTTCCGTCTCCCCGCTCCGGCTGAGCGCTCGCTGGATTGTCGCGCTTCAACCGCGTCTTCTCCATGTGGGTCAGTGTCGGCGGGCCGAGTCTCGGCCGTCCTGCCCGCGCACCCATACGCCCGAGTTCCCGCGCCTCCACTCACGCAGATGCCTGGCCTCCCAGGCCTCGCCCGGCCGGCGGCGCGCCTCGACTCGGTCGAGCTTCGCCCCTGCAAACCGGCGGACCGAGATTCAAGAGAGGTCGAGTTCTTCGCGGCGGTTGACCGAGGTTCCGCGTTGGACCGAGGCGTCTGAGGTAGGCCCATGACGGACGAACCAGCATCCTCGAGTCGGCCGGGCCGAGTCGTCAGCATGGCCTCGGATGGGCTGTGTCGACAGCGAACTCTCGGATGGGCCGAGATCTCCAAGACCTTGGATGGGCCGCGCATTGCGGAACTCGGTTGGACCGAGTTAGGCCTGGCTTCGGTCGAGCCGATGCGCCGTGGCCTCGGGCGGGAGCTGGCTTTGCTCGGCCAAATCAACGCGCCGCTGTCTCGGATGGATCGAGCTAGCTCTGACCTCGGATAAGTCGAATCGAGTTCTCGCTTCGGCCGGGACGAGCCCGCTCTTACCTCGGTGAGCCGACATCTTCATCCGCCTCGGGGCGGGCCGACCTATTCGCCTACGTCTGCAGGTTGGCATCATCAAATTCGGATGGGCGCGCGTCTCCTCGGCTGGCGGCATGAATAGCGTTCAGTTCAGCTCAACCGGAATCCTGGCTCGCTGGAAATCCCAGGTCTCTTGCCTCTGCTCTCCATCAAATAGTACAAGCGTAAGTATTTATTGCATGTGGATCCATTCCGTACTTGTTTAGACAGTCTTAAAAGTAGCTCGGGGACTGCCCCCTCGTTTCTACCTTGCTTTGATTAGTTGTTTTCCCCGGGGGCAAAACGTTTTGACCCGGGACTGGATAACCAGTCCAGTTTAGTTTTGTCTCAAAAGTTACTCGGGGACTGGCCCTCGCTTTTTGTCTAAGTGTTCTCCCCGGGACAAGATGTCTTGACCCGGGGACTGGATAGCCAGTCTGTTTACACCTTCTCCTAGATAAGAAAAGTAACTCGGGGACTCGGTTGAAACCGAGTCTAGTTTTTTGTGCATAGTATCTGCCGTTAGATTCATTTTCTATCAAGTGCTATAGCTAGTTTGCATCGGTTGGTATAATTGTTGTTCCCGTCAAATATTCTTCATGATATGTATATTGGACTAACGTTGAAAGGTGACATCGATTTTGTTGAGAATGTTCGTTACTGAGGTATTCTGGAAATCTGAGGTATCCTGGAAATCCGAGGTATTCCAGAAACCCGAGGTGTATGGTAACCGAGGTACATTGGAAATCCGGATCATATTGGAAATCCGGGTCACATTGGAAATCCGGGTCACATTGGAAATCCGGGTCATATTGGAAATCCGGGTCACATTAGAAATCCGGGTCATATTGGAAATCCGGGTCACATTGGAAATCCGGGTGGAAATCCGGGTCATAATGGAAATCCAAGGTATCATGGTTATATTGGTTATGTCAAAATCATCCAAGGTACTCTAGCATTATCGGTATTCTCTAGATCGCCGTGTATTTCGGTTTACCACAGTATCACGGTATCATTCCCCATCCCGGATCGCCGTTTATTTCGGTTTGTCGCAATATCATGACATCATTCTATATCCCACATCGCGGTTTATTCAGTTTGCCAGCGTATCATGGCATCATTTGCATACCAGATCTTTGTTTATGTTTGTTAGCCAGAGGCAACCTTTGAGATGTGTTTATGCAGGTTATAAAACGGTCCAGCAGTGGCTTGAGACATCTATGTCGGTATACGCCCAAGGTGGCTAAAACTGGCATTCGAGACATGGTTATGTCAAACCAGCAGTGGCTGGAGACATCTATGTCGGTATACGCCCAAGGTGGCTAAAACCGGCATTTGAGACATGGTTATGTCAAACCAGCAGTGGCTGGAGACATCTATGTCGGTATACGCCCGAAGTGGCTAAAACCGGCATTCGAGATATGCTTATGTCAAACCAGCAGTGGCTGGAGACATCTATGTTGGTAAAAGCCCAGAGTGGCCGAGGTACCGAGACATGTGTGATACGCCCAGAGTGGCTAAAAACCGACATATGTGATATGCTTAGAGAGGCCGAGGTACCGAAATATATGTGATATGCCTATAGAGAGGCCGAGGAACCGAGACATGTGTGATACGCCTAGAGTGGCTAAAAACCGACATATGTGATATGCCTAGAGAGGCCGAGGTACCGAAATATATGTGATATGCCTATAGAGAGGCCGAGGTACTGAGACATGAGTGATATGCGCAGAGAGGCCGAGATACCGAGACATACGAGATATGCCCAATCAAGCAATATGTTAAACCAGCTAAGGCTGGAGACATCTGTTGGTGAATGCCTAGAGAGGCTAAACTGTCATATGAAACATGCTCAGGCAGTGTGCCAAATTGCCCAATATCGGCAGAGACATCTAGGTGTGGCCATGCCCATGCATTCAAACATATTTCCAGTGCAAACTGTCCATCTCGTTGTTGATTCGGGTGAGCTCGGTCAACCGGATGTTGCATTTGCCCTGGAGGGCATGGCTAGGCGACCGGCTTACAATGGTGCCCATGCAGGCAGATGGTTGAGTGCATGGCGGTTTTTTGGTATGATCATTTATTTTTGTAAGACTGCGCGCGACTCTGCGAGTCCCCCGCAGCCTCGGGGACTAATGTCGGGGATGTAGTCCCCGATACCCCAAAGTTGTTTGTTTGTCGAGTTATCAGAAGAGGCGTCAGAGAAATAAATAAAGGAAAAATGAGAGAAAGATGACCTGGGCCGAATCTGGGAGTGCCCAGGTCATCACATGTTGATCCCGGTTGGACCAGGATCGGCCAGCAGGCCAATATTTGTACCTCGGGCCATGACTGCTTCAACCGATCATCTCCACCGACGCCAGGTCATCCCTAACCGGATCATCTCCACCGACGCCGGGTCATCCCTAACTGGATCATCTCCACCGACGCCGGGTCATCCCTAACCGGATCATCTCCACCGACGCCGGGTCATCCCTAACTGGATCATCTCCACCGACGCCGGGTCATCCCTAACCGGATCATCTTCACCAACGCTACCTCGACCGAGCTCCTTCATTATTTCCTGGAGTACTTCTTTAACCGGGACATCCCATCCGAGTCATCACAAATATCTTCCTCGTCAAGTACAATATTCCCCCGGTAACCCGCCGGAGATGCCGGAGACAAGCAGTAGAAGACAACAGGAAGGACGGACGGGACGTGGCAGACCCATCCCCATGACGCAGCTACAGTGCGGACAAGACCCCAGTAGTCAAATCAGCATGACAAGACCCCAGTAGTCATGTCAGCTACAGTATACATTGTTTCTTGTTTGCTTGTCCCCTCACTTGTCCCCTGGGCACCTATATAAAGGGCACCAGGGGGAAGAGGTGGAGAGAGCCCGGGCACTGGCTCATTTCCCCCCTTTGGCCTTGCTTCTTCTTCTTCCTTAGCAGATCGCCATGGCTAGCTCCATACAGCTCGAGGAGCATTTGTATCTACCGCATATGAGAAGAATACACCAAAGTAGGATAGATGCTGCAGTAGGGGTTTTACCTCCTCACGAGGGCCCCGAAGCAGGGTAGATCTTTGTGTTTGCAGTGTTCTTCGTGTGCGATTCCATCGCGCAATCCCTCCCCCGAATCCTCAAGCATCCGTTCGGCCCCAGACTAAGCCATCCCATGGCATCTGCGTGATTCCCACCACGACAGCTCGTTTAATTCGATCTGCTTTCTACATCAGTGCCTGATTTCATTGTCATTGTCTGATTATGTTTTTCCTTGGAGCTACTCCCTCCGTTTTTAATATAAGATGTTTTAGAATTTGTTCCTATGCACATGTACACAAATGTATGTAGACATGTATTAGTGTGCATGTTCACTCAATTTAGTATGTATCTAGACAATATGTGTAATATCTAAAACATCTTATATTAAAAAACGGAAGGAGTAGTACTAGCAAACTAAATTCGTTACGGCGTGCGCGTGCATTTCCTGTTCGGTCAGCTCGACGAGTTCGTGTTCTCTGGACTGGATTCACTTTGCAGTGTATCCCCCACAGTTTCGAAAAAAGAAAAAAAAAACTTTGCAGTGTATCCGTGGCTCTAGCTGCAGAGCCAGTTGCCCTTGGAATAACACCGAACCCTGTCTCTGAATCACCAGTCTTTCGTGTCCGTTCCCTGGTAGTATCTGGACACACTTGCATCTGGATTCTGGAGTCCCTGACGACATGTCTGGCGGGTGCATAGAATCTAGTAACTCATGACACTCACGAGCCGATCGTAGGCACTAAAAATACTCACATGTACACTGATTCTCATCCCAGCCATCACCCCCAGCTTTCTGAATACTGAAACAGCAAACAATGGAACATTGCAGTTGCACTCGAGCATCAACGAATGCGGTTTCGTGGTAGTACTCAGCACCTGCACCATCGTTACAAAAGAAAAACAAATTTAAAACAGCATCTGGATTGTTGTTTCTGATCTGACGCTCGTTTAAAAAAATCTATGTAACGTTTTTATGTTAGTATTGTTATAAACGATAGCAAATAAACGATGAAGAAAGCGAAAGATCAACTAACGGATACACGATATTTAACGTGGAAAACCCTTCCAACAATGGAAGAGAAAAAAAACCAGTGACGCCAGCCAGCAAATCTTCACTAATGATCGAGTGAGGTTATAAACGCAGCGGATTTACAAAATGCGACTTATCTCAACCGGCGGCTTACAAGAGTTATATATGGTGGTAAAACCCTAAGTCGGCTGTAGTCCGACTCGACAATGATGCGTACCGTTGAACGACGTTGTAATCCCCGCTACGGTTTCAGCCCGAGCCTCCGGCGACAGGACTCGCTCCGCTCCTAAGTTAGCCTCTATCTTTATATGAATTTGGACTACATCAAAATCAAAATAACAAGTACCATGAGCCGATCATAGTCATGAAATACTCACGTGCATGTACTAGTAAGAAACTGATTTTTCATCCGAGTCATCACCCCCAGCTTTCTTACCCAAACAGTAAAGCATGAACCGCTCAAATACTGTACTGTAATCGACCATGCATCCACCAACAAGTAGTCAAAGAACCAGGGCAGCAAAATTATGATCCGTACGTACACAGGACAAGGACTCACAGGTCCAAGGCAGGTACGATCGCCCTTAATTTATGTCCCTCATTCATTACGTATTCATCGATCTAGCGGTACTACTGCTACGTTTGTGTTTGCATCGGTTGCTCCGAGTCGATGCGGCATGCCAGTGCGTCGTGGGTAGAGGGGGTTGGCTTGCCTGCCTACTGCCTAGTCTAGCTTCTTGGCATGGACCATGTCCGCACGCACATGGCGCCGCGGCGTCTTTTGGTCGGACGCGTTCGCCCCGCCCGTGGCGCGCCGTGGATGCCGGCGGCGACGGGGGCCACTGGGAGTGAACAGCTAGCTACCGGACACTCCGGGAAAAGTTGTGAGCAGGATCGTTAGATTTTATACTTGTACGTACGATCATAACTCACTCTGTCGTATCGCCAATCCATGGGCGACATGTGAACCTTTCCGCTCCAGTCCAGCCCTCTGCTACAGTCCATGCATGATCGAGTAGAGCCATGGCGGTGCGGGGAAGATCTAGGTCGGTCGTCCCTTCCCTTCTCGGCCTCGGATCCCGCTGATTGATTGGTTCATCTGTCTCCACTATTTTGGTGCAAGCCGCACTCATCTTTCAGTGTCATCAGATTACTCATGTTTTCCATCTTCTCCCCTACGGTGCGTGTTGTTGCTGCTGTTGCTGCTAGGCTAGGCGCCCTTTTTTCTTTCCACAAAGAAAAAAAAAAACGTTAATCGGCCTAGGCACTTATATAAGTTATAAACTCGTAATGATGCCATTGGGCACGTAGGAGTAGCACGACAAAACGTATGCAGGGACACCACAATGACGTTTCTGTTGTCTGCTTACGTCAGCTCGTCCCCAACCTATGGACACACTGTTAGGCCAACTCTAGCCGATCCCATAATAAACCGTCGTATTGAGAGGTAACACATGTCCATCTTCCGTCCTGCGAATTGGTTTTATGGTAAACGGTAAAAACCGGCTCGAGTACTGTATATTAGCCCTACCGTCCACCCGACTCGCCTGGTTCTAGCCAGATTCCGACGCACCGATCGAAAATCTGGCCAATTTTTGGCGGACTACCCTTATTCCGTCAAATTTTCGGTCCATTTGCGCCGAGCAACACATAGCAGTTTCAGAGGGCGCCATGATACATTACATGGCACGTTGAGCTATGGCAACTAACTGTTGTACGAGCATGATGCCCTAAAATCGAGCCGTCGTGCATGCACCATGGCGCCTTACTCTAACACGTCCTGCAAAAAGGATCAGATAGTGAATTTTGTCTAGATCTGGTTCATTTTGTGCAAAAGATTACAGAGTAAGGTCAAATCTCGTGGCCATCGGTGTGGCACGCTGGTGTCTGGGTGGTGTTTAGCCATCGGTGCAGGGTTGTACAGTCTGATGGAGGTTGAGTGTTTTCGAGACTCGTGGTCACCAAGGCAGGAGCGCGATCTCGAGGTCAGCGTGGAAGTCGGAGCGACAACTTCTTCGTTGTTTGGGTGTTGTGCTTGGTCGCTTGGGCGGCGGGCATGGTGATCTGGCTTGGACCGTGGCCTTGGGACTGGCGTGGAAGGCGGAGCGACGGCTCTCTTTGGTGTTGGCTTCGGCTAGTTGGGTGGCGGAGCTGTTGACCGGTATGGGACGTGGCCTTGGGGCCGGTGTGGAAGATGGAGAGGCGGCTCTCTGAGATGTGAGTTTCGACGGCGTGACCTCGGGGTCGGCCTGTGGAGTTGATGGGTCCGGTCGAGGCACGGGTGGAGGTCCATGAACTAGATACAGGCGAAAGCCTTGTATCCAGCAGTGATAGTTGGAGGCAACAACGTCGGGAGTTGCAGTTGTGGGAAAGCCATCGTCATTCCACCTGGTCAACTTCGGGGAAACTCTAGATCCTTGCGATCGGACGATGGTGACATTCCAGTATCATTTTCCTCTCTTGGGGGCTTCGTCTTTGGAGTTGTGCTTTGACCGGAGTGACAAGCGGAAGACGGTGGTTGGCAGCGATGAGCTCCGCGTCGGCTTGGCAGGGGCGTGACCTCGTGGTTGGTGTGATTTTCGGAGCAGCGGCTCTCTTTGTGGGTGTCGGGTTTGGTCACATGGGTGGCAGACCGTTCGGTGCGCGACCTCGGGGTTGGCGTGTGCGCGTTGTTCAGATTGTAGCAGGAGTGGTGGTCCTAAGTCCTCGTTTCCTTTGGGCGTCTACTCTGGTTTCTTGGGCGATAGAGTTTTCGGCTTGGCGGTTGCGTGGCCTCGGGGTTGGTGTCGGTTCCAGAGCGGCAGCTTCGTATGGTAGGGTGTCATCTCCGAGCGCTTGGGCGATAGAGCCGGCAGCTCGGTGGGTGGGTGGCCTCAGGACCGGCGTGTGTCGCTGATATCTCGGTTTTCTATGATTAACCGGATAACTCTCTTCTTCTTAACGGGGTTGCGCCGTTTCGATAATCTGCGCCGAAGAGAAGAGGAGTGGAGGCTGGAGGCGCGCCGTCGGGATGAAGATGACAGACGCAGAGCAGAGGAGCGTCGCCAATATGAGGAGCGGCGGCGCCAAGATGACGAGAGGCGTCGTGCTGAAGCCTCTCGTGTCGCTGAGAAGCTTGCTAGAGAGAGAGCCCTGCTCGAGCAGAAGCGCCGTGAGGAAGAAGAGTAAAAGTGGAACAGAGATCACTGGGCCCATCACCCGGAGATGCAAGCAGAAGATTCGGCTGCTACTGCAACGTCTGCTAGATCTGCTTCACAATCCAATCGCAACACCACCCCTGCAACTGCGGTAAGTCCCACCATCCCTGATAATACTATCACTGGCGTTCTGACCACAGGCATGACTGGCTCTAGACCCGGTAACGCTGGTTCTTCACAGGCTGGGGCTTTGATGGGGTCCTTGATTGCGTGGATCACACGTTCGCTGGGAGACCCCAAGAGAAGGTATGATGCAGTATAGAACCAGTTTTCCCTCAGTATGAAACCAAGGTTTAATCGAACCAGTAGGAGCAAGAAATCACTTCGGAAGGTTGTTGGTGGCGGAATATGGCACGGCGCAGCACCAGGGAATCCGGCGCCAACGTGGAATCTGCACACAACACAATCAAACTACTTTGCCCCAACGAAACAGTGAGGTTGTCAATCTCACCGGCTTGCTGAAAACAAAGGATTAAACGTATGGTGTGGAAAACAGTAGTAAATTGCAGAGAATGAAAAGGAACAGTGTTTGCAGTTGGTTGTATTATCAGTGTAAAAGAATGGACCGGGGTCCACAGTTCACTAGTGGTGTCTCTCCATAAAATAACTAACATGCTGGGTGAACAAATTACAGCTGGGCAATTGACAAAATATTGAGCGCATGACAATGCATATATATGACATGATGATTACTATGATATTCATGTGGGCATTACGACAAAATACATAGACCGTTATCCAACAGTCTATGACTAATAATCCACCGCCAGGTTGTCATACCGAGTTCCCCGTTGGTATTAAGTTGCAAGCAACGGATAATTGCATTAAGTAATGTGCGTAATGTAAACAAATGCATTAGACCTAACGGCGTACCCTTAAGCTAAGCATCGGTTATTTTATCCCTAGTGGCAACAGCACATCCACAATCTTAGAAGTTATTGTCACTCTCCCAGATTACCGGAGGCATGAACCCACTATCTAGCATAAATACTCACTCTTGGAGTTACAAGCATCTACTTGGCCAAAGCATCTACTAGTAACGGAAAGCATGCAAGATCATAAATAACATATAAGATAGATTGATAATCAACTTGACATAGTATTCAATATTCATCGGATCCCAGCAAACACAACATGTAGCATTACAATAAGATGATCTTGATCATGATAGGCAGCTCACAAGATCTAAACATGATAGCATAAAGTGGAGAGACAACCATCTAGCTACTGCCATGGACCCGTAGTCCAAGGATGAACTACTCACGCATCACTCCGGAGGCAGGCATGGTGATGTAGAGCCCTCCGGTGATGATTCCCCTCTCCGGCAGGGTGCCGGGAAGAGCTTCTGAACCCTCCCGAGCTAGGGTTGACGGCGGCGGCGTCTCTGGAACTTTTCGTGGATAATGGCTCGGGTATTTAGGGTTTTCGCGTCGGGAGGAATAAATAGGCGAAAGGGCGGCGGCTGCGGAGCCACGAGGGCCCCACACCACCCCACGGCGCGGCAGGGGGGCCCGCGCGGCCCCATGGTGTGGGCCACGTGGCTCCCCTCCGTCTCTCCTCTGGACTCCGTCTTCGTGTTGGAAAAATAGGAGGTTCTGTCCAAGTTTCGTCCAATTCCGAGAATATTTCCAGACTAGCTTTTCTGGAATACAAAAACAGCAGAAAACAGGAACTGGCACTGTGGCATCTTGTTAATAGGTTAGTCCCAGAAAATGCATAAAAATGCTATGAAGTGTATATAAAACATGTAACAATTGGTATAATATCAACATGGAACATCAGAAATTATAGATACGTTTGAGACGTATCAAGCATCCCCAAGCTTAGTTCTACTCGTCCTCGAGTAGGTAAAACGATAAAAACAAAATAATTTCTGAGGTGACATGCTACAATCATAATCTTGATCAAATAATACTGTAAAGCACATGTTATGAATGAAGTGATCCAGGTCAATGGTCTATAGTTTGCTAGCAAGTAGATAATGAGCAAACAACTGAATCATATAAGCAAAAACTTTTCATGAATAGTACTTTCGAGACAAGCATCAAGAGTTTTGCATAAGAGTTAACTCATAAAGCAATAGATTCTAAGTAAAAGGTATTTAACCAACACAAAGGAAGATTTAAGTTTCAGCAATTGCTTTCAACTTTCAACATATATATCTCATGGATATTTGTCAACACAAAGCATATAATAAGTGCAATATACGAGCATATAAAAATTGTTGCACCAAAGTTGACACTAGTGTTTGCTTCTAAGATAGAAAGAAGTAGGTAAACTGACTCAACATAAAAGTAAAAGAAAGGCCCTTCGCAGAGGGAAGCAGGGATTAAATCATGTGCTAGAGCTTTTTAAGTTTTTGAAATCATATAGAGAGTAAAAATAAGTTTTGAGAGGTGTTTGTTAATTGTCAACGAATCAGAAAATGGAAAGTACAATATGACCCCTGCCAACCAGACTTTTAAGAGCGGCTCCCATGAAGGACGTTATTTCTACCAGCAAGGCAGATCATCCCTCTTTCTCTTTTGTTTACACATGCAGATATTTCACTGTTTGTCATTGCTTGACTGATAAATCAGGGCAAAAATGTGAAGAGAATTAAGCGGTTAAAGTTGTAATTAATTGGGACTGGGCACCCCATTTGCCAGCTCTTTTTGCAAAATTAATGGATAAGCGGATGTATATGCCGCTAGTCCGGTGGTAAAGTCTGTTTGACAGTTGACATAAAGACATCCACCCCGTCCTCATGAGCTTGGTAAACATTGACACAAAATAGGAGTAATAAAGTTTGAATAGTTTAAAGGTAGCACATGAAAAATTTACTTGGAATGGCAAGAAAACCACATATAGGTAGTTATGGTGGACACAGATGGCATGGATTTGGCTCAAGGTTTTGGATGCACGAGAAGCATTCCCTCTCAGTACAGAGTTTAGGCTAGCAAGGTTATTTGAAGCAAACACAGGATATCAACCGACACAGCAAGGCTTATATGAAAACATATTGCAAGCATTATAAGACTCTACACTGTCTTCCTTGTTAACCAAACCCTTTTACTAGAAAATATCTAGACCTTAGAGATACCAATCATGCAAACCAAATTTCAACGAGCTTTACGGTAGTTCTTCATTAATAGGTTTTAACTACATGATACAAAAGCTTAAACATGAACTACTTGATAACTCAAAACAATTGACAAGTATCAAATTATCCAATACATCTACAAGAATATGTAAGCTTTTTCCATTATACCATCTACCACATGCAACATTTTCTGTTCCAACCAAACACCAATCAATTTATTTCAACATAAACTCTCCAAACAATTATAAGTGAAGCAAGAGAGTACTTTCTTTAAAAGAACTAACAGCTCTGAATAAGAGATGCATGAAAAACAGGAGCTAAAAGCATAGCAATAGCTAGACAAGAATACTCAACAAGTATAAGTGAAGAATAGGAGTATTCATATGAAAAAGCGGAGCGTGTCTCTCTCCCAATCAAGAATGCTGGGGTCCAATCAAGTTGACCATAAGAAAAATAAAATACTGAAAATAAAAGCACACAGACGCTCCAAGTAAAGCACATATGATGTGAAAGAATTAAAATATAGTTTCACTAGAGATGACCTGATAAGTTGCTGATGAAGGGCATCCCCAAGCTTAGACGCTTGAGTCTTCTTGAAATATGCTGGGGTGATCCATGGGAGCATCCCCAAGCTTAAGCTCTTCACTCTTCTTGATCACATTATATCATCCTTCTCTCTTGACCCTTGAAAACTTCCGCCACACCAAACTCAAAGTAATTCTCATTAGAGGGTTAGTGCACAATCAAAAACTCACATGTTCTATAAGGACACAAACATGACCGTTACTTTTAACATTAGCTACTGCCACTGATGTTATGTGAAGCTCTTCACCCTAAAAAAGAATTCCACTCAACACTAGTAAAAGAGAGAATGCGAAAAATAAAAGACAGAATCTGTCTAAACAGAACAGTCCGCAAAGACGAATTTTTTCGAGGCACTTACGTTGCTCAGATCGAAAAACTTTAAACTAACGAAAGATGCGTACATATCTGAGGATCACGCACAAAAAATTTCAGATTTAAATAATTTTTCTGTGATTTTACAGAATTAAAACGGTGAACAGCAGAAATCTGTTCCTGCGCAGAAATCCAAATCTAGCATCATCTTCCTATTAGAGGCAATACTTGGCACAACAATGCGATAAAATAAAGATACAAAGGAATTGTTACAGAAGTAAACAACTCCTTGACAAAAACTGAAAACAAAAGATAATGGGTTGCCTCCCAAAAGCGCTTTCTTTAATGCCTTTTAGCTAGGCTTGAAGATTTTAATGATGCTCTCATAAGAATAAGAGTTGAAAAACAAAAGAGAGCATCAAGAGGCAAATATCAAAACATTTAAGTCTAACCCACTTTCTATGCAAAGGAATCTTATAACAAAATAAATTATTGAAGCATAAAGCAACTAGCATAGAAAGATGAAACAAATATAACTTCAAAACTTTCAACATAAAGAGAGGTGTTTTAGTGACTTGAAAACTTTTACAACCATATTTTCCTCTCTCATAATAACTTTCAGTAGCATCATGAACAAACTCAACAATATAACTATCACATAAAGCATGCTTTTCATGATCTACAAACACATAATTTTTATTAAGCTCAAAAACAGTGGGGTCATTAAACCCACTTTTGACAATAGTAGTATAATAAATATCATTAGGCAATATAGGACCATCATCAAGAGCATTATCATATATAACATTAGGGAGCACATTTTTACTTTCTGCAATTTCCTTTTCTTGAGTCAAGGAGTTGTTACTTCAAATTTATCAAAAGGAGATATTTCAATAGAATCATGACATTCAACAATATACATTTCTCCTCCTTAGGTAGGCATGGAGGGTAATCATATAATGTAAGAGTTAAAGAGTTACTATCATTAGAGGAGTAGATCCTCCTTTTGTTCATCACTCTCTCCTCTTTTTCATCCAATGAGCTTTCAGTTTCAGCAATTTTTCTACAGGTTCCTGAAAGAGCAAGTTGTTCTGGATAAGTTTTCTCAAGAAATTCAGTGATATAAGGATTATCATTGTAATATTCAAGGCAATAACCAAGTATAGCAAAATTCAGATTATAAGGAGCATCATCATCTTGAATATAACCAGCAATTTCATAGGCACCCTTAAAAACAAAAAATTCTTCAATTTGTTCAAGATTACAAAGTCATAGTTTCCTTTAGCATAAGCAGCCAAGGTTTCATTATCATTATAATCACATTGGAAAGGGAGGTGTTTATGCCTTCTACAACATAAAGATTCATTAAAGCAGTAGGATTCATCATAAGTAGAGCACAAGTTCTTAGCAAAATAATTCAATCTACTTATTTGTTTCCATAAATGTCCCTTTTTTAGAAAAGCGGTATTCCTTATAATAATTTTGTTGTTCCTCCGTGAACCCACTTAGCCAACAAGATTTTGTTTCAAAGATAGCAAGTAAACAACTAGACATAATAACAAACCGAAATAAACTAGATGCAGAAACTAATTTTTTGTGTTTTTGATAAATAAAGCAAACAAGACTAAATAAAAATAAACTAAGCAAGACAATAACAAAGTAAAGAGATTGGAAGCGTGAAATCCCCTTGCAGAAATCCTCTTGCTTCCCAATATGGCGCCAGAAAATATGGCGTGTGGAAGGAAGGCAAGGAGATTGCTGAACCGAAGTGCTTCTGCTCCCCGGCAACGGCGCCAGAAAATATGCTTGATTGCGTGGATCACACGTTCGCTGGGAGACCCCAAGAGGAAGGTATGATGCAGTATAGCAAGTTTTCCCTCAGTATGAAACCAAGGTTTAATCGAACCAGTAGGAGCAAGAAATCACTTCGAAGGTTGTTGGTGGCGGAATATGGCACGGCGCAGCACCAGGGAATCCGGCGCCAACGTGGAATCTGCACACAACACAATCAAACTACTTTGCCCCAACGAAACAGTGAGGTTGTCAATCTCACCGGCTTGCTGAAAACAAAGGATTAAACGTATGGTGTGGAAAACAGTAGTAAATTGCAGAGAATGAAAATGAACAGTGTTTGCAGTTGGTTGTATTATCAGTGTAAAAGAATGGACCGGGGTCCACAGTTCACTAGTGGTGTCTCTCCATAAAGATAACTAACATGCTGGGTGAACAAATTACAGCTGGGCAATTGACAAAATATTGAGCGCATAACAATGCATATATATGACATGATGATTACTATGATATTCATGTGGGCATTACGACAAAATACATAGACCGTTATCCAACAGTCTATGACTAATAATCCACCGCCAGGTTGTCATACCGAGTTCCCCGTTGGTATTAAGTTGCAAGCAACGGATAATTGCATTAAGTAATGTGCGTAAAGTAAACAAATGCATTAGACCTAACGGCGTACCCTTAAGCTAAGCATCGGTTATTTTATCCCTAGTGGCAACAGCACATCCACAATCTTAGAAGTTATTGTCACTCTCCCAGATTACCGGAGGCATGAACCCACTATCTAGCATAAATACTCACTCTTGGAGTTACAAGCATCTACTTGGCCAAAGCATCTACTAGTAACGGAAAGCATGCAAGATCATAAATAACATATAAGATAGATTGATAATCAACTTGACATAGTATTCAATATTCATCGGATCCCAGCAAACACAACATGTAGCATTACAATAAGATGATCTTGATCATGATAGGCAGCTCACAAGATCTAAACATGATAGCATAAAGTGGAGAGACAACCATCTAGCTACTGCCATGGACCCGTAGTCCAAGGATGAACTACTCACGCATCACTCCGGAGGCAGGCATGGTGATGTAGAGCCCTCCGGTGATGATTCCCCTCTCCGGCAGGGTGCCGGGAAGAGCTTCTGAACCCTCCCGAGCTAGGGTTGACGGCGGCGTCTCTGGAACTTTTCGTGGATAATGGCTCGGGTATCTAGGGTTTTCGCGTCGGGAGGAATAAATAGGCGAAGGGCGGCGGCTGCGGAGCCACGAGGGCCCCACACCACCCCATGGCGCGGCAGGGGGGCCCGCGGCCCCATGGTGTGGGCGCCACGTGGCTCCCCTCCGTGTCTCCTCTGGACTCGTCTTCTGTTGGAAAAATAGGAGGTTCTGTCCAAGTTTCGTCCAATTCGAGAATATTTCCAGACTAGCTTTTCTGGAATACAAAAACAGCAGAAAACAGGAACTGACACTGTGGCATCTTGTTAATAGGTTAGTCCCAGAAAATGCATAAAAATGCTATGAAGTGTATATAAAACATGTAACAATTGGTATAATATCAACATGGAATATCAGAAATTATAGATACGTTTGAGACGTATCAGTCCTCTGCACCCTCATCTATGCCACCAGCTGCCTCTGTTCAGAAAGAAAACCTAATAGATCCCACCGAAGATGCTGCTGCTCGTTGTGCTTACTGTGGGGGAAACCATCATATTAACGTCTGCCAGGAAGAGAGCCATGGGATTATGTAGCTTCTTATTTTGGTTGCTCAGATTTTGATCAAGGCTTCTCCTTAATTCCTGCAGTTGAAGCTGATGTCCAACCCCTAGAACAGATGAATTATGCTCAGATTTCAATTGAGCAGGGGTCTGTAACTGCTAGAGACATAGAACACGAGTTCCAACTGTGGGCAGAGACAAAGAAGTTCAACTGGAGGTTTTATGCAAAATAGGTCTCTGAGACTGAGTTCATGACTCGTTTTCCAAACAGTGGTTGTATTGATGAGCTGTCCCATTTTGGCAAGGTTTTCATGAAGTCTGTCCCTACTGCCATCATCAGAATCCAGAAGTGGGCAGGTGATATTCAGCCATTTGCAGTGCTGGATGAAAGCTGGTTCAGAATTAAAGGGATTCCCATGAAGTACAGAAACAAATCTACAGCTTCCTATGTTGCAGGTCTGATTGGCAAGCCTTTGGTCCTGGACAAGAACTATCTGTGAAATGCTGCTTTCATCAGAGTGAAAATTGGCTGCATTGATGCTTCCCTTGCTCCTAACACTAGAGTGGGGGAAATTTACAATGGCTTATATGAATTCCAATACACCAGAGAGCTTATTGATCCTCATGCTGGAAATAAGAACAACAACTCTGTTGTTGTTCCTGATCTAGAAGGAGAGGATCAACACCAGCATACCCCAAAAAGGCAGAGAACCATTAATGCAACTGGCACTGGGGGCTCCCTATCTGCACCACCTAGAGTGAATGGTGACCCAGATTCTAGGCAGAGCAATCAAGAAGATACAGCTCCCTTACAAGATCCCATTATCTTAGACAAAGACAAAAATGTAGTTCCCACCAATAGTGACTCATCTGATGATGGCTCCTCTTTTAACAACAAAGTCAAGGAGTATTTTGGTGTTGGAGAATCTAGCTCCCACGCCCAGAGGAGCAGTGATGATGTTAAGGCCAGTCTTTTCCCCATTCAAGTTACTATTCCTCCTGTGCAGCATGTTCCTGAACATGAAAGAATGCCTGGTAACATGGACAATGTGCATGAACCCCTTCCCACCAACAATGATCCTGCGTTTTGAGCCTTCGTCAACACTCTCAACAGAAGTGGATCTGATAAAGACTTCACCCTTCGCAGACAATACTCATCAATGATGGATCCCATTCCAGAGGGCAGTGTGGAGAGTGAGGTGAATGAGGAAGATGAAGATGCTTCTGAAGAACAAGTTGACTATGGCAACAGCTCTGCTGATGACAGCATGGGGTCCTTTCCTGACAGAGAGGCTGGCAATACCAGGAGAGGAGTTGTGTTTGCTCTACCTACTTATGGGGTAGTTACTAATGTCCCTCAAGATATCTTGCTGGCTGATGGCTCTCAACCAGAAGTTGACTTGACTCAAGAAGAAGTGATGAATGCAGAGGAAGATGAATCTGGAGACACCCTCATGGAAGACAGAGTGGCAGCTCCGGTTAGAAATAGCTCAAGACTTGCTACCCAGTCCAATACCAATTCAAGAGTGGCCGACAGAGCAAGCTCTCAGGTGGCATCTCGAAATCTGGAAGGTACAACTCTTAACTCCCAAAACTTCTTTGATGTTCTTGATAATGATGTTATTCATGTTAGAGCTCTTTAAATGGGTTTAGATCCTGCTTCTTTTACCCTGAAAAAATTAATTGTATTAGTGATTTGGAAGTTGCTAGACATAACATTAATAACAAAAGAGATGAGGTGGTGGTGGAAGCCTCGGAAAACAATAGACATGTGGCTTTACTGGGTTGGATTGATGATGAGACAGATGAGGAAGGATTTACTCCAGTTCTATCTAGAAGCACAAAGAAAGGTATTAGAGCTGCTCGAAAACTCATTGTTGAAGGTCTACAATCTGGCTCCAATGGCTCAATGAGAGAAGCACAAGCAAAATCTAGTGCTGTCTCGGCGAAAGTTAACAGCAACCACCCTTTGAGTGGTGTTGTCACTGGATCTAGGGTGAGGAAGAAAAACCCAAAATATTTATGATAGGGGCATGTTTAAACTGTAGAGGTGTGGGGAAGAAAGGTATGAGTGTTTTTCTTTCAGATTTCATCAATGACCAAGAGCTTGATTTCATTGGGCTCCAGGAAACAATAAAAAAAGATTATTCCCAAGTCTTTTCAGGAAAATTGATCCTTTGAATCGATTTACTTGGAAATGGTCTACCTCTGTAGGAAGGGCTGGAGGTATTCTTGGTGGTTTCAGCTCTTCCAGATTTGATGTTCTTGATACTGTGGTGAGCAGATTTTTTGTCCAATGCTCCTTGCATGACCTAAAAATCAACATAAGTTGGAAACTGATAATTGTGTATGGAGCAGCACAAGAAGCAGATAAAGAGGATTTTGTTACAGAACTCAGTCAAGTCTGTGGAGACCAATCTCTCCCTTTAATCATTGGTGGGGATTTTAACCTCCTCAGAGAAAAACAAGCCAATTACCAATCACAGATGGATGGATATGTTCAACTCAATTATCAACACTTATGAATTGCGAGAGATCCATATGACTGGTGGCAATTACACATGGTCTAATAGTCAAACTTCTCCTACCTTAGAGAAGCTAGATAGATTTCTTATATCCAGAGAATGGGAGCAACTGTTTCCTTTAGTTACAGTTCATAAGCTCTCTAGAGACATTTCTGATCACTGTCTCGTCAACCTTGACACAATGGGGGGGGGGGGGGGAGATGAAAAAGGGGAAGGATTTCAGATTTGATAAAAGGTGGACCAGAGATGATACCTTCCTTCTGAGAGTATCTAAGGTGTGGTGTCAGCATATCAGAGGTAAAACAGCCTGGCAGTCTTCACAAACAAATTAAAGAATGTTAAGAAAGATTTGAGAGGATGGGGGGCCAATGTGAGAGGTCAAATGATCCTGAGGAAAAAAAGCTTGATTGCTGAGCTCTCTGATCTGGAGCTTCAGGAAGAATCCTCTTTACTCTCTCCTGACCAACTAAATAGAAGAAGCTCTATTAAAAAGAGCTTCTCGAAATTTATGAATATGAAGAAGATTTCTAGAGACAAAGAACTGCTGAGAGGTGGCTGCTACATGGTGACAATAACACAGAGTTTTTTCATAGAATTGCTAATGGAAGAAAGAGAAAAAGATAATTTTCTCTCTAAAAGACACAAATACAGCTGATATCATTCATGGGACCCCCAATCTGTTAAATCATGCTACCATGTTCTACAAAGAGCTTTTTGGTCAGACACAGATACCTGCTGTGAAATTGAGGCATGATATATGGGATGGACATGAGAAATTGTCTGATCTTGCAGAACAAATATGGACCAGGGGTTCAGTGAACAAGAAGTTAAAGAAGTGATTGATCAAATGGAGAAGAACAAAGCTGCAGGTCAAGATGGGTTCCCAATTGAATTTTACCAAGTATGCTGGCCCATCATTAAAAATGATCTGATGAAGGTGTTTGAGGATTTTCATCAACACAAATTCTCCTTAGACAGAATCAATTATGGGATTATCACTCTTATTCCTAAGGGTGATAATGCAGACATTGTCCAGAAATTTAGACCAATCTGTTTGCTTCAGGTCCTCTTTAAAATCATAACCAAGGACCTGAACTCTAGAATGGATTCTGTGATGAAAAAAATCATTCACCCCTGTCAAAATGCTTTCATCAAAGGCAGAGACATCAATGATAGCGTCTCCCTGCTTCATGAAATCCTCAGAGACTCAAAAGTCCACAAAGATCAGGGGTGGTTTTGAAAATTGATTTTGAAAAGGCATATGATAAAGTAGACTGGGGTTTTCTCCTAGATTGCTGCACTCAGAAGGGCTTTAGTGATCATTGGTTGGATCTGATCAAAAAAACCTTAGTGGGGGGAACTTTGAGAGTCAAGATGAATGATGAAATAGGCCTTATTTTGGCAGCTTCAAAGGTGTTAGGCAAGGGGACCCTTTGGCTCCTATCTTTTTTTTTGAAGCTTTTATGACAGTGGGAAAGGCTCCCACTGCCTCTATATTACCAACCACATAAAGTTACATAATTACAAAGGCCCATGGCCCAGAAGTTTACTCTAAAGGTTATTTACTAAGGAACAAATAAAGGGGTGTAAGGAGGACTTAGTCCTATGAACCAGAAGTGAGAAGTCTTCCTTGAAACGCAATTTCCAGGATGAGACTGAAATAGGGATACCCTCAAACAACAATCCATTACGCTCCTTCCACAGGCTCCAGGCAGTAGTGGTTAGTACCTCCATGAACAGAGGTTTATTCCATCTAGTTTTCGCCCCTGTGATGAGACTTAACCGATCTCCAAATGGTCCCAACAAATGCCAAGCAAATTCCAGCAGTTCTTACTGAATGGGCATTGGAAGAAAGATGCTCGACAGTCTCTTCAGTATTCAAGGAACAGAGCATGCAGACAAAGCAATTCCCAATGTTATAATGTCGTCGTCTCAGCATGTTCCTGGTGTTGAGTCTATCAGCCAAGAGGAGCCAGCAAAAGAACTTTAGCTTTGGGGTGGATTTGGACTTCCACAACCAAAGAAAAGTTGCAGGAGGATTGAAATTTCTGAAGCAGAATTTGTAGTACTTGCGAGAAGAATAGACCTTGGACCCCCAAGCAAAGGTCCAGTCATCACCATCCGTGCTATTTGACAAGGTAACATGTGCAGAGGAGAGCTGAAGGTCTCTCACCTCATCCATAGCTTGAGGAGACAATGGCAAGTGAAACAAGGCTGCTAATTCACCCGTAGACAGAAACTCCCTAACTAAAATGTCCTCCTTCTTAGCAAAAGAATATGCTCTGGGGTGAGTGCTAGCTGGTTCACCCTCCATCCAATTATCCTTCCAGAATAGCACACTAGAGCCAGATACAATTTCACATTTAGTGATCCCCCTAAAAAGAGGGCTCAACTTGAGAACATCTCTCCACCAGAAACATCCACAAGAAGGCAAGGCATGTGGAACTTTCCCTGTATAGTAAGTGTTCCACAGAAGATGTACCCAAGGTGTGTCATGTTTCGAATAGAATTTATGCAACGACTTCATGAGTAGAGCATCATTTTGAACTTTCAGTATAGCACTCCAAGTCCTCCCTTGTTTTTTGGCTTGCACACTTCCTTCCAGACAATCAAGGAATTACACCTCTCTCCATCATCAGTTTACTTGTTCCATAGGCAGTGTCGTCGAATTTTATCAATATGGGCCAGAATTTTAGGAGGCACTTTGATAGAACACATAGTGAACATAGCAATGGAAGTTAACAAGGAGTTTATCAGAGTCACCCTACCACTGTAGGCCATCATCATAAAGTTTGCCGAAAGTTTTCTTTCAATTCTGTCAACAAGTGGCATGAGGTCCTGAACCGAGGGTTTTGTAGTACCCATTGGCAATCCCAGGTAGGTGAAAGGCAGCTGTCCAATTGAGCACTGAAGAATCATGGCCAAGTTCTGTGCCAAAGTAGCACTCAAGTTTAGAGGAATCATAGAAGATTTTTGATAGTTGATATGTAACCCAGTGGAAGCTACATACTAATCCAATATTTCTTTCATGACAGAGAGTTGTTGAGGGCAAGCTGGCATAATCAAGATGGTATCATCTGCATATTGGACAATAGGGTAATCCATGCCATAATCAGGGGAGATTGGAGCAGTTAAGATATTCTCTCTAAATGCCTTGTTAATTGCCGATTGCAAGAGATCTGCTGCTAGTACAAAAATTAGAGGAAAGAGGGGATCACCCTGATGAACTCCATGTAACATCCCAAAAATATTGATCAATATTATATTCCAAAAATGAGAGCCAACAAAAACTTTTGTTGTTTATTGTATGTTAATTACTTCTTGTTACTTGAGTTGTTGTTCTTGCTGTTTGTGTGAGTGTTTGCTCTAGTGAACACTAGTAAGAAAGAAAGAAAACAAAATACAAAATCAAAGCAAGAAAATAAAAGTGACAAGTTGTCACTTAAAAATCTCAAAGTGGCAAACTCAATTATTTTTCAAACCAAAGTCAGTGGAGATGTAATGTAAACACTCCCCATTTTGTTCCTACCACTTTCCCCTCTCAAAGATTATTTTTGAACTAGTTTTAAAATTCTAAAATAAAAACAAATTGAAATAAATTAAAATAACATAAACAAAGTACTATGAAAGAAAATGTTGCAAAACATTTTATTTTGCAATGCCAATTTTTGTGGAGCTTCTACATGTTATGGGGAGGCCCCACAATTATTTGCAATTTTTTCTAAAATGTTTAAGTGCCTCAATTAAATCCCAGAAAAGCTTCTGGATTTTAAAAAGAAACTGGAAAATAAAAGAAAAGAAGAAGCAGGGGGCTTTCTGTAAAATGGTCGTCGACTTCAACCCCGACGACCATCGCCGTGTCGCCGCGACCGTGCCCATCGATTCGGCGCTCCCCAGGCCCCCTGGCCGCGCTCTCCCTCGCTCCCGTGCCTCTGCAGCCGCGGCGCCGCAGAGGAGAGCACTTACGCCGTCCCTCGCCTCGATTCCACTCCAGCGTCGCCGTGGCGAGCTCGCCGTCGTCGACCCAAATTGGCCCAGCTCGCTGCTTCCCGACACGCCGCGCTTGGCCGAGAGCTTCTAGAATGTGTCCGGACCCCGGTGAACGCCTAGCCTCCACGTCCCTCGCACCGCCGCGTCGGATTGGAGGAGAAATATCTCCGCGGTGCGCCATGGACGTCGCCGTGCACTCCGTCTACGATACGCCGTCCCCCGCGCTATAAAACCACCTCCGCACCCTCTGCGAACACCACACCACCCCACTCCCTCACTGCCCCCTCTCAATTCGCCGTGCACCGCCAGGAGGGCGTGCTGTGCCGCAGCCACTGCCGTCGTCGAGGTCCGTCGTGGCCGCGACGCCACACTGCTCCATTCTACCCTCCGACCCCTCTACATTGTTGCCCGAGCTCACCGCACTCACCCCATCCCTTTTCCCCTTTGATTAGTGCCCAGACGCGGCCGTGGAACCTCGCCGGAGCTGCTGTCCGTGGCCGAGGAAGACGGAGACCTCGCCGCCGACGAACCACTCCACCCCAGCAAGTGCAACTCAGCCAGGAGCCTCCACCTCACCACCGCCGTCGATCTGCATCATCGCCGCAACCTCCCGAGCCCTCTAGGTGAGAGATTCATCCACCTCGCCATTGCCGGCGCGGCAGCGCCGCCAAATTTTGGTCGCCGTCGTCGCATCGCACGTGGACCGTTGGATCTCCATCCAACGGTAGCGTACCGCTTCGATTAGAAAAGAAAGAGAGAGAGAGACTGACGGGCGGGCCCTGTTCGTCGGGTTTTTAATCTTTTCCCCGCGTTCGCTGAGTCGCTGACGAGTGGACCCCACCCGTCAGATTTCTCAGCATTATCCAGAATAGTAAACTTTTCGAATTTAAATCTCTCTGTAAAATCAGTAATGATATGAACTTTGAAATTCAATATCTCAAGATTTAGGAATCCAAATAAATCAAACTCAATTGTTCTGGAAATATTATCAAAATGTTTAACCAACCCAATTGGATTCATGCCATTTAATTAAATAAATAAAAAGTATTATTAAAAATACCACAGAAGGTTTTAAATTCTAAACTTGTTTGTTTCTGATACTCTGTTAGTCCAAATAATTCCAAACCAATTTTGTTAGCTTAGTACTGCCTTTTATTAGCTACAATAATTTTGGTAGAATTAATTGAGCAATGTTAATTGTCGACTTTAAGATAAACACTTCTGGAATAAAACAAATAAATATGTTTATTGGTTGACCCAAATGAGTTAGGACTAATTTTGTTAGCTCACATATAGCCGTGTTTACTTACCCCTAAAAGGGTTTAATTTTTGGACCCTCAGAACTTATTTGGTAGCCAAAACTTGGTTATTAAGCTTCTGGATTCAAACCAATGTGTAGGGAGTTTGGTAACTCCAAATGATCCAAATAAAATGGTGTTGTCTTCTACACATCAGTAGATTTCCATAGAATTTTAGTTTGTATTTTTGTGACCAACAGAACTCATGTTGTGGAATTAAACATGAATAACTAGTTTCTGCCATAATTTAGAAGTAATTAAATAGTGTTCAATTCATTTATTTGAAAACCAAATTGTGTGGTTTGATGTGTGCGGTAGCTATGTATGATGTTCATGATTGCTGTGTTGAGACGATTGCTTGTATAGCTTAGTGATTGTTTACATTGTTTGTTATTAATTAGACGAGAACGTTGACGGATTTATCGAGGAAGGAGAGTTTGCTGAAATTGAAGAACAAGAGCAAGATCACTTTGCCAAGCAAGGCAAGCTATTCTCTGAGCTTGCACTACAAACCTATGCATCTACTTTCATAACATGTTTTACTCTCAAGACAAGATTTATAAAACCCATTTCAAAAATATATGGATATTATTTTGCCACCCTATGTAGTAGTTATATAAAACTTTAGGATGGGAAACAATGTTGTTTATTCAAAACTCCTTTGAAAATTCTTGTGTGGTTATGGAATGCCGAGATGTCGGTGTTGGAATGGAGAAGTGGAAAGGTGGTAATGTTTATGAAAAAAATGCACAGTGTCCTAGTACTATGGCGACCAATCTTACCCTGTGCGACCACATTTACCACATATGGGAAAAGGCTTAGTCATGTAGTTTGCTCTTATTAGTATGGGATACCTCATCGACGGAGATAACTCCGTTATGCATGAGGGGATGGTCCGAGGACCTACCCCCTGACCCGGGTCCTCACACAAGTTGGTGGGGAGGATAGAAGGTTCCACCATAAACCGCCGGACAAAACTATGAGTCCTCACACTTAGGGTTTCTGACGGGAAACCGGACTGGGTGTTGATGGAAAGTGTCATATGGGAAGGATCCTATACTAGCATGAGCAAATAAGAGACTAGGGCCGGCGGCTTACTTCGCATACACCTGGTATGGCGAGACGTGGCAGACACGATGAGTTGCCGGATGGATGTGGGCTAAAAGCGTGCTACCTCTGCAGAGTGTTAAAACTATTCGAATAGCCGAGTCCTCGGATATGGACAATTGGGAGACTGTCCTAAGACTTGTGCAAATTTTTAAAAGACTTGGAGTTTTAAAAGAAAAAAATGAAGTGGAGAATGTTTCCTACACCTATACCAACGGATCGATATGAGGTGGTTGGATGAAAGTGGACCATGACGGGCTATGATCGGAAGAAGGAGAAGTTTTGGAGAAACAGATGAAAATGGTGACTTCTTTAAAAGATGGTTATAAAACTCTTCTTACCTTTTTCAATAAAGATATAGAGATGTTTAAAATAAATAAAAGTTGTCAACTAAAATTAAAACTAGTGCATACTCATGTTGGGGTAGTTTGCGAGTACATTCAAATGTACTCATATTGGTTTCGTCCCTGGCTATTGACCTAGCCAGACTACGAGGAGGAACACTACGCCGAGCAGGAGTATGGCGACTTCTACGCCAACTAAGGATCTCCACAAGTCAGCTGCCTGTCGGGTTGTCATCGTTAGAACATGATGTCTACTATGCCATAGCTTCCGCTGATAATTGGTTTGGCCCATGAAGGCACCTATGTAAGAACTTGGTCTAAATGACCATTTATGCAAGACTTTTTATTCGGTATTGTAATGGATGTAAACTTTGGTATCCAATTTGGATTATGTGCAACGACAGACTGATCACGGGATCGTTGTGTTAAGCATAATCGGGTATTTCGGACAGCTAGTCCGGGGTCCCCACACTCCACGCTTACAGTGAAACTGCCTCCCAGGTGTACCATTCAGAAGGACTGAGGACATTCCAGATTGAAAGATGATCTCAATCCATTTCAGCCAACGGCTATCAAAACCCATGCTTTCCATAATTTTCAGCATAGCTGTGTGATCAATGGTGTCAAATGCCTTGGCAAAGTCCAGCTTGAGCAGAATGATTTCCTTTTTTGATGCCTCACACTGATAGATGTACTCAAAGGCCCAAGCTAAACAATCCTGTATGGTTCTCCCCTTCAAGAAACCATATTGATTTTTATGCACAATTTTAAGCACTACTTTCTGAAGTCTGTTTGCTAGAATTTTTGTTAAAAATTTTAGACAACAGTTAAGGAGTGTGATGGGTCTATAGTCATTGAGACCAACTGGAGAGCCCACCTTCGGCACAAGAGTAATATAGCCCATATTAATATGCTCAATGTTTAGATTGCCCTCATAAAAATCAAAGCACAACTGATAAATGTCATGTTTCACAATGTGCCAGGAAGACTTTAGAAACTGTCCATTAAATCCATCTGGGCTAGGGGCTTTATCTACTAGCATTTGCTTTACCACCTCATCGATTTCAGCAGTGGTGAAAGGGATAGATAGTTCCTCGAGTCCCTAAGTCGGAGTAATGAGCTGATCAAGGTCAAAGAGCATAGGAGGTGAGCAAGACTTTCCAAGCCTCTGTTTATAGGTGTCAAAGATCACCTTCTCCTTTTCCACATGAGACACAGCCTCATTGCCATCTGGTAGCATCAATCTACCAATTGAGTTTTTCCTATATCTCTCGGAGGCCACAGAGTGAAAGAACTTGGTGTTTTCATCACCTAGCTTAGTCCATCGAACTGTACATCACTTCTTCCAGTATTTATTCTGGTAATCAAGCAATCTGATAAGATGATTCTTGAGAATTTTCCGAAAGTTGGATTCAGGGAGTGATAAACCTCGTCTATCTTCAAGTCTATCAAGTTCAGTCAGAGCCTTATTTGTATTCTCTATGCAAATCTTTAGCTTAGAGATACCCTTACTCCAATGCTTAATGTCGTACCTCCAACGTTTGAATTTAGCATTCAAATTAGCTGCACTATTCTTCTTATGAGTTGGTTTATTCCAGCTCCTGGCCACAGTTTCTAGAAAGCCCGGGTGGGCAGTCCAATAATTCTCAAATCTGAAGATTTTAGAACCAGGGATGTTTGTCTCTATAGAAACCACACATGGGATACGATCTGAGGTTGGCTTACCTTGTGGATTAACCACAGTGTTTGGAAAGGAAGTAGTCCAGTGCATGGAGGTAAAGAACCAGTCTAACTGCTCCATGAGAGGGCCAGCCTGCATATTACTCCAGGTGTATGCTCTACCCTTAATAGGGAGTTCAGTCAAGTTTTGTTCTCGGATGAAGTCATTAAACATCATCATATCAGCAGTATTTCCACCTGGCTTATTCCTATTATGGGTACACCGAATAAAGTTGAAATCACCTAGGATTAGCCAATCCTCATCATCAGGGATACTAAGATCAAACAGCCATTTGACATATTCTAGCCTGCGGTCACCCGTACAAGGACCATAAATATTGACTAGAGTCCAAGATTGTGCAGATTGTGTGGAGGTGAAATAAACTGACAGAGCAAAGGTTCATAATGCATCACCATACCACTGAACACAGAGCTATTCCAAATTACAACCAGACCACCAGAGGCACCATTTGAAGGCACATAAACGAATTCATCAAACCTTGAAGGGCAGCAAGACTTAATAAAAGCATGATCAAAATGACACTTCTTCGTTTCTTGCAGACATATTACAGAACATCCATTGACATTGATAGCATTCCACAAAGCCAACTGCTTATCTCTAGCATTCAAACCTCTTATATTCCAGCACAAAACAAACCAAGTTTTTAACTTATTCATTAAAACAAATTGGGATTAAGATGAAGAAGAAAATTCATCTTCCTGGAGGCTAGCCAGCAATTTCTCAGATGCCACTTCAATGGGAGGAACACCACAGAGGTTGACAGTAATGTGTTGGAGCACTTGGACAGGTGTGGCAGCTGGAGCTACCTCCTTACTTGCAGCATCATTGACACCAGCCTGATCAGCAACAGTATCCTCCTCTGCTAGGTCCTTTGCCTTGTCAGGAACTTTTCGTGCTTTAACTTTTGATTTATATGGTTTAGTATCAGAAACAGCAGAACTTTTGAAACCATCATATCCTGTACTTCGTGTGCTTCTTCTAACCTGGGTAGTGACAGATGGCACGAATTTTCTGGTTCTGCAAGGAACCAGAACCGTCCCAGTAGAAGTAAATATAAAGGAGTCCCTGCAGTCGTAAGGAATGATAGCCAAGCAATTATCAGCAGGTGACTGTAAAGCATTCATTTTCCTAGCAACTCTGCGAGCACTAAAGCAGTCCAAAGGATGATACAACTCAGAGTAGCTTCATTTGCCACCAACAGTGTTGGTCTGCCAAATAAGACTGTCAAACTGAAACTGAAGGAACAGGTCAGCCAGAGGGCATGGAATACACACATTCTTGAGTGTGGCAGTTGCAAGAGATACTTGGCCCAAGCAAACCTGGGAAGATGGCACTAAAGCAAGTGAGAGATCTGAATAGCTAGAAGTAGATGCCACAAATTCCACAGCAGGATCAGTCAGAGCACACTCATCCGAGGAGCTGCTAAAAGGAACAATCTCCCTAGAAGGGGCCACCAAACCCCATAGAACTGTTTCCAGATCAATCTGTTGCTGAAAGCTCTGTTCAGGTTCAGGGTTTTCTTGCTGTGAGCCAGAAGCAACTTGCACGGGAGCCAAGGAGGAAGAGAATGCCTTGGACATTTGGGTTTCCAAACCTTGTCTTTTATTTGTCTAGCTGAGAAGCAGCCTTCAATCGTGTGACCAGCAAACCCACAGTGCGAACATCGGACGGTCTTCATCTTTTCACGAATAGGTGCTTTAGGATCGTTAGGGCTAGATCGATCTGTATTTAACTTGTCAACCGAAAAAGAATTCAGAACACTTCCCTCAACAACCCACATAAGCTTTTGTTTAGTCAGAGAATAACTCCTTTCAAAAGACCGTTGCTTGATAGCCTTTGAGTGATCTTTAATTAGACAATTTCGTGCATTGTGCCCGATATTCTTGCAATTGAAACAACGAATCCCAATAGTACATTCATTTGCCAGATGACCATTACCAAGACATTTGGAGCAGTGCTTCTTACGAGGGTAAAAGTTCTTAATAAACTCCCAAGATGGCATCGCTGAAATACCCAATGCAACTTGGATATCTTCATCCTCATAATTCGCCACTCGGAGATCATCCATATGAGCAAAAAGATCCCGATCAAAGATGTCACCATTAGGCACTTGGCCTCTGAAATTTGAACCACAAAATAACCATGGACGTCTAGGCACGGAATCAGGCAATTGAACAACCGAGAACGATATAGATCCGAGAGAGAACGGATCACAGACATATCCAGACTCATTGTGAACTTTCAAATTTGCCAACATAGGTTCAGAAGTCTTAACCGGACTAAAGGATCCAAATTGTACCTGATCAGTTGATGGGGCCGAATTACCTTGTAAGATCTGAGTGTTTTTGCCATTGGAACGAAAGGAGATCGGCCCAGAAAAACCCTTTGGATCTTTGAAAATCTCAGCATTCACATCTCCACGAAATAAACTGAAGAGAAATTGAAAATCTGGCCAAGATCTTTCCCGGAGAGAATAGATGAAATGTCCAACATGATTAGATGCCACGGAAAACCTAAACCTCTTATCACTTAGACGAAACACACGTAGGAAGGAGGCATCACCACCAATACAGCATTGTAAAGCTAAAGCAACCGAATCCACCGTGAGATCAAAGGATGCATGCACGAACGTAGCCACCAGAAAGAACTCCTTGGAGGTCAAGGGGGGGGGGGGGGAGAGAAGTGGGCCGCAGATCTGAAGAAGCGACGCACCTGTGCCGTCACTGCGCGGCCCGGGGAGAGATCCCACGAGGAGAACAGATCCATTGGAGAGATCAAGCCTCGAGATAACCATTGCTAGGGTTTACGTGGAGGAGAAGGGTGGGGAGCTGGGTGGAGAGGATCGCCATTCTCTGCGTACGTAGCTTCATCTTGTACTTTCGCCTTTGGCTCCTACCTTGTTCAACATTGCTGCAAATTGTCTCTCTAAGATGGTTTGCATGGCACAATCGAATGGGCTTCTCTCAAGTCTGGCTGAAAGATGGACAAATGGTGGTTGCCCCATACTACAGTATGCCGATGATACAATTCTGATGATTAAAGACGATATGGAAGGAGCCAGAAATCTCAAGCTCCTGCTCTATATTTTTGAAGCAATGTCAGGCTTGAAGATCAACTTTGAAAAAATAGAGGTGCTGTTGATCATGGATGATGAAGAGAAGATCCAGCTGTATTCAGATCTTTTCAACTGCCAAAAAGGGAGCTGGCCTATCAAATATCTAGGCACTCCCATCTGTGCCAGGAGGACGTCTGTGTCTGAAATGAATTTTATAGAAGAGTCTTTCAAGAAGAAAATGGGTATCGGGATGGGTTGTACCATATCAATTGGGGGCAGACTGACAAAAATTGATGCATGTTTAGCCTCTACTGCAGTATATCATCTGGGTCTTAGAATCTTGCACAAAACAAATATTGTTGGTCTAGAGAAACAAATGAGGAGCTTCTTTTGGGCTGCTGGCACTGGCAAAAGGAAATATCATTGGGTAAAATGGAAGCTCATTTGCACACCCAAGAAAAAAGGTGGACTGGGAATTAAAAATCTTTCTCTATTTAACATCAGCCTGATGTGTAAATGGTGGTGGAGGCTGGAATCTGGAGATGGCCCTTGGCAAGACTTCATGAGGAGAAAATACTTAGGTGGCTCTGGCATCTCTGCTGCCAAACACAGAGCCTCTGACTCTGCATTTTGGTCAGATTTGCTACATATTAGAGATCTTTACCTGTGTGGGAGGAAAATGCAAGTGGGGAATGGTCAGTTGACTCACTTCTGGTCAGATGCTTGGTGTGGTAGCACTGCTTTTAAACACAGATTCCCTGATCTTCTTGAAATCTGTAATGAAACCAACATTACTGTGGCTGAGGCTGCCCATAGAAGATGGCGCCTAACTTTCAGGAGATGGCTGCCAGAACACTTGCAAAACCAACTCAGAGAGATGCAAAGCCTGCTATTTGGTGTTGCTCTGAACTCTGGCAGAGATAAACCTGTTTGGAAATGGACAAAAAATGGTCACTTCACTGTCAGATCAATGTATAGATCGATTAACAACAGTGGTATTGACAGATCTTTTAGACACCTCTGGAAAGCTAAGATCCCTCTGAAAACTAAGATCTGGCTCTGGCTGATCTGACACAACGCTATTGCCACCAAAGATAACCTTGCTGAGAGAAATTGGTTGGGAAACACAACCTGTCAGTTTTGCAATGAAACAGAGACCATCCACCACCTTTTCTTCACCTGCTCTGCTGCAAAATTTGTTTGGAGTATAATTGATGTTGCTATTGGAGCCCCTTCTCGCCCTGGCTCTTTCTCCCACTTCTTTTGGTGGTTGCCCCAATACCTTACTGTCAGCAGAAATGTTCAGATCATACTTGTTGCTGCAGTGTGCTGGGCTATATGGAAACTTCGCAACAGAGCTTGCTTTGATGGAAAACTAATTCGTAGCCCTACTGAACTAATCTGTTACTCTTGTGTTTTCATCAAATACTGGGCAGGTTTACATAATGCTGCAGATCAGGAGGCCCTTTGAACCGGTGCAGATACTCTGATGAATCTTGCCTCCTCCATGGGCATAGGAAGGACTGATGCTGGCACCAGGCGCCTAGCGGAACAGCGATGATCACCAAGGTTATGAAAAATCGGAGAAGAGAAGAAAAGGAGCTTTCTCTGCGTTGTTTTCAGCTGTTCGATGAAATCCTTTTGGCTTGGCTACCTGGGCCTCCCTCGTCATGTAAAAATATTACCAGATTTGCTCTTGCTGGTTGCCAGTCTCCCAGGTTGGTCACTTGTTAGTGAACTGGGAGACCTCGGCTTTTGCCTTCGCCCAACCATGGTCTGTTGGGCTAAAAAAAATTAAATAATACACGAAAATTATTTAATTCCGGAAATAATACGCGTTTTTATTTTTTTCAAAAATATTACCCAATCGGTCGCGGCAAAACCGACAGGCCTAGTCGGTCACGGCGAAGCCGACAGGACCCTAATCGGTCACGGCGAAGACGACTAGTGGCGTGTCTACACGCATTGTGGCTTGCACTTGTTTTTTCTTTTTCTTTCTAAAACCTTTGCGCTCACAGACGCTGGTGGTGGTGGTTTGTATTTCGTTATCGAGAGGTAATGAAATTCGGCCCGTGGGGGTCGCGTTGGTAGTCTTAACGGGGTTGCCTCGCGTTGAAAAGAAAATCTGTGCATTTCCGCTGTTGAATTCTCGCTCTCGGCCTCAGATCCCGTTGCTTGATTGCTAGATTCACCTGTCTGCATAACAGTGACCTCTTCTTTTCCGCGAGCATGGGAGATTGGGAGGAGCAAGGTTCTCACCGGACGGTTGGTACGAGCAATCATCTTTTCATCCTTGCGTGCATGTTCGCCACCATCTCCGTTTCATCTTTGTTGCACCGGCCTGGTCCAGGCTCGTCGGAGTAGGAGGAGCAGCTAGCTTGGCCCAGCCACCATTGGCGCGCACTGCCCGACCTCTCCGCTGTCACCACAAACAACTTAGGGTCCACCCTCTGTTGTCTGCTAGTAATGTCAACTCATAATCCATGAGAGAGTGAGCCGGCTCGCCCTGCCGTCCACCGGCACGGTCAACATTGGATTTACGCGTGCATGCTCTGTCTCCATCGCACACTATCACGGCCTCGCTCACATGGTGCAGCTCTAAATCGAGCACGAGAGCTGGACGTGGACGACGACGACGACGACGGGTTGAGGATCCAGACGCTAGGCGCCAAGGACGCGCATCGGTTCTGTCCCCCGCCTATAAGAGCCCGCCTTGACCCCAGCCTCTGCTGAGCAAAGGTGACGGGACGAGGCAGAGGCTGCTAGTGGCGTCGCCTCCAAAGCTCGGCGCGTCGCTTGCGACCGCGCAGGGGAACCATCGCCGCCGTTTGGACTCTTCCTCGCCTGCCCCTAGTTAAGGCCGGCCTCCTCGATTGTTCCCCGTCCCTCTCGTGACCTCGACCCCCGCCACGTCCGTGAGAGCGAACCAAGCAGCTGCGCCCTGTGACCGAGGGTGCCGTACGTGTTGATCAATGGGCGCGGAGGCGGAGCCGGTGGCGCCGCCGCCGTCGGGCAAGAGGCGGTCGACCACGCTGCTGCACCTGCTCAACCTCGAGAAGCCCGATGGCGTGTTCGTCTTCACGGCAGCCGCCTGCGCGGCGGTCAAGCTCCCGCCGCCGTCGCCGGAGCCCGAGGCCGAGAGCCTCATCGACAAGATCGACTCATGCTGCAAAGTCTTCACCTTCGCCGCCACAGAGCATCGCGCCGACGAGCGGGAGCTCAAGCGGGGCCGGCTGGCCGAGATCCTGGCCGCCGTGCGGTCCAGCGGCAAGGCGCAGAGCCAGCCGCCGGGGCTGGACCACCGCGTCATGGCCGCGCTGGTGCGGATGTTCGCGGTCAACCTGTTCCGCGCGATGCCGCCGTCGTCCTCTGCGTGCCCGCTCGCAGAGGACGCCGCCGTCGCGGATCAGGAGAGCCTCTTCTCCTCCGCGGCCGCGTCGCTGCTCCCGTCGTGGCCGCACCTCGGCGCGGTCTACGACGTGCTCCTCGCGGCCGTCGCATCCGCCGACCCGAAATCCCTCCGCGCGCACGTCGACCGCCGCTTCCTCACCGCTCTCCTGGCGCACTTCGCCTCCGAGGACCCGCGCGAGCGGGACCGCCTCAAGGCCGCCTACCACGCGCTCTACTCCAAGCTCACCCCCGAGCGCGCCTTCATGCGGCGTTCCATGGCCAACGCCCTCCTCCGCTTCACCCACGAATCTACCTCCTCCTCGCCCTCGTCCGCCGGCGGGGTGGGCGAGGTGCTGGAGATCTGCGGCAGCATCATCAACGGCTTCGCGGTGCCGCTCAAGGAGGAGCACCGCGGGTTCCTGCTGCGGGTGCTGCTGCCGCTGCACCGGACACGCTGGCTCCACGCCTACCACCGCCAGCTCGTCTACTGCGTGCTGCAGTTCCTGCACAAGGACCCCGCGCTCGCCGGCGCCGTCGTCCACGGGGTGCTGCGGCGGTGGCCCGTCACCAACTGCCAGAAGGAGGTGCTGCTCATCGACGAGCTGGAGGAGATAGCGGAGGTGCTCGAGCAGCGCCAGTTCGACGCCCTCGCCCTGCCCATCTGCAACCGGATCGCGCGCTGCGCCACCAGCTGCAGCTCACAGGTTTGCTTCTGTTGTGCTCGTCTGTCTCACTCGCCCAAAACAATGTAGTTATGAAACTCAATCAAAAATTTCTCAAATTAATTTCAGAATTATGGTGCATTTGTGTCAATCAATGGAGTAGTTGATACTGTTTCAGTTAAGAAATGTGATTACAGAATATACCGTTAAAACACTTTTAGTTAGCTAGATTATTCATGCATCGACTTCCGCCCCCATACGGTTAGTTGGGCACATGTGGGGAAGAAAGTTTGCTGCCGGTGAACAGTAGTTGATCGAAAGTTACACGATGGCAAATTAGCTTTATAAAGTGATGTCACTTTGGTCCATTTGTCGACTAGATTGAACGATTGCACGTACACGGTTCGTGCAATTCGGCTCCACAAATCAAAACCCCCACTTTCCCGGCACCACCATCCCACAAGCTCTTTCAATTCCAAAGCAAAGCAGAGCAATCGACTTGGAAATGAGGCCACCGATCGAACATGGCCGTCACGTGCCATTGCCAAGTGCTCCCACATCTCCACTGAATCCCGTGGAGGAAAAATGTGGGGCCTTGCACTGACACGGATGAGCCTACATATCCACCCCCTAAAATTCTCAATTCTCATGTAGAAAAAGAGAAATCTGAATTCTGAAATGTAATACAGTAGTACCAACTAATTGGTCTAAATATTCAGCAAAAGAAGCTTTGCGAAGCTATGATTTCCACTCGCACTTTCTTGTCGTCTAATCTACCTTTGGATAATTCCCCTATCCCTAGTACTACGTAGACACGTAGTACTCATAATGCTCATAGTGATGACATTATTGACGATGGTTTTCATGGTTTCTAGGTGGCGGAGAGGGCGCTGTACGTGTGGAACAACGAGCGGTTCCTGGAGATGGCGACGTCCGGCGAGGGCACCATGGAGCGGATCCTGCCGGCGTTCGTGGCGAGCATCGAGGCCAACCTGGAGCAGCACTGGAGCAAGTGCGTGCAGCAGGTGGCGGCCAGCGTCAAGGCCCTGCTCCAGCAGTTGGCGCCGGACCTCTACGACCGCTGCGCAGCCGACCTCGCCGCCAGGCGCGCGGAGGCCGACGCCGAGGCCACCGTCCGGGAAGCGCGGTGGCGGAGGCTGGAGGCCAGTGCCGCCGCCAACGAGCCGAGGAGTAGCTAGCGTGCGGTGTTTGTTCTGAGCTTGTACATTGCATGCCGGTCGGATGCCGGCGTGGGCGCGCCCACCGACGCACGCCGCAACTAATGGCGCGGCGTCGCGGTTGGCCAAGTGCCATTTTGGTCGCCAGCCACGAGCAAGTGTGATTGTGTTGTGTGTGACCGTGTTTTTTTTTCGAGGCACTAATATGGGACTGAGATAACTGGATTCGTTTTGATACAAAAGTTTGTCACAGATTTTACTTCAGTTTGCTCATGTACAAAAGAGAGACCACACTGTAATCAAAATCATGGAATTCCAGTTCAACATTTGCAATCAAGTGCACATAGATGCAAGGTTTCAAAACTGAACTCCCCAGCATGATTAACATTGCCCAAACAGGACAAGCAAATTTCTGTGTCCATTCCAGCACCACATTCAAGAGCAAACCGCCATTCAAACTTGGTAGCAGGAATAGTTACGACTTACAACCAATGAACTGGGAAAGGAGAAGCTAGGGATATGCGAATGCAATACCACAACAGCGACAGTATCACAAAAAAAGAAAGACGAAGCAGTTTACAGCAAGAGGCATTACTCAGGCAGGAAATGTATATGCATATCAGACAAGCTCGCACTTGGAAAATCATCTCTCGAGTGCAACGAGTACACACAAAAAGAGAATAATAGTCCAGGATTCACCAGGTTCATCACTAAATCGACATTCTGACCATAGACCACTACAAACATATCACCCAGAATTGCCGCCGTGATTCAGAGGCAGCAAATGTATATGCATATCATACAAGCTTGCAATGGGAAGATCATTCGTCGCGTCCAACGAGTACGCACCAAAAGAGAATAATAGTCCAGGATTCACCAGGTTCATCACTGTATCGACGTTGTGACCATAGACCACTACGAACATATCACCCACAATTGTCGCCATGATTCAGAGGATACCCATCGGATATGTATTACACTATGCTACTTCTCGAAAGAAAGGGAGTACGAGCCCGTGTTGGGATCTTTAACAGCTTTGAAATTGTCCACACTCATTCCAAAGCGCCCCAGCACTGAGTTGCCCAAATCTTTCAGCTTTGCTGCAACAAACAAAGTGGGTATATAAAATTAGACATGGAAAATTTGAGCAAAAAATGAATCAAATTTCACATGCTGAGGGCGCAGATAAGTAACATAAAATGGGGAAATCCTTACACAAGACCAGGATAATAATAATTTTTTTGTTCAGCAAAAGTTTTGTAAAACATTGGTACATTCCATGCAAATATTCTGATGCACCTTCAAACACTCAAAAAATGTGTCAGCAAGTAGATGACCAAGTTTTGCATGTCCTGCAGCTAACTAGTATCACTGGGTCTCGAAGGCACCAGTTAACATATAAGATGGCTAGAGCTGTGTTAAGCTGAAATCATAAATGCATATAATGTTTCTGCAGAGACTAAGCATTTGTGAAAGATTTTACCAAGCATTTCTTCCTTCATCTTTTCCTTTTTCTCTGCTGCCAGTGGCTCAAGTCGGAACAGTGATCTCTTAGCTTGTGCATTTGAAGGATCTAGCTCGATAATCTTTTTCATGTCTGTGAAGAGGAACAGATACACAAAACTCAGCACCGGTGGAACTTCAAAAATGGCATCAAAACTAATGTACAGGTAGAGCGTGATGATCTGAGATTGACAACATGAAGCACATAGCAAGCAAAGAATCTAACCAGCTATAGCCTCATCATAGTGTTCGAGCTTTTCATGTGCTTCTGCCCTCCGAAGCAGGGCTTTGATGTATGAAGGATTCAGCTCAAGTGCTCTGCTGCACTCCTTAACTGTTTCATCATATTTTCCCTAGATTACATAAAGTTAGCACTGGGGTTTTCATGTAATAAGATATGACCAAAATTAAATAGCTTATTTGACAGGAAGCGTTGGTCACACATTTGAAAAGACTAGTCCCGCAGAACATATTTAACAGATTAGCTAGACCTAGCCTAGCAAGTTTACAAAGCACAGTTCTTAATGGTGCTTTATAGCACAATTCACAATCATGTAATTATATACTATTGCAGAACTACTACTGCATGTACATCAATCAAATGAGAAATGATGGCAAGCAAACATTGAAACTATTCTATGTCCTCCAAAGTTCTGAACCGATCAGAAGAACGTCTTACCAATTTCAAGAAACATACAGCACGATTAGAATGGCACGCAGAGCATATATCTTCAGCAGATTCCAGCTCAGAAGCAATTTCCAATGCAATTTTATATTGGGATAATGCGTCCTCATATTCTCCAGCTCCAAAATGTTTGTTCCCTTCTGCTTTTGCATCATTCGCTTGGCTTCTAGCTTTCTGCAGTAATAACAGAGGGAAATCTCTTCAACATGATGCTTGAGGTACCCAGTCCGGCACTAGCGAAAAACAAGCAGCATACTAATATCTGAAGTTCCGACCAAAAGGTTCCACAAGGCTGCTAAAAGTTGGTAAACGCTATTGTTGTTTACTAGTTACTACAGTCAATAATCTATCAAACAACAAATTTGGTTAATTATTGATACACATCTTTGGATTTGTTACAGATTACTACATCAGAAAATGTCATAGTCATAGTGTCAAAGTATCTTGCAGAAGTAAACACCGTGCGAAAGTAAGCACAGAAACTAAAATGCCAGAAACAAGTTTTGGCTAGCACCTACGGCTCCAGCAATCCTTAAATGTTAGTTTCGCATACACCACATGCATAGTTTAGTTTTCTTGTAGACAACAGTTTCTACAAGGCTGCTAAAAGCTGGTAAACCCAATTGCTGATTACTATGTACATGCAGGTAGTCAAGACTCTCCGTCCAATACTATACTGAAACGACAAATTTAATTAATCGTTGGTACCTATCTTTGCATTGTTACAGATGACTAGATCAGAACATTTCATACTATTTTGAGAAAGGAAACACAGAACAAAAGTAGGCATGGAATTTAAATGTCAGGAACAATTTCTGGCAAGCACCTAGCACCTACCACTTGAGCAATCCGTAAACGTCAGTTCTGCACACATAACATGCATAGCTTAGTTTTCTTGTAGACAACAAGCATGTATTGCATTCAATTAAACCTCTCTTACTTCAACTTCACATAGCTATAGCTTTGACAGCCAATAACTTCACGAGGAGTGAGAACACCAGATCATGAACCTAAACCTATGGCGCCACATGCATACTAAGAATTAAACACAATAGCAGGCGGGTTTCAGATAATATCTCCTAGGAAGGCAGAAAATACACTTGCTTTGCAAGGAAATCTGAAGACCCCCTAAATTAGGGAGCCTATATTCATTCGCTGAGCAAGTACAACACATTGGGTCATCAATTATCATGCACTTATTACTAATCTTCGCATCATCTAGTTTCAAAAGCTAGCAGGGTAAACGGAATGTTCTGGTTTGGTTCATGACAATCTATCTACAGCAGAAATTAACCCTAAGGAACAGCGGGCACAGCAATTAACGAAGGCAACGGGTTGGGTGGATGGAGGCGCTACCTCCCGCAGCTGCTCGTCGGTGAGCGCGTCCTCGAAAGCCTCCTCGGCCTCCTCCGCGCTCGTCGGGTCCATGGCGGCCACGTACTCCGGCGGCAACGAGGGGCGCGTCGCCTCCTTGCCCTCCGGCGTCGAGTCCACGGCGGACACGTACGCCGACGGCGACGAGGGGCGCGTCGTCTCCTCGATCTCCGGCTCCGGTTCGAGCTCGATCACCACCATCTCTCGAGCCCGGTGGTCGCCGCCGTCGACGCCCGAGGGTTCGCGTCCAGTCCAGTCGCCACAGCGGTCAGCCCACGGAGAGTGTAGAAGATGGGTTACCGGGCGGAAGGCAGAAACATCCAGAACATGCAGGCAATATCGGCCCACGATGCGACTCGGCAGTGGGAGGGAGGAGGCCCTGGCGGCGACGGAGGGGAGGCCCAAGCTCGAGTTTCTCACACAAACCCACCATGTCATTCCCCTACAAAAAAAAAAAACAAACCCACCATGTCATTGTGTTTCGAGAGGTTCTCTCAAAAAAGAAAAGAAAAACGACAAAACCCTGAATCCCTGGTTGTGTTGCTTGAGATTAGAGCGACTCTAGCAAACACGCTAAAACATCATACCTAAATCACTTTTTGATTCCCCAAAACTGGTTTTATCGCGGTTTGGAAATTCATCGTGCAGAGCAGACCACAAGTTCGTAGTATAATTTGAAAAAAACAATTGGAGCAAGATTTCAACTACCATCACAGAACAAGAATTCACCTCCCACGTCTCAAACAGAGTTTTTAAACATCACGAACATAGCGCAAAAAAAAAAACGTAAACTAAAAACCAAACCCTTACACTACTTGACAGTGACATGGTACTTCACCGGCGAGCTCCAGGCTCACCACATCTAAGGTAGTACTTGACGACGGACTTGCTCATGGCCATGGTGAAGTGATGCTCCTTCCTTGAGGTATTGATGCAGCGCTCCGACTCTGGATCACCTTTCCACGCGACCTTGTGTAGAGACTTTCAGATGGCCGCATCAGTTTCACGACACCGCTTGATATGGGGTAACATGTGTTCTTCAAGCACATCAAAACTAGCCCACACGTTCGCTGTTCCATGCACATGTGGACCTTGTCGCGTGCCTCATCCTTGTCGCTCAAGAGAACCACATCCTGCACCGCGCTTAAGCTCCCCCCCCCTAGCGTTGTGTGGGCGACGCACCCTCCGTGGCCTTGGCGACTACACAGTGTTCCTCGATGAAGGGACGCAACGTTCGCGTAGGTCGTTTCATTTTGTGAAACGATTGCAGACGCGCTTGCTGGCGGTGGTGCTCCTCTCCGTCAGCGCCCAGACGGCCGCAACGACCCCACTGCTCCTGCCAATGCTGCCACGACAGTAGGGGTATCTGGAGGCCATTGCTGGACACGGAGAAATGCGGCGGAAGAGGAGAAAATCACTGGAAGGTGGAGAACCGCCACAAAAGTGGAGAGATGCGGCGGAGCTAGATCGGGGAAGCTACCTCTAAATTGACCCCAGTCCCGTTAATATAGTAGGATTGCGGGGGAATTTAGTTGAGTATGTGGAAATTTATATAGGCCAGACCGATATGGGTTTTATGCGGGCCATCAAAATATGAAAAACCGCTTATGGGCCGGAATTTTCTGGCCACAGAGGATCTTCTTCTTAGCACCGACGCGCCACCTGATGACACACCCAATGCCACGCACGGACGCGCCACGGCAAACTTGACATCTTGTCCACACGCACGCACGTAGACATTTGTGGCGCTTGAATAGCAGGTAGATTTTTTTTGAAACACTGTACACTCGCAAACCATTTATATGGATGCGCATATACTCATCTATATGAACGCATGCACACACATACATCTAAGAACACCTCCGAAAGATAGAGAAGGCGAATCAGTATTGAAATTGACGAAGTATCCATTCCGTCTGAATGATAAATAACAACGTAAAATCTGTGCTTAAACTCTGATCGGATTGGGGTACATCCACACTCCCGTTGGTTCTCAATAGCAAGTAGAATTGATATCCTTCTCCACCCGTACTTAGAAGCGGCTCGCCGGCCGGTATGCCCCAGTTGACGTCGACGCGGAGCTGCCGGGACGACGACGACGACGTTTCTCAACCTGAAACTGTGGGCGGGGGCACATGACCGCACATACACGAATCCATCCACAGATCCACTCCTTCGTTGTTCTGCCTGCGTGTCAGCTACGTTACATGCTCGATGTCCATGCATTTCTCCCCGTCTGGTCTCGATCGGTCACCGGCCTCAACGTCCATGCCATGAACACAAACGTGCCCCTCGTTTCTTCCATCCGCGCGGTCCCGGCAGCCGGCAGGCCGGCGGAACCCCACCGACAGCGAGAGGTCGAGACGGTGGGCTCTGTCTCTCTGCCTGGTGCCCATGCCCTCCCGCCGGCTCTTTGTGCCATCGCGAGCTTTGAATATCCCGATGCCTTCTTCCATCCGTTCGTGGGGCAGGGCCGGCTCGCGCGCTCTCGACGTCGACGGCGAGCGCCCCGGGCAACGACTTTTTGCTGCCAGTAGCGGTCAGCTGTGCGTGTTAATGTGCACTATCAACTACGGATAGCTCGATAGCTTGTTTCTGACCAGGCGATCGATCAACCTGTATATATATGTTCTAGCTCTGATATGACATTGTCCATCGGATTGATCTGCGCTTTAATTTGTCGACGCGTCCATCTCTGCGTTCGGAGCTCTAGTTGATCAGCTACCGGAGCACTGCAATCTCCGACCCGGCGCACTGCACTACTGCACGCGCGTGGCAGAGCAAGATGCTCTCGGCGGCCACCAGTGCCGCCGGCAGGGTGGCGCGCTCCCTCGTCGCCGCGGTCGTCGGGGCAGGTGCGTGCGCGCGCGCGGCCACACGTTTCACTACTTAATCGCGCGCGCCGGCTTAATTAATCCACAATCTAACGGCGGTTGCATCTGCGCATTGCGTGCAGCGGGTACGGTGATCGGAGCTATGGTCGGCTTCCTGACCGGCTTCGTCCAGGAGGACGGCCTGCTGAAGGGCGCGCTGGTCGGAGCGGTCACCGGCGCGCTCGTCTCCGTGGAGCTCGCCGACTCCCTACTGAGGATATGGACCAGCGACGGTTGCCCCATGGACACGCGCATCAAACGCACCGTAAGGAAATTTTCCTAGTTGCCAAGGAAAACTAAGCGACATTGGCTGACGGAGTTCTTGTTGCAGCGGCTGGTGCTCCGGAGCTTCGTGGCCGGCCGCCTCCTGCGCGGCTGCGTGTTCCCGGTCATAAGCGGCGCGCTGGACGCGCAGATGGAGGCGCTGCGGTACCAGCCGCACAACTACATGGGTGCCCGAGACGACCCCTTCGAGCCGAGCTCCCCGGTGATGGCCGCGCGGAGGGCTGCCGTAGAGAGCCTCCCGGCGACGACGCTCACCAAGGAGACCGCGGCCGCGGGGCAGCAAACCACCTGCCCCATCTGCCTCCAGGTCAGCATCCACAAACTCGCCTCTGCCGGCAGCCGGGCAGCTATCTTCATCATCGGTCAACGTAGTACAGTGCAATGCAGTTAACTGACGAGATCATGCTGTTGGCCTGTCCTCATCAGGAGTTCCAAGCCGGCGAGAGCGCCAGGATGCTGCCGGCCTGCGGCCACGTGTTCCACCTGGCGTGCATCGACAGCTGGCTCCTCTGGAAGCCCGAGTGCCCGATGTGCCGGCACGCCGTCTACTAGCTAGCTACCGGCCCGCTGGCGACGGTGCCTGCTTCGCTCGCCGCCGGCGAGGACCATCTCGCTGATATCGGCAAGTCAAGAATCGTACATCGGTCTCACGCTGGTGGTGGCGGCGGCTCTCCTCAGCGGTGGGTCTCCTCAGCGTGGCAGCGCCCACAACGACGGGATTTACAGCAAGGCGACGGTGGAGCATCGGCGGTCAGGGTGGCCGGGCCACACGGCTTGGTTGACCTGAGCTCCACCCACAGCCTGAGGAGGCCGGGGGCTGTGCCCTCGGCATGGTGGTAGGTGGCCTCCTCCTTCGCTGGAGGAGATCGACCTGATGTTCGAGGCGGCGGGTTGGGAAGGCGTGGATTCCGGTGAAAACCGAGCCATGACTACGGTCACGGCGGGCGGTGGCGGCATTCATGTCGTTACCTTGTCGAAGGCATCGCCTTCGCTGATCCCGCCATCCCACCCACGAGACTCCGAGGGAATCCTCGCGGCGTCGGGGCTTGCGAGGTTGAAGAATAATGGTGGTGGTCTTAGGGTTCTTCTCGCGCGAAGATGATGATCTACCAGCTGCCTATCCCCATCGATCTGGCTGGACAGTCGTGTTTCGGAAAGCTCCGCCGACGAACTCATTGGGCGTCTCATGCCTGGAGATTGCTGGAACGGATGGTATTCGATCGAGCGCACCCATGTTTTTCTCTGACCGTTTGGTTTCAGAGGGAGCGCTTCGAAGCTCTGCTGGCTGTTAATTTCATGGAGCACGCTTTCTCGTTCCATGATGCTGGCGGAGAATGACATGGAAGGCGAGATCTGAGGACTGGCAATGGTGGTTTGATTCCTTGTGCTGATGAGGAATTGGCTTCGTGTTTCATGACCTGGAGCAGCGGCATGTAAGTGGGGGCGACAATATTCGTGAAGTCCAAAGTCCTACGATTCAGGGTGAAAATCCAAGGTCTGGCCTTAATTGGTTGTGCCTGACAGTGGTCTTGCTGAAGACATTGTTTTGAGAGCGAGGATTATCTTCAGGGTGAAAACTCAAGGTCTGGCCTTAATTGGTTGTGCCTGGCACTGTTCTTCTTGAAGGCGTTGCTTTTGAAGAATTGGACATCAGGTGTTGTTTTGGTGGTGGTTGTGCGGCTGTTGCAAGGAATGTAACTCTTTAGCGGACTTTTCTTTTTATTTCTTCTTCTTATTGTCTTTTGGCTGTGTGCATCCGTAATGGCTTCGGTTATTGCGTTGTTGCAGAGGCTGGGTGCATTTGTATCTTCTCGATATCAATAAACACTCTTTATCTATAAAAAATATACCTGGCCAGTTTTACCCCTCTCCTTGATTTGGTCTAGAAAATGGGAGTGACCAATACAACAAATTGAAACTCACCCCGAACAAGTTTAGTGCTCGTCTCGCTTCTTATCCGCTCGTCTACAGTTCTGAGAGGCGGAAGAAGAGGCGACCGCGCGAGCTTGGTTTCCGCCGGCGAATCCACCGCTCCCCTCCGCCTCCGGCCGCCGTAGTGGCACCGCGAGGTGGGGGGGAGCTCTGGTTTTCGTCCTGGTGTGTAGATAGGTCCCTATCTAGGTGTGGGTGCCTCTCGACGACGTCGATGACGGGGCGGCGGAGTCGGTGTGTTGGATGTGGTCCTTCCCCTCCTTCTCCGTTCCGGCGGCTTCGTCGCCGGGGAGGACGTGAAGGTGGTTCGTCAGGTGTGCTTCTTCTTCCTTGCTCCTCAGGCCGGCCGTGGTGGCGAGGTGGGGGCTCGGTCGTGGTGGGCGTCCTGCTTTTGTTGGTGCTGGTGGAGGTGGTCTTCGTCGACGGTGCTGCTCCGGCCGGCCTTGGTGGCAAGGGGAGTGGTGTCTGTCGGTGCCGGTGTGCTGGTGGTGGTGGTCCGTGGCGATGGTGGAGCGGCTGGATGATGGGCGGTTGCGGGAAGACGGCGCTGTGGCCGGGCACGTTCAGCGAGTCCAGATCCCGGCGCTGGCGGCGGGTGGCTCATGCGGCCGTCTACTATGCGTGGTGGTGCTGTCTCTCCGGCGGTGCGTGGTACGGCGTCTCCGACGTCGCCTCGGAGCTTTGGGAGCGACGAAGGATCTGATCGTGATCTTTCCTGGTAGCTTGGGGTGCTCTTTGCACTTTGCCTGGGTCCGTTTGTAATTTCTGTTTTTCTTTTGGACTTTCTTGTAAAGTGTACTGAGCTGCCTTGTATTTGGATCGGATCCTCTCCTCAAAAAAAAAAAAAATTTGAAACTCACCCCGTCAACGAGTGCATTTAACCAGCACCTGGTTACCAATCTAGTTGAAAATTCAAAATGTTGGATGTCACCTGGCCAAATCCTAGTTGCCCGTTATCGCCGGCACACTAGCGTGGCGGGTCGGCCCAGTAAGGACTTTTTTCATGTTTTATGTTTTTGTTTACTTCTTTTTTATTTATAATGTTTTTGTTTTATTTTTAAATTTTATTTCCCTATATAATTTTTGTTGTCAATTTTAGGTATTTCTTTCCTTTTTCTCCATTTTTTTTGTCCATGACGAACTCGTGCATATTTTTGAAGCACACAAACACCTTTTTTAATTGCATGATTTTTTTTGAATATCACTAACATTTTTTGAACTATACAAACATTTCATGAAACTCACGAGCATTTTCGGAAAACCATGATCAATTTTTAAAATTGCTCGACCATTTTTTAAAAAACTTTGCAATCAATTTTTAAACATGTTTTTAAACATTTTTTTGCCACCCAAGCGCTCAAGTTTCTAATATATTTCATTAAGTTTAATATATTAGAACAAAGAATATATAAATTCTTTAAAACAAAAAGAAGCATAAAATAAAATGGAAAAACAAAACATGCACGAATAAGAAATAACTGAATAAAAATGAAGAAAGAAGAAAAACAGAAGAAAGAAAAACTAAATTCGAAAGCCCAACCAAATTAGCGTGTTGAGGCCCTAGGGGATGCAACATGCGCTTTATAGGACCTCCCGTCACCTTGAGTTCCCCCAAACACTTCAAGTTGCACCTAAAACTCATCAAAAGCGACATTTTGATGTGCATCATGAAGTGGTTGAAAGGAACTTATGATGATAGAGAATGTGGTTCATCTTTGGAGCATCTCACTACATCCCGCTCGACCGACATTTGCCAGTTCCTTGTGATACCAAGAGTTTCCACAATCACTTCACACCATGACTCGAAAAAAAATGCCTTTGTGAAGTGCTTGATAAAAAACCTTGGTAAAACCAAATATGCTTTTTATCTAGTCATCATCACTGCCGGTTCTTGAGTGACATTCGGTAAAGCTTGGTGTGACCAAGAGTTCACCCAAACAATTCACAATGACGCTTGAAATGGTGCCTCGTGGAGTGCTTGTGGGAAACACATGATAAAACAAAACATGCTTTGTATTCATCCTCCTTTTTATTCTTGATCTACAATGCGTAAATTTGCTGGCAGAATGAGTTCCTGATGAGGACATCCCACCTACAGTCACAACTACTAGTCCTACAACTATACAAGGAGCTATTACTCGAGCTCGTGCGCGTCAACTTAATTATCAGGTACTTTCGTTCCTTGGAACTATTCCAAATATACCTGAGAATATGCTACTGCCTAAATCGGATATGTTTGTCACTCTTAGGAACAATGGACCTAGCAAGGAAGAGAAGGACAAGCATTGGAACATGGTGATTCATGGAGATGGCAGCAAGCATGCAAGGAGTGGAGATGACGCTACAAATGGAGGCTTGGACGAAATACTACAAGATCACCCTTCATATTTTCGTCCATAGAGTTATATGGTGCTGCGTCACCTTCATATTTGGGCCAGGCCCATGTATTTTCGAAATACCTTTTTATAGACTATTTTTAGAGTCCGTGTTGATGGGGAAACCGACTTAGGATGGATTTCGGCCCCCTTTTCCAAGGCTGCACGAAATTCCCTTGAGTCTCCCCATAAATACAACCTTAGGTCGTCGCTTTAGGGTTTGGGTTTTGTTTAGTTAAAAAGTTAGCCATTGTTGCAACTTCGCCGTACTTCGTCTGTGTCTGAGCGACCAGATTAAGACCGCCTTTCGGAACCCCACTTTCAATATAATCATTCATCTTTATTCGCAATATCCAGATTGCCAATCTTAGTTCTTGCTTGTTCTCGATTGATTGCAGGAGCTAGACCTGAGTGGTTGGGTCGGCTGTGCTACGGCGCTGTCAATAACCTCCCGGAGTTGGTGTAGCGATTGCTAAGGCGCAACAACGTCCTCGCACGTTTGTAGTCGGATCGTCAACGTCGACGCCACCCAAATCGTAGTTATCCATCTCATCGAAAGATCGGACACCTTTGCCTCTATCAAGTGGTATCAGATTTCAGGTTGCTCGGTGAGATTTTACGGTTTACTAGTGTAGATTGCATTTTCATACCTACAGTCCACGAAAAAGCCAAAAATACAATTAGGGTTAGTTCATCCCATCCTACAACCAGTCTGGGCCTTTCGCATTTTCTTTTCAGTGCATTGCTTTGTTGAATTTTCGTCTGCATCGTCGCGAGTTGCTGGTCTTAGCGTCTAGTCCTTTAGAGTTTCGAGTTCTTTGCATAATTGTCTTGCCGTCGCCGCACAACTCGCCTCTCGCCACCACCCACCAGCCTTCCGCCGCCATCCATCTACCCACCAACACCGCCGCCCACATACTCGCCGCCACCCCCTTCACCATCGCCGCCAGTTTAGGGTTAGGGTCATGTCGGTTTAGACTTTATTCGTGTCGGTTTAGACTTGTAAATAGTCGGTTTAGACTTGTAAAAAAAAAGTCAAATCCGCATCCAAGTCGGGTTGACCACGATTTCCACTAGTCAGCTCCGAAATAGTCCGAATTGGGGCAGGTTTTATCAGTTTTGGTTGTTCGGACTTTGAAAAATCATAACTAATTCATACGAACTCCGTTTTCGACGTTCGACCACTGAAAATCGTCGTGAGAAAAATCCGCATCCAGCCCAAACCACTACGTCGTTTGCGGCCTCGGGAACCCCTCAGAATTCCCAAAAGAGTGCAGGAAGGTTGAGTTTTTGCCACTTTTCTGAAAAAAGTTCGGAAATTTTCGGTGATCTTCACTTCTATCTTGCTTTTGAGCTATTCCTTTGTGCTTGTTGTTGCCGGCCTTGACCTTGTTGGTGCTATAGGCTCGCGTCTCTAGTATGATCTAGCCTAGGACCAGCACGGTACCGTCTTTGAGCGTTTATTCAACTTGCATTCCTGAATTGATTACTGCTAATCATTGTTCAGCCTTCCCAAAGCTCCACAGATTTCTACACCGTGTGTTGTGACGTCCCCTGGCAATCGCTTCATCTAATCTTCAGCGAGCATTGACGCCGTTTGTTGCCAGTCACCTTCTGCTACTTGGTGAGAACTTGTAAGAGCTTTGATTTTGGTTTGACGGATTGCGTTTTTCCACCCACGTAGTAGTTGCTAGGAACATATTCTTGTGATTTGTATCCTGTTTTCTACTAACCATGTCAGAATCCGATGCTGAATGGGAGAACTTGACGAACAAAGAGATGCATAATAAGTTCGCCACGCTTGTGGTGAAGACCTCGGAGGATGTCGACAAACGGCTTGGTGAGGCGCTAGAAAGGATCGAGGGCCTTGAGCAACGTTTTGACACCAAACTTGACGCCAAGTTCAACGAGTTGCTCGCACGTCTTCCACCACCACCTGCTGATCCTCCACGGAACAATGTTGGGCGAGCGCAACGTGTCCCACGTGAGCTCGGCCAGAACTCCGGCGTTGCCGCCGCCGCCCATGAGAACTATGATGATTACTATGAGGGGGAGGATGAGAACGAGGGGGAACACCCGAGACGACAAGCTGCTGGTCGTCCGCGGGCCTACATTCGCAATGCTCATGCTGCACCACGCCCTCAGGTATTGAACGATGATGATCATGTTGCGAAACTGAAATTACATCTGTCACCGTTTGAGGGTAGATATGATCCTGATGCCTATCTTACATGGGAATTAGAAACTGAACAACGTTTTGCATGCTTACATTATCCTGATGATAGACGTGTTAAAGCTGCTGTTTGTGAATTTACTGGTTTTGCCTCTATTTGGTGGTCGGAATATTGTAGAGTAAATCCTAATGACATTCCCACCACTTGGCCTGTTTTAAAAGATGCTATGCGTAAACGTTGGGTGCCTCCATATTATCAACGTGATTTGCTTCAAAAATTACAGCACCTAAAACAAGGCAAAAATTATGTAGAGGAATATTATCAGGAATTGCAAACTGGTTTAATTCGATGTGGTGTTATTGAAGACACTGAACCTATGCTTGCACGTTTTAGGGGTGGGTTAAACAAGGAAATACAAACAATTTTGGAGTATAAGGAGTATCATACCATCACCCGTTTGTTCCATCTTGCTTGTATTGCTGAACGTGAAGTGCAGGATCGGCAAGCTTCGCGGACTAATTTTTCTGCAGGTCGGTCTACATCATGGACTACTCGTGCACGTCCTACACGCACCACCGTACCTCCTGCTGGCCGCTGCCATGCCCAGCAAAGACCTTACAAGCAAGGCACCACCACCAGCGCGGAACGGCTCTTCTACTTCCACACAGCCTTCATCTTCCATGGCGTCCACGGGAAACACTAGCAGAATCCAATGTCGCCGCTGTGATGGTTGGGGTCATTATGCTCGTGAGTGCACAAATAAACGTGTGATGATAGCTCGCGCAGATGGCGGGTACGATTCCGCTAGTGATTATGATGAGGAGACTTTGGCTCTTATTGCGCATGAGGAAAAAGATGGCACTGAATCTGATCCTGATGTGCAATGTATGGCTGCAGATGCCGCGGAAAGGTACGAGTCTTTGATTGTTCAACGAGTTTTGAGTGTGCAGGTGACCAAGGCTGAACAAGATCAGCGGAATAACCTGTTCCATACAAAGGGAGTAGTTAAAGAACGTTGTGTACGCATCATTATTGATGGAGGGAGCTGCAATAATTTGGCAAGTGTCGAGATGGTGGAGAAATTAGCACTTCAAACCAAGCCACATCCCCGTCCTTACTACATCCAATGGTTCAACAACAGCGGCAAGGTTAAAATTTCTCGTACAGTTCGTGTGCATTTCACCATTGTTGCATACACTGATTTTGTCGATTGTGATGTTGTACCTATGCAAGCATGCTCTCTTTTACTGGTAGACCATGGCAATTTGATAAAAAAACTGTACATCATGGTAGTACTAATCAGTATACTCTTGTTCATAAGGATAAAAAGATTGCCTTACTTCCTATGTCTCCTGAACAAATTTTGAAAGATGATATTGCTAGAGCTAGTAAAGCGAAAAAACAGGAGCATCACAAGAGTGAAAATCAGATTGTGGCTAAAGAATTTGCGCAGCACCATAAGAATAACTCATCATCTACTAATGTTGCTAACGAAATTAAATTGACTAATCCATGCTACTTAGCCACAAAGTCTGATATTTCTGATTTGATGCCAATGAATCTGTTTGCTATGCGATTGTTTGCAAAGAGGTACTGTTTTCATTTGAGGATATGCCTCCCTCTTTGCCTCTGTTGTTGCTAACGTTTTGCAGGAATTTGCGGACGTTTTTCCAAGTGCTGTGCCGCCGGGATTACCACCTATTCGAGGAATAGAGCACCAGATTGACTTGATTCCCGGTGCATCATTACCCAACCGTGCTCCTTACCGCACCAATCCTGAGGAGACAAAAGAGATTCAACGACAAATTCAAGAACTGCTCGATAAAGGTCATATTCGTGAGTCTCTTAGCCCGTGTGCTGTTCCTATTATTTTGGTGCCTAAGAAAGATGGGTCCTCTCGCATGTGTACTGATTGTAGGGCTATTAATCATATCACAATTCGTTATAGACACCCTATACCATGTTTGGATGACATGCTTGACGAGTTGAGTGGATCTACCATGTTTTCTAAGGTTGATTTGCGTAGTGGTTACCACCAATTCGCATGAAATTAGGAGATGAATGGAAAACAACATTTAAAACTAAGTTCGGTTTGTATGAGTGGTTAGTAATGCCTTTCGGTTTAACTAATGCTCCTAGTACCTTCATGAGATTAATGAACGAAGTTTTGCGTGCTTTCATTGGGCGATTTGTTGTGGTTTATTTTGATGATATTCTCATATACAGCAAATCTTTGGAGGATCATTTGAATCATTTGCGTGCTGTTTTTGATGCTTTGCGTGCTGCACGTTTATTTGGTAACCTTGAGAAGTGCACCTTTTGCACCGATCGAGTTGCGTTTCTTGGCTATGTTGTTACATCGCAGGGCATTGAAGTTGATCCCGCAAAGATTGAGGCGATTTCGAGTTGGCCGTGTCCTCTCACGGTCACCCAAGTGAGGAGTTTTCTTGGCCTCGCTGGGTTCTATAGGCGCTTTGTCAAAGATTTTGGTTCCATTGCAGCGCCATTGAATGAGCTTACGAAGAAGGATGTGCCCTTTGTTTGGGGCGATGCACAACAGGACGCGTTCATGCTGTTGAAAGATAAGTTAACACATGCACCCTTGCTACAACTTCCTGATTTTAATAAGATGTTTGAGCTAGAATGTGATGCTAGTGGAATTGGTTTGGGAGGTGTGTTGTTACAAGAGGGAAAACCTGTTGCATACTTTAGTGAAAAATTGAGTGGGCCTAGTCTGAACTATTCTACTTATGATAAAGAATTATATGCTCTTGTTCGGACACTTGAAACGTGGCAACATTATTTATGGCCTAAAGAATTTGTTATACATTCTGATCATGAATCTTTGAAGCATATTCGTAGTCAAGCAAAACTGAATCGTCGACATGCTAAGTGGGTTGAATTTATTGAATCTTTTCCTTATGTCATCAAACACAAAAAGGGTAAAGATAATGTTATTGCTGATGCTTTGTCTCGTCGTTACACTATGCTTTCACAACTTGACTTCAAAATATTTGGGTTGGAGACCATCAAAGATTTGTATATGCATGATGCTGAATTTAAAGAAGTGGTGCAGAATTGTAAGGATGGTAGAACATGGAACAAATTCGTCCTTAGTGATGGATTTGTGTTTCGTGCTAACAAGCTATGCATTCCAGCTAGCTCTGTTCGTCTTTTGTTGTTACAGGAGGCGCACGGAGGAGGATTAATGGGACACTTTGGCGTCAAGAAGACTGAGGATGTCCTTGCTACGCATTTCTTTTGGCCAAAGATGAGACGGGATGTTGAACGCTTTGTTGCTCGCTGCACTACTTGTCAAAAAGCTAAGTCACGACTTAATCCTCATGGTTTATATATGCCGTTGCCTGTACCTAGTGTTCCGTGGGAGGACATATCTATGGACTTTGTTTTGGGTTTACCTCGAACAAAGAAGGGGAGGGATAGCATATTTGTTGTTGTGGACATATTTTCTAAAATGGCACATTTTATTCCATGTCATAAAAGCGATGATGCTGCTAATATTGCTGATTTATTCTTTCGTGAAATTATTCGCTTGCATGGTGTGTCAAATACTATTGTTTCAGATCGTGATACAAAATTTCTTAGCCACTTTTGGAGATGTTTATGGGCTAAGTTGGGGACTAAGCTGCTTTTTAGTACTACATGTCACCCCCAAACTGATGGACAAACTGAAGTTGTTAATAGAACTTTATCTACCATGCTTAGGGCTGTTTTGAAACAGAATTTAAAATTGTGGGAAGAATGTTTGCCTCATATAGAATTTGCTTATAATCGTTCGCTGCACTCTACCACTAAGATGTGCCCTTTTGAGGTTGTATATGGTTTTGTTCCTCGTGCACCAATTGATTTATTGCCTCTTCCATCTACGGTGCAAAATAATTATGATGCTACACAACGTGCTGAACTGATTCAACAATTGCATGCAACAACTAAAGAGAACATTGAACGCATGAATGCTAAATATAAAATATATGGGGATAAAGGGAGAAAGCATGTTGTATTTGATGTTGGAGATCTTGTTTGGTTGCATTTGCGCAAAGATCGTTTTCCTGATTTGCGCAAGTCCAAATTGATGCCACGAGCTGTTGGTCCATTTAAGGTGCTACAAAAAAAATGACAATGCATATAAACTTGAGCTCCCTGCAGACTATGGGGTTAGTCCCACGTTTAACATTGCAGATTTGAGGCCCTACTTTGGTGAAGAAGATGAGATTGTGTCGAGGACGACTTCAATTCAAGAAGGGGAGGATGATGAGGACATCCCACCTACAGTCACAACTACTAGTCCTACAACTATACAAGGAGCTATTACTCGAGCTCGTGCGTGTCAACTTAATTATCAGGTACTTTCGTTCCTTGGAACTATTCCAAATATACTGAGAATATGCTACTGCCTAAATCGGATATGTTTGTCACTCTTAGGAACAATGGACCTAGCAAGGAAGAGAAGGACAAGCATTGGAGCATGGTGATTCATGGAGATGGCAGCAAGCATGGAAGGAGTGGAGATGACGCTACAAATGGAGGCTTGGACGAAATACTACAAGATCACCTTCATATTTTCGTCCATAGAGTTATATGGTGCTGCGTCACCTTCATATTTGGGCCAGGCCCATGTATTTTCGAAATACCTTTTTATAGACTATTTTTAGAGTCCGTGTTGATGGGGAAACCGACTTAGGATGGATTTCGGCCCCCTTTTCCAAGGCTGCACGAAATTCTTGAGTCTCCCCATAAATACAACCCTAGGTCGTCGCTTTAGGGTTTGGGTTTTGTTTAGTTAAAAAGTTAGCCATTGTTGCAACTTCGCCGTACTTCGTCTGTGTCTGAGCGACCAGATTAAGACCGCCTTTCGGAACCCCACTTTCAATATAATCATTCATCTTTATTCGCAATATCCAGATTGCCAATCTTAGTTCTTGCTTGTTCTCGATTGATTGCAGGAGCTAGACCTGAGTGGTTGTGTCGGCTGTGCTACGGCGCTGTCAATAACCTCCCGGAGTTGGTGTAGCGATTGCTAAGGCGCAACAACGTCCTCGCACGTTTGTAGTCGGATCGTCAATGTCGACGCCACCCAAATTGTAGTTATCCATCTCATCGAAAGATCGAACACCTTTGCCTCTATCAGTTCCCCCAAACAATTCACAATGACGCTTGAAATAGTGCTTCCGCGAAGTGTTTGTAGGAAACTCATGGTAAAACCAAACATGCTTTGTATTCATCTTCCTTTTTTATTCTTGATCTTCAATGAGTATAGTTTGGTGGCACCGAGAGTTCCCCCAAACACTGCACAATGACGCTTGAAATAGTGCTTCGTGAAGTGCTTGTAGGAAACTCATGGTAAAACCAAACATTTGTATTGATTATCTACCAAGGTTGTTATCTACTGGTTTCCTGATTGGCATTGGGAAAAGCTTTGGTGGCACCGAGAGTTTCCCCCCAAAAACTTCAGAATGGAGCTTAAAATAGTACCTCTAATGCTTGTAGGAAAGCCATGCTAAAGCCAAACATGCTTTGCATTGACCCTAACGAAACATGTTTATTATTGATCCTCTAACCTGGTTCTTGAGCAGTCTTGAGCAAAGCTTGGTAGCACCAAGTGTTCCCCCAAACACTTCACAATGTCACTTAAAATGGCGCCGCGTGAAGTGATTGTAGGAAACCCATGGTAAAACCAAACATGTTTAGCATTGATCCTCTTTTCTGGTTCTTGATTAGTCTTGAGCAAAGCTTGGTGGCACCGAGAGTTCCCCCAAATACTTCACAATGGCAATTGAAATAGTGTCGCGTGAAGTGCCTGGAGGAAACTCATGGTAAAACCAAGCATGCCTAGCATTGATCATGTTTTCCGGTTCTTGATTAGTCTTGAGAAAACTTGGTGGCATCGAGAGTTCCCCCAAACACTTTACAATGGCACTTGAAATAGTGCCGCGTGAAGTGCATGTAGGAAACTCATGGTAAAACCAAACATGTTTGGCGTTGATCCTCTTTTCTGGTTCTTGATTAGTCTTGACCAAAGCTTAGTGGCACCGAGAGTACCCCCAAACACTTCACAATGGCACTTGAAGTAGTGTCGCGTGAAGTGCTTGTAGGAAACCCATGGTAAAACCAAACATGAGTCACCATTTATACAACTCTTGTGGTATGTGTCTGATGTCTAGTAAATGTTTGGTTACACCAAGAGTTCCCCCAAACACTTCACATAACCCCTTAGGAAGAGATTTCACGAAGTGCTTGAAGGGAACTCCTGGTAACACCAAACGTGATTTGACCCAGAAACCTCTCTTGTGGCTTTTGACCTGTAATATCAACTAAGTTCTTGGTTACACCGAGAGTTCCCCAGACACTTCACATAATACCTCGGAAAGGTGCTTCGTAAAGTGTTTGAGGGGACTACCGGTAATACAAATGTGGTTCACTATTAGTAATCTCTCTTATAGCATATGAACAATATCTATTAATTGTTTGGTAACGCCAAGAGATCCCGCAAACACTTCATAAAATGCCTCGAAAATTAAGATTTTCGAAAGTTCTTGACGAAAACTCTTGATGTGCCAAACTGGATTAATATTCATCATACATATGAATTTCATATATGGACCTATCACTATAGTATTTAACACAAACACAGTCACAAACCTTGCATATTGGTTCCCACCCAGAGTTCCCCCAAACACTTCACTATTCACAGCTCTTTATCCCTGCATTAAACACTTAAAAAAGAGGGACAATGCAACAAGAGGCATAAGCTAACTAGTGAAGTGATTTGAGGAGAACTCCAGGTGACGACCAACCAAACTCGGACTCTTGTTCTCTCCTGGACCACACTTGTTTAATCTGCCCTGGTGATGAGCGCATAGCCGGCAGCTATTTATAAGTCTAGAGGAAAGACTAAAGATTGTTGCCTCCTGTGGACTATGGTGTGCAAATGCACACATACATGGTGCTGGCATCGAATAGATGAACCTCGCAATGCACCTAGCCGTGATGCAGCCTAGGTTAGAAATTCAGAATGAAACTAGGTAGCTAGAGCGAAGGGAATCTCTTGAGATGTGGCCTTTTTGGGCTTTAGATTTGCAGCTCCGAATCATAAAAAAGCTAATGGAGTAAAGGTGCGTGCCCAGTCTGCAAATTCCTTATCTCCAGAAGCTAGCTAGAGATCAGAAGGTGGAAAAATAGCGCAAGTTGCTGGACATGGGAGAGATGCGAGCTGGTAACCCAGGAAATAGTTGCTAATAAGTAATAACGTAGCTGGAGAAAATGGTCTATAGATCTCTTCGAATGTGGTCGTCACTCGTCACAGTAGTGCTGTGGGTGCAGTATCTTGATAAAGTGACCAGGAACTTAGGTAGAAGAAAGAAAGTGATCAGGAACTTGGGTAGAGGAAGAGAAAATGTTTTCCGCCTCTGTGTTATGTTGAACCGATCTCAGGGTTATGCAGCAGAGGTCAAAGAGTGTCACCTCTATGTACAGTACAAACAGCCGCACTTCAGTAACTTTGATGGCCTACTAATGTATTACTAGTGCTAGTACTTCTTCAGTTTTCACGGGACGTGGCTTCGTTTGAAGTGTACCATGATCAGCACATCTGCTCAGCTACATCTGATTAATCCATGTTGTAAACAGAAGAGCGGGTATCAGTGACATGTATGAACTGAGCATGTGATCATCATATACATTTTTTTTTTGATAAAAAGGGATATGTGAAGGCAGCATAAAGAGACACACAAAAGGTAGGACACCGACGGCAACACACTCGCTACCACCACAGGGATCGGTGACTCATATTCCTAAGTCCCAATGCCATACAACCATGCAAAAAGCTATGAGAAGGCGTCCAGGTTCAGTGCACGCAATCCCTATCACTGCAGGAAATCGTTCAAAGTTGAGGACTCGGAGACGACAGGTTTCAAAGCATTATCATATTCAGAGTAAGGAGGCTGGGCCTGTGAAGGGACATATGGAGGTACTTGGCGGTATAAGTATCTTCGGAGAAGCATCATTGGCAGAGGGCAAGATGGCGATGAAGCTGCAGGGGCTGATCTTATTCGTGATGTAGGAGGAGCGAGGTCGTCGTCGTCTCGCATGGAGTTCCCTCGTTCACTTCTTGGTTCTGGTTTGGTGGTGCTGGTTCGATTCAGGTAGGGAGGAGGGTTTTGCTGCTGTGATCTATCTCCCTTGTGCTTGGTCTTCGTGGGAGATGGAGGTGGGCGTCTTCCTATCCTCTTGCTGCGTGTCGTCACAGCTTGATTGTATGTTGTATCAGGGAAATTAATAAACCTTGGCGAATAGAGAGCCAACTCGTGTTTCTTGGTATCTCTTCTAGTTTTCGCTTCGATTTTGTGCTTGATTATCAGTTTGTCACGGTTTCCGGAAATGCAAACGTGTCTGTGTTCCTGGATGCGATCATGATTGTGGTTATAGCTTCCTAAGTTCATGCTCGTCATAGTCGACAATACCTTGGGCCATCAGGGTCGGAACTGAGCGTGGGTGTGGCGCGCCGGACGGTGGCTGTTCATACTCGTTATCGTGCAGGAGTTGTCGCACCGTCGCTTCCATGTGGACGTGTCCGTCGCAAGGACAATGCATTTGCCACGCCCCCACCCAGGGCTTCGCTGATTGAGCGTCGTGCCGTCATGGACGGGCCGGGACTCATGAGTTTAGGACTTAGGCGTCGCTCTGTTGGTGATTGGCGAAGGAAAACCTACAACAAAGTGTTGCATTGCCGCACGCCATGGCCAGTTCCTAACCGAGGTAATATTCATATGATATTGCAGTTGCTAATTGCTCTAAAGTTTTACTGTATTACTGTATGCGTACTATATAATGTATGATATTGCAATTGCTAATTGCTATTTTGATTAACCCGTTGCTACTTCTTGTTTGATTTGCTAGTTATACGATTCATATAGTCTATTAATAGTTCTGAACAAACTAGAATAGTATAGTTGCTTAAGTCATGAAGAATGAAGAGGGAAGACCCCACTACTGAGTAATTATTTCAAGCTAGTTGATAGGCAAACTTCCGATTAAATTTTTGAGTCATTTGTCGGAATTCTAAAACAAACTAAAAAAGACAACCACATGGTGAGACCTGAAAAGCGCTAACAAATTTGGGATACTTTAAGACGATATATTTTCGTCTCGCCCCCACTATGCTCACATTCTGAATCCGCCCCTGGCCGCCACAGCCCTCCACCCTCCTCCTCGCCTCTCCTGGAAGTGGCCGCCGGCAAAGCCATCTCGCTGCTGATGAAGGGGGCGGCGAGGTCCTTGTCTCGGTCGTTTTGAAGGTCCCGTCACAGCACCCGAGTAGAGGCGGCCTAGGTGCTACTTGGGATCGGCAACGACAGGTCGTGGGAGGCGGCGGCGGATCCTTGGCTGGCGCGTCGGGATGTTCCCATGCTGGCGACGGCTCCTTCCGACTTGGTCGAGTTGGACGGATTAGGGCCGTGTGCCCTGATATGTTCGGCTCGGTACGGATCTTCCTACGGCTCGTGGGACTACTGCTGGGAAAAAGCCTTTTGCCCGGCTTCTGTCGCAGACGATGACGATGCGGCGACATCTATGGGCGTCGCTGACCTCCTTGGAGGGCATCGTCTTGTTGAGCTCCGAGGGAAACCTCAGGTTATGCTTGCTGAACCGGACAGTTGCGGCGTATGACGTCGTCAACCTCCCTGGAGGCACTGTTTGGAGCTCGTATTTTCTTGTGGGATCTCGAAGGCACGGCTGCGTTGGACCACCGGGTATCTCTGAAGGGTTGTTTGCTCTGGGGGAAACGCTAGATCGAGGTCTCCCGGATCGGACGATGGCGGTGTCCTGCGTCGTACCCTCCTAGGGCATCGTTTTTGGAGCAAGTGCTAGTTTGAGGGGCCCTATGGTGGAGCGGTGTCGTATCAACTGCATGGATGACGGCGGGTCTCGGCGGCATGGTGCAGTGGAGTATCGGCAGAGGATATGGATGATCGACTCGCGCATGATGGTGGCGCTGTTTGGCGTCGTGGCGGCGTCGACGGCATGCCTGAAAAGGCTACTGCGTTGATCTCTCCTGAAGATGGGCTGGTGGAAGACGACGGCAGCGACTTCTGAGTGTAGTGCACTGAGGGTCTGCTGGACCGGTTTGTGCTAACAGCTCGCTATTGGGCGGCTTGGTTGAAGCCTCCGGATTTAGAAGATGTGCGTTGTTGTGTGAGGTCTAGGCACTTAGCTCTGACTGGTCAACCCCTTCATCAAGCTTGTAAGTGTAGCGAGTTTTCACGTGAACGGTGGCTTATGCTTGATCGATGTATATCTTTGTAAGCCTGGTGTTTTATGTTTTCTTTTATTATTAATAAATCCTTTGGATGCAGAGCTGGGTGTACACCCTCCATTTTGAAAAAAAAAACCGATGAAGATGTTTTCGTTGCAGCAACATTTGACGATAACAGATATGCCACATATTCTGGCGGATCCATGTCTGGCTCATATTACAATGTCATGCTTTTAATATTTACATGGAGAATTTTGGATCAAAAGCGGATACAGGTGATTGAGGCTTATACCCTGCAATACACTAAGGCATCCTATAACACGAGTAGCTCGGCTCGAACCTCCAATAGATCCAACTCATCTAATTCATTTCAATTTTAACAGCCTAAAATCACAACATTACACAACGAAGTTACCTGCAAGTGCCACTACTTTAAATTTTCGGGACAGAAAAATCTACCACATTACTTTCGGATTTGTTAGGTTTTGAGACTTGATTCATATTTGCGTGTGAGTCTCTCTCTACATTCCTCAAATGCCTTTCCTCAGTAGTATGGTTGTTCAAAAATAATGTGATTCCTAAAACCACTAAAAGATGTACATGTCATTAATTTTCATTTTTTTTTCTAACTTTCACTCATTGGGATTTTTTCTTGGAGTTGTTCAAGCTTGTTTTAAAACTACTATCGGGACTGAACTATGAGAAAATTTGATACACATGTTATCAATTATAATAAAACCCACTTCTGTAGCACACTGCGAAATAAAAAAATATTATCTTGCATATATAGGAGATGACACATGGCTAGCTTGCTCGCCGGATTTTTCACTCTTATGGACCTTGCTCCTATATGCGAGCATAAGGACCATTTCTTATTCAAGCACATCACAAATCAACACACATGGCTTATTTAAAACGCATACACATATCTAGTTATTTCCTTAGTGCCAATCATTGTGACATCTTGCACCATATCCACCTCAAGGATAGCCGGCACCACCGGATCCACCACCGTACCCGCCACCACCACCGTATCCTCCACCTCCACCATATCCGCTGCCACCACCATACCCTCCACCAAAGCCGCTGCCATAACCACCATTGCCTGAATGACCATACCCACCACCATGTCTGCCACCATATCCCGGTCCATAGCCTCCACCGCCGTAGCCAGACCCGTAACCACCACCGTGCCCGTAATTTCCATATCCTCCACCATAACCGCCTCCGTTGTTTCCGTATCCTCCACCATGCTGGTATCCACCACCATTTCCATACCCTCCTCCATAGTTTCCGTATCCACCACCATTTCCATATCCTCCACCATTATTTCCGTATCCACCACCGTTTCCATACCCTCCACCATTTCCGTATCCCCCACCGTTTCCATACCCTCCACCTTTTCCATACCCGTTTCCTCCACCATGCTGGTATCCACCTCCCCACTTCTCGTCCTTGAGGCCTGGCCCTCCTGCGGGTTTCACATTCTTCTCCTCAGACTCTGCATGCATACAATCGTTTAGTGAACAACTGGAGGTATTGTATATTAATGCATATGTGGGATGAGAAATTAATTAATTTGTGTCTACTTTATCATACCCAGTTAGCTATTCTAACATTTAGAAACAATATAATGCACACATTATCTTTGTGTGCGTGAGAGGGAGGGAGGGAGATGGAAAACCTTTAGTATCAGTAAGCTCTCTAGCATGCGCCACATCCTGGGAGAGAAGCATGACCGAGACTAGTACGACGCCAAGCAGAAGTAGCGTCTTGACAGCCATTTCTGATGATCAGGTTTATCGGGTAAGAAATCAAGCAAACTTAGGATGAGATGGTATGGCTTATAGAATTGTTCTATTTATAGAAGAGGCTATGCGGGCATGCATGCACTACGCCTATGCCTATCATCTGAGTTATTGGATATATGTGAGCTAAATTTTCAACCTTCAATAACTGCGTGTGCTGATAGCAGTTGGCTGTTAGCTAGGAGTACAATATGATCGAACAGGGTCGTGCTTTGTTAGTATCTCATTGTCATACTTGATTGGCTATCAACCAGGGCATTGACATTCATCCGTGGATTTACGTGTGATTGAGAGTGCAGATCGAACCCCACTTGCTACGTAAGGTCAGCTAATAACAAAGTAGGGATTGTGGCTCTGCATCCGTGCATTAATCGTCCGGTTCATTGATGATCGATCTTATCTTTGTGACTGATGCAGCTTGCTGCTATTGACTCAGCCCGTCGTGAATTCGCTTTCGCGTAGACACTTGATGATGCGCGGTTATACGTTGATCTCTGAAAGGGTCAGCCAAATATGGCGGATGGATGCGTTCGATGTCACATCAGTTTGTCGATTTGACTTGCATATACTTTTTAGATTGCAGAAATTAGAAAAAACCAAGAATATTGATAATAAACTTGCCGTGCGTTGTAGATAGGTAGGTAGTTTAGGTGTGTGTCTGCTCTCTCGTCGGCATCGAGACGGCGGTGTGCGAGCTTTGGTCCTCCCCTCTGTTCCCCGTTCCGGTGGTGACTCCGAGAGGTCGTGGAGGTGCGTCCGGTGCTCTCTTTCTCCCTTGTTTCTCCGGCCGGCCGTGGTGGCGTGGGGAGAGGTTGGTGGAGGCTGGAGGTCCGGTTTTTGCTGGTGGTGATGCGGTTGGTCTTCTTCTTCGCTGGTTCTGCTCCGGCCGGCCGTGGTGGCGAGGGAAGCATCCGGTTGGAGGTGGGTGCTGTTGGCGGTGGTTCTGGGCGACGCGGAGACGGCTGGGTGTTGGGCGGAGCAGGAAGACGGTGCTTTGGCCGAGCTCGTTCAACGAGACTAGATTCCGGCGCAAGGCGGCGACTGGCTTCTGCGGTCTTCTACAATGGTGGTGGTGCCTTCTTCCTGGAGGACAGCGGTACGGCGACTCCGGTGTCGACTAGAAGCTTGGGGCGCGGCGGCGGCGGGATCCGATCGTGATTCTTCCTGGTGGCTTGAGGTGGTTTTTGCACTTTTCAGAGTCCTTTTGTAATTTCTGTTTCTGTTTGGACTTTCTTGTAAAGTGTATGAGCTACCTTTATATGGATCGGATCTTTTTCAAAAAAAAAAAAACAGTCATCATATGTCAGGTAGTTTTAAATTTTACAGTATTTCAAAACACAGTTAAGGAGATCAAGCACAGAGAGAGAGAGAGAGAGAGATCATGTCGAAAATGATATTTTAGCATCATTTTGCGAGAGGGGCTAGATCTCAGTGACTTAAGTCTCAAGGATGAACACACTTTTTTTAGCATCTGAACGATGATTTAGTACTGCCCAAAAATTTCTCGCACGGGTTCAAATCCATCTACAATGCGCAAGTAAACTCGTATGGATTACGAATCTACGGAAATCATCCGCATGCCCTATCTTAATCGAACCGAGAATCACTCACAGGTGAATCCGGGGAGACGGCGACGAATCGGTCGGGAGCGGTCGACGCGGGGTGGGGCCTCACGAGTCGGTGGGGGTGCGGTGATCAAGGGCGGCTGATAACCCACAAGTATAGGGGATCGTAACAGTCTTCGAGGGAAGTAAAACCCAAATTTATTGATTCGACACAAGGGGAGACAAAGAATACTTATAAGTTAGCAGCGGAGTTGTCAATTCCACCACACCGGAGAAAGCACTAGTAACAGGGGTGATGTGAAAGCAGCAGTAATATGAGAGCAATAGTAACAGTAGCACAGAGACAATGTCACCAGAAAATAGTTGCTTGTGTGGAGTTGACGGGAAAGCAATGATGATTACAGATGGACCGGGTTCCCAGCTATCTACACTAGTGGTAACTCTTCAATAACAAGTGTTGGGTGAACAAATTACAGTTGGACAATTGACAGAATATTGAGCGCATGACAATGCATATATATGACATGTTGACTACTATGATATTTAATTGGGCATTACGACAAAATACATAGACCGTTATCCAACATCGTCTATGACTAATAATCCACCGCCGGGTTGTCATCCGAGTTCCCCGTTGGTATTAAGTTGCAAGCAACGGATAATTGCATTAAGTAAAGTGCGTAATGTAAACAAATACATATGACCGTGGACATAGCATTGTTAGGTTATCCCTAGTGGCAACAGCACATCCGCAACCTTAGAACTTTCTGTCACTGTCCCAGGTTAAATGAAGGCATGAACCCATTATCTAGTATAAATACTCTCTCTTGGAGATACATGTAACTATTTGATCAAGGCAACCACAAGTACCGGAGAGCATGTAAGATCTTAAATAACATATAAGATAGATTGATAATCAACTTGACATAGTATTCAATCTTCATCGGATCCCAACAAACACAACACCGATTACATCATATGGATCTCAATCATGTAAGGCATCTCATGAGATCATTGTATTGAAGTACATGGGAGAGAGAGTACCAATAGCTACAGCTAGAACCCGTAGTCCATGGGGAAACTACTCATAAACTATCATGGAGTCGAAGTGGAAGCGGCGTGGTCGATGGAGAAGGCTCCAAGGGTCAATCCCCGTCCCGGCAGGGTGCCAGAACAGGAACTTCTGACTCCCAAAACTTGGTTTCGGATGGCGGCGGAGCTCTGGAACTTTTCTGGGGAAATCGTCAATCGTTCCGTGAGTTTTAGGTCAGAGGCAATATATAGTCCAAAGGGCGTCGCGAGGAGGTGACCGAGGCGGCGACACCACCCTAGGGCGCCGGAAGATTCCTGGCCGCGCCCAGCCTGTGTGTGGGGCCCTCGGGCCTCCCCCGGACTTGTCCTTCTGGCCAATGGAGTCTTCTGGTAAAATAGGGGCCTCCGTAAATTTTCGTCTAACTCCGAGAATATTTCCAGACTAGCTTTTTGGAATACAAAAACAGCTGAAAACAGGAACTGGCACTGTGGCATCTTGTTAATAGGTTAGTCCCAAAAAATATATAAAAGTGATATAAACTAGATGCAAAACATGTAGCAATTGGTATAAAACAAGCATGGAACATCAAAAAATATAGATACGTTTGAGACGTATCAGCGGCGGCGACTCGGTGGCGGCTTCCCACCGGTAGATATCGCTGATTGTTGGCCGGAATCAAGGGAGGCGGGTGGGCGGCGACTATGGCGGGTGGCTGCGGAATGGGCGAGGGAACTCGCGCGGGTTGAAATGTCCCTCCCGCCAAGGGGTTTCGTCCCAATACAGGGCACCGACGGGCGGTCCGCGGAATCCTTGATTTCGTCGGTCGGCGGTGTTCTTTCCACAGCCCTAAGATTTTCTTAAAGGCCGGGGTCGGATGCGGTGTCTGTTCGAATCATTTTTTTTTACACAAAACAGTAAACTGGCGGTTATTTTACCATTCCGCGGAATATAAGGGGGTGCTAGAGATACTCTTAATCGTGGTTGAATAATTTATTGGTACTGGTCTATCGCTATTTTATCGGGAGCAAAGGCAGCATGTTTTCATGACACCTTTTACACACAAAATTTCACGAAATAGTTTTTGGCGTATACATCTTGTACATATAATTTGGTTGACTTTGACTACACCACTGAAAACTTTCAGAACCATTTCAGAGCAAAATCAGTTTTTTCAAGCTTATTTGACTGATGGAAGATCTTATATTGATTTTGTTAAGCTTATTCTTTTTCGATAAAGGGCATTTTGTCAAGCTTTTTAGTTAACACATATGCATATATCCAGCATTTTCCAGTTCATACATAATTAAATGATTAACGAACTGAGCACAATGCTTTACCAAAAGGAAAAAAGATGCAAACAAACAGGATGCGTCTAGCCAGCGGCCGGCCGTTGGTTCGCGCATCTGAACGGCAGACTAAAAAAGGAAACTTCCTGTCCCAGTGACAAAAAGGGAAATTCCGAGCGCACCCTCGAGACGGGACCGCACAGCGCGCATCACTTCGGACCAACCTACATCACCATCCCCTATCCCCAACCTCCCGATTCACTTCTCTTCGCCGTCGGGAACCGCTCCAGTGCCGCCCAAGGCCATCCTCCGCCGCCCCCATGCTCCAGGAAGACCTGTACTTTCCGTATGAGAGCTCTCAAGCCGCCAATTCCCTTGCTCCGCACGCGGCTCGCCATTATCAAACAGGAGATCGAACGCCACCGGGGGCCCTTGCTCCGCGCGGCCTGAAGTCCTCCACCGCAAGATTGAGATATTTCGGGCCCTATGGCGCGCGGCGGCACCGGCCTTCTCCAGGTGCCGCCCTGGATTTCTTCCTCGTGCTCACCGCGAGGCCGTCAGTTGCCGGGAGTGCCAAACAAAAGTCTCGTGTTCCATGGCTGCCTGTGAAGAGAGAAAGGTTGCAGGTAGGCCTTGTTTGGGCCAGACGTTATAGTGAGAGAGAGAGAAAATAGTGGGCCAGTTTGGATTCGGCCCAACATGGTTATTATGAGTTGTTGTTTATTTTGTCCAATGGTTGCATAACGTTGTAAAGACGTTGCTTCATGTCACATCAAATTTGCTTTTATTTGTTTTGAAGTTGCCTGCCGATATTACGATGTTGGTTCATCATACACCAAAGTTGCTTCGCGTCGTACCAAATTTTGTTTTACTTGTTGTGAAGTTGCCTAATTATATTGTGATGTTGCTTTATGTCACACCAAAAAATCGAATTTTCCTTTTTGTTGTAAAGTTGCCTACCAATATCAGGATGTTGCTTCATAATATACCCAAAAAAAATTCGTCTCGTACTAATACAATAAGTGGTGGACAACTTCACGAACGTCAGGTTGGTAACATCACAACAGAGATAGGCAACATCAAATCATCAGTAGGAAACGTCACTTTTTTAGAACAATTTTTACACGACAAACAACCTTTGTGCTCATGAACTAGCAAATATTAGGAAAAGGTATACAGGAGACATAAATCCAAAAAGCAACATTCTATAGATACTTTGTACACTATCCTCCTTTTAGTTGTCGACCCTATATATTTACTTGCTTCAAGCTGATACAAGCAACATTCTATAGATATTTTGTATAGTATCCTCCTTTTAGTTGTCGACCCTATATATTTACTTGCTTCAAGCTGTGACGACTTGCTTGGCTTGTGGTTACCTTGTTTCTACCAGTTCTTGCACCTATTGGAAGGAAACAAGTGTATCAAAAGCATGAATTAGATGCCTATATGTCAAATACAACGTTGCTTGCTAAGCAAAAATCATGGTTTAGATTTTTTAAAGTATGAATTAAGTTGCCCGTTGTTCCCTTGTTTCATGTCTAATTTGCCTAAAACTATTGTGAAGTAGTTTACTCAAGAAAATGTGTAGGAAAACTTGCCTATGTTTTGCTATGTTGCCTAAATTATTGTGCTAAATTGTCTTTACTTGTTAAAAATTGCCTAGATAGCAAGAAAACTTTGCAGACCAAACCATGGTGAGGGAAAGATTATAAAGTTGCTTAAGTGAACAAATTTGTTGCCTTTATTAATGTCCCAAGTTGCCTAATGTGTCAACAATGGTAAAAACAAAAAATTCACACGGAAAAATTGTGAGATAGCCTGAAGGAATAATTTACCTAATTAATGTCCCAAGTTGCCTAATGTCCCAACAATAGTCAGAACGAAAAATTCACAAGGGAAAATGCTGAGATGGCCTATAGAATAACTTGCCTAATCACTAATCAGTGTACCAAGTTGCCCAATGTGTCAACAATGATTGGAACAACAAACTCACAAGTAAAAATGGTGAGATGGCCTGAGTACATAACTTGCCTAATTAATCCAGTAAATTGCCTTTGTTTCTTTGTTTGATATGTTCTTGGTGCAACATCCAAAAGAATGTTTGCCTTGGTTACTACTCCTATTGCCAAAACAAAAATAGTTGCCTCCCCACTCCAATTACATGTTGTAATTTGAGTAAGTGGCAGTAAGATAGTTCATGTTTTGCTAGGACAAAAACCAATCATAAAAACAGAAATACCTGTGCATAATAATTCCAATTTGAGCTCCACAAATTTGACAAAATTTAGACAACCAAGGTGTGGTGTGTTTTCCTATCATGGTTGCACAAAAAAATCCATGTAATTTATAAGTGAAAATAATTTCTAGAAAATCCAATGTTCTGCTGTTAATCCATGTTAATGTGGCTTTTGTCACTAGCACGGCGAGCAGAAAATGATATTGGTATATTAAAGCACTATTTCACAGCAAACAGTGCTTAGTGCGTATTAGATGCTCGTGAGGTGAAAGCTGCAACCTAGGGAAGCAAATACTCCTAGCAGCTGGCTTTAAAGAGTGAAACAAGCACAAAAAACCAACATATCCCTACGGATCGAACAAACAAAAAGTTGCCTGATGAACTCATACTAGAATTGTTGCCTGCATTGTTACGTAATTGCTTGTCCTAGATATTCAAAGGTGAGCATACATTACAGTAGGCAAAAAGATGCCTACTCAACAAATAAAATTGCCTCACTGATTTTAATTGCCTAAAAATCCTCTCAAAGAAGAAAATCACACTGCATAATTGCCTACTGCCATAATACGCAAATGCCTAAGCAATGACTTAAACTTAACACAACTTAAATGCATTAACACATTACTTTTTGCCTGAAATGCATGAAACACTACTTAGTTGACAAAATGCATGAAAACGATACTTTATTGCCTAAAAGCACTACTTAGTTGTCTGAAGCACCGCTAAGGTGGCCTGAAAAAAGTACTCCTATTGCATGAAAAACTACAAAAATGCCTAGACAGTGTTCTAAACTTGCCTCAAAGCACTATTTTAGTTGCCTGAAAAACACTAATTAGTTTCCTTGCCCCGAAAACACTGCTTAATTGCCTGAAAAGCACTACTTATTGGACCTGAAACAGTACAAGAATATATCTACTGCAGTTTAAATAACCATTGCCTACATGATAAAAACGATCTCAAATTTGCGGGGCTAGTGCACCTAACATTATTCTGGCCCTAACTTGGAAGATCAGCCATCGCTTTCTTTCTTCGCTCCAATCAAAGAACATAAGATCATGCTTGGATTAAAACCAAAAACAAAAAATACATGAATACTTGCCTGACATTAATTGCGAGAGCAAATACAAAAGGGTAAATGAATCTGACACACACACACCACCAAACCCTAGATGAAAAACTGAAAAACAAACATGAATTATGTGAGCAAAACAGGACATAATTCACACCTAAAAAACCCACCACATTAACTAAAAACTACATGAATCTTCAAGCCTAGAACAACCACGGGCAGATGCTGCTGCATCTGCATAACTCGCATACACGATCTGCTTCCTGCATAACACACTTTCAACACCACTTAATTGCCTACAAGCATTACTTAATTGCCAGAAAACACTACGTAGTTACCCTTGCCTGAAGACACCACTTAATTGCCTGAAAAGCATTACTTAGTCAAAGCATTATTTAATTGCCAGAAAACACTACTTGGTTCTCCATGGACTAAAAAAAGTTGCCCAGAAAAATTAAAAGAAGATGTCACCAAAACAACAGTCTTGCATTGCCAAATAAAAATGTCTTCAAGACAACAAAATTGCCTGAAACACTCCAAAGTTTGCCTTAAATCGGTACTTAGTTGCATGAAACACAGCAAAAAACACCTAAGCAATGATTTAAATTGCCTAAAACAATCCAATTTTTGCGTGAAAACACAACTTAGTTGCCCGAAAACATTACTAAAATGCCTTAGCAAGGAGAAAGAGGCTGAGTCTGTAACCGAGCAACCAATGTTAGGCAACAACAATGGCTAGCAAATTTCACCAACGGCGATGGATAACTCATAATTCTGTAACTACGCTTTTGTTCTGGCAAGTTACAACTATTGTATGCTGCTAGGCAACAAACTAACATAATTAAGCATAGATGTTAGGCAACAAACTAGTACGGTAGAACTGAGAAACTAATATGCAAATCGCCAAAAGAAACAACTCCTCATACACAAACATGTACTAATCCAAAAAAAATCGCTCTTTACCCTGTGCTGCCTCGGGCGGTGTCGGGTCGGCCGGCACAGCACAAGTGCTCGCCGGAGGGTCCAAGCATGGCCCGAGGCCGCAGCACGGCGTACCACCATCGGGCCTTGCCGGCACTGGCCCGGTACGTGAGCCGCAGAGGAGCGGCGGCCTCCGCGTGGCCGCGAAGGAGGAAGAAGGCGAGGAAGGGAGCGACGCGCCTCATGTCCCTGGAGACGGTACCGCGCGGCAGCGGCAGCCTCGTGTCGGTCGTCAGGCGCCGCGGTGGCCGCGCGTAGAGAGAGCAGGGGCGGCGATAGCCTCGCGCCAGCGGGGGAGGAGCAGGGGCGACGGTGGCCTTCGCCGGCAGGTAGGAGCAGGGGCGCGGTGGCCCTCGCCGGCAGGGAGGAGCAGGGGCAGCCGGGCAGGTAGGGGAATTTCAGCGAGTTTGATTTGTCGTGTAGCGAGCGGATCGGACGGCGTACGCGCGGCCGTTCAGTTCGTCGGTCTAACGCGCGTGCGAGAATAAGCATTTGGGAAACAAATATTAACTGAATATGGATCAGAGCGACACAACTTGCGTTTTTTGTTCCGTGTGTTAACCCTACAGGTTCATTACATTGTCTGTTTTGATTCTTTTTTTTTTTGAACGGAGATTCCTTTTTTCTTAGCTGCTGCTTCTCCCCGACTCCCCCTATGGCCACCAAGCCCAATCCAACTCCTCTCAATACGAGTTGTTTCTTTGCACTTGCACTTCAGTTTCTGGTGCTCAAACATGGAAAAATTAATACGAGTCAAGACATGTTTTCAATACGAGTCAAGATCAATCTGACATTTGCACTTCAGTTTCTGGTGCTCAAACATGGAAAAATTAATTCCAAGTGTTAATAGCTTGTTTCTTTTTCCCAATCCCAAAGAAATCAAATCCCCCATCGAAGGGAAATCTGACATGGAAGCTGCATCAATGTATTATGAATTACAAGTCCTCGTTTCAAAAAAAAAAGAAAAAACCTCGTTTCAAAAAAAAATGAATTATTCCCTCCAAAAAAAATTATGAATTACAAGGATCGATTGGAACGTGCGTGCAGCTAGCTCTCACTTCGGAGGCCTCCTCCATCCTCTCCGGTTGTTCTTCGGTTAGATTTGCCGTCTCACGTTAGGATAGTTTGCCTTTTCCATGATCAAGGTTTCGGTTACCGGCCGATATACCGCGGTAACCGGCCGGTAACCGGAAATCTCGGCCCCCCTCCGGTAAATGATCTTATCAGACGAAAATTCTCGGGATGTTTGAATTTGTGCTGAATTCGTCCTTCCAAAATCTTTATTTGACTCTTTTTGACAATTTATGTTTGAATTTCGAATTCTGTCCGGGAATTTCGTCCGGAAACCGGCCGGTAATTTCCGGTAACCACAGTTACCGGAAATCCCGGCCCCCTCCGAGAAAAAATTAAAACCGGTACCCAAAACCTTGGCCATGATACCGTCAAGAGAAATAAAGAAGAGACACGAGAAGTTGTTTTGTCCAAATCAGGTTTCAACGTGATCAATCACTTGGCCATGGGGACGGACTACGCCGCCGCCGCCGCCGCAAGAATGCTCGGAGGAGAGCCGCGCTGGGGGCCAAGATTTACGCCCTCCCAGACGACATTCTCGAGCTGGTTTCCTGCGCCTCCCCTTGCCTCTCCACCTCGTCCATGCCGCGTGCACTTGCAAGCGCTGGAGACGCATCATCGCGGCGGATGACGGCCGCCTGATCCGTTCCCTCCACGGTGCGCCGTCCTCGCACTTGATCGGCCGGTACAAGGTCCACCAGCGCTGCTTCGGTTCACTTCTGTCTGACCGTGAACCCGTCTTCGTTCGCTACAGCTTCATTCGCTCGCCGTGGGCGGACATCCTCGCCGCAAGGAGCCTCGCGCTCGACTTCCTCCCGCGGACGGAGTTCGGATTCAGTTGGGAGCTTGCCGACAGCCGGGGCGGCCTCCTGCTCCTCCTACTCATCAGCGAGATGAGCCACGACGTGTCGCTGGCGTCGCCATTACGTCTCCTAGTCTGCGATCCCCTGTCACGGCGCTACAGGAGGATCCGGCTCCCTGCATGGTTCCACGGATGGAGTTGCCTCGACGCCTTCCTCCTCGACGGCGAGGGCGCCGGCACCGGCGCGTGGATCAGCTTGTCAAACTTCAGGGTGACGTGCGCGCTCAATCGTGATTGCGTCGCCAAGGCCTGCACGTTCTCGTCCGCCGCCGCCGCCCGCTGGACCTCGGGCCACCACAGCCCGGTGGCGAACGGGGCCGATATCCGGTTCATGGGGTGTGCCGAAGACAGGTCCGTCGCGTACTGGACGATGGGAGGTGTCCACATTGTTCTTTCTCTTGACAAAGAGGCCGCCGAGTTCTCGTCGCCCTTCGTCCAGGACAAAGAGAAGTTCGCCGCGCTCCGTGATGCGTGCAACGGGCCGATGTACATCTACTACCTGTCGTGGCCACCTACGATTCGAGCTTGCTTATCCTAGCAGGCTGCAGGCAGGTCGTGGTGAGCATGAAGATGCCATGCATGGCGCCGTAGGTTATATGCTGCCGTTTACCGTGAATAGGCTAGATATCTCTACTATATAATATAGCCACAGGAGGTGTTGGTACGTTCTTTTTAATTTCCAACTTTACCCCTACGTGTTAGAAAATATTATGCCATCTGCCACCGCCAAAAAACATACCGGTTCGTTTCAGTGCAAAAGAAAAAAAGAATCCCGGCCAGCCCGTCGTCCTTTCCCATCTCGCATCGCGATCTCCCGATCCCCCTTGTCGTCGCCTCCGACGGTCGTCGCCGGTGTATTCCGGCGACTCCTCACGCTGCTGACCATCGCCCCAACACCTACTCGTTTCTCTCTCTATTCCATGGCGTGGAGCCGCCGGTCTGCTGCCCCGCTACAAACCCTAGCCGCCTCGGAGTACCACATCCCAGCGCCGCCGCCCGCATCTTCCTGCTCCCACACCTCAACTGCGGGATGCAGGCGTTGTACGGGATTAGGACAAGGAGCAGCGAGGTAGGAGCTGCCCGCATCAGCGAAAACGATGGCCTCGGCATCGCGCCATCGCCCTTGGCGAGGGATGAAACCGGCGTACACGTCGCCGCTGCCCGAGTCCTTGCTGCCAGTACGGGATCACCAGCCGCTCTGTCTCCAGCAGCCTGGTCTCTACGCCCCAGACCTGATGCAGATGATGTGCGCCGACGGCACGCCGTCACTCAGCACCCAGCAGATCGCGGATTCATCAGCGCTATTCCCCTCGGCAAGACGGCGGAGGGGAGCCAGTATAGGGGCTAATTCATATGTGGATCGACGCGTCCTGGTCCGTCCACAAGCCGTCCTCTCGGCCAAGTCTTCGGCAAGTAGAGCGAGGAGCGCCCATGCATGCCTTCCCTGGCTAGAATGTGCAACGCCAGGGAATGCGTCCCATCAGCGCATACATCAGGGAATACTGCACGGTGCTAAAGCCTTGCTACATGGTATACTAAGGAATTTGTGACCAAATTAGTGAATTCAGTTCAGTGGCGGTAAAAGTCACCTTTTTTAGATGCTTTAATTGATCACCAGGTTGTATATACTTAGGCCACTATGGCATCATAGTATTCTGATGATTATTGGCTAGCTAGAGTCTACTCGTAAACTGGCATACAAAGAAGGTAAAGTCGGACATTTCATTCACTTTACAAGCTCATAATATTTGGTGCAACGCCACCTCACTTAACATGCTTGCAATCCTGGTTAACATGTCCTCATTCTTTTCAAGTCTGTAAGTACATTCTGTCAGTGTGCATCAAATAATTCTTGCTTTGTCTTGCTTGGCCCAGAGATCATGATGCTGAGTTTGTTACTGGAGAAGTACTGGCCGTAGATGTTGAATAATGGGTAATATTAGTATCCTTAAATTCGTTGCTTAGTTAGCTTGATATACTTCCCAACGCTCTTGCTGTCAGTTAAACATACATGTTCAGTGGCACAACTAGCCTGATCTACCTATGTACTCGATGAACCAGTAGTTCGACATCTATGTCTGGTGTCAAAAAAGAAGTCTCGTCACATGATCGGTGTGATGTGAGCTTGCTGTTTGATGGTTCCAGAAGAATAATTCATTGTGTTGTGTTTGTTTCAGGCTATTTTCTGTGTGTCTCTTTGTTGATAACGTAGCCTGACGCTCCAGTTCTCAACAAGGATATTTCAACTCCACGCACAACATGATACTCCAGTCCTCGAAGTGCAAGATGAAGATGTTGACCTTCAGGATCATGTGTAACATACTCATCTGAGCACATGATTTCCAAGTTTTTAGATATAAGATCTCTTTGCGTTGTCTCTTGCTTCCCAGTTGTGACTATCTCCATGAATAATAAGATTGAAGTAGAAACGGTGTTGGGACAATCTTCTGCTAACAAAATTAATGTCAAACTCAAATCTTAATTTTGAAAAATTGTTCCTTTGTCTGTTGAATCGTAGTTATTTAATATCTGTGGTCGGTGTGAATGCGTGGAGTGTGCACACATCTAACACCTAACAGTGTGGTTTTATTGTCTGAAGATACATCAGTTCATTCACTGTTGTGGTAGCAGTTTTATTGTCTGAAGATCCAGTTTAGAGGCAGTCTTCGAAAAATCATGTATAGCGTCTGTTGCATTGGGATCCTAGACTGTCTCGAAGAGATTTCAATAACCCAAGGGGAGGAAATAATCATTTGTAAAGATCTATGCGTCTTTGTAAGTTGCATATGCTCAAGGTAACATTTTTGTAATATCTCCTATGAGAAATAGATGTTAATTTGTAAACAGTGAAGTTGTCGTTGTCAGACTCTGAAACTCAGAACTTTCTGAAGATTTGCACTGCATAATACAGAGAGGTCATTCAGCAATTGGGAGAGAAACAAAAACGAGGGATCATGTGCATGTGAGAAAAACGGCCATGCGCCACTCAACAGAAAAACAGACCTACATGGCGATGAGATTAGCAAGCCAACAGAAAGTTAAATGTCCGGTGAGGAAAATCTCATGGTCTTCATGCAAAATCTTTGTCCCATAAAAGATACTTCTAAATTTGAAATACTGAATTTATTCTTTAAATGGATGGCAATGTGTCGACGAAGGTCTTGCGTCGCCGGTGTTGGGACGTGAAGGCCTTGGTAGAGTGGGGGCGAGGGGCGATGGTGACACATGACTTTGCTAGCGTAGACACATGTGTGCATCAGGGATGCTGAAACAGCCTTGCATAGATGAATTCTTCTATGGTTTCGAATTGTTCTCGCATGGAGATTCTGCTTGTATTTGTTAGTGGAAGTTCGTCAGACCACAAATTTGTATAATTCTTTTATAAATGATTGTATACATGTGTATAATCTCTCAAATGTTTCGAGGAGAAAAATCAGGTGTAAGTTCTAGGTTGTATGGTGAGCAGTTACAAGCTCCTAATAAGATATAGCGTGAATTATAGTGTTTTTAATTATATATTTAACTTTTTTGTGTTCCGTAACAACTAATAAGATATAGTGTGAATTATAGTGTTTTTTAGTTATATGTTTAACTTTTTTTTATGTTCCGTAGCAACGCACGGGCATTCAACTATATATCATAGTATATGTGAGCTTGCCGTTGTCCGCTCACTTCCGTTGAATAAGTGGCAAACAATTTCAGTTTCAATCATTTACTACTCCCTCCGATCCATATTAATGGTCTCAACATTGTCTAGATACGGATGCATCTAGTCTAAACACTTAACTAGATATATCCATATCTAGATAGAGTTGAGTCCATTAATATGGATCGGAGGTTTTACTTCACTTCACTGGATTAATTTCTGCCGTTGGTTAAAACATTTGTCTGGTCTACTCATAAGTTTCAGGGAAGTTTATGAGAATTCGTGTAAAAAGTGGAAGGATCGATGGAAACCCACTCACTAACCTCTAACAACATTTAGCCAGACAATAAGGCAATTTCCAGTTAAGTTTAATTAGGAGATAATAGCATAGAACTACCACTTTACACACTAAATTCCGAAAAACTACCACTTTACATTCAATCGCACAGAATTACCACTCTTCGCTAATTTTGTTGTAATGTGCGCACATTGTTGTCTAAACCGGAATTGACACTCGTGCTGACAGGTGGGACCCACCGGTCAGGACTGAGGTGGCAGCACGCGTGGACTCTTTGTTGATGTGGCAGCACACGTGGCCATGGGGCCCACCTGTGTGAAAAAAAATTAAATATCTCAAAAAATAAATATTAAAAACAAAATATTAATAAAAAATAAATATAGAAATATTTAAATTTTTAAAAATATTTACGCCGTCTGGACATGGGCGAGCTCGGGCCGCGAGCAGGGGGAGGGCCCCCTCGTCGTCGCCGGCTCGCCGCCGCCGGCCGGACCCCCTCCACGCCGCCCAGATCGATCCGTCCCCGCCCCCCGCGGCGCTGGCCAAGTCGCGGCTCAAGCGCCTGTTCGAGCGCCAGGTGCTGCGGGTCTCGCCGGCGGCGTGGCTCCCGTCCGTCTCCGCCGGCGGGAGAAGGAGAAGGATGATTTGGAGCCCAGCTCCGTGTGCCTGGACGGCATGGTCCAGAGCTTCCTCGAGGACGGTGGCGGTGGCGTGGCCGAGCGGGGCGCGGGCGCGCGCTGCTGCTGCAATTGCTTCAGCGGCGGTGAGGCCTCGGACGACGAGGACGGCCCCGCCGCGGCCGAGGCGTCTGCCATCTCCGACGCTGGGACAAGTCCTCCTCCCACCCCAGATCGAGACCGGCCGGCGTCCGCCTGCGCACAATCCCCTCCGAGCACGGCAGCGCCTCTACCTCCCCAGCTCCTGGTCGCGCCCGTGCGCAGCAGGCGGCCGCGCCGTACTGCGTCCCTCTCTCGCCGCCTGGCCTGGTGCTGGCCGCGCCCGTGCGCAGCAGGCGTCCGCCTGCGCACCATCCCCTCCGAGCACGGCCAGAAGAACCCCACGCCGGCGCGCCCACCTGCAGCCGAGAGCGGCGGCCATGGCGCGGCGAGCTGGCGACGGCCGGCGAGCATGGCCTTTGACTTTTTTATTTTTGAGATATTTTTTATTGATATTTATATGTTGTATATTTATTTTCTTATTTTTTGAAATTATTTTTTTGAGATTTTTATTTTTATTGATATTTTATTTTTCATTTTTTGAGATATTTATTTATTAGTATGACAGGTGGGCCCATGGCCACGTGTGCTGCCACATCAGCCCTGACCGGTGGGTCCCACCTGTCAGCACTAGTGTCAATTCCGGTTTAGACAACAATGTGCGCACATTGCAACAAAATTAGCGAAGAGTGGTAGTTCTGTGCGATTGAAACGTAAAGTGGTAGTTTTTCGGAATTTAGCGCGTAAAGTGGTAGTTCTATGCTATTATCTCTTTAATTAGCGAGATCACCGTCACAGATTCTTAAATGGGTTCGGACCAATAGAGGCACATGTTTTTTTTTCTCTTTGAGCACTTTAAATCTGTTTTAATCTGAACATTTTTAAATCAATAAAAAGGTTTTTAAATCTGAGCATTTTCAAAAAAAATGTCAAATTACAATATTCTTCAAAATCTGAAGTTTTCAAATTTTGAACATTTTTTAATTTGAACAAATTTTAAATCTGAACATTTTAAAAAAAGAACAAATCTTAATTGGACCAACTTTTGAATATGAACAAGTTTTGATTTGGAACAATTTTCGAATATGAACAAAATCTTGAATTGGAACAATTTTTCGTAAAATTCACCACGAAAGATGCCTTATGACCTAAAACT